>OX411738.1:4800000-7200000 GCA_948252095.1 Dicycla oo
AATTTTGCACGACTTGAAGCAGAAACGCTCGGTCAACTAGTTTTTTGTACATTGTGGGAGATCTGGAGTATAAACTAAGCCCTGTTCTATTACATAGTACAGGTTATCAACATGGTACAATTGCAATTGATTGATGGTTTATTTTTATAAATATATGTATCATCATTCTCCTGCCCTTGTCCCAATTTATTTGGGGTCGGCGCAAAATGTCTTTTTCTTCTATACTTCTCTATTAGTCGTCATCTCGGTAGTGACTCCCTTTCTAGCCATAGCGTCTTCCTTTACTCGTATAGCCCTCCACGTTCCTGACGACATTTTCCTCATTCCTCCGCATCACATACTCATATCATGACAACCGATTTCCACACAACTTTTCAGTCACCGGTGTCACGTTCAGACTTCCTCTCACATACTCATTTCTTACTCTATCCATTCGCGTAACACCACACATCCCTCTTAGCATTCTCATCTCAGCTGCATGCAATTGCCTTTCATTCATTCTTTTTATGGCCCAACATTCTGATCCATACAAGACAGCAGATCTAACCATTGCTTTATAAATATACTCGTATGTATAATATATTTAATAGTTAATTATGTACCATAGAAAATTAAATAGGTATAAATATTATATTATACGCCGAAACAATAACATTTATATCATAACCATGTGTCTAAAAGATTGATGATTATAAACGTTGATGGATAGAGACGGAGAGGAAGGCCAAAGAAAAGATGGATGGATTGTGCGAAGAATGGTATGAAAGAGAAGGGAGTGAATGATAGCGTGACGGTTGACAGGCGAGAATGAAAAGAGAAAACGAGTGCGTCGACCCCACGTACCGTCCCATCTTACGTGGGGTCGGCGAGGACAGGAATAGGCATATCGTTATGTTCATCATCATTCACAGTATTTTATTTTCAGAATTTATTGAAAGACAGCAATATTAAAAGTCGAATGGGATATTTCGAAAAGTGCTCAAGTTATATGAGTATATATTTTAGTTATATATTATGTACTTACATACAGAGGGTGACAGGGACATCGACGCGCAACCTGTTACCATGGATTCAGTACATGATTATGAACCCTTCTGATTTCTGCCATAAGAACATTGATTGATTGATTGAAAAGAAGAAGGAACGTATGCACATCTAGGCCAGTTAAAACTAAATTTGCTCGGAATTTCTTTATATTTCTTGGGCCGTTTCTATACAATAAACTAAATAACCTACTTTCAACACATATCCTAAGCAAGACAACGTTTAAAAAAACATTGACTACATGGCTCGTTTCCTTAGATTACGCACAAACTGAAGATCTTTTCACTACCATGTCCTAATTTTACTGTTTCCCAAAATAACGCACACAACCTCATACTCATACACACACTCTCACTAACACATACACATACATACACGTTATACTCTCATAGATCCTTTGCATGTTTCTTAGATAAAATATAAATAACAGTAATGAAATTTAAAATTAAAAAATGTGATTTCAAGCAAAACGTCTTCAGTACAATACTTGTAATATATGAATTGTTAGCGGGCCTGGTGACCTGACTTACAGGTTTTGTATAAACTTAGTTTGGCACCAGTCTTCCACAAAATAAGTACATAATTGTATCTGTAGACTATTAACTTTAAGCTGTGATTTGTGGTAAGAAAAATAAATCTATTCTAAATCTAAATCTATTCTGAAGAAAAGAAAAAATAACTGTTCCATATAGTACACCGCGTAGGTAATGCACTTTTGTAGGAAACCGCTGGCTTATTTTTTTAATAACCGACGAAAAATGTCAACGTAGGCGTGTCCAGAATCATGTAGGTACTGAATCCATGGTAACAGGTTGTGCGTCGATATCTCTGCCACCCTGTATTATATTCCGAAATAAAGAATATATCAGTTATAAGTTTTTAAAACATCACTGACTGGCATACGTTATGACATTAAAATACAACAACAAATATGTATTTTTGTGGTTACCAAGTGTGCAAACACGCTGTGAATGTGTGAGTGAAGAGGAGTAGCGTCAGCACATACACGCACACACACTCACTTCCGACTTCGTCATTGTCTGCGCTTAGAAACACATTTATAGCGTGTTTGTATACTTGGTAAACACAAGTAAAGCACGCGTCGCTTCGTAAGATAAATATAATGTAGTACAGTACTGTAGTCCCCAATCTTTTTCGCCGGATTGAATGTAGGCGCTAGCCGATGCGCAGTATGCAAAATTGGGAAATACGCAGATGTCGCAAGATGGCGGTCGCGCTCACTTCAGCCCGGCGAAAAAAATTGAGGACTACTGTATTTATAGTAATTTTTTACCTGGTGGTGGTACTGCTGATGTGTTTGTTTCCGCTGGCGGCTGATTTGCAATTTTTATCGCGCTGTTCGCTTCTTCCAAGTTAACCCTGGAAAATGAAGATTTTTTATATAAAAAAAAAAAAAAGTTATATTACAGTCAAAACTGTTAATGGGTCAGACCCAGTTAACAATTTTGACTGTAGAGCTTTAGAGCTTGTCTATTCTGAAATGGCGCGCCCTTTTTTTATAAATGTCATCTCGTAGTTGGCCTAGAGAGGCCGTGACTACTTAACCGGACTATCCTGTGGCTGCCTTAAGGCGAAAGCGTCAAGGTAGCCCGCGAAATTCAAATTTTCTTAGGTTTTTTGCAATTTACAAGTCGGTATTAGATTGTATGTTGATCAGAATATAATTTGCGGCCTTAACAAGTATCTATTTAAATAATTAGAATCATTAAAGTGATCAATACAACTCTTTAAGACCAGGTAATCCTAATGAGTGACTACTTCATGAAATCTTGACATTTTAGGATTATACTAACTTAAGGAGTTGTATTACTGATTCTAATGATTATAATTCTGTAAATTCACATTTGTTACGGCCGCAAATCATACTTTATTTAACATACAACTTAATACTGACTTGCAAATTGCAAAAAACATAAGAAAATTTGAATTTCGCGAGCTACCCTGACGCTTCCCCGTTAAGCGAACTCAAAGCCTCCAGCAAGGGGAGGCGCGCCCTACTACCGCATTGTACATACACAAGGTTAAGTAGTGGGACGCGTCATTTCAGAGTAGACAAGCTCTAACATAATAATATATAGTCGAAACCCGGGACCCGAGTGCTCATGGTCTCTTTAAGGAAATCTCCAAACGGCTGGTTGACACTTCCCGTGACCCAAGGGCTGGCTTTTACCTTGGCCTAGCCTCTGGGGCTAAGCGTTGCCACACAACGTGGTAATGCCGCCAGTCTCTTGGGTACATTACCACGCGATAGCGATGCGGATGAATTTTTCGACGCCATATTTTAGTTTGTAGAATAGTTTTAGTTAAGTTAGGATATAATTTTATTATTTTTACTATTTTTAATTTAAAGGAATATATCGTCGTTGCAACTTTAAGACCATAAAATCAATTTTGTGAGAAAATCGATAAAAACCGTCTATCAGTTTTAATTAGCAAGGACATTGGAGATCTTGAAGTTTGTAAACAAATTACGATTGAAACGTCGTATACACATGAGAGTGTTTGCATTCGATAGAGCTTCAAAATGTAGAATCGGCTGGCGTAAAAAAGTGATTTTGCCAAAAGTGACACATAAGAGGTCTTAAAGTCGACGATATTAACTACTTATTACAAACAAACAAAAATGGCAGGTAATATGGGGTTTTATTGAGAAATTTTAGGTTATTTTATATATATAATGTTATTGAATACTAATTTATTAATTATTAAGTTAAAAATATAAAATCCTAACCTTCTTTTCTTAAAAAAAAAAACTATTAAAAAACTAAAATGTGACGTCGAAAAATTCCTCCGCACCGCTGTCTACTGATAATGTACCCGCGAGACTGGCGGCATTCCCATGTTGTATGGCAATACTTAGCCACTGGCCAAGGTAAAAGCCAGCCCTTGGGTTACGGGAAGTGTCAAGATCCAATCTACGAATGACAGCAGGGACCAACGGCTTAAAGTGCTTACGGAGGAACGGAGGGATGTCGATAATGGATGGATCCATCCACGAACCAACCGCGGCAAGCGTAGCTTAACCTTCGATCGACCCATGCGGTTATCATTTAGACATACACGGCGGTTGCTGTGGGATAAACGTCAAAAGCTAGTATGTTGTAAAAAAAAAAAAAACTCACCATTCTTTGAGCCAGACATCAGTTGAAGAGTAGAAGAACTGAGCCAGTAGGAACAGTGAGATGAGCAGCGCCATAGACAGAGTACTACCACCGCTGCGTATGTACGACACGTACACACTGTTGTCTACTGAGCCTTTCTTTTGACTTTCGCCTAGAAGGAAATGCAGAAAATTTAGTTATCTTTGTTTTTTGGATAGGAATTCATCAAATAACTTATCCCGCTCAGACTTTTATTGAATAAAACTACCCATTTACTACCCCGCAACCCTGGCGGGCATCGGTCCTAGCAGACCCCTTCAGCTAGTGCTGACATCTCTTTGAGGTGCACGTGGAACACAACGCGCCGTCGACCCGGGCCTGGTCCTTACCGGACGGCGAGCTACCCATTGCTCGCCATCCGCAAGCCAGCGCCTACGGTGGCCGGGAATCGGCTATCGATTCCCGACGCCCAGGGCGTCTCCTGCGGCGACTAGGGGCGTGAGGGCGCAAAGATTGCCTCCCCCTCACGCGTTCAGCCTCCTCCTTCGCGAGCATTACTACTTCGCAGAAGGAGGTGACGGCTTCCCATGCACTCTCGCTCCGTACCATGGCCTGTACCAGGGCCGGACGCGAGAGATCGCCGCTGCCGATCGCCTCCGGAAGGACGCGGCGGTGCTCTGCCCAAGTGGGGCAGACCTCCACCGTATGTTCCACCGTGTCCTCCGGGCGATCCACACAATGGTAACACCCGGGCGTTTCCTCCCGCCTTATCCGGAACAGGAACCTCCCGAAGTAACCGTGTCCGGCGAGGACCTGCGTCAGGCGGAAGGTGAGGATGCCATGACGCCTCTCCGACCACTCCTCAAAGAGGGGACTTATCGCCGCAATTGTGGCGTGCCCGTCAAACCGGGCCTGGTCCTTACCGGAAGGCGAGCTACCCATTGCTCGCCGTTCATTGTTAACATCTAAAGGGTCTTTTTATAGACGCAGAGAACTTTAAATTGAAATGAAACACAGAAAAATATTTTTAATATCCATGAAGTTGGCTTTATTTGACAGATAATTTTATGGCATTAATCTTTGAATATGATTTCGGGCATGTGGCCGCCCCGGCTGGTGTTTACAGGGCGTAATCTGGAAGTCAAAATTTTACACACTCTAAGCAGTAAATCAGGCAATAATGCGTCAAATGTTGGCAACCAAGTGCTCAATTGTTTCTGGTCTATCGGCGTAGACATGCGACTTTACATATCCCCAGAGAAAATACTGTAATGGCGTCAAATCACTCGAAAGATGATTTTAACATTCGTGAAAATAGTCGTTCGTCACATGTTTCTTTCAGAAAAATGAGCCTTTAAAAAATTGTCTTTCAATAACTTAGGACTTGGCGTCAGCCGCTGCGGTAACATGTCCGAAATTATATTTAAAAAAAAAATAATGCCATAAAGTTATCTGTCAAATAAAGCCAATTTCATGGATATTAAAAACATTTTATTATTTAAATTTAAAGTTCTCCGCCTCTAAAAAAAAAAAGACTTAATAGTCCATTTGAAATAAGAATACACATTTAAATAAATCTTTTTACAGTCCGATCAACCGATTTCGACTTATACTCCGTAGACGTAAAGGATGACATTAAAAGCAAAAACGTGGTTACAATACCAACTGTTTACTGCAGCTGCCCTTGGCCACCAAAGCAATAGAAGTCAAAATCAGTTGAACCGACAGTAAAAAAGGTTTATTTAAATGTCTATCTTATTTCAAATGTACGTATATATACGAGTACTAATAATAAAACTGAACTTTGTTTTTTTGTTTGTTTGAACGCGCTAATCTCTGCAACTACCAGTCGGATTTGAAAAATTCTTTTCGCATTTCATAGCTCTATTCTTGAGGATGGTTATAGGCTATTTAACATCGCGCTACGACCCTTAGGAGCCGAGTGAAAATAAAAAGCAGTCAGAAAGACCCCATGACATGAAGTTTTAATAATTTCATATCAATCATTTTAGGATAGCATAATAATATTTTTTCTTTGTTTATTGCTTTTATAATCAAACACCCATATAGTCTTGTACTTAAGCCTCACATAATAAAAAAACTCCTACCTTCATATTTAGGATCTAAATTGTTGTCTAGATCCAGGTTGAAGGACAGTTGTGATGCTTCCGACATGGATCGCTGCGATCTGAGTTTGTAGCTGTGTTCCTAAAAAAATATTACATCAGATTAGATTAGAGAAATGTAGAAATTTTACATAGGGTGATACAATACGGTATTATTGCTAAAAGCGATATTTTAAGCTTCATTTACATGGTGCAAGTTTCTAGAACGTTCGAGACTAATAATCGTACGCAAGTGTTTACGCGACAATTTCCATAAAATAGCATACAATAATTGAATGCAAGTTTTGCCATTCAATAAAATTGCATGCCCCTTACACCAAGGCAATAAAATTGCAACGCGATTATTGCATGCAAATTTTGTCTCGTCTAAGCACAGACTTGCACGTCCTTGTAACATATCAAGCTACCCGAAACTGTCAAAAGTTGAAAATCTATTTTTAAAGAAATTTGACAGATTGTAGTAGCTATATTATGGGTTCAAATATTACTCGTATTTGTGCTGCCAAATTTTCATACCAGAATTGAATGCGACTTTATTATACGTGCGATTTTATCGTACGAGCAATTTGATTGTACGAGCAATTTTATCTTACGAGCAATTTTATTGTACGAGCAATTTTATCGTAAGAGCAATTTTAATGTACATGCAATTTTATCGTACGAGCAATTTATTGTACGAGCAATTTTATCGTACGAGCAATTTTATTGTACGTGCTGTTTACAACTATACCAGTTTTGAACGGCAGCTAACTTGCCCGTATCGTGCAACAATATTGTAAGTGTTGTTTAGACGGTGCCAGTTAATTGCCCTTCAATTGTATGGTCCGCCACAGGCAATAAACTTGTACCGTGTCAATGGAGTTTTAAAGACAACTTTTAGATGGATTTCAAGGGAGAAGAAGAGACAATGCTAGGCCAAAATGACGAATATTCAAAACAACATAAAGTCAGAGTAATTAATTGTTAAGGGGCCATATATTAAATCGACACCTGCAAGGAATAACATCGGCCATTTTGAGTTACAATCGTATTCTTGCTGTACAGCATTAATGCTATTTTTTTGCACTCACCCCTGTTTTTTTAAAAAAAAAACTTTACTTCTTCTAGGAATTTAGAAACAGGGGTGAGTGCAAAAAAAATCTACATTCTCTGCAGCCTCTGACTTGGCTTCACATCTCTGACACCAGGTAACGCTCGGTTTCTATAGACAAAAACGAATCGTTTTGCTTACCAATGGTACCTACTTAGCATTTTTTATTGCCCAACTGGGCATATACATAAATAGATTCGTAAGCAAAGTTTACCTGTGATAACTACTTCCATATGAGAGGGTCTACTATACAATACTGTGAGATCTTTGCTTCATTATTGGTAAAGATACTTTAGTCTTTAATTTTAACCAATAACGGTCCCCAATTTATAGGAATCGGCCATTAGTCACTAACCACACAAAGAAGAAGTGATTCAAGATTCTACAAAAAATACTAAATTATATGAAGTGTAACTTGCTAGCTAACAAACATAGCTACCGCTAAAGTTTTCACTAATAAAAACATCGAAATATAGGGTGACTGGTAATTAGTGACCGATACATAAACACATGATCTGTGGGGCCAAACCTGAAATCGCGAAAAAAAGTCAGCTGTTCCCTATATTTTGACGAGTTTTGCGAACATAAATGCAGGGAATAGCAGATCTTTTTTCGCGATTTCGGGTTTGGTCCCATAGTAAAAGTTGTTTGTTATCATGAGTACAATCATGGTTTTAAGTATCGGTCACTAATTACCAGTCACTCTATACAAGTAATGTATATGTTACGGGTAATGTTAGATGATTGAGTAAACCTTGGTTTACCCACGCATTTTGGGTAAAGTCCGAATAATAATTAAAATAAATTTGAATTCCCCATACAGGTCGACTCAGGGCTAGAATGATTAAACTTAGGTATAGGCTGAAAGGTAGCTTAGGTTAGGTTAGAATTGTTTAAACTTAGATGTAGGCTGAAAGGTAGGTTAGGTTAAGTTAGAACTGTGACCACACAGCGCACGAGATTATTCAGACTTTACCAAAATGGTTGGGTAAACCTAGGTTTCCTCAATCTTCTAGCATTACCCGTAACATGACATTCAAATAACTAAAATAAAATAAAACTAACGCTTCGTTTTGAATCCGCTTTGTCTGATTTTACCATTACGTTATAAACCTAGAGAGAAGAAATAAGTTAATCAATTATTATGTTAGACGTCCTATATAAAACATATATTATAATACACCCTGCCTAGCCCTTGGGGAATGCTGGCGTAATGTTAATATGTTGAAATAATTTATCAAATATTGATCGATCGATTAAATAATGATCGATTGACCGATTTATAAATTACTGATTGTTTGATAAATTATTGATAGTTTGATAAATTATTGATTGATTGATAAAATATTGATTGACTGTAATATTACTTAGGAGGAGGAAGTCAGATAGGCAGTCGCTCCATGTAAAGTACTGGCATTCAGCTGCATCCGGACAGACTGGAAGCTGAGCTCAACATAGTTGGGAAAAGGCTAGGCAGATTGATTGTAAGTGAATTGTAATTCTTATGAAAATAAATGATCTCAAACCGGAGTTGTAATGTATCTCGTTGGTAATCCTTAAATAAATAAATAACTTACCACACTCTCAGTATTCTCGTAGGTGGTCGCTTTCTGTTTTTCCTCTTTGACTTTTTCACCCATTTCAATGAGTTTCTCGAATTCTGCCACTCCGTTCTTTAACTCATTGTAGGTTCCTTGGGCTTCGATCTGGTGGGAAAAACAAAGAAGATGATAATTCAGTTGATAACTTTGTATACTCATAGAATTTATAGGGTGTTAATTGAAATCATTCGATTTTTTTTTTTAATAATCTTAAACATGAACAGTTTTCAGTGTGGCACCAACTCTAAAGTAGACAAAAGCATCTACAAACATACATACATAAATTCACGCCTTCTTCCTATGGGGATAGGCAGAAACTACAGAACGCGACCGGCTATGATCCTTACATACAAATCGACGGTCCCTATTAACAATGTCGGTTCTGCAGGGAGACTACTGTTTAGTCCCTACTTAACAGTAGTCTTTTTGCAGAACTGACATTGTTAATATCGTAAAGATTCTTTTTTATCGTTAGGGCAAACTTTGAACTGCCCTCAGTTCAAAGTTTGTTTTGACAGTGAAGATTTTTTTTTATTGTAATTCGATTATGTAAAAAAGTGAATATTGGTGAAAATTTATATCCGACATTGTTAATAGGGACCGTCGAAATATACAAAAGGATTTCTTTTGTATATTTATATTGTGTAATTGTCCTATTATTATTTGTTTTTTTCAGGTTGTTGTTGGTTGTAGGAGCTCGTGGCTAAGTAATAACAGCCGCACGGGTCGATCCATCAGGTTAAGCTACGTTTGCCGGGGTTGGTCTGTGAATGGGTGACCATCTTTCATACCGAGACTCCTCCGTGCCTCGGAAAGCACGTTAGGCCGTTGGTCCCGGCTGTCATTCGTGGATCTTTGACAGTCGTTACGGGTTGTCACAAGCCCGAAAGTCTGACAACTAGTCTTACCAAGGAATATCGTATAATATTACCCAGTGACTGGGTTGTGGAGGTCAGATAGGCAGTCGCTCCATGTAAAACACTGGTATTCAGCTGCATCCGGTTAGACTGGAAGCCGACCCCAACATAGTTGGGAAAAAGCTAGGCAGATTGATTTTTTTTTATTTGTTTTTCCAGTTTGTCCCGTAGTAAATGATACTTAAGATTACTTTCGGCTCCTGCTAATCAAAATAAAAAGTCATTTATAGGCTGAGAATCAGCACTTTTTAAACGTCAAAATTACATAAGACAGTCCCCTGGCATGCCGCGGCACGCCCGCCCTTCAGAACTTATATTCCTAGTGCTTTCGCTGGGAAGAAGTGGCGCAACAAACTGTCCAGCAGCACAGCTGTCTGTTAAGTTAGAAGAACTTGATTCTATACAATAATGATGCTAATTCAGTCCCTCTGTATAAAGTTGGTACGGTATAAAGCTTGGGTGCCCATAGGAAGTGATGCCATCAGATAACGGACGCGAAATGAAGGCCTTCATAAACAGCCATTTTCACCGGGGTGTTTGACTTTACGGAAAAGAAAAATTGTGATTACGTGGCCGCAATATCATGGCACTGCTTTTATTTCAGTAAAAGAAAGAAAGTAAGAATAGCATTTGTGTGGCAAGAGTTCATGAAACAGAATAATACAACAAAAAAAGTCTTAAGAACAACAGTGTGTGAACAAAAAGATCCGTTTCAGGATAAAGCCAGGCAGATACTGTCTGCTCTGTTTTACGTTTTGAAGTGAACCGTCTTTTACGAGTATACAGGCTGTCCTAGAAATCGACCGACATACTGTTGTAGATGGTGATAGCTTTGGTTAAGCCCTCTTAAAATAACAAAACACATGTTCTGCAAAATCTTACAGTTTTCGAGTTATACTAGATAAAAAAAATAATTATAATAATAACCGCCATGCGTCATTCTTTTGACTATGTGTAAATAAAATCTTTTTATTAATACTCGTAAGTTTTTCCATCAAAATATTATTAGATAGTTACTCTTATCCGTAACCTTAAATTTATGTTGAATTTGTGAGTTTTTATAGAAAATCAAATTCTCTATAAAAACTTACATATTCAACATAAATTCACTTTTATTAGATTTTTTTCCTCAAATATTTTTTTGTTAATAAATTTTAAACAGTGGTGACGAAAATAAATAAATAATATATTTTGTTATTTTGGGAGGGCTTGACCAAAGCTATCACCACCTACAGGATGTGTATAGTATGACCAAGACCGCTGTACCGCGCCTTAGGAATGCGCGGCGAGGCGGGGTGCAGCGCTGGCGAATGAGCGGTGGGACGCCATGATCGTTGACGAATGAGCGGCCTGCACTGCCCCCCGTCTCGCCGCGCACATACCTACGGCGCGGTATAGCGGTCTTGGTCAAACTATAGTAGACGATTACGGTATAAGTCAGACTTACCCGTCCCGATCTCATAACGCATACATTATGCGCATGCTTCGCGTACTGTACGTGATGCGTGACTAGCACGGTCGCCTTGTCACGGAGGAAGTTCTTGATGCAATCTTCGTAGATTGCGTGGGCCACCTGAAATAAAGCTTACCTATATTACTGAGTCAATTAAAGAGCGATGATTCATGGGATTGTTTCCGGAAAAATCAAATGTTACTGTAAAGTGTAGAAGGCCTCGTAGCAACCTCGTATTCGATACGATACGACTTGGTACGATGTTGTTATGAGACTTTTTATGTTGCTACTTATTCAGCCTATAGTGTTCTCACTTTTGGGACACAGGCCTCCTCTCTGTGAGAGGGAGTGGACCGTGAACCCGTAATCCATCACGCGGGCCCAGTGCGGGATGCTAGATGTCACATGTCTTCGAATTTTTGATTCTAGGACAAGCCGGTTTCCTCACGATGTTTTCGTTCACCATTTTTGAGAGCAGTGGTGATGAAATAATTTACACGAAATATGAAATTTTGCGCAACACTGTTTACATATTAGAATACTTTTTTTTCGGGAAGCCATGTTTAGCAGCTTTTGTTTTCGAATATTGAGGGGCTTAAAATACTAAACGACGTGTATAGAAGGTGACAAAAGTTGTTTTTTTTTTTATGTTATTGTATGATAGATACACAAGCCGACACTATATGTACGTATAATTGAAAAGTTTTGATTATAAAGCTAAAAAGTTTGTTTGTTTGGCTGAACGCGATAATCTCAGGAACTCCTGGTTCGAATTGAAAAAATCTTTTAGTGTTGGATAACCCATTTATCGAGGAAGGCTATAGGCTACATAACATTATACTACAACCAATAGAAGCGGAGCATCAATGAAAAATGTTGCAAAAACCGGGGAAATTTATTCCTTTTGAGAGAGCAACAATCATGTATGGCGGAATTGTTTCTCTTAGAAAGTTCTAAAAAAAGTCTGCGATATCTTTTAAAGTTGGCTCACTATAACTTTTTTAATAGTAATCAAGTTTGTCTGAACGCGCTAATCTCTGGAACTGCCAGTCGGATTTGAAAAAGTCTTCCTGCATTTGATAGCCCAATTCTTAAGGAAAGAACGCTAAGCAAAAACGACGTAAGAGCGCGGGCAGGAGATGCGATAAGGCGGGATGGGTCGGGGAGCAAGAAATTTCACGCGGACGAAGTCGCGGCCAGAAGCTAGTCTGATTATAAATAGTCACCACCGCTGCCGTCTATCTACATCTGCAATACCAGAGGAATCGCAAGGTTGCCATCTTAGAGACAAAGCTGAAATATCTATGAAATATATATTAAGTAATATATAAGAAGTATAATAAGTAAGACTATTTTGATTTTTTGTAAGTAAAACTTAAAAACACATTGTTTCTAGTAGCATATTAGATATATATTTTCCGAACTCACTAGCCATATATAAGCCATCAAAGGCTTCTGTGGTTTTTTAACATATTATACAATGATTTAACTCTGAAAAAAAAAAAAAAAAAAGTCTCATGTGGATAATACACTGACATTTTGTACCCTTCAAACCGCCGCTGCCACTGTAACTTTTGAAAACCACATGTGAGATTTTTGATGTTTGTGATAATTAATTGCATTAAACTTGAACGCAATTCAGTGTTTTTTAGCTTGCCTTATCTTGCAAAATTGAAATGTAAAATTTGTTGGCCAGGGGTATTAAACAGACTTAAAGAAACTGATGGGGCGTTGTTGAGCTAAAACACTGTAAGTTGAGTTTCTCTTTTGGATTGGCACGGCAGACCAGCACCCAGCAATGCTTGGCTGCAGAAATTGGTGTGATGGTAGTACTTCCCCGAACGAGCTCCTTCACAGAGAGGTCTACACAATTATAGATGGATGTTGTTCTCACCTTAGCATCCACAGCCGCTAAAGGATCATCTAGCAGATAAACATCAGCGTTCTGGTACACGCACCGCGCTAACGATATCCTGGCGCGTTGGCCACCAGATAAGGAGGCACCTAGAAATTAGTTCTACATTAATCTATTGGTAATTACCAATATTTTGTTAGATTTCTTGAAGCTATTAGAAAAAATATGACATCCTTAATTATACAGGGTGGCTGGGACATCGACGCGCAACTAGAGATGGGTAAAAACCCGAACTTTGGGTATATACCCATCAATACCCATTTTTACCTTCCCAATTTTAATTTATACCGAGTAAAAATTGAAAAAAAAAATAACCAAACTACATTATGAAAATTATAATGTAGTTTGGGTTTTTTTTTTTTTTTCAATTTTTACTGTCTGTATGCAAGTTGCCATTTACACAAATATTCTGGACTATCTCACAATAAAATACAGTTTAATCAAAAATATATTGTTTATATAAAAACAAAATTATAACATGTAAATACATGACGGCGCTTCGATATTTAAATTAGTGTTAGTTAGACTTCATAGATGTCGCTGCTTGTTTAGAGTGTCGTGAACATGAATTATCTATGTCTGCTACGTCATATCCGATCACACGACACTCTGACACAACACCGAGTGCTAGTGCGCATTGAAACACTGACTTATAAACCTATGGACTTGCCATACCTACAAAATTAGTGTGCATACCTACAAAAATCGGGCATTCAACATGGCCGCCTTTCGTGGGTTTGTAACTGTGAGTGCAAGAGAGAGAGAGCAAGCAACCTTTTGACAGCACATCTACCAATCATCTACAACAAAACTCAGCACACAACATGGCGACCGGTCACGCATAGACACGAATTTGACGTCACACAAGAGTGTTTTCAAAAGTCCTTCACAAACACTTAGATGTCTTTCTTTTCATACGCAGCTCTTGATTAATTAAGAAACAAAACGCTTTTTGACATGACTGTGTCGATATGACAGATATTTGCTCTATTCTTCCTATAGTAGAATATGCCATCTCCATGTTTGTCTATCTCAATGCATTGAAGCGATGACTGACAGGCAGTAGGTATAAAGTCAGAGGTGCTACGCGTTAGGGTACTACTTGGGAATTGCTCATGGATCCAATTAATATCGCTGATGACGGCCTAGTTCCTTCATACGTATTATTCTTAATTTTATTTACTTAACTCTATTGAACACGAGAACTTCTAAATTACAACATGGAAATAAAATACCCAGAACATGGTTTGCATTTACTTTCCATTGTTACAGTTTGCACGTCGATGTCCCTAAACCCTGTATTAGACAAGTAAAAAAAAGGCCAAGTGCGTGTAGAACAACGCGCAATGAAGGCAAACCCTTCATTTTGCGTCAAAACGATCATGTCACAAAAAATATCTGAAAAATACACACAACATACAAAAATATATGAAGTTTAGAATGAATTTTTTTTAAATGAATTATTGAAACTCCACCGGCCAAGCTCTAAATAAATACAAAAACAAAAGTAATTTGAAAACTACAAAAAGTCGCGGAACATACATGGGGTATTTTATGGGGTTTTTTCCTGGGTATGAGGAATTCAGATTTTTTCTTTCTGACGTCACTATTTTGTATTTTGTATTGTATATGAACTCACCTCGTTCCCCCACCACAGTTTTGTCTCCATTCGGCAAAATCTCCAGGTCAGTCTTTAGTTGACAGCATTTGATCACTTGTTTGTACCTCCGCAGGTCCATATCCTGACCGAAGAGGATGTTCTGACGAACCTGGACAGACGTTAAATATGGAATAACATACCTACATGTCCAATAAATATCGAAAAATGATAGAGCGCTAAACTTATAACGGAATATTATCTCGCGGTCGCATTATCTCTCTATTTGCTCTTTTGCAGCGAGTCGAAAAATCCTCTGTTTTTATATGAAGCAAAGAATCACACACAGTTCTTATAACCTGGTCTAGGGCTAGAGTATTGAGAACAGTGATGCAAAATGCTCTAAACAAAAAAGGTGCATCAATAACACGATACCAATTAGTGAGACTGGTTGTCAGACTTTCGAGCTTCTAACTACCCGTAATGACGTCAAAGGTCAACGAATGACAGCCGCGACCAACGGTATAACGTGATTTCCGAGGTACGTAGAGGTATCAATAAGTAATGGATGGTCACCAACCGCGGCAAGCTTAACTTAACATTGATCGATCGACCCGAGCGGCTGTTACTTAGCCACGAGCCCTCTAATAATAATACAGTTGACCCGCTGTAATCCAACAAACGTTTTTCAAGGCGGTGTCAGATTATCAAATTTGTCGGAATATATAGTACTGCCACAAGCTCTCTGTAGTCCGGAATTTTTTGAAAAAGAATACCTTGTAATCCGACAAATTACATATCAAAGTGGTAAGATTCTATATGGTAAATCATACGATGTGGAATTTAGTAAATTAAACAAAACAATAAACAGCATAGTGTTTATTACAAAATTAACACCATTAATGTTATAGAACTTACAAAAAAATAATAAGTAAACATATTTGTGTTGATGACTTATTATTACATACTAAAAATGTAAATGTATTATAGGATACTATGTATTAACTTAGGGCCGGTTTTTTGATCCGTAGTTAACTCAACCAATGGTCAAACATAGTAACTAATGGTTGAATTTTGGCTAAACATAAATGTATTCAGGTTAGCTCATTCATATTAAAAAAAAAAAACAGTAACTAATGGCATAACTTATTCATGTTTAGCCTTTAAAACCGGCGAGACGAGACCAAAGCTTTGTCAGTCTTCTCAAAAGTAAAAGTTCGTTGTAGGATGCACCATTTCCTTCAGCAAACCCACCTCGAAACGCGTTGATCGCATTATTTATAGGCATGTTGGACTACAAGGGGGATGGATTAGACAGGCGCCGGATTACCGGGGTCCCACTGTAATGATGATATCCTAAACAAGTTATACTTACGGAAGCCTCAAACAGCCACGGCTCCTGCGATGCATAAGCCACGACAGCGTGCACATCCAGATGTCCACTAGTGGGCGTTAGTTCTCTCAACATTGCCTGCAGTAGCGTGGACTTGCCTGATCCGACTGTGCCCACTACCGTTGTTAGAGATTCTGGCTTTATCTGTGGGCAAAAGATGATGAATGAGAAGTATGTTATGTTATAATGTTATAGGGGGGTTAGTTTTGTATAGGGGGTTTGGGGGTCGGACCATTTTGCGGGAGCCATGGCGGCCGTCAGTGAGTTATTCCAATCAGTTGATTTCGTCTCCTGGTCTGTTCAGAACATCTGAAAAACATCTGGGTGGCCCGAGGGTTTCTGTTCTAATTTGCGTGACGCCTGTGCATTCAAACAACACTTGCGCATCAGTTTCCTCAGGCTCCATGCACCATGAGACGTATTTACCTACTTTACATTTTAAAAGTTATACAAGAAGAAAAAAAATAACTGGCGAAACTTCACAGACCTAGCACGTCTGTGAAGTTAACGAATTAACGATAACATAACCTCACGCTTTATTTCCCCGATGGGTAGGGCAGAGCTGTATCTATAGTCCATTTTTCGCCAGTTATGTTCAAGTCCCATGCAATAGGGGGCGAGCCTATTGCTATCAACTGGGCACAAATCCAGATTCCGGGCTACAGAGAAATTCCAGATAGAAAAAAAAAACTCAATAATACTTTGTCCGACCTAGGAATCGTACCCAAGACCTCATGCTCAGTAATAGCGCTTGCGACCACTACACCAACGAGCCACACTGAATATTTAGTTTTAAAACCAGGCCCAGGCGTCGGCTGCGACTCATGACCTGTGAGACCGCAGCCGTAGCCAGCAACGCTGCCTCCCTGTACGAACTCCTCCGGGCCGTGACCAGCGTGTAGTCCGCGTAACAGGTCAGGTCCAATCCCGGTTGGAGCTCGCCCCTCAGTACCCAGTCGTATTCGATGTTTCATAGGAGAGGGCCTACAACCGAGCCCTGTGGAACTCCGCACGAGATATCGCACCGGCCCCACCGTCGCGTCCCCTGTAGGCGACACACCTTTCCGCTAAGTAAGCCCCAAAACGATGTGGCGATGGTAGGGAGGCACCCTGTAGTATATCAGTGCCTTCCGAATATAACTCCAGGCCAGGGTATTGAACGCGTTGGAAATGTCCAAGGACACAGCCAGCATCACCCCACCCCGTTTAAAACTGTTACAACACCTAATTCTTAAGTACTTACAGTAAGATTAATATCCACAAGAGCCGGAATCTTCCCATCCACGGAGTCGTCGTCCACATTTTTCCAGTGAGCCGTGTAGTCCTTCATTGCGATCAGAACGTGAGGCTTCAGCTGCTCCAGGTTGTTTTCCGATTTGATGTACGCTTGCTGACTGATGGGGGAAGGGTCAGGAGTTGTAATAAATGCATAGATAATTCTCAACGACCCGGCTGTCTCTCAAAACCAGTGCTGTGGCTCTGTCTCGCATAGAGTCACAGCATTATGCTGAACGATCGGCGTTTTGCTGGATACAGACACACATAAACTCACGCCTTCTTGTCATTTGAGTAGTCAGAAAGTACAGAACACCACCCGCTACGATCCTTACATACTGTTTTGCTAAATATAACGCAAAATTTCCCCCAACTAGTTCTTTTTTCTTCGCGTTATGTTTATCATAACTAATTGTATTTTCGTTCATTTCTTTTTTCTTATTAATATTATACCCCAAAATCTCTCCGAAAGTCCGGACCGTATTTTTTACACAAGTTTCAGCTTAACCTTTCATATGCCGGGAACGTAGGTCTGCGCGATTTTAGCTGTACTCGAAAAAACACCTAATTACATTAATGTAATTAGGTGTTTTTTCGAGTGGCGCACTCGCATAAAAAAATGGTGCGCAGACCTGCGTTCCGGCATTCGAAGGGTTAAAGGCGAAATATTAGATATGAAACGGATACTTAATCAGTATTAATCCGGTATCCGGACTGATTTTACTATTCACCCGAATACTTAATAGTATGTCAATTAGACAACCAGATAAATTCGATGTTAATTATTCGTTATTATGACAAAATCTATTTAAATTTTCAATTAAATAAAAACATGTTGATCTTTTCCTTACTTACGACATGTAAAATGTCATAGTTTACTTATTTTGCAATTATGAAATTATATTTGGTGGTCAAGTAAAATAAATAACAAGTGAAAGTGATCGCAATGTGCAAGAAAACAAATAAATATTATGTCAATCGGTTGCTTCATTCACAAACCAGAATCTACCCGAATGTCTATGGCAGTGTTAGGCTGAATATCCGGCTCATAGGATGACTGGATATTCTGTATATTATGGTATCAGGCCAAACAGATCATCATCTCTACTATTTGTTCTAAACGCTTGCGACAAATTAAAAAAAAATGTAAATGAAAACTTACCCATTCCCAATCTTCTCAAAAACTCCATTAGTCGTAACAACATTCTTCTCATCAATAGTCAACAAGTCAACACCGTCTTGATTATCAACCTCAGGCAACAACAAAAACTCTTGCATCCTTTTCACACTCACATAAGCTTCCAATGTAAACGTGATTGCGAGAGGGAGAAAGTCGACGAGCGTATATTTCAGAATTTCGTAGTAGGAAAATATGACGAATACTTTAGCTGCAGTTAAATCGTTTCCGAATGAAATATATGACATTATGCTGAGCAAAATGGCGACCTTTGTGTTCAGTTTTACGCAAGATATCATAACTGCTCGCAACCATGACATTTTTTTTATTACGTTCATTTCTTTCCTGTGAAAAAAAAAAGTGATCTTATAAATAAAGGTTCATTTTTCCTTACCCGTAAAAAGGTAACTTGTAGGGGGATAATAAATATGTTTTACGACCAGCACCCTAATTGCGTAACACACTATCAATCGGAATCTGAATCATTTTGAAGCAAATTGCATCCATTGCTTGATGTGTTCGAAAAATTTGTCTGTTCGACAACATAAAGAACGCAATGAATGTCGTTGAACTGTCAAAATGAAACCGATTCCGAGTGATAGTGTGTTACGCAATTGCCCCGCTGTATTCAATGGCAAATGTTATTTTAGGATAATGTGTCTAATTGGGTGGATTTAGAGGCAATGTTATGACCAAGTTCAATAAAGTGTAATGTCCTATTATCGCGTACAACTACTAATGTTCCAATTACACATAAAATAAAATAAACTAAACATGTTGACTTCAGTGCCATCTAGCGGGAAAATAGCCAAGAGCAGACCGTTTAAAGAAAAAGAAAGAAAAACGTTTTATTCAAGTGAAAGTGACGCACGCACACACACATAAAATTGTTGTTTAACAGCAGTATGTGCCACCTTAGGGGGGTTCCTTTTTAGGGATTGGAACTCCTAAAAAGGTAACATGTAGTTAGGGGGATATTTTTTTTTATTGTTCTCTTGTCCATCGAAGGCCTAGCAACACTTGCCACAGTCAGTACGTGGATGGGTGACAATCCATTATAAATATTGAGACCCTCCGTGCCTCGAGCCGTTGGTCTCGGCTGTCATTTGTAGATCTAGTACAGTCGTTACGGGTAGTCAGAAAAGTCTGACAGTCTCAATCAATCAATCATTTATTGCATTCCACAATGTATTATGCTTAGGTGGTTTGTAGGTAACATTTGTTGTAACAATTATGGACCCGGTTGGGCACAGCAATAGAAAATTTAGCGGAAGAGGACTTATTTATACATGCAAACCAACGAATAACAAGTTATTAAGTATAATTTATGGTAACATTTTATTAATTATTAATTTAATCTAAGATTTTTGTCAATTTATATTATTAAGTCAGTTCTATACCTATAGATTTGTCAGTCAAATATTAATTTATGCTATTATAACATTTTTTTTAAATTGTAAGAACAGAAATATTTTCCTCGTTTCTGAGTACGTCAGGTAGTTTATTATACATTTGTATCGACATAACCAGTGGACTAGCAGAGTGCATTATTAAACGGGATGTCGGTAGGTTTAATCGTGTTTTGTGTCGAAGTGTGTATTTTGCTTGTATGTCTTCTCGTTTAGTGTAAAAGTCTTGGTGTGTGTGTGCGAACTTACAGATTTCCAATATGTATATAGAAGGAAGAGTTAGAATGTTTAGTTTTATGAAATGGGGTTTGCAGCTATCCGTTTGTTTTATATTAACTAAAACCCGAAGTAACTTATTTTGAGTTGTGAACAGCGCCGGTGCGTCTGTGCTATTTCCCCACATTATTATGCCGCAGCTAAGCCATGCATGAGCATAGGCATAGTAGGTGGCCATAGCAGTTTGCATGTTTGTGGTCTTTTTTATTTCTCGAAAAGCGTACATAAATTTTGAAAGTTTTGATTTAATTTTCTGTACGTGTTAAAATCTATAGTTAAGCCTAATAGTGGAAATTCATTCATTGATTATATTTTATGATTATTAAAAGAAAAATTTACATAAAGAGGTTTTTTTTTTGGTGGGGGTGGAATGTTATTAATTTAGTTTTAGCAAAATTGATTTTCAGATTATGATCGTTCATCCAGGTGATTGTTTTGGTGAATATATTATTGAGGGTGTTATCTAAATGTACGTTATCATGACATGAAGTAAGAATAGAGATATCGTCTGCAAACAAAACGCATGGCCCGGATTCCTTTATTATTTTTGGCAGATCGTTGATGTAAATGAGAAAAAGAAGACATCCAATAACGCTCCCTTGAGGTATTGAGGCGTTTAATGCCTTGTTGTCGGATCGAAAGTTTTGAAGTTCATTTGTTTTTTTATTGAAGAATTCTATCTCTACTAATTGCACTCTGTTTTGTAGGTAAGATTTGAACCATTCATATGATTTACCACGTCTTACCAAGGGTATCGTGTTACCTAGTAACTGGGTTGTGGAGATCAGATCTGCAGTCAATCCATATAAAATACTAGTATTCAGCTGCATCCAGTTAGACTGGAGGCCGACCCCAACATAGTCGAGAAAAGGCTAAGCAGATGATGACTTCGAACCGAAAACCTCGAAATTAAAAGAAAATATAATAGAAAAAGTGTAACGATACTCACTTTCTCGCCTTCCCAATAATTCTAACAAAAGCATTTTCCCAGGCATACATTTTGATTGCTTCAATACTTTGTATAACTTCGTTCATTAATCTAATTCTGTTGTCTGTCCGTATTGCTGTCTGTCGTCGCAGCTTACTTGATATTTTGCCGAGATAACCTGAAAAATGTATTGGGATTAAACCTACTTATGATCGATGTGATTTTTTGCATATATCGGTGGCAGGGATATCAAACCGCAACCTGGACGCATGATTCTAGAACCCGTGCGTTGAATTTTTTCGCCGATTATAAAAAAAAAAAAATTGTTCCATATGATCAGTAAGACTCACATTCATAACGGCACAACCTGCGGTTTGCGGATGCCGAATGTGAGTCTTACTGATCATGAAATAAGGACTATTTTGCATTTGGCTGTGTTATAAACCAGTACTTTCAAAATTTTGGTTTGTGCGGGTATTCATGCAAAGCAGCGACTTGGTACAAACTCTGTCGTTCCTCGTCTTTGCAAATTATTAAATAGCTCCAGCGATCTTGTTCACGTGCATTTTGACTTAAATTCCAAGTTTCATGGAAAAATTACAAGCAATGTTTAATTTTATTTTTTCTCTATTTTTAACGACTTAAAAAAAGGAGTCGACAATTCGACACGTATGTATGCAATATTATTGGAACTGCAATATATTCACAATGATAATCTATTAGGGCTTCCAAACAAATATACTTTCATAGATGTATATTTGTTCACGCATTTCTTCGAAACTATTAATCGGATCGTGACCATTCTTTTTTTTTTTGTTGGCATACACTTATTTCAACTTAAGGCACAGTGAAAGTTTCATCAAAATCGGTTCAGGTGTTTTCAAGATAATGGACTAATACGTGTAAATGTGACGGCCTGGCTTATTGATACGAGCTACGGGTGTGGTGTCAAAGGGAAACATTAAAAAGAATACTAACCTTGCAACGGTATAAACATGATCAAAAAAGCAACCCCGATCAGGGTAGCGACACCAATCTGCCTATACATCAGGTACACAATCAGAGTGCTCTCTATAGGCGTCCTGACGAGGTCCACCATGAAAAGACTGGCCATGTCGAATCTCTGCGCGTCCGTGGTCAGTAAGTTGACCACGTGGCCAGCAAGACCTTCGGACGCTTTGCCTCCTTTTGTTAAATCTAGGCGGAGAAGCTGGAAAATATTTTTAAAAAGTTATAATAATTAATAAACCTATTTTTAACCGACTTCCAAAAGGAGGAGGTTCTCAATTAGTCTGTATTTTTTTTTGTATTTTTTTTTTGTATGTTTGTTACGCGATTACTCAAAGTCGGATGGACCGATTTGGAAAATTCTTTTTTTGTTTGAAAGGGTATACCTCCGAGGTGGTCCCATATAAATTTTATTAACTTTGCTTGGGGAGTTTTTGAGTTAGCTTCAATAATGCGTATATTTCCCACTTATTTTATATGGATGATGTGATGATGTTTTAATAACTTCATATCACTGTTATTTACATGGCTATATCTACAATTATTGTGCTCAATTATGTATTCGAATTTGTGTTCCACAACTAAAAAGTGAAAAATAAAAACTTTTTAGCAAAAAATAAAACCGACTTCTAAAACAAAACACTACAAAGTGAAAAATAACTTTAATTTCGGAAGTCGGTGGCAAAAAACGAAAATACAAAACGAAAGACACCGACTTCCGAAATTAAAGTTATTTTTCACTTTGTAGTGTTTTGTTTTAGAAGTCGGTTTTATTTTTTGCTAAAAAGTTTTTATAAATCATCAAGATCATCTTCCTACCATTATCCCATGTTACGTGGGGTCAGCGCAGCACGTTTTCTTCTTCCATTCTCCCCTGTCAACCGTCACGTTATCATTCACTCTTTTCACTTTCATTTCATTCCTCACACAATCCATCCATCTTTTCTTTGGCCTTCCTCTCCCTCTCCATCAATAAACCTATATTAAATCATCATAATATCTTTCTACCCTTATCCCATGTTACGTGGGGTCAGCGTATAACGTTTTTTTCTTCCATTCTCCCCTATCCACCGTCTCGTTATCATTCGCTCCCTTTCATTCAAGTCATTCCTCACACAATCCATCCATATTTTCTTTGGCCTTCCTCTCCCTCTCCATCAATAAATCTATTTTAAATGCTGTATTGATAATCAGCAAAATAGTAGTGGGCTTACTGGACCGAATGAGTCATGGAACGAAAAGACTAAGCAATTTTCAAACACATTTCTTTCGAATTCGAGGGCATTACCAAAGTTCAGCCGCGAAACCGCATGATGTTCCGCTACTGGAATCGCGATGAACATCATGGTGTCAGTTGTATTGAATAACTGCGGTTTCGCGACGGAGGTGTGCGGCCCTAAAGCTTTTGTCACCTTACCGAACAGAAATTTTTATAACAATTTTACTACCCAGTTCATAGTTGGAAAAGTTAATCGTTTATTTTCAAGGCACTTTGAACGTCATTTATTCATCAATATGATCGACAATGGACATCGATCGATGTTATTTTATATCTTCTAACTAGCTTCTGCCCGCGGCATGTCCGCCCGCATGGATGTCGGATTTCATGGGTTTTCAATTTTTTTTTTGCGCGGACCGTTAATCCTTTTTTTATAAAAGTAGCTTCAGTTTCTCTTTATAACATCAGCTATCCGCCAGTGAAAGTCCCATCAAAATCGGTCCAGCCGTTTCGGAGATTAACCGGAACAAACAGACAGACAGACTTAAACTTCTAAAATTGTTTTTATTTTTATTTTGTTATAGGTACGGTACCTTAGTATGCATTTAGTAAAAAGCTCTTATTTTGACATTACAAACAGATACATACATTTTATTTATTTGTATTATCATCATCAGCCTATAGCAGTCCACTGCTGAATATAGCCGTCGACCAATAAAATTAAAACTTAAAAAAAGAAGAAAAAAACAACCGACTTCCAAAAAAGAACACTAGGTACAAAATGAAAAATAACCTTTATTTCGGAAGTCGGTATCTATGTATGTATTTGTATAGTAGGTATAGATATCTAAAAATCTAAACCCATTCTTCAAATCACGCGTGATTGAGACACAAACATCATCACACAATTATTATTATATTAGTTATATAATAAGGATATTCTATAATACCTTTCTGTATATGAGTGATCCACAAGCGACTCTTACTTTCATTGCCATGTTAAGTAACCATAGCAACATTGGATGGACTAAACTAGCACTAAGCGCCATGAAACTGAAATTAAAAAAAAAATACAATTATTATTATAATTATTATAAACCAGAGAAGCTCCAGGTATTCCGCGAAATTCAAATTTCCTTCGGTTTTTTTTTTTTTTGTAAAATGCAAGTCAGTAATTAGGTTGTATGTTGATTAAAGTATGATTGGCAACCATAACATAATATGTATTTACAGAATTATAATCATTACAATCAGTAATATAACTCCTTAAGTTTATTTAATCCTAAATGTCAAGATTTCACTTAATAGTAATTCATTAGGATTATATGAATTTAGAGAGTTGATGATTTTAATGATTATATTGTAATTCTATACATACAGTTTTTTTTACAGATCAATATACAACCGACAACAGACTTGCAAATTGAAAAAAAAAAACCTAAGAAAATTTGAATTTCGCGGGTTACCCAGAGCTTTCACTTTAATAAAATGATTAAATTCGCTGACAGACGCCGCACACCCTAAACCGCTGCGTCTAGAAGTATAAAGTTCACAAGAGTTCCATATAACGAATATTTGTCATTATGGCACACATCTTGAGTTAAATAATTTCATAAGCCCGTGATGCAAAAAAAAATAACATTTTAAAAACATGCTTTTATTAAAGTGCTGTAGATAATGTTTACTATCCTCTCTAACAATTTTTGTTATGGTCTTCAATGCCTATCCATCTCCTAAGCCTCCATAGGATTCGATCCATGGCATATCCCCTGTTAATAATAAAACTAGCTTTTGCCAGGGGCTTCGCCCGCGTTGATGTCGAAATTATCCCACGGGAACCGTACTTTCTTCCGGGATAAAAAGTATCCTATGTGCTATTCCAGACTATAATCGTATCTCTGTGCTAAATTTCATCCCGACCTGTTCAGCCGTTCTGGCGTGATTGAGTAACAAACATCCAAACATCTTCACATACCTACTTTCACATTTTATAATATTAGTAGGATTATATCCCCAGGTTTCTGATTTGATTGGCTGTTGCTATTTTAGTCTACCTGCCTTTCAGACACGGGGTGTTTAGTCTTCCGGTGCAGCAGTCTCGACATAGACAGTGATCGCTTTACGACCGAATTCGGTCGCAAGTCCTAAAGGCGTCCCTAGACGGTCACAATTGCTTGACAAGCACGTGATTTTTCGTGCTTGTCAAGCAATAGTCCCCATGTCCATATCATGTGTGACTGCAGCCTCAGATCTGACTGCACTGCGTTAGCTTTCTTGGCCAACATTTATAAACTTTGCGAAATCTCTCGGCTCATTGAGGTTTTGGCTACTTTTTTCTTGTAAATGTGACATAATAAACACAATACTACTATTTTTAATTGTGTATGGTATTCCATTCTGGAATCCAGGATGGTATAGGGATGATGACTAAAAATTTTTTGTTGCCCGTCAAGAAGATTATTAAAAAATATTGGACACGTATTTTTTCTCTTTTTACTTACTTACTCGTACCTAATCAAAAGATTACGGCGATACATTGAGTTAAAATGTGGTATGAAGTCACGCCTTGGTATCTACCAAGACGTGACTTCATACCACATTATACTGAATTACACATTACACATTATACTGAATTAACACGTAGCGAGCCCCCACTCTCCAACTTCAATACGTTTTATTTATTTATTAATATGATAAAGCAAAAAATATTTGTCTATTTTTTTTTTATTAATATAATTTCTTTTTTTTACCGGACTTCATCCCTGATATAAATCAGCAGAATTTTTGAATATTTCCATTCTAGAATACTGGATGCTATCAAGAATATGGTGTCAAATTGATAAACTAACAATGGTGTTGCCATTGGATTACGTAAAAGGCCGCTTCTAGGTGTGCCTTCTGCCACTACTAATTTTAGGCGTAATGCTGTTCTTATAAGAAGCGCTTGAAGCTTTAATGATGTATCTTCAGAACATGATGTTGACTTATTTTGTACTAAGATAAGCACAGTAAGGACGCTCTTAGCCAAATCATTTCATGTGAATGATGCGCCGGCTAGTGGTTCTTCAACTCATATGTAGTTATTAGCAACCTGATAATGGGTTGAAAAAGAAAAATATATAAAAAAAATACTTACCCTACAACTCCTAGTGCATAGAGATACGCCTCATGTGCCTTCACTCCAGAGTGCGAAGGTGAGAAGTAGTGGATCAGGCCTTCTAAGCATAGCGGTATCGATAGCCTGTGGAAAAATATAATAAATCATCATCACGCCTATATTTTTCACAATGCAGGGTGTAGGCAGCTGCATATTCTAATTCTAAACTCGAATTTCGCCAGTTGTATGTAATAACCTCAAGTCTTGATTTGTGCCACATCATGATCATCATTTCAGTCGAAAGACCTCCACTCCTGCACATAGGTTACCCAAAACCATCGCGACATCGACCGATCCTGTGCTTTTTCACATCCAGCATATTCCCGCGGACTATACCAGGTGATTGGCCATTCACCTGGGACAAATACAGACTTCGAGCTGCTACTAAAAAAATCGTGATGGACAAACCTAATAACCCTTTGCATTACTAGGGATCGAACCCAGTCTCGACATAGATAGCGACCGCTTTACAACCGAAATCCGGTCGCAAAGTCCTAACGGGATCCCTACACGGTCAAAATTGCTTGACAAGCACGAAAAAATCACGTGCTCGTCAAGCAATTTTGACCGTCTAGAGACCCCATTAAACTTTGCAACCGAATTCAGTCGTAAAGCGATCGATATCTATTTCGAGACTGCAGCCCAAGGACAGGATATTTTTTACTCTCGTATTGGAGAGAGAATATCCTCAAGAACTATATGAGAATAGTTTATGCCCTGGTAGCCACTCAGCGAGGTGGTAGCGTGCACAGGCGTCAGCCGGATTAGAACAGAAACCCTCGGGGTACCCAGATCTTTTGCAAACGTTCTAAACAGACCAGGAGAAGTCACTCACTTCTGAAGGGAGTTGGGCTTGTTGGAACAACCACCGACTGGCGCGATGTCCCACATAAATACAATGTTCCACCTGAAAGTTAGCCCTTCAGGTGGAACATTGTGCGTGCGGAAATCAAACCCTCTAACATAGAACATAAAAAAAAAAAAAAAGATTTTTATTTCTTTCAGATATAGGCGACATAGACATAGGCGGTACTGACCAGAGTGCGTCCAAAAAACATTTAAGGTGAATGCGCAGTAGTAGCCTGCGAAATTTAATTTTTTTTTTTGCTTTTTTGCGATTTGCAGGACAGTGTCAGGTTGTATCTATTAAAATATGGTTCGCGACAATAACAAATTATGTATTTAAATAATTATAACCATAACAATCATCAATACATCTCTCTAAATTAGATTTGCCGTGTATCGATGTGATTTTGGAAATCAGATTCAGAATGGGGGGAATTCAACACCTCACGCTCCCCTATGCGACGCACAGTGATTCGTCTAGAACAAGCTGACAGGACAAAAACCATGTCTCAGTTTCCCAGAAATTTTTATTCCTAGTAATAGTTAACACATAGGTAACAACAATCCCAGGAATAATTAGAGTCTACCCTCATTAGTTAATTAGCATTGACAACGAGTATTTAAGGCAAAAACGTCTCGGTCGTGTTAATTTCTCTCTGTTTTATGGTGCTTTGTATATAAATTTTGTGAAATGGATTTGAATCTTGAGGGTGAGTAGTATATTTTGATACTAAATTAATTGGTATAGCTTACTATTATAAATTGAAAAAAAAAAATGTATTTAAAAAAACTTGTAATTTTGCCTCGTTTTCAAACTTTAAAGGTCAAAAACTTACATGTACAAACCTGTACAAATTCTACGCAAGATTCTTTCCATAAAAAAATACATGGCGACTTTTTTTCACAACTTATTTTTTTTATTTTTTTTTTAGGTTGCGTTTATAAAATCTCAAGAAAAATTTTTTTCGAGGAATGGCTAAGACACACGCAATGAAGAGATATTTCGTTTAGTTTCCCTGCGGAACGATCTAACTAGTGTGACTGAGAGTTCTATACGTGAAATGAAGCTCACTATTGCCAAGTATGGGTCACAAATTCTGAAGAAGTGGGATAGCTGCGCAAGGAATCGCGACCGTTTCCTAGCCAAAAAAACAATAAAGAGTGGCTGGAAGGTCCCGATATTTCATTTGATATCTTCGTTCAGCCTTCAGTACAACCATCGACCTCAACAAGCGTTCCTGCTGGTCCGGGCCGACCACATTTAGATTTCCATGAAGCTAGCACGAAGACCAAACGGCGAAGGATTGATGATTTGTTATCAAACCGAAGCACAGAAGAACTCGTGTATGCCGCAGAAGTATCGACAAGGCTATCGGGGCAACGGAATGTAGCTCGGGTTATCAAAGAAGTGACCTGTAGTGATCCTGATAAGTGCAGTGAGATTTTGAAAAAAACTGAAAGTGAAGAGGCAATGCCTAGGTGTTTGAGCAATGAAGAAGCATTGGCTTACTATGTAGACGCGAGGTGCACAAGTCACGCTTATAAACAGACACGGAAGTGGAGCATCAAAGCGGGTCACAAGGTATTTCCGTCATATTATAGTGTTAGAAAAGCAAAACTAGCTTGCCTGCCTCTAGAAGAACAAACTGTTGTGAATGAAACTCGTGCTGAAATCAAATTGCAAGCAGTTTTAGATAAAACTGCTCAGCGTTTGGTAGCAGCACTACATGAAATTTTCAACAGTTTGTCATGTACTTCTTTCACGCTCATGAGCAAATGGGGTTGTGATGGAAGTTCAGGTCATAGCACTTACAAGCAAAAATTTACCGATGGCGATGCTGCTAACACCGATGAGTTTTTGTTTGTATTTTCATTCGTTCCTCTTCGATTACTTGATGAAAAGAACAATATTGTGTGGCAGAATTCTCGTCCATCTTCAACTGTGAATTGTCGACCAATAAAGTTTATTTTTGCCAAAGAAACCAAAGAGCTTACTGTTTTAGAAACCAACAATGTTTTGGAAGAAATAAACAATTTATTGCCGACAGTTTGCAAGTTTCAAGAGAACGAGTTAGATGTCACACATAAATTGCTTTCAACTATGGTTGATGGGAAAGTTTGCAATGCTATGACTGAAACAAAATCTACACAGACATGTTATATTTGTAATGCAACTCCTAAGCTGATGAATGATGAAGGCAGAGAGTTTACGGTTGACAAAAGTAAGCTCTGTTTTGGTTTATCTACATTGCATACTTGGATCCGTACCTTTGATTGCTTGCTCCACATTAGTTATCGACTTGATGTAAAGCAATGGAGGCTAAACAAAAATATTAAAGCTAGTGTGGATCAGCGTTCAGATGAAATAAAACATCAATTTAAGAGTAGAATGGGGTTGATTGTAGATAAACCAAAACCAGGCTACGGAAATTCTAATGACGGAAATACTGCTCGCAGATTCGAGAATGCTGAACTAAGTGCTGAGATCACAGGGTTAGCTGCCGAATTGATAAAAAAAATTGATATATTACTCCGTGCTTTGTCTTCGGGATATGAATTTAGAAAAATTTGAAAATTTTGCCTTAGAGACCAAAAATCTTTATTCGTGGTATAACATGCCTTTAACTGTTCACAAAATACTTCTGCATAGTTCTGAGTTTATCAAGACGTTTCATTTGCCTATGGAACAACTTTCTGAGGCGGCACAAGAAGCTCGTAATAAGGACTGCAGAAGATTTCGTGAGCATAATAGTTCATAATACACGCAAGTGTTCGCGTATTGCCACTAATAAAGATTTGTTAAATATGTTATTAATTACATCTGACCTTGTAATTAACAGTTTAAGAGAAGTGCTTCGAAAAAAATGCAGTAAGCTCGCTTCCGAGGTTGATGAAGATGATTAGGTAAATGTTTTCTAACGACATTTGAGTACATTAAATATCAATAGAAGACAATAATAGTAATAGTTTTTTATTGTAAAGTAATTAGTAGGTAATTTTCGTTCTTATTAAATTTTGAATAGTTTCTATTTGTATTATGACTTTTTACACTAGTTTACAGTTTATTCTGTGTGTATGTATCTGTCATTCGATTTTTTTAACCCTGTATATTTTTTTAAACATGCTGATAATGAACCTCCTTCTATATAAATAGATCTTTTTTAATCAAGTTATTTTTTTATTTCAATTTCCTAGCTAAATAATTACTTCTTAATTATTTTTATCTTGTTAGAATCCATAAAAATGTGAAACTGAATAAAACAAAACATGCAGAAACTAAAAAACAACAAAAATCAATTAAAACAATTTTGTCCTGTCAGCTTGTTCTAGACGAATCACTGTGCGACGTGGCCCGTATGGCGCGCGCGGGCCATCACCAGTCCGGAGCAGTTGAAGTCGCCTTCGCACGCACAGCCCCCAATGTATACGTAGATGTACGAGGGAACATCAGGGTGGTTTAGCCAGTAAGAATCTGACAGACCCCTCTGCCCACCCCAGGGGGGAGGACATCCATGAGGATTTCCCCCGACAAAAAAAAAAGGCTTTGGCGTGTAGATATCAATTCAGGTCCACCTACTGAGCCCAAACAATACGAATTGCTACCTACTGTGCGCAAACCGTATGGTTTTTATACCATACCGTACCGTATGGTTTTGCAGTAGTATTACTGATCACCTACTGGGCCCATACTACTGGCTACCTTCTGGGCCCAAACAATACTACTGGCTACCTTCTGGGCCCAAACAATACTACTGCCTACCTTCTGGGCCCAAACAATACTACTGGCTACCTTCTGGGCCCAAACAATACTACTGGCTACCTTCTGGGCCCAAACAATACTACTGGCTACCTTCTGGGCCCAAACAATACTACTGGCTACCTTCTGGGCCCAAACAATACTACTGGCTACCTTCTGGGCCCAAACAATACTACTGGCTACCTTCTGGGCCCAAACAATACTACTGGCTACCTTCTGGGCCCAAACAATACTACTGGCTACCTTCTGGGCCCAAACAATACTACTGGCTACCTTCTGGGCCCAAACAATACTACTGGCTACCTTCTGGGCCCAAACAATACTACTGGCTACCTTCTGGGCCCAAACAATACTACTGGCTACCTTCTGGGCCCAAACAATACTACTGGCTACCTTCTGGGCCCAAACAATACTACTGGCTACCTTCTGGGCCCAAACAATACTACTGGCTACCTTCTGGGCCCAAACAATACTACTGGCTACCTTCTGGGCCCAAACAATACTACTGGCTACCTTCTGGGCCCAAACAATACTACTGGCTACCTTCTGGGCCCAAACAATACTACTGGCTACCTTCTGGGCCCAAACAATACTACTGGCTACCTTCTGGGCCCAAACAATACTACTGGCTACCTTCTGGGCCCAAACAATACTACTGGCTACCTTCTGGGCCCAAACAATACTACTGGCTACCTTCTGGGCCCAAACAATACTACTGGCCACCTACTAGGCCCAAACAATACTACTGGCCACCTACTAGGCCCAAACAATACCACTGGCCACCTTCTGGGCCCAAACAATACTACTGGCCACCTACTAGGCCCAAACAATACTACTGGCCACCTACTAGGCCCAAACAATACTACTGGCTACCTTCTGGGCCCAAACAATACTACTGGCTACCTTCTGGGCCCAAACAATACTACTGGCTACCTTCTGGGCCCAAACAATACTACTGGCTACCTTCTGGGCCCAAACAATACTACTGGCTACCTTCTGGGCCCAAACAATACTACTGGCTACCTTCTGGGCCCAAACAATACTACTGGCTACCTTCTGGGCCCAAACAATACTACTGGCTACCTTCTGGGCCCAAACAATACTACTGGCTACCTTCTGGGCCCAAACAATACTACTGGCTACCTTCTGGGCCCAAACAATACTACTGGCTACCTTCTGGGCCCAAACAATACTACTGGCTACCTTCTGGGCCCAAACAATACTACTGGCTACCTTCTGGGCCCAAACAATACTACTGGCTACCTTCTGGGCCCAAACAATACTACTGGCTACCTTCTGGGCCCAAACAATACTACTGGCTACCTTCTGGGCCCAAACAATACTACTGGCTACCTTCTGGGCCCAAACAATACTACTGGCCACCTACTAGGCCCAAACAATACTACTGGCCACCTACTAGGCCCAAACAATACTACTGGCCACCTACTAGGCCCAAACAATACTACTGGCCACCTTCTGGGTCCAAACAATACTACTGGCCACCTTCTGGGTCCAAACAATACTACTGGCCACCTTCTGGGTCCAAACAATACTACTGGCTACCTTCTGGGCCCAAACAATACTACTGGCCACCTACTAGGCCCAAACAATACTACTGGCCACCTTCTGGGCCCAAACAATACTACTGGCTACCTTCTGGGCCCAAACAATACTACTGGCTACCTTCTGGGCCCAAACAATACTACTGGCTACCTTCTGGGCCCAAACAATACTACTGGCTACCTTCTGGGCCCAAACAATACTACTGGCTACCTTCTGGGCCCAAACAATACTACTGGCTACCTTCTGGGCCCAAACAATACTACTGGCTACCTTCTGGGCCCAAACAATACTACTGGCTACCTTCTGGGCCCAAACAATACTACTGGCCACCTACTAGGTTCAAACAATACTACTGGCCACCTACTAGGCCCAAACAATACTACTGGCCACCTACTAGGCCCAAACAATACTACTGGCCACCTACTTGGCCCAAACAATACTACTGGCCACCTTCTGGGTCCAAACAATACTACTGGCTACCTTCTGGGCCCAAACAATACTACTGGCCACCTACTAGGCCCAAACAATACTACTGGCTACCTTCTGGGCCCAAACAATACTACTGGCTACCTTCTGGGCCCAAACAATACTACTGGCTACCTTCTGGGCCCAAACAATACTACTGGCTACCTTCTGGGCCCAAACAATACTACTGGCTACCTTCTGGGCCCAAACAATACTACTGGCTACCTTCTGGGCCCAAACAATACTACTGGCTACCTTCTGGGCCCAAACAATACTACTGGCTACCTTCTGGGCCCAAACAATACTACTGGCTACCTTCTGGGCCCAAACAATACTACTGGCTACCTTCTGGGCCCAAACAATACTACTGGCTACCTTCTGGGCCCAAACAATACTACTGGCTACCTTCTGGGCCCAAACAATACTACTGGCTACCTTCTGGGCCCAAACAATACTACTGGCTACCTTCTGGGCCCAAACAATACTACTGGCTACCTTCTGGGCCCAAACAATACTACTGGCTACCTTCTGGGCCCAAACAATACTACTGGCCACCTAGTAGGCCCAAACAATACTACTGGCCACCTACTAGGCCCAAACAATACTACTGGCCACCATCTGGGCCCAAACAATATAAGAAACAGATGTACCGTCTAAACTAAAAGAACAAGAATTCAGGGCCATGTCTGGAAAGGACTTTTGAAGAAAGTTAAAAGGTACTAACCTAATAGCAGCGTCCACGAAGGCGTATATAATATTTCCTATGATGAATTTGAGTCCATATGCCCGGATTATTGCGCTTAACAGGGACGGTTTCTTGCCTTTTTCTGAAAATAAACAGATATAAAATGTTAAAGAAAATGGCAATATGGTTTGCTGAATATAGGAAAAATTAAATTAGCTAGCGAAACTCCGCAGATGTAATGAGTAATGGATATCTAAACAAGACAAATTAAAAAATTGATGATTTTTCGCTGTTAGTGTTGTTACTTGAAGTATGAGTTGAGAAATCCGTTTTTTTTTTATTTTATCGCGTTAAATACCGATACCCATCACGTCTGTGGAGTTGACAAAAAAAATACACAGATTTTTTAAACTGATAGAAATATCTGATAGAAATGATTTATCATCTTGAAAAAAAATCCCAAGAAAGAAGGCGAAAAACTTTTTCGTCTAGAAATGCTTATAATTATGCAATTTTGAGCATATAATGCATATCGTCGGTCGGATAAATTACCGGAACATTTCCGAAATCACGTGTTTTGAATATGTGAGTAATATAAAGTATGCAGAATTGAATATTTTTTCCAAATCACTAACGGTACTACTGAAATATTGGTTATATCTAATTAATTACACTTAATGATCTCTAAATGAAAACTTTAACCTTCAATTACTCAGAACAGTGAACAGTAGATTTTGAAATGTTCCACTACGTTTCCGACCGATGATACAAAAAACTTAATTTAATCAACTAAAGAAATATGTAAAAATGATTTAACTTACTGGTGTTTTTTTTTTTTAATTAAATTAAAACTGCGAAATAACTTTCTTATTGGCGGACACGAGATTCAACTAAAATCAAACGCATCGCCATTTTCAACCTTATTTGTCTATCTTTACGATTTACGACCAAAGTATAAATACGTCAATTTACGTCAGGCGCTGACTAATTTGTCAGGATTAAACTAATATATTATTTATTTTCTGTCATTCTTCTTGACTTCTTCTGTTTTGCGAATTTGATCCTTATTACTTCTAGAAATTGTCCAGCTGATAGATGTCAGATTGCCAGGAACGCATTCTCTCGACGGCTGACTTTTTGAGTTAACGAATCAACTGACCTTTTTTCTCCAGTTGTTTCTTCCATTGTACCCCCAATGCATCACCACGTGGGGTCGCTTTGTGGCCCGGTGTACACCTGGAAATGTAGATTAAAGCTTATAAATATTTTATCCCATTTTTTTAATCTCAAACTAGATAAGTCACCGCGAAGTCTCTTAAAAAAAAGAAAGAAAAACATTTATGAGATACGTTATAACTACGACGACCGCTCTGTCAAGAGAGTTAACCAACTAATGCTCGGTTTACGGAGTTTATCAATTCGATAGTGATTCTTAGCTCGATATCGTGTTTCTGAACACTTCGTTAAGGAATAATTTAGCTTAAAAGTCGAGTGAATTACTATCGAGGGTTTATCTTAGGACCTCAAAAACCGAGCATAAGGAAGGAAAAAACAAAGAATTCTGAATCGAATTATGTAAGAAAGTGAATTTCGTAAAAGTGCAGTTGACTCTTTCTACTTTGTTGCCGTCGTACTGTCTACAAGGGTTCCTTTTTACCATTTTGATACGGAACCCTAATGAATTAGGGTTCCGTACCAAAATGGTAAAAAGGAACCCTTATGGTGCGACTCAGTCTGTATGTCTGTCTGTCACAGCTGGATATCTCAAGACCTACTAATAATGCTATCAACTTGAATTTTGGAATAGTTTTAGATTACGTTTGCCCAACTATTTTGCAAATAAGGAAGAAATAAAAATACAGATTTTTTTTTGCAAGAGGGACTAAAAGGGTTTTTAAAAAATTCGAAGTGGGGCTACTAGGGCATGTGGGGTATCATGTTATGAAGAGCGCCGTTTGCACATTTTCAAACAAGTTTTTTTTTTTTACTCTTGATGAAAAACGTAAACCCCTCCCCGTAATACTTCGGAGATAAGGGGGCGGCCCTTATCTCCGAAGTTTGCATAGAGAAAAATCTGAAATTATTCCCATGTGATAGAAGTATATGTAAAGATTACAGGAAAAATAAAACGATGTCTCTAAATGGCACACTTTTTTTTTGTTTTTGATGGTACGGAACCCTCGGTGGGCGAGTCCGACTCGCTCTTGATCGGTTTTTTTTGTCTACTCTTCTGTCGACAAGACGCCTTTACGGTTCTCGTGCTAAGCCTGCTGGGAATCGAACCCAGGACTTCATGCTCAGTAGTAGCGCTAGCGACTAGGGATGCCCGATCTGAATCGATTTTCCAACGATCTACCGATTTTCTGAATCGATTCAACAGGGGCTGCAGACTCGACATAGATAGCGATCGCTTTACTACCGAATTCGGTCGCAAAGTCGTATGGCGTCGTACCTAGACGGTCAAAATTGCTTGACAAGCATGTGATTGTTTTTTTCGTGTTTGTCATGCAATTTAGACCGTCTAGGGTCGCCCCTAGGACTTTGCGACCGAATTCGGTAGTACAGCGATCGCTATCTATGTCGAGACTGCAGCCCAAGGGCCGGCTGTCTAGACATTCGTTACTATAGCTTTACGAATGAAATCGCTCGCTAAGTCCTAATGGAGTACTAAGACGGTCAAAATTGCTTGACAAGCACGAAAAAACCATTTACAGTTTCAGACCAGTTGCGGCGAGAACCGTTTTTTTATTTAATCATGTTCTCCAATTTTCCTCGTTATTCAAGGTTAATTTGAAGTGGCCAATAATTGTTTTTGAAAAAACCTAACTATTACCATTTTGCCCGTCTAGCTAACTAACCCCATTAGGACTTAGCGAGCGAATTCAGTCGTAAAGCTTTCGTTACGAATGTCGTGACTGCCGCCCCTGGATGCGATCTCCGCTTCGCCCAGATCGAATCGTATGCGCCAAGATCGTATGAAAAAATCGTATTGAACTAAAACCCTAAACGTTAACCGAAATGTACCGTACGAACTACAACAAAGTCAGATTACCTACATAAACATTGAATGAGATTAGTTTCCACTGTTTCGAGTTACATTATTCAAAAGCGGTATTGTATATGTAATATGAAGGTAGGTGATACCGTGATAATATTTTGTTTATTTTATTGTCGGGTATTGGGTATGTTAGAATTCTCTTTTTTATTATTATTTTTGAAAAGTTAAAAGTATTAAAAAACTTGATTTACAATGCAGATTCCAACTGTCTACATTTAGTAGACAGTTGGAATCTGTAATGTAAAACAAGTTTTGATACTTTTCAAAATTACAAAAATAATCATTTGGACAGACAGACACACTGGATAGCCTATTACGACTATCACAACGGCGTCCGTGGCACACTTTGTAATAGATCTTATAAGTAGATTAAGTTAAATTGTATAATTTTGCATGCATAATGACGTGTTTTTCATTATTTTTATAAAATTACTATACGATTTTCCGAGATTCAATACAATACGATTAAAATCGTGAATCGATTCACGAGGTTACGATCGCAAAAAAATCGGGCATCCCTACTAGCGACCAACTAGAACAACGAGGCAAGTGAGTGAAACACATAATCAAGAATAACCTTGCATTCTAATACATAAACTTATGTATACTGACCTATATACATCTGATATACTGAGCTGTCCTTTCCTGCCTTTCGCGAATACGGACCGTGTGTACCTGAAAACAGCGAAGTTCATTCTGCAGACAGATGATAAGATTGCGCCTATAAAAAGTCAAATTAAATTACAATAATAATTAGCCTAGATAACGTTAACCACTGCTGAGACACAGGCCTCCACTCGTTGAGAGAGAGTGGTCCATGAGCCCGTGATCCACGACGCAGGTCCAGTGCGGGTTGGTAGATGTCACATGTCTTTGAATTTTTGTTTCTAGGACATGCCGGTATCCTCACGATGTTTTCCTTCACCGTTTTGAGAGACTGATGAAATAATTTACACAAAGTAAAGCGCCTGTTGGATTCGAACCTACTGCCAGGGTCGCGGGTTGTTTGAAACAGTTACCGTGGACCTGGCACAGGCAACTGAAGGAACACGGGTGGGTTTTAGTCAGTAAAAGTCTGACAAGTCCTCCCGCTTCGCCCAGAGCGGGTGAAGTTATTTGATGATTTCAAAAAAAGTGTTTTTTTTTATTTTTTAGCTATTTACAGTGTTTGATCCGTAGATAACTCAACCAATGGTTAAACATAGTAACTAATGGCTGAATTTTAGCTAAATATCTACCATTTGTTACTATTTTTTAACATGAATGAGTTAAAATGAATACATTAATTTTAACTCATTCATGTTTAGCCTTTCACATTTAGCCAAATTTCAATCATTACTTTAACCATTGGTTGAGTTAACTACGGATTAAAAAACAGGTCCTAATGCAGCCGGAAACTATGCTTGCCGAGGCACGAAGGGGCTAGCTCAAATAGTTGGAAAAAGGCTAGGTAGGTAATAGAAATAAAATAACATAATTCTGTAATATATCGCACCTTGAAAACAAAAGTGGCGTTATACAAAAATTAAAGTTTTTCTCTATGTCCATTTAAAGCTTTTTTGACGCAGCATTTTGGTCAATATCTTAGCAAATAACTGAAATAAAAGACTGCAATTTGACTTTCTTACTCTAAGTTTTATATATACTGAAAATATGCCAGTAAATTATGGAGTTATTTAGAAAACATAGTTTTGATAATGCCACTTTTGTTATCAAGGTGCGATATGTGTACGTACCAGTAACAAAATTTCGATAAAAAACTCGCAGTTTCTCTTGGATTCTGTTTCCTTTCAATATCAAAATATCCAGGATCCATGTTTGTTCTTATAGAACTATTAATTTAACTATTTGGCACTTATAGTGACTTCGTAAAGGCTCGTAATTAAGTACTTAAATCAATTAAGTATTAATAGGTACCAGCATTTTTGGATACCTGTAACAAAAGAAAAATGTTTTTAGAATCTATCTATATAAATCAATCAATCAATTGCCGAATGTACGAGTATGTACGCGCATCACTTCAGAACGGCTGCACCTATTTAGGTAATTATTTTTTTGTTGTGTTTGTAATTGTCTAGACAAGGTTTGTATGAAAGAAAATGTTTGAAAAATTTTCGGGAAAATTCGGGAAACTAGTGCATTTTCTATGGGAATTTTATATGAATTATTGAAATGTTGACAGGACAACGGTTATCGGGTCAGCAGGGAATAGGTGAAGGCAGTCGCTAGCGAATCTCCGCAGACGTGATGATACTGATGGTCCAAGAAGTCTATGAAGTATGCACAAAAAACAACAGATTTTTTTAGACTGATATTCAAATACCTATTGTAAATAAAATATCTGCGGTCATTGACCCAAAAAAAAAAAAAACAATCCAACCACTTTATTTTGTTCTATCATGTTTAGATATCGATACCCGGTCTGTGGAGTTTCGCTAGCTAATTTAATTTGACCCTATACTTCGTCAGTCGCGTTTTAGGCCCATGAAATCAAGGGCGAGCATCATAATTTATTGTATTGGAAATTTAGTACTATCTGGCTAAATGAATACATCTTTTAAAATAAATTATTATTATTATTTTCTTTTGACATTTCTCGGGACCCTGTGGTCCTGGACTTTTGGAAGGCGTACGAGGAGCCGAAGCCAACTCGCAGAGGCCCTTAGATAATTTTAAATGATGAGGAGGTACTAACCGACGATTATCCCTGTATGTACTATGCAAGTGCACCCAAGGACAACTCCCGGTTGGTGCTGGATTATTATTGTACGTAGAAACAAAACATATTGGGCTAGGTATGGGTCTGGGTGGCTAAAGTGGATTGGGTAACTTGAAATATGGAAGAACTATGCCTGACCAATGTTATATATTATACACGGATAAAACGGCAGGGGGTGACTTGCACACTCAATAATTATTATTATAATTATTAAGCCATACTCTATTATTTACTATATTATTATAATTAATTAATATTCCAATTACGAGAGGTAAAATGAACCGTAAAGTCGGCTCCACGTAGAAAACAAGTTCATTGCATGTATTTACATAAATTCAGTAAAAAAATGTATATGACGGCGTTTACGTCAAACGTCAGGTTGACAGGACTGTCGATGTCAACCTAGCGAAGCGTCATTGTCGATGGTAGTACGGGCGGCCATCTTAAACTCACTTTCAAACGAGACGGCGCCTGCGCACCACGCTTGTGACGAATCGCTCAGAATCTTCGCCATCACGCTATTTCAAGATTATATTAAGTTGATTTCGTATAGTAGTAATCGCTAATTACCTAATTACATCGTGATTCCTGTGAATACTGATTAAAATACGTCGATTGTGATCTGAAGCCATTTATTCCTATTCCACGCTCACCTACCCACATAGTTAGAAGACGATGAGTTTTGGTGAAGGGCCTCCAGGCCGTCCTGGCTCTTCATATACCTAACATTTCATACTTATCACAATAATAATACAACTATAGAATATGAAACGAAAATATCAGCCAAATAACGTATAGGATTCTGGTCGAGTTGTTTTAATCAAAACAGTCTGTTCACTTTTAAACATACAATCTACCATTATTGTTACACGCCAAAATTCAATAACGCTGACAGAAAAAAAGTAAAAGGTCATTGGGCAAAGGTGACAGACTATACCTACCAGACAACAAGTAGGTCAAATTTTGCACGCAACAGCGTAGACGGGACATAGAGTAGATATGTTACAGAGATAGTGCTTTTGGGGGCTTACTTACGCTGCACGTACAGCAGAGTGATCGTATCAATCTTATCCCCAAATTCTCGAACGATAGCCTATAATGGCATAAATTACATAAAACGTTATTGAGTCTCTATCTATCACTTAATAATAGCAGCCCCCCAGTTGAACTTGGAAGTTCCACATTGGTTGGAGGCGCCGGGTAGGATTAGCATGAGTGCTCAAATGTCATGTTGTGAATAAAAGTCTTATTTGGAAAGAGGACTGCGTTAAAACCTTTTATTCAAAGAGGACGTAGCTCGATGTGAAGGTTCCATGCAATGGACCTTAAGATCCATTACATTAGGTTCCAAACCTTTAATATAAGGTTAACCTTACATTGTACTGGCTGACATTTTATCACTCACGCCGTTATAGAACTCCTCAGCTTCCAGTCTAACGGATGCAGCTGAATACGAGTACCAGTATTTTACATAGAGCGACTGCCTATCTAACCTTCAAAACCCAGTTACTGAGCAACACGATACCCATTGGTAAGACTGGATGTCTGACTTTCGGGCTTCTGTGTACCCGTAAAGGCGCCCGCAGGCAGGCGCGACGCGACGGTGCGATGCGATTCTGGTAGAACAATGTCCATCAAGTTTTCATAGAAATTGTTCTACTAGAGTTGTAACAACAGCCGCACGGGTCGATCGATCAGGTTAAGCTACGCTTGCCGCGGTTGGTCCGTGGATGGGTGACCATCTTTACATACCAAGACCCCTTCGTGCCTGGGAAAGCACGTTAAGCCGTTGGTCCCGGCTGTCATTCGTGGATCTTTGACAGTCGTTACGGGTCGTCAGAAGCCCGAAAGTCTGACAACTAGTCTTACCAAGAGGTATCGTATAACCCAGTAACTAGGTTGTGGAGTGTCGCTCCATGTTAAATACTAGTATTCAGGTGCATCCGGTTAGACTGGAAGCCGACCCCAACATAATTGGGGAAGGCTAGGCAGATGATACTACCACTACTCCTATTTCTGCCGCATTATGGGTGCTACTGCTGTAATCACAGACACATCATAACACATTTCAACTATGTCTTTAGATTGCTAAAGCACCGGCGAATCCTGTGCATCATATGAGGCAGTGACAGACACCATTTATTATCAGGTGGGGCGCTTTCTCGTTTTCCACCAATAATAACGTAAAAAAAAAAAATACCGAACACCTTACCGAAGCTTAGTCTCTGGTGGATATCTACTCCAGTGCTACAGGCGCCAAGGATCTCAATTTTATTGGGGCAGTCCCATTGAAGGAGAGTGTAATGACCCGGAGGCTAGAAATGGCAGGTTGCCAAAATTCTTCAAGGATTTTCTTATTGTTTACGTTATTGAGAAGAAACAGGGCAATACTATCATAAAAAAACGAGCCAAGTGCGTGTCGGACCACGAACAATGAAGGGTTCCGTAGTTGGGATAATTTTATCCCAAGAACAAACTTAATATTGTAGTTGAAAAACATGTTCTCCCATACATCGATATACGTCACGGTCAATTCTCCAACTGCAAATGTAAGTTTGTAATAACAAAAAAACTATTTTCTTATAAAATTACAAATTAACGATTTTCGGACTTTTTCCTTTACTTGTGCTGTGAGACCTTGCTTCTTGCCTTATTTCACTATTCTAGGTCAACGGGAAGCACCCTACAGGGTTTTGATTTATTTGCGAGTATCAAAATATTTCGCATAACGATACCTCCTAAGTATACTGAGTCAACTAACAAATTTAGGTATTTTTATATAAACGTACATGATAAATCGTGATCTTAACGTTTGTGTTAAAAAAAAAATAAAAAAGAACAATAATTACCGACATAATTTCACGTATACTAAATCAATTTCAACATCAGTTAAAATCGTACATTGTAAACTGATCTAAATAAATAACATCGTACCAGTGTACGCGGGGCGTGAGGGGGGACCCATCGATACAAGTTTATTGCGGCTCAGTGCGTTAGTACTTTTTATTATAAACGGAAACTTTCTTTGTATAATTTCACAATATTCAATCTGGGATCTCGTCAGGGTTATTGTTTTTCAAGGCAGCAACAGACAGAAAAGACAGGCGCTAATGAAATATCCAGCTGTGTTTTCAAGTTTATAGAGGATACGGTGGGTATTGGTGTCAAAAATTACCGGTTCTGGTCAGACAACTGTGGAGGCCAAAATAGAAACAGAATTGTATTCTTAAGAGCGCGCCACTGCAGCCCAACGCGAGCGGCATCGTGCCTCTCGCCCCGCCCGGCGCCCCCTCTACCTACAGTAATACGCGACGCGGTGGCACGGCGCGCGGCGCCCCGCGCACCGGCGGTGGCGGCGCGGCGCCGGCATATCAGTATATCCAGCCAGAGATAACATTTTTTAAATTACCGGGAAACTCCGAAAGGAGACTATAAAAAAAATATACCTACTACGTACGTACCTAAGTTATTTCTTTTTTAATAGGTATGTATTTCGGTTTTTCCACCGAGTCACGCGCAACATTCGTAGGTACCTAACACAAATATCGTAGTACCGTAATACCAAAAAGTAATGTTCCATCGAAAATAACCTCTCATTCATAACTACTAAAAACAAAAATGTTTCTTTATCAATAAAAAATCCGGCCAAGAGCATGTCGGGCCATGATTAGTAAGGGTTCCGTAGCTGTAATTACAAACGACTAACATATTTTTTTATGATTTAGTTATTTATACAACTGTTTTATGATAAACCTGTAACAGGTGCCGCAGCAGACTGATTGAACGCATTGAAAAGGACAGCGCTATTACTACCGCGTGCAAAACGAGAGACAGAAAGAGTGTACACTCGCTTAGAATAAAATAACGTAAGCGCCAAAGCACATAATTACTAATTATGAGGAAAACACGTAGAAAAGTAAAATAAAAAATCGTCAGGATTTAAGATAATATTGTTACCTATATATTAGGCTAAAAATCATCATTAAATTATATAAGGTTTCAGAGATCCAACTCAAAATAAGTGCAAAACGAGGTTTTTTAGTATTTTCTTTTTATCGAGAATTTTTTATCCAATCGTGTTTTCGCTTCAACAGATTTAAAGATTTCAAGTCCAATTTTTATGTGTCCAAATAGCAAACTCTTAGGTCTTATGGATACCGAGATCTAGATCTCCCAATAACACTAAAACAGCATCATATGGACTCTTAAGAGCGCGCCACTGCAGCCCAACGCGAGCGACATCGTGCCTCTCGCCCCGCCCGGCGCCCCCTCTACAGTAATACGCGACGCGGTGGCACGGCGCGCGGCGCCCCGCGCACCGGCGGCGCACTATGGGAAAATCGCGTATGTTTCGTCTCAAAACTCCGTATCTCAGTTATTTCAAAACTAAATGATCTGTAATTTTGCACACATATACTTGAAAGCATAAGGTTTAATAGAAAAAATAATGATTTTGAAAATTATGTTTATTAATTTATTTAAAAAATAAAACTTAAAAAAATACATGCATTTATAAGAAAAAATACTTTTTTTTTTGTAATTTACTTACATAAAATATAATTAAATATCATTGTATAAACAGTGTCTAACGAGAAAAAAATAATGTACAAACTTGATATAATTATATGGATCAGAAGTGTACAATAAGGTATGGAACACGTCTGTATTGGTAGCCGCTCTTGAACACTTTCTAGAATGATGAAGTCTAAACTTTTTGTAATCCTTGTTGCGGGATTCTTGAGCGTCTTCGGACAATTGTCCGATAGGTAAAATGGCATAGTACTCAATGATTTTTTCTCCGTGAATAAGTATTTTATGTACGGAGGAAGGCATATAATACCAATTATAAATATTTACGTACAGTTGGGCGGTACTATATGCGTATTCACCGAACTTTTTTGAATCAATAGCCATTCCAGATGACATAGTTTGTAGTATAATGTACATTCGTTTTATAAGTTCTACGTCTACACCTGTAATGTCTGCAGAGCAAGAGTAATTCTGAAAAAATCTCCGAGCTGTATTTCCGTCATTACTATTTCCAGTGCCTTGTCGAGGTTTATCGATATGCAGTCCCATTTCCTCCCTAAATCGCTTTTGTACCAGTTTTTTCTTTTCGTCTTTGTTTTTTTTTTATTTTCTGGTGTAGTGGCTGACCACTTTTGGAAAGACAAGTTATAGGAAATGTGTAAAATCATCTCCATACTTCTAATCCAAGCGTGTAGTGTTGACAGTCCATATTGAAATGAACTTTCATTCACATCTCGTGTCTAACTAACTGTCTCTAAGTTATTCATTTGCCGAGGAGTAGCACCACAAATTGTCCAAGAAGCGCTCGAAGGAGTTTCAGTTAAAACTTGTGCTACTTTGCCATCAATCATGGTTAAAAACAGGTTATGAGTAATTTCAATTACTTCACCATTCTTATTTATCACGGAAGGAGACAGGTTTTTAATTTGATTTTTGATATCAGCCACAACAGACGCGGTTTTTTCAGGAGTTTCTTTGGCAAATTCTATCAATATAGGTCTGCAATATCTTACGGATGAGCAAGTTTCATTTTTCCAAATAACAATATTAGTTGTCTCATCTATGAGTTTAATGGGTACAAGTGAATCAATAAAAAGGTTCGCATCTGATATGAAATCGCTTTCTTCGGGCAAAACTTGCTTGTATTCACTTTGCCCTGATGACCCGTCACAACCCCATTTGCAGAATAGTTTCAACTGTCTTAAACCGTTTTTGTAAACTGAACCAATTAGTAATATACGTGCCACAGTATGATCCAATAAGTCCTGCAGATTGACTTTTCCACTTATGTTAGTAATGGTTATGCTCGAATCTGGTGGGTAACACATCTTTTTTCGTTTCTTTGTTTTTTCTGAAGATGCTTCGTATGGTTTTGATGGTCTGCCACGTGCACTGCTTCCAGACATATTAGGGTCATTAACTGTGACTCGACACTCTAGTGGAACACGAAATTCACCATTTAACCAGTCGACGTTATTACTTTCAAAGCGTTCTCTTTTCCGGGATGCATTTCTCCAGCGTTCGTTACATTTAGATACCAAGTTTCTTTGAATGTAGGAGACCACAGTAGCCATATCCTCTGGTGACAAATTGAAATTTTTTTGCAAGTAGTCTTCTATATTATTCTCATTTATCAACAAATTGCTCAACTCTCGTATACTACAAACAAATTCACCCATTATTTTCAAATCAGATAACTTCTGTGAATATTTGAAAATAGGTATTAACTGCTTTTTTAAGGCAACTGAATTTCTGACGAACGACTGTGGATGTTTCAGGGTTCGCCTTTCTTTTATAGGCCAATGAAATAGTGCTATGTGCAAAAAGATAAGAAACTAATATTTGCACTCTTCCCATGACCAACATGTTTTTAATTTGACCCTAATAGATAAAGTGACCATATTTTATCAAATAAGGTGGTCAAAACTATATCAAAACCACAAATAACTATTAATAATACTCATCACTGTAATGACCATTTTATCAATTTGACCTTAATAGATAACAGATAATTATGTGAGAAGTAAAAAGATATTGGAAAAAAATAAAAATTTTATCTCGCGATATGTTTTGGCACCGTGTCAGAAAAGGCGCAAGTATGCGCAACTTTTTTTTTTCTCCTTGTGTAAACTAATGTATAAAGATTGTAATACAACAAATATCTCGACATTGGCAAACAGCGGCAAACGGGTAAGTCTCGTTAAAAAAAAAGTAACCCGAAAATTATACCATCTTAAACTATATTGGTTAATTTTAATTTATTTATTTATTATACATAATATTATTTAAGAAACGTTATGAGGAGATTATAAGCATTTCAAAAATGTATAATACTTATACATTTAGATCAAAAACTTTCGAGTAATGTGGCGTTGAATTGTAGTAATGTATTGTGCCAAAATCACATCATTGAACATGAGTTAGCTTTGATGCCTTTTATATACATTATGGTTAGCAAAAAATAATTTAAAAAATATAGAAAAGAAAGCTTATTTATAAGACTAAATTAATTAATTAGTTTTACTCCATAACAACGACTTTCACGTGAAACGGTTTTGAGACGGCCTTGTATGGGGCTTTCCCATAGTGCGGCGGCGGCGCGGCGCCGGCATATCAGTATATCCAGCCAGAGATAACATTTTTTTTAATTACCGGGAAACTCCGAAAGGAGACTATAAAAAAAATATACCTACTACGTACGTACCTAATTTATTTCTTTTTTAATAGGTATGTATTTCGGTTTTTCCACCGAGTCACGCGCAACATTCGTAGGTACCTAACACAAATGTCGTAGTACCGTAATACCAAAAAGTAATGTTCCATCGAAAATAACCTCTCATTCATAACTACTAAAAACAAAAATGTTTCTTTATCAATAAAAAATCCGGCCAAGAGCATGTCGGGCCATGATTAGTAAGGGTTCCGTAGCTGTAATTACAAACGACTAACATATTTTTTTATGATTTAGTTATTTATACAACTGTTTTATGATAAACCTGTAACAGGTGCCGCAGCAGACTGATTGAACGCATTGAAAAGGACAGCGCTATTACTACCGCGTGCAAAACGAGAGACAGAAAGAGTGTACACTCGCTTAGAATAAAATAACGTAAGCGCCAAATCACATAATTACTAATTATGAGGAAAACACGTAGAAAAGTAAAATAAAAAATCGTCAGGATTTAAGATAATATTGTTACCTATATATTAGGCTAAAAATCATCATTAAATTATATAAGGTTTCAGAGATCCAACTCAAAATAAGTGCAAAACGAGGTTTTTTAGTATTTTCTTTTTATCGAGAATTTTTTATCCAATCGTGTTTTCGCTTCAACAGATTTAAAGATTTCAAGTCCAATTTTTATGTGTCCAAATAGCAAACTCTTAGGTCTTATGGATACCGAGATCTAGATCTCCCAATAACACTAAAACAGCATCATATGGACTCTTAATGTATATGTTAGCTAGTTCGAAGTTTGTTATAGATATTAGTCATCGCTTTCTAGTAGTGGGTCACACTCTAAATGAAGGCGACAGTATGCACGCTTTAATTGAAAGACAGACGAAAGATAAGATGCTTTATACGCCTGATCAATGGTATACAGCTTTTAGATTTGCCAAATCCGATGAAAAGCCATACAAAGTTGCTGAAGTGTCTCAGGATTTAATTAAAGACTTTAAATCAAAGCTAAATCTTATAAACAACTGGACAACTACCAACGATGGATCAAAAATGCCTTGGAATAAAGTAACGGAACTACTAGTTAAAGCGGAATATCCATTTAGGCTGTTTTATAAAGCGAGTTACCAAGATGATGCTTACAAGTGGATAGATTGTGTAAAGAAACCTAAAGCTACACGAAATCGAAGAGAGTTAAATATTGATATAGATAATATTTCTTTAGTTTATCAGACACCCATTCCTATTGACCAAAATAAGCACAAAGACTTGATGGATCTTTGTAAGACACTGGTAATTCCTAAGGAGTATCATTTATTTTTTAATAATTTGATTTCAACGAACTCTAATGCAGCTAACGACAGCGATTCTGACTGACCTCTAATTTGTTAAACCTTATATTTTTTGAGCATTAGAAATGCCTAGACTGTTGTGTTATTAATTTCTATTATTTTTATTAATATTGTTTAAAGTAACTTACCATTTTTAGTTCTTATTATTTTTATTGACGTACTAGAGAAGTACCTGTTTTAGTTTTTTATTTGGATTGATTGTTTATTGTTTTTTTATGAAACTTTGATGATGGAACATTGATAATTTGTTAAATGTTGATTTGTTTTTACTTGTAGCTTTTAGTAAGGCTACTATGTTAAAAAGAAATTCGTACTTAATTATAGCGAAAAATAGGAATTTCATTTATTTTTTAATAAATTAATTGATTTCAACTGATTCTAATGGATCTAACGACAGCGATTCTGACTGATTTCTAATTTGTTAAAACTTAAAACTATTTTTTGAGCATTAGAAATGCCTAGATTGTTACGTTATTAATTTCTATAATTTTTATTATTGTTTAACGTAAGTTACCATTTTTAGTTCTTATTATTTTTATTGACCTACTAAAGAAGTACCTGTTTTATTTTTTATTTTGATTGATTGTTTGTTGTTTTTTATGAAATTTTAATGATGGAACATTGATATTTTTTTGAATAGTGATTTGTTTACGTTGTTACTTTTAGTAAAGATGTTAAAAAGATATTCCTACTTAATTATGGCGAAAAATACATTGTGATTCTTCAAAATGAGTTGTTTTTGGTTTATGATTCTTGTTCTTCTTCCTAGCTTTTATTAATCCCACATATCGTAAGGTATTACAAAAAAAATACTAATAAAAAACCTCGGTAAATTACTTTGGTCCAGTATACGTTGAGGTTTCAAATGTTAACATTGCTGAGTACTTTCCTAGTATAATGAGTCAAGTGATATAATTTCAAGATTTTATTATTAAGTGAGACAGAAAACCCCGAAAACAAACAAAAGTAAAATTATATTAATAAAATGACAATCATATTTCATGTGATTTTGGTGTAAACGATGGATTTTGATGGACAACGTACATGAATATAACTGGTAGTTAAACCATTTCACTATTGAGTCCCGCCGGCGTATACCCAGTCATGTACATAAAATGTCACTTAAAAACAAAAATCAGTAAAATCATTTTATACCAAAGGAAGAGCTTACAATTTTTATTAAAAAAACATTTACCTACTTTATTTCGAATTAATTTGATTTCATTAAAATATAAACGATTTGCCTTCAAATCACTCTCCTATAAAATAACTATAATGTCAGTTGACTCATTATACTTAGGAGGTATCGATAAATGCCCGTATTTTTTTATTGCATTTACTTAGAAGCTTGATTTTTTTTAGAGCTCTAAGGGACCGTATTTGGTATTTATTTCAACTTGTTATCTCCACGCGTTCCTGAGAAAAAAGGGCTTGTGGACAGACTTACAGACAAACATACGGTTGTGATCCTATAAGGGTTTCGTTTTTTCCTTTTTAGGTACGGAACCCTAAAACCAATAATCACGTCAAAAGTACAAGATACTTTAAGAACCTTGATTGCGTTATAAAACTTATAAATGACAGAGGAGCTCGTGGCTAAGTAATAACAGCCGCACGGGTCGATCCATCAGGTTAAGCTACATTTGCCAGGGTTGGTCCGTGGATGGGTGACCATATTTACACAGCGAGATTCCTACGTGCCTCGGAAAGCACGTTAAACCGTTGGTCCCGGCAGTCAATCGTGGATCTTTGACAGTCGTTACGGGTCATCAGAAGCCCGAAAGAAAACGGGTACCTATCGTATTACCCAGATACTGGGTTGTGGAGGTCAGATAGGCAGTCGCTCCATGTAAAATACTGATAATATTCAGCTGCATCCGGTTAGACTGGAAGCCGACCCCAACATAGTTGGGAAAAGGCTAGGCAGATTGATTGATAAATGGTAAACCATTACTAATATATGAAATTGCTTTTATCGATTAGACCGCAGCAGATTGTACAGACGCCAGCATATCAACGTCTGTACCACTTCTTCAAACTCGAACTAAAAGCATTTAAATTTCAATTAGTAAAACTAATTACTGGCACTTTGAATTATTAAAGAGGTCAGTCAGAAACATGAAGCTAGTTGTCCATTCCAAAGCTTAGTACGTTCCTAAGGAGAAGAAAGGGCAACAAACTCCACGGACACTCTTATAATACAAAATATTTTTTGTAAATTCCAGGTACCTACAGTCGAGAGATGAAAAGGTTAGGTTAGGCACCTTAAGAGCCGCTAGGGTTGCGGGTTGTTCGAAAGAGTTACCGTGGCCCTGGCACAGGCAACTGAAGGAACACGGGTGGGTTTTGGTCAGTAGAAGTCTGACACGCCCTCCCGCTCCACCCAGAGCGGGAGAAGTTATTTGATGATTTCCGATCCACAAAAAAAAAAGGCACCTTACGGGGACGGGAAACGTCAGGGTAACCCGCGAAATTCAAATTTTCTTACGTTTTTTGCAATTTACAAGTCGGTATTATATTGTACGTTCAACAAATTATAATTTGCGGTCGTAAAAAGTATCTATTTACATAATTAGAATCATTAAAGTGATCAATACAACTCTTTAAGACCAGGTAATCCCAAAAAATGACTATTGCATGAAATCTTGACATTTTATGATTATACTAACTTAAGGAGTTGTATTACTGATTCTATTGTATATAATTTTGTAAAAACATATTCGTTACGGCCGCAAATCATACTTTATTTAACATACAACTTAATAATGACTTGCAAATTGCAAAAAACGTAAGAAAATTTGAATTTCGCGGGCTACCCTGACACTTCCCCCTTAAGGTCATTTTCACAATACTAAAACAATGGATTTCTCGTTTGAATGAATGAATGAATGAAATGCACCGACCCCAGCGTGGTTTGACCAGACTCGGTTACTCGAATGAACCCAAAGATTCATGCCTCATGTTACATGGTGCAACAGAGACCATTTCATATCAAGGAGTAGACTGGGGGGCGATGATGGTAGGGAAGTCGTGCCCTTAGGATATGGAAGGGATAAAGAGCCTACCGAGTATGCACCCTATAGTAAGCAATGGAATTGTGGAATGATGGGTGATATAATTATGGATGGGCTCTTTTAACGACGTAACAATGGGTTTCTCGTTTAAAAAATATCCCTGCTTTGTTTACTTATTTCCGCTATAAGTCAACCTTTTCTATTAATATAATGACCTTCTCACATGTTATATGCCTGTCCCATAATTTTAGAAACACAGTGCACAGGTGTAACCAATTGTTCCGATGATGTACCATGAATAGCTCGTAATTGCCAAAACCGAACTATGGAACAGACCTTGGATCGACCGTGTGACGGTAAAAAAATGAACAACGTAGGTATTGAATATGTATCACTCACGATTTCCCAGAATCAACCGACAGTGCAGTACGCAACGTTCAATGGTTCTTATGATTTTTATACTGTGGTTCTATCGTTCATTTTCGGAAAAACCAATGTTTACCAATAATTGATACATCCACTTATCTACAAGTGGATGTATCAATTATTGGTAAACATTATCGTGGCGCGTAGATAAAGATGTATGTAAGATAAAGATGGCTATAGTTTTACCGGTACCTATCTTCTTGAACGAATAAAATCACGCCATCATAATATCAGAGCCGTGCCCGGGACGTGGACGGACTTAAGGCTCCGCTGTCCGTCCGTCCAACCATTCTTGTCACATGGCTGTATCTTTGAAACCGTAATAGACGTGTACACGCGGCTACATATCAAGCTATATAGAGTGACTGGTAATTAGTGACCGATACTTAAACATAGGATTGCTCGCTGAACAAACACTTTTACACAATGGGCATAACGGACAGCCCTCTGTGCAGAGCTTGCATGGAGGCTGAGGAAACCGTTCCGCATGTGCTCTTCGAGTGCACAGGCGTTGCCCAGATTAGAACAGAAACCCTCGGGACACCCAAATCTTTAACAGATGTTCTGAACAGACCAGAAGCCGTGACCAACTTCTGGAGGGAGGTGGGCTGGTTGGAATAAACCCCGACGGCCGCTATGGCCCTTTATTTTCCCCTTTTATGAGGCATTTTGTGGAGAAGATGACCGGTTGAGAAACTGGTTTACGTCTTCTTTACAAAGTGACTCATACCCAAATTGTTATTTTGATTTATGTATATACTAACACTAGGTATAAGGTGCTTTACTAACACTACGGATCTCTGTTATCTGATACTTTGAAATAAATTATTATTATTATTAAATTATTAATTATTATTATTATGGCTCACGCACAATGGTCCACTTGAAGGATTAAGTGCGGAAACCAAACCCAATAACATAGAATAACATAGAACATAGAACATATGATTGTACTCATGATAACAAACAACTTTTACTGGACCAAACCTGAATTTCGAAAAAAAAATCAGCTGTCCCATACATTCATGTTCGCATAACTCGTCAAAATCAAAATGTAGGGAGCAGTTGATTTTCTCTTTCGCGATTTCATGTTTGGTGCCATTGTAAGAGTTGTTTGTTATCATGAGTACAATCTAGTATCGGTCACTAATTACCAGTCACCCTATTTCCAGTATAAGCTGATCTCGCATTGTATAGGAGTTCCGTACAATGAGTCCTGTGTTCAAGCGTGTTCTGTTATCGATCGTGCAAATGAAAACGTTGGCCTTGGATAAACTTCAAAGAAAGGTCAACGCTATATTTGGCCATTGATTTCCGACGAGCCTAGCCCATGGCGTCATCGGTAGACTAAAACTAAACAACGGGGCTGTTCTGGTAATCGGTGGTTGACCCAAATAGAAATTGTAGTTATTTTTTTTTTTTGTCGATTTCATGACATGTAGGTATATTTATGAGTATTATTTTTATTTAATTTGATTTGAATGTTGAATTTGAAAAACGTATGAAAATTTAAATTTCGCGGGATACCCTGGCGCTTCCCCCTTAACTATAAACGTTTATGTATGAACGAATACCTATATCCTATTACTACTACTTAAATTAAATACCGCAGCTCAAGATATACTGGCTGTATATGTAGGTCAATAACATCGTCGAATGTTTTGCGATAAGTCGTAGCCAAAACACTGCTATATCATAAATTCATAATCATTATAACTTATTCATAATATATGATAATAATTTTATTATCGAAGCCCAAAAGTCAGACAACCAGTATTAGTGTACGACCGAGTGAAAAAGCGTCCAGCGGAGCGTTCAGCGTTGCGTGCAAGCGGCGAAGAGCGTTCACCGAGCGTTCGCTTGGCTGTCACTCGGGTCACTCGCGAGTGTTTGCATGTGTTTAACATGACGTCGCACGCCCCGCCCCGCTGGACGCTCGATTCGAGCGTGTACTCAGGCCGCACACTTAGGCCTCCCGGACAAAAATTCAAATCCAACGAGACGATGAAAAACGCATTTAAAGAATTCCCGTTCCCAGGATATCTATAGCAGAGGCATCAACGAACTTTAATTAAAATGGCAAAAGTGCATCGACAATATTTCTTTAAAAAATATTGGGTGATTTTTTCTAGGGATGGGCCGAATATTCGTTTTATGTTAGGTATTCGGCATATTCGGCAGATTTAACGAACATTCGTATTCGGCCGAATATTCGGCAAAAATACCGAACATTCTACCGAATAATACCTATTGTGGTAACATATAATATGAAATAGCACAATTATATAATTGTATCCATATCAAGTGTGTCTTATCATTTATTTTGCCTATGTAAAGAGATACATAGTATCTTACATTATTGCTTCGATCAGAAGCAGTTATGGCCTAATGCATAATAGAAGAAATAAAAGGGGTAGGTTTGTATTGTACTAATCTTATATTATTCAACCTTTGGAAAACTACGTTATCACAATATTTTTTATAATTAGCAAATAAAAGTATGTAACATACATGTTATTTATCTATTCGAAGGATTGCACGCTTGTTTGGTGACATTCACGTGTAGTTAGAAATAAATGAGTTTTTACCTCAATTGTAAAAAAGATATTGCAATATTTAAAGTAGTAGGAACTTGTGATGCCAAAATACTAAATGCTCGGCTTTATTTGGTAACAGCTTGTTTCGTTTTTCTTCAAATACATTGCCAAATAATTGCAGAAGCCGCTGAAGACATCAACTCGAGAAGATACGCCCGTCATGTTACTGATGGGGGTGATGTAATTATTTTGAATTCAATGTTGGGCAAAAATCTAACATTTTATTTAAAACTGAGGCAGTTATGTATTAATTTTAAATTGTATTTTATTTATTCATCAGAAAACAAAATCGAAGAAAGGATTTGTAGTCACAGAACTTCAAAGATCATCGCAGGGTGTCAGGTTTTCCGATTTATTTTTTGATACTTATAATTTGAAAAGTACGTGACCATGATTGTTTTTTTATATTTTTCTGATAACTGTCACGACTTGGTCTATCGCCCGTTTCCGGCTTGACATTGATTTCTGGGACACCCTGTATATGTGTCAAAGGCTTTTTAGTTCTCCTGCCGAATATTCGGCCGAATATTCGGTTCGGTAAAATTTTAACCGAACATTCGACCGATTATTCGTATTCGGTAAAACCCATATTCGGCCCATCACAATTTTTTTCTATCTAAATCGGTAATTTCGTAGGTAAAGATCTAATATAATGGAAGGAAGATGCTGGCATCATTTACGACCAGATTCATATTGGTGCACACGATTACATTAGTGTACAAGAAGGGATCGTAGCTAAATGATAAAAGCCACACGGGTCGATCGAAGCTTAAGCTACGCTTGCCGCGGTCGGTTCGTGGATGGGTGACCGTTTATTACATATCGAGACTCGTTCCTCGGAAAGCACTTTAAGGCGTTGGTCCCGGCTGTCACTCGTAGATGATTTATACTTTACAGTCGTTACTTACGGGTAGTCAGAAGCCCAAAAAGTCTGACAACCAGTCTCACCAAGGAGTATCGTGTTACAAAGTAACTGGGTTATGAAGTTCAAGTAAAATAATAGTACCTATTCAGCTGCATTCAGTTAGACTGGAAGCCGACCCCAATATAGTTGGGAAAAGGCAAGGCAGATGATGGGATTGCAGATACTTGAAAAAATAAAAATAAAAGATTCCGACGAACTGAGACCCTCCTCCTTTATTGGTCGGTTAAAAATTGCTCATTACCTTTCCTTTCTGCGACTGTACAGTGTACACTCTCACTTGGTCTTTGAAATCAAGGAAAATCATCAAAAACATCCATTCTACAAGGTTTTTATGACGAACGAAGGAAAACTCTATAGTACTGCGGCAATCACTATTTCTATTTACCTTACCTAGTCCTTAAAAGTACCGTAAGCACCGTAAGTCAGTATTCATCATTGAATATTAGGAATGCTACACACGTCTTGATTCACTCGGCATGATTCGGGACAACCGCAAAATCGAATCGAGGGTTCACGGGCTATTTGTATTAAGCGACATCCTGGCCGATATGTAGTTATTATCATATCTACCTGCATTAAAAAGTGAAAAACGTAAAAAACGGAGATATACACTGTTGATTATTAACCGTCGATAGGCTACTATTTTGTAAAAAATATTGATACTTTTTTACAATGTTCTCTTTTCCGAATAATGAAACTTTGAAATGCTCTCCTGTATAGTTTCCAAACATGTCGCTTAATACAAATAGCCCGTGAACCCTCGGAATATACGTAATATGTTCGGACGTTAGTCCACCGCCACCGTCACCGAGAATCACGTTCGGTTCGAATATTCTCGTTTCTCGGTGACGTGACATCCCGGAGAAAGCTGCGGTGGACAAACGCCCTTCCGGGCAAGCCGCTCGGCTTAGCTCGAATTGTGCCGAGCGGCAAACTTTAGTGCAGTGTTACCAATTTCGGGGTTTTCCCCCAAATTTAGGGGGTAAACAAATGCGGTGGGACTTTTTAGGGCGTTATATTTTAGGGGTATTTTTGGGGAAATTTAGCGTAATTTCAAAATTAAGATTTTCATAATGAATCATTCATTATGAATCTTAATTTTGGAATTCCGCTAAAAATATTGGTCGTATAAAAAATCTTAAGACACATTTGTTTTTAAAAATTAATATTCCTACAGCTTTTGTTAAAAAAAAAAATTAAAAGACAAATTTTAGCCGTAATATCAAACATTTAAACTATTCTTCTCGAAACTAAGGCAAAAATTTTAGCGCTATTTATTTTTTATATTTTTTTTAATAATATTATTTTACTAGGGGGATTTTGGGGGCTTTTGACTTAAGTTTTGGGGACAAATATTTTCGAGAGTTGGTAACACTGCTTTAGTGGCAGTGGGCAAGGCACATTGCTCGCAGAATAGATCGTCGATGGCCTTTGGCCCCCGAAAGGTTCTGGAGTGGCGACCGTGTACCGTGTACCGTGTAAAGACGTAGTGTTGGAAGGCTTCCCACAAGGTGGACTGATGACCTGGTGAAGGCCGCAGGAGTTCGCTGGATGCGAGAAGCACAGAACTGGTCGAAGTAGCGGTGTTTAGGGCAGGCTTATGTCCAGCTGTGGACGTCTTTCGGCTGAAATGATAACCCGAATATGATTCAGCGAGGGCAAATGTCGAACGCAGTTCTGTGATCGGCACGAGCCAAGTGAATGCCGAATACGTGTAGTAATTGGTTTAACAAATACTGCCGAATCGAATGTGCCGAACTGAACATGTGTGTTGCACCCCCAAGGAACTCAATATACAGACGCCAGCAGGTCGAGCTACCCGAAACTGTAAAATTTTCCCAATCAACCGGGAACCTAATACTTTAGCGATAAAGTTGAAAATCTATTAAAGAAATTTGACAGATTGTAGTAGCTTGATGTGCTGGCGTCTGTACCTATTGTAATGTGTCACATCTATCTATACCTATCTTCAGCTTTTATTTATTTTATTTTATTTTTAATAAAAGGAACAGCAAACAGTTACATTATAAGAGCTTACAATTAATTTAACAATAAACATTAGTAATAATATAACCCACAACGCTGTCCACAGGTAGACATAAGAGTTTAAAAGGAAAACAAGTGTAATCGCTAGGAGCTAAGGAGTTTTACGTGCGGTAGTTAGTTGTATCGTGGTTGCTTTAATAGTGAAGGATTACATTATAATATAAGATATGAGCTTAGTAAGTTAGATGTTTTTCAGATAGGGTACATACAGGGGTTTTATTTAATAAAGTGGATCGGATGAGGCTTTTGAATCTACTCATTGTACAATAGGGATGAAGCCTGGGTAAAAAAAAATTCTATTTAGTCCGTCAGTCAGATAATACAAAAATATTAGATACGTATTTTTTGCTTTATCATATTAATAAAAAATTACTTTAACTCGCATTAAAGTTGGGGAGTCACATTTTAACTCAATATATCGCCGTAATCTTTTGATTACGTACAAAAAGAAAAAATACGTGTCCAATATATTTTAATAATCTACATGACGGACAAAAAAACATTTTTTAGTCATCATCCCTATTGAAGATGTCAATATTTTCAAAGGTTCTATTAAATGAGTCAACCATACGGCGGACAGGAGAGCGTTCGCCAGAATTAGTTCGTAGTAATTAGTTAGTTAGTAGTAATTCAGCTTTGTTTGTTTTTAGGGTTCTGTACCCGAAGGGTGCCAAAAGGAACCTAATTTCTAAGCCTCCGCTGTCCGTCCGTCCGTCAGCGGGCTGTATCTCATGAACCGTAATTAGTTAAAATTTTCACAGATTGTGTATTTCTATTGCCGCTATAACAACAAATAATAAAAATAAAATCAAGTTAATAATTAAAGGACCCCTTTAACTTTTACCCATACAAGAAAAGTGACTCTTTAAACTGGAGAATTTAAAAACAAAAATATTGTACACACGGCTACATATAAATTTCCAGCGTAAGCTGATCTCGCATTTTATTTGATTTTTAACCGACTTTCAAAAGGAGGAGGTTCTCAATTCGTCTGTATTTTTTTTTGTTTTTTTTTTTTTGTATGTTTGTTATGCGATTACTCAAAGACGGATGGACCGATTTAGAAAATTCTTTTCTTGTTTGATAGGGTATACTTCCGAGGTCGTCCCATATAAATTTTATTAACATAGCTTAGGGAGTTTTTGAGTTAGCTTCAATAATGCGTATATTTCCCACTTATTTTTATGTGGATGATGTGATGGTGTTTTAATAACTTCCTATCACTGTTATTTACATGGCTATATCTACAATTATTGTGCTCAATTATGTATTCGAATTTGTGTGGGGTAGGTTCCACAACTAAAAAGTGAAAAATAAAAACTTTTTAGAAAAAAATAAAACCGACTTCCAAAACAAAACACTACAAAGTGAAAAATAACTTTAATTTCGGAAGTCGGTGGCAAAAAACGAAAATACAAAACCCAAGACACCGACTACCGAAATTAAAGTTATTTTTCACTTTGTAGTGTTTTGTTTTGGAAGTCGGTTTTATTTTTTTCTAAAAAGCTTTTTCGTACAATGAGACGGTCAGCTTATACTGGAAAATTATAGCTTGATATGAAACCGTTGTGTAAAGGGGTAGGGAATCCTTCGTGTGCAAGTCGGACTCGACTCTGGAACTACCAGTCGGATTTGTAAAATTCTTTTTGTATTTGGTAGCCCTTCTTGAGGAAGGTTATATATTAATTAATATCACGCTACGACCTTTAGACGCCCAGCAAAAAGGAAAAACGGTCACAAAGAACGAATGCTGACCTTGGTTTTGTTATTGTTATTAGTAATTAACTCTTTATTTATTTTACTTCGATGGTCCTAGTCCTAGTCAAAGAGAACTGTATGACTGTATATGTTGGTCCTAGTTTATCATTTTGACTTTGACTTCGAGTACGGCTCCTTATAGCTATATGTAAGTGGGCACGCCCTATATGCCTGGAGGCTTTTAGTTAGGTACCTATAAAGTTATGTTTACGTTTTTAGTTTTGTATTTTCATTTCTGCTTGAGTACTTATAGTTTTCGATTCTTTTTTTAAATATTGACGTGTACTAGCACACGTCAATATTTAAAAAAAAAATCGAAGAAATCGACTTAGGGCAAATAATTAAATTAAATTTATTATTTAGTGTTGTGTACATACCTAAATTATTTTGCGTACTATTGTATAGAATCATTTTTTTAACTGAACAGACAGCTGTGCTGCTGGACAGTTTGTTGCGCCACTTCTCCTCAGCTAAAGCACTAGGAAGTGGTGAAGGGCGGGCGTTTTGGGAGACTGTCTTATGTAATTTCGACGTTCGAAAAGAGCTGATCTCAGCCTAGTTTCATGTGACTTTTGCGAAAAAACTAAGTAAAAGCGCGGGCGGGCGATGCGATGCGATGCGACGCGGTGGGCCAGTAAATAATAAAGTTAGAAATCATTAGTTTTCGAAAACCATCTTTTAAAGTACCTAGGTAGACGGGGTGTTGATTTTTTCAGGCATAACACGAAATTCACGCGGGCGAGGTGTTATTTTATCCAATCTGCCTAGCCTTTTCCCAACAATGTTGGGGTCGGCTTCCTGTCTAACCGGATGCAGCTGAAAACCAGTATTTTACATGGAGCGACTGCCTATCTGACCTCCACAAACCAGTTACTGGGTAATACGACTTACTTAGTAGACCCTTAGTAAGACTGGTTTTCGGACTTTCGGGCTTCTGATGACCCGTAACAACTGTCAAAGACCTACGAATGACAGCCGGGACTAACGGCTTAACGTGCTTTCACCTAGTCACCCATCCACGGACCAACCCTGGCAAGTGTAGCTTAACCTGATGGATCGACCCATGCGGCTGTTATTACTTAGCCACGAGCTCCACATATTTCCTCATTTTATTAATAACGTAATAAAATGAGGAAAAATGTGGGAAAATTGCTATTTAATTAATCATCGTCATCTCATATGAATGAATCAATTGAGGTAAAACGTTAAATACATACTTAGCTATTGTTTTTTTTTTTGTAAGGAGCTTGTGGCTAAGTAATAACAGCCGCACGGGTCGATCCATCAGGTTAAGCTACGCTTGCCGGGGTTGGTCCGTAGATGGTTGACCATCTTTACATACCGAGACTCCTCCGTGACTCGGAAAGCACGTTAAGCCGTTGGTCCCGGCTGTCTTTCGTGGATCTTTGACAGTCTTACGGGTCGTCAAAAGCCCGAAAGTCTGGCAATCAGTCTTACCAAGGGGTATCGTATTACCCAATAACTGGGTTGTGGAGGTCAGATAGGCAATCGCTCCATGTAAAATACTGGTATTCAGCTGCATCCGGTTAGACTGGAAGCCGACCCCGACATAGTTGGGAAAAGGCTAGGCAGATTGATTTTGACATAGCTATTGTTTTTAGATCATGCAAAACAGGAAAGCACTCGTACATGTCGTAATTTTTTGCAATAGTTTTACAAACTGGGAAGATCTTGATGTGACCAATGTCGGTGTTACCCAGTAACTGGATTGTGGATTGGTGAGATAGGCAATCGCTCTATGTAAAATACTGGTATTATTATATACAGGGTTATTGGTAAAACACCAACAACCTCTTAAGGGGTCATTGTACTCATCATTATGAACAACTTTTACTATGGAACCAAACCTGAAATCGCGAAAAAAAATTCAGCTATTCAGTACATTTATGTTAGCATAATTCGTCAAAATGTACTGAATAGCTGTTTTTTTTCGCGATTTCAGGTTTGGTCCCATAGTAAAAGTTGTTCATAATGATGAGTGCAATGACCCCTTAAGAGGTTGTTGGTGTTTTACCAATAACCCTGTATATATTTTTATTTTTTTATTAATACCTCCCTTACAGCTATCATTACAGTTGTAAACCTAATGCAATAGCGCGGTCTTAAAATTATCTTAGGTACTTACAATTAAAAACTATTAAAACATTAAAAACTAGTAGTACTTATAATAACATCCAAAAAATAATAATAACTACTTTACTCCTCTAATTTACACAATAACATAAAATAAACAGCAGTGTTTTTGCGAAACCACTCAAATGACATGTAAATACATCGATCTTCCCGTGAAGATCGTTAATAACCCGAATTGCGCGGGTTAATGCTGTTTTGGCGAGAAGGTTGGTATAATGGTAGCTCTAACCCTACATTGTCCTCCAGACTGAGTAGGTATATCAATGAAGATTTTCTAACACGAAAGAAAAAACAGGCCGGAGAAACCAATAAGACTTTTTACTCTGCAGCATTTACTTTACGGGGTGTAAAGTACTAGTTAAAAGTAACTTTCACTAACTGGTTTACCTTACTTTCAAATCGTTTTAAATTAACTCTGCTTCATTGAGATAATGACAGTTACCATGGCCGTTTCAAATTGAAATCTAAGGGCGTTTGTCCACCGCAGCCATCACCGGGACGTCACCGAGAAAAGAGATTGTTCAAACCAAACGTGACGTCCCGGTGACGGCGATCGTGTGTGCACCGCAACCGAACTTGGCGGTTCAGTTGTTATGTTAGACAAAAAAAACCGGGCGACGCAGTGTGTGGACAAGATCAAACATGTTTTGTATTGCCGGAACATCGACTCGTCACAATCTCGGGCCGAGTACTAGCGGTCGCGCCGAACTACTCATAACTTCGGCGGCTGGGTTGTCGGCGCTCGGGCAACGGACGTGCGGTGGACACGCGGCCATAGTAAATGTATGTATCGCTACTTCGGCGTCGTCATCACGTTCTCGGTAACAGTTGCGGTGGACAAACGCACTTAGGCTTTTATTCAAGAACGATAGTCAGTCAATACATCTAGATTTAAGTCATAAAGAATTGAAAATGACAGTGGTGCCGATTCTGTTGTGCACAAACTAAAATTAATTTAGGCTATTGCCACAGATTAATACAGATGGGACACTCCGCAGTTTAGTTATGAAGCTACAAGTACGCGATGGGCCTATTTCACTGGGCCAATTCAGTAGGACTGCCGCGGTCAGAAGCTATAAGAGTTGCGCGTTAGAAAGAGAGGCAACTTGTAGTTAATAAGCGTTGTGCGACCTGAATTGCACTTTATTGTGTCGTAGCAAAAGTCGCTTTTTATTTAAATGATTTTGCGGAGTGTCCCATCTGTTTTAATCTATGCTATTGCTGTTTCTCTCTGATAAAACAAGAAAGAGACGGACGTAAATTAGAGCTGTCAAATTTAGTTGATATAATTCCATACAAAAATAGACGACACGTAAAAACATATCTACCGACTAAAAACACGGCGAAGCGCGAGGCGTAAACTTGTTTGACATCTCAAACATACTTACCATGGCTATAGCCGTCCTTTTCTCGCGCTGCCTGTTAGTAAAAGATTCTCTAATTTCAGTTTAGTTATTGAACAAGAGAATCGGCACCAATATGCTTTAATTTTAAACAACTGTGCTAAATTTCACTATGGCTATAAACGGGGGATGACGTTAGTAAGGCGCCCGCTAACAAGGAAGGCAACGTCTAGTGAGGTAGTTATGCCAGACGTAAGCAGTTTCCTAAGCAACCACTCCTGTTTCACCATCCGTAAGTTAATTCTAAGTAAGCGTGTACATATCTCACGATGCAACACGCGCTTCATATGTGGTTACCAAGTGTACCAACACGCTGTGAATGTGTGTGTAAGTGCAGGATTTCTCGGCACAGTCAGCCAGTTGAAATAAACTACTGCGGTTTCGCTGCTATGGTTTCGCGGCGGAGGTGTGCTAAGGGCCTAATAGGTAACCACATGTAAAGCGCGTACCGCATGTCGCTTCGTGAGAGAAAAAAAATAAAAACCGACTTTGACAACCTATAAGGAATAAAATAATTTTCTTGTATATGACGGAGGAAGAACCTCTATTCGAATAGTATTTTCAAAAATAACCGAGCGTTGGCGGGGCCAGAAGGGCCTCTCGCCGGGTTAGAGATTAAAATTAAAACTTAAGTAGCACACCTAAGGGCGTCCCATATTGGGACTCGAACCTAGGCTTAGGGCGCTACTGTCTACTGAAATCTTAGCGCTTACAGTGCGGCCGTATTTATAGGGATCGTCGCACGTGCACATTTTTAGGTTAAGTATTGAACTATGTAAATTACAATTGAGGAGCATCTGTTCAAAAGGTCGTATTTCTATGATAAACAAACTTTACAAAAACAGAAAAAAACATCTAATTCCTATTATAAAAATTCTAAAATTAAATTAAATTTAGATCATTGTGAAGATTAAGACTACAATATTACATGCATTTTTAAAAATAAAAAAAATACACCATAACTTTTTTTTTATTTAATTTTAGTTCAGAAATAAGACTTATTGATCGGAAAAATCAGAAACACGACCTTTTGATTTGTCACTTCTAGAAATATGCCCTTTTGATTTGACTTTACGCTTTTTTTTCCTTGAACCAGCATTCAAGGTCTCGACTAAACCTTGCTCATCCATTTTCAATATGATTTTTACTTTATAATAACTAAGTTCAAAATTTCACAAATTTCATCTACTCGCATCGAAAGACAGAACGTCAAGAATAACATCTGTCAGTGTCATCTGTCGACGTCGTTAGAGAGATGCAGTCATATTTTTTTTTATATATTTTTTTTTTATAGGGTTGCTATTGATAATGATATTCAACGTACAGCCGTCATCTTTTGACTCGATACCGTTATTTACTCGAACGAAACGATTTTTATTAAAGTTGTTATGTATGGAAAAAAATATGACCTTTTGAACAGAAAAATAAATAAAAGATGCTATTTGTAGAAGAAATATGCCTGTTTTGTTTAAAACAATCCAAGGGAACATTTTAATGCAGAAATACATCCGTTTTGATTGGAATCCAAGTTTTTTTGGATTTTATTATATGGGAAATACGCTTCTTTTGAACAAGTTTTTACGCTCATTCGATGGAGTTTTCTGCTATGAGTTCAAAAAAAAAATAAAAAAAATAAAAGTTGAAAAGTGAAATACGACCTTTTGAACAGACGCTCCTCAATTATTCTGTTAACGTTTTAAGTAGTAATGTTAATTTTACATCGTAATAATCAATCATTATTTTGTGAATTAATTTCAAACAATCAAATTATCATTTTAATTATTTAAATAGACGAACACGATGAGTAGTTGCACCGATATATATATATAAACCCATCCATAATTATACCACCCGCCTAGCTCCACTATTCCAATGCTTACTATAGGGTGCATACTCAGTAGGCTTTTTATCCCTTCCATATCCTAAGGGCACGTCCTCCCTACCATTATCGCGCCCCCCGGTCTACTCCTTGATATGTTTCTGTTGCACCATGAACATGAGACATCAGGGGCTAGTGTGAATCTTTGGGTTCATTCGATTAATCGAGTCTGGTCAAACCACGCTGGGGTCGGTGCATTTCATTCATTCATTCCATAAAAAACTTAACAGCTTCTGAAGTCGATGACAAGCTAAGGTACATTGAAGAATTGAAGTCACCGACTTCAGAAGCTGTTAAGTTTTTTGCCAGATGGCGTGGTTGGTTAAGATACCACCTGCCATGCCGCTGGTCGTGGGTTCGATTCCCATCCAGGACAAACACTTGTGTGCATGAACATGTCTGTTTGTCCTGAGTCTGGGTGTAATTATCTATATAAGTATGTATTTACAAAAAAAAAAGTAGTGTATGTAGTATATCAGTTATCTGGTTTCCATAATACAAGCTCTACTTAGTTTGGGATCAGATGAAGAATGTCCTAGGATATTATTATTATTTCCTTTCCTTTAATATGAAAGTTATTAAAATTCCTTTTAGGTTTTTAAAGACGGTTTTTACATTTTGTTTAAATTAAATATATTTTTTAAATTTTTAGTTTACTATACAATTACATAAACCCGACGAATGAAAAGAAGAATCATCAAAACCCGCTTAGAAATGCCGGAGATACAGTACATGTATGCATATAACTCCATACATAAGAATAATTTACCCAAAGCATTCGTTTTTGAGAAAATCGCGGACATACAAACAAACAAACATACATACATACGGGTCGAATAGAGAACCTCCTTTTTGACATCATCTCGCATTCAAACGCGCTCAAAATGGCTCTAATAGATAAGGCGTTTTATGTTGTCAAAGACACGCGCGTAGCCGAGATCCTAGGAGCCAAGGCATCCCATTCCGTCCGCATTCACGCAATTTACTGGTATAGCTACGCGCAGATCCTGGTACTCGGCATAGTACGCGCGTAAAAGCCGTTTCTGGACAAGCTTCTTCTTCGTCGTATCGAGGATTCCAAATTATTTGAGTTTTGACCAGTTCAGCCACATCGACAGCATTGCCTGGCAAAGGTCTTTCATATTGCAGATGTAAAAGCGCAAACCCACCGCGGCACATGCAGTGCCCCGTGCAAAGAAGAATCCAAATTAAAGTTATTATTCACTGTGTAGTATTTTTTGGAAGTCGGTTGTTTTTTTTTTTTTTCTCCAACACCCGCTACTTGAGTTAAGCCGCAAACCCACCACGGCACATGCTGTGCACCGGCACGCGACGCATTTTAGCTGCGTGGATTCATTTGTATGACAACGTTGGTCTAAGTTTCCACAGCAGTACAAACGCGTGCGTAGCCCACCGCGGCGCACGGAGAGACTACGCACCGCACGTATCTCAAAACTGCTGCGATACAGTTGTAAATAATCGTGTTTCGCATGCACAGCGTGCATGACGGTGAGCTATGTGAGCGCCATATTCGAGCAAGCCACGCATTTACTAATGACGTCAATTGATGCGTAGCGTGTCCTTGGGTTGCAGTGGACACAATTACATACATTTAATTGCAAAGCGAAGCTTAACACACGTGTCCGGTGCGCCGCGGTGGGTCTGCGCCTTTATTGCACAAAGAGCACGACAAGAGGTGAGGCATCATTTAAAGTGTAGCTCCACAATCGAAATGCACCGGTTGAGTCCAATTTTTAATTATTTGATTTTGTTCAGCTGATCCCACTATCTTCTACGTGATCTGTCTGGCTATATCTGAGCTCCATAGTAGCAATTTTATTATATCCTTATCGCTCATAAAAGTATTAAATATGAAATCTGTCACTCCTTATCAGTTACTGACATTTAATATTGACATTATCTGTGGCGCCCATCATTGGGGAAAACGTTGAATAATGCATGAATTCGTGAATCATATAGTTTCTGAAATATTGACGTACTGACACCGTTATCGGAGATTATTCAGTGGGTTTTATAAAAAGCAAGGTTGTCTCTGTCAGCTCAGAATGGGAAGCTGTGTATCAATTCTGTGGAGTTGAATACGATACTAGCACCCTAATTGCATAACACACTATCAATCGGAATCGGTTTCATTTTGACAGTTCAACAACATTCATTGCGTTATTTACGTTGTAGAGCAGACAACTTTTTCGAACATATTATTATGAAGCAATGGATTAGAAATTTTCTTCAAACGCAATTAGGGTGTAGGTAGAGATCGTCTAATTTAAAACTGCACGCCCCTCCATTACTTGTTGCATATACATTTCAAATGTGTATATGTCGTAGGATGATTTGATCATTCGGATTTTCACGAAAACCCTAGGTTCCTAGGTTTCCTGCAACATTACCATGATTTTCAAAGTAATGTCGCAATATTTCCCAGCGTTGTTCAAGCGTATACACAACCATATTCGTTCAGCGGAAGGATAAAACTAATTATCTGTCAAATCAGTCATGAGCTAAGTGCTATTCACGAAATAAGCACTAGGTGGAAAAAAAAAACGTTAGATGGCGGACCCGTTATAAAGCCTCCTTTGCACAGCCATGAGCTACTCACATCATAGTTCGTGCCGATAAGAGACGAAGAACATTGAATAACCTTAAAATGGGATCAAACCCAAGTCTTTAGCAACACGTTGTGACGTGGTCTATCGAGATGATAATGTTGTTATGGAGGTTAGGTTTCCGCACTTAGTCCTTCAAGTGGGCGCGTGAGCTATGGCGGCCGTCAGTGAGTTATTCCAGACAGCCCACCTTCCTCCAGAAGTTGATTACGTCTCCTGCAGTGCTATTCTGTAAAAATCTCACCGTGAAAACGTAGGTGAAGTGAAGTAATCAACTTCTGGAGGAAGGTGGGCTGTTTGGAATAACTCACTGACGGTCTGTTGCGGTGCTGGGTGACGCCTGTGCATTCAAACAGCACATGCGCAACGGTTTCCTCCGGCTCCACGCACGCTCTGCACAGAGGGCTGTCCGCTATGTCTATTATGTGGAAATGTTTATTTAGCGAGCAGTGTCCCATGATGGTTCCCATCATCAGGCGCAGACCGTTCCTCGAGATGATAATAATAAAAGCGGAAGTCTCAAAACAGCCGAGATTAGATTAAATACTTTACTATTTTTTGCAGGAGTAGACATCTTCCGCAAAACGTAATTCAGTGATAAATTTATCAATACTTTTTTAAAGTAGTTCTTGAGATAAAAATGGCGTAAAGATAGCGGGATGCTGATTGCAACATAGTTACTTAATATTATTTCCTCATTTTTATTTTTCAGGACGCAATATTAACGGGGCTAGAGAATTACGAAATTAAAATTAACGAAATGATAATGACTTCCACACGGGGTAATAAAAAAAGACTCCCAGGTTGCCCCAGGTAGTGTATATGTCGCCGACTTTTTACTAAACGGTGCCGTTGAACTAGCGGCTTGAATGATATTCAGCCATTCAATCAAACAGAAGAAATTAGGCAAATTACTTTTTTCTTGGGATAAATTCATCCCAACTACGGAACCCTTCATTGTGCGTGGTATGATAATCAAGATGTAAATTACTTGTTACTAAATGTATAGTTATTTGAAAACAAACCATTTTTAGGGTTCCGTCACTGCCAGTTACCATCCTTACCTAGTTGCTGTTCCACCAATTCGCACTAAGCGCTTCCAAATGTCATTTATAATGCGCACAGCAAAAGAGTAGAACTCACTACCTGCAACTGTGTATCCGAGCGCATACAACCCTAATCTCTTCAAAGTGAGAGTGAACAGGCTTCTTCTGGGTAAGCTCACTCCATCGTCGACTTTGTCTCTGTCACTTCTGACCTAGACTGGAGTCAAGAGCAAACCCATCTCAAAAAAAAAGAAAAGGAAAAAAGCGGAACCCTCATAGGATCACTCGTGCAACCGATTAGGTTGAAATTTGGTACACGTATGAATTTCTGTGACACAAACACGGAAGTGTAACGTAAATAAATGAATTTTGAATATGGAGGTCAATTTTGGGGGGAAAATCTAAGAAAATTAATAAAAAAAATGCTATTAACTGAAAGGCTAATTAATAAGCTAGTTGGCGTCGACATATTATAAACCTTTTTTTTTCGTGGAGAAATGCTCACGCACACTGCACTACCACGGGGAGATAGTACAGTTATGTGGGACTCCAACCCACTAGTGTCCTCCTCTGCCGCTTGTGGCAGGAACACGGGCACGTGTTAGCACTCACCGCGACCCGCCGCGCAGTGTCTCCAACTCTCTCTATCAAAATTACGGTGTTGCTGGTCCAAAACTACGGTAAATGGTAGAATAACACGGTAGGCAAAAAAAACGCGGTAAATGGTAGAATATTACGGTAGGCAAAAAAAACGCGGTAAATGGTAGAATATTACGGTAGGCAAAAAAACGCGGTAAATGGTAGAATATTATGGTAGGAAAAAAAACGCGGTAAATTGTAGAATATTACGGTAGGCAAAAAAACGCGGTAAATGGTAGAATATTATGGTAGGAAAAAAAACGCGGTAAATGGTAAAATATTACGGTAGGCAAAAAAACGCGGTAAATGGTAGAATATTATGGTAGGAAAAAAAACGCGGTAAATTGTAGAATATTACGGTAGGCAAAAAAAACGCGGTAAATGGTAGAATATTACGGTAGGCAAAAAAGAAACGCGGTAAATGGTAGAATATTACGGTAGGCAAAAGAAAAATACGGTAACCTTTTATTAATAAAATTGTTCAAGAAAACTGAATTGTTTGTATTAAATACATACACTCTTATTAATTTATCATAACAATTAATTCTCTCACTTATATCAAGTAAAATACCTACTGATCCGTTTTTTTTATACATGGACATATTCATTTTTATAATCATCTCATAGGTGGGATGGAAATCAAGACAGATTTTGCCATGTCTCATAGTGTATGTAGTATATCAGTTATCTGGTTTCCATAGTACAAGCTATGCTTAGTTTGGGATCAGATGACCGTGTGTGAACAATGTCCTAGGATATTATTATTATTATTATTTTTACATTTCTCGGGATCCTGGGGTCCCGGACCTTTGGAAGGCGTACGAGGAGCCGAAGCCAACTCGCAGAGGCCTCTTAAATAATTTTAAATGATAAGGAGGCACCAACCGACGATTATCCCTGTATGCACTATGCAAGTGCACCCAAGGACAACGCCCGGTTGGTGCAGGACTATTGTTGTACGTGGAAACAAAACATATTGGGCTATGGGTCTGGGTGGCTAAAGTGGATTGGGTAACTTGAACTATGGAAGAACTATGTTACCTGACCAATGTTATATATTATACACGGAAAAAATGGCAGGGGGTGACTTGCACACTCAATAATGGGCCCCCGTCAACGGCCGCTAGCACATAGTGACATAGCGACAAGGGGGCAACACTTCCTGAGATGCTTGAGGAGTGGAGAGGTATTCCACGGCTATCAGGACAATCCCGGAAGTACGGTCAAGATCCCTACCAGCACCTTACTGGAACACTTCCTTCCTCCGAGCACGTTTGCTCTTGCGAATCTCCACTCAATCCGGCCAATAAATTGCCATGTCTCATATTATTATTATTAGATGAAATTATTATGTAACACTTATTACTCCAATGAACAACATTAAGTTCGCGCAAAGCATAGAGGTAAATTATACGAGTATTAGGATCATTATGAGGTCCTATACACATTAAACGTTTGTGGATTTAATATCATTTACGATTGGATATTTCTTCTCCTAGATGTCATAGAACTTAATGTCGTATACCATTATGTAGAAGGTTCTTGCGATTTTAATGGTGCAAGAAACATTATTTTCAAAAAAGTGGTGTTACTATTGTATACCTCTGAGGTAGGAGGAGGTAAAATATAATAACGGTTGAGAAAACCCCACCATAAACATTTATCGTACTATTACCTACAAGATCATACTATCTTATCGCTAGTACAAATAATAGTGTTTTCAATATTATATAGAGGGCGTCCGATAATAAAAACTAATGTTTAACATAGCTCTTGTTGCGCTGTGTATTTTAATGTGTTTATTTTTAGTTATTCCATGTTTGTTTTTGGTTATTTATACTTGAACACAATAGTCGTGTCTACAAATAGTCGATAAGTAGTATTTACTTAGGGCCTTGGCACACCTCCGCCGCGAAACCGCGATTGATGTTCCGCTGTTGTTTGAACTCGAGCAGCGGAACATCATGCGAGTCAGTTGAATTGAACTACTGCGGTTTCTCTGCTATGGTTTCGCAGAGGTGTGATACGGCCCTACACTTTTCTCTACTATTAGAAGTTTTCACGTTATAATATACATTTTATTTTATTGCCTTTAAAATAATGCTAAAAACAAAGATATGTAATGGCAAACCAAAATTATGTCGATTTATATTTTCAAAAAAATTTAGAGCTCATTATCTCAAAACAAGGTTTTAAGACTTAATGACTTTTTACTCTACGGGTACGAAATAATTGTGATTACGTTCATTAGATTGAATGCTCGAGCCGAGCAAGCGAAGCAAGCGGTGCCGCAGTAGCGATAGAAGAAGATTTAGAATTTTACATTAATCCATCCAAATCCATTGAATATGACTACGTGACTCGTGACGACAAACAGACACACTTCCCAACGGAAAGCCAAAATGTCTGGACAGCAAAGGAGTGGAACTCACTACCTGCGTCTGTGTTTCCGAACGCATATACAACCCTAATCTTTTCAAAGTGAGAGTGAACAGGGTTCTTCTGGGTAAGCTCACTCCATCTTCGACTTTGTCTCTGTCGCTTGTGACCTAGACTAGAGTCAAGAGCAAACCCATCACAAATAAAATAAAAAAAGCACTACACGTAATTTTTTAATTTCATTTTTTGTACTCCCACGCTATATCTCTCACACGCTGAAGCGTTGTGAGGCTTGCAATACAATTTAGGTAGAGGAATAGTTTAAAATCCGACCTGACATCGACCTCCCTCATCGAGTTTCCATAAAAAATATATTAGAAGAGCATAGACCATGTGGATAGCATAGACCAGGTGGATAGCACACCCACCTGATACCTCGTCATGTCGAGGTGTACAGAGCTGAGCTCCGCCAGACCCTGATGGTGGAGTGGGAGCAGCGACTTGCGTATCAGCGCAGGGCATGCCACTATAGCGGCGGTAAGACCCATTTTGAGGGAGTGGCTGGAGATACGGCATGTGCTGTTCGCACATGGGTGCTTAGGAAAGTACGTGTGCCGCATAGGCCGGGAACCGACACCCGGTTGCCAGCATTGCAGCTGCCTCGACTACACGACGCAGCACACCCTTGAGGAATGCCCTGCTTGGGAAGTGCAACGCCGTGACCTCGTCGCGGCTGTTGGTGCTGCGGATATTCTCTCGCTTGCGGACACGGTCCAGGTCGGAAGCGAGAGCGAGTGGGGACGCCGTCGCCTCATTCTGCAAGGAAGTTATGGTCGCAAAGAAGGCGCCGTAATATTCCAATCCGTAACGAACCGGGCGTCAGAGGGCGCGGAACGATCTCCGGACGCCTTAGGGTGTGGCCTGCAGGCCACAGACTTGGGAAGTTTGTTGACTGAAGAAAAGATCCGAGGCGGCGGCGCGCCGTGTTCCGCGCGCGTCTCTCTAGAGGAATTGCGGCCGTATACGATCGCTGATGGTGACGGGGACCAACACCTAGCCGGGGGAGCGTGACGAAATCCGCAAGCACTCCAGCACCCCGGCTAAAGGTAGCAGTAGAACACCGTGTGGTTTTAGTCAGTAAGTGTCTGACAGACCCCTCCACCCGCCCCAGGGTGGAGGGCATTCATGAGGATTTCCACACGATAAATAAAAAAGAAAGGCATAGAAACCAGTAGTGTCGCGGCGATCCCGCCAGTGTTGCGGGTTGTTCGAAAGAGTTACCGTGGCCCTGGCACAGGCAACTGAAGGAACACGGGTGGGTTTTAGTCAGTAGAAGTCTGACACGCCCTCCCGCTCCACCCAGAGCGGGAGAAGTGTCGCGGCGACACGTTGCCTGCTGCTGCTGCCTGTCGTCGGCTACGGACTTGTACTCTTAATGGATGCTGATCCCTGAGCACATCAACCGACTACCATACTAACGAGGCCCCTTTCCCTGTCCCAAGAACCACATAATATTTCAGGGGCTGCAGTCTCGACAGACACAGCGATCGCTTTACAACCGTCAACAAGTCCTAGTGGCGTCCCTAGACGGTCAAAATTGCATGACAAACACGAAAAAATCAAATTGCTTAACAAGCAATTTTGACCATCTAGGTACCCCATTAGGGCTTTGCGACCGAATTCGGTCGTAAAGCGATCGCTATCTATTGGAGACTGCAGGCCCAGGTTGATTATTGTGTCTATTTTATAGACAGTGAGTGTTAATAAATACATATTACGAAATACCTTGCAACTTTCATCATTGACACACTACACTCTGCTAATATTAGTTGTCGGCAGGACAAATACACCTTGTACTGATAATTATAACGTTGTTTAATTAGCAAACATTGTTTCTAATAAATAATTACTTTATGAATCCACAGCGATTCATAAAGTAATTATTTATTAACAGACAGGTCTGTTTGATAAGTATCTAGAATATCATTGGTAAGCTGTTGTTCTTGCTGAATTCTTAAGACTTAAGACGCAGATGATTGCCAATGGCCTGGTTAGCTTGCCTGTTCTGTGGTGAGCTCACGCAACGCGTCGTACGTCCAGCCAGTAATAGGACTCGCGCATCAAGGCGCGCTGTCCCTAATTAGACGGTTTATTAAACAGAAAATAAAAGGTATTATATTAAAACAGGTATAATAAAAGATAAATAATTAAATTATCTCTAAAACGGTGAAGGTTTCATAAAAATACGCTTGATAGTTTTTGCGTGATTCTCGATTTTTTATCCGCGTTAGACATAACTTTACAAATTAATTACACTATGTTAAGTTATTGAGAAAATGCACTAATTTAACATATATTTTTTTCCAAATTATTAACACTGCTCGTTTAGCCGTGATCTTCGGTTTAAAATCATTAAATAAAGACGGTTATCGTCGCAAATAACAGACACGCAGAGAGGTTAGTTAGTTCAAGCATCAAATAAAACAATAGTTTACTTACAGTCTGAACTAACTAACCACAAACAAAAAAAAAGGTTAATGTAACCTTTTTAGGGTTCCGTAGTCAACTAGGAACCCTTATAGTTTCGGCATGTCTGTCTGTCCGTCCGTCTGTCCGTCCTCGCTTAATCTCTGCGACCGTTAGCACTAGAAAGCTGAAATTTGGTACCAATATTCGTATGTATATCAATCACGCCGACAAAGTGGTAAAATAAAAATTGGAAAAAAATGTTTTATTAGGGTAGCCCCCTATATGTAAAGTAGGAAGTGATTTTTTTTTAATTTCATCCCTAACGTGTGATATATTGTTGGAAAGGTATTTAAAAATGAATAGGGGTTTACTAAAATCATTTTTTGATAATGTCAATAATTTCGGAAATAATCGCTCCAAAAGTAAAAAACAATGTGTCCCCCCCCCCCCCCCCTAACTTTTGAACCATAAGTTTAGAAAATATGAAAAAAATTTGAAAAGTAGAACTTTATAAGGACTTTCTAGGAAAATCATTTTGAACTTGATGGAAACAACGGTTTTTGTACAAAAAAGACAAAAATTTGTACAAAATAATTTCTGGACTAAGTTTGTAGTATAATCGTATATGCAAGCATTTTTTTTAACTTCGTTTACATATTTTATTATCCTGAACGTATCTTTTTTCAAACAAAAAAAGAATGATTAAAATCGGTTCTCGCAATCCAAAATTACAATGGATACCCACCTTTAAACTCATAAGTGGGAACACTTATTGTGACGGACGGGAAACTACGGAACCCTACACTGAGCGTGGCCCGACACGCTCTTGGCCGGTTTTTTTTATGATGGCTTTGCTCTTGACTCTAGTCTAGGTCGGACGCGACAGAGACAGAGTCGACGATGGAGTGAGCTTACCCAGAAGAATTTGAATTTGAGATGGGTTTGCTCTTGACTTTAGTCTATGTCAGCGGTGACAGAGACAAAGTCAACGATTCAAACTACAACTATTTTAAAGAGCTGAATGTGTTTAACTTATGTATACAACTGTTTTCTGCGGTTTTAAAATAAATATAAATGTTACGAGAAAAGACTGTTTAACCAGCTGCGATTCCGATTGCAATGAGAATTTTCATAGGAACAGCAAATTTTTGGGTTCCGTGCCTGCTGTTCAACGGTTAAGGTTTCTGCCTAAGGGCATTAACCTTACTGTAATGTATGTGTACAGTCACGAGCACAAATATGTATACACTAAACATAATCCAAAATCGTTTTTCTCGTGTAATAACGATTGAATCTTTGAGGTAAGACCTATTTTATAATAGTATGGGTACCAAAATGTTATGTTAGTAACAACATGAAATGACAATCAATACAGTAGAAGAAAATCAATTTTAAAAGTTGCTCAGTGTATACATATTAGTGCTCATGACTGTACCAAGCATAGGTAGGCGAGCGGGCAGCGTCCCGCCTCCCCGCGCCGGGGCAAGTTCTCGAATAAATCAGTGTGCAACTTACTAGCGAGCGAGTTTGACATATTTCCCCAGTAAAATTAATAAAAAAAGAAAAAGAGGGGCAAAAGATAAAGAAAAATACAAAAAAAAAAAGGAAAAAAGAGGAAAAAAAGGGAAGCTAATTATTGTTGTTACAGGTTACCGGCGGCGAAGATTGTCGTGTGGTTGTGCAAGCCCCCATTGGGGGAGAATTGCTTCAGGGACATACATACATGGTTCAATTTGTAAGGGATCAAGAAGCGCCTGCGGACCATAAAATAAGATTGCTAAGGGTGCTAGGTCCGCAGCCGCCCCACGTTTCGGCCCGTATAACCAACGTTGGAAGGGCCATGGGAAGGTTGGGGGGAGTACCTACATACCTAACACTTACCCTTTGAACAGCGATTTTTTGAGACGGGACAGTAAGCTGTCCTATCTCAAAAAAAAACCGGCCAAGTGCGTGTCGGACCATGCACAATGAAGGGTTCCGTAGTTGGGATGAATTTATCCCAAGAACAAACTTAACATTGTAGTTGAAAAACATCTTCTCCCATACATTCCAACTGCAAATGTAACTTTGTACGCACAATATTGACAGATAGTTACATGACAGATAGATTAATAAAATAATAATAATAAAATGTTATATTTAAATAGTAGATGACGGATAGTTTATGTTTTCAAAATAACTTTTTGGAATTCTTGGGATCTGTATTTTAGTTTTTTGACACCGACTTTCGAAATTAATGTTAACTAAAGTAAGGGGTATTACTTTGGCCCAAATAGATGTTTAGTGTCAATAAATCCACACAATGTTCCGCAAGTACGCGTCTATATCGCCATCTATTAGTTACCGAAGGACATACGACAGGCTTATTACGTATCTTGCAGAAGCCTAGCGATAGCAAAATTGCTTGTCAATTGCGCAATAATCAACTAATCAATCGCAAATCAGTATGACATATCGCTGATACATAATACAGATTTGCGATTGAAAAGCAATTATTGAGCAATTGACAAGCAATTTTGTTACGTATCGTGATACGTAATAAGCCTACCGTTGTGTGGTTGCGAAACTTCAGTTAGTATAAACAGTTGTCTCCATTTGGGCCAAAGTTGAGTCAACGCGCCCTTGCGGTACCAAGCATGCCTTTAAGTTCTGTCGTTTACATTTTTGCCTCCAATTTTGAATTAAGAACAGTTCAATATTCAAATTTGTTGGAATTTAGAATATCAAAACAATTGAAAGAATTAGGATGAATGCAATTGTTTAGTCACAGCGTTGTTTTGAATATATCAGGTCAAGTACGAAAATGCATCTCACTAAAGAAAATGTCCGTGCAATAATTTTCTATAACTTCCGAAGAAGCCTTTTTTTTTTTTTTTTTGTGGATGAGAAATCATCAAATAACTTCTCCCGCTCTGGGTGGAGCGGGAGGGCGTGTCAGACTTTTACTGACTAAAACCCACCCGTGTTCCTTCAGTTGCCTATGCCAGGGCCACGGTATCTTTTTCAAACAACCCGCGACCCCAGCGGCATTGGCCCTATTGGACCCCATCTTTTGCTGACATCTCTTTGAGGCGCGCGTGGAACACAACGCGCCGTCGACCCGGGCCTGGTCCTCACCGGACGGCGAGCTACCCACTACTCACCGTCCGCAAGCCCGCGCCTACGGTGGCCGGGAATCGGCTATCAATTCCCGCCGCCCAGGGCGTCTCCTGCGGCGACTGAGGGCGTGAGGCTGCCTCTCCCTCACGCGTTCCGCCTCCTCCTTCGCGAGCATTACCGCTTCGCAGAAGGAGGTGACGGCCTCCCATGCACTCTCGCTCCGCACCATGGCCTGGACCAGGCTCGGACGCGAGAGATCGCCGCCGCCGATCGCCTCCGTGAGAACACGGCGGTGCTCTGCCCAAGCCGGGCAGACCTCCACTGTATGCTCCACCGTGTCCTCTGGGCGATCCACACAATGGTGACACCCGGGCGTTTCCTCCCGCCTTATGCGAAACAGGAACCTCCCGAAACAACCGTGTCCGGTGAGGACCTGCGTCAGGCGGAAGGTGAGGACGCCGTGGCGCCTCTCTAACCACTCCTCAAAGAGGGGACTTATCGCCGCAATTGTGGCGTGCCCAGCGCTGGGCTGCGACAGTCGCACTCTCCATGTCGCCATGAGATCCCGCCGGAGTTCTGTCCGCTGTACCGTGATTTCTCGCGGCAGCGGAGTTACGCCCCGGCATTTTGCCTCCTCGCGCCACTCCCACACGTGCGCGAGGACTTTCGCCTCCAGATCCCACGGCGGCAATCCGGCAAGGAGGCTCGCCGCCTCACCGGAGACCGTGCGGTAACCCCGGACTAGCCGAATGGCCATGACCCTCTGGGACGCGTTCAACCGGCGGACTGTCCGCAGCCTCAGGGAACGCGCCCACACCGGTGCCCCGTAAAGGGCCATGGACCGCACGACCCCCGCGTAAAGCCTCCGGCAGGAGGCGTTTGGACCACCTAGATTGGGCAGGAGCCGCTTCAAGGCAGCCCCAGCCCGCTCCAGTCTGGGAGCCAAACGTCGGAAATGCTCCACGAAGTTCCACCGGCTGTCGAGGACGAGTCCCAGGTACTTCATCGTCGACTCGACTCCGATGCGAACCCCTCCTACCGTTATTTGGGAACCCGACGGTGGCGCATTCCGAGGACCATGAAAACACATGGCCTCGGACTTGTGCAGGGCCACCTCGAGTCCCAACTGCCGGATCCTCTCAACGACTATCGCAACCCCGCGTGTCGCTAATTCAGCCGCCGCCTGGTGCGACCTCCCCTGCGCCAGGACCAGCGTGTCGTCAGCGTAACATACTACGCTGACGCCGCTAGGGAGGTCGGCGCGCAGCACCCAGTCGTACCCGATGTCCCACAAATGCGGCCCCAGGACCGATCCCTGTGGGACACCGCACGACATCTCTCGCCGGTTCCACTCTCCCTGATGACCGGGGTAGATGACGGCCCTATCCGTCAAATAGGCCTCAACCACTCGACAGAGGTAGGTCGGCATCCGGTGATACCGGAGTGCCTCCCTGATGCAACTCCAGGGCAGGGTATTGAAGGCGTTGGCGATGTCTAGAGACACCGCCAAGACGACCCCACCCCGGGCCACAGCATCCCCCGTCGTGAGGGCTCGCACGCGCATGATGGCGTCCACCGTAGAGCGCCCCCTGCGGAAACCAAACTGGCTCTCCGTCAAATCCGGCCCCTCCTGCACCAGCCACCCGACGAGGCGGTCTGCAATAACTCTTTCAAAGAGCTTGCCCACCTCGTCGAGCAGCACGATGGGTCGGTAAGCGGACGGAGAGTCCGCAGGACGCCCCGGCTTCTTAATGAGGACCAGTTTCCCCGTCTTCCAACGAAGTGGGAACTGGCCCCTCTCCAAGCATGCGCTTAGGAGCCCCCCTAGTCGAGGCCCGAGAGCCCCAAAGGCCAGAACCCAGGCTCTTCCAGGTAAGCCGTCGGGTCCTGGGGCGGCATTTTTGGCACTCAGCCTACGTACCGCCGCTCTCAACTCTACCTCGGTCACTTCCGGAGCATCGTCGTCGTCGTCGGTGATGTGGTCCGCAATGGGCACCGCAGGAAGCGGAGCCATGGGCGGGGGAGTATGTTCCCCTCGCGAAGGGAACAGAGCGCTCACCACGTCCTCCACGAGCTGGGGCCGGAGACTCTGCGTCAGCGGGGGCGCCCATGGGCGGAGTTTATTCCGCACCATTTTATAAGGGCGTCCCCATGGGTCCCTGTTTAGAGTCTCCAGCGACTCCTCGCGAGCCAGATCCCTGGCCCGCAAGATCTCCGCTCGGAGGGCGGTCTTCGCCGCTCTGTACCCCTCGTACAGCTCCGCCTGAATGGCTTCCGTATCCGGAGGGCGGATACGGAGCCTGCGGTGCCTGGTGTACCGGTGCCGCGCAGCAACGCACGCCTCGCGCAGAGCCGCCAGCTCCGGCGACCACCAATACACCTGGCGCCTTCCGAAGAAGCCTAACACGGCTTCAGTGTTTCGAAGAGCTAACGTCTGTGTTCCATGATGAAGCCCCTGGGTCTGCGGACTGTGGAACGCTGGTATTTAGATTCCAGCGTGGACATACCAGTCTTAGTGAGAAATCTCGTGAAGGATGTTCTAAATCCGCCTTCACTGAATATAACATCGTTGCTGTGATACAACTCATCCTTGAAGATTGTCATGTGACATATCAACCATTCAGAAGATCTTGCAAAAGGCGCTTGGTGTGAGAAAGCTAGTTTCCCGTTGGATCCCGCATTTAATTTCCGACGATCATAAGCCGCCCCTCGTCAGTTGGTGTAAGAAAAATCTTCAAAGGTTCAACCAAGGACAGTCAAATCACGTCTACGACGAGTAAAGTTGTTAATAATGATGAGTACAATGACCCCTTAAAAGGTTGACACTGTTTACACTTACACCCTGTATAAAATTGAAACCTTCTAAATTCAGATGAATGTGTTACTAATAAATACCCTTTAGTGAGTGATTGCGTAAGAATTTAACCTGAAAAGGGTTTTTTACTCTTTCATAAGTTAATTTTGGAACAGACCATATTATGTGTTTTTGTTCGTTGTACGGAGTTTGCCTTCTGTACTGTACCTATCTGTTTTGTAGTCATCATCTGCCTTTTCCCAACTATGTTGGGATCGGCTTCCACTCTAACCGGATGCAGCTGAACATGGAGCGACTACCTATCTGACCTCCACAAACCAGTTATTGGGTAATACGATACCCCTTGGTAAGACTGGTTGTCGACTTTCGGGCTTCTGTCGACCCGTACAACGACAACTATCAAAGATCCACGAATGACAGTCGGGACCACAGAACATATATACCTACCAGGCTTTACGAGGTCACCCATCCACGGACCAACCGCAACAAGCGTAGCTTAACCTGATCGATCGACCCGTGCGGCTGTTATTCCACCACCACCTATCTATTTTGTAGTACAGACAATAACAGACATGCAAATAATAATCTTTAGCTATAATATTGCTAAATGTTGTCGCTGATAAGAAAAGTAGGTTAGAAGCGCAAAATGTGATAATTAGTGCTTAACTCTGACAGTTAGGAAACTAAGTCAAATAGAAATTTTTAAATGGCCACTTTTTAGGGTTCTGTAATTCCCATTCCGTACCCAAATGGTGCCAAGGGTCCCCCCCTATTAGGTACTCACCGGTGTCCGTCCGCCCGTCTGTCACAGACAGGGATCTTTTGAACCGTAATAGATAAACACCGTGGACGAACAAAATAAAGTTGGACAGATTCTCGCTAACAAGAAAACTGTCTCACTCATGCTGGGGCCACACCAACGAGAAACACCGCTGATTATCGCGATGATGGACGCGATATGAATGAATACACCTATAATCATCACGTCCATCATCGCGATAATTAACGGCGTTTCCCGTGTGGCCCCAGCATCAGACAGCGTCGGCCAGGGACGGCAGTCTCGACACTCGTAACGATAGCTTTACGACTGAAATCGCTCGCTAAGTCCTAATGGGGTACCTAGACGGGCAAAATGGTAATAGTTAGGTTTTTTCAAAGACAATTATTGGCCACTTCAAATTAACCTTGAATAACGAGGAAAATTGGAGAACATGATTAAATAAAAAAAACGGTTCTCGCCGCAACTGGTTTGAAACTGTAAATGGTTTTTTCGTGCTTGTCAAGCAATTTTGTCCGTCTTAGCACTCTAATGACTTAGCGAGCGATTTCATTCGTAAAGCTATCGTTACGAATGTCGAGATTGCCGCCCCAGCTCGTTGTACGTATAGGCCCGGCACGCACGCATTCACACATTAGCCGTCCATTACGCGCGCAAACGTCAACACTCACACATAAATCGACCGTCCCTATTAACAATGTTGGTTCTGCAGGGAGACTACTGTTTAGTCCCTACTGAACAGTGGTCTTTTTGCAGAACTGACATTGTTAATATCATAAAGATTCTTTTTTATCGTTAGAGCAAACTTTGAACTGCCCTCAGTTCAAAGTTTGTTTTGACAGTGAAGAATTTTTTTTTAAATTGTAATTCGGTTTATATAAAAAAGTGAATATTGGTAAAAATGTATATCTGACATTGTTAATAGGGACGGTCGAAATGGGACTCAGTTTTGTTGTAGCGGGAGTTCCGTCCGAAATTGTTTTCACAGAATGTGTATACTGCTATGACCGCTATACCAACCAATAATAAAAATAAAGTTAAAAATTAAAGGTGCTCCCCATTCATACAAGAAACGATGTTTTTTTCGGCTTTTTTAGAAAACCATTGTTAAAATTGTACGGTGTTACGTGTTTATCGTCATCATTAAATTAAATCTTAGATTGCGTTTCTCCTTTTTAACCTCATACAGACACACACACACACACACACAATCACACACACGCACGTACAGACAGACACACACACACACTCTCGGGCAAGTGGATTCTCGCACCCAGTGCCCATCGTGGCGCTGAGTGTGGGGACCTATTGCCTATTGTACTCACGGACACACTACATTCTCCAAAGACACATATAGTACATCTATTTGTGTTATAAATATTAATACATATATATATATATTGTTGTAGTACGTAAGTGCAATTTAATATTGTAATTTTAAGGGTGTGAGCCTGGAGATCTTTAATACAGGCCCCGAGCCCAGTATAGACTCCAGCTCTCACTAAGGTTTGATTCTGCATGTAACTTTGAAACTATGTACCAAAATTGTACCTTTTTGAGAGAAAATAAATGACTACTATTATCTCCTTTATTTATTTTTTAAACTTATTTTATTAAATTTTTAAATATTTTCATAAAAACATTAAAAAAAACATTTAAAAATATAAAAAATAGTGATCCGCCGGTAGCGGGTGCAGGGTCCAAGCTACCGGTGGTTAGGGCCCCAGAGACAGGAACCTCCTCACAATACGCGCCGTATCAAGGAGTACTGCCTTCTGAATCAGGCCCTTCACCCAGCCACCCAACGAGAGCCTCTTGAGATGTTGGTCGAGGCTCTTAGCGATAAGGCCATTGACCGTAACGACTATCTGCACAATGATTAACGACTGTCAAAGACCCACGAATGACTGCCGGGACCAACGGCTTAACGTGCTTTCCAAGGCACGGAGGGCGCCTTGGTATTTAAAAATTGTCACCCATCTATGGAGTAACCCCGGCAAGCGTAGCTTAACCTGATGGATCGACCCGTGCGGCTATCACTACTTAGCCACGGGCTCCTCTATGGGACTTATACATAGTAAGTATAACGAAATATGGTAGTGTACAATATACGTCAAGGCGAAAGCGTCAGGTTAGCCGCGAAATTTAAATTTTCTTACATTTTTTGCAATTTACAAGTCAGTATTAGGTTGTATGTTGATCAAAATGAAAATGTAATTCGCGGCCGTAACAATTGTTACGGCCGCGAATTACATTTTCATTAATTTCATTAATTACCTGATCTTAATGAGATGTATTGACGACTTTAATGATTGTAATTATATAAATACATAACTATGTGTATGGCAGCGATCTCTCACGTCTGGTCCTGGTCCAAGCCATGGTACGGAGCGAGAGTGCATCCCCTCCTTCTGCGAAGCAGTAATGTTCAGGAAGGAGGAGGCGGAACGCGTGAGGGAAAGGCAATCTTTGCGCCCTCACACCCCTAGTCGCCGCAGGAGATGCCCTCTCGCCAAAGATGTCAGCTCTAACTGATGAGGTCCGCTAGGGCCGATGCCTGCCAGGGTTGCGGGTTGTTTGAAAGAGTTCCCGTGGCCCTGGCACAGGCAACTGAAGGAACACGGGTGGGTTTAAGTCAGTAAAAGTCTGACATGCCCCCCCACTTCACCCAGAACGGGAGAAGTTATTTGACCATTTCCCACCCACAAAAAAAAAGGCCTGCAGTAAAAAGTTTTTATCAGCGCCGCGGCCGCACACTATTACAGCAAGTGATCACTCTTTAGCCGACCCAGTCAGTTATATGACAAAAGACTAATATCTTTTTTTGTGTTACAACATCATGTTGTTTAATTTTGAATATTAAAACTATTACACTCTTAAATATATAATATGCAAAATTTGCGAATTTTCATTTTTTTTTTTTCACGATTTATTTGGTCTCGGCCGAGATTTTATTTTATTCTCGGTCTCAGTCTCGGCCGAGAACGAAGAACCTGTCTCTGTTGATCCTTATTATTTAGGAACATGCAGATTAGTGTCTGAGATAGTTTTTGAGGAAAGAACCACATAGATTTGAGTGGACCTGTCCAGTCAGTGCACGTGATAATACACTTCAAAACAGGGGTGAAGTTCCTTCAGGGGTGCCTTCATATTTGAGTTTTTAGCGTGCTTTACTGCACTTAATTTTATGTAAATAATGTAAACAGCACATTAGCAATATCGCGAGATAACTCGGGTAGTATCCGTAGAACAAAGTATTATCGGAATGACGAGTAATGACGACACTCATAACAAGTGGGGTTCAACGTTCAAGTGAGGCCACACGTGCTACAATTATTATGTAATATAGTGTATATTTCATGTATTTTATTTATAACATCACGCATGTAATCCCTGAAGGGTTGGACAGAGGTGTACCTAAAGTACACCCACATTTCGCCAGTTATGTTTAAGTCCCTAATACTATCAACCGGGCAGAAAGCCAGATTCTGGGTTGCTACTGAGAAATTCCAGATCACTTTGTCCGACCAGGGAATCGAATCCAGGACCTCATGCTCAACATTAATGTTGTTATGCCTTGATCGCATTTGCGTTTATACAGGACAAGTTTTTAAGCAGTGCGCAAATTTTCACAGACTGTTCTACCCATGAATATGAACAACCTTCACTATGAAATCACGAAAAATACAATCAGATGTTTCATACATTTTGGCCGAGTACGTAGATATTGAATTAATCGATTTAAGAATTTTTGTTTTTAATGTAACCTAATTTGGAAGGCGCTAGTGTTTGTGATGATTTTTTTCATTAGTAAGAACACCAATGATACACTTCTTTCTAGAATACTCTATTTTTAGTTTGAAAATTGTTTTTGTGAACCATAAATGTGTTTTTTCTGAAATAAAATTTATTTATTTATTTATTGAACTTGTCTATGAAACAGCAGATTTTTTTTCGTAATTTGAGAGTTGGTCCCTTAATACATTAGGCGCGGCAGACGCACATGCGCGTTTTCGGACGTTAGTAGTATATGATTGGGCATTCTGGACCACTTTTCGCTCGGCGAAACAAGTTCGCCATCGCTCCGATGGTCCAGAATGCCCAATCGTGAACGGTCGACTCGGTTTATGTTAGTAATGCAAAGTGGTAGTGGTACGGTTTGTAAAGATGTCACGTGTTTAGTGTTATTCTACGAGTATTGGTATGTGTTTAGTGCTTTTCTAGCTAAACAGTGGTATGAATGTATACGACTGTGTATACACACATATCGATACCTCCTAAGTATAATGAGTCAACTGACATTATAGTTATTTTATAGGAGAGTGATTTGAAGGCAAATCGTTTATATTTTAATGAAATCAAATTAATTCGAAATAAAGTAAATGTTTTTTTAATAAAAATTGTAAGCTCTTCCTTTGGTATAAAATGATTTTACTGATTTTTGTTTTTAAATGACATTTTATGTACATGACTGGGTATACGCCGGCGGGACTCAATAGTGAAATGGTTTAACTACCAGTTATATTCATGTACGTTGTCCATCAAAATCCATCGTTTACACCAAAATCACATGAAATATGATTGTCATTTTATTAATATAATTTTACTTTTGTTTGTTTTCGGGGTTTTCTGTCTCACTTAATAATAAAATCTTGAAATTATATCACTTGACTCATTATACTAGGAAAGTACTCAGCAATGTTAACATTTGAAACCTCAACGTATACTGGACCAAAGTAATTTACCGAGGTTTTTTATTAGTATTTTTTTTTGTAATACCTTACGATATGTGGGATTAATAAAAGCTAGGAAGAAGAACAAGAATCATAAACCAAAAACAACTCATTTTGAAGAATCACAATGTATTTTTCGCCATAATTAAGTAGGAATATCTTTTTAACATCTTTACTAAAAGTAACAACGTAAACAAATCACTATTCAAAAAAATATCAATGTTCCATCATTAAAGTTTCATAAAAAACAACAAACAATCAATCAAAATAAAAAATAAAACAGGTACTTCTTTAGTAGGTCAATAAAAATAATAAGAACTAAAAATGGTAACTTACGTTAAACAATAATAAAAATTATAGAAATTAATAACGTAACAATCTAGGCATTTCTAATGCTCAAAAAATAGTTATAAGGTTTAACAAATTAGAAATCAGTCAGAATCGCTGTCGTTAGATCCATTAGAATCAGTTGAAATCAATTAATTTATTAAAAAATAAATGAAATTCCTATTTTTCGCTATAATTAAGTACGAATTTCTTTTTAACATAGTAGCCTTACTAAAAGCTACAAGTAAAAACAAATCAACATTTAACAAATTATCAATGTTCCATCATCAAAGTTTCATAAAAAAACAATAAACAATCAATCCAAATAAAAAACTAAAACAGGTACTTCTCTAGTACGTCAATAAAAATAATAAGAACTAAAAATGGTAAGTTACTTTAAACAATATTAATAAAAATAATAGAAATTAATAACACAACAGTCTAGGCATTTCTAATGCTCAAAAAATATAAGGTTTAACAAATTAGAGGTCAGTCAGAATCGCTGTCGTTAGCTGCATTAGAGTTCGTTGAAATCAAATTATTAAAAAATAAATGATACTCCTTAGGAATTACCAGTGTCTTACAAAGATCCATCAAGTCTTTGTGCTTATTTTGGTAAATAGGAATGGGTGTCTGATAAGCTAAAGAAATATTATCTATATCAATATTTAACTCTCTTCGATTTCGTGTAGCTTTAGGTTTCTTTACACAATCTATCCACTTGTAAGCATCATCTTGGTAACTCGCTTTATAAAACAGCCTAAATGGATATTCCGCTTTAACTAGTACTTCCGTTACTTTATTCCAAGGCATTTTTGATCCATCGTTGGTAGTTGTCCAGTTGTTTATAAGTTTTAGCTTTGATTTAAAGTCTTTAATTAAATCCTGAGACACTTCAGCAACTTTGTATGGCTTTTCATCGGATTTGGCAAATCTAAAAGCTGTATACCATTGATCAGGCGTATAAAGCATCTTATCTTTCGTCTGTCTTTCAATTAAAGCGTGCATACTGTCGCCTTCATTTAGAGTGTGACCCACTACTAGAAAGCGATGACTAATATCTATAACAAACTTCGAACTAGCTAACAATTCTGTTTCTATTTTGGCCTCCACAGTTGTCTGACCAGAACCGGTAATCTTTGACACCAATACCCACCGTATCCTCTATAAACTTGAAAACACAGCTGGATATTTCATTAGCGCCTGTCTTTTCTGTCTGTTGCTGCCTTGAAAAACAATAACCCTGACGAGATCCCAGATTGAATATTGTGAAATTATACAAAGAAAGTTTCCGTTTATAATAAAAAGTACTAACGCACTGAGCCGCAATAAACTTGTATCGATGCGTCCCCCCTCACGCCCCGCGTACACTGGTACGATGTTATTTAGATCAGTTTACAATGTACGATTTTAACTGATGTTGAAATTGATTTAGTATACGTGAAATTATGTCGGTAATTATTGTTCTTTTTTATTTTTTTTAACACAAACGTTAAGATCACGATTTATCATGTACGTTTATATAAAAATATAAAAATACCTAAATTTGTTAGTTGACTCAGTATACTTAGGAGGTATCGATATGTGCTCCGAGATTTAGATATCACAGACTACGAAAGCATTTTATTGGATGGTGGAGTTATTAGAAGAAAAAATATAATGTTTAAATCATTGAAACATGAAATTTTTACACAAAGTGTTAATAAAATTACCTTATCTAATAACGATGATAAACGAATTATTTTGAAAGACAAAATAGCAACGAAAGCCTGGGGTCATTCATATACATATATTAGGTAAACAATAATGAAACACGTTATATCTTGGAATGATTACTATAAGGTATTGATAAAATAAAGAGTTGTCCTATATTATAACTTTCTTAGTTAAGTAAATAAATGTATTAGTGTTAATTAGCATTATATTATTTAGCTTTAGTTTTTAGAAATAAATAAAGATTTTTAATATTGTAATAAATGTGTCTATTATATCAATTTACTTGTTTTATTTGTTTAACAGATAAAAAACCTTTATTCACTTTAAAAATGTGAAAACAACTTTGTTTGCTAGCATTTATTAATATTTGAAATGAAGATGAAAAAATTGAGAAAATCGTACAAGTGCGTGTAGGACTCACACACGAAGGATTCCGTAGGAGCAAGCATAGATCAGGGACAGTATCTGCCAATTACCTACAAAAATAACAACATTTTTCATCAGCAAAATAACTTTGTTTATCATAGTGTTTTATAAGTTTCAACAGTACAACTATTATGGTTTCGGAAAAAAGTGGCTGTGACATACGATCGGACGGACAGACAGACAGACATGATGAATCTAAGAATTCCGTTTTTTGTCATTCGGCTACGGAACCCTAAAAAGAAGCTTGTAGGAATTCGAACCCGAGACCTTCTGCATAGAAGTTCGTTAGTTTCACCACTAGGCTTATCTGAGGTACTAGTAAATAATCATGTTTCATGTTATAATAAGTTAATGCTCGTACTTGTAGCTCAAATGTAATACGAAACTGCATATCATCAAGTTCATTGTCCTCAGCATCGAGCAAAAATGCATGGTTTACATATTTAGGTGTCACAATGCAACCTACATTTTATCGCTCGTTGATTATTAAATTATTTATTAAATATACACTAATTTCTTCACTTGTGTCTGCTAGTTTGTTAACGATATTTACAATAATTTTGATATTTGACAAATATTATTCAGTTTAGATACTCGTACTGCGTGCCACATCATATTCTAAACATGTCTTCGGTAAGTAAATAATATTAATAAATTTAAACATTAGTTAAAAATATGTACGTATTTTATGTATTGAATCTTGTGATTAGAGATATACCGTAAGGATGTAAATGATCACTGCATCGCTTTGTACTCTGCCGAGTGTTGTGGATTAAAAGTTTGCTAAACAATGGAATGGAGGAGATCGGGAATAACCCAGTTATTTTTTGTCATACCTCTATTTAATTTTCTGTTTAATCTTTGTTTCAGATAGCGGGATCTGATGTTATGTTTAGTCAGTACGCTCAGGATCCTTTAGAAGATTTTAATGAGATGATCCGATGCGATCGCGAGGCTAGCAGTCAGGTTCCGAAAGAAAAGAAGTCTACGTCTCGACGCAGGGTCAAATCTAAGAAACATAATTCGACTCAATATTTCGTCATGAGTAGGCATCATCGGCGAGGCAGTAAACTAATAAAAATTTCAGTGATCGATATGTGTAACAATTCTCCAGACAGTGATAGTGACAGTAATAGTAATAATGTTATTATCCAAGCGCAATACATAGTTAAAGACGCGGTTGACTTTATTATGGACGAAACAGAGTCGTTAGTTAAGAAAATATCCAAATCATTAATTGATGGTGATATTTAAAAGTCTTGTGTAAATATTCAGATTTTTAGTGCTTATTGTTTTGTATACAGGTGTTATAAAAATTCTAAGAAATTAAAAGCATGTTTTCTGTATAAAAATTGTTTTATTTTTTTAAACCCTTATTACATACACACATAGCAAACTTACAAACTTATAAAATTACCAGTTTAAAAACTTTTTTATACATAGCACATTTCTAAGAGCACAATGTTTTAGATGATGATTACAATTAAAAGTAGTTTTTGTATCACAGTACTTTTTAGCTAACACAGATAGTTTGGGACAATTTTCTTCATGAAGTTCTAATACATTACAGTTCACACACATTTCTTTTATCCACTTCACTTTCTCTGAACCTTTTACATATATATTCATATTTTCTAGGTATGGTACGATCATGCGTTGGAATTCTCTATAATCAATATAGCCTTCGCTCCAACGTAGGCCCATATTTTTTTCCAACCACTCGACTTGTCTCTTTTCATCTCTTGTTAAGTATGTGAACTGGTACGGTGGTTTAATTAAAAACGTTTGTGTATATTCACGTGTGGCAAAAGCTAACTCCTTTACTATAAAATTATTGCAGAGATCTTTAAATCCTTGTACATCTAATATGATGGTATTGGGATTCATGATATTTTCCTTACAATATTACTCAAAGGTTTATACTCAATTATACAATCATTTAATATAAGACAGTATGCAGAGGTTTGATCTGGTATGTCCAATTCACTCTCGATTTCCACTCTCACATCCACCACAGGACCAGTTTTGAGGTTATCTGCTTGTCTAGAACAATCAACTACAAATAGCGGCGCTAGGTCCTTAAATTGTTTCTCACTTAGTAAGGGTTCCGAGCGCCTGCCATAATACGACTGTTGAAATCGAGTGTATTGCTCGTATATTAGAGCAATTTTATTATTTGCAAAACTAGCGTTTAGATTTTCATATGGAAAGTAAGTTGAATTGAGATACACTCTAACGTCACGAATATAACAGTGATCGAACTGGGACATGTCAGAACTTGCATTGTTTTTTCTATTTGTTTGTAAACCAATAATTATATATCTTGGTTTCTCTATTTGCGACGAAGTTTTAATAGACCAGGTATGTTTTGTAGTTTTAGGTAAAGCTGGATATTCGTATAGATCCCAATTTCTAAATATCATTTGGAGCGGACGATCTTTTTCTAACAGTTTTAATAAATGTATCTTTTCTTTGTCAGATACTTTAACGTGTGGTACGCGCCATATAATTTTATTGATTTGCACGTCATCTACAATCTCTCCGGTGTTGAGTTTTACAGCATTTAGGTTTGTGTTACTTCGCAATAATATTAGTTCGTGCTTACTGTTTATCACCACTTTCTTAAAATCTTCAGCAAAACCCATGATATTACAAAGAGGTATGGATGCGGAAAAGTTACCTCCATTAATATTCTTTGTACCTTCAATGTTCCAGCCCCAAGCATTAGATATCTTTGATTCACTCTCATTCATCGAAATTAATGACTTCATGGTGGTAGTAACGCCAGCATTTTTTATTTTATCAATCTCTACTCCATTTAACTCGTACCTTATATCTTGGAACAAGTAAAGGAGAGCATTATTCGTAAAATGAACGCTAGAAGCCTTGTCTTTTGAGTCCTTTTTGCTAACAATTACAGTTCCTTCCAAATACAGAGTGCTGGCTGATGGTAGTACATATAGGTCCTGTTGGTTGATGGGAATGCGAATTTCATCGTTTCTATTAAAACTTGTCACGTAGGGCTTGTAGGAGTGAAATTCGATGCCTTCAACTGTGTTGTCGTAAGTCGGAGCGGATAAAACGTCTAAAATATTCATTTTAACAAACCGATAGCTTTCAGGAATTCCTTATTATTATCGGTTAATTTTATTTTTTTATTAGAGCGAACTCTTATTTTCTTGGTTGCTAAATTGGCACTGATATTTTTGACCTGGGGATGCTCATATTTATTGTAGTCAATCATTTTTTCGTCTAAGATGTAAATATACCTGTACTTCTTCACCACGTAAATTTATTAGACGATTGTTAAAATCTAACAGTCTGATATGTATACAGCTTATGTTGTTTTGATTGATTGGAAAGTATATTGCGTTCTTCGGGATTTCTATGATCCTATATCCAGGAGGCACGTTGAGTGCAAATTCGTGGATAATGTGACTCGGTTCTCCGTTTATGTACGATCCGCTTATAATATCACATTCAATTCTGACCACGGTCGTAGGTAAAATGTTGACGGGAAACTGTGACACATGCCATTTATTACCTTTTAATATCTGCTTATCAAACCCTAGCAAACGTCTAAAGGTGTTTTCTTTTTCAAAATTGACATCTTTCGTACAGAACATAGTAGTTTTTAAAGTATTGTTATTGCAATCTAGTTTAATTGATGCACCTTTTATCTCAGATTTTAAATAATCACTGATATCTTGCAATTCATAGGTTCCCTCCGGTATTTCAATGATTTCGGAGCCATAGTAAAACTTGTTATTCGTTTCATCAATGTTTGGAATAGAATTAAATGTTGAGAAATGCAATAATGCACACTCATATTGTCCATTTAGTTGTAACGTATTAGGATAGTACGTGGATAAGGTGGACGAGTTCCCGGTTATCGATAAAGTGAATGACATCTTGCAAATGATTGAAATGAAAGAAACACATTAATTTTATACATGTTTATTCCAAAATTTCCACAGATATTCTAAACATAGATGACCACAATTTACTGTATTAAACTTTTGATATCTTGTAGTTGTAATAAACAATACAATTCTTAAAATATCTCATTAATTCCATTGGAGGTTTCAAGTCTCCATAACTATCAAAGTATTCACAATAGTCGGATACTTTAACATAAGCTACCCAATGCGTTCCTTCATTTTTAGAATCGTCTAAGTTAACAATTCCATTTCTTGGCAATTGATCCTTCATATATATTCCTCGAAAGTATGGGATGTCTCGTGCATGTTCTTGGATGTCGATGTTAGTCAGAGGACGATTAGGTAGCTTCTTTATCAGTTTTTTGGATGTTCTATGAATAATCCTTTACCATTTTTATGCGGTCTAATGTATAAACCCTTACCCAAAGCTAAAGCTTCCATAGTCTTATTATGACGTTCTGTTTCTCGCAAATTTTGTTGAGCTGCTTTATAATCATTAACGGTTTTTGCAATACCCGCTGCACCACCAGCCAAAGTGCCTAAAGCTGATAAGCCAGCAAAAATTGGAATTAAAGGCAAAATACCTCCAGTCTTTGGTATAGGTATGATTCGCGGTACCCGAATTTTCTGAATTTTTGGAAATATCTTTTTTGCTGTTAAGTAAGCAGCATTCATTAAAGCTTTACTATCTTTGTGTTTAATTTTCTTAATTTTTGATTTTATTTTTGATACAAAGTTTCGAAACGTTTTAACTCCGGCACCAGACTTTAGTTTGGATTTCATCACTTTGCTCACTAGCCATGAGCTAAGTTTTTCACCTTTTCCAGCATCCTTTGATTTAAGTCTTTGTTTTGCCATATTCATTAGTTGTAAATCAGCTTTGTGACGATGTGATAAGTCTGTGTGCTTAGCGTATGCAATGTCGTGGTGCATACAAGCTTCATCCAACTTATTGATACCTCGGTCACCGCGTAATAAACGTTTCTGGAGTTTAGTTCCTGGTCCGCAATAATTATATCCAGGCAAATGAAGCTCGAACGGTAGATTTTCTATTATACTATTAACTAGTCCACCACCTTGCATTGTACAAACCGCAATGGAAAAATATTCCAAAAAAATTGATTATATACTTATTAAGTCAATCCACTAATGCAGCTTTGTCAATCCAACTATTTTCATTATTGCTAAGACCCAACCATTTCACGTAAAGTTTTGTTCCTTTCTTTTTTAAAACTTTCTCTATCAAATAAACACCAGGATAGTTGGATTTTTGAAGTTCTTGTTCATAAAAGGTTCCTAATATAGCTTGCTTTCGTTGATCTTGTATATGGTATGTCACTGGTATTGTATTATTAATCTTCTTTACAGTAAAAAGTTCTGTTGACCAATTAGGAGTATAACCTTTCTCAAAATTGTGTTTGTATTTGCTGATACGAACATAATCACCAATTTTAAACTTAGGTTTACATGGAATAGATACATGTTTATATGCTTTCAAAATATTTTCTTTTATTACTTGCTCATTAGACTTGTTTACATCGATTGGTTTTAACTTAATAGTTCGATGTTTTGTATTGTTATACGATTCCAGTACAACTTCTAATGGTTTACCCAGCCACTTATAGTTTCCATTAAGGCTAAAATATTTGTACAATTTATTTTTTATGGTTTTAATTAGTCGCTCAACAATTGATGCTTTTTTGGTAGAAAACGATGAGTAATGGTTAATTTTGTATGTTTTCATGAGCGCTTGAAATGTGTTATTATAAAACTCTGTCCCCATATCAGTTTGTAAATTATCAGGTTTTCGATGAGTGTTAAGTAATATTCGTTCAAATGCATGAGTGACATCAAGTCTATTTTTAGATATTAGCGGCTGCGTCCAAGCATATTTTGAGAAGCAATCGATCACTATTAAAATGTAATTGTAGCCTTTGTTATATTTCCTTAGATTTTGCATGTCCATAAGATCAGCTTGCCACAAGTCGTCAATACTTTTTAGAACAACAGAACGTCGAAGGAAATTTCTTCGTGCAGTTTTGTGTATTTCATTTACAATTTGCTGTTTTGACATAATTTACAGTTTTTTAAGCAATTTATCAACATCTGCTTTAGTATAAAATTTATCTTCCAAATGATTCAAAGTGTCAAATGTATCTTTGCTTTTAAAGTAGCTTGAACTGTCTTTTGTGCATCTAACGCGAGCTGAGAACGTAATGCACCAATTAGTTTATTTAATTCGTGTATCGTATTAGCACTTATTCGATCTACGTAATCCTTGTTCACGGCATCGTCTCCATCTACGGGAGATTGGATTCCCCTCAGTCTTGATCCTTTCAAATCAAAATCCCCGCTTTCTGATTTTAACAATGCGTTATCATTAAATTCAAATAAATCTGAAAAACGCAATCTCTTGTGGATAAAATGACCGAATTTGTCTACATTCATCTTTAAGATGTATTGTTTTGAAAGGTTGACAGTAAAATGAAACACAGATGATTTATGTATTTATTATATTACTTTCACGCAATTCCTCTATTATAGATATAATTTCGTTGTTTACCCCTGTGTTACCAGCATCTTGAGATGCAATTAACAATTTTAGCCGTTCTACCAATTCATTGGGATTATCCCAATATATAAAATCTACATTCTTCTTCCACATTTTTGTTAAGGGTAGTCCTTTCCCTTTGGATTGTGTAAAAAGCGGTTTAATAATTTGTACATATTTTACACTCTTATTACTTTTTATCGGTTTACTTGGATCATAATCTCGACGATGTGCATTAGTATCAAGTAGCATTAATTTATAATGTTGCATATCACTATCTGTGACCAAACTCAAATCTACATTATTTTTCAGTAGCAACTGTTTTAATCCAGGCGTACTTCGGTACTTGCGATCTGCCACTGTGATATATTCGTCATTGACAATTATGCGAGCAGATCCCAACATCAACTTTCCACGTTCGTATCTGACACCAAATGAAATATCTGCTAACGCTTCTGGAGAAACTGACCAGGATGATGAGTTACAATCTTGTTTCTTTTCGCCTAATGATTTATAGGAGGAGTCACTATCGACCTCAGAATCGTCTGTATCATTGCTTTCTTTGTCACTGAGAACTTCTTTCTGCAAAGTTTTATCAACAAATGGAACTTCAATTTCTTCATCTTTGATATTTTGTGAAGCAGATTGTTTACTGACATTGGCAATTAAGTTTAAGGGTTCTGTCACAGGCTTGAAAACTGATTCCAGCGCTTCTTTATTATTTATTTCAATATCCTTCATTTTTCGTACTTTTTTCTTCACGGCTTCTGTCGCTTCAATGATTTGTCTTTTCAAAGATTTTTCCATGTTGATGAAGTAGATGGTGATGGATTAAGTATCGTAAGTAGAATAATTAGAAAAGCTAAGGTAACGGATTTAAATAACAATGATTTAATCAAAAACTACAAAAGTGTCAAATTTATTTCTATAACAGCCTTTATTTTTAGGGCAATCTTTATTAATCACGACAAAACTGAAGGGATCGTTCCATATTTTTGAACACATTTCACGAAATTGAACCCATGACATATCAGTGTTGACATGTTCTTCGTATATGTGCTTCAAATTAATTTCGTCTTGTTTAAAAAGTATGATTAAGTTCGCGTTGTCTCTTATTAATTGTTTAGGAATTTTACTATACGTTTGATTTAAATAAAAACAATCGATATACTTGTGTCTTCCCATTGCAAAGTAATCACGCATATTGTTTTGATTTTCACAAGCAACATCATCAAATATAATCACAGAGTCGGGTTTTGCGTCCTGAACTCTTAGTATTTCTTCATTTTCCTGATATTTCTGAAACGAAATACCTGGTACTCGTTGCAAAACTTTTTCTAAAAATATGTTCTTGGGTTGGTACAGGGTTTTTGAATAAATATAAACATTTCGAAATCTTAAACCATTTTCGTGCATAAGAAGACTAATGAGTAAATTAGTTTTTCCACAATTTGACGGTCCGCAAATTATACAGCGTACTGAATTAGGTAATAGTTCACTATGACGGAAATCAGTTTTACAAAATTCATCACATATTATGTTGACATTCAACGATTGTGGTTGTTTTACAAATTTCATGATTATTGTGTGAAACAGTTCAATTAACAATGACAAATATTATTTTAGATTAATATTTATAAACCGTACCACTCCCACTATCTATTTTGCATTACTAACTACTAAACCGAGTCGACCGTTCACGATTGGGCATTCTGGACCATCGGAGCGATGGCGAACTTGTTTCGCCGAGCGAAAAGTGGTCCAGAATGCCCAATCATATACTACTGACGTTCACCAGGTGCTTGACGGCGCGTACGCGCGTCCATACAATTTACATAACTTTCTTCGAGTGCGGCGCGCCGCACCTGTGCGTTCGTTGTGCATCTCTATTGTTTCGAAAACATCGTAAAATAAGGGTCGGTAAGGGTGTAGCATAAAGAAGCGTTTGCATAAAGAATTCAGCAGATAATGTGTTAATGAAGTTCTTCATATTCGTGGTTAGAACACCCTGAGAAAATTTGCGCACTGCTTAAAAACTTTTCCTGGATAGACACGTTTATTAAGTTTCACATGCACGAAACCCTACGAACAACAGCTATCGGTAGACCTTACAACTTCACCCGTCCGGGAACTCGAAACCAAAACTGCATGCTCAGCAATATAGAAAAACGTGTTATACTGATGGATAAGAAAATTGTTTACACATTATTATTTATTACATCTGACCCGACGTTGACTTTAAACGTAGACGTTATTCTGTCTAAACAATTATTTATTGGCTTAACATGCTTTCCGAGGCACGGAGAGGACTTGAGTCTTGATATGTAATGATGGTCACCCATCCACTGACCAACCGCGGCAAGCGTAGCTTAACCTGATCGATCGACCCGTGCGGCTGTTTTTACTTAAACACGAGCTCCTCCCTGACTGTATAGTACATTCGCGTTAAGAATACAGTGAGTCATCATTGTCCGTCGGCCTAGCCCCGCCCCCTAACCAATCAAATCTTTTCAAATTATAAAGCAAGTTCACAATGACAGTAGAAGGCACTGCTTCGAACGCAACGGTTGGTCGGATCTTGCAGTTGCACTGATGACTCACTGCATTCTTAACGCGAACGAACTATAGATACATTTAAATTTTGGCCCGTTAAACGTTTGACAAAGCAGTCACTTGTTATATCAACACAAGCCTGGTGGATACAAACACAGACACTGTGTACAAGAAACTCGAGAGTTTTCGCCATTATCTGTGCTTTTTTTCCATAAACATCGCCACTGCTTCCAATATTGCTTGTTATGATATGACAGACATGAGGTCTGTCAGTATACTTTGGATCATCGTTATCATTGACATAGACAAGTTGTTTTATAACATGAATTTTAAACAGTTTTTTTTTAATAAGTGTCAGTTTTTTTTTTTTCTTTTTTTTCTTCAAACAGTCATATACTTACAAACAATATTATTCTTAAGTGAATTAGTTCTTTACAATAGACCTATAGTGCAGTTTAAAACAATGTTTTAAACAACATGGTTTTAAATCAAATTTTAATAGCAAATGAATGGAAATCGACAAACGGAGAAAAAGAGCGTTCTCGCGATTGTGATTATGCAGTCTTTCCAACCATTTTACTTTTGACATAAGCACGCCTATGACGTTCGTTATTTGTTGACAGGCAACTTATTTATAGACGAAAAGATGCAGTACTTCATGGTGGCTATGAAGTTCTTTATTTATTGAGTATTGACAGGCAACCATAGACGAAAAGATGCAAGACTTCATGAACGCTAAATTTTTGGAAATATTATAAACGCCCATAGACGTCATAACAAAACTTCGATTGTGTTGCGATGCGACTCTCGTTCAGTCTCAGTGTCTCGCAAAGTGATTTGCCTGGATATTTTTTTATCAAAACGATAAAAGCTAGACAATAATATTATAGCTAATGGAACTGATATCACGGAAGAGCTATGAACTAGGAAGTAAAAGTGACAGGGGAGACCTTGCACGGTTGTAGACGTTCACTGAGGCATTTACCTACAGCGAAAAACCATGGGAGACGCAGATAAAGGCACTTGCCCCACCGCTAACGATGAGGGAGAAGCGAGTAGAGCTATTAAGAGGTTTGTGAAAAAAAAAAAAATGAAAATTTTCATACAAAAAGCGATAACGTTTTTCTCCCCGTACACAAAGTAGAATTTTTGGAAATGTTGTAGGTATAATGAGCTCGTTGCTAAGTAACACGGGTCGATCCATCACGTTAAGCTACGCTTGCCGGGGTTGGTCTGTGGGTGGGTGACCATCTTTACATACCGAGACTCCTCCGTGCCTCGGAAAGCACGTTAAGCCGTTGGTCCCGGCTGTCATTCGTGGATCTTTGACAGTCGTTACGGGTCGTCAGAAGCCCGAAAGTCTGACAACCAGTCTTACCAAGGGGTATCGTACTACCCAGTAACTGGGTTGTGGAGGTCAGATAGGCAGTCGCTCTATGTAAAATACTGGTATTCAGCTGCATCCGGTTAGACTGGAAGCCGACATAGTTGGGAAAAGGCTAGGCAGATTGATTGTTGTAGGTATAATGAAAACCTGGGTCCGTACGTTTTTATTATAAAGACATATTGCATACGATATAAGTTATTAGCATCTAAATATCAGGTTGGCGGAAAATTATTGCACAAGAAATTGTAAATTACTAGAATTTTCCGGAATATTTAGTATTGATCTCGGATACGTAAGAATATTGTAGAAGGGTCTCGAAGCTATCACATCAAGGGTATATAAAGGCGCGCTAGTGAGGATTTGGTTAGTTTGTAAAAATGATTAGTGAACATCAACTTCGAACGATCATCTTTTAAGAGTGGCTTCAGGGACACAACGTGAGTGTGGCTACCGCTAACATCAGCAAAGCGTTCGGTGAAGGTGTTGTATCGCGATGGAAAATAAGCCGCTGGTTTGCTCGCTTTGCATCGGGAGATATAACTCTTGAAGATCGCGAGCAATCTGGCGACCATCCACCTTCGACGATGAGGAATTACTCCGCTGTTTAAAGGCTAATCCAGAAATAAATACGCGTGATTTGGCAGAGACTCTTGGCTGTCATCATTCAACCGTCGAGGCTCATTTACACAAACTCGGCTATCGTAAAGTAATGGCACGATGGATTCCACATTAACTAACTGACAGTCATCGTCAAATCAGAGTTAGTATTTGTGAATCGCTTCTTTTCAGCCACATCGGAAAGAGTTTCTTGAAGATCTGGTAACCGGCGATGAGAGCTAGATTCTCTATGATAACAACACACGGCACGCCGTCTGGTTTTCTTATGACGCAGAGCCACCAACGTAGCATAAGCCGAACCGTCACTCACGCAAGCATCTTCTCTCCGTTTGGTGGGATGCGAAGGGCCCATTCTATTACGAGCTTCTCCCTACGAGAAGGACGATTACAGCTTCAGAAACTGGCTGACGCAAGAAGAGAAAAACGACAGAGACGTGTAAATGTTCACTTACTCCTTGATAATGCGCGACCTCATGTCGCTTCGGAGATTCGACAAAAAATCGTAGAGCTTGGATGGCACCCGGTTGGGCAACCACTCACCGTACTCACCCAATCTTGCTCCATCCAACTATCACTTGTTCCGTCCACTAAAGCTTTATTTGCGTGAGAAAAATTTTCAAAACTACGAAGACCTCAAAATGGCAGTGGACAATTTCTTTTCCGCACAGCCTCCAGAATTCTGGGCGTAGGGCATCAATAGACCTCGCGCACGTGTGGGAGTGGCGCGAGGAGGCGAAACGCCGGGGCGTAACTCCGCTGCCGCGAGAAATCACGGTACAGCGGACAGAGCTCCGGCGGGATCTCATGGCGACATGGAGAGTGCGACTGTCGCAGCCCAGCGCTGGGCACGCCACAATTGCGGCGATAAGTCCCCTCTTTGAGGAGTGGTTAGAGAGGCGCCACGGCGTCCTCACCTTCCGCCTGACGCAGGTCCTCACCGGACACGGTTGTTTCGGGAGGTTCCTGTTTCGCATAAGGCGGGAGGAAACGCCCGGGTGTCACCATTGTGTGGATCGCCCAGAGGACACGGTGGAGCATACAGTGGAGGTCTGCCCGGCTTGGGCAGAGCACCGCCGTGTTCTCACGGAGGCGATCGGCGGCGGCGATCTCTCGCGTCCGAGCCTGGTCCAGGCCATGGTGCGGAGCGAGAGTGCTTGGGAGGCCGTCACCTCCTTCTGCGAAGCGGTAATGCTCGCAAAGGAGGAGGCGGAACGCGTGAGGGAGAGGCAATCTCACGCCCTCAGTCGCCGCAGGAGACGCCCTGGGCGGCGGGAATCGATAGCCGATTCCCGGCCACCGTAGGCGCGGGCTTGCGGACGGTGAGTAGTGGGTAGCTCGCCGTCCGGTGAGGACCAGGCCCGGGTCGACGGCGCGTTGTGTTCCACGCGCGCCTCAAAGAGATGTCAGCAAGAGATGGGGTCCAATAGGGCCGATGCCGCTGGGGTCGCGGGTTGTTTGAAAAAGATACCGTGGCCCTGGCATAGGCAACTGAAGGAACACGGGTGGGTTTTAGTCAGTAAAAGTCTGACACGCCCTTCCGCTCCACCCAGAGCGGGAGAAGTTATTTGACGATTTCCCATCCACAAAAAAAAAAAAAAAAAGGGCATCAATAGAGTGTTAATAGAGTTATTTGGGGATTACGTTAATGATTAATTATTGTAAATAACAAAGTTATTAATTCATTAAGTCTTATATCTTGGTGCAAGACTTTTCCGCCAACCTGATATCTATATTTTTGACATAAAAACTTCCACGTGCGTTTGTATTTTTTAAATTAAATTACTGAAAAAGAAAAACGGACAGACCTAGATTAAGGTGTACTGAATGTAATGAGACCAAAATTGTCTCATTTCGTAAAGGTTTAGGAGGTGAAAACGGTATCGCCCGAAACACTATTTATGTAAATAATTGTATGAAATGTAGGTAATTGCCTCCAAGACTCGCGCCGCGTATCGGCACTTCACAATCCTCTTAACTAGAAACGAGTTGGCGAGCAACGAGCAGCGAGTGAATGACGGCGACAAGCGATTACTCGCTGGTATGCGTATGTATCAAGTGTGAGTCTCTCAGCGAGTGCTCAGCCCGCCAAGCAAGCGTCACAGAGCGAGGACTCTCTTTGATAGCTCTTGTCGCTGCGATAAATGAGTTCTCGCGCGCGGTGTGAACAGTCAGCGATCTACTATTATTATATGCATCTCTTTTGTTTACATGGAATGTATATCTATTGTATGTTTCTTGAGCGAGAAAATAGCCGATAGTTAGTCGCTTCCTCGCCGGCGGGCGGTGGTGCACGGTGGGACCACTGCTATCTGCCATATGCGAACGGCCTTGAGTGGTTGGCTTGCGTAGGAGCGCTGTTCCGAAATAGACGCATTATTAATTTAATATACATAAAACAAAAGGTATTGTCGTCAAACAACAAACAAAAAAACCCCTGCAAAAACACATAACTGAAAAAACTTATTTCCGAAAAAAAAACAGTACAAAGTGAAAAATAGCTAATTTCGGAAGTCGGTGTCTTTGGATCTGTATTTTAGCTTTTTTCCACCGACTTCCGAAATTAAAGTTATTTTTCACTTTGTAGTGTTTTTTTTTTTGGAAGTCGGTTGTTTTTTTGGAAAAATGTTTTTATTTTTCACTTTTTAGTGGGTCAGTTTGTAATTTATCTAAGTTTTACAATTATAGCTCATCACCTTTTACAAAATATTGCTTTTCCCGATGCAGAGACGTTAATTGTTAAGGAATTGTCCTGGTAAGTACCAGGAGGACTGGAGCTTATGGTGAAGTCACCATCAGCTCCACTTCATGCTCCATATGCATTGTGACGAGCATAAATTGTTTAGCAACCATTATTAAAGTACCTAATCGAATCGCAACCCTTGAAATACTTATTATTGAGTAGTTCCGGTGGCCATCTGTTATCATCATCATCATCAGTTCCACTTCACTAAATGGTGCTTTCCGAGACCAAATGCACGAGGTACTATAAAAGCTACCCAAATCGCTATAGATGTGCCTATAATATTTGAAGACTTCCATCGATTTCTCCAGGATCCCATCTGCAGATCCTGACTTGATGACTATGGGACCAACTGATTTCGACGAACTGAGAACCTCCTCTTCTTTTTATGTCGGTTAAAAAGAGAAAAAGAAGCATTAAAATCCATAGAATTTTTGGATATATAGTTATTGGTTAGTCCCCCGCCTGGATTTTAAATCTCTTCTCTTTTCAGTTATGTATATTTGCAGGCGGGTTTAAAAAAAAAATCCTGATCCTCCATTTTTTTGTACTTGCAGATGCAATATAAAACATTTCGGCTTGATAGATTTTCTCATATGAGTGTCTCATATGTTAAAATCTATCATATATTGCCCTATTTAACTTCTCGGTGTCAAAGACTATTTAATTCAATTCTATTTTCAGGGTGACACCTTGTTAGTAACAATCATAATTTAAATATTTTGAAGATAAAAACCAGACACATAATGTCGATGACACGAACACATCAAAACAAACTCCAAACAAAAACGTTAGGCCGAGATCTTTAAACGTTACTCAGCACTTACGTTGACTGAAGGTTAATCTTGTCACTGTCACACAACTGTCAAACTGCAAGAGCGAGATAGAGATGGGAACAAGTCTTAGCATGTGCTAAGTAACGTTTGCCTAAACCCGACCCCGTTTCAAATGCTGCATCTACTAGCAGGAATAGCGCCACCAGTGGTTCGCAGAACGGTGGCAAGCTCCAGCGAAGCAGCCAAAATGGTCTGCGACACATGAAACCCTTTGTACGACAACATCCTTGTGCCACAATTTAGGCTGATCGTCCCACTCACTGGCGAACAACCCAAAGAAAGACTGAAACTGTGTCGAGACATGATTTGCCTTGGGTAACCTGGAAGTCTTTAAACAGACTCCGGACCGAGGTTGCCCGTAGCAAGGAAAACCTGTTCAGGTAGTAGAGATATATAGACGACTCCGTCTTTGAGTGTAAATGTGGTGCTGTTCCACAAACGATGGCCTGCATGTCCTGTCAGCGGTACGTTACAGGAACTGATGGACGCTAGTGATGGCGCCAAACACGTAACCGAATTCTGGACCGAGACCAATTAGATTGCCATCGACAAGCTCGCTAAGAAGTTGAAGTAACGTTTCGTATCGTTTTAGTTTGTTTCTGACTCAACAGCCTGTCCATTGGAGCTGAGAGGAACGTCATGGGAATTTCAGACACTTCTGCTCTTTTTTGAGAGCAGTGGTGGCCCAGGCAGGCACTTTTCGTAAATTTTTTCATCACCACTGATCTCATCAAAACGGTCGCCAAACGGAACGGGAACCAAAAATTCGAAGACATGTGACATCCACCAACCCGCACTGGGCTCGCGTGATGAATCACGGCCCACTGCCTCTCACCGAGAGGAGGCCTGTGTCCCAGCAGTAGGAACATAGGCTGAATAGGTGTTCTTTGCACTTCTCCAGAGTTTGGAAGTTGGCGATGTGGAAAGCACGTTAAGCCATTGGCTCTGCGCCTGAGCTCTCTCCGTCGCCGCCGTTGCCGTCCCATCGGACTATGAGAGGGAGGGATGAGAGAGTGCACCTGTGTCTGCACACACACTTGAGTACTATAATAATAACTTGTGCGGCTAGTCTCCGCTGAGGGGGTGCGAGTGCACACGAAGTCGTTGACGGGTTTACCTCCCCTCAGCGGTTCTGAAGTGTGTTCCTTGGGTGTCCTAGTCACACCCGAAGTTCGTGACGACGTCCGACCGACCAGCCCCCTGCTGGGTGAGATCCCTAGTCCCCTAGGGAAGACCCGGCAAGAGCCGATCTGCCGATCGGCTCGATCGTGATCGAGGGCGCGCGGGCGTCGGTGTTGGTTGGCGCTCACCTACAGTGGAGGCTATACACGAAACAGAAACGTGGCTTTATTTATACCTACTCAAGTATTTATTTAAAGATCTACGAAGATCGAATACGTAATGCTTAAATAAACTTACGTAACAAAACATAATAGGCGAACCGCGAACATCATTCAGCCTTCAAGACTTCAATACTTAGTAATTGAAAGTAAGGAAAATATCTGTTGTATGATTGTATCTAGATAGGTAAGCGTTGAACTGCTGCCTCATTGGTCTAGTGGTGGGAAACGCTACTACTGGCGGAACACGAGGCCCTGGGTTCGATTCCCTGGTCGGGCAGTGTTATTGGGTTTTTTCATATGGAATTTCTCAGAATCAGTCCGCAGTCTGGATTTGTGGTGATGGCAATAGGCTCGCCCCTGTTATGCCGCGGTCCTATGGCCCGCTTTCTTACAGGCCACGTCGCGCCAGGCCAGGCCTACAGGCTGTGGGAACAGCCGGCCTATCAATTGGCGAATTAATAAATAATTGTTTCGACAGAACAACGTCTACGTTCAAAGTCAACGTCGGGTCAGACGAATAATAATGTGTAAACAAACAATAATACATATATTTATATTAACTATTTTCTTATTGAGTTTCTTTCTATACGTATACTCGTATTGTTGCTAAGCGTACTGTGTAAATGTTTCAAGTTCAAAGGAAAATGCCGTAAGTCCGTGACCAGTGAGTCCGTGAGTCATGGCTTGAATGACCTATGGACTGGCAAGCAATAACAGTTAGGTATACAGGGTTATTGGTAAAACACCAACAACCTTTTAAGGGGTCATCATTATAAACAACTTTAACTATATGACCAAACCTGAAAAAAATCAGCTGGTCAGTACATTTATGTTCGCATAATTCGTCAAAATGTACTGAACAGTAAATTATTTTTTTCCCGATTTCAGGTTGGTCCCATAGTAAAAGTTGTTCATAATGACGGGTACAATGACCCCTTAAGAGGTTGTTGGTGTTTTACCAATAACCCTGTATTTATTTTTCTACTAGCGACCCGCCCCTGCTTCGCAAATCGCACGGTTTTAACGACTTGATAAAACATCCAGATTTTTTTTTATTAAATGTAATTTTAATAATTATTGTATTACTAGCAACGACCCGCGGTTTCACCCGTGTAAGACTTAAACCCGTAAGAGTATCGGGATAAAAGTGTCCTATGTGTTAATCCAGGTTATAAACTATCTGTGTGCCAAATTTCATCAAAATCCGTTCAGTAGTTTTGACGTGAAGAAGTAACAAACATACAAACAGACTCAAACTTTCGCCGTTATAATATTAGTGTGATGTGATAGACATAAACCTTCCAGAATAAATTCTCTAATGCTCGGTTCCTATTTAATAAAAACGAATCGTTTTGCTTACCAATGGCACAGATTAATACAGACGGGACACTCCTCCAAATCATTTAAATAAAAAGCGACTCTTGCTGCGACACAATAAAGTGCAATTCAGGTCACACAACGCTTTTATTACCTACAGTTATATTGACCTACAAGTTGCCTCTCTTTCTAACGCGTAACTCTTATACCTTCTGACCGCGGCAGTCCTACTGAATTGGCCCAGTGAGATAGGCCCGCCGCGTACTTGTAGCTGGAGTGTCCCATCTGTATTAATCTGTGCTATAAGTATAAAATTCGACGCAGACAACAAGCGTTTATCAAGCGTGACTGACCCTTAGAAGTAAAAAACGAACGGTTTCTCATACCATGAGTACATCATCAACTACGAGTACCTAGCCTTTTCCCAACTATGTTGGGGACGGCTTCCAGTCTAACCGGATGCAGCTTAATATTAGTATTTTCAAAAATAAATCTATTTTTATAAATATAGGAAAATATTTGCAAATATATAATCTGGCCTTCACAACCCAGTTACTGGGTAATACGATACCCCTTGGTAAGACTTGTTGTCGACCCGTAACGACGGTCAAAGATCCACGAATGCCAGCCGGGACCAACGGCTTTCCGAGACACGGAGGGGTCTTGGTATGTAAAGACGGTCACTCATCCACAGACCAACCGCGGCAAGCGTAGCTTAACCTGATCGATCGACCCGTGCGGCTGTTATTACTTAGCCACAAGCCCCTCTTTGGCTCTCAGATCTTGCGTACATACAAAAACACAAACGAACGCAAAAGTTCAAGCTTAAATTATAAGTTCAAATGAAAGCAATGGCCAATAAGCGAACAGCTGGACAATTAAGGCAAATTATCGTAAATTGAAAGTGTACTACAATACGAATGACCACAGATCTTAATAAGATCTGTGCGAATGACTAAGGGCGCGTTCCTACTATGTCGTGACGACAGATTATCGTGTATTTAAAAGTGTCGTGGCTTGTGTATTTAAATGGAGGTGTTCACATATAGGACGACACGATTAACTATCGTTCACGACTGTTTTTTGCAGTGACGGCACAGTGACGTTAAACTTTCGATAATGGGAACAGCTAGAGACGACAGTCTTCCAACGATAAATTATTTGTCACCACATAATGGGAACGCTCCCGATGGACGGTCACAGACCGACTGTTAGGGCGAGAACCCACTATGTTTTGACGATTAATTTATTTTATCGTTGGACGACTGTCGTCTCTAGCTGTTCCCATTATCGAAAGTTTAACGTCACTGTGTCGTCACTGCAAAAAACAGTCGTGGACGACAGACGACTATTTCTGTTTACTATCACGTTGTCCTTGGCTCTTCTATTTTGGACATTGATTTAAAGATACTCAGTGATTTGGACTCGATTTTGATGTTTGTTGTTATATCGTACGAACTGTTTCAACATATCTAATAATATACAAGTCGTGCAAAAACACACAAGACTGCTTGCTGCTTCAGGAAGACCTCGACAGACTTTCGAATTATTGTTCACATAGCAAACTTCATCTTAGCTTACCTAAGTGTAATAACATTCACAAAAAACAAAAATCTAATTAAATACTGTTAGGTACACTTTACAAGGCACTACTCTTAAAAAATTTGACCATATTCGTGATTTACGAGTTACACTTGACTCAAAATTGCATTTCAACCTTCACATTGATATCATTATCAACAAACCCTATAGAATGTATGGTTCCGTTATGTGATCCTCAATTGATTTCAAACGACCGCATACGTTTATAACCTTGTATGTAACCTTAATACGCTCCCAATTAGAATACGCAGCCCCAATATGGTGTCCTCTATATGATAAATATAAGCTAAGGCTTGATATGGTTCAAAAAAAATTTTTACGCTCCTTTCACTATAAATGCTACCGCTCAAAACTATCTTACGCACAACTACTAAAAAAATACAAACTCCTAGGCTTGGAGTCCAGGCGTACCCTACTTATGGCTGTGATGCTGCATGACATATGTAAGTAATAACAACTTTGACTGCTCTGATATCACCAATAAACTTGGTTATATTGTACCCAGAACTGTATTCCGGCGAGAGGCGCGCGTGCCCCGGCTGTTCCACACTGTCAAGTGCAGAACCTATGCTGGCGCAAGAGCGCCACTCCGTCGTCTCTTGGAAATATATAACACACACTTTTTCGATCTTGATATATTTTCACTATCTCAAACAAAATTCAAAAGAATGGCTATTCAATTGCTTGCACAATAATTATGAACTCTTCCTAACTAATAATCATGAAAACTTCCTAAACCAAATCGCCTCCGGTAGATGCGTGGTTTTTTATTTATTTTTTATTTCTCCATATTAGATTATTCCGCGGACATTGGTGTGGGTTACATGTTTACCTCTATTACCCTAGTTTGGCATTCACTAAAACTGTAACGTGTATCTGTTATTGTCCCAAAAAAATAAAATAAAATAAACATATTGAAAAGTGGACGTACAATCAACAGCCAGTCACGCGAATTGGTTGTGAAGTTAACCTAATACTTCGAACGCGAATCAGTTAATGGTGGACCTTTATTGCCCGTAACGCAAGTGCAAGATCGCGTCGCAGAAGCACTTGGAATCGGCAAAAGAACTATTCGAACCATCTTGAAGAAAAGTATGGGCCTTCCGGTACTGAGGAAAATGTATTACGTACGCCTAAAAAGAGGAAGAAAAGCAAGCCTACAAAAGGTATTGACACATTTGACGCAGTAGCTATTGCGGCGCACGCAGCGTTGGGGCTAGCTATTCCAGGGGCGGCAGTCTCGACACTCGTAACGATAGCTTTACGACTGAAATCGCTCGCTAAGTCCTAATGGGGTACCTAAACGGGCAAAATGGTAAAAAAAGAATGTGGTTTTTTCAAAGACAATTATTGGCCACTTCAAATTAACCTTGAATAACGAGGAAAATTGGAATTAAATAAAAATAATTGTTTTAAAAAAAATATACAGTATGTTAACCAACAGAGGGCGTTCTCGTTAACCCTCAATAGTATAGCATCCATACATGCTAAAAAAATATTACCATTCGAAAACAAAATGGTTTTTATTTTTTTTTTAATATTAAAATATTCACTAAAAATGTTAAATTGATACGTAAAAGAAACACTCTGTACACGCGTACTTGAAGGACGGAAACATCGCAATTTAGTTTTTATTTTTAGTGAATATTTTTATATTTTTTTGAATATTTTAGTGAATATTTTAATATTAAAAAAAATAAAAACCATTTTGTTTTCGAATGGTAATATTTTTTTAGCATGTATGGATGCTATACTATTGCGGGTTAACGGGAACGCCCTCTGTTGGTTAACATACTGTATATATACATTGGAATCGTTAGGACTTTGCGACAAACACGTGATTACGTGATGACGAAACGCAACCGTTTTCCTTAGAACGATAACTAGTCGTCAAAACGGTTCTCGCCGCAACTGGTTTGAAACTGTAAATGGTTTTTTCGTGCTTGTCAAGCAATTTTGACCGTCATAGTACTCCATTAGGACTTAGCGAGCGATTTCATTCGAAAAGCTATCGTTACGAATGTCGAGACTGCCGCCCCTGTTCTTGGTAAAACATAGCGACACCCGCGGCGGGGCCCGCGGCGTCGCACGCCCCGCGTCTCCGTAAACAACATCATACATTGCCATATCGCCCGTGAACTTCTGATACCTCCTAACTAGTATTTTTGCACAAAACTTTTTTATAATGCCAACTTCTAATTACGATTAAAATAAAAAACAACACAATACTAACTGCATTTAGTTATGATTTCATAAAAGACAACAAACTAACCAACTACTTTTTGGTTTACCAAAATCCCCCAAAAAAATGTAATAATTAGTTTTATGTTCCTCGTGTTAAATTTTTTTGTAGGTAGATAGAAGATCTCAGAAGTTCACGGGCGATATGTTTGTTTGCGCGTGTGATAAACGCGGGCCGCTGCACGCGTCGCCTTTCCTTAAACGGAAAAATCGTTCAACGCGCCGCGTGACGTCACGCAACACGCGTCCCACGACGCACCGCGTCTCCGTAAATGAGATGAACGTAGCCGACCTGTCAAAATTAAAAGGTATTGCCACAGTATAATAAAGTATTATTCTGTGGCTTTAATCTCTTTAATCTGTGCCTTTAATTTTGACAGGTCAGCCATGTTCATTGCGTTATTCACGTCACGTGCATTGCGATCGATTGCCATTTTATTCGTGTGTGTTACGCAATTAGCCCGCTGTACTCACACTGAGGAGAGTGAGGAGAATCTTGCGCGAATCGCCCGTCTGGTTAATTCGTCTATTTAACTATTCTTATGTATGACACAGGTTTCCGGATTCAACTTTCGATATAATAGACCTACACAAAAATCTGTTAACTATTTCTTTTTATTCGCGTACAGTACGACAACGTTTGGGTGAATATTTGACCTTTTAACCGCCGTCATTACCTTCCGCCAAAAGTTGATGAAGGAGAATATCGTTAATGAAATATTTCATCAATTCCCAGAATCTGCTTAAGGACCAGAATCAGGAATTGCTGAAATATTTCATTAAATATATTCTCCTTCATCAACTTTTGGCGGAAGGTAATGACGGGCGGTTAAAAGGTCAAATATTCACCCGTTTACAGGTTCCATCGTTTATATTCGGAAAAACTGAAATATAGCGGATAAAATGTGAATATCAATCAATAAAAAAATATTTATATTCCCAACAAAATTATTATACTGGATATTTTTTTAAGTAGTGCGCAAACTTTCACAGGTTATTCTACCCATGAATATGAACAACTTTCACTATGGGACCAACCCTGAAATCGCGAAAAAAAAAATCATCTGTTCAGTATCTACATTTTGACGAATTATGCCAACATAAATGTACTGAACAGCTGATTTTTTTTCGCGATTTCAGGTTTGGTCCCATAGTGAAAGTTGTTCATATTCATGGGTAGAATAACCTGTGAAAGTTTGCGCACTACTTAAAAAATTATCCTGTAGATGGACGCACTAATTCCGTCACTCACTTAATTATTATTATGTAGTAGTGTTCATAAATATATTACGTTAAGATCGAGGCATTTTCTTATCTATATATCCATATCTATATATAAATAAAAATCAATTATACTAGACTAAAGTCAAGAGCAAACCGTGAATAAAAAAAAATAAAAATAAAAATGCCGAAATATAAGTTCGCGCAAAACTTCCGAGCGACTGCACCGAATTGGATAATTCGTTTTTTGTTATGTTTGTAATAGTCAGGACAAGGTTTGTATGAAAGAAAATTTTTGAAAATTGTACGGAAATGCGACAAAATTTGGTTAAAAAATCTCCATACAAAAATGTGAGTGAATGAGTAAGACAGAAGAAAGTAGTAAGATATTAAAAAAAAATTGGCAGAATTGACAGAATGACGTTTAATTGTTCCGTTTCAAGGTTCAAGTTTCAAGTTTTATCTGTTGCATCCAAAAGAAAATAATAAGTATTTTTATTTTTGTTGATTTGGTTGGTTTGTGAAAATGTTGTAAAAAAGTTTTAGAACGTTATTATTATACCTGGTATTTTTTTAAATACCAGTATTATCAGTTTATTGTCACTTTTCATTACATGGTCGTACTGTAAATGGAAGATTAGATCTCATTTTCTTCATTAGTACACCCGGGCGAAGCGTGGCAGGCAGCTAGTCTATAGATATATAAAAATGAATCGCCGAAATGTATGTACGCGCATAACTTCCGTACGACTGCACCAAATTGGATAATTCTTTTTTTGTTGTGTTTGTAATTGTCAGGACAAGGTTTGTATGAAAGAAAATTTTTGAAAAGTAGCCGGGAAAATTGTAAAATTCGGGAAACTGAAAGTGCAGTTTTCTATGGAAATTTTGTATGAATTATTGAAATGTTGACAAGACAACGTTTGTCGGGTCAGCTAGTTGTTTATAATATTTTGAATGGAGGTCGTCTGTCAACTGTCAATACGCGCAGGACTCGCTGTTGGAGAAATAAACGACTTTCGTGTGTTAAACCTGGAAGAACTATGTCCCCTGCCTGACAAATGTTATACAGAGTGGCGATTAGGTTATCACATTAATTGAAACTACATATTCAGGACATGACTGTGGACCCCTGCGTTGAAAGTTTTTGCCGGTTATTATAAAAAAAAAAAAAAAATGCTATTCCATACATTTTGACCACGTAGGTATTGCGCTTTTGTAGGAAACAACAGTTTTTTTTTTTATAATAACCAACGAAAAATTTCAACGCAGTGGGTTCCAGAATCATGTTACTGAATACGTGGTTTCAATCAATGTGATAACCTAATCGCCACTTTGTATATTATACACGGATAAAATGGCAGGGGGTGACTTGCACACTCAATAATGGGCCCCGGAGACAGCCGCTAGCACATAGTCACGTAGCGACAAGGGGGCAACACTTATTAGTATATATCGTCGTTGCGACTTTAAGACCTCTTATGTGTCACTTTTGGCAAAATCACTTTTTTACGCCAGCCGATTCTACATTTTGAAGCTCTATCGAATGCAAAAACTCTCATGTGTATACGACGCGACGTTTCAATCGTAATTTGTTTACAAACTTCAAGATCTCCAATGTTCTTGCTAATTAAAACTGATGCGACGGTTTTTATCGATTTTCTCACAAAATTGATTTTTACACATAAGAGGTCTTAAAGTCGCAACGACGATATCGTCGTTGCAACTTTTAGGTTTTTGAATTTATTCGGTAAGTAGTGACTATTTGGTCATCGTGAAATAGGCCCTTAGTATACATATTATGTAGGTAATAGGTAATACGGGCTGGTATCCGCAACTCCACGTCAATGCGCGAATCTAGCGTATTAAAAAATATTATGTATTAGGTATGCTGAACCTGTGTGTACTCCCCGTCACTTGTCCCTAAGCAGTGGTCTCGAACGTCACAAGGCCAAATCGGTAGAGTTGCCTACAAATATAGTAGATAGATTCGTACCCAAAATAGGTAGGTAAAAAAAAATATCCCAAAAATTATCCCATATCGTTCTACCGATATGGTCTATTTTTAACCGACTTCCAAAAGGAGGAGGTTCTCAATTCGTCTGTATTTTTTTTTTGTTTTTTTGTATGTTTGTTACGCGATTACTCAAAGACGGATGGACCGATTTGGAAAATTCTTTTTTTTGTTTGAAAGGGTATACCTCCGAGGTGGTCCCATATAAATTTTATTAACTTTGCTTGGGGAGTTTTTGAGTTAGCTTCAATAATGCGTATATTTCCCACTTATTTTATATGGATGATGTGATGATATTTTAATAACTTCCTATCACTGTTATTTACATGGCTATATCTACAATTATTGTGCTCAATTATGCATTCGAATTTGTGTGGGGTAGGTTCCACAACTAAAATGTGAAAAATAAAAACTTTTTAGCAAAAAATAAAACCGACTTCTAAAACAAAACACTACAAAGTGAAAAATAACTTTAATTTCGGAAGTCGGTGGCAAAAAACGAAAATACAAAACGAAAGACACCGACTTCCGAAATTAAAGTTATTTTTCACTTTGTAGTGTTTTGTTTTAGAAGTCGGTTTTATTTTTTGCTAAAAAAATTTTTTTGAGATAATTTTTTGGTAGAACCTACCGAAAAATCGGTAGGTTCGAGACCATTGCCCTAAAGGTTCATTAGAAAACCAGCGTCAGACAGCATCTGTCTGGCATTAATGCTGAAACTGAACCTTTTTGACGCAGCCGTGAGGCACACACTGGTGATTAAACATTTTTTTATTTCTTATTTGTATTTTGTGTTTCACGAACTGTGTCAAATAAATGTTATTCTTTCTTTTCATCATCTTATTTATTTTGGTTACCGACAACCTGTCTCCTTGTTCTAGTTACGATAAATATGTAAATTAGTAACATAATTATCAAGGATACATAATTGTCAAGGAAGAGGATACACGAGTATAAAACACTAGATCGCAATGACCGCATTTCGTATGAATTTCATTTGTTTTGATAACATTTTCCTTAACCTGCGCGGGAAACCCCGATGCGTAAATACCTACCTAGGTACTTATTTTAACGTGAAAACGTCTTTTCGCTCAGTGTAGATACCTACTGGTGGTAAAATCAATATTTTTGACCGACAAAAACATGTAAGATTTCAACCGATAATAACTACGAGACTTATAATTGCTTAAATTACGATGCTAGAATAATTGCTGAGCATTCAAAAGATGATAGGTCATATTTAAAACAATTTTAAGGCCGGATATAATTTGCCTAAGACGTCACACTGTGAGTGCACGCGCATGCGGCGCATGCGCGCGGCCCTCTACTTTTCACTATGTCGAAATATTAATTCTGGTGTCAAGAATTGACAAAGCACTACCAAGACCATAGAAATATTGGCCAAAATAGGGTTGTTTAATATGAAGTCGACAATAGCAAAATAATGTCAGATGTCGTCTCATATCGGCCGTAAATCTCCTCAGAAAGGAAAATAATTCCAATCAAAAAAAGTTTGCATCAAAAAGCGTGCAATGAACCTAAAAAGTCTAGTGCCGAACAAATACAATAGCTACGGCAGTGTCAAAACCGTAAGAAAATCAGCTCAGAACTCAATAATATCATAATCGGTGAAAGCTTACTTTATAAGGAATGCAATGAGCCTACTAAGTCTAGTGTCGAGCAAAGACAATGGCTACGGCGGTATCGAAAACCGTAGTAAAATTTCAATCTGTGTTCATGTAAACAAAAGACGCGGACTTGAACTGCGCCAACTAACACTTTTTTATGCTTTGAAGGTATTTGGATTTTTATGCAGGTTAACTACTGTAAAATACAATACATAGAACCAAACGTACCGAACCCACGGTGTTGACAAAGATTTAAACATGAGAAGTCGTCAGAAGCCCGAGTCTGACAACCAGTCTTACCAAGGAGTATCGTACGAGTATTATCCACTGCGTTGTGGAAATTGTGGAGGTCTGCAGGGAAGCCAATTCCAACATAGTTGGGTAAAGGCGGGCAGATGATGATAAAAGATAAACGATTTTTATTTCTGTAAGTAGGTTTGTACAAACACTTTTACAAGTCAATCATGTTTTTTTTTTTTAACTAGATGAGGTCGGTGTTTCCTATCTGACTACTCTGAGAAGAAAGGCCGAAACAAACTCAGAGGTCACAGTCTCTTATAAAGTCCAGACATAATCTTGGTCACTTCATGTGAAGACCATGTAGATTGGTGTCTGAAATGGTCTTTTGAGGAAAGAACCACACAGATTGAGAGGACCTGTCCAGTCAGTGCACGCATTTGTCAGTAATCGCGCAGCTCAACTCAGAACTTAAGGAGCTCAACGATTCGACTAACAATACCAAAGAAAGGACATTGGGGTAGGCCGCATAAATTACTCAAACTGCCAGACCATGATTAAAAATAACTGAGAGAAAAAATAAAACAAACAAAAAAAGCAATGACCTACATAGTCTTCACATTCACAATAAATTAAAATAATATAATACTTTACATAGTAAATGACTTTTTAGTATCGCCATTCGTGAAAGCCGGCTATTCCTCCGTAAAATACGGCGAAACCAAGTAACTTTGTGTCCATACCTATTATACAGTAACAACAAAAATACACAGTAATCTACAATACTAAGAAGTGCCATTTGTCCCGAAATCCATTTTAGTTTATAGAAGTAAAGAAAAACAAATCTAAAACCAGGTCTATTTGTTTGAACGTATTAATCTCTGGAACTACCAGTCAGATTTCTAAAAATCTATTTGCATTTGATGGCCCTATTCTTAAGGAAGGCTATAAACTATTTAACATCACGCTAGGACCATAAGGTGCCGAGCAAAACGAAAAAAATCAGAAAGAACACTAAGCGAAAGTAATAGCGCGGGCAAGCAATACGATGCGACGGGATGGGTCGCGGGAACCATATTTTCACGCGGACGAAGTCGCGGGCGGAAGCTAGTACGTACATAACCATAAGAATCATTAATACATGTCTAAGTTAGATTTGCCCCGGATTGGTCGGATTTTGGAAAACTGACCAATCAATCTGCCTAGCCTTTTCTCAACTATGTTGGGGTACAGTCTACAAAATAATAATGAATGATTTCATGTTATTACTTACTTTTTTTAGACCAGTCAATATATTTGTTGTAAGTAAATAGATAATTGCTTCATATTTTGCAATAAATTACTAGGGTTGTGTCTGTGATTTGAGGAGCTCGTGGCTAAGTAATAACAGCCGCACGGGTCGATCCATCAGGTTAAGCTACGCTTGCCGGGGTTGGTCTGTGGATGGGTGACCATCTTTTCATACCGAGACTCCTCCGTGCCTCGGAAAGTACGTTAAGCTGTTGGTCCCGGCTGTCATTTGAGGAACTTTGACAGTAGTTACGGGTCGTCAGAAGCCCAAAAGTCTGACAACCAGTCTTACCAAGGGGTATCGTATTACCCAGTAACTGGGTTGTGGAGGTCAGATAGGCAGTCGCTCCATGTAAAATACTGGTATTCAGCTGCATCCGGTTAGACTGGAAGCCGACCGCAACATAGTTGGGAAAAGGCTAGGCAGATTGATCGGTTGTGTCTGCGATTTTACGGAAGGACAAGTAAAGCACTGTTACTAAGCCACGATTCTCGCAAAATATACCTACGGCATTTCTTACGTTACACAAATAAGAAGCAAGGTAAAAAAAAAACTCAACCTTGAGACGTCAGTCAAGGAAAAAGTTTATTTGAATATTTTATTTATGCCCTAGATACACGAGCCTAGTTTCTCAAGCCAGGATAGTAAGCTAGTGTTAGTAACCTAGCAAGCTAATAACTCTGGCTTTGTTTAAGCCGAACTAGCTTCATTTCTGGGTTAGTAAGCTAGTGAGAAAACTAGTAAGCTATAACGTCCTAAAAGCTAGCATCAATGAACAAGAGTTTTATTTGCGTTCACTGGCTAGGATGGGGTTCTATTTTTTGAGCTAGTAGCACCCCTACCACTGATTTAACTATCCTGACTTGTGTACAGCTTCATGCGGCTAGCAAAGTATTCGATTGGCTTATGTGCTTAGTTAATTTTGACGTGAAAACGTCTTTTCGCTCAGTGTACCTACCTGGTGGTAAGTTCAATACCGGCAAAGCTAGTATTCGATTGGCTTATGTGCTTTGTTAATTTTGACGTGAAAACGTCTTTTCGTTCGGTGTACTGGTCAATATTTCTGACCGACAAAAACATGTAAAATTTCAACCGCTAATAACTACGAGACTTTTAATGACCTTGACACCTTGTTTTCCATTTTCAATACATCTGCGCCAACCACAATAGAAATCTACGTTCATCTCATAATCGTCTTCTTCAATGCCACTCACCGCACAGACTTCATTCACTTTTCCTTGTTCATTCAGTCTATGTGGAATGCGCTCCCCCAGGAAATCAGGATGGCAACCAACCGATTATTATCCATTAAACTTTGATGGATAATACATTATGTAAAATTTCAATCTGTTTTCACGAAAACAATTTTCTGAACGCAACCACGTGTTGGCACTGAGGGACACTCCGCAGTTTAGGTATGAAGCTACAAGTACGCGACGGGCTCGACTTGCCGGAACAATTCAGTGCGGGCTGCCACGCACCGGCCGGCTCGCACTGTCCGTTCGATACTCACTCACACGCCGCGTCGTAAAAGATGACAACCCTAACGAGTCAGAAGGTATACCTACAAGTAAAGGTACTGTTACACGTGCTCTAAAATAGCATGCTAAAATGCGTGCTATTGAGTATGCTCAATACGAACATGCCTATGAGCAGATCACATTTGCTAGCAATAGGCATGCTAGTTTTAAGTATGCTCCTGAATAAGCATGCTCAAAGCAAACATTCCAAATACACATGCCATTTTATAGCGTGCTTCCTCGCTCCCCGTCAGTTCAAACAAAGTCATGGACAATCAAACAGCTATCCGTATGGAGCTGAATAAGATCATCATTTTGCTGGCGATGCAATGCATCCAGAAGCTTATATCAGCACGGCAAAAAAAGAAACCTGAAAACCAGTTGCGAACGACTGATCGATACTAGCATGCTCAATAAGCAAACCTGTTTAGACGCGCTTAAAGCACGCCCCCTTCCACCCGCGCCGCAGGTAGCATGCTCAAAAATCGCACGCCTGTCGATTTTTAAGCAAACTCGAAATGAGCACGCTGATTTTGAGCAACATTCCGACACACATGCTACTAAGTAGCAACTGCACAATAGAAGCATGCTTTCATGCTCGAAATGAGCATGTGTAACTGTACCTTAAGAGTTACGCGATAGAAAGAGATTCAACTTGTAGGTGAATTGAATATAACTGAAGCTTATAAGAGTTGTGCGACCTGAATTGCACTTTATTGTGTCGTAGCAAAAGTCGCTTTTTATTTAAGAGGGAAGCGTCAGGGTAGCTCGTGAAATTCAAATTTTCTTATGTTTTTTGCGATTTGCAAGTCAGTTTTAAGTTGTGTGTTAAATAAAGTATGATTTGCGGCTGTAACAAATATTTATTTACAGAATTATAATCATTAGAATCAGTAATACAACTCCATAAGTTAGTATAATCCTGAAATTGTCATTCATTAGGATTATCCTATCTTTGAAAAACTAGAATCGTGTATCTCGGGCATTACGGAAAATTCTTAGTACGGGATTGGAATGGTGCCCAATAACTATCAATGGCTGGCTACATTTCAGATGGCACTTTACAGTATATTTAGAGGTTAAGCTACGCTTGCCGCGTTCGGTTCGTAGATGGGTAATCATCCATTACATTAGTAAACCCTATCAGTGTGTGTTTATGGTACGATGGAACTGTCATACGCATTGCTATTATAAAAGTCCCTAATTAAATCGATCAATCTGTTTAGCCTTTTCCTAACTACATACATAATTATGTTGGGGTCGGCTTTCAGTCTATCAGGTTAAGCTACACTTGCGGGGGAAAGTGTAGCTTAACCTGATAGATCGACCCGTGCGACTTTTAGAAAGAAAGAAAGAACGAAAAATGCGTGAACATGAAATAATGATTGCAATGTCAAAAGGGCCTCAGCTCAGCATAATGTCAGATGGCAACACAAGGTATACCACCTGACGCTGATTTTCAGCTGCAACCCACGAGTGTCATACGCTAGAATTTAATAAACACAGAGAAGTGTGTGCCCGTTTTATAATAAATTAAGAGAATAAATTAAAAAGAAATGTAGCATACATGTGTGTGTGTATTGTGTTGTGATTAATTAAAAACTAAAATAAATACTCAATATCAATATTATTAACAACAATAAAATAATAATAAATCTATATCTAAATATTTAAAAGCACCTTCAAAGCAAAATCGTGACACTGCGTTGTTCTTCTTAACTACGAAACGTATTATATGCAGTTTACATAATCAGGGTACAAGACAATAATCATTGATTATAATAAAAAAATATAAAATGGATAAAACATTATGAAATATGTAAATTGTAGGTATTATATAATATTATATGGCGGATATGTCGGCTTTTATTACTTAGACAAAGTCCTTAATTAAATAAAGAATTCACTAAAAAAAATAACGACGTACACAAAGGAAGCTTAAAGAAAATAAAGAAAATACGTATATTTGCGATAACCATGACGCAAAGAAATATCACAAAAAGAAAAGAACAAGTTTGGGGAAAATATGCGTCACATTCACGCAATAAGCTTTGTCTACGTCTGTATTTACTTTGTCAAAATTCATATAATATGGTTCATGTAGCGTAGTGTAGACTCAAGGCCGTTGAACTCATCGTGTTATTATTATCGCCATTTACAGAAACACGGATAATAATAATAATAATATTAGTAATGAATAGTAATACTAATAATGACTCACGAAGCCACGACCTAGTATTCCGATCTAATGATTGTTTTATGTTAAAAACTTTGTGATCGATGTGGAGTTGCGTTCGCTAACTATACTCCAGCTCCTATCCTAAGTTAGGATTCCTAACCTCCCCAAAAAATGCAGTCAAAATGACCTCTGTGCTGCTTACCTATGACGCCGTGGATGTGGCGAAATTTTGCCTGAACTGACGTGCCATCGACACGAAGAAGTCTTTGTGTATTATTAATCTATCTATACAAATAATAAAGCTAAAGAATTTTTTTTTTTTTTGAACGCGCTAATCTCTGGAACTGCCAGTTGGATTTGAAAAATTCTTTTTGCATTCGATAGCCCAATTCTTGAGGAAGGTTATAGGCTTATAAATATCACGCTACGACCCTTAGGAGCCGAGCAAAAAGAAAAAAAAAGTCAGAAAAAACTTTTTCTGACTTTTTTTTTGCTTTTTACCATCTAATCTTCAAAATCCAATAGGACCCCACGACGCTCGAGTAAATCCCAAAATACCCTACTGGGCTCACGTACGCGGGCGAAGTCGCGGGCAGAATCTAGTCTCTAAATATTTTTTGGAATTAGCAACCAACATAAAATAACCAGCTTAGAATGTTCCCATTGTTGGGAGTGCTGGGATGGAACTCAGTCAGGCCTTCTCTCTGTGAAAGGGGCCGGCGACTGTAGTGTAAAAAAAAACTTATAAGGGTTGTTTGTCATTAAGCAACGGAACCCTAAAAAGTGACAATGAACTCGCGGGTATTGTGTCATGTCATGTGATATTAGATAAATTAATTGAGATAAGTACTAGGTACTTTACAGCCAATTTCAAGTGGGTATTTGCAAACTGCAGCAACTATCTTTACAAGACAAGACTTGCGGCTATGGCGAAATTAAAATACCTATTTACAGACGGATATGCGGCCATGGCGAAATTAGGGTCGCTTGTTCGAGTACGAAACTGCTTTACGGAGTTATACCTAGAAATTAAATTCGTAAGTAATAGGATAATTTTACGATTTTATATTATTGGTAATTTGGTCGATTCGATTCCTACACCTAGGTAGGCACAAGTAAGTACCTAGGTATATAGGAACCTAATATACAGGGTGTAAGGTAAACAGGTCATTATACTCATCATTATGAACAACTTTTACTATGGGACCAAACCTGAAATTGCGAAAAAAAATCTGCTGACAGTACATTTATGTTCGCATAATTCGTCAATGTAGGGAACAGCAGATTTTTTTGCGATAGTAAAAGTTGTTCATAATGATGAGTACAATGACCCCTTTAAGAGGATAACGGTGATTAAAATTACACCCAGTATGTCTATAATAATAATTTGAGTCGTTCAACGAACTAGGACAGTATTCCGGTTTTCCAGAAATCTTTCGTGGTGCAATAAGGCGTAGGTCCTAGCAAACCCCATGAATAAAACTTTAGTAACGACGAGTGAGACCATAGCATGGCATTGAATAAAACTGAATTAAGATAAATCTGAGTAGGTACTTCAACCAAAATTTTACGAGCTTTCAAACGCCACACTCAGGGAGTACCTAAACATTAAAATACGTTTGAAAAACTTTTGTATGAAAATAATCACTGGCAAAAAGTTGAGCAAAAAATCCATAGCTAGCTAACGATAAGCTAATCTTCTTTTTTCTTGCACCGTCCATAGCAACAACCTCCGACAACTTTTCATTGAACTTGAAGTTGAAAACGGAAACAACCTTTTTGCAGAAACTTGCGCAATAAAAAAATCGGTACGTACGGTAATAGAATTAGCGATTGAAATTAAGATACTATTAATTCAGATTATATGAAAATCGTCATAATATTGTATTGATAATTCTTTTTATAGTAAAAAATAAATAAATAACAAACATAACTCACCAAAATTGGAATTCACAACAGAATCAGCTGTTGCTCAGCTGACTTATTATAAATCCTATAGCACAAGCACAGCACCAAAACTATAACTAGGATAACAATGAAAGCTTGTATCTATTATTTTATACAAACACCACAAACCGAGAACAAAATTGGGCCGCATAAAGGCACAGAAATTCGAAAAATTGTCTTTCGCCTGTCGCTGACACGAGACAGCACAAGGAACGAAATTGAATGAAACTGGTGGAGGGGGATTGGATGATTCACGAACGACTGTCCACGACATAGACTGATAGACGACGAATCAAAACTTGTTTGGTTGGTGCTGCCATTTTTAAATACTTGATGGCTTTTTTATTTTTCAAGCTTTGCAATATAAAATCTACATTATCATCACTCATTTTTGTGTTATATGAATTGTACATTTTTTTTTATTTGTGAACCGCGTATTTGTGGTTAAAGTATTTGCTTCATCTTGATGTTCACCGACAGTAGTTTTACGTACGCAGTTCCAAAGCATATTACTAGATGGCGTTGTTGTAAATGTTGTTTAGGATTTTCATGACACCTCCAGGGGATAAGCAGACACTAAGTAAAGCTCATTTCAGACTACGCTATAATATAATAGCATATTCATAGCACAACAATATCGCTCGCCATACATTTATTTAGAACACGTTCACACTTTGCTATACTATATATTATTATTGGCGCTATGAAATTGAGCGATACACTATATGATCACGCGGCGCTCTCCTCCCCGCACGCCCCGCAAGCGAGACGAACGAAACGACACGATTGGTTAACTGAGCTTGCCATATAGCATATTTGCTTGCGATTATATCGCATAATGTGAACGAAATTCTATATAGTATATCTTTATAGCTTTTAATGTTTTACTATATAGCAGAATAGTATAGCGTAGTCTGAAATGAGCTTAATGCTCGGCCAAAGAGTATAACTAATAAATAGGCCTGTGCCCTCTGTATTTTTATGCAAACATGCACAGTGGCGCCGTCTACAATTTGTTTCCGAACTAACCAGTCTATAGCTAGCTAGAGATTGACTTTGTTAGTAACGTTTTTATACTTCCATGCCTACAATATGTGGTATCACATATAGTATTGTAGGCATGGACCTATAAAAAAGTTACATTAGTTGGTGAAACAAAACCATTTTAAGCAGAACTGGCAAAAGTACCTAATATATTATATAATAGGTTTTACAGAGGATAGGATCTGCTTCTACTACGACTTATACATGTAGGCTACTCTTTCATAGAAATTACGTGAAATGAAACAAGTTACATAGTGCCGAACGCAAGTCAAATTGTGAATATTTAATTTCCAAAAAACTACATAGGTACACTTTGATACCTACTGTATGACAAAAAGACCATAATTATAAAATTATTAGGTACATAATTATGTTCTATGGTACTGGGTTTGGGTTCTGCACTTATTCCTTTAAGTGGACCATTGTAGGTACGTGAGCCATGGCGACCGTCGGTGGTTATTCCAACCAGCCCACCTCCCTCCTGAAGTTGATCACGTCTCCTGCTCTGTTCAGAACATCTGTGAAAGATCTGGGTGTCCCGAGGGTTTCTGATCTAATCTGGGTAACGCTTGTGCATTCAAAGAGCACATCTGCAACAGTTTCCTCAGCTTCCATGCAAGCCCTGCTCAGAGGACTGTCCGTTATGCCTATTGCAAGGAAGGAATTAAAAGGAACACTCACAGCATTGAATCTAACAGCTGTTACTAACAAATGTTATGGAAATTAGACACCACCGGGAGCACAGCCAAATCACTAATCAAATGAACATAACTTAGGCATTGTCAAAAGAAATGTTTATAAAATTAACAACACAAATAACGTTCTTCCGCGTTTGAAGTTTGTAACCACAGATCAGAAATCAGCTGTTTCATACAAAAGTTCAATACCTACTCTACCAAAAAGTATGAAACAGCTGATTTTTTTTTTGTGATTTCAGAGTTGGTCCCATAGTGAAAGTTGTTCATATTCATGGGTAGAACAACCTGTGAAAGTTTAGCTAATGATTTAAAAATAGCCCTGTATAAGTCAGAGAGTTTGTAACTTTGATAGGTTTGAACACTAATGTATTTGACAGATAAAAACGGCCAGTACTTATATAATATCTTATTTATTTTAACCGACTTCCAAAAGGAGGAGGTTCTCAATTCGTGACGTGATTACTCAAAGACGGATGGACCGATTTAGAAAATTCTTTTTTTGTTTGATAGGGTATACTTCCGAGGTGGTCCCATATAAATTTTATTAACTTTGCTTGGGGAGTTTTTGAGTTAGCTTCAATAATGCGTATATTTCCCACTTATTTTATGTGGATGATGTGATGATGTTTTAATAACTTCCTATCACTGTTATTTACATGACTATATCTACAATTATTGTGCTCAATTATGCATTCGAATTTGTGTGGGGTAGGTTCCACAACTAAAAAGTGAAAAATAAAAACTTTTTAGCCAAAAAATAAAACCGACTTCCAAAACAAAACACTACAAAGTGAAAAATAACTTTAATTTCGGAAGTCGGTGGCAAAAAACGAAAATACAAAAACCAAGACACCGACTACCGAAATTAAAGTTATTTTTCACTTTGTAGTGTTTTGTTTTGGAAGTCGGTTTTATTTTTTGGCTAAAAAGTTTTTTAATGTTTAAAAGTTTTAAAATATGCTCAATTTTATTATTAAAATATAAAATAAATTAATAATTATGTCAAAAATGTATAATAATGCAATTTTATTTTTAGTAGCGGCATCTGTTGAGATGCTATACTTACTAGCTGAACCTAAAGTTTTAGAAACAACATGTAGATGGATGCACCATCTTTTCATCTAAGCCAAATATATGGTTCTGTCCCCCCCCCCCCCCCGGGCTTCGCGCAAACGGGCCACTGACCACAGCCACTGGGGGCCAGCGACAGCGACTTAACACACTCTTTCATATATTATTTTGTATAAACGTACCGCACACGTGTAGCCGGTGGCGGCCACCCGCTACAGCCGTACTCAACACCGCAGAAAGAGGCGACGGCCACCGGCGCCGGTGGCTGTGGTCGGTGGTCCGTTTGCGCCGAACCTAAGTACAAAACGCAGGACACCTGGCAAGGTGCAGTGATGACAGATGGAGTAAGGCTGGGCGAGTGACGTCCAAGGACTTAATAACGAAGTGTCATCCGTCCAGCGGCGAGATGGGCGGACGACATTGTTACCATCGCGGGTAGAACCTGGATGATGCTGGAACAGGAACGTGGGGATTGGGTCACAAGAACAGAGAGGCATATATGCTCAGCAGTGTGTGAAGTCGGGCTGTGGATGATGAAGTACAGACGCCAGCACATCAAGCTACCCGAAACTGTCAAATTTTCCCAATCAATCTTAAACCTTATGCTTCGGCGATAAAGTTGAAAATAAATTAAAGAAATTTGACAGATTGTAGTAGCTTGATGTGCTGGCATCTGTACAAAACGCTACTAACCAGGACTAGTTCTATTTAGGGCTTAGACGCGACTCACTGTAGTGTTACTAACAATATATAGTGTGTACTAACAATAAGACTAGGACCAGGTGGAACAGGTGAGTGTCTAGGCGCAATAGGTATCTAAGGGACGAGCTTCTCGCAAAAATCAAATATTGGTAGGTATGATTTATTAGTGCGTGTCAGATGATTTGTGTAAACTTAAACTGTATACTATAGTATCCATGCACTCTGGTTCGTGTAGAACAAACTAGCTGGACAAAAACAACTCTTCAATTCCTAGTAGTTAATTACTAATATGAACTCATTAAGCCCTATACATTAAGGAATACACCTATTAATTTTCTTACCTCCCCTCATTAGGACCGTCATTTGCATTTTGACACCATCATTGATAACATTATTTAAGTAACTAAAAGAAATTTGTGACAGTGTTTTTGTGATGGATTGTGTACATAAGGGTAAGTAGTTTTGTTTTAATTCATTTTTATCACAGGAACTTAATTCTATAATTTTCTTAAATTAATTGTTTAGATAAAAGTGAACTTTTTCATCTAAGTATATTTTTTAATTCAATGGTCAAAAAATTACATGTCCACTCATGGCCACTCTGTAGAATCTATTTTATATGATTCTCACAAGTATCTAGTAGTAATTAGTAAAACAAAATATTGCGAATTATTGGCACAACTAATTCTTTTCTTTTATTTTTCATTAAACAGTTTTCACCGCCTCAAAAATGGATTTTTTCGAAGAATGGCTAAAACACCCAAAGGAAACGCGGAATGAGGAGCTGTTTCGGTTTATATCTTTGAAACATGATTTTAATGGTGTTACGGAGCCGTCCCTGAGAGATGTCAAGGTCATCATCTCAAAATATTCTTCAAAATTAGCTTAAAAGTGGAGCAGCTGTGGAAGAAATCGAGAACGGTTCCTAGAGAAGAATTCGACGTGGCTGAAGGGAGTTGACATATCTTTCGATGTGTCCGTTTATTTATGTATGCCAAGTACATCGACAGAACCGGGACCTGGAAGACCCTCTAAAGAGTTTGATGATTCCAGTCTCAAAACGAAAAGACGACGCGTAGATGACCTCTTACAGTCCAGTAGTGCTAGTGAATTGATTTACGCTGCTGAGGTATCAGCGCGTAAGTCGGGTCGTAGAAGTGTAGTACGTCAAATCAAAGATGTAACTGGTGACCCTTCAATAACCCATAATGACAGTGAAATAAGTGCCCCCAGGTGTTTGACAAGCGAGGAAGCTTTAGCATACTTTGTTGATAGAAAATCAAGCAGCCATAGCTATAAGCAGACTCGGAAGTGGAGCATCAAAGCCGGACATAAGGTATTTCCGTCATTATACAGTGTTAGAAAGGCAAAAATAACTTGCTATCCTTCAGATGAACAGATTACCGTTAACGAAACGCGTGCTGAAATCAAAAATCAGGTAATTCTTGATAAAACTGCGGTACCTTGCACATCATTCACATTAACCAGTAAGTGGGGTTGTGACGGAAGTTCCTGTCATACTTTGTACAAACAAAAATTCACCAACTGTGATGACAGTGATGAGTTTTTGTTTGTATTTTCATTCGTTCCCCTTCAATTGCGAGACGAAAAAGGTAATATTGTGTGGCAGAATCTTCGGCCCTCCTCTACAATGTATTGTCGCCCAATAAAGTTTATCTTTTCTAAGGAAACCAAAGATTTTACGATAACCGAAACCAATAAGGTTTTAGAAGAGATAAATGCTTTATTGCCGACAACAAGCAAAGTGATGGAGACCGAGGTATCTGTCACACATCTAATGCTTTTGAGAATGATTGACGGGAAGGTTTGCAACACTCTGACCGAAACTTCTTCTTCACAGATATGTTTTATTTGTGGGGCAACTCCATCAATGATGAATGAATTGTCAAAAGAGTTTACGGCGAATAATGACGATAATCTTGGTTTTGGTTTGTCTACGTTGCACGCTTGGATTAGGTGCTTTGGATGCTTGCTTCACATTAGCTATCGACTTAATGTAAAAAAATGGCAACTTAGATCAACCGAAGACAAAGCTAGTGTGAAGCAACGTTCAGATGACATTAAAAGACGTTTTAACAAAAATTTGGCATACTACTTCGTGCTTTATCATCAGGATATGATATAAACATTGCAAAATTTGAAACCTTAGCTCAAAAGTGAAACCTTAGCTCAAGAAACCAGATAACTTTACGTAAATCTCTATCCATGGTATTATATGCCCGCGACTGTTCACAAAATACTTCTTCACAGTGGTGATGTAATTAAATCATCACTTCTGCCTATCGGCCAGCTTTCCGAGGAAGCACAGGAAGCTCGGAATAAGGACTGTAGAAGATTTCGTGAACACAACACACGAAAACGATCGCGAATTGCTACGAATAGAGATTTACTTAATATGTTGTTGATAACATCTGAATAAATGGTTTAAGAGAAGTTCCCCAGAAGAAATTAGGTTCGTTCCCTACCGAAGTCCTAGATTTAATAGTTCAACCTAGATGTAAGGAACAAAATGTTAATATAGTTTCTAGTTTCCATAGTTCTGCCACTCATGATCATGACTATTCAATGGATGATTCATCTGATGATAGTGATGATAATGAGTGATAGATTATTCGATTTTATAGTTACAATTATAGATAAATTATTTAAAAAAAATATTATGTTTTTATTTGACTATACCTGCTCAAACGACCAACGGTCCTCAAAAAAGTATTAAGACCCTCATATCTATGCTTAATAACCTCATTTATGAATAAAAATCGAAACAAATAATTTAGCTTGTTCTACGCGAACCATAGTGCCATGGTGTAAACTTACAATAATCCCGTGCGCTCGTCTGTCCTCAGGAAAAGCTTAAAGATCAATATTAGACCATTAAGAAACTAAAATAAAATTAAAGTGTCCGCCGTGAATTCTGGTCACACATTTCTAGCCTAAGATCTATAGGTGGTTTTGAACCTAACATTTCATACAGAGGTATAACGTTTTCAGGAGCTAAAGTAGCAAGGGCTGTTGCCGAGTTTTTCTCTAATGTTTTTCTGTCTGATGTCCCGCGATCATATGCTTAGTGCGGATGACCATACAAGTAACAGCAATTACATAACTAAACCCCCCTTGTATAGACATTATTAAAGGCATAAATAAAGTGAAACCTAACAGCTCTATTGGTCCCGATAACATTCCCCATTTTAACATTAAATCTTTAAAACACATTTTCAGTGATCCTCTTTGCCACATTTTCATTTTAGCTTTGCAGACTGGTACTTATCCCTCTCAGTGGAAAGTTTCTAGAGTAACACCTCCTAAAACCCAAAACAAAACTTCCGTTGAAGATTACCGCACTATCGCAATTTTCTCTTCCTCGGCGAGCCGAAGGTCTTTGAGAACATCCTCCATAATGCCGTATACTGACAAGTAAACAAGTATTTAGAGCAGCACGGTTTTACAAGCAAGAGGTCAGTTGACACTAATTTCCTGACATTTATTGAATACAATATCTCCTCCAGCCAGCTTGGACCGCAGGCGTCAGGTAGACGTACTTTATTTCAACTTCCGGAAGGCGTTTGATAGGGTTAACAACGATACGCTGCTAATGAAACTAAATAGGCAACTAATGAAGCAAAATAGGTATCGCACCATCTCTCCTCCGTTTCTTCGCAGACTACCTACGCGATGGTCAGCAGTTCGTTAGGCTTGGTATGTACGAATCAGGCACCTACCACACGCGTGCCGGAGTAATTCAGGGCTCAATTTTGGGGCCGTTATTATTTTTAATCATGGTTAATGATCTTCCCCAATTTCTCCGTCACACAAGATATCTATTATGTATATGCCGATGACTTGAAATTGTACCTTGAAATAAACTCCGAGCGTGACTGTTTAGCACTGCAGCACGACATAGATGCGATATACAAGTGGAGCTTAGACAATAAGATGGAATTTAACCCCTTTAATGCATTCGGTGGAATGCGGCTCCCAGTTAATTATGAATACAATTTAAATTACAATACCATCATGAAAGATCTGGGAGTTACATTCGACCGAAATCGACCACATTGCCAGGGTAGCTAAGGAATCAAGGTTCTGTACTGTACTCAAAAGGTTTTGTACTGCAAAATTGCCGAGATTTTCGCTCCGCACATGCCATCAAAATACTATTTAATACACTCGTGCGTAGCAAATTGGAATCGAGCTCCTGCGTCTGGAGTTCACACGAAAGTACCTACGCGCTTCCAATAAGGAAAAGATACAAAAAGCGTTCCTTAGGTTTCTCTATAAGCGTAAACATGGTATTATCCTTACTATAGTTGCAAAACTTCCGAAAAATTCTGAATAATTCCGGAATACTTCTGGGAAAGTTTCTTTAAATCAGAATTATTCAAAATGAATTTAATTAAGATTTTTATTTTTTTTTGCTGAAAAATCATTTTTGCATCGATCGTCGATCGCCGCCGCCGCTGCCCCTCTGTGCGCCGGCCGCTGCCGCCGCGCCAGCCGCGCACGCCCGAATGGCGACTGCCACGAGTCGTGCGTGCAGGCGATGGCGGTGTGGGGTGCGGTAAGAGGGGAGATGCTCCCCGGAGAAGTTTTCCCCCCCGCGAGAAACATTCGTACCCCGCAATCGAATGTTTCCGCCGAATATTTCGCCCGCATAATTCAATGGGAATAAACGTTGAAATATTCCCAAAGTTTCGGAATATTTCGGAATACTTCCGAAATATTCGACGGGAATGATTCGGAATTTTTCCCGCCAGCATCTATAATCCTTACCCATATCCGACTAAATTTGTACTAGGATGCCTCGGATATAACTCGTTAGAGGTAATGCAAGCAAAAGACCAGCTCACCATAGCCTGCATGCTGTGCTGGCTCGCTTCTTTGTCCCAGGAAATTACTGCCACGGCAGAAAGCACAGGCTGTTTGCTGTGCTTCCATGTCGCACCGTTGCGCGTGCTAAGTCCCCAGTACCACGTACTCTGGCCGCACTTAATAATCTCTTCTACTCTAATCCAACAAACGATCTGTTTGCGGACGAATGGGCGAGATTTTATTGGCATGCCAGAAGTAGTGTGAGGGAATTTATGAGTGTTCTGTTGTTAACTTTTTTCCTGAACTTGATGATTTTATATTTTCTCTTCTATGTGCATGTTATATACGTCTAATTAGGGTTCCGTACCAAAATGGTAAAAAGGAATCCTCATAGTGCGACTCAGTCTGTCACAGCTGGATATCTCAAGAACTGCTAATGCTATCAACTTGAATTAATCAACTATTGCGGGTGCAGCGCTGGCGAATGAGCGGTGGGACGCTGTGAGCGGCCTGCACTGCCCCCGTCTCGCCACGCACATACCTACGGCGCGGTACAGCTGTTATGGTCAAACTATAGAACGGAACCCTCGGTGCGCGAGTCCCACTCGCTCTTAACCGGTTTTTTTTTTGTAATTGGTTTTAAACCGTCTTTTTTTATTTGAAATGGGTTTGCTTTTGACTATAGTCTAGATCAGAGGTGACAGAGACAAAGTCGACGATGGAGTGAGCCTACCCAGAAGCCTGTCCACTCTAACTTTGAAGAGATTCGGTTTGTATGCGTTCGTCTTAATTAAATAAAGAAATATCGAAAAAAAATGGAAAATCCAAAAGTGCACGCCTCTGAGTCTTAGTCCAGAGTTTGAAAATGTTTAATGAGCGCTTTACTAAGTCTGTTTTAATTACCATTAAAATTGAGGAGTTTATTGATGATCTGCTTAAAAAAGTTACACTATCTGTAAGCTTATAAAAAAATAATAAAAGTTTGTGTTCAAAATGAATGCATTTTGAACACAAACTTATATTATTTTTTATTATTGCCAGTTATTATACTGATTGCTTTGATTGTGAAGGGATTAAATAATTAATTAATTACCGGTTAGGTATTTGAAATGAAATGAAATCTTTTATTTCCTGATATAAAAATCCACACATAAATAAATAAACAAACATTGGCGACGTAAAACTGGTGGATGCCAAGCTCCATAGCTTGGCTCATCGCCGCAAGGTTGCCTGCTTGTCGGTCTTCTACACATTGTACTTCGGAGAGTGTGCCCGAGAACTCCACGACCTCATTCCACCGGCCCCCTTCTACCACCGGACATCTAGACGCACTGCCAGTTACCATCCCTACCTGGTTGCTGTTCCACCAATTCGCACTAAGCGCTTCCAAATGTCTTTTATAATGCGCACAGCAAAAGAGTGGAACTCACTACCTGCGTCTGTGTTTCCGAACGTATACAACCCTAATCTCTTCAAAGTGAGAGTGAACAGGCTTCTTCTGGGTAAGCTAACTCCATCGTCGACTTTGTCACCTCTGACCTAGACTAGAGTCAAGAGCAAACCCATCACAAATAAAAAAAAATAAAAAAAATATCATAACTATCACAACTAAATAATACACCTACACATTATACGTATACACACGCACAGACGCCACTTAGGTAATCGGCGTGTGGTAGGGCTTCTACCGCGGCCACCAATAATAATAATAATAATAATAATAATAATTTTATTTCAAGTAACAAGACTCATAGTGTTAGTAACAATATACTTACAAACTATGTTAGTAATACACTCACAAAAACAAAACAGAAAACAGATTGTGACATCATTGCTGCACGGTGACAGGCCCAGCCGAAACCCTGCAGCAGTGGTTCACAAACACACAATCAAGCCTGCTCGCTATCATAGACAGGATGCTGTTGGCGCTGCCCCGCACCCTACGGACCAAGGATGCGCACCGCTTCCGCATCACGGTGTAAAAACAGTCCACGTGAGCTTCAGCGAACATCCCTGATGCACTGCAGTACCGGGGCAACCCCATCAACACCCTGAATGCATTATTGTATTGTATGCGAAGGGCGCCGTATGATTTTTGAGTATAATGAACCCACAGACTGCAAGTATAAAAGGACGTACAGTAAGCACTAAATATAGTGCACTTGACCTCTTTAGAGGCACGCCTGAATCTGCGGGCAATCATGTTAGCTCTCACACACAGCGCCCTCCGCTCCCTGTCAATATCCTCATCGTCCTTGAGGCCAGTGGTCAATAAGTGACCCAGATATTTAAATCGGTCTACCCTCACAAGGGGTATACCGTTTATCTTAACTGAAGGTACTGCTTCCGGGTATTTACCCCTGGCCCCAAAGACCATGACCACACTCTTCTTAACATTATATGCCAAACCATGTAGTCTGGCATATTGCTCGCAAGTGGCTACGAGTGTCCTAAGCCCGCAGATTGACGCGCTCAGCAGCACCATGTCATCCGCGTAGCTAATGTTATTACAACACACGCCATCAATATGACACCCTACACGCATGCTGCTAAGCGCGCCAACCAGATCATTGACATATAGGTTGAATAGCGTAGGCGAGCATAACCCCCCCTGCCTCACCCCGCACTCCAACCCATACGGCCTAGATAGGGCACCAGCCCACCTCACACTATTGACTTGGTTTCCATACCAGTATTTTAGAGTATTTGTCACCTCTGGTGGCAAATTAACCTCTTCCATTTTTCTCCATAAAATGTCGTAGGAAACCAAGTCAAAAGCCTTGCTCAAATCAAGGAAACATGCGTAAACTGGAGTGTGGCGATCCGTGTAGTACTTCACAGTGTGCTTCACACTCAATATAGCGCTGTCAGTGGATAATCCAGACCTGAAACCGAATTGGTTATCGTGAACACGTATATGACTACTAAGTTGAGCGTTGAGCACACCGTCAAACACTTTCGACATGACTGTGGCAAGAGATATTGGCCTGTAATTGTTCTTATCGCCCATGTCACCAGTCTTATTTTTGACGATAGGCACCACTGTTGTTTTGATCATGTCACTCGGCATATAAGCATGACCCAGACAAAAGGTAAAAAGCATAGCCAACACTCTTGGCAAATGTGGACCAGCAAATCGGAGATGCTCAATGCTGAGACCATCATGACCAGGAGATTTTCCTCGACGCATCGCGTTAATTCTGTTCAAGAGCATTTTAGCTGTAATTTTAACTCCTAGGTCTTTCCGTGGCTCAACATTGAGCGTCAACTTAGATGGGCCCAATGGTGACTGCACACTAAAATGGTCCACAAAAAGGTCAGCTATTTGTCTAGCATCACTCATACCATCAACGCAAACAGGGAGGCTAGGCTTGCCCTTCAGTCTATTTGTATGCTTCCAAAACGATCGGAAATCGTTCTTTGAATGCTGTGAAGCCAGAATATCCATTTTAATTTGAGTCTCGTGATCTTGACACCACTTCAGCCGAGACTTAAATATCCTTCTAGCTTCACGCATTTCATCAAAAATACGTCCCGATGTCGGCATACCGTTATCTAGCCAGCATAAAAAATTACGCCTAGCCTCCCTATGCGCACCGCTCACATGCATGTTCCAGCCCACGACTGTTCCTTGCTTTCTAGGACTTCCCCCATATGTTATTGTCTCGGTAGCCGACTCGCACAATGCACTTACAATATTACCATACATTGATTCTATTACCCGAAAGTGGCGAGGGTCATTACAAGTCTGACCACTACACTCTCTAAAGTCATCCGGGAAGTCAATAAGTCGCAATTTCTCATGACATTAATGAATTGGCCGATCGGTGTATGGCGGTGCGTGCGGCAGCCGACCGGCTTCTCAGCAGCGCCTGCAGCATTTAACACATTCTCTGCTGAATTCTTTATGCAAACGCTTCTTTATGCTACACCCTTACCGACCTTTTTTTTACGATGTTTTCGAAACAATAGAGATGCACAACGAACGCACATGTGCGCCGCGCCGCACTCGAAGAAAGTTATGAAAACGCGCATGTGCGTCTGCCGCACCTAATGTGTTAAACAGTTGTTTTATGTCAAATTTGGAATTTGATAAACCAACTGTTTACATATCTAACCGGCAAATTATATGTTGGTGAACAAAGCCCGTGGCGTAACCGTTTTTACACGAGAAACATAAGATTTTTTTTTAAATCATGTGCGGAATTCTTAATTTAACAAAGATAATTTTTATTAACAAACTACAAGGACTAACATATGAAATGAAATAGGGTATCACTCGTAATTGTAGAGCTAACAAAAAAAACAAACCCCCGTCTCGGTACGATAATTTTTTCAGCAGCTATTAAGATTACATTAAAAAAAAAGAGTCCATACATACAGACACCCAGACGTCCAAGTAGTTTTTATTTTCTATCAGAACAAAATAACGATTTTTAAAAAACAAAGTTTCTCAAGTCTTTTCTTGATATACGTACCCGTACTCATATTATCCTATGCATGGAATATGAACGAGAGTGCTTGCCCTTGACGAGTGCAACCTCAAACACTTCGCGTTATGAGGCGTGCAATTATGTGAGCGTTGTTTAGCGATACCAAAACATATGTCTATCTCGTTAACACATTAACTGCTGAATTATTTGGCGAATTTGCTCCAAGTGCTGCTTTATGATACACTAAACCCTGTGCGGCAAACGCTCATGCGCGCCCAAAAAATACTTCGTGTGGTGCTACGAGCGCGCATGCGCGGTTGAAGAAACTCTACCCAGTGCGGCTGGGCGGTTACAAACTTGTCCCAAGTGCGGCGAGACGCTTGTGTGTTTGAAAATTTTCCAGTTTTATGAGTCATAAAACAATTACGCCAAGAACAACAGAGATGCACAAAAAACCCACAGGTGCGGCGCGCCGCATTCGAAGTTATATAAATTGTATGGACGCGCAAAAGCGCCGCCAGCACATGGTGAACGTTCGAAAATCGCGCATGCGCGTTGGCCGCACAGAACGTGTTAAAGTTCGATTTGTAATAGCGAAATAACTCGTATACTTTTTACTTCTAATTTTGATGTGTACAAAATGAAACAGTAAACTTATAAAAATATCAAGTCTTTTATTCACTAGAAATAACATAGCAGAAGAAAGAAAGATTAACAAAGTTCTAAGCGTAAATTTTTGGTAATAAGAAAATAAATTGTAGTATACTTGCTTATCCAGAAGCGAAAATACAATATATTTACACACTTAACATTATTGAAACAAGAATTATTATTATCATTATCATTAATTATAACTAATAAGAACATGATTAGTTTAATTTTATTGTCTAAAACATGCATAATATCGGTGTGATAAATACACTCGCGTCTCTTAATACAGGCGTCATGATAATGTGTCTAGAATCTTAAATAATTTACACTAAATTGCCGCTAAAGCTACAGTTTCATCTAAGAGCGGTGACCGCACTTAACATGAAAACGATGACAGTGGCAAAGATTTAAATCGTTAGATTCGCCCTACAGCGTTAAAAGATAGTCGCGTTTCTGTTTCGTTTTGACACCTCTGACACACAGTGACGCAGTGACTCGACTTGATTGCCATGGAAACGCTATTTATTAATGTGTGAGCTCACTCTTCTCAGTATGGACGCTTTTTTGCGTGACTTAGTACGGTAAGGGCAAATCTAGCGGTTTAAATATTTGTGCAGCGGGGTTTGACTTTACGGTGTCAAAAAACCACACCAACGTACTTTCATAAATAGAGGAACGTCATTCGCCGGTGAGTTGCGGACAATTTGTGAAATTGACATGACGGCCGTTATAAAAATTATGACGGAACCGCTTTCATAGGAAACCAAAGCTTTACACAACTGTATACCTTATGAACTGTATACCTTTTGAGTCTAAGTCGATTTTTGAATAACCATTAGTAATAAAAATAAATATTGCCTGCAATGGATTTTGAACTGCGTCTTGTATGGCATTGAGTTTCGTTTTTCCAAAACTTGATAACTATCTGAGATTACTTTTCGATTAGGCAACCAACGAAAGGCAAAATACAGACCGTTCACAGTTACTCCTCTGACAGCTCTGACAGCAGCAACCCAATAGCAACTTTATAACTACGAAAATAAAGATCACTGTGATTATGACAATGATGCAAATCAGAGGTAGTAATAACTGAACGGTCTATTAGCTATGAAATAGACTGAAAACAGACTGGGACTAACCACTTGCATGGCATAGCGCCTATACAGATGGTAAAAGACTATTTGCATACAGTAGTCCCCAATCTTTTCGTCCCGGGCTGAAGTGAGCGCGACCGCCATTTTGTGCCATCTTGCGCATGGTATTTCCCAACTGATACCTTAATTTTGCATACTGCGCATCGGCTTGCGCCTACGTTCAACCCGGCCAAAGAGATTGGGGACTACTGTACGTACAGTGAAATTAAAACTTTATAACGGCTCTGAAGTGAGCTATTCGCTGCGCCGCCTACCCGGTAGGTACCCCGCCCCTCAACCCCGCGGTCCTTGAATTTGTAATGGCTAGTTTACATAGTGCGAGCTAGCGCGCGAGTCGGCCTACTGAGTAGTTGAAGTGCAGCACGCACGCACAACACGCACTGTGTGGACGTATCATACGAGTTACTCGCACTTGTGAGTTGGACAGACATGGCAGCAGCTCCCACATCACTCGCATCATTCGGACACTTTCGACAGTAGCTCGCTAGTCAGTCGCAAGCACACAAATCGCAAGAAACTAGGCAGCTACTCTCATAATGTAAACAGCGATCCTGCATGGAGTATTGCAGTCACCTTTGGGATGGATCAGCTAAGTACCAACTAGCCGCGCTTGACTCGGTGGAACGCAGAGCTAAGAGGCTCATTGGCGACGTAAAACTGGTGGATGCCAAGCTTCATAGCTTGGCTCATCGCCGCAAGGTTGCCTGCTTGTCGGTCTTCTACAGATTGTACTTCGGAGAGTGTGCCCGAGAACTCCACGACCTCATTCCACCGGCCCCTTTCTACCACCGGACATCTAGACGCACTGCCAGTTACCATCCCTACCTGGTTGCTATTCCACCAATTCGCACTAAGCGCTTCCAAATGTCTTTTATAATGCGCACAGCAAAAGAGTGGAACTCACTACCTGCATCTGTGTTTCCGAACGCATACAACCCTAATCTCTTCAAAGTGAGAGTGAACAGGCTTCTTCTGGGTAAGCTCACTCCATCGTCGACTTTGTCTCTGTCACCTCTGACCTAGACTAGAGTCAAGAGTAAACCCATCACAGATAAAAAAAAAAAAACAGCCAAGGCAAGCCGAGCTACTGACATGCAAGTACACTGTGCGAGCAGCTGTGTACTGTCTAGTCAGCAGCTCGCACTGTGTAAACCAGCCATTACTGCGCAGCTACTCGGATCGTGTTCAGAGCCGCTATAAAGTTTGCATCGCCAGCTTTAAGTCAAAAGTTGAACGAGAAAAAAAGTATTTGGTAACCAGAATCTGGTGTTAGTATTTATGTCCTAAAAATAAGAACCGAAACCATCTGCTACCAGTATGTTCCCCTAAGATATTTGTGAGACTCCAAAATTGTACTAAGATTGGCGTCAATGCAATCAAGCATGCTGAGTATTTAGCGTTTCAACGGTCTTCAGAGACACCAGAATAGTCTCAAGCTCGACGACAACAGTATGCTGAGTATCTGGTGTCTCAACGGGCTGCTGAGACACCAGAAGAGTCCCAAGCTCGACGACAACAGTGTGCTGAGTATCTGGTGTCTCAACGGGCTGCTGAGACACCAGAAGAGTCCCAAGCTCGACGACAACAGTGTGCTGAGTATCTGGTGTCTCAACGGGCTGCTGAGACACCAGAAGAGTCCCAAGCTCGACGACAACAGTGTGCTGAGTATCTGGTGTCTCAACGGGCTGCTGAGACACCAGAAGAGTCCCAAGCTCGACGACAACAGTGTGCTGAGTATCTGGTGTCTCAACGAGCTGCTGAGACACCAGAACAGTCACAAGCTTGACGTCAGCACCAGGCGACTTATATGACGGCTCTAAAAGCCACAGAAACCTTCGAAGCGGCTGAATCGCGCAGACTCGTTGTTGCTGAAAGCGCAACCTAGCGACTTCAAACATTCACAAGAAACACTTGATGAAATTTGATAGGATAGTCTGAAGCCTGGGGAAGGACATCGGTTACTTTTTATCCACAAACCACGCGGACGAAGCCGCGTGCGGAAGCTAGTATATATATAAATATATATCATGATGGTTTTAACATGTCGCCACATCAGTGGATTACTCCCGTGCGAAGCTGGAGCGGGTCGCTAGGTAATACCAGAGTGGTATCGGTTCTACGAATGTTTTCTCATAGCACTAGGGCTGTCCCGGCCAAAATTTTGTTTGACAAACATTATTTCATAATCTTTATCTAAGAGCCACAGAGATTTACAGAATAATCAACAAATGGAATACTAAAACGCATAATATTTTGTCTAGTTAATATTTTGTTTAAATCCTAGGAGATTGGAGCAAACAAAAAGCTTGTTTTTCAGCATTAGGATCACCTATATATAAAAATTTAAATAACATTTTTATGGGCAAGAACGGAGATGTCGCAACCGGCGTGCGTGTATGACGAGATATATGAACGTAAACGATGCAAAAGGAGTATGATGTAAGGCGATACTTACATGCTCTTTTTGCTTCGTTTACGTTCTACTAATGCCACCTGCTACGATAGCAGGTGGCCTTCTATAGTTTCTGCCTACCCCCATGGAAAGAAGGCATGTGTTTATGTAAGAATGGAGTTTACCCAGTAACTGGATTGTGGGGATCAGATACGCAGCCGCTGTATTCAGCTGCATCCGGTTAGACTAGGAGCCGACCTCAACATGGTTGGGAAAAGCAAGCATATGATGAATTTTAAACTGTATCTTTGCATTTCACCTTACATAGCTGCACATTAGTACTCCATTTGTTAACTACTCTGTGCTTGGCCAGCAAGAATAACTCTACACTAGATAATTTAATCATTATAAACTCTTAGACCGAAATTGTTATTGTTACTTAGCACATGGTTTTTCTAGCAATTCTTCAATGAAAAGCAATGGTGACAACATTACGGCGAAAGGAATTCTTTCTTGATCGCACTTTACTGAGGGGCGCTGTCGGTAAATATTTTTGTGATTGCTTAGTGAAACGAAGTAAAAACCAAGATGGCGGTTAGTTCCGATTGTCATGAAAATTATGACAGGGGAATAGATTTAAATCGTTAAATTGGCTCTACCCTAGCGCGTCAAAAGATAGTCGCATTTCTGATTCGTTTTGACACTCAATGACTACACTTGATTGTCATGGAAATGCTATAGAAACTGTATGGCCCAAGTACAGTATTCGTACAGCCCGCGGCACGTAAGTTGGCAAGAGTCGTTAGATGCGCAGAAGTCATTTTTTAGATCTCTTTGGTCGCGAGCGGGACGCGGGGAATGAGGTAGCATCATTCCAAGCGCGCGATTGGTTGGTCAGTCGACCCTTGTCTCTCGCGTCCCGTCCACGTTCCATTCGCTCCCGAGTACACTTGCGTGCACTAAAATTGTAACATTGTTTTTGTTGAGCTTTTGTTACAAGTTCTTGTTATTGTTTTGTTTGAATTTTTAAATTTAGATAATGCCACAAACAAATACGTATTTTACGTAGACATGACAGAAAAATGGTTTATGATGTGTACTGTTATATATTTCGACGAATTATGCGAACATAAATGTACTGAACTGCTGATTTTTTTTTCGCGATTTCAGGTTTGGTTCCATAGTAAAAGTTGTTCATAATGATGAGTACAATGACCTCTTAAGAGGTTGTTGGTGTTTTACAAATAACCCTGTATATTTTATTTATTACTCCTAATATACTTCACGAATTCTTATCCTTTCTTTAACTTTCTTCTAAATAGTTATGTTTAAAAATAAATTATGGTAATAACCACAGAATAATGACAAGCAATAAAAGTGACCATTTTTTTGTTGCAATAAGTGTAGCATGCGCGAACTTACCCCCACTACGCCAAAACCTTGCCAACTTACGTGCCGCGGGCTGTACGTACCTTCAAGAACAGCATCACCATCCATACTAAATATCTTCACCCATAATGGCATGTAATGTGTGAGTTCAGTGTTGTGACTAAATACGGTGAGGGCAAATCTAGCGATTTAAATCTATGGGCTGCGGGGTTTCACTTAATGTTAAATACTGGTGAAAATGACAGATTTTAATGGTGGCCGGAAACACTTTTCTAGGAAAAATCTTAAGCCAAAGTACGTGCTAAGTAACTTTTATTAATCTCGGCCTTTATTATACACTTTCTAAAACTAAGGTGTGCCATACAGACTTCCATTTGGTACAAAAACAGGTTTTTCTCCTAACACCAACTCGTCGGCTTGTCGGACAGAGGTACAAACTTGTAAGGGAGTACGTTTGTGGCCGCTACAATGCGTACTTAGCCTTCCACTGCGTCGGACGGGGGTTATTGTAAACTTCGGAGTTTCGAACTGGGTTGAATTGCGTCTGAAAAATAAATAATAAACTTGTTAATATTGCGTATGCGGCCATGGACCGCCATGAGAACGAATGATTCCATACTGGAGGAACTCATCATCACTAATGGCCAATTTCTATAATTCACGGACCGTTATTGGTTAAAATTAAGACTCTTGTATCTTTACCAATAATGAAGCAAAGAAATCTTTGTCTAGTAGACCCTCCCATATGGAAGTAGAAATCACAGGTAAAATTAGCTTACGAATCTATTTATATGGCCAGTTTGGCAAGACAAAATTGGTAAGTAAAACGATTCATTTTTGTATAGGAACCGAGCATAAGCGGCTATCTACAATATGCCAGGAGCGTACCTTCAGCTTTTTTGGATATATTATGCGTTGATACTGGGCACCGGGTGAAAGGAAAACGCGGTCAAAGCAGAGCACCGACAAGATGGTCAGACGCGATCAAGAAGGCTGTTGCAGTTTGACAGGCCAGCTGGCGTGGTTGGTTAAGATACCGCCTATCATGTCGCAGGTCATGGGTTCGATTTCCATCCAGGACAAACATTTCTATTTGTCCTGAATCTGGGTGTAATTATTTATATAAGTATGTATTTACAAAAAAAAAGTAGTGTATGTAGTATATCAGTTATCTGGTTTACATAGTACAAGCTCTGCTTAGTTTGGGTTCAGATGACCGTGAGTGAAATGTCCCAGGATATTATTATTATTTCCTTTATTCAACTTCTTACATATAAATTATATTTTTAAATATTAGAATTTAAAAAAACATTTAAAAATATAAAAAAATCTTGTTATTATTCTGTACCTATATATTTTGTAGTCATCATCTGTTTAACCTTTTCCCAACTATGTTGGGGTCGGCTTACAGTCAAATCGGATGCAGCTAAATAGTATTTTACATGGAGCGACTGCCTATCTGACCACCACAACCCAGTTACTGGGTAATACGATACACCTTGGTAGGACTGGTTGTCAAGACTTTCGGACTTCGGACGACCCGTAACGACTGTCAAAGATCCACGAATGGCAGCCGGGACCAACGGCTTAACGTGCTTTCCGAGGCACGGAGGGTTCTTGTTACATAAAGATGGTCCCATCCACAGACCAATCGCGGCTAGCGTAGCTTAACCTGATCGATCGACCCATGCGGCTGTTATTACTTATTCATTATAGTATTCAATTCAATTAATTTATTCGCGTTAAAACATGGTATTTCAGGTGTTACATTAAAATTAATGCGTACATGTTTTGCTAAAGATACATAGCATGCAAACTTATAATTGCGTTACATCACATGTTTTAAATTATTGTTGAAGCATATTAGTATCTATAAATTCTCTAATAGAATAAATACCTGGGGGACACATACTTAGCGACGACCTTAACGACAATGAGGACATAGAGAGGGAGCGCAGGGCACTGGCGGTCAGAGGGAATATGTTGGCGCGCAGGTTTCACCGTTTTACTAACCAGGTTAAAATAACCCTTTTCAAAGCTTACTGTCAGGGTATGTACACGCGAAGTCTGTGGGTCAGCTTTACCAAAAGATCGCTGGAGGTCCTACGCATCCAATATAATAATGTTTTCAGAATGCTGTTGGGGCTGCCCCGTTTCTGTAGCGCATCTGAGATGTTTGGGCTGAATCGAACTGACGACTTTTATGCGGTCATTCGAAAAAAAATCTCGTCCTTAATAACAAGGCTGCGTCCTTACAACAGCATTCTCAGGACAGTGGCGGAGAACATCTACTCTCCTATTCCGAGACGTTTTGTGGGGGTGATGAACGAGGGAAGAAGGTATTTTCCTTTCGCTTGTGCGTCGTCCACATGAAGCGAACTCAAATAATTAAGTTTTTTGTTTTACTATATTTGCTAACATTAGTTATAAGGAATTTACTAAACTCAGTGGATCATAAGTTGTCCGAAATAAAGAAATTATTATTATTATTCTTTTTTATACTTTTACGTATCTCGGCGTTGCGCCAGCTTAATGGGGTAGTATGGGCCGAAGCCAAGTGCTACCCCTGGAAATTGGCGAGAATAGGATGTGATGATGGTGTGTTCGAAATTTGTAATGGCGAGTGTGTCTGTCCATGAAACTGTGTTCGTGCGATGGTTGCTGCACTCGTGTGTGAGGTGACGATTGATGTTTCGTTGTCATTTTGCAGAAATTTTCTGACAATCCTACAGGTATTCAAGATTGCAGCTTTCTGAAGGGTCTGATATGTATAGGGTGGTAAATCGATTATTTTTAAAGACTGATGGAGCTGTCTAGGTTTAACACCTGTTGTTGACAATACTATAGGTCGGAACTATGGTGACATTGCTAAGCCGCTACATTCGGCTGATTTCTATTTTCAGGTCTGTATATTTTGAGAGTTTTTCTGCTATAGTATTCTGTAGATTGTCTGTATTAGGAACGGCTATGTCTATGATTTGTGCAGTTTTGTTAATTTTATCTAATAACGTAAGGTCTGGTCTATTGTAGTGTGTTGTTTTGTCGGTGAGGATAGCTCTGTCAAAGCACAGCTTGTGTGTGGGGTTTTCGAGAACAGTTTCAGGTTGATATTTATAATAAGCTACAATATTATTACGCAATTAGCGTACTGAGGCGAACAGCGGCGAGCTACATAACTTTGAATAAAAACAAAAATTACATTATTTGAAGTAGGACTTGGACATAAAGAACGAGGATTGGCTCGACCGCGTCCTGGACATTCTGCTGCTGACAACTCACCAGAATGAAGAAGAAAACAGTCGAGAAAACAGTTTAACCTCGCCAAAAGATTCACCGGTGAAGCTGGACCTGAGCCAACCTGGCGGCGACGTCGTTAAAAGATGCCCTATTGATAATTGTTACCAGTCCTTCCACAATTTAATTGCTTGCGCAGCGTGTGTACTCGGTAGGCTCTATCTCCTCCAAATCCTAAGGGCACGTCTTCCCTACCATTATCGTGCTCCCCGGTTTACTCCCTGATAAACAATGGTCTCTGAGGCAACAGGGGCTATTGTGAATCTTTGGGTTCATTCGAGTAATCGAGTCTGGTCAAACCACATTGGGGTCGGCGCATTTCATTCATTCATTCACGGTCTCTTTAAAAAAAAAAGGAATATGGTGGGAAGGGGCTATCTGATAGAATAAGAACTGCAGATATAAAGAAACACACAAGAACAAAAGAAGAAAGAAAGAAAGAAAGAAAATACGTTTATTTGCGATAAACATGGCGCAAAGAAATAAAATAACAAAATAAAACAATTAAAAACAAGTTTGGGGAAAATATGCGCCACATTCACGCAAAACGGCCGTCGCTCAGCATAATGCCGCGACCCCATACGAGACAGAGCCTCAGCGCTGGTTTTCAGCGACAGCCGGCGTTGACGTAATGACGTCGACCGGTGCATCATGCAAGATCAAAAGATGTTACTGTTACTATAAGAAAGCTCAAATGGAAATGGACAGGACATAAAATCAAGAGGAAAGGAAAAATGGTCAAAAACAATCATGTACTCGTACTGGTTTACAAATAATGGAAACGGTAGGCCATTCAGAAGATGGGCAGGTGATACAAATGCTGTAGCAGGCGCTGCATGGATGAGTCGCTAAGGATAGAGAGATGCAGAGGCATTTGGAGGAGGCGTTTGTCAGGAGACATACAGACGGGGAGGTTGGGGATAACTGATCCTATACTAAGTTATATCTATCAAAGCTCTAATCTAACTACCCTGTATTGTCCCACTGGTGGGAAACAGCCCCTCTCCCTTTTCTTTTTCCCCATAACTTTTAATAACTGTTTAATGTAGGTAATATCATTATATTACCTAAATTAAACAGTTATTAAGAGTTTAAGTACAGACGCCAGCACATCAAGCTATCTGTCAAATTTCTTTAATAGATTTTCAACTTTATCGCTAAATTAGGTTCAAAGTTGATTAGGAAAATTTGACAGTTTCGGGTAGCTTGACCTGCTGGCGTCTGTACATTAGTTATAAGTACATTTACTTATAGCTTTTAATCAGTATATTTTATACAAAATATAAATAATTAAGTTCGAAAAATAGGGTGACTAATAATTAGTGACCGATACTTAAACACATGATTGTACTCATGATACCAAACAACTTTTGCTATGGCACCAAACCTGCAATCGCAAAAAAAAATCAGCTGCTCCCTACAATTATTTTTTTCGCGAATTCAGGTTTGGTGCTATATTAAAAGTTGTTTGTTATCATGAGTACGATCATGTTTTTTTTTTCACTATTTATCCGTCACCATAGAAAATTAAAAAAAAGAAAACTAAAATATGGCGTCGAAAAATTCCTCCGCATTTCTGTCGACCGGTAATGTACCCTAGAGACTGGTGGCATTACCACGTTGATTGGCAAAACTTAGCCTCTGGCCATGATAAAAGAGAGTCCTTGGGTTACGGAAAGTGTCAACCAGCCAGCAGATTTCGTTGAACAACCCATGAGCACTCGGATCCCACGGCCCGAGGGTTTCAACCCTATAAACGGATCGAAAATATAATTACCGATAAGGTTATTAATATTCAACTAAACTGCCTGAATAAAGGCTTTATTATTATTATATTATTTAGGTTGGGGAAAAAGTCTTTTCGCATTATAGTATGTATGAACTTGTAATAAAATCTCTTTGGCTATACTATTTGTATCTGGCTGGTTTTGGTATCATTGAAAGTTTAAATTTTAAAGAACATAATTCCAAATTCAAATTAGGAAAATGTGTGATTTTCATTTGTTTTTCGTACCGTCAAGATGAGTGAATCTAATGAAGAAATTCGATACATTTTAAAATTTTACTACAAAAAAGGTAAAAATGCAACGCAAGCCGCGAAAAAAATTTGCGATGTTTATGGACCTAGTGTAGTGTCTGTGAGAGTAGCACAAATTTGGTTTAAGCGTTTTCAATCCGGAAATTTTGATGTTAAAGATGCACGTCGCTCTGGTCGCCCTATTACGGATAAAATGGATGCCATTTCTGAAAAAGTGGAGCAAGATCGGCATATCAGTAGTTACGACGTAGCTGAAGAACTGGAAATTGACCTCAAAACAGTTTTGGCGCATTTGAAAAAAACTGGGTACACAAAAAAGCCCGACATTTGGGTACCTCACGAGCTCACTGAAAGAAACCTAATGAACCGTGTACTCATTTGTGATTCTCTATTACAACGTAATGAAACCGAACCATTTTTGAAGAATCTGATAACTAGTAATGAAAAGTGGATCACGTATGACAAGAACGTGCGAAAAAGGTCGTGGTCAAAGGCCGGTCAGGCTTCACAGACTGTGGCGAAACCCGGGTTAACTCGCAACAAGGTGATGCTGTGTGTGTGGTGGGATTGGAAGGGCATTATTCATTATGAGCTGTTACCACCAGGCAGGACCATCGATTCTGAACTCTACTGCGAACAACTGATGAGATTAAAGCAAGAAGTTGAGAAAAAGCGGCCGGAATTAATCAACAGAAGGGGTGTGGTTTTTCATCATGATAACGCTTAGAACTCACACATCTTTAGCCACTCAGCAAAAATTAAGAGAGTTTGGCTGGGAGGTGTTAATGCATCCGCCGTATAGTCCTGACCTTGCACCTTCAGATTTCCACCTGTTTCGGTCTCTTCAGAATTCTTTAGGCAGTGTCAGGTTAACATCACGAGAGGACTGCCAAAACCACTTGTCGCGGTATTTTGACCAGAAGTCCCAAAATTTCTATAGCAATGGGATCATGTCCCTACCTACAAAATGGCAAAAAGTTATCGAACAAAATGGTACCTACATACTTTAGTTAAATGTAAATAAACTATATTAAAAAATGTTTTGAATTTTCTTAAAAAATGCGAAGAAACTTTTTCCCCAACCTATTAGTATTAATCAAGTAATACTTAATCAGAAAACAGGAGGGTAAAATTTTTCTAAAGGGTTTCCGTACACCTGCCCGAAGCGCAGCGCATTCGACACTGCCCAACAAATATCGATCTTGCATCCGTTGAAATAAAGTTGAAACTTGAAAATAAATAAACTCCATTAGCTCGAGAGCGCGTCGCAGCGGAAAGTCGCGCATGTCATGTTATTTATTCTCAACTTTATTTTTAGACATGGGTTCGCGCGAAGAAGAGAGCCTTTAATTCTGCCGCCAAGTTCTGCAAGCGGGTTTTGCGTAGGGCACGTTTTGACCATGTCGGACATATCGGGGCCAGGCTGGCTTCGCACCCTCCGGGTAGTAAACAGTTCTGGTCCCTGTCTAAAGCGGTTGAAACGAATTTCTGTCGTCCCACTTTACCTCCTATGATGAAACCTGATGGGTCGCTGGCTCACTCTGCAATTGAGAAGGCAAATTTATTTGCATCTCTCTTCGCAAGCAATTCACGTCTGGACGCTGGCTCAAAGCAACCACCTATACACCTCATTGTGACTCCTCGATGCCGGAGATCGCAGTACACATTAAAGAGGTCCGAAGAGTATTGTGCAGTCTAGACGTGAACAAGGCCAGCGGGCCTGACGGCATTCCAGCGAGAGTGTTGAGGCAGTGTGCGCCTGAACTGTCTCCTGTATTGACACGTTTGTTCCGCCTCTCTCTTGAAAAAAGAACGGTGCCGAAATCCTGGAAGCTTGCAAATGTACAACCAGTGCCCAAAAAAGGCGACCGTGCAGACCCTGCCCATTACCGTCCGATCGCCATTACCTCCATTCTGTGCAAAGTTTTGGAAAGGGTACTGAACAATAAGTTGCTGAACTACCTTGAAGACAATGATCTCCTCAGTGACCGTCAATATGGCTTTCGCCGCGGACGGTCAACTGGCGATCTTCTTGTGTATGTCACGCACTGCTGTGGCGAAGCCATCGAGAAACACGGCGAAGCACTGGCTGTATCGCTTGACATCTCGAAGGCCTTTGACAGGGTCTGGCACGCTGCTCTGCTCAGCAAGCTTCCTGCTTATGGCATCCCAGCTGATTTTTGTAGCTGGATATCAGATTTCCTTAGTGAACGGTCGATTAGAGTAGTTGTTGATGGCTCCTCTTCTGACCTTATGGCTATTGATGCCGGAGTTCCTCAGGGGTCTGTTCTCTCTGCAACTCTTTTCCTGCTGCACATCAATGACCTGCTTCGGCCTGGTATTGTTGGGTACGCAGATGACAGTACAGTTTCAGAGAGATCATACTTGTCCAGGGCAAAAACCAGCGGGGCCGAAGTTCGTTCCTTGAGAGAGGCCATGGTAGAGCGGACAGATTTGACCTTAAGCTTTGTCTCCCAGTGGGGTGATGATAATCTGGTCTCTTTTAACGCCACCAAAACGCAGGCGTGTCTTTTTACCGCTAAAAAGAGTCGTTTCGCCCAAACTCCTACTTTTCGGGGTACATGTGTTCCTGTAACTGATCGACTTGAGCTCCTAGGCATGGAGTTGACATCTGGTCTCAACTTCGGCGCCACCATCGAGTACAAGGCCCAAACTGCGGCCAAGAAACTGGGCATCCTAAATAGGGTGAAGCGATACTTTACGCCTGGACAGCTTTTAACCCTTTACAAAGCGCAAGTCCGATCCTGCATGGAGTATTGCAGTCAACTTTGGGATGGATCAGCTAAGTACCAACTAGCCGCGCTTGACTCGGTGGAACGCAGAGCTAAGAGGCTCATTGGCGACGTAAAACTGGTGGATGCCAAGCTTCATAGCTTGGCTCATCGCCGCAAGGTTGCCTGCTTGTCGGTCTTCTACAGATTGTACTTCGGAGAGTGTGCCCGAGAACTCCACGACCTCATTCCACCGGCCCCCTTCTACCACCGGACATCTAGACGCACTGCCAGTTACCATCCCTACCTGGTTGCTATTCCACCAATTCGCACTAAGCGCTTCCAAATGTCTTTTATAATGCGCACAGCAAAAGAGTGGAACTCACTACCTGCGTCTGTGTTTCCGAACGTATACAACCCTAATCTATTCAAAGTGAGAGTGAACAGGCTTCTTCTGGGTAAGCTCACTCCATCGTCGACTTTGTCTCTGTCACCTCTGACCTAGACTAGAGTCAAGAGCAAACCCATCACAAATAAAAAAAAAAAAAAAAGACACGCAACGTTAATATTTGTTTGGCAGTGACCTCCGCGTCGCGTTGTGTCTCGCCAGGTGTGCGCCGGTCGAAAGTCTACTTTCTACATAAGGTGCACCAATTCTAGGTAGGTCTTAATAAAAAAAACGTTCGCCCACCTTCACATGTCGTCATGAGCCAACGGACAGATTAGGTCAATAGTTTCTTTGTTATAAAACCTCCAAATCATTTCTTTGAAGATCTTCCAATATTCCGAGACCTCTTGGTACCTGTACATTATCGATTCAAGAGCCAAATTTCACACGCTTCATAGGTGAATTTAAGGGTAAGCTAGGTTCTAGGTTTCTTACTCATTCATACATTTTTAACCCGGCGGCGGCGCCGAAAACCCGATATATGCCAGTTCAGGTTCCACCTATTTGGAAATACTGACTCCACAGGGGCTGTAGCTAGCTACAAAGAATATATGATTGAGCAATATATATTATAATAATAATAATAATAATATAATATTCCACAACTATCACACAACGCCGTCTAGCCTCAAGCTAAGCAGAGCTTGTGTTATGAGTACTAGACAACTGATAAACATACTTATATATTTCTAAATACATACATATATAGATAAATTACACCCAGACACAGAACAAATGATCATGCTCATCACACAAACATTTGTCCTGGGTGGGAATCGAACCCACAACCTCCGGCATAGCAATCAGGGCCACTAACCACTAGACCAACAGGCCAGTCATATTATATAATTTATGAGTTGAAACGATACAAAATTCGGAGTAAATCGTGCACTACACTGCCTATCACTCTAGCTTAAGCCGAACTCCGGCCTAAAACCAAAAGCCGGAAAGTACATTTTGGGAGGGGCGACTAGAATCAATTCTATTTTTATTTTTATGTAAATTTTGACGTTCAAAAGTGCACTTTAGCATTCATCGTGATACAGGGTGTATCAGAAAGGTGTGGTCAAATTTAAGGGTGTGGTGCAGACCATCAAACTAAACAACTTTTTTTTTTAATACCTATCTTGCAAAGCACTTATTGGTGGCTTCATCACGCGATGAAATCGTGAGTCATAAGTTGCAGGCTTCGATCAACAATGCCAACTAGATATCGGGTCGACGCAAAAAATACGTCTCGGTAAATAACAGCGCTCTTGAGACGTAGCTCTTATTTTGGTTAGATCGCTTGAAACACAGCTAATGTAAACACGTTTCACAATGCCGCAATGTGTATTCAGATGTTGGAAGAAAAAATATTTTTACTTACTTCTCCTTCTTTTTACGAGTATGTTTAATTACTTCGGCCGTTAAATTGCTTTTACAGACATTAGCCCCTAAAAGCAATTTAACGGCCGAAGTGTCTTATTTTCGGTAATTACATGTAGAATATTTTAAGCTTGAAACTAACAATAACATCACATTTTGAACAAAATTACCGATTTTAAACCACTGCTGCAAATGTTTGGTCAAAGTTGGCCAATATTGGCCAAGAAGCAAACTGAAACGGAACCAAACGTAGGTCGCAAGGTAATAACGGGATAAAAATACTTTATTTGTTGCCGCTTAAGGTAGATTTCACACTAAATGTTCTTTAACCTATGTCTTTTCATTTCTAAATGACAAGAGTAATTTATTGCTTTGCTCGTTTTTTGTGACGAATGTATAGAATAATGTTTTGACAATTTGTGACTTTATTACTAGGTGCCAAGATTGTAATTCGGTTGAACTTGAAACCACGGAACATAAAAAACAGTGGAAGTGCAAAGTAGGCGTGGCACGCGTGTCACAAATAAGCGCTGTAACGCTTGCTTGGTCCCCACACATATTAAACTACGGTCCCAGTCCAGTTCTAACATTGCGTCGAGTTGCAGTTTCGCGACAAATTTATTTTTACGTAGGTATGCCGTTTTGTTCCATTTTGGAGTGCAAAAATGATTGTAGGAGAAAAAATCTTAAAAATGGAGGTGTTTCGTACCACCGTTAAGTAGGATTTTATTTGTTAGTTATATAATAAAATCTTAGTTAATTTCAATTTACTAATGATAATAGAACGTCTAGTTAAAATCAACCTTATACGATTAAGATAAAGTTTATTTTTTTCACTGGTATTCCCTATTTCGTTCTCAAATGTACTTCGCTACTCAATTAGTGATGTGGTCGAGTCGAATGTTAGTTTTATCGATAAAAGAAAATGGTGCCGATTTTCTTGTCACAAATGTCTCTAAAGTAGACTAAAAATCACCAAAATTTAGTTTATTCCTGTCAAACGACGATTTTCCATTCTGAGATTGACTAAAGTGACACAACTATATTATAGTTTGACAGCACTAATATCGCACTAAGCTATTTATTAAAGTGAAAGTTTCCACCTAAAATTTTGATTGTCAAACTAACTAACTTAGATTATTTTTAATCGCGCGTTAAATTAAAAAGGCGTGGACTAAAATTAGTTGTCAGTCATGAACTAAAAGAACAATGGCGAAATCTTATTTGAAATAAATTTGAACGTATATAAGTGACACTTATACGAAAGAAATTCAATTAATTAACTATGTTTTTCTTTTATTAAGGCCAAATATAAAATTATGTTAAATGAAAAGTTTTTTGACTACTTCGTTCTAAAAGGTTAGGAAATTGTTGATTGAATCGCTTTAGTATTGCCATTTTATGTTTATTTTCCTAAATAGTACAGCATAATTGTTGTGGTGTTGTTATCATTTTAAGTTTGTTTTTTTATTTATATGGATTAAAGAATATGTCGGCGCCTCCGTTTTTCTAGACTGTCAATTTACTTGTTGTACAAATATTATATATTATTTAATTGTCTGTATACTTTCTGAAAAATAAATTATGTCAATGTCAAAACGAACACCGAGCACTGGTGAGGCGGCCATCTTGTAAAACGAGCAGTGAAATCGTGGTCGGCGGATCGGAGCACGCCTGTTTACGGCTGCTTCCTCGATCTGTCCAGAGCGTTTGACCTGGTTTCGTATAAAGTGCTGTGGAGAAAGTTACTCGATATGCAAGTTGCGCCTGAAGTTGTTAAAATCTTCCAGCACTGGTACGGGAACCAGGTCAATAATGTTAAATGGTCGGGAGCTCTGTCGGACTCGTATAGGTTGGAGTGCGGAGTGAGGCAGCGAGGATTGAGCTCACCAGCGCTCTTCAATCTGTATATCGATGGACTTGTTGCCGAGCTCAGCAGCCACCATGTTGGATGCCACGTTGATGATGTTTGCTTCAACAACATCAGCTACGCTGATGATATGGTGCTGCTGAGCGCGTCAATAGGGGGACTCAGAGAGCTAATAAGCATTTGCGAAACGTATGCTCATACACATGGCCTAAAATATAACGTAAAAAAGAGCGAGCTTATGGTTTTCAATGAGGGTTCTAAATGTCCGGCGGAGGTTCCACCAGTAAGGCTATGTGGGGTGCCCTTGGAGCGGGTACCTACTTTTAAGTATCTGGGCCATATTGTGACGCCCGACCTAAAGGACGACGCTGATATTGAGAGAGAGAGGAGGGCGCTGTCGGTGAGGGCGAATATGATTGCCCGCAGGTTTGCTCGTAGCTCTAAGGATGTGAAGATCACCTTGTTTCGAGCCTACTGCACATCTTTCTATACAAGTAGTCTGTGGGTGTCATATTTGCAGAAATCCTACAGCGCTCTCCGCGTTCAATATAATAACGCGTTGAGGGCACTGCTGCGGCTGCCTCGCTTCTGCAGCGCATCGGGCATGTTCGCGAGCGTCCGCATACTGTTTTTATGCCAGCATGCGCAAGAGGGCGATCTCGATAGCGAGTAGAGTGCGGGGCAGCGGCAACAGTCTTCTTACCGTTGTTGCCAACAGGTTGGACGGGCCTTTCATGCAGCACTGGCAGGCCTTACATGCACCCGCATATCGGGCTTGGGGCAGGTAGAATTGTTAACCAGTTACTATTACTATGAATCTGACATTTTTATATTTTTGACATTTTTAATTATTATTATTTTTGTTATTATTATTATTTGGATTTATTTAGTCACAATTTTATTTTCGAGTTTTATGTTTTTAGTTTGATTTATAGGAGTATGTATATGAGTGTATCGCTATGGACTAGTACTAAGTCTGAAATAAATAAAATTATAATTATTATTATATTTCAATCGCATCCCTCTTAAGGCACCCCCGAAGCATGCGTAGTTCATACAAACGAAATACCAAAATAATTAGTAAATCAAACGTATTCTAAAGATAGTGTGTATTTATTCCGATTAGATTAGAGAATATTTAGTTTCCATCAAAAACATTAGCGTGCTAAATAGAGTGTAACTTGGTTACAGCGCGCTCTAGCGTGGGATAGCTGAACTCGTTGATTGATTGTTAGATGGAAAAATGGTCTTTATGGGTTTGACATGTAACATAAAAGCAACCTTCAACAGTTGTGATAAGACTTAATTTTGAACAACAATAAATAAGCTTTTCGCCAAAGTTGCATTTATAGGTTTTAGCCAATTATATCATCGTTTTCTGTGTTTTGCAAATGTGTGAGTATGGCGACACTGGTTCCCGTAGTAAGGTAGTTTAAGGGCACTTCCACTGTTTTTTTCTGTTCCGTGCTTGAAACTGTTTTGTAACTTTTATCTCAGTTCGTTAGTAAACAAATGTAGCCGTCTATTCACGCGGACAGCATTCGCATTAATTTTGTACGTAACCCGTTATCTAGTTGGCATTGTTGAAGGTTGCAGGCTAAAACTGGGCAGGCATACATAAAAAAAAACACAAAAATGAATGAGATCAATGAAGGTTACATTACAATAGACAACCATACCAACATCATTCTCCTGCCCTTGTCCCATTCATTTGGGGTCGGCGCAACATGTCTTTTTCTTCCATACTTCTCTATTAGCCAGAGGGCTTGTGGCTAAGTAATAACAGCCGCATGGGTCAATCGATCAGATTAAGCTACGCTTGCCGCGGTTGATCCGTGGATGGGATGTGGATCTTACATACCAAGACCCTCCGTGCTCAGAAAGCACGTTAAGCCGTTGGTTCCGGCTGTCAATCATGGTTCTTTGACAGTTGTTACGGGTCGTCAGAAGCCCGAAAGTCTGACAGCCAGTCTTACCAAGGAGGATCGTTTGGTAACTGGGTTGTGGAGGTCAGATAAGCAGTTCCTGGACTGGACGCCGACCCCAATATTGTTGGGAAAAGGCTAGGCAGATAATGACTTCTCTATTAGTTATCATCTCAGTATCAGTATCCCTTTCTAGCCATATCATCTTTCACACAGCCCATCCATTGTTTCCTCAAAAACAAAACATACTCACAATTTAGCCTGCTGAACAGCAAATCTGATTATAGTGCTTTTAAAAACATTCTTGACATCAACCAGCTTTGGGTTGGCTTGGCATTGCTTGCCGCTGGTGGGACTTATCTTCAACTGCATGAACTTGTCTAGCAGCTGGTCCAGGTTGGCTTCTACTACTGAATGCTGAAATGAGATGAAAATTACCGATGAAAAATGGCTGCTCGGTTTATTGACTGTTTTGTTTAATATGAGATTCCTACGATGCATGTCTTGATCCAGCCGAAGCGATGTTGTCGACCGTTTGCCGATTTTATTTAACAGGGTGTCCCGTAATTAATGGATAACCTCTTAAGAGGACCAATAACCTCTTAAGAGGACCAATAACCTCTTAAGAGGACCAATGACCCCTTACGAGGTTATCCACATTGCTATTGTAAAATAGTACTAAGTTTTTTGGAAATAAATAAATAAAAATAAATAAAATCCTTTAATTACGAGACACCCTGTTAAATAAAGGAACATAATATTTGCGTAAAAAGGAAAATCAAACAATTTCCACAACTTTTTTGTTTTCATTACCACAAGAATGCAAAATGGATGCCCCAGGAGCAGTTGCATGTCTGCGTCGATGTTCGCACAACATTACACTTCATTTCACTAGAAATAAAGCAGCAGAAATCTTCGATCGTCTGCATGAGCCTAAATGGTTGGTCTTAGTTGTCTTACAAGTCAACTGTATGGAATAAATATTCAATTACCTACAAATGGCTCTTTTTAATCTCAGCATTTTTACAGGTCAGATTTTTGACTTACAATAATAATATGATACAGGCAAACATCAAAAAAAACTAATAATATAAAGAGAAAACATTTGATTTTTTGTTTGTTTGTTACGCTTTCACAGATAAACGGCTTTTTTTCCTTTTTTTTTTGGTGGGAACATATCAAATAACTTCCCCCGCTCTGGGTGGAGCGGGAGGGCGTGTCATACTTCTACTGACTTAAACCCACCCGTGTTCCTTCAGTTGCCTGTGCCAGGGCCACAGTAACTCTTTCAAACAACCCACAGCCCTGGCAGGACGAATAAACTGCTGAACCGATTTTCATTAAATTTGGTATGGGGATACTTTGAACCCTGGGGAAGGGCATACGCTACTTTTTATACATATACCATGCGGGCGAACCGCGGGCGGAAGCTAGTCAGAGATATACTTGCAGATACTAACCTCAGTCCCCTTAGCAATAGCCTCCTCCCAGCATTGCACGGAGGCCGGCAAGTCCCCGCGCCTGTCCTCTAGGGCGGCGCGACACTCCCAGTACTCAGCAGAGTTGGGCACAGAGGGCAACCTCTCGCGAATGGCACGCAGCCAGCGAGCACATTGTTCCCAGTCGAAACCCTGGAAAGAATTACAGAAAAATATTTTTAAATTAAACTAGGTTGGGTGTAGCTATGAATAAGATATCAACTTGCTGTTTTGACGGGCTCGTGGCTAAGTAATAACAACCGCACGGGTCTATCGATCAGGTTAAACTATGCTTGCCGTGGTCAGTCCGTGGTGATGTGGACTTTTACATACCAAGACCCCTCCATGCCTCGGAAAGCACGTCAAGCCTTTATTCCCGGCTGTCATTCGTGAATCTTCGACAGTTGTTATAGGTCGTCAGAAGCCCGAAAGTCCGACAACCGGTCTTACGAAGGGGATCCCAGTTACTGGGTTGTTAATGTCAGATACACAGTCCCGCTAACAGTAAATTGCCGGGTCACATTTTGTTGCCCTTTTGCACAAGGCCAAGGATATAGATGAAGTATCCCTGCACAAATATCAACCGTATCACTATTGGTCCATAGGCCACTTCCCATACAAATTCGCCCTGTCTCCTTTTAAGGTATCAACTTGTTATACAATATGAATACCTATTAAAATAGGATAAAGGCGAAAAATGGAAATGGTAGGACTTTGCTGTAAAAAAAAAATGGACTCCCAACTCGATGGCAGATAAAGTAAAACTAGCTGTGGAAATGATATACTTTTTTAAGACTGCCCTCTAATTAATTATGAAGTCTTTTAAATCATAATTAAGTGTCATAATCCACTAATAAAATTTGAATGCGTTTATGTTGAGTCCCTTTTATGAAGTATGGAAGAAAGATACATGCTGCACCAACCCCAATTATACTCAGACAAGGGCAAGAGAATGATAATGATTCAGCCCCTTTTGAAGGCATCCCCAAATATTAAAATAGTACTACCTTTTTGTAGGTCTAGCTACCTGAGCTTATAAACACAGAAGACGGTCAGGAGGTTCTCTATTTAACCCGTATGTATATATGTATTAGGTTGGGGAAAAAGTCTTTTCGCATTATAGTATGTATGAACTTGTAATAAAATCTCTTTGGCTATACTATTTGTATCTGGCTGGTTTTGGTATCATTGAAAGTTTAAATTTTAAAGAACATAATTCCAAATTCAAATTAGGAAAATGTGTGATTTTCATTTTATTTTCGTACCGTCAAGATGAGTGAATCTAATGAAGAAATTCGATACATTTTAAAATTTTACTACAAAAAAAGTAAAAAATGCAACGCAAGCCGCGAAAAAAATTTGCGATGTTAATGGACCTAGTGTAGTGTCTGTGAGAGTAGCACAAATTTGGTTTAAGCGTTTTCAATCCGGAAATTTTGATGTCAAAGATGCACGTCGCTCTGGTCGCCCTATTACGGATAAAATGGATGCCATTTTTGAAAAAGTGGAGCAAGATCGGCATATCAGTAGTTACGACGTAGCTGAAGAACTGGAAATTGACCACAAAACAGTTTTGGCGCATTTGAAAAGAATGGGTACACAAAAAAGCTGGACATTTGGGTACCTCACGAGCTCACTGAAAGAAACCTAATGAACCGTGTACTCATTTGTGATTCTTTATTACGACGTAATGAAACCGAACCATTTTTGAAGAAGCTGATAACTGGTGATGAAAAGTGGATCACGTATGACAAGAACGTGCGAAAAAGGTCGTGGTCAAAGGCCGGTCAGGCTTCACAGACTGTGGCGAAACCCGGGTTAACTCGCAACAAGGTGATGTTGTGTGTGTGGTGGGATTGGAAGGGCATTATTCATTATGAGCTGTTACCACCAGGCAGGACCATCGATTCTGAACTCTACTGCGAACAACTGATGAGATTAAAGCAAGAAGTTGAGAGAAAGCGGCCGGAATTAATAAACAGAAGGGGTGTGGCTTTTCATCATGATAACGCTAGACCTCATACATCTTTAGCCACTCAGCAAAAATTAAGAGAGTTTGGCTGGGAGGTGTTAATGCATCCGCCGTATAGTCCTGACCTTGCACCATCAGATTTCCACCTGTTTCGGTCTCTTCAGAATTCTTTAGGCAGTGTCAGGTTAACATCACGAGAGGACTGCCAAAACCACTTGTCGCGGTATTTTGACCAGAAGTCCCAAAATTTCTATAGCAATGGAATCATGTTCCTACCTACAAGATGGCAAAAAGTTATCAAACAAAATGGTACCTACATACTTTAGTTAAATGTAAATAAACTATATTAAAAAATGTTTTGAATTTTCTTAAAAAATGCGAAGAAACTTTTTCCCCAACCTATTATGTTTGTATGTCCTTGATTTTCTCAAAAACGAATGAACCAATTTTGATAATTCTTTCAGTAACGTGAACAATGTACATAGAACGTTCATAAAAAACTTAACAGCTTCTGAATTCAGTGTCTTCAATTGTTCAATGAACCTTAGCTTAGCACCGACTTCAGAAGCTGTTAAGTTTTTTATGAAAGTTATTTTATTCGTTTAAACAAGTATTTTTTTTTTAAGATAATTAAAAAGCTGTTACAAACCAAGAACACCTAATTTCGAAATGTCTGAAAAAATCATAGTGCTAAAAAATATAGAATTCAAAATAAATACTTACCTCTCTCAGCAACTCGGTAAGATCCTTCAAAGCACAAACAGCCACGTCATCAAGATTTACATCGCTAGAAGTCAACGTAATGTCATTGACATGTGACTCGTTAAAATCAACGCTATCACTAACACAACTAGCGGTCCTCCACTCCTCCATAGACTGTACTTTTTCATTCATATTCTCCATGTAAGAATCATTATCACTGTCCGATTCTACTGCAATATTTTCTTTATTTTCATCATCAAACACTTTGTTATCGAATTTAATGCTGTGCGGTAAGTGGTGGATACCGAAACATTGTAGATGGTGGTAGGAGCTCAAGGATTTGCCTCGCTTTTGAAGCCAGGACTTCAGTCTTGCTTGCAATTCTTCTGGTCTCGGTGTATTAAGGTTGGCCATTGGAGTCATGAATGTGACTTTCTTTCTCTCGCTCTTGACTGCAGAGACTACCTTATCTGCTTGGATATTTTCGTCTTCATTCACATGTGTAAGGTCCATGTTGTTCAGTTTATCACCAATAGAAGACCATTTGTGAATGCAATTTCCGAGTTCTTGTTTGTTGATGCGTTTGAAATGTACTGCTGATATAGAACGACGGACTGGCACTGCTACTTTAGGTTTGTTGTGCTCAAAAACAGTGTGACGCTTGTTCAAAATAATTTCTGAATTGCTAATTACTTTCTTCAAGAAGCTAGGATCGTTGTGAAGTTTTTCGACATCATTAATACTCTTAGTGGTTGGGACTGTTTTCGGTTTGTACAGACGTTCAAAGACAGAGCATTGAGATGTGGATTTTGAGGCACTTTGTGGTATCATAGATTTTCTGCCTACATTTGGGTTGGGCTTATTATTGGTTACCGCAAGGCTTTGTTGCAACTTTAAATTAGTTGTCGCGCTTTCCGTCTTTCTTATAGCAAAGTTTTGTTTTTTTTCACCATTTAAAGCAGTGCTTCTGTTGCCTTGCTTCTCAGATTTTGGTAGCTGACTGATATGCGTAACCTTTTTGTCATTATTTTGTACTTTCTTGTCAGTTGTTGATGTGTAAAGTTTCCTGTCAGTATTCACAGCATTTGCTTGCTTAGTAGCGAGTTTCTTTGTAACATTTGGAGCCGAAGCTTTAGGAATATTGGAACTAAGACTTTTCCCACCAGTTTTAGTTAAATTATCACCAGTTTTTGGCTTTGTTGAGTCTTTATTCTGCGGTTTGAGTGTTGGTACCATTATTGGTCTCTTTGTAGTTCCATTGACATGGAAATTATTTTTAATGGTACTGTTTGTTTGCAAGTTTACTTCTGATTTCACAGATTTGCTGGTTGTGGATAGGTTTGACATAGAGTTTTTAAATGGCTCCTCCTGCTTGCTATACTTTTTGAGATTCAATTCTCTAAGCTGAAATTAGTGAAGAATTGCATTAGGTTTTTTTAAACATAAGGAAAAGAAAATGGAAAGAGAGTACGTAGGCCTTTACCCTGTAGTGGGACATTGTAGGCAGTTTTTATGTGAACGAGTAACAAACATCCATACATCCATCCTCACAAACTTTCACATTTATATTATTAGTTGGATATTTATTTACATGGAAAAATAAATCCCCACCGATGTATCTCAACGTTGATGTCATGATAGAGCCGTAGTTTAGTTTGCCAAAACAAAAAAAAAATAAAAAAAAAACTAACAAAACTTGTCTTGTCCTTTCTCAGCCTAAGTGAACATTGACGAGGAACAAAGCTCCCACCTCTTTCTTGAGTTTGTTGGTTGGTTTGAGTGGCATTTTACACCCACTACCATTTTATCTGTGTATTGTTTCAAAACATTGGTCAGGCAGGGGCTTTCCACAATTCTAGGTAACCAGTCCACAGCCACTAAACCCATAGCCCAACCTGTTTTGTTTCCATGTTCTGCAATAGTCCTGCACCAACCGGGGGTTGCCCTTGCATAGTGCTTACAGGGATAACCGTTGGTTAGTGTCACTTCATCATTTAAAATTTCTAAGGGACCTCGGCAAGTTGGCTAAGGCCCCTCTCATGCCTTCCAAAGGTCCAGGACCCCATGGTCCCGAGATCAAAGAAAAATAAATAAGTATATAAGTTTCAAGTCAAATAAGACTATAGAGGGACCCTACCCTCTATAGTCTTATTTGACTTGAAACTTATATACTTATTTATTTTTCCTTGATCTCAGTCAGAAGACAAATAAGACTATAGAGGGACCCTACCCTCTATAGTCTTATTTGACTTGAAACTTATATACTTATTTATTTTTCCTTGATCTCGGGACCATGGGGTCCTGGACCTTTGGAAGGCATGAGAGGGGCCTTAAATTATTATAAAAATACATATTATAACCACCTAACAATATTACCAAAACTCTTAGACATAAAGATATACTATCTGACATACATTTTTTTTTTAAGAATTAGAGTAAGTTTGTTAACTTAGTGAGTGAACTTGACAAATAGGTATAAATAAACAATGAACATCTGGGCATGCTATACATTATTCTGAGCAATAAGACCTGATAATTACTGCAAAAAAAAACCGTCCCCGTTGGTGAATAATGAGGTAAATAAGTGGCTTACCTTTTCGATTCGCGCCTTTTCCCTTGCGATTCTCTCTTCCCTCAGTTTATTCAAGCGATCAGTTACGGAATCCATCTTTTCTGACAATTACAGTAAAAATAAAATACTAGTAGTATCTAATAATCCTAAGGAATCTATTCTGCAATATAAATAAGAATGTGCGTTATAAGTATTACCAATTACAAACTACAGTTTAGTTATTGTTATCTATATAGAAAAAAAATACACTCAAACTAAACCACTGGTTGATTGTTTCTTATTTTTACTTCACTTTTCCAACGATATTATTAAAGCTACACTACAAACAAGTTCTACCTGTATTATTCTAAAATATCACGACGCATTCGTTTCGTTTGAATCTTCAACTGGAAGGAAAATGGCGGTTGGAAACCGCTAATAGCTAGCGTGAGTAGCGTTCAAAAATCTAAACATTGGTAACGCGTTCCAGTCACAGAACAAGACTTCGTGTCGAAAGAAGCATTTCGACGCTTGAAAGGCAACATTGAGCGACATTTTATACATAGTTCCAAACGCCTGATTTTTCTGCGTCGCTTGATCTAGCTCACGCTGCTCACGTCTTTCTGCATTTTGTATTTTACGAATTTTTACTTACCTAAGGTTTACTTAGTGACGAAACTTTTGGAGATTAGTGGTGGTTGTATTGTAATGCAACTATTGCCTTTAGTTCATTTTTATTACGTTAGGTTGGCAAGGTAATGAGGAGCCACACTCAAAGCTGTGTGTATATGTCGCTGTAGTCGACTGTACCTTGTTTACCTTTCTTGACAGTAGTGTGACTGCTATTTATGAGATTTTAAAGTGTAATTCGACTATAATATGTACGCGTTTATGACTGTGCCTCAAGTAAAAATTGAGATCCGTAAAAGGAACGCTGCAACTGCCGAGTAAAACGCCGATTTGATTGAAAGGAAAACACTTAAAATATTTAAGGTTATGATTGGTTGTGAGCCTTTTTCTATAAGCCATGGTTAGTCCATGGCTTATAGAAAAAGGCTCACATTCCTATTTTCTTTTTTACAGATTACATTCGTAGGATCGAATCCAAAACTTTGGTGCTGACTGCGACATCTAAGACGACACCTCATACCTATGACCACCTTCTGATACATTCAGAGACATAAATGCAGATACTCCTTTACCAATGATTAACAGACAGGCAATACAGGAATATTTTGAAAACGAAGCACCTATATCGATTGATTAAACCTTTAGGAGAATTATTTACTACATAGATTAGTTAATATAGTTTATTTTACGACACTTTTATTTTGATGACAATAATTTTATTTTATTAGATAATAATCTTGATTCTTTTGTTTTATAGATATAGTACCCAGCCTAAAGGACGGCTTCTTTACTAATCTAATCCTCTTCTGTGAAATGCGCAGCAGATAATCGTGTGCTACTACTTGCCTTAAAGTTTTTGATACGTAACGCCAATTCCCATTGTTATCTGCCTTTACTTTCTTTGGGAAATAAATATACTCCTCTGTTTTTACAAGTTAACGCACTACATTGAGGCATTTTGGTCAAAATTACGGAAAATAGGAAAGCTAAACTTAGTAGATTGATTGCAAAAATCCATACAATTTGACAGCTAATATATCAAAACAAGGTACAGTCGATTGTGCGCCATCTATCGTGATAAAAAGTTTGTTTGGGGCGTTCGTAAACATTTGTGAAGTTGGTACAAAAAATGAATTAACAAAACAATATGGCGGCATTACTTCCGGATCGGAACAAACGCCTTCACCTTGTTTTGTCAAATAGGAACTTCCTATTTTGGACACACGTCAAAATAAGCTTGTAGCAGGTGGTAGCTTGTGGCGTTGTAATTATTTGTAGCTGGGAAAAACAGTAATGTCCGTGTCGTGATATTCACGAAAAATAGACCCTTGACTATTTCCATCAAATATTCAATTAACGTTTCTACAAAATATTTTGATGTGAAGTTCAATCCAAAACCAAGGGTCCACTGATGTCTAGCTACCGATACGACGTCGAAATACGCCAATGTCGTGAAACTTTGCAAAGATAGTCATACCCATTCAATTCCATCAAGAATAGGTACTCTAATATCCCAAGGGCTAATAATGCAAAGATTCTTTACCTGAATCAGATTTTGAAGATTATAAGTTTGAGACGGTTAAGCTATTAATAATAATAAGCCTTTTATTTCATTCCCTTAAATTACAATACATTTCAATTAACAATAGATTAGTTGAAAATTGATACATTAAAATTGATTATAATTGATTAATACATTATAATTATAATTGATTGTAATTGATTATTATAGTTGATTATTGATTATAGTTGATTATTGATTATAGTTGATTATAAGAATTTTAATTAATTAATTATTTTTTTTCTTGAAACATGCACTATGTAATTTTAATTAAATAAAAAAAAATGTTTCACGTAATTCATAATATTCAATTAAAGGGAACCCCTATGCGGGTAAAGGCCTCCTCCAGACTAGACCATTTCTCTCTATCTTGAGCTTCCCTCATCCAGCTTACGCCAGCGACAGCTCGGATGTCATCTGCCCATCGCTTGAGCGGGCGGCCCACACGTCGCTTGCCAGAGCTGGGCCCTCTCCACTTGGTTACTCTCTTTGTCCATCTTCCATCCTCACAACGAGATAGATGACCTGCCCATTTCCATTTCAAGTTTCTTACATGGTTTATTGCGTCAGTGACCTGTGTTCGTTTGCGGATTTGAGTGTTTTTTACTTTATCCGAAAGTTTAAGGTTCAGAATACTTCTTTCCATTGCTCTTTGACAGATTGAGATTTTGCTAGCCGTTTTCTCTGTTAAGCACCATGTTTGCCAGCCATATGTGAGGCAGGGCAATACACAAGAATCCAGTACTTTCTTTTTTAGTTTGGTGGGCAATTTAGATTTCATTATGTGTTTTAATGACCAATATCGTTTCCATGCTGAGCCGATCCTTCTCTCCACTTATTTCTTGTCTATCTCTCTAAAGGATAGCTGCTTACCCAGATATATGTAGTCATTGACATACCTACTCTACATTATCGTCATTTATTTGAATCGGTGTTAAGATACTGTTAGTCATTATTTTTGTTTTGTCAAAATTTATTTCCAGTCCGACTTTAATGCTTCGCAAATGTAGAGTAGTTAGCATGTCATTGAGTTCTTCAGCAGTGCTGGCTAGTAGTGCAATATCGTCCGCAAATCGCAGATGGCTCAGGTACTTGCCGTCTATTTTTATGCCTTTATTTTCCCAGCCTGTATCTTTAAGAATGAGTTCCAGAACGGCTATGAAAATTTTCGGTGACAGCGGATCCCTCTGGCGGACGCCGCGCTCTATTTTGAAAGTCGGTCCAGTTCTCTCCAGTCTGATCTTACTCTTACAGTTTTCGTATATGTTGCTAATGATATCTATGTACGTTGACTCTATTTCGTGGTATTGTAGAGCCTCTTTGATTGACGCGTGTGAAATAGAGTCAAAAGCTTTCCGGTAGTCTACGAAGGCTATGTAGAGTGGGGAATTAAACTCTTTGTATTTCTCGATCACTTGACTGAGAACGTGAATGTGGTCTACAGTGGAATATTTGGACCTAAACCCAGCCTGTTCTATGGGTTGTTTGGCATCAATCTTTGGACCGATTCTTTTCAGCAGACACTGGGAGAACAATTTGTATAGACTCGCCATGAGACTAATTGGTCTGTAATTTGGGACGTCTGATGGATCTCCTTTCTTATAATTAAGAACGATTTCAGATACAATCCATTGTTCTGGCACTTTCCGCTCTTTCAGGATCTTGTTGAAAAGCATGGTAATTAAACCTGAAACAATTTTTTCGCCTATTTTCAGTGCTTCATTAATAATAGAGTCGGGCCCTGGGCTTTTTCGATAGTTTAGGTGTCTGATACCCAATATAATTTCCATCAAGGAGAAGTCTTTCATTTCGGTTTCGTCTTTTAGCACCTGTGAAACTCTATCTATTGATACTTCTTCAATGGGTCTCTTTTTATATAATTTTCTATAAAAATTTGTAGCCAACAAAACTAAGTCTTTTCTGTTCTCTGAACTACCTTCCGAGGTGTTAATTTTTGGTATCCACATTTTATATTGAAGTAGAGACTTATTCGCCGACTTTACACTACCTGTATTCTGTAACCAACTTTCATAGATATCTAGTTTGTAGTTTTCGTATTCCTTATGTATATTTTTGTTGATGGTTTTGTATAAACTTTTTAACTCTATTTTTTCTTCCTTGCTTCTACTACTTTTTAGTTGTAATGTATGCCTTTTCTTAATTAATTCTCTGGTTTCATTTGATAATTTAAAGAACTTTTTTAATTTCTGATTACTTCTTGCTTGTTTCAGACTCTCTATTATACTTGATTCTATGTAGTCATATAAACATTGAATAGACATTTTTGTGTATGGTTTTTCTTCAAGTGCTTTTCCCAAGGTTTATAAATATCTCAGTTAAGCTATTATGTCTAATAAATACATAAACTCACGCCTTCTTCATGTGTAATAATAACTAGATTGTCTCTAGAGATAGATTAAGTACCCCAATGTACGAAAAGGAATTAGAATTACTAGTTGTGATGGTGTATTCACGCATTTTAAGGATTGTAATAACTTGTGATCTCATTATACCAAATGCTTACCTACTTTTAAACGCCCATTATTGTTAGTAAGTGATGTCTAAGTGGAAATAATGTTGTGCCACTAATAGGATAACATTCATAATAAAGGCAGTATGCTTAAGTGTTAATTTGTTTATGATTTAACTGGTAATATTATTATTCCAAAAGTTAATTTAAAATGTCCAATATTCTTGGTAAGTGATTGTCCAAAGTGACAGCGCCATTGATAAAGAATAGTTATAGGTACTTATAATAAGAAATTAAGCCTTAGAGTTAACTGTAACTCTTCATTGTTCTTAATTCCCGAACTTTTGAGAGCCTCTTCCAAAATATAATGTGCACGTTTTCTTCCATCCATTGTTCTGAAATATGCTGCTTTATTAAAAATCCAACAAAAATATTTAAAATCAGTATTCATTTGACTCACGCTGTCAACTTACAGCGAGGCAATTAATTGCGTAACACACTATCAATCGAAGTCGGTTTCATTTTGACAGTTCAACAACATTCATTGCGTTATTTACGTTGTCGAGCAGACACAATTTTCGAACATAAGAAGCAACGGATTAGCAATTTGCTTCAAAACGATTCAAATTCCGATTGAAAATGTGCGACGCAATTTGGGTGCTGTTTTTGTATTTCTCATTTGAGATAGTCGCGAGCGGGCGTGCCTGCAGAGTGCGTGTGCTATCGAAGTGACGTCCCATCGTCACCCGTAGTGCTTTGAAGCTAGCTTCACTGATACTGCACCTTCGTTGTAGGTAAATGAAACTAAAAATAAATAGTAGGTATGTACTAATCTGTTCACAATTCCCGTGATTCACGAGTTTCTGGTGGCATAAGCTGGAGTGCTAGTGTGCTTCTTTTTTTTTCTAGCCTGTTTTGTGTCCCACTGCTGGGCAAAGACTTCCTTTACTTTTCCAAACCTTTCTACCTTGTACGATCTCTGGCCATGTTAGCCCTGCAAAAATTATCAGATCGTCACACCACCTTCGCCGCGGTTTACCTCGACGGCGATGTTCTCCCTGACGCATCCAGTGGGTGACGATCTTTGCCCATCTCTCCGAGTGCATTCGTGCGACATGGCCAGCCCACCCACTTCAGGCTGGCTGTTTTTTCCCAAAATTTGGCTACTTGAGATTTATAAAGTATGAGATTGACGTTCTTCCTGTTAGGGTATATAATTATGTTCTGTGTGCTTCACTATATGCGCAAACGATAGTGCACGTGTCACCCATAGGAGTAAACATTTTGTAAATATATTAATTAAAATGGCATGGCGCGTTGGTGTTTTAGGATATATATTGACTACTGCTGCTACTGCGCACCGCAGTCATACGAAGTCGCAAACTGACGCGAACATGTATACAAGCAAAATAAGCGAAGAGGTGCCAAAAGAGCCTTGCAGCACTCTATTTTTCATTTTTAATACGAATTTTCCGCAGCTGTCAGTTGCTTGTATATGGGAATCTAACAATATTCAATGAATATATTTAGTTTCATAACATTTAACTTTTTTGTACTACTTTTTAGTGTTCGATTTCATTAAATAAATAATTAAAATTTTATAGAGTTTTTACTTCTTTCACGCGCATACCCCATCCCTATTTGTTCCATGCGGCACGGGAAGTCATTTTCCGTAAAATGACCGTTTTTGAGTAAAATGACTCTTGAAATATCCAACAAAACCCCGTGCTACCGCAGCTGTGTATACTTAACTATGTTGTACAGACGCCAGCAGGTCAAGCTACCCGATACTGTCAAATTATCCTAATCAATCTTGAACCTAATGCTTTAGCGATAAAGTTGAAAATCTATTAAAGTTCGACAAATTGTAGTAGCTGGATGTGCTGGCGTCTGTACATACCCAATCATTTAATCTAAAAAATAAAATAACCCGGTCCGTTTCCAGGTCTCTAAGGACCTTTAAAGTCAGGAACCTGGTACGGTAAGTACAGCTGCCATCGCACGAACGAACTTCCAGTTTTTAATCCTATTCGATTAAATATTGTGATTATCCGGCTGTCCACTAGCAAAATCGAATGTCAAATATATCGTTCTAGCTCAAGTTCTGGAACGCTGATGGCTGCGTTCATTTCACGAGTTCATTGAACTTTAGAATAGCGTTCAATAAATTCACTAACTTGGCATCAATTCAGGATTTTTTAACGTAACAATGAGTGTTGTGATATAAAATTCGAAATTTCAAATAACTATACGTATTATTTAAATTACTTATAATGAAATACATCATTTTAAGGTTGAAATACGACCTTCACGTCTACAAAAACGTCGCGATACCACCAACATAATAACAAAAACGCCTTCTGCCGTCATCTGTCACGTTGGCTCCTCCGTTAGTGCTAATGTCCGCTAGGGTCACGAGTGTACACTGGTGAATTGCATTTTAGCGAATTATTGAATTAAAATACGGATTAGTATCGTGCCAGTTTAAATTACAGGTGAGTGTTAAAATAATAATTCAAATTTCAGCATCTTTTGTGTTTTCCAAGTGAATTATCTAGCAATATGTGTGTAAAAAAAGAAATTAAAAAAAAACTCAGACGACGCACCGGCCGCGCGAAATCGTGAGATTTTTGCAAACAGGTTTTCTCGGCCGCTTTTGTTTTATAAACTTTATTTTTACTGCATAGCGAATCGGGTTATATCAGTTAATGTGCCTTGTTAAACTTAAAATGTTCAACAACAAGCATAATGCAATATATTAGGATCAACACGATTCTTTGAAACTATGTAATTTTATTTTATTTGGAATAGAATAAAATTAAGTTTTACGGAAACAATATATTTTATCAGGTATAAAATTGGTAAAAATAAGCCAGTACTTATATTTTTATAATGTTTAGATTGAGGGTAGATTTAAAATTAAAACGGAAGGTACTTACTTAATATTATTTTTTTCAATTTGCCGAACGCCATACTTACAATACTTAAAAATTTGAAAATTAGTCTGATAAGCATGCCTGCTGCTGGATGCAATGGTAATTTCCAAAACGAATCTAACTAAATAAATAGTTTTTGTTTCAAGATAAATTATGATGGGATCAGTATGAATTTATGATATAATCGTCGATAACTCGATATTCTTAATTATCATACAACGACAGCATACCTAATTATATGAAACTTTTGATACCCGTTTTAATTTTTTACAATGAGTCGATATTTTAAAACATTAATCTCGTTTTTACCATAATTTATTTATTTTTCATTCCGATGGGATAATAAATTGAAGCAAAAACGTTTTATCTACAAAAATCATCATCGGTATCATCATACAGCAGTCCGCTGCTGGAAATATAGGCTTTTCCAATTGCAGGACCTAGGACTATCCCGATTCTCGGCCATTCTATTCCTTCCGATCCATTTTAATTCATATCGGAAGACGGAAGGAGAAAAAAAAAATACGATGACGGTCGACCGCCAAAAAGTGTGTAAATCTTTGATAAAATGCATCTGGCTCGCCCACCCAATGAGTAAACAGATTCCGTCATCAAACTGATCAAACTAGAATCGTCATCAAAACGAAGAGCTAACTAATGGTTTCGATTATTTATGCCAGTCATCTTTGAGATTTCTAAATGGGCTTTTTATGGGCTCGTGAAATGGTCGTTTTTGAGAGCCTATTGCTTTTAAATGAGTATAGGTACAGAAAATACCAGAAATAATATATATAGAACTTTGATATATACATATACTGACACCTGAGCATTTGAAAATTTTAAGCAACATTAAATACCATACAAAAAAATATTGAAATGAGGTTGTTTTCGAATTTAAATTCGCTACTGCTTCTAAACTACAAGTGATATTTTCACGGCTTGACGACGATAATATTGGTAAATCACTTCTCTAAAACTGTGTACTTTTTATTTTAAAATAATAGTTATTTTTTTACAAAACTGCGGAAGTTTAGAAATATTCGTTAGCGGGTCCGTACGACGACTGTATAGAACTACGGGTTGACAAATATACTCAATTACTCACCCATAAAGGATCATTCGTGTGTCTCTCTGTCCGTTAGACACAGCCTATTTGCCCCGCATCTAATGGACTGATTACGTCGAAATTGGTACACGTATGAATTTCTGTGACCCAAACACGGACGTGTAACGTAAATAAATGAATTTTGAATATGGAGTCAATTTTGGGGGCAGCTAAGAAAATTAAAAAAATAAAGTTTTGCAAACTGTACCGTGTGACATATCAAATATATTACTGCTACTGCGGCTTACTGTAAGGGTCTCAAATACTTATATATTTTTTTTTATAATTTTAAAATAAATTATTTTAAAGTTATTTAAGAAAACAGACGAACGAGAACGCCCCGCGCCACGACTCCGCCTCGACTCGACTCTCGTGTGGGCTACGCGCCTAAGGGTCTCAAATATATATGTATTTTATTATTTTCAAATAACGTGTTTTAAAGTTATTTAAGAAAATAGACGAAAATTGACCATTCTTCCCCCTTATCTCCGAAACTACTGAGCCTAAAATTTTGAAAAAAATACAGAAAATAGTTCTTTACCTTTATATTACACGAAAACTTATAAAAAGTCTATGGTCTTAAAATAACATGGCAAATCTGTCAATATTATGCGTACAAACTCACATTTGCAATTGGAATATAAGGGAGAATATGTTTTTCAACTACAATGTTAAGTTTGTTCTTAGGATAAATTCATCCCAACTACGGAACCCTTCATTGTGTGTGATCCGACACGCACTTGGCCGGTTCTTTGGTAATAATGTTTATTCTCTAAATTAAAAAGTTTACGTGAGATTTTCATTGACCCCCTCGCCCCTTCAAATGACATCACCCAAAGCATAATCATTTAGCCGGAATATGTCCGGCTGCTGGACTTATGACCTGCCCTCTGCCTTTCGCATCACATAACATACCTACTGCATATGCTATATAAAAAAAAAAAAACAATATACCTATTAGTATAACAAGGATAAGTAAGGTTTTGTAATACCATCACCGCAAAACGCCCGGTACACGTAAATAAACGTAATTTTCCTGTAACACATTAAATAGAGTTATATATCTGGACCGTGAAAGTATCCTTATCTAAAAATATATGATATGTTTTTCCAATTTGTTGGTGATAGGGGACAGCTTATATCAATATGTCGGACACCCACACACTACTCGATTCAGGAGATACGTATTTTCACTCCGGCTAACTTTCCCGAACCTGGGAGGAAGTATTCAACTCTCGATTGAATAGGTTTATTCTAGACATGCATGTATCTACTATGAGAGCAGCGATGGCTCAGTGCCCAGTGGAAACTGCCCCGACTTACGAGTCGAGTCGGGTCGTAGGTTCGAACCCTGACAGGCGGTTTACTTTGCATAAATTATTTCATCACCACTGCTCTCAACACGGTGAACTATAACATCGTGAGGAAACCGGCATGTTCTAGAACCAAAAATTCTAAGATATGTGACATCCGCCAGCCTGCACTGGGTCCGAGTTCTTTTCACATAGAGGCCTGAGTCCCAGCCGTAGATCTTCTCTAGTATCGTCATGATATGAGATAAGTTCATTCTGTGGACAACGTATTAGCCCTTGTACCTATATAGCATTTCTATTCTTGCGGCTGTTAGCCCAGGGTGTGTAGGACGTACCTATATGTATATGTAAGTACTTACCGTGGACGCTATTTTAATAATCAATTAATCTGCCTAGCCTTTTCCCAACTATGTTGGGGTCGGCTTCCAGTCTAACCGGATGCAGCTGAATACCAGTATTTTACATGGAGCGATTGCCTATCTGACCTTCACAACCCAGTTACTGGGTAGTACGATACCCCTTGGTAAGACTGGTTGTCAGACTTTCGGGCATCTGACGACCCGTAACGACTGTCAAAGATCCACGAATGACAGCCGGGACCAACGGCTTAAAGTGCTTTCCGAGGCACGGAGGAGTCTCGGTATGAAAACCCATCCACAGACCAACCCCGGCAAGCGTAGCTTAACCTGATGGATCGACCCGTGCTGTTATTATTTAGCCACGAGCTCCTCTATCCTCGTTTATCAATAAAACATTAAAACAAAATAATTGTAAATGCATCAGACTCCAGCCAGAAATAGTTGATGACGTCACGTTAAAAATACGCGGGTGACACCCGGTGTAGGTTTTTTTTTGTTTTTACTCTGTCGAGTCGCAGCCTGACTGTTTGCTACCATATGTTTTGAGTGAATGATGCAGCTTCTTAGGAATTTTAAGTAGTGGATGAACCAAATAAAAAGGATTTTCGCCATGAATAAATTCGCTAGACTGCGACTAAATTACTTTTTATAAACCATATAAAAAATAAAATTGAATTTGGAATGTTGGAGGATGGGCAGTGGCCCAATCGCTACCTACTCCTTGCCATGAATAAGTAAGTGGTCTATGATAAAGCCCTTTTGCAGCCGTCAACGTTTTCAGTCAGGCCCCATAAATGAATTAACTGCTTTATAAAATAGCTAGGGACCCGCCGCTACTTCGCTCGGTTTTACCGTACGACTTAACAAAAGATTGAGATTTCTTTATTACAAAAATATTTAGTTAAGTTTCATCACTTTACTATTAGTATTATAATTAAAATCCATTGCGTAGTTTAAAAGAACAACGCGGTCACACAGACAGACACGAAAAGCTACTTATATTTATTTTATAATATTTACAGAAGACTAGCAGCGTCCCGCGATTTCATCCGCGGAAGTCTCGAACCCTTAGGAATATCAGGATAAAAAGTACCTATCCTAAGTTATAAACTATCTAATCCAAATCCGTTCAGAAGTTTTTGCGTGAAAGTGTGACAAACACGGGGTTGTTCCCAGAAGGTCTACAAGTCGTTCTCGAAAAATGAAAATTCATAAGTACTTCACTTCTCAACGGGTCCACGACATTTTAAAATATAAATTTTTTTCATTAGACTCGTGGACAACAACCCCAAACGTCCATCCATCCATCCTCACAAACTTTCGAGTTTATAATATTTGTAGGATAGTAAGATTAGTAAGATACACCTACACTTTTTTTATAATTTCTAGGTTTCTATTATTTGGAGTTGTTGCGGCTCATAACCGTTCTAGACCATTCCTTCATGAAGAAGGCCAGCTCATCGCGCTATTTTCGCTTAGCATACTATTATCTACAATCCCATACCAAGCAACGCAGTAAGCTATCTTACGGCATCTTTAAACATGAAAAGGATAACTGATATTACGTTAAAAAAAGTAAAAAACAGACTTCAAACACCTAAAATGAATAAAATAACTTTCTTGAAGTCGGTGCCAAGCTAAGGTACATTGAAGAATTGAAGACATCGACTTCAGAAGCTGTTAAGTTTTTTAAGAATGTTATTTTATTTGTTTTTTTTTTTCCTATTTTAAATATTTGAATATACAATTACATAAGCCCAACACGAACTAAAAGAAGAATCATTAATATCCGCTTAGAAATGCCGGAGATATAGTACATTTATGCATATAACTTCGTACATAAGAATAATTACCTAATGTATTATATACTAATATCTTCCTAATGTATGTAGATCACGTTAGTGAAATAATCATCAAAATTTGTGCATTAGTTTTTGAGAAAATCGCGGACATACAAACATACATACATACGGGTCGAATACAGAACCTCCTTTTTTGAAGTCGGTTAAAAGTCGATATCGGTTGCAAGCATAGATATAGTATATGTATCCTACTAGCGTTATATCTATGGTTGCAAGATATTTCTATCTCAAACATGACTACACTGCTAGAAAGAACTTTTGGCCCTCGAATGACATTAACGGGGGGCGCTGTTATTAAACATTTGTGCGATATTTTTTGTTAAATGTATTGCAAAAACAAGATGGCGGTGTTAGTTCTGATTTTGACCACGCGCCAAAAGGTCCAGTACAGCTACACTAGCGCCAGGAGACGCCCTGTGACCTAGACAGACGCTGACCTTATTAATAACGTCCTACAAAGGTTATGTGCGCGTACATACCGGCGCACGTGCTAAAAGATGCATTAATGTGGAAAAACAAAGGAGTAACGATCAATACGGATTTACGGCGTTGTGTTGGTATTCTGTTTATCTTTTGGGGATTGGCGTGCGTGATGTTTCATTTTTTTATTAATGAAAAGTTTAAAATTGCCTCCTATTACTTGTACACCTCTGCCCAAGGAATACAATATTGACTGGTGCTACATGGAGCTACTGCCTATCTGACCTCCACAACCCAGTTACTGGGTAATACGATACCCCTTGGTAAGACTGGTCGTCAGGCTTTCGGGCTTCTGACGACCCGTAACGACTGTCAAAGATCCACGAATGACAGCCGGGACCAACCGGCTTAACGTGCTTTCCGAGGCACAGAGGGGTGTTGGTACGTAAAGATGTTGACCCATCCATGGAATGATCGATCGACCCGTGCGGCTGTTATTACTTAGCCACAAGCCTGTCAGTTTCGTTTTAACGAATATGTCGCTGCTTTAATTTGACAGTGGCACATAAATGTGTATTTTTTTTTTTTTGATAATGTTACCGTTCAGAGCCAAGCCGTTCATTTATAACAGAAATTTGATAAATTATACGTTGATTTAAATAATTTTCAAAGCGTTGTCTTTATTCAAATAAAAGATATAAACCATTACTTTTTTTGTTTCATTTGAACTGCTTTTCCTGAAAAAAGTAAATTTTCGAGATTTGTCGTTATAAAACGATGTGTTTTGCGAATTTGATCTTTATTACAATTACTAGAAATTGGTTCATTGACAGGTGTCAGGAACGCATTCCCTCGACGGCCGGACTGTAGATAATGTAAATATCCATAGGAACGGTGACCACTTACCTTCAGGTGGGGTGGGTGGGTCGTTTTTTGCCACCAAATTTTTTTCTCAAGAAAATAACTTGGCATCCTTCCCTATACAAAATTAACGTTAAAGTATTTGTTAGCACAAGATAAGACAAGTAATGTAAAACAAAATAAACTAGTTACTTAATGCTCTAGACACTCACAAGGACTTTGACCGTAACATTGATAAGAAACGAGAAATTCTTATTCAATGCATCACTCGCTATTTGTAGATGAGAAAAAAAAAATGCACAGATTTAAACAGTTTTTTTTTTTGTTTGACTGTAGATATACAGGGTTATTGGTAAAACGTCAACAACCTCTTAAGGAGTCATTGTACTCATCATTATGAACAACTTTTACTATGGGACCAAACCTGAAATCGCGAAAAATAAATCAGCGGTTTCCTACATTTATGTTCGCAAAACTCGTCAAAATGTATGATGTTTCATTTGCAGATTTTTTTTCGCGAATTCAGGTTTGGTCCCATAGTAAAAGTTGTTCATAATGATGAGTACAATGACCCCTTAAGATGTTGTTGGTGTTTTACCAATAACCCTGTATAAATGTTCTAGAATCAAATCTTCAAAGACATTTGACATCCACTAACCCGCACTGGATCCACGTGCTCAATAACAAGTAACTACCCACTCCTTCCCACAGAGAGGAAGCCTGACTGCCTGAGTCCCGACAGAGTCAGTTATAACCTAAACGTAGTCCCTCTTAAAGGTATTCAGTCTTACAAAGGGGTATCGCGTGTTACCCACTGGGTTGTGGAGCCAAAATAGGCAGTCGCCCTATTCAAAATCCTGTTATTCAGCAGCACTCGGTTAGACTGGAAGCAGGCCCCAACATATTTGGGAAAAGGCTAGGCAAGTGATGGTGACCTCATGAATGTTTTTTCGACATTCTTTAAGCTAAAAGGCGAGGCAAATTGAAATGAGAGTATACTCGAGTCCTTGAAAATCAGTCAGCGCGTTACCTTCTTTCGCTTATCGTGCTATACTAATTTTTAAAGCGTTTCGTCTTATTTATACAGAAATTATGATTAATATTACGTGTAAATTTGTTTTATATGAGCATGTTTTCTTGTACAAAACAATGATTTGAAAATCGACATCATGAATGTTGTTAAAATGTACCATGTACACTGGCGCGGACGGTGAACCACTTTTCAACCTTATTACTAAGATAATAAGGTTGACAAGTGGTTCACCGCCAGTGTCCGCGATGGTACGTCCGGCGGACACTGGTCAGTCTACCCCTGCAGAATCCCCTAGATTAGAAACACTTTTTTTAAAATACGGGTTTTGCAGTTTTTTTTTTATTATTTGTGATGGGTTTGCTCTTAACTCTAGTCTAGGTCAGAGGTGACAGAGACAAAGTCGACGATGGACTGAGCTTACCCAGCAGAAGCCTGTTCACTCTCACTTTGTAGAGATTAGGGTTGTATGCGTTCGGAAAAATCTTGATTCCTAAAATCCTCCCCGGATTGGCCATATTTCATGATAGTTTTTTGTGATTTGCAGACGTCATAGTTGATGAAACCCACCTTAATTTAGGACTTAATTGAGGCTATAGGAGTTTAGGCCATGCAAATCACAACGTCTTACAGTGGCATTGACCTTGAATCCTTGCCAAGACCTCAAACTTAAGCATTTAAATCAAATACATCGATTCCCCCACTACTTACTTGGCATGGGATTAAGACATAGGTGTGCTTTATAGGCTATACACATCGTCGCGCAAATCTTTTAATAACCGACGAAAACTTCAACGCTAATGGATCTAGAATCATCATCTACCTAGCCTTGGGGTCTACGAGGGGTCTTGGTATGTATAGATACGGACCAACCGCCACAAGCGTCTAGCTTAACCTGGTCGATCGACCCGTGCGGCTATTATTACTTAGCCACAAGCTCCTCGAATTCATGTTGACAGTTAGCGAATCGATGTCTCGCAGACCCTGTATAACTCTGTCTTCCCTTACGGGAAATTCAGGCTAGCCTTGATGATAATGCAATTAATAGATTTCAAACAAACACTTTCTCTTCCACCTGATATTGCAAAATCTCCTCTCATTCGCCAAATTCCCTGCTCAGGTACAATAAGGTAGCTCCAAGGTTTTGCGGCGGCGCGTAGGTGGCGGTATCGTGTGCGAGTATCGAGTGACCGGCTTGTAGTAGCTGCGTTTGTTGTGTTAATAGTATTTACCTGTGTTCTTACGACCCTTTTATCGAGGTCTGTTTCCCTATAATGTCTAACTAAACTATTGTTGATTTCGTATCGTATTAACGTTTTACTATAGGCTCGACCCCTGTTACATAGGACTTAAACCTAACTGGTTTACTACAAGTGCACCTCTGTCTTACCCTTCGGGGGTTACAGGCGTGATGTTATGTTATGTTTCGCGAATATTATCTATGCCGATAGTGTCCCGCTTGCACCGCTATACGCATTTAAAACCTCGCTCTGTTTCTCTCAATTGTTTGAAGATGACCGAGACAGAATGATGTTTTAAATATGTTTAGCACTTAGTCATTTCATTCGCTGTGCAAGCGGGCTTATTGTTTTACACGGAAAATAAAAAAGAAACGTAAACGAAAAGCGACATTCCGTTGTGTACCTAGTTTAACAGAATTGAAAAACAGGTTGTTTTACAGACAGATAAACCCACTTTCGCTGGCAGATAATAACTTGTATAAAAGAACGTAAGTATTTTAGGATGACTTTATCACTGTCACTTGTATGCACAAGTCACGGCCTTGCGAGATATTTGTGATATTTTTCACTTTCTGTAAAATAAAACGTGTAAAGTATAAAGCCTCAATGTTTTCTGTCGCCATTTGTCTAACTTATACATAATATACCACCCTATTATTGTCCCCTTGCGGGCCAAAGGCCTCTTCTCATACAGAGAAAGCACGGGCATATGATCACCTCACTTGCTCAAGACGAGTTGGTGATTTGTATTATCCAGGTTTCTTCACGTTGTTTTGCCTTCACCGATGTCAGAAAAGTCCAAGATAAACTCAGAAAGTACAATATAACGTTGTCACTTGCTCAGATTTGAGCCCACAAACTCATGCATGACAGGCGAGGCATACACATAATCAGCTTATAATTTTGTCACTGCTGGTATACCGACCTCCTCTCTGAGAGAGAGATTGGGCCGTAATCTACCACACGAGCCCATTACGGGTGATGTCACATGCCTACGTTATGAGCTGTTAAAGACACCATAATTTAAACTGGAAGGTGATATGGCTGGGAAGGAAGTAAATCCTGAGAAGACGGCTGATAGAGATAAATCGAAGAAAAAGACTTAGACCGCCGACCCCAAATAAATTTGGATAAGGGATGACAAAAGTAAACTATAGTTGATAGCGTATTCCCCTTTTTACTTAGGGTCAGTTCACACCGAGACGCGACGTGATGCGATGCTGCGCGCTCTTATTAACAAAGTGATATAATATCGAATTTATTTACTACACGATAAGGTATAAGCGCCGCGCAGAACTGCGCATTTCAGCGTACTTCGACATGCGTTCACGCTCGTACTGAAATTATATCATTTCGTGTACAAAATAAGTACGACTTTATGTCGCTTTGTTAAAAAGTGCGGGCAGGGTCGCGTTTCGGTGTGAATTGACTCTTAGAGTGAAATATTATTATTATAATAGGCTGTGTCAAATTATTTGAAGACACAGTCTAAAGTATTGTTGATGTCATATCTCATTAACAAACGAAATTCCTGAAATAATTGAGCGAAACGAAATATGAACTAATATATATTTATTTACGCTTTACAGTTTTTACTTTATTCATTATACCATCGCCTTGAATAAACTCTTTTTTTAAAAAAATTGTCAAAAACATTCACAGGACCAAATACAGTTCCCTGGGGAACCCTCAACTCCAACTAAAATAACTCCTTACAAAATTTCTTGTAAAATGAATACTTTCTTAACAAAATTAGTTACCTTGTCCACCCTTAGCACCCACGCAAAGGTAAAGGTCAGACTGTTATTAGGTTCTACACGGTTAAAATATTAATAAAGGTACGGCTACTCGTCTCAAAAGCTTTACTTAAAATAGCCTTTTTGTGTAGTAGGTAGTTTATTATATATATTTATTTTTAACAGTCTGTCATACCTGTTCACGTGCTAGATTAGGTAAAATCGTGCGGTCATAAATGATTCTACTTAGGTTAGGTATTATATGTAGAACTTCTCATGCCGCATTTCCACGGCTGGACGAGGCCCGTGCCTGTCGAGGCCTGTCGCGGCCCGTGCCGAGCATTTCATGGATCATCCCATACATTCGATTTACTATGGGACCAAAACACCAGCAACCTCTAAAGGGGTCATTGTACTCATAATTATGAACAACATTTACTATGGGCCCAAACCTGAAATCGCGAAAAAAAATCAGCTGTTCAGTACATTTATGTTTGCATAATTCGTCAAAATGAACTGAACAGCTGCTTTTTTTTTCGCGATTTCGGGTTTGGTCCCATAGTGAAAGTTGTTCATAATGATGAGTACAATGACCCCTTTAGAGGTTGCTGGTGTTTTACAAATAACCCTGTATATACGAGTATATGCCTCATTTAATAGTTCAGAAATAGGAATATGACAAAATACTGTGTTTAGCCAATAGAACGCCAAAAAGCTGATCGAAAGGTTCTGGATCATTCACAGAAAGCTGCAGAATATTTCGGCAAGATGGAATTCGAATCCCAGATATACTAACACACTTAGTTTTTATATCGATTACAGTAATATCATTCACGCTTCATCGTATACCACACTTGACTGCGTACATACATGCGTTTATGTACTTTGTATGTATCTGTACGGCCATATACCTATACTTCCACTTCGATATGGTATTGAGAATGAACTGAATATGTTACGTGTCGCATTATGATGTCTTGTAGTTCTGAGCTTGTGGATTAAGAATTTGATTACAGTCTTTGCAATGCATGTCCTAATATCCTTTTTTATTTTTAACGGGTGGCATGGTTGGTTAAGGTACCACCTATCATGTCGCAGGCCGTGGGTTCGATTCCCATCCAGGACAAACATTTGTGTGCATCAACATGTCTCTGTCCTGAGTCTGGGTGTAATTAATTACCTATATAAGTATGTATTTACAAAAAAAAAAAAAGTTGTGTATATAGTATATCATGGTTTCCATAGTACAAACTCTGCTTAGTTTGGGATCAGATGACCGTGTGTGAATAATGTCCCAGGATATATTATTAAATATTTATATATATTAAATATATAAGCGTCTTTTCAGCTAAAACACTAGGTGTAGGATGGCTGTTTTGGTAGTTGTATTTGACGTTCAAAAAGTGCTGATTTTTAGCATAATTTGAATACACGATTATTGATTTCCTCCTCACTTTTTTGACTGGCCTGTTGGTCTAGTGGTTAGTGGCCCTGACTGCTATGCCGGAGGTCGTGGGTTCGATTCCCACCCAGGACAAATGTTTGTGTGATGAGCATGATCATTTGTTCTGTGTCTGGGTGTAATTTATCTATATATGTATGTATTTAGAAATATATAAGTATGTTTATCAGTTGTCTAGTACTCATAACACAAGCTCTGCTTAGCTTGAGGCTAGACGGCGTTGTGTGATAGTTGTGGAATATTATTATTATTATTATTATTATTAATTACTTTGCTATAGTTCTCTGCCACTGCCTTTATTACGATACAGGCGAAATAAAATGCAGTCTTGGTTCCGGAATCAATATGGAGGGTGCAATTTTTACGAAGCCCTGCAACCACCCGGTTGCAGGGCTTCGTAAAAATTGCTTCTTAAGTTCTTATAGATTATTTAAAAAGTATTTGAAAGCGACGTGGTGCTTGTTGACAGAGAAAAAAGAGAAGAAGAAAAAGGTGCTAACCACAAAGAAATTACTTTAGGCCGGGACCACTCGCACCTTGCAACATTGTAATTTATTCTAAATCATGTTTCACACATTGCCGACAGATGGCAGAAAGAGTCCCCAACCAATACAGGGTTATTGGTAAAACACCAACAACTTCTTAAGGGGTCATTGTACTCATCATTATGAACAACTTTTACTATGGGGCCAAACCCGAAATCGCAAAAAAAAAATCAGCTGTTCAATACATTTTGACGAATTATGCGAACAAAGACGTACTGAACAGCTGATTTTTTTTCGCGATTTCAGGTTTGAGGTTTGGTCCCATAGGAAAAGTTGTTCATAATGACGAGTACAATGACCCTTTAAGAGGTTGTTGGTGTTTTACCAATAACCCTGTATATTGAGGCGTGCATCGTCCACAGCATTAACCCCCGCCCCTCATAGTTCACCACCAACGATCATCAATCTGCTAGCTCATAGCCAACAATATGAATATGTACTTGTAACCGCCTGACCGTTACCCTGATATACCAGATGTGACATTGACATACATTATATTGTCTTGCCAAACATCTAGCACCCATCAATTACCTGCGGCCTTCACGGGGTCATCTGCCTATTAAAGGACGTCACTATACGTAGTAAGCGAATCGTGACTCATGTATGGATGACTAAACCAAAAATGCATGCGAATGTGCCCGTGTTTGATTCGACGGTCAGCCTCGCCTTGAAACTATCCGATGTGGTTCTGATAGATTCTTTGAACTTGGTAATACGCGAGTCTGGTTTTAAGCAATTCGCAATCACAATCTGAATCATTTTGAAGCAAATTACTAATCCATTACTTCATAATAATATGTTCGAAAAATTTGTCTGCTCAAAAACGTAAAAAACGCAACGAATGTTGTTGAACTGTCAAAATGAAAGCCATAGCTACTGTGTGTTACACAATTACCTCGCAGGTGTTGTTTGCTCCCGCCAGGGTTGCGGGTTGTTCGAAAGAGTTGCCGTGGCCCTGGCACAGGCAACTGAAGGAACACGGGTGGGTTTTAGTCAGTAGAAGTCTGACACGCCCTCCCGCTTCGCCCAGAGCGTGAGAAGTTATTTGATGATTTCCCATCCGAAAAAAAAAGGTGGTGCTTGCTGACTGTGGTGACAATTAGTAATTCTAGGGTAACTCTAGATTATATCCTATATTTGGCATTTCAAGCTTTTAGACACCTCCATCAGTTCCATCAGTAAATTGAAGTGGAATTCTCTTGTGATGTAAAGATTAGGTATTCGGCAAGGTTGCTTGCATAACGGCACATAACTAACCCCTCAAACAGTTACATAAACTACCCCCCTGTACTTCGTTCCTTATCTTGTCAGGAACCTTCTCCTTTAAGAGGGCCCTTCCCGGCCCGTCTATCATCAACGCGAGCGTGGTCGAAAAGCTTGTTGTTTCATCCAGCGCAACGCCCGTTAACAAGCAAGTGAGAACGCGATAACATTGAACGAAAAATAGTGTGCGGATATTTTATGAAACTTGTTCCAGGAAATGCGTGTTTTTAGCAAGCCTTACAAGTTTGTGAAATAATGTTTGTCATTTAGAATCTCCATTACATGCGCGAGGGTTCTATCGATATTTTTTCTTTACTTTTACAATGTATGAGTACATTATGAACGGCCAAAGTTCAGGTAAACATTGTACAAAAAAGCTGGTTTTTGGAGGCTTATACTGAATTTGTTTCTCCAAATTTTTATTTTTTTGCTTTGATAGAAACTACAGTGCACAAAATACATATTAGTTCAAAAATGCCTTAGAAAGATATGTTAAGGCCCGTCCTCCCTAAAATACGGCGAAACTAAGTAACTTTGTGTCCATTTTTTACAGTAACTATAGCATATTTTTGATAGAAAAAAATATATAATAATCTACAATACATAAGAAGTGATTTCATGTGTCCAGAAATCTGCTTTAGTTTATATAACTAAAGAAAAAAAAAGGTAAACCCAGGTCTATTTTTTCTAGTTTTTACCATATTACTCCTACAATTTTCATTAAAAGTGTTCATAAATTTACACAGTTCTCTACAAAATAATAAGAAATGATTTCATGTCATTACTTTTTTTAAATTATTTTTATTTGATTTTAAATTAATTTACAAAGCAAATCATTAGCGGCAAATTTATGCTGCGCCCCGCTCTCGCCCAAAATCTCAGTGCGGGGCGAGACGTGTTGCTGGACGGACCTGTGCCGCGTTGTGTGACGACCTCCTCGCTTCGATAAACATTGTTTTTTTTGTGAACAGTGTAGCCACACGGACAGAGTTTCATTTAATTTTTGGTATCTTACCTACCTTATACGTGACTATATTTTTTTTTTGTGTGAATACATCCTTTACTTTGTTAATATTAGTGTATTCAGTGTGTTTTATTATATTATAGTAAAAAAATTAACAATCATTTTCTAAAGCATAGTGTGTTCAAGATGGGAAGTAAACAAAGACAAAAAAACGAAATCTCAAAAAATTATACAAAAGAAGGGGACAGAGATTACAAGAGTAAGTTTCCTATTTCAATTAGGTACATTGAAATAGGAAACTTACTCTTGTAATCTCTGTCTCCTTCTTTTGTTGTTTCTAGTACCTACTTCAATTCATATTTTGGTAATTTTCGTGTTATGTATTATAGGTTGGTACTTAATTAACCAAAGAATAAGTAAATATTCCCTATCCCTACTACAAAATCCCACCTACAAATGGTAGGTACTGTCCAATGGTCTCTGCTGGCTGCATCAGATCGTGCGGGGAATATCTGATGTTTGTCTATCCCTTATCATCCTATCAAATTCATTTTAAATACAAAAGATTTTGACGGTAATGACGACATTCCTTCAAGACACGGATAGGGCTAGCGGCCAGTAACAATGCGTAAATTGAAAAAAATAAACAAATTTCAAACAAACTAAATAATAACGAAAATTAGTATAGCCCTATGGTGTCTCCGAGATACTATTTTAGAAAAATGTAAATAAATCAATAAATATTAACGTTTAATGAAATTAAAATATCCTTATAAAAACGAGAACGTGGAACCGTATACGTGTGTTGATTTCATGCCGCCATTGCAGCGCCACGTTGTATAATTCAATGTGTAGATGTAAATGGTGTGAAATCTTCCGGGCTACCAGTTCAGTTAAGTGTACCTCAAGGTTCAATACTGGATCCATTCTTGTTCTTAGTGTATATCAGTGACTTACCATTCTATTTAAAGGGTATCTGTGACGTTGTACTGTTTGTAGGTGACACCTCTCTTATTTTTAAAGTAGACAGGAATAGACAAGATTTTGACGACGTAAACACTGCACTCTCAATGGTTACAGATTGGTTTGCCTTACCGAATGTTAGAAATCTAGGACCCAACATCATTTTAGATAGAGATGCTTTAAACTGTAGACTCGGCAGTTTTTCTGGGTATAACAGTAGATGCCAAACTTCAGTGGGGCCCACATATACTCGTATCAAGCCTAGCGGGAAGGCTCAGTTCAGCCGCCTACGCTGTCACGAAAGTAAGACAATACACTGACGTTGATACAGCTAGGTTAGTCTATTTTAGTTATTTTTCATAGCACTATGTCATATGGTATTCTGCTCTGGGGCAAAGCCGCTGACATTCAAAATATATTTGTTCTTCAGAAACCAGCTGTTCGAACAATTTACCAGCTCGGTGCCAGAGTTTCTATGAGAGATTTTTTTTAAACATATTGGTATTCTCACGGTGGCATCACAATTCATCTTCGCCAACATCTTATATATATAAGACAAAATATACATTTATACACTAAAAACAGGGATATTCACAATCTTAACACCAGAAATAAGGACAAATTTAGTGCTCGATTTCACCGGCTTCATAAGGTTCATAACTCATTTGTTGGGCTTGGTATATCCTTTTATAACAAGCTACCCTCTTCTTTGCTAGATTTGCCCTTCAATGCGTTTAAAGCTAAAGTAAAATCTAACCTTTGTTCAAAGGCATACTGTTCAATAATCAACTAATCAAAAGACGTCCAAATGTCAGTTGCGGAAATCTTGTTAAATACCTTTTATACAAAGACTGTATTAGTCATGTAAAATCTATAAAACACGGAGTTGACAACGAAAAAATCGCTTTAGAGCAATTATCAAAACAGGAAGGGATTAAAATACAACCGTGTGTGTGGTTTGTTTCTGGACGAACGGTTGCCCTACATAGGCTCTAGCACTGACGGAATCGGCAATGACATGACAATTGAAGTAAAGTGCCCTATTTCAGCCTACCAATTCAACTTTGAAGAGGCTGTAAGAAAAAATTAAATGAAAATGGCAATATCACCATAAACAAAAATCACAACTGGAAAAAAAAACAAAGACCAAAGCAAGTAAAACTATTAACAATGGCGGAGCAACAGAAAAGATGGAAACAGGGAAGAAAATGGGACAGCGAAACAACACGATCCTCTCAACATACTTGCTCATAAATGATAAAAAAACGAAGGAATATGATGAGGTAGAAAACTAGAAAACAAACACCACGAAAAGGAAGTACACGGATTTCCGTGTACACGGAAATCCGTGTACTTCCTTTTTTGTTCATTTGAACACTGACAAGAAAGAAAGCAAGATTCAAATAAATGAAGAAGATACAGAAAATACTTTTTATTACTCTACTGACTTTCCGAATGCTTCAATTCAAGAGTTCGGTAATATACGAGTAAGCGATGATGAAGAAGTTCAAATAAAAAGAAGAAAACATTGACCGAAATTCAATGAAATTTTAATGAATTTTGAGTAATCTGTCAATAAACAAGTTAAATATTGGTTTTCTTTTTGACAAACAACAAAAATGTTATGATGCACCAGCAATGCCCGCAAATTCGTACGTGCAGGCATTGAAATAAATGCCGATGCCGATTGTTTTTAGCTACTAATATTCTTGGTTCTTGAGCATATCCACTAACAAAATGAAAAAAAGATCTACAAATTGATCTTGTCTTATAGTACCTACATTTTTGTTTGTGGAGTGGGCTCTTTCGCTATCGTCTAGTTGTACAGACGCCAGCACATCAAGCTACTACAATCTGTCAGATTTCTTTAATAGATTTTCGACTTTATTGCTAAAGCATTAGGTTCAAAGTTGATTGGGAAAATCTGACAGTTTCGGGTAGGTTGACCTGCTGGCGTCTGTACCTCTAGGGTTTCATATCAGGTCCTACATAACATGAATTTAATATCATATACAGTGTTCAAAATCCCTTACCCTTTTTTTCGTTCGCTTTTTAATTTCATCTCTGTGCTATACAGATAAGACGCTATTTTATAAAATTGTAAATAAATCAATAAATAATAACGTTTAATGAAATTAAAATATATCCTTATAAAACGAGAACGTGGAACCGTATACGTGTGTTGATTTCATGCCGCCATTGCAGCGCCACGTTGTATAATTGTTAACTGGTAGAAATGTACATACTTTTATTTCAGAACGTGATTGATGTGACTAATAAAGAAATATCTAAACAAGATGTTTTATGTGTTGCCACTCCTTAAAGATTGTAAAGTTAATTTTTTAATACCTTATATGTAGGTATTTATAAAAACATCTGCGGTCTTACTACAAAAGGTTTAAAAACATGTTCAACGCATGTCTAACGTCAAACTCCATACATAAAAAAAAAACATAAAATACGCGTTGAACATCTTTTGTAATAAGACGGCTATTATTAATTACTCTATGTCGCGCGCGGTAGAAATCGTGTACACCCTAGCGAAGCATCGCGCGCGATGTTTAGGTTCGGGTGGTGCGGGGAGTAGTACAAAGCTCCGCCCACACACGCAAGGTCGTTGGCGCCGGTAAAAACCTTAAAACGCTATAATCACGTACGAGCGCTTGTATGAAAAGTATGACGGGTTGGCCGCTCTTAAATATCATGTCTCCACGCCTGTCTAAAAGAGGTATGCAGTGTTTAGTATACCCACATTTCGTCCATTATAAGTCTCATAATATAATAAGCAATCCTTCTGCCAATAACTAGGCACAAATCCAAATATTTGAAGTGAATAAACGATATTGAAAATATGACTCACAAAACTTAACTTGAAGTAAACCATCGTGTACATACATAAAACATCGGATTTTGAATGAATACCTTCACTGACTCACAATTTTATCGATAGTAAAATTATTCATCGAACGTAATTTACGCATTGTGAAGGATATGATGATTTGTGGGTGACTGTGTCATACATAGATGATAAAGTGTTACACACATCTAAGGTATGATGACGAATTGATGAATGGTTACTTATAGCTTTTTTTTGTGAGCTATGTACCGTCGTCTCTCTCACTGCGCCGTTGCGAGTATTATTTTGAATGCTTAGTTGGAACCTCACTCAAGTGAGCGCACACAATTCGAAAGCGAACTCATTTGTTTTTAAAGTAAATCATCGCAGTTTCACATGTCAACGAAACACCGTTCGAAAATCGAAGCGATGTTATTATAAAACTAGCTTCTGCCCACAACGTTTGCGTGGAAGTCGTAAGACACCACAATATATGTACAGACGCCAGCAGATCAACCTACCCGAAACTGTCAGATTTTCCCAATCAACCATGAACCTAACGCTTTAGCAATAAAGTCGAAAATCTATTAAAGAAATCTGACAGATTGTAGTAGCTTGATGTGCTGGCGTCTGTACTAAAATCAGCTACATTTCTCGCCTGCTCTATTAGGTACTTCATTTTCGCTTAGCGTTGTTTCTTACTTTTTTTCTTTTTGCTAGGCTCCTAAGGGTGGTAGCTCGCAGCGTGATGTTAAATAGCCTATAATCTTCCTCAAGAATTGGGCTATCATATGCAAAATAATAGATTATGTAACTATTGCATAATGAGGGGTATTAAAACACATGAAGTTATAGATACTATCTACATTTACGTAATTGGTAGTTACAATATTTAAATAAAAAACCAAAGTTAGCAATCTACACTTATTCATATCGTAAAGTTCTGATTATGAATTCAAAAATACTTTATGCATGTACAACTCGAACAAAATAAAAAGTTTTATTATAAATGATACAGATTTCTTAACAATAAACTGTCCCTTTTCAATGGTGCTTTCAGAGAGCAAATGCTCGTGTTACTATAAAAAAATACCCAAATCTCTATAGGTGTGCCTATAAATTTAGAGGGTTTCCCTCGATTTCCATGTGATCCCCTCAGCAGATTCTGACTTTGTGATAATGGTACCACCTTGAAAGCATACCCTTTTAAACAAACAATTTTCAAAATCGGTCCACAATTGACGCAGAAATCGGTTCTTTTAAGACCATAGACTTCTTATAGGTTTTCCTGTAATCTATAGCTATAAAATTACTTTCTGTATTTTTTTCAAAATTTTAAGGTCAGTAGTTTCGGAGATAAAGGGGGAATGGTAAATTTCCGTCTATTTTCTTAAATAACTTTAAAACAGTTTATTTTCAAATTATAAAATAATAATTACGTTTGAAACCCTCACAGTAAGCCCTTTTATTTGTTATATCGCACGGTACAATTGCATATATATTTTTCTAATTTACTTATTTGCCCCCAAAATTGACCCTCATATACAAAATTCATTAATTTACATTACACGTCCGTGTTTGGGTCACAGAAATACGTACGTGAACTAAATGTCAACTTAATCGGTCCATTGGATTTGGAGCAAATTGGCTGTGACAGACGGACGGACAGACACATGAATGATCCTATAAGGGTTTCCGTTTTTTCCTTTTGAGGTACGGAACCCTAAAAACATACATAGTCGAACATATGGTTATATGTTCGACTCCTTTTTGAAACTCGGTTAAAAAATGACGATTTTTAAAAACTTTCATTTCAAACAATCGTTCATTATTCCTTTTCAACATTATAAAGGGAATCTCTGTGCAAAATTTCAGCTTTCTAGATCCATATAGATTTATACTGTTTGACAAAATGCAGGTAATTCCGTTACAATTTAAATTTAAGAGGATTGTGAAGCGCCGATACGCGGTGCGATTTTTAGAGGCAATTGCCTACATTTCATACAATTATTTACATAAATATTGTTTCGGGCGATAACGTTTTTGCTCCCCTAAACCTTTACGAAATGAGACAATTTTAATCTCATTACATTCAGTACACTTCAATCTAGGTATGTATGTTTTTCGTTTTTAGTATTTCAATTTAATTTAATTTAAAAAAATAAAAATGCTCGAGCATGTTTTTATGTCAAAAATATAGATATTTAGATGCTAATAACTTATATTGTATACAATATTTCTTTATAACAAAAACGTGTGGACCTAGTTTTTCATAATACCAACAACATTTCCAAAAATTATGAAAAATAGACTATGTTTACGGGGAGAAAAACGTTATCTCTTTTTGTATGAAAATTTACAGCTTCACAATCCTCTTAACCATGCAGAAAACATGGTACTGGTTTTGAATGAACTGAATTTGACACTATCAAATATAAGCGCGTGCCACTATAGGTGGTAGAGATATTATAATTGAAACTCGGTCGCGTTACTTGCCAAGTGACAGCGAATTAAAACCCAGGTGAACTGCACAGGTGCGGATACGGGGGGGAGGGGGGGGGGATGGGTGCAGTTGCCCTTCTCCTCCCCCCCGGCTTCCACCAATCTTTATAACCTGTACGTATTTTTACTTTGTACTTACATTCAGATATACAGATGTATCAGAAAGGCGTGATCAAATTTAAGAGTGCTGTATAGATCATCAAACTGAACAACTTTCTCCATGGGACCAACATCATAATCGAGAAAAAATTATCAGCTGTTCCGTACATTTGGGTCGAGTTATTCAAGCTTTGTACAGCTACGTACAAAGGTACGGTACGGGACAGCTGATATTTTTTTCAGTTTCATGGTTTGTATGTATTACATACTTAAAGGAGATTGACCAGACCTGGTATATCGATATTTGTTCTGTGGTGACTTAGATTAATAATGTTGATAATTCCTGTTTTTAAATATGATGATTTTATATAGTAAGTAATGGGAATCCTTAAATTCTCCGCATAAAAAACAAAAACATAAAAATATTACTTTTTATTTCGATTTCCTATTTACCCATACATAGCTTTTTTCACGCAAGATTTGTCACATGTCATTGGTATGGCAATCAAAGAGTATGTTAACTATAAAACCTTCTTGACTTACCCTAAATAAGAAAATTACCCATCCAATGATTGAAATTTATATTTTATTCGAACAATTAGCAAATTGTAGGTACAACCTACAATTTGCTAATTGTTCGAATATCTGTTACATGTGAATTTTCAAGTTTGTAGCCTCATCATCAGCGTTTATCTGTCGGAATTGACAAGTTTTGAAAATACTCAAACGTCATTTTGTCTACTTAATTCGTATTTTGAATTTACCAGCATTAGGTATTTACTTGTGTCAAAAAGTCACTAAGAGATTCCATTGTAGACCTAGATTTTAAGACATAATTACCGTAGAATTATGATAAAATGGTGAATGACAGTTGAAAACCCTAAAATCGTCCTTTAAATTAAACCATAAATATTTGAGTCACCACATGATTCATAGGTTTCTTATTCACTCGGTCAATCTCCTTTGACCACACTTTTCTGTTACACCCTGTATTATGTAGATAAATCTTAGTCATCCTCGAACAGGGGGTTCGTTGTTGAGTTAACGGAAAATAGGTGCCGAAGGTTTTTTAAAGAACTTACATGGCTCGGGAAACTAACTCTCCCCTTCCCCCACATTCTCCAAAGAGAAACATTTACCCCCTCCTTGATCGAAAACTGCACTGCATTATAATCGCCTCCGCAAGTGGCGATAATTTAATGCACGCTGAGATAAGCCACCACTTTTCTGACTGCTTGAGCCATTCTCACCTGAGAGCTGGATGACAGTTGCCCATGAGGAGGATGGAGTTGAATACGTGCGATTGCAAAAAGCCTTTGTCCAGTAGTGCAGAGGAGCTATTCTCATAAACGAGAGGGTTCAAGTCAACGAGCCCTGACTATTCAACCTGGAAACTCCAAGCGATTCCGAGGTGAAACTATAGTATAAAAATAACAATGATGAAACAGATCCTTTTGCAAAACAATCGGAGGAAGACGGGAGTGACGATTGTATGATAAGCAATGACGCTATTCTATATACAGCCTATTCAATAAATTAGTTTTAAGGACCTCATTGTGTACCTGGGGTTCGACGATGGATGGACAGTCGTAGAAACAAATGTCGTAGGATGATTTGATAATTCGAATTTTCGCGAAAACACAGATCCTAACTAATATTATAAATGCGAAAGTAAGTTTGTTTGTTACCTTTTCACGCCTAAACCACTGAACCGATCATCCTGAAATTTTGCATATTTGTTGTCACGTGTATAGAAACGGACATAGGGTACCTTTTATCCCGAAAACAAAGTACTGTTTCCGAGAGAAAAAAAAAGTAACGTTCTTATGGCGCCAGGTGTCTTTCGAATCATTGTTGAGTTGTTATATATTATATATTTTTCTGATTTTGCTTACTGTAGTAGATCATATACTTTTAGGCATTATAAAACTTGCGTTATTTGCGTTTAGGTCCTGTAATCCTCTTAAGTAAGTACCTAATACAAAATGCGAAGGTGAGTTTGTTTGTTTGTTACGCTTTCACGCTAAAACCGCTGAACGGATTTGGATGGGCACATGGGTAGAATTAGGACAGGATACTTTTAATCCCGGTAGTGCGTCCCTGTTTGATAATTTCCGACAACCATGCAGGTGAAGCCGCGGGCAAAGCTAGTAATTATATAATGGTGAAAACAGTTCTCAATCTTACTGGAAAAAGGTTTTTGCAAAAACACGAGTCGCTCTAGTAACATTGAATATCATTAACTCTGATTGGCTAGATCTTTGCTTACTGCCCAAATCTTATTCTGATTGGTTCCTGGTTTTACCCTGTGAGCTTTGAAGTATTATATTATAGAGTTATGAAGGGTTACATAATAGAATATAGATTTATAGGAACTTTACTTTTTATTGAACATTTTAGTTACATAATCTACACAACTTTGTCCAAGGAACTATGTATAATGTAAGTTGTTCGTTTTTATGAACTGAGTAACTATTTTAAGTTTCACACGCTATTTATCACAAATCTTGTGTAGAATCATTTTCTATTAGAACAAAATGCGTGAATGACTGACATATAAAACATCAACCAATCAGGTTAGATCTCGTTTTGGGCGCTCCGACCGGCCAATCAGAGTTCTTATTTCATAATAGCTAACATTTCGTTTTGCAATATTACTAGAGCGACTCCCGTTTTTCCAGTAACCCCTTTTTCTCCTTTTTTTTTTAAAAAAAACCCTTTTTCCAGTAAGATTGAGAAATGTTTTCACCATTGTCTAATTATCCGTGTTTTCGCAATATCCCTAGGGTTTTCGCGAAAGGTTGGGTAAAGTGGAGCAAGTTTAGATTTTTAACCGACTTCCAAAAGGAGGAGGTTCTCAATTCGTCTGTATGTTTTTTTTTTTTTTTGTATGTTTGTTACGCGATTACTCAAAGACGGATGGACCGAATTAGAAAATTCTTTTTTTGTTTGATAGGGTATACTTCCGAGGTGGTCCCATATAAATTTTATTAACTTTGCTTGGGGAGTTTTTGAGTTAGCTTCAACAATGCGTATATTTCCCACTTATTTTATGTGGATGATGTGATGGTGTTTTAATAACTTCCTATCACTGTTATTTACATGGCTATATCTACAATTATTGTGCTCAATTATGTATTCGAATTTGTGTGGGGTAGATTCCACAACCAAAAAGTGAAAAATAAAAACTTTTTAGCAAAAAATAAAACCGACTTTCAAAACAAAACACTACAAAGTGAAAAATAACTTTAATTTCGGAAGTCGGTGGCAAAAAACGAAAATACTAAACCCAAGATACCGACTACCGAAACTAAAGTTATTTTTCACTTTGTAGTGTTTTGTTTTGAAAGTCGGTTTTATTTTTTGCTAAAAAGTTTTTTAAATGTATGAATGAAATGCACCAGCATGGTTTGACCAGACTCGATTACTCGAATGAACCCAAAGATTCACACTAGCCCCTGTTGCCTCATGTTACATGGTGCAACAGAGACCATTGCAAATGAAGGAGTAGACCGGGGGGCGCGATAATGGTAGGGAAGACGTGCCCTTAGGATGTGGAAGGGATAAAGAGCCGAAAACATAGCCTTCCTCAAGAATTGGGCTATCAAATCCGATCGGAAGTACCAGAGATTATAGCGCGTTCAAACATACTTACAGAAAAAGGAACTCTTCAGCTTTATCATTATATTAACTAGTATAGAACGTTGCCTGTAGCTATATTTATACATAATTATTAATTATACAGTATTTTATGATAACTAACAGGATAACGTTTCAAATATGCCATATTAATATTATCCCTGTCTTTTTCCTCACGGCAAGGGCAAAATAGTATCTAGATATACCTACAATTATGGAGGAGGAGCTCGTGGCTAAGTAATAACAGCCGCACGGGTCAATTCATTAGGTTAAGCTACGCTTGCCGGGGTTGGTCTGTGGATGGGTGACCATCTTTACATACCGAGACTCCTCCGTGCCTCGGAAAGCACGTTAAGCCGTTGGTCCCGGCTGTCATTCGTGGATCTTTGACAGTCGTTACGGGTCATCAGAAGCCCGAAAGTCTGACAACCAGTCTTACCAAGGGGTATCGTATTACCCAGTAACTGGGTTGTGGAGGTCAGATAGGCTGTCGCTCCATGTAAAATACTGGTATTCAGCTGCATCCGGTTAGACTGGAAGCCGACCCCAACATAGTTGGGAAAAGGCTAGGCAGATGATGATGATATACCTACAATTATAATATGTATGTTTAAGCCAGCCTAGGTGCAGTACCTATCAGTCTAACGGTCTCTATCCAATATTGATTAATAAAACCCTGCTCGGTTAAGCTACAGTTGCCGCGATCGGTTCGTGGATGGGTGACCATTCTTTACTTATCGAGACTCCTCCGTGCCTCGGAAAGCACGTTAAACCATATATCCCGGCTGTCTTATGTTCTATGTTAACGGGTTTGGTTTCCGCACTTAGTCCTTCGAGTGGGCCATGGCGGCCGTTATTGGTTATTCCAACCACCGGCTGTCATTCGTAGATCTGACAGTCGTTACGGGTAGTCAGAAGCCCAAAAGTCTTACAAATAGTCTTACCAAGTGGTATCCTGTTACCCAGTAACTGGGTTGTGGAAGATGAGCAGTCGCTGACACATAAGATCATTGTACCCTGTGTTCACAAAATAAATGAATTTTGAATTTTGAATTTTCTCTCCAAGTAAAATACTACTGACTCGCACGCTAGCTCGTACTGTGTACTAGCTATTAGTCCCATCTAGTGTCGTTTATCACTTAAGTGTGTACATGAAAATCAAAGACTTTTTCGTCTTTTTTTTCCAACTGACCTGGAAGTAGTTCTGGTTGAAGGGCGGCTGCTGCACCTGTTTCTGGCGCAGTTGCCGCTCCAACTCCTCAACTGTGCACACATTCTTCAGTCCTGGTACCGGCTGCGGGGGAAAAGAAGTGTTATTGACCTGAAGAAAAAATTAATCAAAATAAAAAATACACATACATACGAGTAGTATGACACATAGTATGACATAACAGAAGCCCGAAAGTCTGACAACCTGTCTTACCAAGGGGTATTTTACTACCTAGTAACTGGGTTGTGGAGGTCAGATATGCAGTCGCTCCATGTAAACTACTAGTATTGAGCTGCATCCGGTTAGTCTGGAAGCCGACCCCAACATAGATGGGAAAATGCTAGGCAGATTGAAAGCCTACCTCGCTGCGTATTTGTAATTTTTAATATTTTTAGGGTTCGTACCTCAAAAGGAAAAAACGGAATCCTTATAGGTTCACTCATGTGTCTGTCTGTCCGTCTGTCACAGCCAATTTACTCTGAATCTGCTGTACCAATTAAGTTGAAATTTGGTACACGTATTTCTGGGACCCAAACACGGATGTGTAATGTAAATTGACCATTGAATTGACCATGAATTAAAATAACATGGTAAATCTCTCAATATTGTGCGTACAAACTTACATTTGTCAATAGTTAAACGAAAATGATCCAACCCATATTACGTATAATGTGGGTTGGATCCTTTTCGTTTAACTATGGACATTTGTAGTTGGCATGTATGGGAGAACGTGTTTTTCAACTACAATGTTAAGTTTGTTCTTGGGATAAATACATACCAACTACGGAACCCTTCATTGTGCGTGTTCCGACACGCACTTGACCGGTTATTTTTTATTTATTTAAGATGGGATTGCTCTTGACTCTAGTCTAGGTCGGAGGTGACAAAGACCGAGTCGACGATGGAGTGAGCTCGACCTACTAAGTCTAGGCATCCTAATGACTTGCCTTTTTTAGGATCTTTTGTCAATAGGATCTAGGACCTTAAGTCTCCTAAACATAAGTGTGTTGATGTGTCATAATTACTCATAATCGGTGCATCATCATTGATGAAATACGATGTAGGTACGAATTTTTAAGTTGTGTTTTTGGGGTTTGTTTGTAGGGCATATACCTATAGTCCTCTTTTGTTATATTTAATGTTTGCTAATACAAAATCATTAAAATTGAAATAAATAATCGGATAGAAAGCTAACTTGGAACGCATCGGTAATCCTACCAGAACTTAGGGAATATACGTATACAGGGTGACTGGTAATTAGTGACCGATACTTAAACACATGATTGTACTCATGATAACAAACAACTTTTACTATGGGACCAAACCCGAATTCGCAAAAAAAAAATCTGCTGTTCCAAATTCCTGTTCGCATAACTCATCAAAATGTATGGAGCAGCAGATTTTTTTTCGCGATTACAGCGCCCTAAGTGCGTAACACACTATCAGTCGACATCAGTTTCATTTTCAACCGACTTCAAAAAGGAAGAGGTTCTCAATTCGTCTGTATGTTTTTTTTTTTTTGTATGTTTCTTACGCGATTACTCGACCGATTTGGAAAATTCTTTTTTTGTTTGAAAGGGTATACTTCCGAGGTGGTCCCATATAAATTTTATTAACTTTGCTTGGGGAGTTTTTGAATTAGCTTCAGTAATGCGTATATTTTCCACTTAGTTTATGTGGATGATGTGATGATGTTTTAATAACCTCCTATTACAATTATTGTGGTCGATTATGTATTCGAATTTGTGTGGGGTAGGTTCCACAACTAAAAAGTGAAAAATAAAAACTTTTTAGCAAAAATAAAACCGACTTCCAAAACAAAACACTACAACGTGAAAAATAACTTTAATTTCGGAAGTCGATAGCAAAAAACGAAAATACTAAACCAAAGACACCGACTACCGAAATTAAAGTTATTTTTCACTTTGTAGTGTTTTGTTTTGGAAGTCGGTTTTATTTTTTGCTAAAAAGTTTTTTGACAGTTGAACAACATTCATTGCGTGATTTAGGTTGTCGAGCTGACAAATTTTTCGAACCTATTAGTAATTTGCTTCAAAATGATTTAGATTCCGATTGATAATGTGTTACGCAATTTTAGGGTACAGGTTTTAGTCAAAGTTGTTTGTTATCATGAGTACAATCATGTGTTTAAGTATCGATCACTAATTACCAGTCATTATAGAGATTGACAGCTCACTTCAAACTTAGCTCACCAGACAGTTTCATCTCATCTCTTAAGACAAAGAAAGAGTTTTAAATGTTATAACATCCGCTGTTCTCATTGTACTCTAGCTTGTTGACGCGATAAGTCGGTCATTGCTTTGTAATAAATTCTATTAGTACATTAAATAGTAGATATAAACATTATTTATGGATGTGGAAGTTGCGACTTGAGAGAGACAATTATTTATTTATAAATAACCAATAGCGTCGAATATAACAATGCGTTCAGGGCGTTGTTGGGCCTGACGCGCTAGTGCGGTGCGTCGGGCATGTTTGCGGACGCACACGTTGACGGCTTCCACGCCGTGCCACAGATTACTAAATAGTTACTACGTAAGCCGTGCTTCGCAAGCGATGTGCCGCGGCGCTCGGCAGGTGGCGCGCCAGCTCCAACAGCAGCCTGGCTGTCATTGCGGATAAGCTGGACACGCGTTACGTCCAACACTGGGCTATTACCCACATTAGGAGATAAAATATTATTACAAAGTTTTTCATCTAATAACACTAGTTTCATAAGTTTTTCTGTACCTACTAATATTCTATGGATTATGTTGCTTGAATTTTTTTTTAAGGCTTACCAACTAAATACGTACATAATTTGCATTAACCCACAACGTTTGTCATAATTATAGATTTCGCATGTGTCTTAATTATAAGCTTACTTGTGCACGGCTACATAGGTAATTATCAAGCTATATTTTTCCAGTATAAGCTGACCTCCCCATGTTCTATGTTGTTGGGTTTCGTTTCCGCACTTAGTCCTTCAAGTGGACCATTGTACAGACGCCAGCAGGTCAACCTACCCGAAACTGTCAGATTTTCCCAATCAACCTTGAATCTAATGCCGTAGCAATAAAGTCGAAAATCTATTAAAGAAATCTGACAGATTGTAGTAGCTTGATGTGCTGGCGTCTGTACGTGAGTCAATGCGGCCGTCGGTGCTTATTCCAACCAGCCCACTTTCCTCCAGAAGTTGATCATGGCTTCCGGTCTGTTCAGAACTAGGAAAGGAAAGCTGACCTCTCATTATAAGGAAATATTATACAATGCGAGATCAGCTTTTACTGGAAATGTATAGCTTGATATGTAGCTGAAGATTATACAAAAGAAAATAAACATATAATTATACAAGGTGTAACTTACATAGCGCACAACGCTAATCTCTTGTACTCATCTTTATGAACAATCTATGGGACCAAAGAACCTGAAATCGCGGGGAAAAATCAGCTGTTCCTTACATTTTGACGAATTATGCGTACTTAAACTTTATTACTTTTTTTTAAATGTTATGTTTTTGTAATTAGTATGGACTTTGTCTGAAAATAAACGAATTATTATTATTATTATTAAATGTAGAAAACAGCTGATTGTTTTAGCGATTTCAGATTTGGTCCCATAGTAAAAGTTGTTCATAATGATGAGTACAATGACCGTAAAATTGTGTCGTAATACCTAAAAATGAATTATTGGTACTTCGCTTTAAGAATGTTGAAAATGGAGCTCGAAACTTGGCAAGTGCCATTGGATCGATAGCTAGACACACTTTATATCCCTAGTTAAAAGCCTATGAGCAAAAATGCCTCATTTTTATTTTTTTTTCGCGGCCATCAATTAAATTTAGAATAATAGCGGTAATATAACCTAATATCAGTCTGAATCGAGTTACATAGATAATTAACAAAAAAAACATTATTTTTTACATAAATTCAAGTTCAAAATATCATCTCGGACTACCTTTAAAGAAAAATCGTTTATCAATTAATTTTTACCACTACATGAGACACTCATCTAGTTCGTTTAATTTTCAAATAAAACACACCATCATCGGCCTAGCATTTTCGGCTTCCAGTCTAAACGGATGCAGCTGAATACCAGTATTTTACATGAAGCGATTGCCTATCTGACCTCCACACCCCAATTATTGGGTAATATAATGTGTGTATTTAACTGTGGAGGCTTGTAATTAGCAATTTAGTTATATATTATTGTTATTATAAGGTTATTAATCTGTAAGCCTTTCGAAAATAAAGAAAATAAATAATAATTAATACCCCTTGCCCCTTGGTTGGTTGTCAGACTTTCGGGCTTCTGACGACCCTTAACGACTATCAAAGATCTATGAATGACAGTTGGGACTCTCAGAAATAACAGCCTGTATTTAATTAACTGTCCACCCATCGGAAAACAATTAAAAAACAAGATAATGAGAATCGCCAGTGCATATTCACACTTTGCTTAAATAGTACTAATCAGTAAAGTTACTTACGCATTGCAAGTGAACTTTATGTTAATTTGAAACCACCGGTATAGTTCTGTCCTTGTCTATAACCTGAAAATAGCATGAAAAAGGAAGATGTTTATGAAAGGATATTGTTCTCACATAAAGAAGCAACAAAAATAATGTACCCAGGGGCAGCAGTCTCGACACTCGTAACGATAGCTTTACGACTGAAATCGCTCGCTAAGTCCTAATGGGGTACCTAGACGGGCAAAATGGTAATAGTTAGGTTTGTGTAAAGACAATTATTGGCCACTTCAAATTAACCTTGAATAACGAGGAAAATTGGAGAACATAATTAAATAAAAAAACTTTTTAGCAAAAAATAAAACCGACTTCTAAAACAAAACACTACAAAGTGAAAAATAACTTTAATTTCGGAAGTCGGTGTCTTTGGTTTTGTATTTTCGTTTTTTGCCACCGACTTCCGAAATTAAAGTTATTTTTCACTTTGTAGTGTTTTGTTTTAGAAGTCGGTTTTATTTTTTGCTAAAAAGTTTTTATTTTTCACTTTTTAGTTGTGGAACCTACCCCACACAAATTCGAATACATAATTGAGCACAATAATTGTAGATATAGCCATGTAAATAACAGTGATAGGAAGTTATTAAAACATCATCACATCATCCATATAAAATAAGTGGGAAATATACGCATTCTTGAAGCTAACTCAAAAACTCCCCAAGCAAAGTTAATAAAATTTATACGGGACCACCTCGGAAGTATACCCTTTCAAACAAAAAAAGAATTTTCCAAATCGGTCGATCCGTCTTTGAGTAATCGCGTAACAAACATACAAAAAAAAAAAAAAGACGAATTGAGAACCTCCTCCTTTTGGAAGTCGGTTAAAAAAACGGTTCTCGCCGCAACTGGCTTGAAACTGTAAATGGTTTTTTCGTGCTTGTCAAGCGATTTTGACCGTCTTACTACTCCATTAGGACTTAGCGAGCGATTTCATTCGTAAAGCTATCGTTTCAAATGTCGAGACTGCCGCCCCAGTACTCTAATTGCGTAACACACTATCGATCGGAATCTGAAGCATTTTTCAAAATGTAGGGAGTAGCTGTTTTTTTTTCGCGATTTCAGGTTTGGTCTCATAGTAAAAGTTGTTCATAATGATGAGTATAATGACCCCTTTAAGAGGGTAACAGTGATTAAAATTATACCCTGTATATCTGCTGCCAAGCATTGCTGTGTTTTGGGTATCACCGTGTCCTAACCTAACCCCGCCGATATGCAATCGCTCTGGGCGTTTGTTTCCTCTTACAAGCGGAGGAATTTTTTAAAATCCTTCCTTATCTGTCAATAAAATATTTACAACAATTGACATCTAGCACCCCACACTTTTTTAAAACAAAGCTATTTTTTTTACATTCATTGTATATTCGTTGTAAAAATAAATCTGGAAAACATACTCCTAAACCCAGCGGCTTAGGCTCTGCGTTATCTGTCACTGAACGAATGAATTTGGAATTTTATTTTCTAGATTATTCCACAGTCTGTAGCAATACTAGAATATTTACCGTTCTTAGCCAGACGCATCCATTCAGGTCTGACCCGGTTCCGGTTATAAGAATAAAAACTGGTCCTTACACCCACGTCGTATCGGTTATTTATATCCATTCCCTTACCGGTATTGTTAGCGGCCTTGAGGGCCAGGCTAGTATTTAGCGCTTCTAGACTGCTGGTTTTCTGGACCTATCATACCTGTGTCTATGCTAAGTCTGCATTTCTATTGCGTAACACACATTCAATCCGCCAGATTTTGAGGGGAAACTCTTAACCCACTACCTCAGGATTATTCCGATCTGTCACCCTGCTTTGTACCCTTAGTCCTAACAGATCGAAAAAAAAAACGATCTGTCCCCCTGTTAGCAACGAGAGGACAGTTCGAACTTTATTCACTCCTATCTGGGACAGATAGGAGAATAAAGTTGCTAACAGTGGGACAGGTCAAACTTTTTTTCCGATCTGTCCCTCTAATGGGATAAACCGACCGATCGGAATAATCCCTACTTCATATACGTTTGAAAAATTCGTCTGCTCCACAACGTAAATAACGAAATGAATGTTGTTAATCTGTCAAAATTAACGGCATTGCCTTTGTGAGCGTGAGGTCTTGGGTTCGATTCCGAGGTAGGGCTAAGTATTATTGGGTTTTCCATAAGGAATTTCTCAGAAAGTTGACCGTTTCCCTGAGTTTGGTAGTTGGAGTGATATTACTTCCGTGCCTCGGAAAGCACGTTATGACGTTGGTACTGCGCCTGATCACTCTCCGGCCGTGGGAGATTGCTGTCCCATCGGACTATGAGACTAAGGGAAGAAGGAGTGCACTGTGTCACCTGCGTCGCACACACTTGTGCACTATAATATCTCCCGCGTATATATGGCTAGAGGGGCTTGTGGCTAAGTAATAACAGCCGCATGGGTCGATCGATCAACTTAAGCTACGCTTGCCGCGGTTGGCCCGTGGATGGGTGACCATCTTTACATACCAAGAAACCTCCGTGCCTCAGAAAACACGTTTCGCCGTTGGTTTCGGCTGTCATTCGTGGATCTTTCACAGTCGTTACGTCAGGAGCCCGGAAGTCTGACAACCAGTCTTACCAAGGGGTATCGTATTATTATCGTAAAATACTGGTATCCAGCTGCATCCGGTTAGACTAGAAGCCGACCCCAACATCATTGGGAAAAGGCTATGCAGATGAGATGAGATGTATAGATGGCTAGTCTCCGCTGAGATTGGCTGTCATGGCCGATATTCGGTCTGGAGGGTGTTACGCACTTACCCCGCTGACTATCCGTTGGTGCAGTATGGGGTCTTCTCCTGTGCCGGCACGATCTTCTATCTATAGTTTAGTACAAGGCTTTTGTTTGACAGCTATATCACCTGATGTTCAGCCATGACGTACTCTGTAAAACTGATAAAATTTATTCGCTCATGACCTGTAAACCAAGTTTTTCTAACTGAACAGACAGCTGTGCTGCTGCATGGGGAGTTTGTTGCGCCACTTCTTATTTTCAACTAAAGCACTAGGAAGTGGTAAAGGACGGTCGTTTTAGGGGACTCTTCTGTCCAAAAATAGCTCTTGCCAAGATGAAAATATTACCCATTCAACAAAATTGTCGGAAAGGCTCAAAGTCGAGGGAACACTGGACGTACCTACTCAAAATATGTGTGTTGTGAAATCATTACAGATCACACAAACTGCCGATTCTTTTCAAGTAGAGAATTCCAGAATGCAGCATCAATAAATGGCCTTCCGTGAGATGCGATTGCAAATCAACTTTTTATTATTTACTTTCAATAATTAAAATTAATGATGTTATTCTTACTACTTGGCGAGAACTTAACACGCAACCACGTTCTGAGATCGTGCTAAATTAATGTCAGTTCTCACTGACTATAAAATTGTTAGAATATTACTACTGGATAGTATATACACATAGATAGATCGGTTACTGAATTTGCCTTTGATTGATACGTTAATTTGTAAGTTTACTAACAATGCTTCGCTCGCGTGGCCTTTAAATACTTACCTAGCCAGAACACATTTTTGTATGAAATAAATAAAAGTGGTCTTAACGGACAGACGGATAGTCAGAGATATTGCGTTTACTAATATGCAATGTTAGGAAGGAAAAGGATGAAAATTGGAGTGGCAGTCAGATGACCAATCTAAAGTAATTTAAATATAATAATCGCGCCTTGAAACTGTTGATGGACAATCGCCAACAACATTTTGTAGTTGCAAAGGCAGAATTTAGCGGTTAACACAAGTTGGACCATATGCCATTTCCGACCCTAAAATATAAATTGACGGCACCGCTTGCATTCTAAAGGTAATTGCTTCATATCCTCGAGAATTTGGGCTGCATTTAAATGCCAATATTCTAAACCCTAAATTGTGAGAGTGATGATATGTGAGAAAAAGGAGTTGATAGAGTGACGACTGAAAGGGGAGAATGGAAGAAAAAAACGGATTGCGCCGAGCTCACGTAACATGTCAGGAAGACTATGTAGATGATGATCCTAACCCTAAAATTCTCAAACAGCACACGCTCCTAAAAATCTTTTTGTCGCTGCAAAACACCTTAATGTGATAGAGACAGCTGACAAAATTACGTTTGCAGATTCACCCGTCTTAAAATCTGTCGAAGATACACTTTAGCCGTTATTAGGCGCCACTTAACTGCCTACCCACGAGAGTAGAACTTGAACATACACGAACATACACCAGACGGGATCGGAATGCTAATAAAGATTCATTAAAATTCGCAAACACGCTGTCAACGACATTTGGTCAGCCGTGGCGTCCTGTGAGTCATTCATCCTAAGGCTATGGGAATCAATACCATGTGGTGTGTTTCTGTAACTGGTATTTGAACATGGTGTCTTCCATTGAGTACTGTTTGTTTGTTAATTACAACCTCTTAATTAGCTTCACTCTTCATCATCTGCGTAGCCTTTTCCCAACTATGTTGGGGTCGGCTTCAAGTATAATCGGATGTAGCTGGATTTGACTGCAACTAGGCAGTTATTGGGTAATACGATAACCCTTAGCAAGGTTAGTGTCAGACTTTCGTGCTTCTGACGATTTGTAACGACTGTCAGAGATCCACGAATGACAGCCGGGCCCAACGGCTTAACGTGCTTTCTGAGGCATGCAGGGGTCTTGATATGTAAAGATTGTTACCCATCCATGGACGCGTAGCTTAACCTTGTCACTCACCATTTAATTTTGGATCCTAAAAAAATGATTTTGTGCGCGAACTTCGGACTCGCCAAGATATGTCGGCCGTATTGTAGATTTAAGTATCGCCGTTCATGGAGGCTATTTAAAGATTAATCTTACTACGTCCATTGAACTCCTCATACAAAAACAGCTACAACAAATCATGAATAGGTATTATCCGGTATTCTCTCAGCGTAGCATACCAATGACGCTGCATCTACACAAGAAAGTAAATAAATATTAACAACGACTTTTACTTCGAAAGGCGATCGACGACAGAACTTTTACCGAGACTTGACTACTCCATCTTTTAATTTATTGGTGATGTCATGGAGGTTTTTGATAGTAAATTACCTACGTGTTTTTGTTTAATTTCCAAAATGTTATGCGTTGAGTTTATTGGTTTTCTCTAGCTGATCTATTCTTTGGATGGACGAGGTTGTGGGTTCAAATCCGGGCAAGTACTAATGTGACTTTTTCTATTCATAATTATATACTTTCTGAGTTTATCTTGGACATTACCATCAAACCCTAAAAAGCGCACAAACCTCCCTTCAGGCACCCAACATAGGACCACGTTCGCAAGGCATCAGTTTTATGTAATTAGCGCTTACATTTACAAAAAGATTACTAAAAAACTGAATATCTTAGACCTCAACAAACACAACCTAAAATTAAAAGGGACAGAATGGCTACTTACACTGGACTATGCCGAAACGGAGACTTTACTTACCTACATCCCTAATAAGCACACACTCATCTCCTTGCTTGCAAAAACACTCTTATCCTCGGATCCATACACACTCGCACATATCACTCTCTTACACACAATCACCACATCACCTACGTATACACACTCACACACAAACATAAACACACCTATAATCACATTCACTCACCCTCACCATCGCACTCACCTATGCATGCATAATTTAAAAACTAAAGTAACTTATATTTTTCTTTTTCATAACTTATAACTTTTTCCCTACTTAAGTTAAATCGACACAGTCCACTCATACATTTCAATTGGAAAGCCATTGCGAAGCACTGTCTCTTAAGATACAGGATACCCCTAGTTTAAGAGACAGAGTTTATTCTACAGTGTACAGATTTCTGCAGCGTCCAAATGTTTTATGTAATGTACAGACGCCAGCACATCAAGCTACTACAATCTGTCAGATTTCTTTAATAGATTTTCGACTTTATTGCTAAAGCATTAGGTTCAATGTTGATTGGGAAAACCTGACAGTTTCGGGTAGGTTGACCTGCTGGCGTCTGTACTCTACAGTGTTCTCAAAATTGTAAACTTAATGTACAATTATCTGTATTTTCGGGAAATAAAGATATTTATTTATTTTATTTATTTATTACTAACATCGGTGAAGGAAAAACTTCATGAGGAAACCTGGCTTCTGCCCACGACTTTCTTCTTGTGACATTTCAGGCTATGAGATGCGACGGGGTGCGGGGAACCCGTCGCATCGCATAGCCTGCCCGTGCTTTTAGGTACGTCGTTTATTTTACTCGGCTTCTAACTTTTCACCATTGTCTAATTATCCCTAGGGTTTTCGCGAAAATATAGCCTTCCTCAAGGATTGGGCTATCAAATGCAAAAATAATTTTTCAATGCCGACTGGTAGTTCCCGAGATTAGCGCGTTCAAACATATATCTATACAATCATACTCTTCAGCTTTATTATTAGTAGTTAATATAAGTCTGAAATCGCCAACCCGTCTTGAGCAAGCGTAGTGACCAGTGCCCCGAGCATTCCCTTCTCTATTTGAGAAGAGGCCTTTGCCCCGCAGTGAGTGGAACAGTAATAGACTGGTATTATAAGTTTAGTTGTTGCGGTTGGTCCGTGGATGGGTGACCATCTTTACATACCAAGACCCCTCTGTGTCTCGGAAAGCACATTAAGCCGACGGTCCCGGCTGTCATTCGTTCGTTAGAAGCCCGAAAGTCTGACAACAGTCTTATCAATAGGTATCGTATTACCCAATAACTGGGATGTGGAGGTCAGATAGGCAGTCCGGTTATACTGGAAGCCGACTCCAACGTAGTTGGGAAAAGGCTTGGCAGGTTGCCCAAAGCAGCTTAGGGAGGTGTCCAAACTATAGGGAACCAAACTCCTAATTCGTTTTGAAGATGGACTATGATTGATGATCATGTTTAGCAGGAAGGCTATTAAATCCCCTGTTGAGGGACCAATACATGCAAAACTATGCGAAATTACGCGTCAGAGAAATTTCATAAGGACAGTAGTTAGTTTCAATTACCCGATGTGTGTCTAAAGTCTAAAGAATCTTGGAAGTTAAAACCCACCCAAAGAAACATTCCTTTTTATAGAAATTCATAATATCGACAGCCAGACAGATCGTTAACCTTTTTATATTAATGTAGATGATTTGTCAATACGTAACGTTTATTTTATATTCTGAGCGGTATAATCTTATACTTAATATCGGAGGTAGGGTTGTCACTCAAGTTAAGAAACACAATTTTTTTGAATGCATCAAGTTTTTTTTTCCATTTCTTTATAATTCCTGAAATGAAAGTTTTTACATATTAGTGAGTAGTCCATAGTCATGTTCACTTTTTATTTTGAGCATGTTCTATGTCAGGTGAAAATTTGCCATGGACCCTGGATTGAGTTCCAACACTTGTTAAAAACATATAATATCTTGAATCATAACCGGTAATCCGCTGTTAACGTTTTCGCGGGCGCTTGACGTCTATAGACGTCATAACAATAATACTTCTATTGTGTCTCGTTTAACTTTCGCGAACAGATTAAACATAAACCTTAACTTGCAATAAATAGTGGCGATTTTAGATATCACAATCATCCTACTTGCTGTAGTGCCTGTTGACTTTGATGATTTATAGAAAGCCACTAAAGACGCAATCAACGTGGCCACGTACTCGGCTCAAACAGTATAACAAAGTACCATGAATACGGAAAATTAATCCGATCTAGCCTGTCCCTTGGTGTACTCCCCCAGCGACGCCCTAAGCGGACGCCCGTACCCCTCAGTAATGCCCTTTGCGAGTGGTCGTTTAGTTTTTAAGTTGTACACCCTGGCTGGAGGCTTTAATTTATTCAGGAAAGTCCGGTCAAGCAGCTGATAACCTCCTAGGTTGAACTGTGTCATGACATTCACAAAACCAAACTAAAAAAAAGAAAAACTAATACGAAAAGAGGAAGATCATACTAGTCAAAATTGTTACCGCAATGCCACGTCAGTCTTGTTTCATTCTTTTGACTGTACCCTCACTAACCTACTACATTTTTACAAAATTCGCAGAAAGAGGGGTAATACGAACTTTTAATTTCTGACAAGAAAACAAAAATTACACATTTCTGGCACCTTGACAACCCTACTACATTTTAGTAATGTAACATGTTTTTAACTTCGGCCGGCACTTGTCGCAGAACTTTCACTTGCAAGAGCTTTATACTGCAAGGTCAGCGAATTCGTTGCCATGCCGTACGCTTAAAAAGTAAAAGTCTTTACACTTATGTAAGTATGCACGATTCGATTGTCGCGTCGCACATTTTTGTTATTTTGATAAGCTCCCGTTTGACCACTATCTCGGCTTATGGTAAGTGATGATTGGGTGGACGACGTTCAGAAGATCGCGGGTAAGACCTGCCGATCTATTCTTTAAGGCGAATTGGTATCGTAACTGGTTTGGAGCATTAATAATGATATGGCTAACGGAGCATATAGAATTTAAAAAAAATATTCCTTTTTAAAATTCTATAATATGCTCTTCTACATTAAAATAAAGCCATAATCCCCTTATGTATTTAATGGTGAACATGTAGACGAAATTTTATTGAAATTGCTTTTGAAATTTTCGAAAATTTTCTTTAAAAAATTGAGGAAACTGCGTTTTTTTTTGTATCTAGCCAGGTTCTGTCAATCGTGTTTTGGCCCTCATAATTAATGAAAGAAAATAAAATCTTCAATTCTTATTTTCATAAAAAAGAATAAGGTAAATTTTTAGTTTTTGAGGGCAAAATTGATTTTGTGTGCAGCCGAAATGCGACACAATATTATCTTCTTTAGGACCCATTTCGTCTTAAGTTGCAATTATTGGAAATCCACCTTGTAATCTATTATCCGTTAGTCCATTACCATAGCGTATTGCTATTTTCGTATCGTCAGTGATCTAGTCAAAAGTATAGTTATGTAAATATAGCCAAACGATATTATCTAAATTCCTTTAATTCGCAAAGTGTGATAACGAAGTCAATGTACTTCATTTATCGTTCATATTTTAATAAGATTAGATTACCATCGATCGATCTTTTATCTTTTTGTTTTAAGAGGTTTCCATCACCATTCATTAGAATTGACTCCGAAAATTTCACGGTCCTCAGCGCAGAATCACCCCCTTTTGGGTATAGTGGGGCAATTGCGTAACACACTATCAATCGGAATCGGTTTCATTTTGTCAGTTCAACAACATTCATTGCGTTATTTACGTTGTCGTTGTGGTAAATTGTTATAAAGTTATTTAAGGAAATAGATGAAAATTGACCATTCCGCCCGCCTTATCTCCAAAACTACTAATTTTAAAAATTTTAAAATAATACATAACATAGTTCTATACCTATAGATTACATGTAACTTATAAGAAGTCTACGGTCTTAAAAAAAAAAAAAACATGGTAAACCTCTCGATATTGTGCGTACAAAATTACATTTGTAGTTGGACTGTATGGGAGAACATGTTTTTCAACTACGTTGTTAAGTTGTTCTTGGTATAAATTCAACCCAACTACGGAACCCTTCATTGTGCACGGTCCGACACGCACTTGACCGGTTCCCATACATCTCTGTTAGCCGTCATCTCAGTAGTCACCCCATTTCAAGCCATACCATCTTTCACACACATAGTTTTCATATCCGTCCCTTACTTATAAAGTCATCCATATCTATACTCTAAACTAAGGTAAACCCTATCTCTTCAAAGTGAGAGTGAACAGGCTTCTTCTGGGTAAGCTCACTCCATCGTCGACTTTGTCTCTGTCACCTCTGACCTAGACTAGAGTCAAGAGCAAACCCATCACAAATAATAAAAAAAAAACTTTCTCAATCGTTCCTAAACTGCAGGACAGGACGTTATTTTGTGCCAGCATCAATATTAGGAAGCGTAACGATAGACAGTAGAAAGTTGACGTCACTCTTCTTATCTCCGTGCCAACTTTCTGAAGTGGGCCAGCAAGAACTGCTCAATTCTCACGGCTCAGGAGATGTTAATCTTTGACGTTATCGTTTCCTTCGCTATCTTATTGAGTGTTATCTAAGATATACAGTTATGTGGGATTTTTGCTGGTTATTGTATGTATGTACGTACAGTAATGCCTACTGTGGTCTATTATAGTTGTTTTTTTTTTCATGTTTCATATAATTTATCATCATCATCTGCGTAGCCTTTTCCCAACTATGTTGGGGTCGGCTTCCAGTCTAACCGGATGCAGCTGAATGCCAGTATTTTACATGGAGCGACTTCTTATCTGACCTCCACAACCCAGTTACTGGTTAATACGATACCCCTCGGTAAGACTGGTTGTCGACCCGTAACGACTGTCAAAGAACCACGAATGACAGACGGGATCAACAGCTTATCGTGCTTTCCGAGGCATGGGTCTTGGTATATAAAGATCCATGGCCCAATCGCGGCTAGCGTAGCTTAACCTGATCAATCGACCGGTGCGGCTGTTATTACTTAGCCATAAGCCCCTCATGTTTCATATAATTATGTAGTTTAAATTGCTGAAAGAGGAGTAGGAGGTACGTATGTTAGTAAAGTTTCTGAAAGCTTGGTTAAGTTTCTGATTTAAAAATCATCATCTTCCCATTAACTTCGGCGCCGGGGTCGGCGCAGCAAGTCTACCATACATCTCTATTAAACAGAGATTATCAATTTGTTGTTAAGTCGAGTGAATTACTATAAAGGGACCTCAAAAACCGAGCATAAGGAAGGAAATTTGAATTTTGTCGAATCAAAAGAAGGAAAAGATTAGCTGGCGTGGTTGGTTAAGATACCGCCTATCATGTCGCAGGTCGTGGGTTCGATTCCCATCCAGCACAAATATTTGTGTGCATGAACATGTCTGTTTATCCTGAGTCTGGGTGTAATTATCTGTATAAGTATGTATTTACAAAAAAAAGTAGTGTATGTAGTTTATCAGTTATCTGATTTCCATAGTACAAGCTCTGCTTAGTTTGGGATCAGATGACCGTGTGTGAAATGTCCCAGGATATTATTATAAATGTATTTATGTGCCTAAAGTGGATTGGGTAACTTGAACTATGTCCCCTGCCTGACCAATGTTATATATTATACACGGATAAAATGGCTGGGGGTGACTTGCACACTCAATAATGGGCTCTCGGGAACGGCCGCTAACACATAGTGACGTAGTGACAAGAGGGCAACACTTCCTGAGGTGCTTGAGGAGTGGAAAGGTATTTCACGGCTATCAGGACAATCCCGGAAGTACGGTCAAGATCCCTACCAGCACCTTACTGGAATACTTCCTTCCTCCGAGCACGTTTGCTATTGCGAAATTCCACTCAAGCCGGCCAATAAAGGCAAGAAAGAGGTGGGAGCTCTGTTCCTCGTCAGTGTTCTCTCCAGCCGCCCAATTAAGGCAAGCCAGAGATGAGGACAAGATTTCTCCCGGGAGATAGGGTCCGTGGGGTCGCTACTGCCCAACAGCTCGCCACATGCTGCCCTGCGGGTTTCTGTATCTCTCTTGGTCTGGCTCCTCATCCTAGACCCGTTCCGGCAAAGTAAACTCTACCGGCACAGACCTAAAATCGGAGCGCGCAAGCCCCACCACGACGTCAACGTAGACAGACGACAGACGGATACAGCGGTGGGGTTATTATTATTATTATTTTCCCCTGAAAGTGGAAAAACAAATTCTGCTGTTTCTGCATTATATCGAGTTATGCCAACTTAATTTTATGGGGCCGCTGATATTTTTTATCGCCGTGTGCTTGTTTCTCCTGTGTGCTTGTCATCCATGAACTATATACATATCAAAGTGTCCTGAAGTCGATAATTTTATTTTCTTTGCCGAGAGCCATAACATAAATCATTGTCTATCCAACTTTCTTTCACAGCTGACGTATATAAAAGAATACAATGCTATCACACTATTGTTTGAGCTCTCTTTTAATTAATTAATGACTCATTTCAGTGCATCACGGTTTCTGAGCATTCGTCATCGGACACATGTTTTCGTTTTAGTTCGTGTTTTGTATTTTTTTTTGGTATGTATTTTGGGAATACAAAGTTGAAGTCCTTATTGCTCAATGAAAATAACACTGTATGTCTCATTCAATAATGCGTCTAATATGGGACAGCGCTCCTTGATGGACGAGTCCGGTTACTGGCTGAGGTATGACGCGTTGCGCAAGCGAACTCAAGGCCATTGGCATATATTTGCGCCTTAAGTTTTAAACACGATATGTTGAATCTTATAGTCTTACTAGATTCCGCCTGCGGCTTCGCCCGCATGGTATATCAATAAAAAGAACCCTATGTCCTTTTCCAGATCATGGCCTATCCGTGTGCCAATTTCATTCAAATGCGTTCAGCCGTGATAGCGTAAAAAACAAACAAAGTCACTTTCGCATTTATAATATTATAGTTAGGATTGTTAGGAGGATGAATAACCGGTCTATCGACACTCTAGACTCACAAAATGTATTAGGTTTAAAAAAAAAATACCCTTAACACTACTAAAGTTTCAATAATAATATAATTCAATCATGATTTGAAAGACACGTAGCGCCATCTATTATCATAAGAAAGTTATTGTTGTTTTCCTAGGGAACGGTACTTTTTTCGGGATGAAAGGTACCCTATGTCCGTTTCTGTACACCTGACAACTTAATTTATATGCAAAATTTCAGGATGATCGGTTCAGTGGTTTAGGCGTGAAAAGGTAACAAACAAACTTACTTTCGCATTTATAATATTAAGGATTCGAGAGAAGGATCTAGATATTATTTATAACGTTTCTTCTATAAGTAGGCAGATAAATACGCACTTGTATAAGCAGAATAGTGGTTTATAACTTTATAAGGCTTCAAGTTATCAAGGGGATGTCTGCCCATCTAACGTGGTTAAATCGATGTAAAGTAAGTCGATTGGTGTAACAATTCAGACAAATACAATTGGATTTGTGTCTGATCGCTTTTCCAGACAGACGGGCTTGTGGCTAAGTAACTACTAGCCGCACTGGTCGATTTGTCGTACCTAGTTGGTCCGTGGATGAGTGACCATCTTTACATAACAAGACCCCCCTAAAATAATCAGCTGTTCCCTACATTTATGTTCACATAACTCATCAAAATGTAGGGAGCAACAGGTTTCTTTTTTCGTGGTTTGGTCCCATAGTAAAAGTTGTTTGTTATCGTTAGTACAATCAGGCATTTAAGTATCGGTCACTAATTACTAATCACCTAGAGAAGAAAAAATTTCAATACTCAATACATTTATTTGCATTCCACAATGTTAACTTAGGTGGTAGGTACATTATAAAATATACATAATTTTAGATCATTGTGGACCCTGTCGGGCACAGCAAGGTAGGATACAGGAAGAGGGCTATTATTATATTATTATGTGAAAAAAGTAAAATATAAATGTTTTTCTACTACTCACTTCGACTTTGATTTTATTAATTATTTTTGGTATTCATTTTTAATTATTCATTTAATTTATCATTAAAATATTCATTAATATTATAATAGCATTTATGGATTAGGTATTGTTTCAGTTTATTTATAAATATAAGTATTAAATTTTTGTTCATTTTTAATTGCTTCTGATATTTTATTATATACTTATTTTAACTATTTTCTATTTTCGAAAAGTGAGGCCGCTATGGACTACACTAATAACTATTCTCCACCAGTCCACCAAATCAATAAGACAAATTTGTCGAAGTCTTTAAGTTTCTCATAATAAGAACGCCAAAGTTGGCCATTCAACGCAAAAATCACGATCGAAATGTAGTTGCCATATTTGTTAGATTTCAAACCATTCTATCTTGTCCTTCTCACTATGTCAGTGGGGTTGGGGTCGCAGACAAACTTTCGCCTGCTCACTACTTTGACATGTAAATTATAAGCACATTTTGCTTATACAAATTAAGTTATTCATAAATTATGTCGTGTTTTCGATAGCTTATTAATACAATATACAAACTGATGATCGGGTTTTCTTTAAATTCACGTGCAATCTTTGACCTCCGGTTTGATCAGCTTAGAAGAGTAGAAAAAATACTTAGTGTCCCCTCTAAAAAAACTTCATCATACATAGCAAAACATGACTTCATACCTGTGTTCCTCGAAGGGTTAGGCAGAGTTGCACCTTTCCTGCCAGGGTCGCAGGTTGTTTGAAAGAGTTACCGTGTCCCTGTCCAACTGAAGGAACACTGGTGGGTTTTAGTCAATAAAAGTCTGACACGCGGAAGAAGCGGCGCCAGAGCCCCAAAAAAAAAAAAAAAGAGGTGCACCTATTCCGCCGTAAGGAAAAAAAGGATATTTTGTCCTTGATGCGTCTTTTATTAGTAAGAATTATCAGGTTTTCGTTAAGTTTACGCCAATATAAAAATACTGGTAGATGCGTCTTTTTTTTTGCTGATTCCGAATATGTAAAAAACTTAATTAAGAAAAAAAATGTCATACGTCTTTTTTGATGACGTTGACGGCAGTATAGTAAACCACATATCGCCGTTCCATGTAACAGGGGGTCAGCCTATTGCCATCAACCAGGCACAAATCTGGTCTCCGAGCTGCTACTGAGAAAGTCGCATCACTCAATTAAAATCAAAATCAAAAGTCATTTATTCAAACTAGGCTGAGAATCAGCACTTTTTGAACGTCAAAATTACATAAGACAGTCCCCCAAAACGCCCGCCCTTCACCACTTCCTAGTGCTTTAGCTGGGGAGAAGAAGTGGCGCAACAAACTCCCCAGCAGAAAAAAAAAAAAATAATCTATACATATAACACTGCGCATAATAATTTAGGTATATTACGCAACACAAAACATTAAATCAAATTATTTGGTATAAGTAAGCTAGCACACGCCAATATACCAAAAAAAAAAAATATCGAAAACTATACTCAAGCAGAAACAAAATACAAAACTAAAAACGTAAGCAGAACCTTATACCTAAATAAAAGCCTCCAATGATGATGCATCCTCCTTTCTCCTACTAAACAGTGCTGCGCCTAAAAGGGTTCATAATTGATACCAGAGGCTGAAGTCTGCCTGTTTTATTGCTACACTGAGGAATCCAATAAATACTTACACACATAAACTCACGCCTTCTTCCCATGGGGTTAGGCAGAAACTACAGAACGCCACCTGCTACGATCCTTACCTACATACTCCTTTTGCTTCGTTTACATTAAATATCATACATATGATCATACATGGCACGCGCGCTGGTTGCGAGTACTCCGCACCTGACCTTTTTGGAGAACATCACCAATAAGGTCACAATGCCCTTCTGGGGCATCCCTTCGGCGGCGTTTCCACTCATATCTGCCCAATAAATTATTGCGTATTAATTCAGAGAATTCTGCACCTGCCTTTACCTTGGCGCCAGAAGTCTAGGCTAAGTTAGCAGAACTAGGTTTTATTTATCTAGGTTAGTCGCAGTGTGATGTCATCCTACTTGTATTACGTCACTAAGTGCGCGTCTAGACACCTCTTACAGTACCTATCGCTACCTCCAAATGTATGAAGTATTCTCAGGGTAGTCTATTTAAAATTTTAAACTCTTCTGACGTATAGTCCCGAATTCTAAAGGGTGTTTAAGTAATGAATTGAAAAACTTACATCATTTGACTTATCATGAAAATTAAGCGTTGCGTAAAATTAATTACGGCTATTTGCTTAAGTACGGTACATTATGGCGATAAAGTTGTAAATCTATTAATGAAAGGAGATGTTTCAAAATGGGCCAGGTCTGTATACACCACCTCAAAAAAAGAGAAAAATCCGGATAATTCGGGAAAAATACGGATAATTAATTTAAATGTATACTACGTATTGTGGTAGGGAATTGATATTTATCAATTATTTTTATCGACTTTCAACATTGCGTCTCACCGATTTAGTTATTCTATGCATAAAAACAATGACAGTAAACAACCATAGATCGACCATTGATCGTAAAAAGGGGACTGTCAGCTCTCACAACAGTGTCACTTCAGTCCTCTTCTTTAGTATTAAACATGTCAAACGTCATTAATCAATCAAAATGACAGCTTACCCCCATGACGGGTTTTTTGTTGTGTGTTGCAATTTCAAGTCTAATTAATTGTGGTTTACCAGAAAACAAAGCCATTTTAAAGTAATTGGACAGTTGAGAACTGTTTTAAATATATTTCCCTATTTTTATGTATAGTGTACACGTACCTGGCCCAAGGTCCATACATTTTGGAACATCTCCTTTGACAGATTGTAGTAGCTTGATGTGCTGGCGTCTGTACAATAGTCCCCAATCTTTCTGCTTGGGTTGAACGTAAGCGCGAGCCGATGCGCAGAATCAGAATGCATAAACAAATCAAGTTTAAAAATTAAAACACTACTACTGAAATATTACGCTCTAAAAAGTATGAAACAAGAACATATTCTCATATGAAATTTGAAAAAAGACAGACAAATTAAAAATCCGGAGTCACTCGTAGTCTGTTCGATTTGTCTTAGCATGACCAACACGGCATCATAAACAAAATGTTTTTTTATAGTTCTTGACTTAATGTCGTCTAGATGGCGCCATATTCAATTTTATGTGACGTCCCATAGCCTATAACCAGCGGACAATCAAGACGTTTCCTACAATACCTCATTTGTCAAATGATGATAAGGAGTTTAGAAGTTCTGAGGGAACAGATGAACAAACATACCGGTCAAAATCATAACCCTCCTTTTTGCTTCGCCGTAGTCGAGTAATTAAGGTTATCAGTTGGGAAAATACCATGCGCAGATGGCGCAAGATGGCGGTCGCGCTCAGTTTAGGCCGGCCAACCAGATTGGGGTTAACTGTACCTATCCTTGTATAGTTGTTGCCAAAAATACCTTTTTTTGACCCGTTTCACCCTGCGTCCATTTTCAACGCATTCAATTCAACCCTCAATATCGTTAAATAACAATTTACTCTGCTATTAGTAAGTATTAAAATCATTATTTAAGTAATAAATGTATGTCTGTATGTAGAGTGTAGAACCGTAGATACTAAGGGCTGATTTCACCAATGAAACTGAACGCGATCGGCACATCTAAATTGCGTTCAAGAGCCGTCAATGTCAATATTCTCTAACAATGATGACACTGACAGCTCTTGAGCGTGATTTAGATATGCTGATCGCGTTTAGTTTCATTAGTGAAATTCGCCCTAAAGTGCCACAAGAATCTTTCGACGCTTGACTGACACTGACAGGGCGCTACGGACAGATGAACATTTCAGAAAATGTTTCGGGAAATTGTATTAAAAAAAAAACGGAAATGCTGCCCGCATTAGTTCTTATTTTGCCCACGTGCCAAAGGATCCTTGTACAACTATAGATACCTAGCTGTAGAAATTAAAGTGTAGAAGTAGAAAGTAGTTAAATACGTTTGTCTCTCTCTTTCCAGCTTCAACAACAATGATAACAGCAGTCAACGACTTTTTAGATGATCTCCGGTGAGTTACGTTTAGTTATAGACTAAACTAACTATTGTGACTAACTCTGATTGGTATACTAACTATGGTGACTAAGGGCCGGTTTTTTGATCCGTGATTCACTCAACCAATGGTTAAACATAGTAACTAATGGTTGAATTTTGGCTAAATGTGAAGGCTAAACATGAATGTATTCCTGTTAGCTCATTCATATAAAAAAATAATAACTAATGTCATAACTCCATCGTGTTTAGCCTTTCACATTTAGCCAAAATTCAACGATTAGTTACTATGTATGGTTAAACATAGTAACTAATGGTTGAATTTTGGCTAAATGTGTTTGTCAAAATGGCATTAGTTACTATTTTGAATATGAATGAGTTAACATGAATACATTCATGTTACAAAAAATAGCCATTCACATTTAGCCAAAATTGAACCATTTCTTAATATGTATGATTAACCATTGGTTGAGTTAACTACGGATCAAAAAACCGGCCTTAAAACTAATCGATGTACTTACTAACAAACATTACTAAGCTGATTTCACCAACAAAACTGAACACGATCAGAACATCTAAGCCGAGTTCAGGAGCTGTCAGAGTCAATATTCCAAAGAAAATATTGACAGTGACAGCTCTTAAACGTGGTTTATGTGCTGATCGCGTTTCAAGTTCGCGGTTAAAGTTTCAATTGGTGAAATTCGCACTAAGGGGCCGATTTTTCAATCGTCAGTTACAATAATGTATGTATGGCGGTTTGACGTACGAGTATCTTCAATGCAAAAGCTGTCAAACCGCAATATTTATTCCTCAGACAAAAGTTATCTGACTATTGAAAAAAATGAGCCCTAAATTAATTGGTGTAATAACTACAGTGACTAAAACCAATTGGCGTACTAACTAAAATGACTTAAACTAACATTTGTAAACTTACAACCGCTGTACTAATTTAGGTACTAAAACAAAACTAAACTGACGAGGGTAGTAACACTCGTGCTTTTTTACTTGCGCTAGGCGCATGCGTCTTACTCGATCGCAAGATTTATTATACGCTATTGATTGTGCGCGCTTGTCTATCTTTAATCAAATACCGTAATCAGCCTATAAAGCTACCACAGCTGGGACACTGGCCTTCTCTTTGTGAGAGGCAGTGGGCTCAGTGCGGGTTGGTACGGTTGAATACTACCTGTAAATTATTAACACTATTAAGTTTTTAGGGTTCCGTACTTCAAAAGGAAAAACGGAACCCTTATTGGATCACTTCGTTGTCCGTCTGTCAGTCTGTCAAGACCCTTTTTCTCAGGAATGCGTGGAGTTATCAGGTTGAAATTAATATCAATTACCTACGGTCTACGGTCCCTTGCAGCGCTAAAAATTTTAGCTTCTAAGTCGACGCAATAAAAAAATACGGCCACTTATGCGACATATTTTGATACTTGTAAATAAATCAAAATCTACAGGGTACTCTTCCCGTTGACCTAGAATCATGAAATTTGACAAGAAGCAAGGCCTCACAGCACAAGTAATAATAAAGAAAAAAGTCCGAAAATCATTAATTAAGATATTATTATTATTATTTTTTAAAATTACAAACTTACATTTTCAGTCGGAAAATTGATCGTGACGTATGTCGATGTATGGGAAAACACGTTTATCAACTACAATGTTATGTTTGTTTTGGGATAAATTCATCCCAACTACGGATCATTGTGCGTGGCCCGACACGCACTTGGCCGGTTTTTAGGGTTCCGTACCTCAATAGGAAAAAAACGGAACCCAAGGATCACTCGTGTATCAGATGTCTGTCCGTCTGTCACAGTCAATTTGCTCCGAACCTAATGAACCGATTAAGTTGAAATTTGGTACACGTATGAATTTGTGTGAACCAAACACGGACGTGTAACGTAAATAAATAAATTTTGGATAAAATAAAAGTTTTGCCAAACTGTACCGTGTGACATATCAAATGAAAGAGCTTACTTTGAGGGTCTCAAATAGATATATTTTTTTATAATTTTAAAATAAATTGTTTTAAAGTTATTAAAAAAAAAATATACGAAAATTGACCATTCCCCCCTTAGCTCCGACACTACTGAGCCTGAAAATTTCAATAAAATAATACAGAGAGTAGTTCTATACCTATATATTACAGGAAAACTTATAAGAAGTCTATGGTCTTAAAATAACATGGTAAATCTCTCAATATAGTGCGTAAAAACTTATCATTTGCCGTTGGAATGTATGGGAGAACATGTTTTTCAACTACAATGTTAAGTTTGTACCTATCTAAATTACAAGAAACACTAAATAACATCAAAATCGCCTCTTTAAAAGGCGATCGAACTCATCAAACATTCAAATTGCGTACTATAAACCTATGTTGCATAATACACACAATTTGTACTCCCGCAGTGGTATTCTGTACAAATCTCACCGCGTGAAAACTTAGGTGAGGTGAGCGTGAAGTGAGCTGTCTTAATAGTGCCAATCCCTAGCATCAGGTGGAATGACAGCTCACTTCACGTACGTTTTCACGGTGAGATTTTTAAAGAATAGACCGGCTGAACAGTGCTAAACGGCCAATCAGGATCTTGCTGTAAACACTGCGATTTCCAGTGCAAGCAGACCTCGCACTGAATGATTTATTTTTTATTTTTTTTTATTTGTGATGGGTTTACTCTTGACTCTAGTCTAGGTCAGAGGTGACAGAGACAAAGTCGACGATGGAGTGAGCTTACCCAGAAGAAGCCTGTTCACTCTCACTTTGAAGAGATTAGGGTTGTATACGTTCGGAAACACATACATATGATCTTATTTCTGTACTAGCTTTTTCCCGCGGCTTCGCCCGCGTGTATGTCGGAAACCTATACGTATAAACCTTCCTTTTGCATCACACTATCTATTGATGAAAACCGCATTAAAATCCGTTCAAAAGTTTTTGAGATCATCGCGAACATACAGACAGACGTGTATATATCGCACAGTGAGACAGAAAGGGACCGAACTCAAAATTTTGGCGAATTTTTTAACGAGTATTTATATCTTTTTTAATGCATTTTGGATTCAACCAATTAAAAATAGACTATAAAATACTGGCAGCTTTCCATTTGAAAAAGTTATGACATATTTCAATGGAAAGTCCCTAAAATACGAACACAATTTTGTGATTTTCCATAAAATACGAATTTCGTGTTAGGTCTCTTTTATTCTCACGGTGCGATATGTAAGTGTACGACCCGAGTGAAAAAGCGTCCAGCGGGGATTTCAGCGTTGCGTGCAAGCGGCGAAGAGCGTTCACCGAGCGCCGCTCGGCCGTCACTCAGGACACCCGCGAGTGTTTGCATGTGTTTAAACACGAATAGAACGTCCCGCCCCGCCGGACGCTCGAGTCGAGCGTGCACTCAGGCCGTACACTAAGGGTACCGTATTCCATCTTTACATACCGAGACTCCTCCGTACCTCGGAAAGCACGATAAGCCGTTGGTCCCGGTGACTGACTATATAGCCATCCCGGCTGTCATTCATGGATCTTTGACACTCGTTACGGGTCGTCAGAAGCCCGAAAGTCTGACATCCAGTCTTTAGCAAGGCGTCTCGTATTAATAAAAAAATAATTAAGGCAAAACCCATAATTATAATATTAAATTAAATTAAATATCACAATACTGCCACAGAATAGATCAGAATACAAATGAATAACACTAACAAACTAAAAAATCCATGACAAACTAAAAATCTCAGAATTAAAATAACAATAAAATGTCAATGCAATTAAAATACGAAGGTTAAAAAATACAAATTGTCCGTCAGGGTCACAGCATTAACCCTAGAAGCCTTATCTATTTCGGACGTACACAAAGCCTTAATATACGTCTCAGAGGCGTACACATATAAATTACAATCTGTATGCAAAAATAGCCCTATTTTAGAAATATTATTTAGCAGAAATTTAAATTTGGAATATAAACTAAAAATAAAACAACACTTTTATAAATTATAACTATAATCACAGTTATTTATTACAACGAAAAAACAATATGCATAAATTGGAACAAAAAAATTAACTTCTTCAAAATCAACTGAAACATAAAATATTTTTTTTTAGAAAATCTTTTTTTTTTACGCTAATTAGTTGCTCTTAGAGCAAACATTAAAACTAATCAGACTTTAAGACTTGCTAAACTTTAGGAGCAGTCTACACACATATCAACCTTGTGCTCGCCACACACAGATTTTTTACATTTATAACACATTAATTTTCTCCTTTTTCAACATGGATTCATGGATCAGCTTCTGCAGCAAGGGCTGGGTCCGTTACTTCAGAGGGACCAGATTCTTGTAAAGATGAAACGTATTCAGTCACATAATTATTTTCATCTTCGCTTTGAACGTCGTCGATAATCTGGTCATTCTGAACTTCGGAATCTGAATCTTCCAAAGAAGGATTATCTTCCTCGTTTAAGATTGATAAAATATCGTCTTCGTATAGTCTTTTAGACCGTGACATATTTATACCTGAAACAGTGCCGAAAATATATATACAATATACGAAAAACAAACAAAAGTAAAATCACACAAACCTAGCTAAAAGTTACACAAAGCCTAAACATACGTCTTGCAGGCGTGCTATACTTCGATAAATCAAAAATTGTGGCACTTACCTTAACGAAACGGCCACGTCCGCTAGCTCCCGTCGCCCACTGAGATGGCAAAAAAGCACGACGTGCTAGCTTCCACCGTTAGGAAGAGACAAACGATATTCGATTGCGTGTACGCCTTGCAGGCGTAGATTAGGCTTCTAGGGTTAAAAAATAAATTAAAAATTAACATAAAAAAAAAGAAAAAACAGTATTATCCGCAGTTACTGGGTTGTGGAGGTAATAGATAGACAATCGCTCCATACTGGTATTCAGCTGCATCTGGTTAGACTGGAAGCCGACCCCAACATAGTTGGGAAATGGCTAGGTAGATGATGATGTTGATGCTGATTTTATTTCTGTAAGTAGTTTTATATAAACACTTTTATGACTCTGAGAAGAAACACCGCAACAAACTCAAGGTCACATTCTCTTTTAAAGTTATAATCTTGGTCAGATCATGTGAAGACCATGTAGATTAGTGTCTGAAATGGTCTTTTGAGGACAGAACCATACTTTGAGTGGACTGACTAGACAGTGCACGCATTTTACAGCATCTAATCGTGTACCTCAACTCGGAACTTAAGGAGCTCAACGACTTGACGAACAATATCAAAGTAACTGAAGAAAAAAAATGGTGTTCAAAATGGTGGTCTCATTAATACCCTAAAGTTATGGTATATCAAAAAAAAAACACGTCGTATAGGCTTTCCATACAATGAGAGATCAGCTGATACTGGAAATGTATGCTTGACGTTGTCGCTAATATACTCGACCTTGAAATATACAACTGTACCTACAGCTGGTTTTATATGTACTGAGCTCTGTGAGGCTTAAGAGCTCTCCGAGGCTGATTATGTAATTTATGTCATCAAAAATTCATGAAGCACTTTCTTTGCAAAATTCATGAAAAACATCCGCGTGTCGATAGCAATATCAGAATGTTGTGATACAGACCATCAAACTGAACAACTTTCTCCAAGGGACCAACATCGTAATCGTGAAAAAAATATCAGCTGTCCCGTACAAAGGACCCAAATGTATGGGACGGCTGATATTTTTTTTTTTTTTTGTCGATTACGATGTTGTTCCCATGCAGAAAGTTGTTCAGTTTTATGGTCTGTACCACACTGTTATATTTAACCACACGTTTCTGATACATCCTGTAAATGGAAAGTAAAAGTCTGTAAAGCCCAGAACTTAGCGTTATCTAGCGTCCATTAGGCCCTGGAACGTGCAGGTATCGGGGTACGCCGGACATTAAGTCAAGGCCCCAAGGTCGTTTACGAAAAAGCACGACATTTTTGTTCTCCAGGCTTTTCTAGTCTTGTCTTTCCAGGGTTACTGATAGTAGGAATCATGGGGTTTTATTCAGTATGAGTCCGACATGATGAAGAAAATGTCCTCCAGATGAAGGAAATGTCAGCCAGGACCAACATTTAAAGTGCTTTCCGAGGCACACGGAGGAGACTCGATATGTAAAGATGTTCACCCATCCACGGACCAACCCCGGCTAGCGCAGCTTAACCTCATGGATTGACCCGTGCGGCTGTTACCTTGCTCACGACCTCCTTCAGATCAAGGGTATATCCATGAGAATTTCCGTTCTGAAAAAGGAGTGCCTTTAATTTTATGAAATCTACGTTACAGAAAAAAAACGAGCGAGCCTTACAATAGTCCCACGTAATGTAAACATCTGACAGCCAACGTACCGCGCGCGCTCTTTGGTCAAATCAAATAGCGCGCGCTTCCCTGGCTTCCTGTTACACACTTCCGTCCCTTTTCATGAATACTTCCGTCCCTTATAACGAAATCACTCCCACAGACTAAAGGAAAGCCAGAGGAATGATGTTACACATCAAAAATAGAACTAACTATCCTAGCTCAACCCATTATCAAAAAATCGAGATTTGATTACTTTCCACATCAAAAAATCAATACTTATCTAGAATTACATTCCCATCAGCTCTAGTAAAGTTTACATAACGTTATTTACTACGTTGCTCGTATATACAGCTACATATTTATCTATTATGTAAAACCATTCAGTGGGAGCCTCAAAACTAATTTGCACTATCCATCACGTCATGTCACTGATAATTGGTCTTGAAATTTCCACGCAGTTGTGTCGCAGGCTGTATGTCGTGTTGCCTTTGTTTGGAAGCAGTATCGTTTAAGAAAATGTCATTTTATTGTAATTCGAAAGATGTTCCCGTGATTTTTTGAGTTTGGGAAGTTCTTATTTTGAATTGTGACGTGATTGAATTTCTAAAAAGAAAGTGGTGTTAACGAAATTTTAATAATTTTTGTTTTATTAAAAAAAAAACTTTTTAAACAGTGCTCCAAGTTTATGGCAAAAACCCTAGAAGAACTGATAATACTCAAAAGAACAGCCTTACGCTACCTTTTAGCAAGAGAAACGAAACTTCTTGCACTCGGACAAAAACCAGTGAACAAAAAAATCGCCAATTTCGTTCGGAAATACGAACACAATGATGGTTGGTCTGGTTTTCTGGACACTTTCAATGAAGATGTTACAAGAAATGTAAACATTTATGACTGGAGATTGAAAGAGGAAACAATTAATCTGCCGAGAAGGTATAGACTGGATTCGACTTCTAGAGAACTTCTGAGCAGTTTTCGAATGCGTATAAGGTGAGATTTAAGAATCCTGTCCCCCTGAATAACACAAGTACAACTCCCTGCCCGAACAAGTTTTTCGATAGATAGCATAGGTATACCTAACGTTGGAGTTTTTACTTGCACCATTTCGACCGCATTTTCACTTGTGGCGGCATCTACATCGCCACACGCGAACTACGCATCACACTGACGATGACGTCACGAAAAATCTTGCATCGCGCAATCAGAGTTCACCCCTGAGATCCTGATATTAATCGTCGGGCAGTTCCCACCAGACACAACACCCGTTTGGTCGGAGGATCCTCCCTTTTCAATAGAGGATGAGTGAACTTTCCACCCTGTTCCTGATACCTCTATACACTTACCATCAGATTAGATAGAGATCAACTGAGTCCTGTGCCCGGTATGATACTAGTGCTACCCGATTACGGTTAGATTTCAAAAGCCATCCCCGAAATCTTAAATTGATACCACGATTCAAGCCTCCCGCAGACAGGTGCGACGCGACACTGGTAGAACAATTTCCATGAAGTTTTCATAGAAATTCTTCCACCAGAGTCGCGTCGCGCCTATCTGCCCCGCCTTAAGGTGACATACCTATTAAAAAGTCTTGTCGCCAATATGGTACAAGTAATGACCCGATTTCCTGCCCCGGAAATTATACATATACGATTCAACCTATTATTGACCCAATCACGGGGAGATTTAAAAAATCCACGCCCTAACTGTTAGTCATGTTCTCTTGGCATGTCGCGATGACTAGGTCATCTGTCTTGAGGCGATCGATCTTATCGGTATTTATCGGACAGATTACAGATTCCGGTCTACGATTAAGATTTTTTCTATGTAAGAGTCTTAAACGGTCGAGTACTTTTGTGCTCTGAATAGGAGTAATTTACAGTCTGTTTTATAAAATCGATTTTGAATCCTTCAAAATTCGTTTTTTTATTTTTCAAAAATGATGACCACGTTTGGCCTAGATGTGCCACAGATAGAAAAAACTAAACTGAAATTGGACGAAAACTTTGTCCTTCCCCAGGAAAATCGATAAAAATATCATTGCTACCCAAAAATAACCCCTTGTTAGTAGTTTCGGTATGGAACTCGACAGCAGCAACCCAACAGCAATCTTATCGTAGCGAGAATAAAGATTACTATGATTTTGACATGTTGTGCAAAATCAGAGGTAACCTAAAAAATAACTGTGAAAAAGCTGTATGTTTTTTAAAACAAAAACATCTGCTTGCACGTTTTCTCTGCCATTTTCATAATTGACCGCATCATTACAGCGGTTTCATCATCACCATCTAGCCATTTCCCAACTAGATATTTTGGAGTCGACTTCCTCTAACCGGATTTTATTTTCCTGCGCATAGGCAGGATAATTTCATTCATCAAATCAAACTGATCATTCATCATAACATAATCAGCCTGTAATGTTCTCACCTGAGTCACAGGCCTCCTCTCGGTCATAGGGAGTGGGCTATCCACCACTCGGGCCCAGTACGGGGTGGTAGAAGTCTAGTTCTAGGACATGCCGATATCCTCACGATGTCTTCCTTCACCGTATTGAGAGCAGTGGTGATGAAATTATTTACACAAAGTAAAGCACCTACAACTCGTAAGTCGCGGCCGTTACCATTGGGCCACCACTGATCTACCATTAATCATAATACCTTACAAAACTATAATACTTTTACGAAATACTATTCCATACGATACGATATCATTATCTAGTTGATAACACCTTAGTATATCTGCTACATTTGCCTGAAGTGGTACTGTGGGATAACTCTCAATATTATCTGTTAAATTCGGTAAGTGAGTTAGTTTTGTGTTAAAATATTCACGTATGATAAGTGTAGGGGTACCTTTTAGAGATGATATGAAGTAACATGTGATTTGTCGATGGTAGTGTTGAATATGCTGACGATCTAAGTAGGATCGAAAGAGTTCTCCCAAGATACAGTATAACCACCTGTTCCCTAGTTATACCATGTAAAGAGTAAGGATACAAACCACACAGCTTTCCTATCGGAATGATGATCAGCGGGGAGCTCAAGAAGTCGCGAATTTTCTGCCGTAGCATCCATTACTCTATTTAACTTGAAGCAGAGGGGAAGCTGGTAGGAGCATCGGTGCGTTACACTACATAGGACATCTTACTTGCCCCCAAGGTGATTCAAAGACCACTTGACATAAAGGAACTCCCATATTATAAACAAGTATAAGGTAACATAACAAGGTATAAGTTGTGCTCAATGTCCCTGATGCCCGAAAATCAGGACTTAAACAATCGGGGCAAATTAGTGCTAAAAAATTTGTTCGGCTAGGGAAATGGTGGTTTTAGTAGGACCACAGATTGTGACAAGCACGAAAAATATTGAGGTTCTACTGTGTGTGAAGTTCCTCCATTGAACAGGGATGATCCTCTGGTGCCGAATTACCTGTTAGGGATTAGCCCTTTATACCAATTTAAATAAGTCTGTGTTATCTTAATGAATTGTGTGTACTATTTTTATTTATCTTTTAGATACTATGTATATTAATAACTTGAAATATTTTAATCTAAAGATTAACAGTTTAAAGGACAACCAAGTGTAAAAATATAAAAATATTTTTTGTGAATATCACTGTTGTTCTGGTAAATGCTGCATTTCTGCTTTATACTGTTTGCATACTTACAAGTTTCGTTGTTTGTATTACAATGTACAAATTAATATTCATTCAATTTAAAATTAATTAGATCATATTGATTTTATCAAGTGTTGGCGATTTCTATCTTAATTTCGTTATCTGCCTATCTGTTTGTTTTGCGCGATAATCTCAAAAACGGCTTCATTGATTTAGATTTGCATTATTTTGTTAATTTAGCAAGCCGCAAGCTGTTTGAAGTATATGTCTGATGGAGACGAAAGTCTGTTACCTAGGGGTATCGTGTTATCCAGTAACTGGGTTGTGAAGGTCAGATAGGCAGTCGCTCCATGTAAAATACAGTATTTTTTAGCTGAATACCAGTGTATTCAGCTGCACCCAGTTAGACTGGAAGCCGACCCTAACATGGGAAAAGGCTAGGCAGATGATGATGATGATGATGGAGACGGAAGGTCTGCACTCTACAGTTTATTTAAAAATTTAAACTTTCTTAGAACTAAAATCGTTTTATTAAGACGTTCCGGCCGGTTTACGGCTGTAGGCGTAATAACAATAAAACTTCTATTGTGTCTAAACCGCGTGTGAACCTGTTAAGTAAGCCCAATACTTGTCTTCTGGATAGTTGATATCACCTTCTTAATGTCAACAAACCAGGACGTACAGTCAACGTTTAGAAGTCCACTTACACCGCAATGACCATTATCGCCTGCGCTATACGGGCTGCCAAAGTTGCCAATGTGTAGTATTGTCAAACGTTCTTATAGAAGAAGGTCATAAGTACAACTAATATTGCTATGCCATAGTTTTGTGAGATTGCTAGTCGACTTCTGACTGTTACTGTACCTAACGGGAAGCATTGACTATACAGGGTGTAAGGGACAACCTTCCGCAAACTGTATGTTCTTTCTCCAGAATTAGCTTACCTACTGACAGGTTATATGAGTTCATATAATTATTTATTTTCTTTGACTTTTTTTTTTTTTTTTTTTGTGGATGGGAAATCATCAAATAACTTCTCCCGCTCTGGGTGGAGCGGGAGGGCGTGTCAGACTTTTACTGACTAAAACCCACCCGTGTTCCTTCAGTTGCCTATGCCAGGGCCACGGTATCTTTTTCAAACAACCCGCGACCCCAGCGGCATTGGCCCTATTGGACCCCATCTTTTGCTGACATCTCTTTGAGGCGCGCGTGGAACACAACGCGCCGTCGACCCGGGCCTGGTCCTCACCGGACGGTGAGCTACCCACTACTCACCGTCCGCAAGCCCGCGCCTACGGTGGCCGGGAATCGGCTATCAATTCCCGCCGCCCAGGGCGTCTCCTGCGGCGACTGAGGGCGTGAGGCTGCCTCTCCCTCACGCGTTCCGCCTCCTCCTTCGCGAGCATTACCGCTTCGCAGAAGGAGGTGACGGCCTCCCATGCACTCTCGCTCCGCACCATGGCCTGGACCAGGCTCGGACGCGAGAGATCGCCGCCGCCGATCGCCTCCGTGAGAACACGGCGGTGCTCTGCCCAAGCCGGGCAGACCTCCACTGTATGCTCCACCGTGTCCTCTGGGCGATCCACACAATGGTGACACCCGGGCGTTTCCTCCCGCCTTATGCGAAACAGGAACCTCCCGAAACAACCGTGTCCGGTGAGGACCTGCGTCAGGCGGAAGGTGAGGACGCCGTGGCGCCTCTCTAACCACTCCTCAAAGAGGGGACTTATCGCCGCAATTGTGGCGTGCCCAGCGCTGGGCTGCGACAGTCGCACTCTCCATGTCGCCATGAGATCCCGCCGGAGTTCTGTCCGCTGTACCGTGATTTCTCGCGGCAGCGGAGTTACGCCCCGGCGTTTTGCCTCCTCGCGCCACTCCCACACGTGCGCGAGGACTTTCGCCTCCAGATCCCACGGCGGCAATCCGGCAAGGAGGCTCGCCGCCTCACCGGAGACCGTGCGGTAACCCCGGACTAGCCGAATGGCCATGACCCTCTGGGACGCGTTCAACCGGCGGACTGGCCGCAGCCTCAGGGAACGCGCCCACACCGGTGCCCCGTAAAGGGCCATGGACCGCACGACCCCCGCGTAAAGCCTCCGGCAGGAGGCGTTTTATTTTCTTTGACTGCAAAGGTCATTTTATTTTATTTTTATTTATCATTGACATAATCTACTAATTTCAATGTTTATTTTTTTATGAGTGGTATTGCGATATGTGTTTAGCTAGTGACCTCGACAATTGATCATAGTTTTCTTGCCTGAGCAACTGGCAGCAAGTTCGTCATGCTCCCTTAGATGTCACTGCTTGCGGTAGCGTCGGGGATCGGGTTGTCTTCTTCCCTCAAATATGGCGAGGGGGGTAATGGCTGATCTTTGCGTTATGCTCGTGAATGGGTGCTGCTTGTGGTGACTGGTCGTCTTACTGACCTTGGTTTTGTTTTGTAATTAGTAATTTAACTCGTTGTTTATTTTACTTCGATGGTCCTAGTTTATTATTTGCGACTTCGAGTTACGACTACATGTATGGCTATATGTAAGTGGGCACGCCCTTTATTACTGGAGGCTATTATTTAGGTATAAAGTTCTGCTTACGTTTTTAGTTTTGTATTTTTGTTTCTGCTTGAGTATAGTTTTCGATTTTCTTTTTCTTCTTTTTTTTTGGTCTATTGGCGTGGGTTAGCTGACTTATAGCATTTTTTTTTTAACTGAACAGACTGCTGCTCTGCTGGGGAGTTTGTTGCGCCACTTCTTCTCCTCAGCTAAAGCACTAGGAAGTGCTGAAGGGCGAGCCTTTTGGGGGACTGTCTTATCTAATTTTTACGTTCGAAAAGTGCTGATTCTCAGCCTAGTTTGAATAAATGACTTTTGATTTTGATTCAGCTAGTTATTATGAATCATATTCCACCGGAAAATTTACATTTTTTAATCGATTTTTCAGTTACTATTCCTTTATTTCAATTTAAAATTAACGCAACACTCCAATCAATCAATCTGCCTAGCCTTTTCCCAACTATGTTGGGGTCGGCTTCCAGTCTAACCGGATGCAGCTGAATACCAGTATTTTACATGGAGCGACTGCCTATCTGACCTCCACAACCCAATTACTGGGTAATACGATACCCCTTGGTAAGACTGGTTGTCAGACTTTCGGGCTTCTGACGACCCGTAACGACTGTCAAAGATCTACGAAAGACAGCCGGGACCAACGGCTTAACGTGCGTTCCGAGGCACGGAGGAGTCTCGGTATGAAAAGATGGTCACCCATCCACAGACCAACCCCGGCAAGCGTAGCTTAACCTGATGGATCGACCCGTGCGGCTGTTATTACTTAGCCACGAGCTCCTCTAACGCAACACTCCATTTAGATAAATAAAACAGATAAAAAAAAATCAGCAATGGATGTTGAAATACTTTAACGAACGACGCGTGAAATCAGCTGTTCACTTTCTGCCTAGCTACAGAGTTCATTGAACTCACCGTATACCTATTACCCACCCCTCCCAACCACTAACAGACGCTCCAATTTGTGCAAAAACACAAACAAATCAGGTGTATTGGATTTCCATAACGTTCCTGAAATAATTTCATGTACCGGGCATCTTAGTATGATATACTGAATTCACCTGTCCCTTTACACCCTCCATGAGAATAGCTCACCAATCAATTCAAATTATTACAGTCCACTGCTGGACATATACCTACCTCTTCCAAGTGGTTCTCCCCCTTTTGCATCCACTCTAACCCAGCGGCCATTGTGTTGTCGGTATATCTAGCTGAGGGGGCGTCCCACGATCTCCATCAAGGAATTTTCAGTTCCGACACTGTTAAGGGTGAAGCGCCAGGGTAGCCCGCTTTTTGCGATTTGCAAGTCAGTTTTAGGTTGTATGTTGATTCGCGACCGTAATAAATACGAATTTACAGAATTATAATCATTAAAATCAGTAATAATAATAATCCTGAAATAGTCATTCAATAGGTTTACCTGGTCAAAGAGTTGTATTGATGATTTTAATGATTACAATTCTGTAAATACATGCTTGCTACGGTCGCGAATTATATTTTGATCACTATACAACCTACTTGCAAATTGCAAAAAACGTAAGAAAACTTGAATTTAGCGGGCTGGCGCTTTCGCCATAAAAAGATTGGCCAATAAGCAAGCCTGTTTGCTTTGCTGCTGTGCTGTCTAGACGTACCTACATGGTACATTGCAAGAGGTTATCGCAGCTCGTCGACGAAAATTTGATCAAATCGTTGAGCTCCTTAAGTTCTGAGTTGAGCTGCGCGATTACTGACAAATGCGTGCACTGACTGGACAGGTCCTCTCAATCTGTGTGGTTCTTTCCTCAAAAGACCATTTCAGACACCAATCTACATGGTCTTCACATGAAGTGACCAAGATTATGTCTGGACTTTATAAGAGACTGTGACCTCTGAGTTTGTTTCGGCCTTACTTCTCAGAGTAGTCAGATAGGAAACGCCGACCTCATCTAGTTAAAAAAAAAATCTTGACTTGTAAAAGTGTTTGTACAAACCTACTTACAGAAATAAAAATCATTTATCATTTAAAAATATTAAATCTTACCTTGTCCACAGAGGGGGCAGGATGACAGACGCACCGGTAGTGAGTGTGGAGCAAGGCCAGCTTCAAGGCAGATTGGTCAACAGCCCTTCAGGGAAGGCCTTCTACAGCTTCCAGGGCATTCCTTATGCTAAACCGCCCCTAGGATCTTTGAGGTTCAAGGTAAGGGTTCCTTAATTGTAATTTACGGCATTCTTTTACATATTTTATTTTCAATTTTCTATTAATTAAGTATTGTAAAAAATTAAGTGTAAATTGTATTTAGTCTAAGCCCATGCTGATCCATGGAACTGGAGAAACCTCGACCCCTGATGTTTGGAAATAAATTACTATTACTATATTCGTGGGTCACTTTATTCAGTACTTCAGCTCTTCCCCACCCTGGAGCTAATATCTACAAGAAGAGCAAGGCAAGCCATTTCATTACCAAGTTAATCTACGATCTGGCGGTTGTCAGAGAGTCTAAAGATTAGTCGCAGACTTAGGAGCCAAATACTCGAACAATTTTTATTAATAAATAAAATTATTTATGAACTGAATAAACAACTGACATAGAGGTCAAAATAGCGCGCAAGAGTTGATTCTCTGTAGCTTGTGTTCGAGCAAGCTCGCATACATATTTTCACTGAAAATGTGACTGCAAAGAACAAGCTCAAACATTGCTGCTAACATCGCATACCTAAGTTAGTCATGCTGGGTTTTAAGTTAGCAATAGTTCAAGATATTGCAGAGATTCGAGGCTAAATTACTGTTTTTACGAGACAAGATTATACAAAAAGGCGAGCCGAGATTTAAATCAAATTAAAAACTCCAAATATACAAGGTGTAAGTGTCAACCTTTTAAATGGTCATTGTACTCATCATTATTAACATCTTTTACCATGGGACCAAACCTGAAATCGCGAAAAAAAAAATTGCTGTTCCCTACATTTTGACGAATTATGCGAACATAAATGTAATGAACAGCAGATTTTTTTTCGCGATTTTACGTTTGTTCCCATAGTAAAAGTTATTCATAATGATGAGTACAATGACCCCTTAAAAGGTTGCCACTGTTGTTTACACTTACACCATGTATAAATAATCTAAAAATGCGTCTATAAAAACTTTTCTAAACCCGATCTAACAATAATCTATTTTCTCAGATGAAAAAGAAAATGTATACGCTGTCCCCGTTTAACAAATAATAAATAAAAAAACGGAGCGGCACACGGTTAAAGGGGACAACGGGAATAAACCATTCTTAGAAAACATGATTCGACATTGCAGGTGAACAAATATTCAGTTGCTACACAGTGATAACATCACATCTCTATCTTAACTATCTATGAGTAAACACGATAAGAGCCGCAGCATCTTACACATACGTCATTGACTACATGATTATATAACGAAAATCAGAAAGAAAAAATATATCTATAAAGAAATGTTGCTGGTGGTAGAAATATTAAATTTAAATTAGAGTATTAAAGGGCACTTTTGAATGTTAATAAGGCAGGAGTGGAGGAGTAGTTAGGTATAGGCGATTTAGATATCACCCAGCAGACTGTTGTAGATCGCGACGTGGTCATAGATGCACATTTTGCAAATTTGCCAGTCCATGGCGAAACATGTAAGATCGTAATTCTATTTTTTTTTTATGTTAGCCTACATTGTCCTACTGCTGAGCAAAGGCTTCCCCCAAATCCTTCCAAGCATCCTTCTCCATGGCCATCTCGATCTATCCCTTGCGGTACGCGCCGCCCGCCGAGGCCGGCCCAGGAAGAGGTGGAGAGATGACCTAGACGCGTAATTCTATTAATAAAAAAATATTCTATTCTATTCTTGACTACAAAAGGCTAAGAAAAGAAGAGAAAGAAAGTTAGAGTAAGGCAATGTTAGGACTGAGGACAGAAGACTGAGGAAGAATTAAGGGCTCTTAAATTACCCTTACCTTACCTACGTCCCTCTAAGCAGCATTATAATTTATAAATTATAGCTCCAAATATCCAACAACTGGGTACATTCTACCGTTGTTTTCGGCACACAAACATATTTTAACAAATAATAGTCACAATCCTGTAAATCTCTATTTTGCCACAATTAATATTCTCCTCTCCCATTTCCAGGCACCGCAGCCCCCAGAATCATGGGACGGCATCCGCGACGCGTCTGCAGAAGGAAGCGTATCTGCACAAATCGATCTGCTCAACAACAAACATTACACCGGAGATGAAAACTGCCTATTCCTAAACGTGTACACTCCCAATATTGATGGAGAATTCCTTCCAGTAATGATCTTCATCCACGGAGGAGGTTTAAAGTTCGGATCAGGCAATTCTAACTTCTACGGCGCAGATTACTTGGTAGAGAAAGATGTGGTCGTAGTTACTTTCAACTATAGATGCGGAGCTCTTGGATTCTTGAGTTTAAATACCCCTGAAGTTCCTGGTAACGCCGGTTTGAAAGACATGGTCCAAGCTATAAGGTGGGTTAAGAATAACATCCACAATTTCGGAGGTAACAGCGGAAATATTACTATTTTTGGAGAGTCTGCTGGTGGAGCGTCAGTTTCTGTGCTCACAGCTAGTCCGTTGACAAAGAACTTGATCAACAGGGCTATAATACAGTCTGGTACTGGCCTAGCCCATTGGTCTATCCAGAAAAATCCAATAGAATCCGCAAGAAGTCTCGCAAAGATTCTTGGTTGCGAGTCAGATGACCCGGAAGAAATTTTTGACTTCCTAAACGCTACGTCAGCAAGAGACATAGTCGAGGCTCACGAGAAGCTAAGTCCAATGGAACTATTCCCTGATGTGCTGAACGCTTTTGGGGTCGTCGTAGAAAAGGAGTTCCCAGGAGTCGAAGCAGTTATCACAGAATCTTTCATTGACTTGCTGACATCGGGAAGAGTAGCTGATACTCCAGTCATGATTGGATCAACCTCCCTAGAGTTCGCATTAGAAAGAAAAACAGATGACTTGCAAGTTTTCATTCCAGAAGAATTAAACATTAAGAGGAATTCTGAAGAATCTTTAGCAATTGCTGAACAGATCAAGAAGTTATACTTTAAGGGCAATCACACAGGAGTCGAAAGTCTTCAAGAGTACTTCGAGCTACTTTCAGACCGTTTAATCAACGTGGATACTCACAGATACGTGCAATACCTGGTCAATGTGTCCAAAAAACCTATTTACTACTACAAATTTGATTACGTTGGGGAGCTGAACGTGTCGAGTAAATTACTGAACAGTTTTGGTCTGAAAAAAGCTATGCATATGGATGAGTTGGGGTATCTGTTCAAGAATGATTTGCAGAAGGATGTTGAGCCTTTAACTTTGGATATTAAGATGAGGGAGAGGATGTTAAGATTGTGGACTAACTTTGCTAAGAGTGGGTAAGTTGAGCTTTTAATACTTTGTTGTGGCATTTCAATCATCATCATCATCATCATCATTGACAGTCTTGTTCCAGCTGAGTATAGGCCTTCTCCCTTAAGTGCCATGCTTCCCTGGTCTGTGCATAGAGAAGAATGGGGTAATATCCTCCTGGTGGTATGAGGACTAAAACACGGGAACTTGCTTGATAATAGTAGACTTTTTTTTTTTGGATGGCAAATCATCAAATAACTTCTCACGATCTGGGTGGAGCGGGAGGGCGTGTCAGACTTCTACTGACTAAAACCCACCCGTGTTCCTTCAGTTGCCTGTGCCAGGGCCACGGCAACTCTTTCGAACAACCCGCAACCCTGGCGGTGATAATAATAGACTGTGTTACGTATGTTCAACAAAGGAATACAAACGTTAAAACTAGATTTGAATTGTCTAGAAAGAAATATATCGCTCAGTCACGCGGACGATGACGCACAGACGCAGTGCAGTGATGGCCAGTGCGCGCCCTCCGCCACCGCAACTCCCGCCCGCGGTCACCCAGCGCGGCGGATATTCTCGATAATGCGAGTCTCACACGTCTTCCACGCGATCTTCTTCACATTTCGATAGGATAGTTAATGTTTTTGTGGTAATGGCAAAGTGTCATAGTACACACATATATTGAGCGAGCTTATGCCATTGACCGGGCGCAAATCCGGACTCTGGCTGTTACTTACAATTTGAATTTTCTAATGAATAAACAAATAAATAAACACCGTTTTGGTAAAAAAAAAATGTTAGGTTAGAATGTATATCTGAATAAATATATATTAATTATTAAACAACCCAGAAAAGCTGAGCTGCGCGATTACTGATAAATGCGTGCACTGATTGGACAGGTCCTCTCAATCTGTGTAGTTCTTTCCTCAAAATTTCAGACACCAATCTACATGGTCTTCACATGAACTGATCAAGATTATGTCTGGACTTTATAAGAGACTGTGACCTCTGAGTTTGTTTCGGCCTTTCTTCTCAGAGTAGTCAGATGGAAATGCCGACCTCCTCTAGTTTTTAAAAATACATTATTGACGTGTAAAAGTGTTTGTACAAACCTACTTACAGAAATAAAATCATTTATCATTTAAAACAATGTTTTGTGGGTACATGCATAATGCATAATATTACAATGCGAAATATTATACGCATTTTTAACGGCCATTGTCTCTTAAAAAACAGGCTGAATTAGGGCCCTCACGATTGAACCATATCCACCATTCCATATCTCAATAGGAAAAAAACGGAACCCTTATCACACGTATGTCTCTCCTGTCCACGTCTGCCACATTTGCTCCGAATCTAATGGACCGATTAAGTTGAAAATTGGTACACGTATGAATTTCTGTGACCCAAACACGGACGTGTAACGTAAATAAATAAATTTTGAATATGGGGTCAATTTTGGGGGCAACTCAGAAAATTTAAAAAAAAATTGCAAACTACCGTGTGACATAAAATGAAAAAGCTTACTGTGGCGTTCTCATATATATATATATATATATATATATATATATATATATATATATATATATATATATATATATATATATATTGTACCTATAGATTACAGGAAAACTTATAAGGACTCTATGGTCTTTAAATAATATAGTAAATTCACGTTCTAACTTCTCAAACGATTATCATGAAAGCCTACACGTTGCCAGGGGTATAGAAGACGACATAGGGTACCTTTCATACAGAAAAAAAGAACTGTTCCCGAAAGAAAGGCACTGAACGCTAGCGAAGCCGCGGGATAAATAATAAATGAATCGGGGCACGACTTTGTTTCTTTTTATTTTTTACACCTATTAGTGTGAATATCAAAAACATTGTACATATTATTATGAAAAAAAGCTCGGTGTCCTCATTACTAACACGGGTGTCAAAAATCTTGTAGTGAATAAATGAGTCGTATTTTATATAAAGCGCTATAATATTCATGCTTTCGTATATACATACCAGATCAACTGAATTAGGCTAATGGAAGGTTTCCGAATATATTCCTTTGTTACAGATATTGTAATATTCCATTGTGTTTCTTTTGTGTGATGTACATCTGTCATATTTCTTTAATAGATTTTCAACTTTATCGCTAAAGCATTATGTTCAAGGTTGATTGCGAAAATTTGACAGTTTCGGGTTGCTTGACCTGCTGACGTCTGTACAATTTTTTCTCATTAAATTTTAGATTATAAATTCTCAACCAACCCTTTTTTCAATTACAGAAACCCGACACCCGACGAGAACCACTACCTAACCGTAACCTGGTTGCCAGTAAACAAGGACAACCTCTACTACCTAAACTTGGGCCAAGAACTATCCATAGGAACCAACCCAGACAAAGAAAAGATGGAATTCTGGGACGACCTTTACAGCAAATACTACCGTAGCTGGGAACACCCAAGGACTAACATCGTAGAAACTACAATCAAATCTTCTGAACCGAAAATTGTAGAGACTTTCACTGAAAGCGTCTCCGTTTTCTCTCACTCAAGCGAAGTAACCGAATCCCACCACACCTTCATCTCCGAATCAAGCGAAATCATCACAGAAAACAACGAAGTCATTTCCGAATCCCACGAAGTCATTACGGGCGATAACGAAGTCGAACCGGAGAATCATGAAGTCATCACGGAAAACAACGTAGTCATCACGGAGTCAAACGAAGTCGTCCCGGAGAACAACGAAGTCATCCCGGAGAGACACGAAGTCGATAACGTAGTTGAAATTAATGAATTACCAAAACCGGCGAAAATTGAGGAGCTAGTGCCGGTGAAAGCTTTGAATGGTGATCGGAAGCCAGTGTCATCTCAAGCTCGGCCATCAAACGAAATCAAAATGGTGAACCGTTCCAATGGGGCTCCGAAAGACGTTATTAGGGCGAATGACCCACCAGAAGACGATCTTCCTAAAAACATTGGAGTCAATAAGTTTGTGAATTTCTTCGAGTCGCTCGGAAGTAAGAAGTAAGTCATGCCTGATTGTCATGGGCTACGGATACGAGACCGGCCGGTCTATTCTGCAAAAATATCACCGTGAAAACTAAGGTGAAGTCACAGGGTGAAGTGAGCTGTCAATACTGTCAATCCCTAGCATCAGGTGGAATGACAACTGACTTCACTTAAATTTTCTCGTTGTGATTTTTACAGAATAGATCGGCTGTACGCCTGTCAGTTCAATAAGACACGAAGTCACTGACGGAGGGCGAAAATACACATGCCTGTAGTTAGTAAAAAAAAAAAACTATGCAAGTAACTGGCATGCTGTGTGCCATAACAACTCCTGATTGGTCAATGTCACAACGGCATGCCAGCTACTTGCAAAGTTTTGTATCAGCTATAGGCTTGTGTATTTTCGCCCACACTCGCATATATTCGTACAATAGGCTGCACAGTTAAGGGGGGATTACATGACCTAAACGCAACAAACCGCAAGTTTTATTATGCCTAAAAGTACTACCGTATCTACTACCGTAAACAAAATCAGAAATATATATGATATTCTTCAGGATATATGCAAGTTAGATAGTGTGTTGAAAACATAATACATATAATTTGATACGATAGAGAAAATCACTAAAATACCTATACAAATTTCTTTTAACGATTAAATACCATACAAATATACATGCAATCATTCTGATATTTTGTCAGATTATTTTACAAGCAACAATAACGTAATAATGTTCTATTTTTTTAGTCCAATCGACAGATTTTTTTGTAACTAGATAATTGCTTCATATTTCGCAATAAATTACCAGGGTTGTGTCATCCTACCAGGGTTGCGGGTTGTTCGAAAGAGTTACCGTGGCTCTGGCACAGGCAACTGAAGGAACACAGGTGGGTTTTCGTCAGTAAAAGTCTGACAAGCTCTCCTGCTCCGCCTAGAGCGGGAGAAATTATTTGATGATTTTCCACCCAAAAAAAAAAAAAAAACAGGATTGTGTCATCGCGCTTCTCTTTTCTTTCTATGCAGTCCGATAGTGACCGCGCTTTAGGTCCTGTAGTCTCCTTAATATATTGAAACTCCGTACTACGCTAAGCCAGATCAGGGCCAGTGTTATCACTGTCACATGCGGCCTGCTGTACACCGCTGTATGGTTCTTTTGGCGTTCGAATGAAGCTGACATCACGATTGAGGGTTTTCATGAAAATTGACGCCAGCAGTTGGCGCCACTTTGACAAGAGGTCTTCTGTTTCGACAACGATTATAAAATGAATGATGACTTTCATTCATCATTCGTTTCATTCAGTTACGATTATAGAAAATAATAGCTTTTGCCTTGATGTATGTCGGAAATTATCCCACGGGAACGTAGTATCGGGATAAAAACTTATTTCCTATCCCAGGTCATGGTCTACTCATGTGCAAAATTTCATCCAAATTCGTTTAGCGTGTAAACGTAACAAACAAACTCACTTTCGCATTTATAATATTGACACTTGACAGGTTCCCTGACTTGACGTCTCAGTGCTGCCACCTAGTGAACGTCATTTCAAAAAACCCTCGTTGTTTTGTAAAATGTATTGAACAAACAAGATGGCGGCATTCATTTCGATTTTTGCCGCGCGCCAAAAGGACCTTCTAGAGATAAATACACTATAACTCGCAAAATGCGGTGTTACGCAACTGAATTAGGATGCTGGTCTCTTATCCGGAGCTCATGACGCTTTGATTTTTCAAAATGTTGGAGTGGGTGAGAAAATGTTTCAGTCATCTAGTAATGGTATTTGAAAAGCTGGTTCTTTGGATGTGGCATTGAGTTGAGGCCTCATTTTGAAATATACCTTTTACTTTTGATTTTTAACTAAACAAGTACACAGTATTTATTTACATTCCATTAAATCTATGATTTTATAACTAGCTAATACTAGTTTTGTATAAAAAAAAAAGTTCACAAAAATCAGTATTTTTTTGTAAAACAATTATAATTCCGCATTTGCATTTTTGAAGACTGAAAACACAAGTATTTATTTTTAAGACTTAAAAATTAAAAGGTTTTCACAATTTGAGGCCACGACTTCATTCAAGGCCTCAAACAAAATCATTCACTCCAAAACTAAAAATCACATTAAAACTTAGTCTGTAGATATTAGTCACTAAACTAGTTTCTAATTTTACAGTATTTATTTACATTCCATCTTTAATTTTAAGTATATTTCAGTAAAAGTTCGATTTGTATATGAAAATCAGTTTTTTTAATTCATTGATTCATGTTTAAAATAGTTTCTTAACTATAGTATTGTATAGCGTTTGAATTATTATCTTAATGATGATCCTTTTTGGTGTAGGCTGAGATTTCGCCGTTTGGCTTTCCGATTATCAGAATCAGCCTATCGAAGTCCTCTGCTGGACATATGATCAAGGCTTTTTAAAGCTCAAGAAGTAGGTATTTAATCACATTTCTACTCAAAAAGGATTTCTACTCATCATCGCATAAACCCAAAGGCTTCTCTTTGGCAGTCGTTACGGATCCTCAGAAGCCCGGGATGGAAATTAAAACGCAAATGAGAGTAGAAATAATAAAGATTCCTCTTTAAAATCGAATATCATTGTCTTCCTTGATGGTTGTATAATATCTTGTATTTATCCTAAAATATTGTATTGTTGATATTCCCAAAAAAAAATCTAATTTTATTAATGACCTTTCGAAATGTATGCCATAATAATTTATTTTATTTACGTCGAAATTTTTTGCTGAACCTTTTCGCATTAATTTATATTTTCAAGAAAATCGGAGGCTTAATTTTCGAACTGGGTGCTTAGGCAGACGATTTAATATTATCTCGATTTTGTAAGATTTTTTGGTTCGATCCCGAGGTTCGGGCACTGATTTTGAGCTTTTCCATTACAAAGGGGTTTGAACATTTTAGGCCTCGTCCCGGTTCGCCATTTATTTATTTATAAAGGTACACCAACAGTTTTTAACCGACTTCAAAAAGGAGGAGGTTATCAATTCGTCTGTATGTTTTTTTTTTTTTTTGTATGTTTGTTACGCGATTACTCAAAGACGGATGGACCGATTTAGAAAATTCTTTTTTTGTTTGAAAAGGTATACTTCTGAGGTGGTCCCATATACATTTTATTAACTTTGCTTGGGTAGTTTTTGAGTTAGCTTCAATAATGCGTACATTTCCCACTTATTTTTATGTGGATGATGTGATGGTGTTTTAATGACTTCCTATCACTGTTATTTACATGGCTATATCTACAACTAATGTGCTCAATTATGTATTCGAATTTGTGTGGGGTAGGTTCCACAACTAAATAGTGAAAAATAAAAACTTTTTAGCAAAAAATAAAACCGACTTCCAAAACAAAACACTACAAAGTGAAAAATAACTTTAATTTCGGAAGTCGGTGGCAAAAAACGAAAATACAAAACCAAAGACACCGACTACCGAAATTAAAGTTATTTTTCACTTTGTAGTGTTTTGTTTTGGAAGTCGGTTTTATTTTTTGCTAAAAAGTTTTTATGGGCTTATACAGTTACCAATAACGGGTGAACCAACATTCTCAAATACAGTGATAACCTAAGCTAAAAAAGAAACATAAAAATTAAGTGGTATCAAACTATAGTAACAGAAATATAAAATGGCAAGTACAGGGGTGGTACAAAAAATGTCTGTGTAGCACAGACATTTTTTGTTTGTCTATATGCCCCCTATCCATATATATAGATATTATCGTGCAACGCCATTTTGAAAAATCTTCAAAATGGCGAACCGGGACGAGGCCTGAAGGGTTCTAAGACCCCTTTCTCAGTAGCAGCCTGGCTTCTGAATTTATAGGTTAGGCCCTTATTGCATGGGCATAACTTGAACCTACCTTTGGACCTGTCTACTCCATTGGGCAATACAGGCGTGCTGTGATATTCCTGGGAGAATATTATCTTATGTTAGGTATTAAAATGCTTCAAAAAAAGATCGAATACACATAACATCGTTTGCTTTATTTAGCCTTTAAATAATTGCGGTTTTGTATGTAGTTAGGTATGTGAAATTATTTCTAAAATTAATGTTATACCTATTTACTAATTTAGTCAGATTTTTAGTCTTATTACTTATCATTATTGTTTGTTTTGGTAATTAAGTCGACGATGTCTTTAAAGATTTTCAACATTTTTTCAAATTGGCCTGAATTTCCAGGCTTAGTCATCTCCTGTTAGGCCACACATAAACTCACCAGGCCCTGGATTTATATTTATATAATAAATAATTTTATGTTTCCAAATTGTATTCTATATCTATAGTGTAGATATTATGTGCCAATATAATTGTTAGTCTTTATCATTTCCATTTTAATTATAATGAATAAGTAGATTAGAATTATATTTTTGTATAATTATTATGCGTAAATAAAATATGTTATATAATTATTCATGGTTTTATTTTTACTTCTTTTTTAGGGTTCCGTATCTCAAAAGGAAAAAAACGGAACCCTTATAGGATCTCGTGTGTCTGTCTGTCCATCTGTCACAGCCAATTTACTCCGAATCTAATGGACCGATTAAGTTGAAATTTGGTACACGTATGTATTTCTGTGACCCAAACACGGACGTGTAACGTAAATAAATGAATTTTGAATATAGGGTTAAATTTTGGGAGGCAAATAAGAAAATTAAAAAAAAAAAGTTTCGCAGAATACCATGTGACATATCAAATGAAAGGGCTTACTGTGAGAGTCTCAAATAATAGGTTGGGGAAAAAGTTTCTTCGCATTTTTTAAGAAAATTCAAAACATTTTTTAATATAGTTTATTTACATTTAACTAAAGTATGTAGGTACCATTTTGTTCGATAACTTTTTGCCATCTTGTAGGTAGGGACATGATCCCATTGCTATAGAAATTTTGGGACTTCTGGTCAAAATACCGCGACAAGTGGTTTTGGCAGTCCTCTCGTGATGTTAACCTGACACTGCCTAAAGAATTCTGAAGAGACCGAAACAGGTGGAAATCTGAAGGTGCAAGGTCAGGACTATACGGCGGATGCATTAACACCTCCCAGCCAAACTCTCTTAATTTTTGCTGAGTGGCTAAAGATGTGTGAGGTCTAGCGTTATCATGATGAAAAACCACATCCCTTCTGTTGATTAATTCCGGCCACTTTCTCTCAACTTCTTGCTTTAATCTCATCAGTTGTTCGCAGTAGAGTTCAGAATCGATGGTCCTGCCTGGTGGTAACAGCTCATAATGAATAATGCCCTTCCAATCCCACCACACACACAGTATCACCTTGTTGCGTGTTAACCCGGGTTTCGCCAGTCTGTGAAGCCTGGCCGGCCTTTGACCACGACCTTTTTCGCATGTTCTTGTCATACGTGATCCACTTTTCATCACCAGTTATCAGCTTCTCCAAAAATGGTTCGGTTTCATTACGTCGTAATAAAGAATCACAAATGAGTACACGGTTCATTAGGTTTCTTTCAGTGAGCTCGTGAGGTACCCAAATGTCGAGCTTTTTTGTGTACCCAGTTTTTTTCAAATGCGCCAAAACTGTTTTGTGGTCAATTTCCAGTTCTTCAGCTATGTCGTAACTACTGATATGCCGATCTTGCTCCACTTTTTCAAAAATGGCATCCATTTTATCCGTAATAGGGCGACCAGAGCGACGTGCATCTTTGACATCAAAATTTCCGGATTGAAAATGCTTAAACCAAATTTTTGCTACTATCACAGACACTACACTAGGTCATAAACATCGCAAATTTTTTTCGCGGCTTGCGTTGCATTTTTACCCATTTGTAGTAAAATTTTAAAATGTATCGAATTTCTTCATTAGATTCACTCATCTTGACGGTATGAAAAACAAATGAAAATCACACATTTTCCTGATTTGAATTTGGAATTATGTTCTTTAAAATTTAAACTTTCAATGATTGCCAAAACCAGCCAGATACAAATAGACAAATAGTATAGCCAAAGAGATTTTATTACAAGTTCATACATACTATAATGCGAAAAAACTTTTTCCCCAACCTAATATATATATGTTTTTATCATTTTAAAGTTATTAAAGATTAAGTATAGACGAAAATTGACCATTCCCCCCCTTATCTTCGAAAATACTGAGCCTAAAATTTTGAAAAAAAATACAGAAAATATTGCAATACCTATAGATTACAGGAAAACTTATAAGAAGCCTATGGTCTTAAAATAGCATGGTAAATCTCTCAATATTGTGCATACAAACTTACATTTGCAGTTGGAATGTATGGGAGAATTTGTTTTTCAACTACAATGTTGTTTGTTCTTGAGATTCATCCCAACTACGGAACCCTTCACTGTGCGTGGTCCGACACGCACTTGGCCGGTTTTTTTTAATAATATAACGCCTGTATTAATTTCACTGAAGTAGCCGATTTAAAAAATAAAACAAAACAATTTTTGTTTTAAGATTTTATTATAAAAATAATCCAAACCACCACAACAATTTAGTTCATAAATTAAGGTAACTTGTAATTAAAATAATGGAAACATAATTTATCATTCTTCTGTTAAATAAGTAATAATATTTAAGGAATCACAAGTGGCTTTCTGTAGTTTCTGCTTACCATGGGAAGCCGTGAGTTTATGTACTCTAAAAATTAAATTAAATACATACCTAGGTATTTTTCGGGAGTATTCGCATATAATGTACGCTACGGCCGAAATATCTTGGCAAGCCCGAACTTTGTGCAGAAGGCTGCGCAGTAACATTTTTTTATGAACCAAATGGTGCCATGAAGCGAGTGCGAGTGAGAGAACATGCGCGAAAGTTTGTAGTGCCTATGTTCAGACTCGCCAACATATTTCGGCTGTAGCTACCTTTACCTGCGAACAAAACAATTTTTGTTTTAACATTTTATTATAAAAAAAATCCAAACCACCACAACCGTTTTGTTCATAAATTAGCAATACATAGGTTTAGGTAACTGGTGCAATTTTACATTCTTCTGTTAAATAAGTACTAATATTTAAGAAATTGCAGGCGGCGTTCTGTAGTTTCTGCCTACCCCCCATGGGAAGGAAGAAGGCGCGATTTTATGTACTCGAAAAATTAAATTAAATACCTGGGTATTTTTAAAGCACTAAGGCGCTCCCTTATCGGGAGGATTCGTATATAATGTAGGTACACTACGTCCGAACTTCGCGCAGAAGGCTGCGCAGTAACATATGAACCAAATGGTAACATGAGGCGAGTGTGAGTGAGAGAACATGCGCGAAAGTTCGTAGTGCCTATGTTCAGACTCGCCAACATATTTCGACCGTAGCGTATTGTAACCTTTACCTGCGACTTAGCCATGTTACTTCTACCTGTTTAACTGGTAATTAGTGACCGACACTTAAAAACATGATTGTACTCATGATAACAAACAACTTTTACTATGGGACCAAACCTGAAATCGCGAAAAAAATCAGCTGCTCCTTAAATTATGACGAGTTATGCGAACATGAATGTATGGAGCAGCTGATTTTTTTTCGCGATTTCGGGTTTGGTCCCATAGTAAAAGTTGTTTGTTATCATGAGTACAATCATGGGTTTAACTATCGGTCACTAATTAAAAGGGTCTTTCATTTGGTTTATTCAGAACAACATAAAAAAGAGCCCATTGTAAAGATAATCAACAAACAAAAAAATTCCAAAAATGACTAAAAGGATCCCATTGCAACTCAAACTTGACAGCAAGGTGCATATTTTGCCTGCAAAACCGGTAAAGGTTCTCATTGTCTACGATTGAATTTTAAGAACGCGTCCATTACGCGGCCATCTTAGATCTGTCAATTACATGTTGACCATTTAACTAACCATTGGCAGTGTTGGGCAAATCAACTAATTTTGTCAATCAATTGATCAATCATGATTGAAGATTTTACTCATAATCATGACTAAAGAAATTAGTAATCATTAGTTTTAATCATGACTTTATGACTGATGCTTCTGATAAACTTATGTATTGTAACATGTAATGTAATGACATGACAGTTTGTCATAAGCAATAACTTTAAGTTTACATGTTCAAAATAGATTAGTTGCCCTAGAATTGATAAAGATCGGTGCTCCATTTTATCGGTGGCATACGTATACGGAATAAACCCAAGGTATTGCCAAATGTGGCTTTATAACCTGCAGGCTTAGCACGAGAACCGTAGAAAAGCGTTGTCTACTCTTCATAGAGATAGACAAGTGGTTATGCTAATCCCACTATGTTACACAAAGCTCTGCTCAATAATTTTGGTATTATGAGCCCGACTTTATGTGTATATCTAGAATTAATAAATAACGATTAGGTACCTACTCCATTACATTGGTTTACACATATTTTTTTCGACAGATACCAAGTCAGTCTTGTTTTGAGGGTAGTCGAAAATTCCAATCATAAAACATTAGTCATGGACTCCTTGACTATGATTAAAACTAATCAATCATTAGTCATCAATCATGATTGATGTATTCAATCATTAGTCACACTAAATTTTGCCCAACACTAGCCATTGGTGCAGATTCTCTTGTTCAATAACTAACCTAAAATAAGAGAATCGATCTTTTACTAACAGACAGCGCGACAATAGGACGCCTATAGCTGTGAACTAATTTGGAAATTCCAAACTAGTGTACGCCTTGCGCTTCACCGTGTTTTTAGTCGACATGTTTTTACGGGTAGTCTAAATTTGTATGGAAATATTAGTTCCACTAAATTTGACAGCTCTAATTTACGTCCATCACTTTCTTGTTTTATTAGGGAGAAAAAGTTAACAATAGCCTAATTTAACTTTAGTTTGTACAGAACAGAATCGGCACCAATATCTTAATGTTTTTTTTTTGTTTGTTTATGAGGCCCTTCTTTTCCTGCGCCCTCCATATGTATAGTCATGTATTGTACCTATGAACCCTTTAACTTTGGACATTGATTATAATAAAAAAACTGGCAGTACTAAAAATATAATATTGCAACACTGTGGTGGTATTTTCATTTTCTAGCAACACCGAGTGAGTGGCGTGACGCTATCGGTGTTGTGTGCAGTGTGAGGCCATTTTGGAGATAGTCTGAAATGTCCATAGGTACAATACATGACCCTATTAACGTGTTCGTTAACGTCAAATGATAATTTGACGGCTTGCGCAGCCTACTTGCAAAGCCCTAGTTCTTACGGTGGAATCTTGGATTGTTACATTACAAGCGATAGCCGTCAAATGATAATTGGACGGCTTGCGCAGCCTACTTGCAAAGCCCTAGTTCTTACGGTGGAATCTTGGATTGTTACATTACAAGCGATAGCCGTCAAATGATAATTTGACGGCTTGCGCAGCCTACTTGCAAAGCCCTAGTTCTTACGGTGGAATCTTGGATTGTTACATTACAAGCAATAGCCGTCAAATGATAATTTGACGGCTTGCGCAGCCTACTTGCAAAGCCCTACTTCTTACGGTGGAATCTTGGATTGTTACATTACAAGCAATAGCCGTCAAATGTCAATTTGACGGCTTGCGCAGCCTACTTGCAAAGCCCTACTTCTTACAGTGGAATCTTGGATTGTTACATTACAAGCGATAGCCGTCAAATGATAATTTGACGGCTTGCGCAGCCTACTTGCAAAGCCCTACTTCTTACAGTGGAATCTTGGATTGTTACATTACAAGCAATAGCCGTCAAATGATAATTTGACGGCTTGCGCAGCCTACTTGCAAAGCCCTACTTCTTACAGTGGAATCTTGGATTGTTACATTACAAGCAATAGCCGTCAAATGTCAATTTGACGGCTTGCGCAGCCTACTTGCAAAGCCCTACTTCTTACAGTGGAATCTTGGATTGTTACATTACAAGCGATAGCCGTCAAATGATAATTTGACGGCTTGCGCAGCCTACTTGCAAAGCCCTACTTCTTACGGTGGAATCTTGGATTGTTACATTACAAGCGATAGCCGTCAAATGATAATTTGACGGCTTGCGCAGCCTACTTGCAAAGCCCTAGTTCTTACGGTGGAATCTTGGATTGTTACATTACAAGCAATAGCCGTCAAATGATAATTTGACGGCTTGCGCAGCCTACTTGCAAAGCCCTACTTCTTACGGTGGAATCTTGGATTGTTACATTACAAGCAATAGCCGTCAAATGTCAATTTGACGGCTTGCGCAGCCTACTTGCAAAGCCCTACTTCTTACAGTGGAATCTTGGATTGTTACATTACAAGCGATAGCCGTCAAATGATAATTTGACGGCTTGCGCAGCCTACTTGCAAAGCCCTACTTCTTACAGTGGAATCTTGGATTGTTACATTACAAGCAATAGCCGTCAAATGATAATTTGACGGCTTGCGCAGCCTACTTGCAAAGCCCTACTTCTTACAGTGGAATCTTGGATTGTTACATTACAAGCAATAGCCGTCAAATGTCAATTTGACGGCTTGCGCAGCCTACTTGCAAAGCCCTACTTCTTACAGTGGAATCTTGGATTGTTACATTACAAGCGATAGCCGTCAAATGATAATTTGACGGCTTGCGCAGCCTACTTGCAAAGCCCTACTTCTTACGGTGGAATCTTGGATTGTTACATTACAAGCGATAGCCGTCAAATGATAATTTGACGGCTTGCGCAGCCTACTTGCAAAGCCCTAGTTCTTACGGTGGAATCTTGGATTGTTACATTACAAGCGATAGCCGTCAAATGATAATTTGACGGCTTGCGCAGCCTACTTGCAAAGCCCTAGTTCTTTACGGTGGAATCTTGGATTGTTACATTACAAGCGATAGCCGTCAAATGATAATTTGACGGCTTGCGCAGCCTACTTGCAAAGCCCTACTTCTTACAGTGGAATCTTGGATTGTCACATTACAAGCGAATGCTCCCGGTGAGGGAGCGCCTTTAAAGTTATATTTTGTTACATAAACTTGTTGATTTTTGCTTGTACACATACATAAACTCACGCCTTCCCCTTCTTATTTGCTTGTTTTTGTATTTTTTTCTAATACTGCAAGTAGAAGTGCTATTATTTCTTACATTATTCCGTAAAAAGTTGATATAGTAAAATAAAATATAATTATTCATTCTTAGGATAATATACTAGGCACTAGTAAATTATGCGTGATTATAAAACATAGGGTACTATCACAGATAAAAATTATAAAAATAATTAAGTAATAAAATTTGAGATATCGTGGTAAAATCCTAAACACGGTTAAAATATGTTCAGTAAGTAGAAGTCAGTTTGTCATTGGAGGTGCCCTACGTACATATGCTTAATATTAAAATATGTTCAGTAAGTAGAAGTCAGTTTGTCATTGGAGGTGCCCTACGTACGTATTCTTAATATTAAAATATGTTCAGTAAGTAGAAGTCAGTTTGTCATTGGAGGTGCCCTACGTACATATGCTTAATATTAAAATATGTTCAGTAAGTAGAAGTCAGTTTGTCATTGGAGGTTCCCTACGTACATATGCTTAATATTAAAATATGTTCAGTAAGTAGAAGTCAGTTTGTCATTGGAAGATTCGCACTATAAAAGAAGCGATTCCAAAAGACTTTTATAATGCGCACAGCAAATACACTTATTAATGGTGAAGAAATTATACAATGCCGTCGACATCAACTGTCATTGTGTTCCAACATTTACTTTGGCCTTACGAGATCTTATTGCATTTGAATTTAATTCAAAAGAATTTATTTCAGTAGATAATAATAATAAATTCCTTTATAACCTGGAATACAAACTGGTCATTATAAAGCTCACTGCAGGCGAAATTTACAGTGGATATGTTACGACGATCAATCTACAAAGATAACAAAGAGCAAAAAGATGGTGATGCCCCATTGTATTTTATATGCTAAAAAATAATATTGATTTACATTAATATGTATAATACATTCTAGATGTGTGATAAAGATTTAACGATGTAGGTACTACGGTTTTATCTTTCATACATTTCCCGTGTTTCATATTCATGCTATTGTAAATAGGTATGTGCTGCTTGATTATTAATATGTTGTCTTTTTTTTGTCATTAATCATTCAAATATCTAAGTTTATTCTGCGTCAACAGATCGGGGGTGGATGACCCATTTGTGAACGCCTGCATGATTTGAACAAGACGCTGTAGTAAAAAAACCTGTTGCCTTTCCAAATTATTAGGCACTTCTTAGTACAAATGGTAATAAAAGCTATATTTTTTTACCTAATGTATGTACGAAGCTTAAACAAAATTCTGTGAAAGTAGCAATTATTGATACAACAAACTTTTGGAAATTTTGCGTCCTTCATGCTGTTCACGGAGGCCACCAGCCATCCTGACGTCAGAATGGCTGGTCAAAAAAAAAAATCGTATTTCTCTGAATGTATCATATGTAGCTATTATTGAAGAAATGTAGCAAATATAAGCAATTGGATAGCAATTCTTGAATATACTTTCAGAGCCGCTTGCCATAGGCAACCAGCCATTCTGACGCTAACGATTTAGTCTAATTATTTGCTTGACTTATTAATATCTAATATTGACAATGAATATTTAATTTAATCTATATAATTACTATGTATCTTCATTTCTTTTGTATCGGATATTAATTGAACTATTTTATTTTGTTAATTTTTATGTGTTGCTTACTATTTTATTACTATTATGCTTTATGGATTGAATCTGAAATAGACGTTTTATTATTATTATAATTAACCGACAATAAAAAAACACGTTAATTATAATTTAGAAGTTTCTCCCGTAACACTTAGCCAGAACTTGAGCCTATCTAAATCTGGGTTTCTAACGCACTCTATATTTTCGTCTATGATCAAGATATGTTTGCCGCTCTTCGTGTATGGAAGCCATTCCGTTTCTTGGTCCTCCCATGTTGGTCGTCTGAAAAAGAAATTAAAATTAGAGAAAATAAGTTGCACTTGTCACGGTCAGGATCTCTGCGAGACTCGAGAGCACAGATTACAAATATATTCCACAGTTTTCTCCCTGGGTAATGAGTAAGACACTAAAGCAAATAAGATTATTTTTTTTTACGCCATCATGCGCAAGCGAAGTGCATCTATGCTGCGGCGATTCCGAGGAAGTCCGAACAATATTTTGGGAACACTGCCGGACAAAATAGATGGGCCGTTTATTAGACTCTGGGCTGGGAGACATGTGCGTACGCACGTACATGTGCAAAATTAATTGTGATATCACTTTTATTTTAATTTATTTTTAATTTTCACTAACAATAGGTTAAGGCAATACTAACACAATATGGATCCTGTAATCTGAAATAGAGTTATTATTATTATTAATATTTGGTGTGTTTGTCATTTTTTTATTTAATAAATTTAAGTAGGCACGCCATAAAACAAATCATAGGGACATGGCAGTGATAGATGTACATTATACAGGGTTATTGATAAAACACCAACAACCTCTTAACGGGTCATTGTACTCATCATTATGAACATCTTTTACTATGGGACCAAACCTGAAATCGCGAAAAAAAAGTCAGTTGTTCAGTACATTTTGAAGAATTATGCGAACATAAATGTAAATACTGCATGCAAATACTGAACAGCGGGTTTTTTTTCGCGATTTCAGGTTTGATCCCATAGTAAAAGTTGTTCATAATGATGAGTACAATGACCCCTTAAGAGGTTGTTGGTGTTTTACCAATAACCCTGTATAGTAAAAAAATATTTGCTCTAGCATCATTAACCAGGGAGAAACCAGAGGAATACAAATCAATCTGCCTAGCCTTTTCCAAAAAAAAAGGAATATGTGAAAACAGAGGACGTTTGTATGGAATGAACACAAACGACATCTGTCCTCACTCTGTATCCTCGTCCGTAAAGATGGCTCAGTTTTGCTAATAAAGACACCCGACTTCACATCTTTATTACATATTTGTAGGTAGTCGGAAGTTCAAAAGCCTACCAATCTGACTTAGTTATTTAATCCAGCAAGTCTAAAATGGACATTAAAACATTATTATGCCAAGATAGATTTTAAAGAAAAGAGAAATAAAGTTGGTATTGTGTGCGTTACTCTTGCGGGACCTCCTTTAGTTTCAAGATTATTAACAGGGTTAAGAAAATACGGAACCCGTGATCACTTTGTTGTCCGTCTGTCTGTTTGTCTGTCGGTCTGTCAAGGCCCTTTTTCTCAAGAATGCGTGGAGGTATCAAGTTGAAATTAATATCAAATACGTTTATGGTCCCTTGGAGGTCTAAAAAAATGAAGCTTTTAAGTCAACGCAGTAAAAAAATACGGCCATTTATATAACACATTTTGATACTCGCAAGTAAATCAAAACCTACAGGGTATTTACCGTTGACATAGAATCATACAATTTGGCAAGAAGCAAGGTCTCACAGCACAAGTAAAGGAAAAAGTCCGAAAATCGATAATTTGTAATTTTTTGACATAAAAAAAAAATTTTTTTTGGGTTACTAACTTAAATTTGCAGTTGGAGTATTAACCGTGACATATATCAATGTAAGGGAGAACATGTTTTTCAACTACAATGTTAAGTTTGTTTTTGGGATAAATTCTTTTCAACTACGAAACCATTCTTTGTGCGTGGTCTCTCACTCTTTTTTTTTACTAAGTGCTCCTCCCAAAAATCGGAATCGAACAACGCTTAGGACCAAAACCAAACAATTTAACTTTAAACTCACCCAGTTCTAGCAAAAGTGCACCACGCTTCCGCCAGCATCTTAATAATTTTCATATCAGTTGCACAAATTTTCTCATGTTTATTCTCTCTATAAAACTGGTACTGTATCATATCCCCGTGGCTTGCCCCCCTTAGCCCCAAATTCCTCATAATCCTAGTATGCAAATTCCCAAAATACTGGAATTTATAGACGAAAACATTATTATTATGGTTACACAACATCTCAGGTAGCAACATCAACGGAAATTGGAAATAAATATCAGAAACCATGTTCACATACTCCAATTTCGTATTCTCCGCAACACCCCGACCGTGGAAATAGAATTTCATAATTTTCGATTCGATATCACACACTCTACGATCACCTCTTGGTATGTGAAGATACTGTGGAATGAAATAATAGAAGTCTCTTTCAAATTCGATGTTTCCTTGGCCGTCTTTTTGCAAAAACAGGGCTCCTTCATGAGAATTCATGCCAGTTAAAACGGGGACGTTGGTGTATTGCTTTAGAGGGATATCAATTCGGGGGTACTGGCCTAAAAATCGTTCGACACCAGGGAATTGTCTTTCGACGACTGGCAACAAGAACGCTTGGATAACAGATGGCGGTCGAGCTATTTCTGCCATGCTAAAAGCGACTATAAGCTCTTGTATCGGAACTTCGAGAAAATACTCGAACAGATCCCTTTCATCAATTAAGTCGTCTCGGTCCAAATTTCTTGCCACTTGGCGTGCTTTAGCGATGGGATCATCTTCAATCATATAAATATCTGCGATGGAATTTCCAGACTGCGCTATCACTTTATGAAACAGCCCAGTCGTCATTTCAGATGTCATATAGGACGCAACAGCACCTGCGCCCGCGCTTTCACCAATAACCGTGACATTATTATAATCCCCATTGAAGTTTGAAATATTATTTCTGACCCATCGCAAGGCGAAAACTGTGTCTTTTAGCCCAGCGTTTCCAGGCACTTCTGGTATATTCAAGCATAAAAATCCTAGTATATTCAATCTGTAGTTTATTGTGACTACAACAACATCATGGCTAAGAAAGTAATCAGGTCTATAGTAATCACCGTAACCAAAAATAAATCGTCCTCCATGTACGAAAAATAAAACTGGTAAGTTTTTCACTCCATCGCTTGGCATACTTGGGGTGTAAACGTTTAAGTAGAGGCAATCTTCTGAACCTTCCATTCTAGAAGATGTGTATGGGTTGAGCTGGCAACATTTGTTGCCTGGCGTGGTAGCGTCGCGGACGCCATGCCAGCATTCTAGTTCTTGTGGGTCCTGAAAAATAATGTGACTTGTTAGTTTACTCGTTCGTGCCGTCTCGGCTGATTACTCGGCCTTTTTCCAGAAGTAGGACAAAATAGGTTATTTAAAAAAAAATACATCAACAACGACAATCAACAATCCACACAAACCTCATTTCGAGATCCAATTAATGTTCCATTCCAAAGTATGACAAAAATAGAAATTCATTTTTTTTTTTTTTTATTAAAAAAGAAATACAAAGTTACACCACAAGATACCCCTTGGTAAAACTGGTTGTTAGACTTAGGGGCTTCTGACTATCCGTAACGACTGTCATAGATCTACGAACTAGTAGTTCTGCGAACAGTAGACCAGGTAGACCTCGCAAGCACAAACTTTTTACTAAAGTTATTTAAAACGGGATATTTACCATGTTTTTTTTTAATTTTTAATAATATTTCTCTAGGTGTGTGAGGAGAAGGTGGTCCCAGGTGCTCCATTAATCCCTACTACCTAGTAGGTAAAAGGCCGATTCCACCGGTAGAAATCTAAAACTGCTGCTGCTTACTGCATTTTGAGGAGCTATTCTGCTCATCACGCCGAAGATTCTCATCAGATCTTCCCCAAATTTTTATGAGACCAACTTAAAGTTACCACCTTTCAAATCAAAAAAGAACAGTAACCGCCTTTTTAAGGTTCCTACCTCAAAAGGAAAACACGGAATCCTTATAGGATCACTTGTGTGTCTGTCTGTCTATCTGTCTGTCCGTCTGTCACAGCCACAGTCGATTTGCTCCGAATCTAATGGACCATATAAGTTGAAATTTGGTACACTTATTAATTTCTGTGACCCAAACACGGACGTGTAACGTAAATAAATGAATTTTGAATATGGGGGTCAATTTTAAGGGGCAAATAATAAAATGAAAAAAGAAAAAATGTTTTGCAAACTGTACCGTGTGACATATCAAATAAAAGGGCTTGCTCTGAGGGTCTTATATACATATATTATAATTTAAAAATATATTTTTTTAAAGTTATTTAAGAAAATAGACGAAAATTTACCATTCCCCCCTTATCTCTGAAACTACTGAGTGTAAAATGTTGAAACAAATACAGAAAATTGTTATATACCTATAAATTACAGGAAAACTTATAAGAAGTCTATGGCCTTAAAATAACATGGTGTATATCTCTCAATACTGTGCGTACAAACTTAAATTTGCAGTTGGAATGTATGGGAGAACATGTTTTTCAACTACAAGTTTAAGTTTGTTCTTGGGATAAATTCATCCCAACTACGGAACCCTTCATTGTGCGTAGTCCGACACGCACTTGGCCGGTTTTTGGAGGAAGTACCCCTCCAATAAAAATCCCCGACGACAAAAAAAATCTATAGTCGTAAAACCTGTGTACCAAGTTTCGTCCAGAACGGTTGTAAAATACGAGCTTTAGAGGAGTGGCAACAAATTGACAGAGGAAAGCAAGTATTGCCAGAATTGAAGCAGAGACGCTTCGCTCGCTCGATCAATGACAGCCGGAACCAACGGCTTAGAAAGAAAGACAGAAAATGCGTTTATGCTTAGCGTGCTTTCACAGACCCTATAATAGGGATTATACTTTCACTTTACTTTGCTAAGTAAGCATCGTGCGTCAATTTAAGTTCCCTAGTTACTATGGCGATGCAAGAGTTTCCACATTCATCTTTTTCAAAGCGCCAATGCAGAATGATCAATACGCCAATGTGTAAACAGCGACCAATGGCGATCCGGTTTTTATGGCCCAACAGCTGGCCCAACACATTGGCTCTTGTACAGCAGGCTAATGGTTGCCTGTCAGTAAATAAGGAACTTCGTAGGCGTGCTTATTTCAAAAGTAAAATAAAAGCTTGGACTGAAATGCATTGAAAGAAAAACCAAATAGTTTTTTTTTCCCTTTTGGCAACTGAGCCGATGCAAGATCTCGTACTAACCAAATAGCTATGTAAATGATCTTTTGGCGCTCGAATGACATTGACAAGGCGGCACTTTTGGCGAGCTTTTAATGCAATTGTTTTGTGAAATGTATTGAAAAACAAGATGGAGGCGGTAGTTCGAATTTTGGCCGCGCGCCAAAAAAAGCTTTAGAATAGTTACTTACGCTAAATCTTAATCTGCCGACTGGAGGCCTAGCGTACGGTATTCCTTCAAAACTATAGTATTTTTTGCCGTAGAACGTCTGGCATCGTTTCCCTTTTAGCAAACCATGTGACACTTGGGCTTGGCAAAACATTTCTTTCTGAAAATAAAATAATTATAGAACATTATTGATGCAAACTGACTGTTGTTATGAATTATGAAGCCGAAACGTGGACACTCGCGGTTCGGCTGGTTCATAAATTCAAGGTAGCTCAGCGAGCTATGTATGGAACGGGCTGTGCGAAGTCTCTATGAAGGATCGAAATCGGAACGAGTTGATCCGACAGAGAATCAAAGTTGTCGCAAGCTGAAGTGGCAACGCATAAAAAAAAACATTGTACCTAATGAGTAGATTATGTCAATGATAAATAAAAATACATTTAAAATAAATTGACTTTTAAAGTCAAATAAAATAAATAAAGTGGCTCTTGACCTTGAGTTATAATAAGATTGAAGATTTACTTCGGATATCGCTTAACCTCAGGTAGTTAATACGGTAACATGTTTATAAGTACTAGACTTACTTATACACAAGTTTTCGTCATATTTATCTTTCTCTGTCACACATGCACACACCCATACATAGGTACGATAGTAAATAGGCTACAGCATAGTTGCATTCGCTAGGAATTTTATGATGTTATAATTTAATAATGATAATATACTGTACTCGTCTTAAAACTACTGTTGCATGTTCAAAACTTAGGCGAGGACGCTGGCACCCTAAACACAAGTTAAATCTTACCTTGGGTGCCAGAGTTCATCGAAAACACTTTTTCCCTAGTTGTAACGTTGTATAGTGTTTAGATAAGTGTTTCAATGGATAAGTGGAATGGAAGTTAATAAAAATTATTATTATTAAAGAATAGTATGCCTTTGAACAAAGGTTAGATTTTACTTTAGCTTTAAACGCATTGAAGGGCAAATCTAGCAAAGAAGAGACCATCCACCATCATCGTTATCCGTGCGGCGAGTTCATATAAAATGTACGAAGACTACTCGTATAGGCGGCGTTTTGTGGCTGCAGCGTATGGCCCATGTACAATTGACGAACGCAGTCCCTCGCGTCCCCGGAATTTGCCTCAAGACTCTTCTGGTTGGTCTACCGCACTAGGAACGGGACGTCCACGAGAAACGAGATTATTTGGCCATAGTAAAAGAATGTGAATGTTGCTACTTCGGCGCCGTCATCTGTTTTTCTCGTTGAAGACCCGTTCTCGGTGCCTTAGACAAACAGTGCTGCAGTGGTAGGTATTGTATTTCTTATAATATTGGGTTGGCACAAAAGTAATGAGACACTACAAAACTCTATACATTTCCTTTTTCAAGTTAATTGTTTTCGATAATATTCTAGAATGTTTACTTTATTTTTATTTATTTATTAAAGAACACCAACAGCATATACATTCAACGTTAGTTTAGCGTATTTAGGAGAGGTATTACTGCTAATGTATACACAAATCATAGGTGTACATAATATTAAAGAAAAAAAAGACATTTGACAGGAGCTGCTTATAAACTGAAAGTAAAATTTAAAATTTTAACAAAGTGATTTAACTTTAACAAAATTGAATACCTACAACATAAAACAAAACAAAAAAGAAACATAAAACAAGTTAATGAAGGCCATGAACTTAAAACACAATAATTCAGATACATAATTCTGCTAACAAAAGTTATGTGACTTGATAATGGTCTAGTATTTTTTTCCGAATACCACCCAAGGAGTCGTGAAATATGTCCAGGTTTGAATTTAAGTTTTGTTGGGCATATTGTAATGGTTAATTCTTCTTATGAGCGGACCATGGGCACCGATATTGGTACGACAGAATGGAGGACAAAACGTGTTAGTTAGGCCACGGGGGGTTCCCGCATTGTCGAGGCAGGGGGGCTCAGTAGCCGTGGCTTGGTCACCCACGGTGAAGCGAAGAGGAACCCGAGGAGGGGCCGCTCGTCAGGGCTTTTTCCAGGAAGTCGACGACGTAGCGGCCAACAGGTAGGTTGCGGTGCCGCTTGGGCGACATCGCAACTGAGGCGGGCCGCGATGTCGTATGGGAGGCATCGCGGCTGAGGGTTGGAGGCCGCGGCGGGAGAGGACTGCCGGTATTGCGGTGCGCCGCTCTCCCTACCTTCCGCGGAATTGACGGGGTCGCCACCGTCTGATGGCGGACGCGGTGGGGCCGCAGGGGAGGAGGAGTATCGGTGTTTCGTTGGCCGCTCTCCCTATCCTCTGCGGCCGAAAAGTGGTAGGCGGCCGGGCCACTGACCTGACCGGTCGCAGGGGGACCAAGGGTGACTAGACACGAGGTCGTCTGGCGCCCATGTGCTGGTTTGGTCCATGGGGTGGTCACGGTGCACAATGTGTTCTTGTGCACCGGTGATGGGGGGTGCTCCCCAGAGGAGGGTCCGGTGACGGACAGCCGCGGCGGGTTCGCGGTGAGTGCTAACGCGTGCCCGTGTTCCCGCCACAAGCGGCAGAGGAGGACACCGTGGAGTTTTAGTGGGTTGGAGTCCCACATAACTGCACTATCTCCCCGTGGTAGTGCAGTATGCATGAGCATTTCTCCACGGAAAAAAAAAGGGTGACGTGGAACTGTGATAGGAACATCTGCTAGGAGGTGATTACAATCAATCTTTCCGTTAACAATTTTGTGCAAAAATGAAATACTAAGCATTAATCGACGGTCACGGAGTGAAGTCATTTTGAAGAAAGCAAGTCGATGGTTATATGGGCATCTACGAGTATGAGAAATACCACGAGTGCTAAACGCCAAGGACCGTGTGAACATACGTTGTATACGTTCAATGCGTTGAGAGTGAACAGCATAAGATGGGCTCCACGCTGTACATGCGTATTCTAAGTTATTTCTTACAAGTGTTTTGAATAGAATCATCTTAGTTTGGGGCCGCCTGAAACATTTGGCGTTACGTTTAAGTAAACCAAGCATCTGAGCAGATTTTTTAACTACGGTATCAATGTGAGAATTGCAGTTTACTGCCTATTGTATCTTTGATTTCACTTACTGATTCTAGTTTGGTGTTGTTAAGCGTACCTATATTCAACCTTCAAAGAATTTTTCTGTCGAGTAAAAGTGATTTGATGGCATTTAGTGGCGTTAAGGATCATTAAGTTATCGGTACACTAGCGGTTAATATTTTCAAGATCGTGTTGTATTTGAGTTGCATCATCAAGGGATTTGACTGTTTTATAAATCTTAAGATCATCGGCATACAAGGACTAATTACAAAATTGAATTTTCGAAGTAATATCGTTAATGAATATCAAAAAAGTACCGGACCTAAGTGAGTGAATGTTGTAGAACATTCTAGGTACTTGTGATGTGGGGGTATATGGGCCCGGTTTAGTCAGTTTGAAGAAAAATGGACAATAAATGGACAATGGAAGCGACAAGTTCGAACACTATACTTTTACGAGTACATGTTAGGCCACAGTGCGCGGGCTGCGGCTGACAATATCATCACTGCGTTGGGCGCTGGAAATACAAGCCATGCGACGGTGTCCCGATGGTTTGACCGTTATAAATCAGGAGACAGGAGCCTTGAAAATGAGCCACGCTCTGGATGACCACCCGCAGTGAATGATGACGATTTACGCCGCGAACTGCAGTCGAATCTGGATGCTACCTCTCGTGAATTAGCGGAAGCACTTACTGCAGTCTCCACGCCATGGAAAATCATCTGCATGAGCTTGGGTATCGGAAAGTTTTGGCTCGGTGGGTACCGCACATCCTTACAGACGCCAGTCGTGCAGTCCGTGTCGCTATCTGTCAATCACTTTTGCTGCGACCCCGACGTAAAGAGTTTTTGTCTGATCTGGTTACTGGAGATGAATCATGGATTCATTACGAGAACGTCGTGCTTTTTGGCTGCCTCCAGAAGAAACGCCACCATCTCAACCGAAGCCGAGTCAAAACAACTGCTTAAAAGTTCTGTTTTGCTGTTTCTGGGACGCGCAAGGCATGCTGTTTTATGAACTATTACACAATGTAACTATAAATGCTGACAAATATTCAACCCAGCTCACCAAACTATCTGCTGCTATCAATAAAAAACGACGAAGACTAGTTAATGCAGTTTTACTACACGATAACGCTCGACCTCATGTCGCATTTGCCGTTCGCCAACAGTTGGAGAACGTGGGCTGGGAGACGATACTCCACCCACCTTATTCCGCAGACCTCGCCCCATCAGACTATCATTTGTTTAGAGCCCTGAAACAACATTTGCGGGGTAAACAATGCGGAGTTGAGCAACTTTCTCGAGGCACAGCCATCAGAGAACTGACCGAAAGTCTTAGATGCTAATGGTGATTATATCATTGACTAAGCTTTTTGTATTGTAATAGTAGTAAAAAAATATAAAACGTAAACCAAGTGTCTAATTACTTTTGAGCCAACCTGATACTTAACTACTACACAAGTTATAATTAAAAATAAATATTAAAAATCTTTTTAAAAAATAATACATATAAATTACATTGTTTGAATTTTTCCCAGCAAATTACTTATGTGAGAACTTTTATAATAAAGTTTGATTTATTATTGTTTTTATTATCTTTTATATAAATTAATATTATAAAGAATTAAAATTGTGAATGCCAAGTTGGTCTAGTGGTCGCAAGCGCTACTGTTGAGCATGAAGTCCTGGGATTGATTCCCGGTTCGGGTGAAGTGTTTTCCATCTGGAAATTTTCAATAGCAGCCTTTTTTTTTGGTTGGTAAATTATCAAATAACTTCTCCCGCTCTGGGCGGAGCGGGAGGGCGCGTTAGACTTCACTGACTAAAACCCACCCGTGTTCCTTCAGTTGGGTGAATATTCGAGCGTTTTAATCGCCGTCATTACCATTCGCCAAAAGTTGATGAAAGAGAATATATTTAATGAAATATTTCAGCAATTCCCGATTCTGGTCCTTAAGCAGATTCTGGGAATAGATGAAATATTTCATTAAATATATTCTCTTTCATCAACTTTTGGCGAATGGTAATGACGGCGGTTAAAACGCTCGAATATTCACCCAGTTGCCTATGCTAGGGCCACGGTAACTTTCAAAATTTTTCAATAGCAACCTGGATTCTAGATTGGCGAAATCTGGGTGTACTATAGATACACGTAGGTACACATTTGGAGAATACATGCGTGATGTTAAAATAACGTGTTGTTTGATTGTTTGCACTGGAAGTACAGCAGTGCTATTCTGTACAAATCTCACCGTGAAAACTTAGGTGAGGTGAGCGTGGAGTGAGCTGTCAATAGTGTCAATCCCTAGCATCAAGTGGAATGACAGCTCTCTTCAAGCTCACTCTTCGCAAGTTTTCACCGTGAGATTTATACAGAATAACTTGATTCAGTTACAAACATCCTTTCACTGAAAAAGAGACACATAAGAACCGAGTGCTATAAACCTTGAACTGTCATGTTTGAGAGACAATTAAATTTCTTTTGTTACTGGCCTCTAGGAGGCCGCTCGACAGTTGAGGAGAGCCGAAAGAACCGAATTTTAGAATTACTTGTGCGAAATCCAATGAAACCTCGCACACTTATCAGCACCGAATCGGACGAATCGCCGGAATAATTACTAAGAACTTTGATTCGTTCGGCGCGGACAAGTGTGCGTTTACCTTTATTGTATAGTTACAATGTTTAGTGTTCGCAAAAGCTAGTCAACAAATAATGGATAGCTAACACTGGTAAACAATTCGAAACTGGGGGCCTACTCCCTAAGCACGAAGTCCGTAGTTTCAGCCTTCGTAACGGGCGTTTCCTACTCCCTATCACCGACGGACGGATGATTCGTCCGGGGCCCGAACGAAGAATGAATGACGACACGATTTGACAGTTGTCCCTACTCCCGATGTGTTTTTGCCCGTCCGAAAAATTAAGTTTGACAATTGTTTGGACGGCTCGTTATGTCAATTGATACGACATCAAAATAGTTATCGTGCTGACGACGAAAGTAACAAGTTTAAGAAGAATTCGAAACTATGGCTGCTTTTTAATGCTCGAAGGTCTACAGGAAGAGCGAATGCGACGCCGACGACATTTACGCCAAAACTTTCGGTTGGCGAGTATTCCCAACGTTGAGTTCATTGGGAACTATAGACTCACACGGGAATTGTTCGAAGACTTGTGTAAGGATATAATACCTACCTCTTTTGCACTCGGGCGGACTTAAACACCTTCCCTCAACGAGGAAGACCTACAACTAGAGCGCAGTAGACAGAGAAATGAGACTACATCCACTCATCAAGCCGCAAAAAACGAGAGACAAATTAGTTTAATTGCTAGAATAAATAGGTATAGAAATAGATATAGGCACAATAAAAGTATTGTTTTATTAACAAAATGGTTATTATTTATTTAGCACCAATTAAAGCTGAATCATTTTAACAAACAACAACACACTATAACAATCAAAACATAGATTTAATTTTATTTATCTGTTGTAGTCTTAAATTATTGCTATTTCTTGCTGAGTTGGCAGTGAGGTGTCGCCGAACACGTGGACGTGCACGACGTGGGTTTAATGCTGTAAACAAAAGAAATAAATAATTTTAGTGAGTGTAACTTTGTGAAACATGATTTACGTAATGTCTTTTCTACTGAACAATAATACTTACTTCGCTTACTTTGATTCTTCGTTAGTAACTTCAGCTCCAGTGCTTCAGTGGATGTTGAGGGCTGTTCCTGAGTGGGTATGGGTGAGTAGTCTGCTGGGCCTTGTCTTACAGGTGGACCCTGTATAACAAAAATTGAATATCATTGACGTATACAACAAAATATCATCGATAGAAATGTTTGACAAATATAGAATTGTGTAGGTATCTGTAATTTATTATTATTTAATAAAAAAAATCTCGGCAAAGGCTCCATGTAACATAATTATTATCAGTGTACTTGTAAGTCCACCTACAGATAAGTATTTGGAGGATGACTGATTATTATCATTGTTTGCACTTTACTGATGACTAGACCTTAAAATCTTATTAATATTGACGAGTAATATTGTATTGAACTTACCCTTTGCCACTGCTCCACGCAGTTTGTGCAACTTGCCATTGAATTGCACAGGCTTTCGAAACCACAGCCGTTTTGATCGTATTCGCCCAAGAGAGCATTAAACCAACTATTCGCCCGTCGTCGGTACGCCTCAATAGTCTGCGAGCCAACTCTTGATCTCGCTCATAAAATTGCGGAGGGCCTCTATTTGCGCGTGAGATGCTGTTGGAGCGGATGGGGCCATTTAACAAAATTAATCTAATTCATTTTACTAAAATTTCCGGTTACTATGTAAACAAAAAGCTCTGTCATTTCCACAGAATACATATACTATTTCACTTGAAAATTGCCGTCAAAAAGAAAAAGGCAGAGGTATCAAATGGATAGGGCCAATATCCGCAAAAAAATGGCAAAATAATTCATTTCAATATTTAGGGACATGATAAAACTTGTATTGTTAAAAATGTGCTCATTTTCTAACAACAAAAATATGAATTTTTGGTTATTATGCTAGAAAATCACAAAATAAGTAAACCGGTAACCGATCGGTAAAATAGCGCAACTCTATCGTCACGAGTCTGTCGTTCACGAAAATAGTCTATGATGAGTCTATGATTCCGTTCCGTTCTGATGAATCCGAAATCATTAGGGAGTAGGGTTCACTCCGACGTATCGGACTACTATCGGACGGGCCCGTTGCTTCGTCGACGGTGTTAGGGAGTAGACCCCCTGTTTCTTAGTAATTTGAGTTCGCTGATTTCATATCTACCCTCAGTTTTTTTCTAGCAGCTGTAGTTTTTGTGTTACAGGTACTTCTTAAAATTTAGTTACGCGGGTTACTAATATCTTTTTTAGTGCAAAAACTTATTAAATTCCATAAATAAATCGATATGTCTAGTACATTAAGAAGAACTTGCTTAAAGGATCCAAATAGTTTCTGTGTTGTTTGTGGTGAATATATGTTTCGAGAAGTGCACCTGACTTTACAAAAAAGGCCTACTTGGTCTTCTTTGGAACGCCATTACAAGTGTTTAGTAAGCCATGGATCCCAAATTTTGTATGTGGTAGATGCGTACCATCATTGCGTTTATGGGCTAGTAAAAAAAGACCTACTTTGAAGTTCAAAAGTCCTATGATTTGGCGTGAACCGACTAATCATCACGATGACTGTTATTTTTGTGTTGTGAATATTACCGGAATAAACCGCAAAGATCGTTCCAAATGGATAGAATAGCCGAATTTAAAATCAGCTATTAGACCAATTCTAAATACCAGCGTCTAAATACCAGGTCTGATAAAACAATTTGTAAAAGCTCTCAACAAGGATGGGGAATGTTTTAAATATATCAGTAAAATATTACCGAAATTGAGCACAGAAAAAATAAAAGCTGGTATTTTTGACGGTCCTCAAATCAGCGAATTAATAAAGGATCAAACTTTACTGACAGTATGACAGATAAAGAGAAATCTGCATGGATTGAATTTGTTTGGGTTGTGCAAAATTTCTTAGGAAATAAAAAGTCTCCAGACCACATTCAACACATTGAGCAGCTCATGTTGCAATTTCAAAGACTAGGATGTAACATGTGCATCAAAATGCACTTCCTCTTCAGCCATTTAGACCGCTTCCCAGAAAATTTAGGCGATTTAAGGCGATACCAAAATAAGTTGGGGGCTTTTTCGTAACCATTTATTTCACTATTACAGAATGTATGGATTTAATTTTTGGATATTGATTATTGACTATTTGATCAATACTCTGACTGATGGAAAACACGATTGAGTTAAATTTCCTCGATAGAATTTAATTCCGAAAATACCTCTATTTTTTTATATTTTTTTCTGTAATTCTAAAATCCTAAGTAATTTCATTGCAAAATTGCATTCAAAATGTGCGTATTAGGTAATTGAATACTCTGGTTGAACATATTTTTGATAGATAGCTTAATTTATTTTTAAACAATTTTTATTTGGTTTGGCGCTTTTATTTTGGTTCCAGCGCATTGCTGCGCTCTCTTTTTTTCGCATGTGGATGTAATTGACTGTCACTTTCTTATTACCGCTCAGTTAGCTTTTTACATATCGCCTTAACACATTCACTGCTGAATTATTTGGCGAACTTGCTCCAAGTGCTGCTTTATGATACACTAAACCCTGTGCGGCAAACACTCATGCGCGCCCAAAAAATACTTCCTGTGGTGCTATGAGCGCGCAGGCGCGATTGAAGAAACTCTACCCAGTGCGGCTGGGCACATATGTGTGCCGTTACAAACTTATCCCAAGTGCGGCGAGACGCCTAGGTGTGTTTGAAAAATCTCCCATTTTTTATGAGTCATAAAACAATTACGCCAAGAACAATAGAGATGCACAAAAAACCCACAGGTGCGGCGCGCCGCATTCGAAGGAAGTACATAAATTGTATGGACACGCATATGCGCCGGTAGCACATGGTGAACGTTCGAAAATCGCACATGCGTGTCTGCCGCACGAAGAACAAGAACGCTTTCATCAGGACATTATACCAGGCTCGTTGCAATACAAATATGATGGCAGATTACTGCTGGAGCGTTCAAAACAAGGCTGAAGTATCGATTCATGCAAGAAAATCTTATAAAAGAAAGTTTCTTTCATGTTAGGTTAGAGAAACAATGAGTATTTTTCGCTAAAAATGTAATATGTTAATATTTCAATAACTAGAGCTGCTAGAGAACAACTGACAACAGATTTGGAATCAGCGTGGTAGAATTATACAAATTCAGGTACAACTGCCGGCACGAATCTCTAGCGCTCGGAGGAGTGGTGGGGGACGGTTTGCGCATACGTATTGTCTCAGCAGTAAGGTCCAAAATCGCTTAAAGTAATTCAAGGTCAGCGCTAAAGTTTCGTGCCGCTACTTGTACCTACCTATGAAACTTTATAAAACCAAACTACTGCTTACCACTGTAATTGTTAAATGGTCTGCTATGGGTGGATTCATATTTATAGCGGTCAATTTGCAATGTTAATTTGTTCAGCGTTGCGTCGTCAATGTGAATTGGCAAAAAGTTGAAATGTAGTACCTACCTACCTACTGATAATTAATTATGCACATAAATTATAATTTAGTAATATGCAAAGACCCTGTGATGCTATAGAATACCTATTTAATTATTATTAGGTCATTACGGCCACACTAAAATTCAAATAAAACAAAAACTGGTTTGTTTCATTTTATATTTATAGTAACATAAGCTAGAGGTCTTTAGAATTTATAACTGCTGGCCAGCGCTCAGGTAACTTTCTAACGGACTGGTATCTTCCATCTTCGTTGCTAGCCTTTATCTCCATAGGGCAGCGCGTAAGGATCCAAGGTCAGAATAAACACGGCCGCCTATGTTGCGTTTTAACCGATGGAAGCACCCATAGTCACACGGACTGATGTCGGGAGAATAGGGCGGCTGAACCCAACGCTCAGTGTGGCGTGCACTAATCCACTAATCCACAGCGGAGTGACGGTGAGGGCGAGCGTTGTCATCCAACAGCCACACTGAGTGCTTACGGTTCGGAGCCCAACTGTTCATCAAATGGTTTAAAAATTGAATATAGCGTTGGTGATTCATTTTTCGTTGTGACCCAATATTTCATAATAGCAGATGCCGTTGTAGTCCAACGCTAGCACCAACAGGAACTTTGGTCCAAACTTTTCTGCTCGTGCCTCTGTTGGTTGTGTTTCGCCCTGGTAAAGCCATTGTTTGACTTGGTCCTTCTCAGGTTGTCGGTATAGGCTGATACAGGTTTCGTCAATAGTCAATGTATGCTTTAAACGGCTTGGTTGCTGATTACATGCACGTAAATTAATTTTTGCGTAGTCCACACGCTGATCCATCTGGTCTTGAGTCAATTCGCGCGGTACCCACTTTGTGTTAATTTTGCGCATTTTGAGTATTTTCGTCATAATTTCATAACAAGTGGTTCTAGGTATGCCAGTGTGAGCCGACAGCGAGGTAATTGACCAAGCTCTAGACTCCTGGAAAACATTTTGGATTACCTTCAAGCGTTCCTCAGTTTCAGGTCCAGATTTACGGTCACCTCCACGATGTTCCGAAACATCATAGTTCCCAGCCCTGAAGCGCCGGTACCACTCTTTTACTGTAGTTGGAGAGAGTGCATTAGACGTCATCACTCTGACCAATCTTCGATGGGCTTCGGCCGCTGTGAGTCACTCCAGAAACATAAACTTCACAATTTGACGCTGCGCGACGATGTCGATGGAGTTTCTTCCTTCTGTATTTACGTTCGAAGCCATCACAGCCAGATCACTACAAATTATGAACAACGAATGACCACGCTACTAGCCGGACAAATAATTATGACGCAATAATTACTAACAATTGCATAATATTTTTTTTTTTGAACGGCCGGGTTTGATCCGAATGACATAATAAAATGCTTAAAGTTGCAGTCATTATAATATTCGATTTCCCAGTTTCTGAGGTTCTTACTATGTTGGGGTCGGCTTTCAGTCTAAACGGATGCAACTAAATACCAGTATTTTACATGGAGCGACTGCCTATCTGACTTACACAACCCAGTTACTGGGTAAAACGATACCCCTTGGTAAGACTGGTTGGCAGACTTTCCGGCTTCTGAGGACCCATAACGAATGTCAAAAATCCACGAATGACAGCCAGGGCCAACGACTTAACGTGCTTTCCGAAGGTCCAACCGTGGCAAGCGTAGCTTAACCTGATTGATCGACTCGTGTAGCTGTTATTACTTAGCCACAATCCCCTAGGTGAACTAAGTGATTAGTTCAATGTCGTATTTCCGAGCACTTCATTAAGGAAGAATTTAGCCTAAGAGGCCCACGAAGCATGCGTAGTTCATACAAACAAAATACCAAAATAATTTGTAAATCAAACATATTCTTTAGGTAGTGTGTATTTATTCCAATTGGGTTACAGAATATCTAGGTTCCCAAACATATATTTTGAAAGGACACTGATTTGAAGACGATATTATGAGGAATTTAAAATTTGTATAGAATACTTAGTTTTCTCATATTTCCTGTTTAAATCAATGTTCTTATTTAACCCTGTGTCACTAACCATTCGTCAAAATGACGACGCGTATCTTGCGCATTTAGTGTTTCGGTAAGATCCCGACCCCCGCCACCCCGCCCGTTTCGAATACCTTCCTAATTCGCATCGCTAGTGACCTGCAATCACTCATTGCGGACGCACGCTCATTAGATCGGGATATATCGTGTGATCGTCGTAAAACTTACGAAAGATTAGTATCTACGTAACTTTATTTTCAATGTTGTGCATTTATTTTTTTGTGAATTATTTTCAATAATTACTATAAGAACATATTATTATTTTTATATTATAATAAGACGTAATAATTACTATATTTTATAAATCACTAATCGATTTCAATGTTATTTGCAACTTTTTAATCAATATTTTGTATTTTGTTGTTTTCGTATGACCACTACCTTCTGCAAGGGCTGCAAAAGCGATTTGCAGGGAGCATATTGTTTCTGTGTGCAATCATTGTTCAGTGTAGCTTATTTCTAAAACATATTGTGTTATTTGATTAAGAGAAAACTAAGACTGCTAATAAAGGTTGTTTTGTGTAATAAATAAAGTTGATTAAATAAATATTGATGTTTTAATCCGTCGTAAAATTTACGAATGGTTAGTGATAATGTTACTCGAAATTAAGGTTAGTGAGCTAGGGTTAATATATATTTGGGAACCTAGATATTCTGTAACCCAATCGGAATAAATACACACTACCTTTAGAATATGTTTGATTTACAAATTATTTTGGTATTCCGTTTGTATGAACTACGCATGCTCCGGTGGCGTATTAAAAGTCGAGTGAATTACTATCGAGGGTTTATCTGAGGACCTCGAAAACCGAGCATAAGGAAGGAATTCGCATAACCCTTCGAATGCCGGAACGCAGGTCTGCCCACCATTTTTTTATGCGAGTGCGCCACTCGAAAAAGCACCTAATTACATTAATGTAATTAGGTGTTTTTTCGAGTACAGCTAAAATCGCGCAGACCTACGTTCCCGGCATATGAAAGGTTAAATATATAATTTTGTTGAATCAATAGCTATTAAATGTTTAAACTCCGTTTAAGAATCCTTCAGAAAACATCGGTCTTGTTTTGTTTAAGTTTAAAAAAAACTATTTTGGATGTCTCATTGGTTAGTAGTGTCCGACCGAAAGTTCGGTTTCGGTTTCGGGCCAAAAATCAAGTTTCGGCGGCAGTTTCGGTTTCGGCCAAAATTGGCTGAAACTTTTGCCGAAACCGAAACTGATTTCGGAAGTTATCGTGCACGCTCGCCTAACTTCGCTTCTCGCGGCAACGCTTTGACGGACGCTGGCGCCCGATAGGGATGATGCCTGAGTAAAAAAAAAGAAATTCTATTTAGTCCGTCAGTCAGATAATAAAAAAATATTAGACACGTATTTTTTGCTTGATCATATTAATAAAAAATGACTTAGAAAACTCGCATTAAAGTTCGGGAGTGGGGGCTTGCTACGTCACTTCTACGTATAAAATGTACGAAGACGTGACGTCATGCCACATTTTAACTCAATGTATCGCCGTAATCTTTTGATTACGTACAAAAAGAAAAAAATACGTGTCCAATATATTTGAATAATCTACATGACGGACAAAAAATCATTTTTTAGTCATCATCCCTATTGTCGTGTGTCGTGAGTGTAATAGTAATTTTAGTAATTATTATTTTTATATAAGAGGTACCTAAAAGAGATTGATGATTCTTCTAAGTACAAATACAAACCAAAGTATTAATTAATAAGATTTCAAAATACTAATACTTAGTATTTAATGAAACAGTAACAATTAGTGATTTAATTATTGATAACTGATAAACATTTTGCTATGAGAACTTAATTTGAAAAAATAATAAAAATATTATTAATATTTTTTATATTATATTAAATAAATGATTACAACAAAATTAATATAACTATTGTGTTTCCATTTCATGTCCTAATGAATGCAGAATAATGGGTGAAATGCACCAAATTTCAGTATTTTAAGGAATTTTATACTTGACCACGTGAGTTTCGGTTTCAGTTTCGGCCGAAACTGAAGCCACAGCCGAATATTCGGTTTCAGTTTCGTGTTCAAATTTTCAGTCTGATCACCAAAAACAAATCATTTAAAAATAACTCTTAAGTGGAAAGAAAACCTTTTTATTTCATATTTTTTTGAAATTTAGACATGTTTTACTTGAAAATAATTTTAATTTTCGACCCCTAGTTGATAGGGTTTAAGGCGAAAACTCCAGATAGCCCGCGAAATTCCAATTTTCTTACTTTTTTTGCAATTTGCAGGTCATTTTGTTGATCTGAATATGTTTCGCGACCGTAACAAATTTGTATTTATAGAATTATAATCACTAAAATCATCAATACCACTCTAAGTTCATATAATCCTAATGAAAGACTATTTCATGAAATCTTGATATTTAGGATTGTACTAACTTATGGAGTTGTATTACTTCTAATTATTATATTTTTTTTTTAATACATATATATTTACTGTTGCGAATCATACTTTAATCAATATACAACCTAATACTGACTTGCAAATTGCAAAAAAAAAAACAAGAAAATTTGAATTTCATAGGCTACCTGGAGCTGCCCCCTTAATTTGTTGCAAAAGACCTCTGGTATAACACTTTTCAAGGAATAGGTCGAATTTCCAGGCATCCCATATATAGATTTTTCCATCAGTCTTCTAGTTAACGATAATAGACTTGCCTTTTATAAGATGGGGACTGCCGAAAAGTGGTTGTATTGTACATAGAGCTCTTCAGGAAAATCAAGTTGTGTTGATAATATTCTAGACTCAGGGCATTAAAATAAATCTTGATAATTTTGTTATGAACAGTAGATATCACATGTCTTCGAATTTTTGGTTCTAGGACATGCCGGTTTCCTCATGATGTTTTTCCTCACCGTTTTGAGAGCAGTGGTGATGAACTAATTTCCACAAAGTAAAGCACCTGTCTGGGATCGACCCTACGAACTGCAACTCGTAAGTCGCGGCCGTTACCACTGCACCACCACTGCTCACAGAGTATCGTCGAGTATTATAATATTTTCCCCGCTGTCACGAAAGCGATATCCGAGGTCTGATTATAATTTATTTCTTAAAACCACAGCTACAAAAAGTACAAAGAAGTCACACTTATCGCTCTAAACAATTCTTTATTGTTGTTGAAAAGCGATACATTCGTTCCAAAGTACAATAAAAATTAAACTTACTTTATAATACTTGAAAGTTTCCTGAGACGATTTCGCGAAATTATGTCTTATCAACACGAAAATGCAGACGAATTTTACTCCTTTTCGTCACGGCTTCTGTAGGAATAAGCGTAAAGAATTTAATAGATAACTTTTATAACTCGTCCTGATAAACAATATTTTTTTTATCTTTGATGATCACATTACAACAAATTATTTTAAACTAAATCGGAAATCCAAAATTGTTTACAACAGTCATAATTTGACTTAGGTTTGACAGTAACAGTTGTATGACGTATGACATTCACATAATGTTTTGATTTTTTATTACAGTGTGACATAGACCACCCACCTTTTTTTGGACATAAATACCATATTATCTATGATCTACTCATAGATAATAAAAAAGGTAGGTACAGCGCCGTAAGTTTCAGATGTATTGTATTTATTTGCCAACAATGTAGGTCCAAGTATAAGATAGTACTACATCTTTGATGTGTGCATAAAAACCATAGTATTAATATATAGGATGTGTTGTAAATAGTGGTCCAACGTTAAGGGGTCGATACACCGTAAATTCAGTTAGCACAATTTGAACCATTCTTTGTCCTAAGTATAAGAATAAAATTTTATTTTTAAATTGCCAACTTGCTTTAGTTTTTTTTAGATTTTCATGTGATAACACATGCATTTAACAGTTATATTAAAAAAATGTCATTTATAGAAAATACAGCCAAATTGCTAAAGCAAGGACATGTCCAGCCCCATTGCAGACAGATCAAAATAAACCACATTTGGTAATGCAAAAACGAACACAGGTATTTTAGCACTTACATAAAAAAAATCAGTCTTATCTGTACAAAATAATAATAATTAAGAAACAATACTGACAAAGATTAAAGATGTAAAATAAATGACTTTTTGTACCATGAAAATTATTAAATTCATTAAACAATTAATGAATTTAATAATTTTCACGGTACAAAACGTCTGGCGCACACCAAGTGTGCATAAGAATTTTTTTTGAAATATTTACATAATCCTAACTAATATTATAAATGCTAAAGTAAGTTTCTTTGTTTGTTTGTTTGTTAGCTTTCACGCCTAAACCACTGAACCGACCATTCTGAAATTTTGCACATACATTGTCAGGTGTACAGAGACGGATATAGGGTACCTTTCATCCCGGAAAAAAGTACTGTTCTCGAGGATAACTACTATAACCTTCTTTATGATAATAGATGGCGCCACGTGTCTTTCGAATCATGATTAAATGATATTATTATAGAAACTTGAGTAGTGTGTTAAGAGATTTTTTAATTTGCGGGCAACAGCTAGTAGGTATATAAACGTAAAAAAAAAACATCACCTATAGCGACCGCGGGCTTATATTTGGGTTCGGCTGGCATTCGAGTACACATTGACATGACCATACATAAATGTATGGAGATTTTCCGACACTTGTCTTGTTAAATACCTAGTGGCTCTTTTTTTGTTTTGACTGATTTGAGGCAGATGATGACTGCCTAGCCTTTTTCCAACTATGTTGGGGTCAGCTTCCAGTCTAACCGGATGCAGCTGAATACTAGTATTTTACATGGAGCGATGTAATGCCTATCTGACTTCCACAACCCAGTAACTGGTTACGTTACCTCTTGGTAAGACTGGTTGTCAGATTTTCGGGCTTCTGACGCCCCCTAACGACTGTCAAAGGTCTACGAATGACAGCCAGGACCAACGGCTTAACGTGTGTTCGGAGGCACGGAGGGTTCTCATCAACATCATCATTTATTGCCTTGGTATGTAAAGATGGTCACCCATCCACGGACCAACCGCGGCAAGCGCAGCTTTACCTGATCGACCGACCCGAGCGGCTGTTATTACTTAGCCACACACAGTCCCCTTTTGACTAGACCTCAATTCACTAGATGAAATACACTTACGTAAACACCTTCTATAAGTCCCAGGGACTCGCATATTTTTTTTTTTCTGAATTAAAACAACAATTATTTAAATGTTTTTTTTTAATCTTCTATATTGTTTTTTATTGTTGTAATAAGTGCAATATAACAAAATGAGAAAAACTTTAGAGATCCTCTTACACATTCAAAAAAATAACTTATCGGTCTCAAAACACAATTAAAAAATTAACAAATATTCTAAAAACAAAAAAAAACACTTATTTTTAATTAACTCTTATAGGTATACAAAATCAAAAGATGTATAGGATAAAAATAAAACCTGCAAGGGGTCTCGACAGCTATCTATAAGCAGCGTCGGCATATCTTATTTGAGCAAATCAAAGATATTGGCTTTATACATTTGACGCAATGGTAAGCAGAATGTACTCATCGTCTTATTGATTATCAGAGTTATCTAAGTTATGACAATCATTTGATGGTATTATAGCACTGCTTGACTAACCGACCTCTTGTTCATTGTCACTCCCAATTTCAACGTCGACTTCTTGTTGGAGCCAGCAATCCAGAACCGACTGCACAGTTGTCGCGACAATCAGTAATGCGCCATTTCAAAATTCTATAAGAAAAAATAAAACTTACTTAATTCACAAGTAATAATAACGATAAATATTAGACAACTGACAATCCAAATAAATAAATAAAAAAAAAACAACACAAATAACTAGTACGAGTCCCTGGGACTCACTAGGGTTAATTAATCACCACATATGAGATGCACGTGCACGCGGCGCACGTCCGCTCGGCTCCGCGTCGCTCGTGTCACTCTCTTTATTACTTTACTCTTTGATGTCACTACAGGAAGTTAGTGAGACGGGGCGAAACTAGCCGCTAAAACGTACGAAATATGGACGCTTGAATTGATGTGAGTCCCTGGGACTCAGGAAGTGAATTAAGGGCTCGTATTTATAGGGTGACTGGTAATTAGTGACCGATACTTAAACACATGTTTGTTTCTTTTTTATTTTTTTATTAGTATTACAATCTGGTGTGTATTATTTTTGTGTGCCTTTTAGTCTATGCTAAATAAATGTATTTTCTTTCTTCTTTCTATTCTGTTTTACTCATGACAACAAACAACTTATACTATGGGACCAAATCTGAAATCGCGAAAAATTATCAGCTCTCCCATACATTCATGTTCGCATAACTCGTCAAAATGCAGGGAGCAGCTGAATTTTTTTTCGCGATTTCAGGTTTTGAAAATAAATAAATGATCACCTCACTACTTTTTAGTATGTGTAAGTACGACACTGATCCAAAATGTCATGGCCGCCTTCGCCATTGCGACATATGTATCGTGACAAGTCATGTCATTAATGTCCATGATATATGAAAAATTCCCATGGCAGATTCTTTCTTCGGGTTCGATACTTCGTTATCGGTGAGTCCAAACGTTATTCTACCGAAAAATACATTTTATTTGATATATAATAACCCTAAAACTGTGAGGTTTGAGACTGCCAGCACGCCACTTAAAATGCTGCATTTCACTATACAATCAAGTATTATCACTTTCTACCTTATATTTACGTGTTATATATCACTTTAGGGCGACTATCATCATTAAAACAGTTGAATAAAGCATAATAAACATGAAAAGCGTCTTATTGTGGGCTATACATTTTATAATTATGTATTTTCAAATTTCTAGTTGTCACTTGTTTGTTTCCGCTCACAAATTCGAGTAAAACACGTAATAGTCTACTTTAAAGCCATAAACGACGCCTTTGCTCGTCTGTCCATGTAAAGCGCGTCAAAAATTGTGCTTAAAACGTGATATAACGTTATGAAATACTGTTTTCTTGACTGTATATTTTTAGTGATTACTGAGTCACAGTTGTTTTGAAATACGCAATGGTCTTTGTATATCGCATTTTATACATGTACTTACCTTTGGTTACATATATATACCATACCTTTCCAGTTGCTATTTAACTTATGGGAAAGGAGCATTTAATTCTCCCAATAAGTATTTTTAATTGCCATATGTGTTAGTAGTTACAAACTGTGTGCTTGTATGTATTGCTCAGTTATGACATGATAAGCCACAGTTTACTTTGTATACAAGAGCTTGTTATCTATCAAACTGACATTGTTAACACAATAGTAGTTTTTGTTATGTACTTCAACATCCTATACTATTAAATCAGCAATATTTGTATGTATAGTCAAAATCTCATAGAACGACAAGAGTCTACTCATGTTTGGTTGATAACAACCAGTGATGTTTTCGAGATACAATGTAGTTATTGATTTTTCTAAGAGATTAATTTGTTTTCTTTTCCTTGTGACATGTTAAAAGTTTCACAAATAACTCGACAATCAAGTTTTGGTGTGTCTTGTTTACATAAGTAACATGTTTTTGTTTACTATTGCAATCTATAATACTGTGCTATATCTGGATCCACAAATTGTTTACAATACAGCTGGTCATTCTAACAGATATAACTCTCCAAAGAATGCTGAAGATATTAATTAAAGGTATGTCGTAGTAAGCAATGTTGTAAAAATCAGTATTTTTTATTGTTCTAAACGATGTTGTTCTAAATGGTTTTAATTGAATATATATACTTGTAATCACATTCTCGAAAAGGGCTCTAACGATTTTGGTGGTAGTTATAAGGAAAGTTATGAAGTATATAGGAGTTTACGCAAGCAAATCTATTTACATCAGAGCAGAGCTCAGTCGCCCAGGTACGTTTAAGTTAAGTAAGTAAGATAGAAAATAACTTCTACTTGGGTGTGAGTAATTTATTATCAAACCAGCCTATCACAGTTCACTGCTGGACAAAGGCTTCTTAGTAAGGCCTATATATATAACTTATATTTGAAAACTATCCTAGACATAATGAAATGCCACCTGACCTCATTTGCCTTCTAAAAAATCTTCTTATCTTCTTTTGGATGCAGGCAACACACATCTGCCCAGAAAGTGTTGCTGCTGTTGGTGTTTGACAGAAGTACCATTTGTTTCCTTTATCATTAACCCTTAGCACCACATGCTATTATTAGCTGCAAAAATTACATTTGAGGGGGAACTAGGTCCCCATGCATATAACAACTATTAAGATGCAAATTGCAAAGAAAACATGCTTTACTTTTTGTAAAATAAATTAAAGGCGCTTTTACAAATGTAGGAAAAGTTTTATTAAAAATTAAAACATAATAATGACATTTCTTGCGTCTAATAAAAATAGTGGTAAAATGCCATGTTGCAAAGGCCAAATACCACAATCCATGCCAAGCACCCATCATGTGGGTCGAAGGTAGTTTTGTTTGTATGCCCACATCCCGCACCCAAGTCTTTGCTGCATAGCTGTGGATGACTCCTGTTCATGCTCAGGCACCGACTAGTGAGACCAAATCTTTAGTGAACATACTTAGTCGCTAGTATGCTAGTCGGGTTCGGTTCAAATCTGTATTTATAGAATTATAATGATTAAAATCATCAATACAACACTTAAGTTCATATAATCCTAATGAATGACTATTTCATGATATCTTGATATTTAGGGTTATACTAAAACTTAAATATTCTAATGATTATAATTTTGTAAATAAATATATCGCTGCTTTGCATGAATACCCACACAAACCAAAATTTTGAAATTACTGTTTTATAACACAATCAAATGCAAAATAGTCCTTATTTCATGGAAGTAAGACTCACATTCATAACGGCAAAACCACCGATTATGCCGTTATGAATGTGAGTCTTACTTCCATGAAATAAGGACTATTTTGCATTTGGCTGTGTTATAAACCAGTAATTTCAAAATTTTGGTTTGTGCGGGTATTCATGCAAAGCAGCGATATGTTACGGTCGCGAATCATACATAAATCAACATACAACTTAATACTGACTTGCAAATTACAAAAAAAGTAAGAAAATTTGAATTTCGCGGTCTACCCTGGCGCTTCCACCTTAAGTAATCAATAACTAAAAAATTAGATTTTGTCCAAAAGAACCATGTGGATTTCTAAAAGAACAGACCCTACTGAAGTATATTAGTTAGCTTTTCCTGTTCTTTCTCTAATCTTCAAAACCCCATATTCACTGGAAAACAAAATTGCTCAACATTGCTTTAGCAATAATTTGTTGCAGGCAACATGGAATGTTGCAATGTTGCTTGCAACATACTACTAATTTTCTGTATTCATGATAAACCAACACTGTTTTTCAACTTTATTTTCAAAGAATTAAGCGGTTTTTGTTGAAATACTGGGGTATGCCTCCTTGGCTTGTAGTGGAAGACTTGATATATATGCTGTGATTTTGCAGCATATATATCAAGTTAAGACGAAGTTATATGCCAATGACCTTGAGTGGTTAGATTGCGTGTTCTGTGCTGAGCTCACGCAACGCGTCGTACGTCCACCCAGTAATAGAACTCGCCCACTATGGGGCGCTGTCACAAATTAGACGCATTATTAATTTAGTATACATAAAACATATTCTATTAAAATATAATAGTGTAATATTATATTATATTGTAATATAATATTGTATTATATTAAAACCCACATAAAAAGATAATTGATAAATAATTAAATTACCTTTAAAATGGTGACGGTTTCATAAATTTACAAATTAATTACAATATGTAATAAAAACATAATTTAAAATATTCACATATTAAGATAATAAGAAAATGCTCTAATTTAACATATATTTTTTTCGAAATAACACTACTCGGTTTGATGTTATATTCAGTGTAAAATCATTGAAAGTCCGTTATCGTCGCCTTAAACAAGCACAAAGACAGTCTCTGTAATGTGTGATACAAATGCAGTTTTTGTGATATCTGGGTCACGTTATATTGTTATTCATGTCGCATATTGTGAGTGACAACACTGGCCCCATTTTGTTCATCTCTTTATTACAATGAAACATTACTGTTTTCTGTTCACTCAAACAAGCTATGCTGCGTTCGCGATTTTGTTTCCAAACATGTAAACAAATAAGTCGTGTTTTTCGAAAAAAAAACAACTTTAATAGGTACTCACACAAAGTTCAGTTTACCCACAGAACAGAAAAAAAAACAGTGGAAGTGCAATGCAAAAAAATTACTATATGGACCGTTGTCGCCAAACTTACACAAAATAAACGGTTAATCATAATAATGCACTACAAAAAACAATTCGTTTGATTTGTCGTTTTAATTTAGTTAAAACTAGCATAAGTCACACATCCTACATCTACAAATAACCTTCACGCTCTATGGACAGGATTTATTTTGCTTTATTGTGCAGAAGTATTTACAACGTTTTGTAATCTAAAGTCAAACTTGACGAGTAAATTCCGCTACTCGACCATAGATGGCAGTATTCTCAGTGGTCGCAATTATAAATCTAATTGCGTTAGCCATAAGGTTAACATTCGCGTCATAGGTCGATATCTATTGCTACTCGACCAAGGCCACACCAGTGCAGTAACACATAGAATTTTGAATTTCATTATTGACATCGATAGATACCTGATTTCTTGTTTAATTCGAAAAAATAAGTCTTGTTGGGAGGTCAGTAAAACTGTAGGAAGAATGACGTAGTATTATTAAAAATAAAGTGACCTCCAGTGCCACTGGAGTGGTACTGGAGGTGTGTGGCAGGCCGAAGATGTAGTGACAAAAAATGAAAAGAGTTTGCTTAGATGGCTTGGTCATGTTGAGAGGATGAATGAAAGGCGACTAACCAAAGGTATTTACAAGGCAGATGTGAGTGGAAACGTCGGGAGAGGACGCCCTAGGACGACATATAGTGACCTTATCGGTGATGTTCTTCATTATGGTCAGGTGCGTAGTACTCGCAACCGGCGTGCGAGTATGACCAGATGTATGGACGTAAACGAGGCAAAAGGAGTATGTAACGATCATAGCAGGTATCGTTCTGTAGTTTCTGCCTACCCCCATGGGAAGAAGGCGTGAGTTTATGTATGTATGTATCGTATTGACTATAGTCTATTCCAAAAGTATCTGGTAAAAATGTAAAAAAGTCGGTTAGATTACATTCTTACGCAATCTCTCTCTAAAGGTCAATTAATCTGCCTAGCCTTTTCCCAACTATGATGGGTTCGGCTTCCAGTCTAACCGGATGCAGCTGAAAAACAGTATTTTACACGGAACGACATGCCTGTCTGACCTCCACATCCCAGTTACTGGGTAACACGATACAACTTGGTTAAACTGGATCTTAGACTTGGTCAGCTTGCTGTTACACCACTCAGCCAAATATGTATCTCAAAATAAATAAAATCTATTTTGTTCCAGAACTTAAATGATGACGAAGGAGGTGGCGAGCCATCGGAGGATGAATACGATGCTCTCAACGACGAGACTTTTGGTCAAGGTTGTAAGTATTCTATCTTTATCACCGCTGGAGGCATTGAGGAGGCTTGTTCATTTGGGAAACACGCTTATCAACAAGATTATAATTATAAATATAGTGTCTTGAAATCCTTATCCTTAAGGCGAAAGCGCCAGGGTAGCCCGCGAAATTCAAAAATTCTTACGGTTTTTTTTTTGCAATTTCCAAGTCGAGAGTTCGCGTCACGTAAGTTTGCCGCTCTGAAACCAGGCTTTCCGATGCGCATGGCATGGCGCGCTGCTGTTTTAGTATAGATATTACTATTGCGCAGTCATTTGTAGCCTACTTCAGGGCGGCAAACTTACATGACGCGAACTGTATTAGGTTGTATTTTGATCAAAAAACGATTCGCGACTGTAACAATTATGTATTTACAGAATTATTATCAATAAAGTTATCAATACAACTCTTTAAGACCAAGCAATCCTATTGAATGACTATTTCTTGAAATCTTGACATTTAAGGATTATACTAATTTAAGGATATGTATTATTGATACTAATGATTATAATTCTTTAAATACGTATTTGTTACGGTCGCGAATCATACTTTAATCAACATATAACCTGACACTGACCTTCAAATTGCTAAAAACGCAAGAAAATTTGAATTTCACGGGCTACTTTAGCGCATCACCTTAAGTAGAGCGAGAGAGAGATAAAATCTGTTAAAATCCATGTCTCCAATTGATGCTATTTTATTTTTAAACGAACATCAACTTTATGGTCGTGTAAATTAAGTTGATTTGAGAATAGTGCTATAATAAAAGGCACAATAATGTTTGAAGTTGAAGCGCAAACTGAACTTTATGTGTGGGCATTAAAGTTATTTTTTCCAAAAAGACTGCCCACATACCTCAGTCGGTGACTAGCACTTGCGCGCGCACTGTAGTTAAAACGGGCCCAAATACAAAATCGTGTTGATAAGCGTGTTTGCGTCATAAAACCCCATAAAAAAGGTGACTGGGATGTGCAAAGCTAACATTTGCTACCATCATGCTTCAAATTACTAATTTAGGATTTAGTTGGTTTCTGCTTTAAAATAATTAGCCCCGTGTCCTAACACAAGCAGTCGTCGCGTTCGTTTTGTTCGGCGAGTACGCGTCGTCGCGCCGACAGAGGGCTTCCTTTCGTTTTTCGTTAATTTTTGGCAAAATTCTTACAAATGAGGGTTAGGACGCGGGCGTTGTAACCCACATTTGTAGGAATTTTGACGTAAAAACGCGTCTTGTATGATTACGCGACTAAGTCATCCTAAATAATAAAATGCGAAAGTGAATTTGTTTGTTTGTTACGCTTTCACGCAAAAACGGCTGAAGGGATTTGGATGAAATTTGGCACATGGGTAGACCATGGCCTGCACCCTAATTGCGTAACGCACTATCAATCGGAATCTGAATAAAGAAGCAAATTGCTAATCCATTGCTTCATAAATGTTCGAAAAATTGGTCTGCTCAACAATGTAAATAACGCTATGAATGTTGGCAATCAGGGTGCTGGAGAAGGACATATGCTACTTTTCATCCTTGATCGCAAGTCACGGACAACGGCTAGTATTCATATAAAAGAGCATGACGATCGCGTACTCGCGTGACGATCGCTCTTGGTTAGGACGCGGTTTTAGGACATGTCATTAAGGTGATTGCGCAGTGGTAGCCCGCGAAAATCAATCTTTTTTTGCGTTTTTAGATTGCTTCGGATTGGTCTGATTTCGGAAATCAGACCAAGCCGGGGCAAATGTAACTTAGAAAGATGTCGCACTTTGAGAATCAAACCGTCACTAACACGAAAACAATCATTTTCAGAATAGGTCAATGTTGTTGTCAAAGATTGCAGCGTTCCCCCACCAAATTACGTAACGACACTAATGACATCTACCGGTTCTGTTTTAATTTTTGCTGTGAGAGTTTTTGCGATATATTTTTCATGCTGCGTGTCACTAGATGGCAGGGATAGTTAAAATTTGCCTAATTTTGTACACAGAGTACTTTTATATACATATAGGAGGATAGAGACATCACTCGAACACTTTAAGGCGCCTTCTAGCATAAAGCCGCGGGCCCACCGCGGCGCATGCTGTGCACGGGCACGCGGCGCATTTTAGCTGCGTGTATTAATTTGTTTGACAACGTGGGTCTACGTTTCCACTGGAGTACACGAATATGACCCACGACTATGTATAGCGTGGCACGGCGCACGGAGAGGCTACGCACGTGCCACTGCAATCCACGGACACGGCTTCACTGCGGGAGGTGTGGGGAGGTGGGACCTTCCCACCTGGGCGCAGGCATCGAAAGCGAGCGACGCCTGCGCCATTTTGTCAATTGCTAGGTTTCGTCGCGATACGATATATACGAGAAACATGAAACGCGTCCGGCCCACAAGGTGTATGACTGAAAACTGCGCTGCGATAAGTGAGCTGTACATAGTCGTGGGTCATATTCGTGTACTCCAGTGGAAACGTAGACCCACGTTGACAGCGTTGAGCTATATAACCGCCTATTCGAGCAAGCCACGCGTGTATCAATGACGTCAATTCATGCGTAGCCTCTCCGTGGGTTGCAGTGGACACAACCACATACATTTTCTTACAAAGCGAAGCTTAATACACGTGCGTAGCCTCTCCGTGCACCGCGGTGGGCCCGCGCCTTAAAGTAAGAACAACAATCAATGCAGCATACAGGGCAATTTTTTAAGTAGAGCGCAAATTTCCACAGGTTATTCTAAAAAAAAATCAGCTGTTCAGTACATTTAGTTCGCATAATTCGTCAAAATGTATTGAACAGCTGAATTTTTTTTCGCGATTTCTGGGTTGGTCCCATAGTGAAATTTGTTCATGGTCATGGGTAGAATAACATGTGAAAATTTGCGCACTGCTTAAAAAATTATCCTGTATAGGTAAGTACCTACGCAATGTACGCATAGCTATTTTCTTTCCTTTTAATATCACCGTGATTTTGTATAGATTTGGTTTGATTCTCAATGTGGATGTATTGATGATTCTTATGGTTATAATTACGTAAATCCTTATTATTTGTTATTGTCGCGAATGACCTGCAAATTGCAAAAAACGCAAAAAAAAAAATATTTCGCGGGCTACCACTGCCCAATCACCTTTAACTTCAAGCAATTATTCAAAGTATCTTTAAAACAATTAGTTAATGGTTGGTCAACATAATATGTTAACACGTTAAGTGCGGCCAACGCGCATGCGCGATTTTCGAACGTTCACCATGTGCTGGCGGCGCTTATGCGCGTCCATACAATTTCCTTCGAGTGCGGCGCGCCGCACCTGTGGGTTTTTTGTGCATCTCTATTGTTCTTGGCGTAATTGTTTTATGACTCATAAAACTCGAAAATTTTCAAACACACATAAGCGTCTCGCCGCACTTGGGACAAGTTTGTATCATAAAGCAGCATTTGGAACAAATTCGCCAAATAATTCAGCAGTTAATGTGTTAATAATGAGGTTGTAATGTGATGACGAAAGATTAGATAACTAATAGATTTTAATTGTCTAGGCTTTTACAATATATACTCGGGGTTACCCCGATTGTGTTCAACATGCTAGCACGATCATCGATTAGTCGCTACTTGATACATTCAGCGGATAATGCAGTCCCAGGTTCGAATCCTGGGATGTGTCATACAAAAAAGTACTGGATTTTTCTGTGAAAAAATTCGCTGTAGTAGGCAAGAGTTTGGCACCTGATCTCTCTCCGGGAGGTCGTGTCAGACTATGAGAGTGAGGGAAGAGGGAATGCACCTGTGTTTGCGTACACACTTTAGTACTGTAATGTCTCCTGCGTATTTGGCTAGTCGCCCGGCTAGCAGCTCGGAGTCTGGATTTACTCGTATGTCCGGTAGATGGCAATTGGCTCGCTCCCTAATAATATATGGGAGTTAAACTGGGTGTACTATTGGGGTGCCTCTACCAACACTTCGAGGATTACAGTCGTGATGTTATGTTATCTAACGGAGTATAATCTTGCAGCTGACGAGTTCGACTGGGAGGTTGAACATGAACAGCTGGCGGAACAGCTGGAGAGCAGCCGCAGACACAACAGCAGCAGCGGTATCGACGACCTCGCTAACACGCAGCTCGGTGAGCGAAAAATATTATATTTGAAACCCTTGAAATGCAAATGGTAGTCGGAAGTAACGCTAAGCCAAAGTCGAGTCGAATTGTTCCCTTTACGTCGAGCGGTGGGATTCATCTCGCTTTTATTCCCTTTACGTCGACGATATGATTTATTCCTCGCTTTTATTCTCTTTACGTCGAGTACCGCAAGTACAGTCAGAAATAAAGGTGAAATACAGCTAATGATAAATTCAAAGTAGGTACGTCACACGTTTGGTTATAAGTACCTCTATGCTAGTAATAAGATGAAATTATGAACAACGAAACAAGAAATTATGAAAATAAAAGATTTTTAATAAAATTGGGTGCTTTATTTTTGTTTTGACTGTACCTTTCCAAACTATAAAATATAAAGCGTAAACATCAGTATCCTTGTACAACAATAGCCTTTAAGACTCGACGTAGAGGGTACAATTCGCTGCATCAACGCGACGTCAACCAACACCAAATGCGATAGCACTCGTAAGTTCATATCTTCGTAATGTGGCTTTCAATAGCCATTCGTAAAACTCCGTGCTTATTATCCACCTGCCTTTATCCATAGCGCGGATTTATTTGCGAGTGCGGTTTTTATTTGGGTTCGGCGCAACATGTCTTTTCTTTCATACTTCTCTATTAGGGTCAAGCCACATCTGTCAGCACGGAATCGCATTTTTTCATCCTCTATCGTTTTCTATCTCTCAGGATTGTCATTTGCTAGAGCGAGAAAGATAGAGTGCGCGCGGCGGAAACGTCGATGCGTTCGCATTCCGCCGTGCGCACTCTATCTTTCTCGCTCTAGCAAATGCCGATCCTGAGCGAGAGAAAAGGTTAGAGTATGAAAAAATGCGATTCCGTGCTGACAGATGTGGCTTGACCCATAGTCGTCTTCTCGGTAGTCACTCCCTTTCCTAGCCATATCATCTTTCACACTGTGCATCCATCGTTTCTTTGGTCTTCCACTACTCTTAACACATTCATACTCAAAACAAATATTCGCACCACTCGCTCGGGACCGCTGATGACTGCTGGTTGCTCTCGGCGTGAGATCTGACCGCCAAGCGAGCACCGCTGAGCAAGTATCGCTGAGCGAGTATTATCTTGGATAGCTCTTGTCGCTCAGCGACAAACTAGTGGAGCGAGTCCTCGCCGACAACTATTAATATATGCATCTCTTTTGTTTACAGGGAATAAATATCTATTGTACGTTCCTTGAGCGAGAAAATAGCCGATAGTTGGGCGCTTCCTCGATAACTGCCTAATGCTAATAAAATAACATACATATATTTTTGTTACAGAGGCATCACTCTCGCAGCTAGTACTGGACGAGACAGACGCGCCCCACTCCAGAGCATTCGGCTCTAGTGTGTGGAGACACGACCCGATCTTCCCTAGCGCACCCACTGTGAGTATAAATAAACAAATACCTATAGTATGTTCCAAAAGTCAATTAATTTGCCTAGCCAGTCTAACCGGATGCAGCTGAATACCAATATTTTACATGGGGCTACTGCCTATCTGACCACAACCCAGTTACTGGGTAATACGATACCTCTTGGTAAGACTGGTTGTCAGACTTTCGTAACGACAGTCAAAGATCCACGAATGACAGCCGGGACCAACGGCTATGCGGTATGTAAAGATGGTCACCCATCCACTGACTAACCCTGGCAAGCGTAGCTTAACCAGATTTATTACTTAGCCACGAGCTCCTCCAAAAGTATCTGATGAAAATATAAACAAACCCTGTTCAGGTTAATTCTTACGCAATCGCTCGTTTGAATACAGCTGTATTACAGATGAAAGGCTTCAATTTTGTATCTCACCACTTTGTCCAATAATTATTGTTTAAATCATCACCCCTTTTCCTGTGCGATTTGTGTAGTTTAAATATTAAACAAAGCAAAATTGTATTGTATGCAGATGACGGCTTAAGAGGATTACAGGACCTAAACGCAAATAACGCACATTTTATAATGCCTAAAAGTATATGATCTACTACAATAAGCAAAACCAGAAAATTATATGATATTCTTCAGGGTATATGCTAGTTAGATAGTGTGTTGAAAACATAATGCAACTAATTTGATACGATAGAAAAAAATCACGAAGATACCTCTAAAAATTTCTTTTAACGATTAAAAACCATACTAATATACATGCAATCATCCAGATTTTTTTGTCAGATTATTCTATAAGCAACATATTAACGTGATAGTGTTTTAATTTTTTAGTCTAATTACTAGATTTTTTGTAAATCGATAATTGCTTCATATGTTGCAATAAATTACCAGCGTTGTGTCATCGCGCTTCTCTTTCTTTTCTATGCAGTCCGACAGTGACCTCGCTTTATGGCATGTAGTCCCTTTAACACATTATCTGTTTAATTCTTTATGCAAACGCTTCTTTATGCTACACCCTTACCGACCCTTATTTTACGATATTTTCGAAACAATATCTCGCACAACGAACGCACAGGCGCGGCGCGCCGCACTCGAAGAAAGTTATGTAAATTGTATGGACGCGCATACGCGTCGTCAAGCACCTGGTGAACGTCCGAAAACGCGCATGTGCGTCTGCCGCGCCTAATGTATTAAACAAACAGCGAATTGTACGAACATGCTCAAATAGGTTTCAATACTGTGTCTAACTAGCGCCTTACTAACTTTAAATGCCGACAAGACAAAATATATTCAGTTCTCCATCCGCAAACCGCATTTTAATATTACTAATTCTCATCTGTATGCTCATCATTGCGGACTCCGCCCAGTCAGCATAATATGTAAGTGTCCTTTTATCCTCAAAACATGTAACTTAAAATATCTCGGGGTTCTAATAGACGAGTCACTCTCATTTAGACCACATATTGACAGTTTGGTTACAAGAGTGCGCAGGTTAATTTTTGTTTTAAAATAAATTGCGAGCAATTGCAGATAAAAAAACTAATGTCACAAGTTTATTTGGCTCTAGGTCAATCTGTAATACAGTACTGTATTACTTCATGGGGTGGAGCACCAAAATCTTACTTACTACCTCTCGAAAGAGCACAGAGAGCAATTTTAAAAGTAGCAAACTTCCATCCTTTTCTCTATCCTTCAAACTGCTATACAAATCCTGTAACGTACTGACTCTTGCCAGCTTTTCATAACGCACTTGGTATTAAAATAGCACACCATGCTCTCCTATAACATTCCTTCAATGTTAATAATTAATAAGAGACGGAATTATATTGTATGTGAGTCAAATGCATCCTCTAAATATGTCTTTGTAAAATGATTTTATTCATTTTTAGGCCCATTTCTGTACAATAAATGAAATTAAGTAGGTATTTATAAATTAAATTATTAGGACTGTAAAAACATTATTCTGCAATTCTTACTTAGCTATCATAAAGTGAGACAGAGGATTTACTTGTCTGTAAATACTCGTAAAACATGTTAGTCTTTTAAGTTAATATTCGTTTTTATTTTAGTCTTCTCCATTGTTAATTTTATATTTTAAAATTTGATGCACCTTTCTAGCCTGATACACAGGTTCTACCTAGTTCAGGCAAATGAGCAACTGTCCCCTCTATAATTTTAAAGTTATATTATTGTAAATCTGCACCATTTTTATAAATAAACGATATTATTATTATTACCTGCATCATCTGCCTAGCCTTTCCCCAACTATGTTGGGGTTGGCTTCCAGTCTAACCGTATGCAGCTGAATACTAGTATTTTTACATGGAACGACTGCCTATCTAACCTCCACAACCCTGTTTCTGGGTAATACAATAACCCTTGGGAAGACTAGCTGTCAGACTTTCGGGCTTCTGTTATGTCATACTATGTGTGGTTTTTTATTTTGATTAATTTCTTTTCTTCAGGTCAATAACACTTCTTTTCCCCCGCAGCCGGTACCAGGACTGAAGAATGTGTGCACAGTTGAGGAGTTGGAGCGGCAACTGCGCCAGAAACAGGTGCAGCAGCCGCCCTTCAACCAGAACTACTTCCAGGTCAGTTTGAAAAAGATAGATGTAAAAGTCTTCGATTTTCTTGTAAAGACCCATTGGAGTGAGAAACTGGTCTAGATGGGGTCTATATTCCATTCGCGTTAAGAAAATAGTGAGTCGTCGTCCATCGGCCTAACCCCGATTGGGTCGCAACAAATTAGAAAGCTAAGTTCACAGTGACCATGTGCGGGATGTCGCTACACCCCCGTAGGGAGGCGTGGCGTGCGGCCTCGGGACATAGCCCCCCGCCCGCGGAGGCAATACGGTGGCCCGTAACTACGAGCCCCTCATTGGGTTCGCCACTGGCGAATGGATGATTGGGCGTGCGGCATTTACCGCACGCCCATGTAAAAAGTATCTGTAATTTGTGTCTGTAGGCACGCCACGATGTTGATGCACAACCTTGGTCACCGTATCCCGGTGGTCCACCCCCACCGGGTGAGACCCTCACCTACATGAGGGAAGCCCAGCGACTGGCGACCAGCGGCAGAGATAAGGACTCGACGTTCTTACAGATAATAGTAACCAGTTCACGGCAGATCCTTTTTATAGTTTTCTAATTTATTGCGACCCGATTGGTCGAGGGATGGGGCTAGGCTGGCGGACAACGATGACTCACTAGTTTTTTAACGCGAATTGACTATAATTGCTATACTCTGTCCGAACGCTTGTGGCACGCGGGGCCATAAAACACGTTTGTGACGTCAGTCATTAACGTTGCGCATACCATTCAAATGAGTCATTGATAATTACGCAAATTACGAGCGGCTTCAAACTATACTGTTATAAAAACCTCATTTGTGTTTGCAACTGCATTCAACATGGACGCGTTCTTAAAAAATAGCATTATAAGCATTGATGGTGAATCACTAAATGCTTTATTATTTCATTTAACGCATTAATAACGCATTTGTCAATAAATAATAATAATAATAAAAGGTAACTAACACTATCGATAAGAAAGTGGTAACATCACTACTCCCGTCTATAAGACCCATAAGTAAGTGCAAGATAGCGCGCAATATGCGCTACTCCGCTCCCACGTTTTATAGACCGAGTTTAATTTACACTGCGAGCTAGCGTGCGAGTAGGCCTACAGAGTAGCTGCAGTGCAGCAGCTCTCTCGTCTCCGAGCCGGTCTATGTGAGCGGACACAAAGAGGGAAATATCTACAAAGCTTTTAAAAGTGGTATGTTTGGAAAGCTTTCTTCTGTTTTTGTTCGTAAATTATAATAAGAATTGAATAAGAATAAATTTATTTCGCTAAGCTTACATTCATGTGGTAATTCCTCGCACTAGGATCGAAGGAGCCTGTATCTCACAACACAGCAGGGATATGTTGTGAGATCCAAGCTAAAACACGATATTACAGAATGAAGGCATTCTGTAATATCGTGTTTAATGTTTAAAGAGTCTAAACATTAAACTGTTCTATTTCCAGCCAAGATTTCCCCCGGTAATACTCCAAAGACCACCGGGTCTTCAAGCGCCGGTACCACTTCCATTTGCACCACAACAGTCAATGACCCACAATATGGGCCAAATGAACCAACCACTCAACAAACTCATGAACCAAATGGGGCAAAACAACCAACTACTACAGAACCACGTCAACCCAATGGGACAAGGAACCCCATTTATGAACAATCAAATTGGCAACCAGTTTCCAAATAATCCCATTGGACCAGGGAGTAATATGATGAGTCAGCTGACTCAAAATATGAGTGTTCACCAAATGGGTCAAAATAATCAGATTTTGGGTCAAAATGTCAACCAAATGGGTCAGAATTTAAATATGACGCAAAGTATGGGCCAGCTGGGACAAAGTATGAACCAGATGGGACAAAATGTTAATCAGATGGGTCAGAATATGAACCAGATGGGTCAAAACGTGAATCAGATGAGTCAAAATATGCCTCAAATGGGTCAAAATGTCAACCAGATGGGTCAGAATCCCAACCAAATGGGACAAAATATGTCTTCAATGAATCAGAGTATGAACCAAATGAGCAACCATTTACCTAACAATCAGATGGGCCAAAATCATAATCAGATGGGCCAAAATCATAATCAGATGGGTCAAAATCTCAACCAGATGGGTCAGAATCATAACCAGATGGGTCAAAACCAGATGATTCCGAATGGTAACCAGTTCCCTGGCATGAATCAGTTTCAGCATATGATGAATCAGCCTCCAAGGATGATGGCGCCGCCCCCCGGTATCAGTATGCAAAGGCAGAATTTTAACTCAAATATGCCTCAGTATAATCCTAATTTTCGTGTAAGTATCTATCTTATTTATATTTTTTCAATTATTAGTCTACTTTCATTCTTAACTTTGAGAAAATACCAAGTGGCAAGTGGCGCCGTGGCTGAGATTTTTGAAGTTAAAACTTCTTTAGGCACGTTGAGCGACTTTTTGGTAGGATAAATCTTATGGGTTCGGATCACGCGTCACGCGATTTACTGATGTGACATGTTGCGCTGTCAAGATTTCACTTCTGTCAGCAGTCGCCATGAATGATTATGGTTTTTTTTTTTTACTACGTTGCGGGTTGAAACAAATATCGACACCAGCAAGGAATAACATCGTAACTCAGTTTCAGTCGTATTTTGGCTGTACAAAATTAATGCTGATTTTTTTGCACTCACCCCTGTTCTGTTGTGTTGTGTGCAAAAAAAAATCAGCATTAATTTTATACAGCAAGAATACGATTGTAACTCAAAATGACCTAAAACTGAGTTATGATGTTATTCCTTGCAGGTGTCGATATTACGTAGAGATTGTCCGGATCGTGTCGGAAATACACCCACGTTTCAGAACAAATCACTTAATTTATTAACTTGTCTTGGGGTACTGTTCTAGCATTACAAAGATTTTGTTTCCTTTTCCTCAAACTAAAATACACGATTGCGAAACATAGTACTGTTTAATATCTGGGTCGGACGGTTTTATTGAGTCTTATTTTATTTTTATTTTAAAGGTACACCAACGACCTATTCACTAGGAATATTGACATAATAATAAATAACATAATGGTGAATTAGTCACTTACAGACGTACACAGCACTAACATGAAAAATAGCCTCTTAAATATATGTTTTAACAAGATTTTTTACTCGTAGTGAGAATAGAAAAAATAATTTGAAACAAAAAACAAAACAAAATCATAATCGATATTAGAATCAATAATTAAAATCAAAATTATCATTAGAATTAAAATTAAAACATTAAGATTAAATTAAAAAAAAAGAAAAAGCAGTAAAATTCATATTCGATATTCAAAACAGTAGACGCGATAACGAATGCAACAAGAGAACAATCCAAAAATTGGCTGGCCGCACATGTGGCAAAAAACTAAAAATAAATAAATAATAAACAATAGGGACTAAAAAGTAAGTTATGAAGTTATGATCCGTAACTAATAGTTAAAAGTTTTCTGCGAAATTGGGAAAATGAGTCAGCAAATATATCAATATTGTTGCTGATATCAATTCGTGGCATTCTATAGTCATTTGTGCCCAGTAAAATTAAATGTCAATAAATTTTACCTAAGTGCCGTGACGTGGGTTTGCTATGCATCTTTATTTACTTTATTGCGGAATACAGGTGTGACGTTAAAATAATTTGTTTGTTTAAGAGTGGCCCAACACGTCATACTTTTCATACAAAAACTCGTACGTGATTATGTCGTCGTACCACATCTTTCTTTGAAATTTTTGAACTAATAGATATATCTAGGTTTCTATGAATGCAAAAAATAAAAATTTGGAGAAACAAATTCTTAAACAAAACTTTGTTCATAATATAAAAGTAGTAATTTTTCGACTCATTTGCCAGTAACAGACTAAATAGAGATACTACGCGCAGCACAGATGAATTTTAGTAAGTCTGGTAAATTTTCCATACCAACAGCGGGTGAGCGGGTCAATAAGAATAGTGGTCCAACGTTAAGGCTGCGTTTCCACCAGAGATGTGCGAGGATGCGTAGCGAGGGATGTGTGTAAAACTAACGAATAACATCGCTTCATTTTGATAGCTTGAGTTAAGCTAGTGTTGTTATTGGTTAGTTTCACCGCTTCACATCCTCGCACATCTCTGGTGGAAACGCACCCTAAGGGCTCGATACACCGTATATTCAGCTATCACATACCACAAATTAAACCATTTTTTTTTCCTAGATCTCGGGATACAATATTTTATTTAAATTGACAAATTGCTTTAGTACAATTGGGGGCCAGTTGGCGTGGTTGGTTAAGATACCACCTATCATGCCGCAGGTCGTGGGTTCGATTCCCATCCAGGACAAACATTTGTGTGCATGAACATGTCTGTTTGTCCTGAGTCTGGGTGTAATTATCTATATAAGTATGTATTTACAAAAAAAAGTAGTGTATGTAGTATATCACACACACACACACACACACACACACTCACTCATTCCCAAATCAACGTTAAGCCATTTTTACTTTAGTTTTTAATTTCCCATATAGTTACACTTCACTTTTGTTATTAATTTGTAATAGTGTTTTATTATGTACAACCTGTATGTTAGGTTAATACAGTCATAGGTCATTCATGAGTTGTCCGATGGCGGTAAGCCTGGTGATCTGTAATACAGGTTTTACCTACAACAGACACCAGTCTCTATTAAGTGTTACCTTGACTTTGTACTGTGTTTGTGATTACGAGAGAAATAAAAGATTATTATTATTATATATATATTATTATTATTATCAGTTACCTGGTTTTCATAGTACAAGCTCTGCTTAGTTTAGGATCAGATGACCGTGTGTGATAAATGTCCTAGGTTATTATTATTATTTCCTTTATTCAATAGTTAATACATATATAAATTATATTTTTAAATATTAGAATAAAAAAATATAAAAACATTTAAAAATATAAAAATATATAGTAGCCCACCGGTATCGGGAACAGGGTCCAAGCTACCGGCGGTCAGGGCTCCAAAGAGAGGAACCTTCTAACAATGCGAGCCGTGTCCAGAAGTACCGCTCTCTGAATCAAACCCTTGATCCGGCTGCCCAACGAGAGCCTCCTCAGGTGTTGGTCGAGGCTCTTGGCAATTAAGCCATTGGCTGATACGACTATCGGCACAATGATCGCTGAGTCTACATCCCACATGTCGACAACCTCGCGAGCCAAGTCAAGATACTTGATTTGTTTATCTTTCTCGGCTTTCACGAGGTTCCCGTCATGCGGGACCGTTATGTCAATAATCATTGCGCGCCGCTCTATTCGATCCACCACCACTATGTCAGGCTTATTGGCAACAATAGTCCTGTCAGTGATGATGGATCGATCCCAATATAAAGTGATATTTCCATTTTCGAGAACTGGGTCGGGCACATACCTGTAGTACTGCACTTCCGATTCTACAAGGCTGTATTTCAGAGCAAGTTGCTGATGGATAATCCTGGCTACAAGGTTGTGTCTATGCAAATACTCTTCGTTAGCTAGACGAGAACACCCGGAGATAATGTGTCGGATTGATTCTCCTGGACGGTGGCATGCCCGACAGATGTCAACCGTTCCGTCCTTCACAATAAATCTCCGGTAATTGTTCGTCATGATAACTTCGTCCATAATTGCACAGACAAAACCTTCGGTTTCCCCAAAGAGGTCACTGGAACGCAACCAGGCTACGGACGCTAGTAGATCTACATCGGGTCCATGCAGGGCCCGGAAAAAGCGTCCGTGAAGCTCCTTACTCTGCCATACCTCCCTGCGATCGTTAGTGTCAAGCACTACAGGCTTGCACCAGTTCTCTTTAGCCAAGGAGAGCGGGGTGAGGCCCTTGTCCACCGCGACCACATCTCGATGCATGCCCACGTCGGTTTCTAGGAAATATTCCCTGAGACTGCATATCTCACGATTGTGGAGGGTTTTAGCGTTTAAAAAGCCTCGACCTCCACACTTTCGCGGGATATACAGTCTCATTACCGATGATCGTGGGTGGTGCATTCGATATGTAGTCAGCAGCGTACGGACCCTCCTATCCAGGGCGTCTAGTTCAGTCTGAGTCCATTTGAGTACGCCGAAAGAGTACATCAGAACCGGCATGACCCAACCGTTGAAGGCACGCACCTTGTTACCGCCTGATAAAAGACTATTGAATACTTTCTTCAGGCGGCCAAAGAAGCGCTCCTTCAACGATTGCTTCATGTCAGTAACATTGATGCCCAAGGCTTCCGACATACCCAAATACTTATAGGTTTCGGATGCGGAGAGGGCTCTAAGGTTTATGGAATCCGAGAATTGGGTTCCCACGGATTCCACAATCTCTCCACGCTTTACATGCATGATTGCACATTTGTCCACACCAAATTCCATCCTGATGGCGCTACTAAAAGTTTCGGTTACTTTCATTAGCTCCATCAGTTGCAAATTGTTGGGGGCAAAGAGTTTTAGGTCATCCATGTAAAGGAGGTGAGATATAACCTGACCACCTCTCCTCAGCCGATAGCCTAGACCTGAATCCTCCAGCAGTGTGCTTAGAGGATTCAAGGCTAAGCAGAACCAAAGCGGACTCAAACTATCGCCCTGAAATATGCCTCGCTCGATCCTTATCGGTTCGCTATTCCTCTGGATATTTCGACATCCTTGATAGCGAAGGACCGTCCTCCACTGCCTCATACACGACATCAGGAAGGTGCGTAGAGTTGCATCTACTTTATACAACTCCAGCACCCTCATGAGCCATGTATGTGGTACTGAGTCATAGGCCTTCTTATAATCTATCCAACATGTCGACAGATCCTTTCGGGAACGACGAACCTGTTGACTAATGGTCATATCAATGAGGAGTAGCTCCTTAGTACCGCGGGACCCATTCCTACATCCATTTTGAGAGGCAGACATAATGGAGTTGGTGTCTATATGCTTGTTAATTTTAGCTCTCAAAATTGATGTAAGAACTTTGTAGACCGTCGGTAAACATGTGATCGGCCTATAATTTTTGGGTTCCGCGGTGCTGCCTGATTTATGGAGCAGGTGGGTAACTCCTGTCGTTAGGAACTGTGGTAACGAACCAGACTCTAAGGCTGACTGGAAATGGGACGCCAGGCGAGCGTGCGACCTATGAAACCATTTTATCCAGAAGTTGTGCAGCCCGTCCGGCCCTGGAGATTTCCAGTTAGGCAACGGACGGACTGCACAAGTTACATCTTGGGGGCTGATGGTAAGTGCCCCCATTTCTGGTATTTGATCGCACGTTCGCTCGATCCTCTTAGTCCAGTCACCTTCGGTGTGATTGACAGGCACCGACCAGATGCTTCGCCAGAACGAACCCGTGGCGTCATCATCCGGCAGGCGCGTGTCAGCCACACCATGTTCCGGACGCTCCCAAGCCCTATAGACCCACCTTTCATCGTTCTGGAAGGTGCGATTCTGAGTGTATCGGTCTACTCGCCGCTTATACCTACGAATACGGTTCGCCCATGCATACACTTTCTGCTTCAGGAAGTCGATGCGCTCTGTGACATGGGACATATAGTCCTGAGGGCTGACATCAGTCCCTGAGAACGCCCGCCTCACAAAGCGCATCACTCTGGGGCGAGTATTGCCGTCCCTGAAGCAGATTAGTTTGCCGATGAGCGCTCTGGCCCCACCAATACGTCGCTCAATTCTGCACTGCCAAGCTGGTACGGCTGGTTTCGGTCGTGTAGCTCTAGAGTCATTAGCAAATTTGACGTGAGCTACACGACATGCCGCAACAGCCGCGCAGTACAGAATCGAATGAGTATCGGTGAGGTCTTCACAGTCATCAAAATAAGTTTGACAACTGCGAATCCAGAGCCGCCACCAGCGCCCTATTTTTGTTATGCATGGGCAAACGAGGTAAGCGTGGTCTAAGTTCAGCCGACATAAATCGATATTCCCGAATCGCACCCTCCAAAGCACTCCTCAATTCCTCATTGTACTGGGTACTTACGTATTATTATTATTACAATTACAAAATTATTTACATGTGAGCACATGTATTTCACAGTTAAAAAAATATATGTCACTTATCCTACTTAATATTATAAATGCGAAAGTTCGGATGTTTGTTACTCAATCACACCAGAACGGCAGGACGGATCTGGATGAAATTTGGCACAGATAGATTATGGTCTGGAATAGTACATAGGGTACTTTTTATCCCGGAAAAATGTATAGCTCCCGTGGGATAATTTGCGACATCCACGCGGGCAAAGCTGCTGGCAAAAGCTAGTATAAAATACAGCCAAATTAGTAAAGCAAGGTGTAAATTTATCAAATAATAATATAAAAATATTTTATTCTGAGACTGGCAAAAATCGTGGTACGTGATAGCTGAATAGCAATTAATGCGACTCTGTTTTCTTTGCGCGTCCACTCCATTTTATAAAATGAAAAAAATTCCAGAAACCCTTTTTTTTATTTTCTTTAAATATTAAAATTTCGAATGCCCATAATATTTTCCTCGGCTTGAAATTCTAAATTCGAAATTTTACCTATGTGACAGAACTTATGGCCCGACTACGTAGATAATAAACTTAAACCCCAAATAAATTGGGACAAGGGTAAGAAAATTATGATGATGATATACTTATTAGTCTCTTTCTATTTTCCAGCCCTCAATGCCAGCTAAACCAGAGCAGCAACCAATCAGCCAACCAAACATGATGATCAACCAACCAATGCTGATAAAGAACCAACCGCAACCCATAAACAACATCAAACAATCACCTAGCAACCAACTCAACCATATGAACCAGCTCAACATCTCGCCACAGAACAAGACTCCGATCCAAAAAGCAGCTCAACAACAGCAAAAGGATCAGAAAGTTCAAAAAAGTCGGGTTTATAATAATTCGAAGCAAAATCAAGGGTTGACGTCGCAGAATTTGGTTCAATTAATACAGAATACGCATCCTATGCTGCAGTTTAATAATAGTTTTCATAACGCGAATCATCATCCGATGTTAAATAATAGAAATAATGTGTTTACTAATAGTCAGTTTAATCATCCGATGTTCAATGATCAGAGAATTAATGGGACTTATAATAATAGGTGAGTTTATTTTATTTTATTTATAGTTAGGGCCTGTGGCTAAGTAATAACAGCCGCACGGGTCGATCGATCAGGCTAAGCTACGCTTGCCAGGGTTGGTCCGTGAATGGGTGACCATCTTTACATACCGAGACTCCTCCGTGCCTCGCAAAGCACGTTAAGCCGTTGGTTCCGGCTGTCATTCGTGAATCTTTGACAGTTGTTACGGGTCGTCAGAATCCCGAAAGTCTGACAACCAGTCTTACCAAGGGGTATCGTATTAACTAGTAACTGGGTTGTGGAGGTCAGATAGGCAGTCGGTCCATGTAAAATACTGATATTCAGCTGCATCCGGTTAGACTGGAAGCCGACCCCAACATACTTGGGAAAAGGTTAGGCAGATGATGATTTACAGTTTAAAGTGTTGGGATGCATATCCCGTATGGCTCTAATAATCCATCCATATCCTAAGGGCCTGTCTTCCCTAACATTATCGCGCCCCCCGGTCTACTCCTTGATATGCAATGGTCTCTGTTGCACTATGTAACATGAGGCTAGTGCTCCAGGGGCTAGTGTGAATCTTTGGCTTCATTCAAGTAATTGAGTCTGGTCAATCCACGCTGGGGTCGGTGCATTTCATTCATTCGGTCATATTTACAGTTTTAAGGTGGATTCACAGTGTTAGACCGCGAAATACAAATTTTCTTGTGTTCTTTTCAATTTGCAGGTCAGTGTCAGGTCATATCTTGATCGCATTATGATTCGCGACTATTACAAATATGTATTTACATAAATATAACCTTAAAAATCATTAATACATCTCTGTAAGTTAGAATTGTTGTAACATGTCATGATTTCCGAAATCAGATCACAAGAGAACAAATCTAACTTAGAAAGATGTGTATTAGTTGACTCTTGTGGTTCTAATTATGTTGATACATATTTGTTATGGTAGCAAATCATATTTTGCTTAAGATATAACCTGACACTGACCTGCAACTTGCAAAAAACGCAAGAAAGTTTCAATTTCGCGGGCTATCACTGCGGATCCACCTTAATTATAATAATTAAAGTGATCAATACAACTCTTTAAAACCAGGTAATCCTAATGAATGACTATTTAATTTTTTTAAATGATTCTAATTATTATAATTCTGTATTATGATGTTACGGCCGCAAATCATACTTTATTTAACATACAACTTAATACTGACTTATTGCAAAAACCGTTAGAAAAATTGAATTTCGCGGGCTACCACTGCGGATCCACCTTAAATGTTACTATGAAAAGAAGTGTAGTTGATCATTATTTGCCTCGACTGTCCACTATTTAAAAGTGTGATTGCTGAGGGTGTGGTCCTGGGCTTGATTCTCAGGTGAGTTAGTCTTATACGACTAGGAACTTCTCAGTAGCACACAAACTTGATTTTTGCCCGGGTAGACTAAAGACTGTCTGACTGGGACTTAATCATAACTAGCGAAATGTGTGTGCACTGTACTGCCGTCATAACGAAAAATGACGTATTTACAGAAATATTGAAATGGTGAAAAATATATTTTGTCCTGTTTAAACTATAAGATACAAAGACAGATGCGTCTTTTAATAGTAAGAATTGTTAGGTTTTCGTTAACGCCAATTTAAAAATACTGGTAGATGCGTCTTTTTTTGCTGATTCTGATTATGTAAATAACTCTTACTTCGAAAAAAATGTCAGATTTGTCTTTTTTCCTTATGACGACACTGTAGGTCACCTCTGCCTAACCCTTTGGGGATTACAGGCGTGATGTTCTGTTGTAATTATTTTCTTATTGAATTTCATACATCTTTCAGGCACTCAATAAACGGCGACGATGCTAGTGGAAGCGATACCGACGACTACGCTGGTTTAATGACGCTGAGAGAAAAGCAGTGGCTCATCAACATTCAGATGTTACAGCTCAACACAGGAACGCCGTACATACACGACTTTTATTACACGGTGAGTAGCTCAACAACTCGCGTGTTATACAGCTCAACAACTGGTGCGCTGTAAATACAAACTTATTATGCGGTACGGAAAAACCTCGATTTACTTAGTTATCGTTTGTAACAAACATAGCCGAAATATGGTAAAGATCCATATCAGTAAAAAAATTCTTAACACAGTCTAAATTGAGCATTTTTTCTTCGTTTTTCAGGTGTTCTTAGAGCGACAAGCTAGCAAAGAAAAGGAAGGTGTCAAAGAGGCACACAAGGCAAATCAACAGAATCATCCGTTTTATAGTGGAGGTAAGTCATTTATAACAAAATACGCATGTACTCCCCGAAAGAGTAGGCAGAAGTACATAGTAGTTGCACTTACATTTTGCCAGTTCCATTTGGGGGCGAGCCTATATCTAGACCTTGCCTTTGACAACTATTTAAAATAAAATGAAATCGTTCATTCCTTAAATAGGATATCGAAATTCCTTCATTTATATGTAAAAAAAAACCTAGATGAAGTCCACATTTCCTATCTGGCTACCTGTGAGAAAAAATGACGAAATAAACGCTTGGGTCTCTTTTAAAGTCGAGACATAATCTTGATCATGTAAGGACCATGTAGATTAGTGTCTGCAATAGTCTTTTGAAGAAAGAACCTCACAGATTTTAGTGGATCTGTCCAGTTAGTGCAAGCATTTGTTAGTAATTGTGTAGCTCAACTCGGAACTAAAGGAGCTCAACGACTCGATGAACAATAATTAAACAACGAACGGACATTTGGGTAGGCCGTATAAAGTACTCTAACTGCCAGACTGTCATTAAAACATACAATGATATAGTAGTGAAATAAAGTAATAAAATTTCACCTAATGGTAATCGATGAAGCGGTCGAAGCATTTTTGTGTCAATCGCGATTCCAAGCGTTTGGTTCTTTCAGTAAAACGCTTGGTCCGCGACTTCGTTCTGGATTATCCAATAAAAATAAATAAATATCATCAGAATAGGTTCAATGACAACGATACTCGAAAATTATCCCGCTTGGGGGCGCTGTTGTAGAAATAGACCTGTCAAATTTAGAACTACTCAAATTATGGTACCATTGCTTCTACTTGTTCAAAGACACACACACTCCAAACGGCTGGTTGACACTTCTCGTGACCCAAGGGCTTGCTTTTACCTTGGCCAGAGGCTCAGCATTGCCATACAACGTGGCAATGCCGCCAGTCTCTTGGGTATATTGCCAGACGACAGCGATGCGGATGAATTTTTCGACGCCCATATCTTAGTTTTTTTTTAATAGTTTTAGTTGGTTAGGATATTATTTTTGTAACTTTATTGTAGTTTTAGATTGTAAAGATGTCCCCAGATTGTAGAAGACAATTGTAAATTTAAAATATTAAGTATAAATATCTTAGTAAGTTATAATTTTTACTAATGTTGTTTTTAGGTGTAAAACAAGAGACACACACACACCGGGAGCGCCACAACTCTAACCGACACAACTCGACAAGTGAAGACAGCGGCACGCCACGCACTTATGTACCCACGCAGTTTGAGAACTCGCTGGGCAAGTTACAGGTAATAATATGCTTTTTGCTTAGAGGAACTCGTGGCTAAGTAATAAAAGCCGCACGGGTCGATCTATCATTAAGCTGCGCATGCCAGGGTTATTCCGTGGATGGGTGATCTTTACCCATACCGAGACCCCTCCGTGCCTCAGAAAGCACGTTAAGCTGTTGGTCCCGGCTGTCATTCGTAGATCTATGACAGTCGTTACGGGTCTTCAGAAGCCCGAAAGTCTAACTACCAGTCTTACCAAGGGGTATCGGATTACCCAGTAACTGGGTTGTGCACGTCAGATAGGCAGTCGCTCCATGTAAAATACTGGTATTTAGCTGCACCCGGTTAGACTGGAGGCCGACCCCAACATAGTTGGGAAAAGGCTAGGCAGATTGATATCTTATAATAGCCTAAAGGTGGCCTCAACTAGAACATAGCTTCAGATATTTGAAGACCATCCTTCCGCCCAAATTAAAAAAAAAAAAAAAACTTTTTACAAGCTTTTTTTAATTAATTTAAATTAATAATATATATATATATCCTGGGACATTATTCACACACGGTCATCTGATCCCAAACTAAGCAGAGCTTGTACTATGGAAACCAGATAACTGATATACTACATACACTACTTTTTTTTTGTAAATATATACTTATATAGATAATTACACCCAGACAGACAGACAAACATTTGTGTGCACGTTCGAGACCCTTCCAGTCCTGCAAACAGACATGTTCGTGCGCACAAATGTTTTTCCTGGATGGGAATCGAACCCACGACCAGCGGCATGATACGTGCTATCTTAACCTTTGTAACGTGGAACCGCGCTGAAATGACTCCACGCAATTTTTTGCATTTTTCTGTAGTATTTACACATAAGTAAGGTTTCAAATCATAGAAAGGAGTTTCTATTGAATGAAGTTAGCTTCGAATGCGGTCAAACCATTCATTTTCATTCGTAATTCGTGTGAAGTGTACAATCGAAACATTCAATTTTTACTTGTGTTCCCTGCGTACGTGACCGAGTTACGCCCACCATAATTAATTTGTACATAATAATAATAATATAATAATAAACTTACAAGGCAAGTCACCCCCTGCCATTTTATCCGTGTATAATATATAACATTGGTCAGGCAGGGGACATAGTTCTTCCATAGTTCAAGTTACCCAATCCACTTTAGCCACCCAGACCCATAGCCCAATATGTATTGCTTCCACGTACAACAATAGTCCTGTACCAACCGGGGGTTGTCCTTGGGTGCACTTGCATAGTGCATACAGGGATAATGGTCGGTTGGTGCCTCCTCATCATTTAAAATTATCTAAGGGGCCTCTGCGAGTTGGCTTCGGCACCTCGTACGCCTTCCAAAGGTCCGGGACCCCAGGGTCCCGAGAAATATCAAAAAATAATAATAATAAACTTTATTTCATAAAAATACGGAATAACGTGTTTTATATAAAGACAATTTAATTGAGCTTTGGTAGTAACACTGCGATACAAATCTAAGAACTGAAATCTGTACACAATATGGAAAACCCTGCCTCTCAAACTAGGTAACCTGTATCTTGAGAGACAGTGATTCAGCTTAAAATGTGATTCTATAAGTATAATAGTAGACTGTGTCGATCTACCTGAGCGAATGAAGGAAAACAAAAAAAAAAAAAACATATTTAAGTATTGGGGGCCTGGTGACACGTAACACAGGTATTTTATGCCCGTTTCGGGCACATCGTTGTGCGGTGGCGATGCTTGGCGGAGGCCAATGTCTAGCAGCGGACGTCTTTCTGCTGAAATGATGATGAAGCACATCGTAATTTATGTAGGGCAGCGCAACATGTCTTTGTCTTCATTAAATCTCTATTAGTTTTCATGTCCGAAGTCACTCTCATATCAACCTTCACACAATAGGGATGATGCCTGGGTAAAAAAAAGATTCTATTTATTCCGTCAGTCAGATAATAAAAAATAATTGACACGTATTTTTTGCTTTATCATATTAATAAAAAATGACTTAGATAACACGCATTAAAGTTCGGGAGTGGGGGCTTGCTACGTCACTTCTACGTATAAAATCTACAAAGACGTGACGTCATGCCACATTTTAACTCGAATGTATCGCCGTAATCTTTTGATTACGTAGAAAACGAAAAAACACGTGTCCAATATATTTTAATAATCTACATGACGGACAAAAAAAAATTTAGTCATTCTTCCATCGTTTGTTTGGTTTCCACTACTGAGAAAGCCATTCACATTCATACTCTAAACTTTCTTCACGATTATGTTCTTTCTTCTACTTATTTGAAGCAATATCTGTTTATGCAATTAATAACAAAATAATTCTCAAAACAAATTAGGAATCCAGCGCCATCTCTACGGTAGTTGTGGCACTAATGTGGTCGATAAGTTATTGTCTTCCAAGATTCCCACGGAAGATGTCGCTACTAATAACACTACTGTGGCTAGTCTCCGCTGAGATTGGTCGCCATAGCCGAAATTCGGTCGAAAGGACTATTTTTATTGCAGATGTGTAAACGCGACGGTGACCACTTAACTTCAGATGGCCGCCGGCTTGTTTAGTCAGAAAACCCACATGAAGAGAGATTAGTGTGACGAAATGTATTAATGTTTTTATTTATATAATTTTTCAGTGTGGCAGCGTAACGGCCCCTCGCAAGATAATCGACGTGGAAGTGGTCGGCAACGAGACCGCTCCCTCGCGCATGTCGCGAGCGTCCAGTGTTGCTAGCACCACGCATCCCACTGAGGTAACTTTATTCAACATACATCGTATTGATTTACTTTCTTGACTGAATGATAGGCTGAGGAAAGATATGATAAGGCAACAGTGCGGTTTAAAAGAAGATGTGCTTAAATGATTTGGTCATGTTGAGAGGATGAATGAAGGTAACAAAAGGTATTTACAAGGCAGATGTGAGTGGAAACGCCGGGACGAGACGCCCTAGGAAGACATAAAGTGACCTTATCGGTGATGTTCTTCAGAAAGGTCAGGTTTGTAGTACTCGCAACCGGCGTGCGAGTATGACCAGATGTATGGACGTAAACGAGGCAAAAGGAGTATGTAAGGATCATAGCAGGTGGCGTTATGTAGTTTCTGCCTACCCCCATGGTGAGACTGTGTGAGTTTATGTATGTATCGTATTGATTATGGTCTATCCAAAAGTATCTGGTAAAAAAGTAAAAAAAAGCCGGTCAGATTACATTCTTACGCAATCTGTCTCTAAAGGTCAATTAATCTGCCTAGCCTTTTCCCAACTATGTTGGGGTCGGCTTCCAGTCTAACCGGATGCAGCTGAATATCAGTATTTTACTTGGAGCGACTGCCTATCTGACATCCACAACCGAGTAATACGGTTACTGGGTAATACGATACTCCTTGGTAAGACTGGTTGTCAGACTTTCGGGCTTCTGACGACCCGTACGACTGTCAAAGATCCACGAATGACAGTTGGGACCAACGGTTTAACGTGTTTTCCGAGGCACGGAACAGCACTCTAATTACGTAACACACCATCGATCGGAATCCGAATCATTATGAATAAAATTGCTAATCGATTGCTTCATATGTTCGAAAATTATGTCTGCTCAGCAACGTAAATAACGCAATGAATGTAGTTGAACTGTCAAAATGTAACAGATTCCGATTGATAGGGTGTTACGCAATTAAGGCACAGGTCTCGGTATGTATCAGAGAACATTGCAGCAAAAATAAACGCCGTTTTCTTTCAATTCCAAGTGGCTCTCGTGGAAGAGACTTACTAATTTAATCTGTTTTCAGTTATTATGCTAACTTATGTAAAAATATTTTATTTGCAGGTTCCAAGAGAAATGAAACGGACGAAACAGTTACTACTAGACATAGAGGCGCTATACCTGATATTGCTCAGGCTAGAGGAGCTCAACGACCCGCTGGCGATATCCAACGCACTTATATTGAAGGTACGTTCATATAACTATATATTTTGTAGCAACAAACAGTTTCTACTACACTTAGAGGTGCCATACCTGGTACTACTGTGGCTAGAGGAGCTCAACGATCCGCTGGCGATATCCAACGCACTTATATTGAAGGTACATTCATATAACTATATATTTAGTAGCAACACACAGTTTCTACTACATTTAGAGGTGCCATACCTGGTACTACTGAGGCTAGAGGAGCTCAACGACCCGCTGGCGATATCCAACGCGCTTATATTGAAGGTACGTTTATATAACTATATATTTTGTAGCAACAAACAGTTTTTACTACACTTAGAGGTGCCATACCTGGTACTACTGTGGCTAGAGGAGCTCAACGATCCGCTGGCGATATCCAACGCACTTATATTGAAGGTACATTCATATAACTATATATTTAGTAGCAACACACAGTTTCTACTACATTTAGAGGTGCCATACCTGGTACTACTGAGGCTAGAGGAGCTCAACGACCCGCTGGCGCTATCCAACGCGCTTATATTGAAGGTACGTTTATATAACTATATATTTTGTAGCAACAAACAGTTTCTACTACACTTAGAGGTGCCATACCTGGTACTACTGTGGCTAGAGGAGCTCAACGATCCGCTGGCGATATCCAACGCACTTATATTGAAGGTACATTCATATAACTATATATTTAGTAGCAACACACAGTTTCTACTACATTTAGAGGTGCCATACCTGGTACTACTGTGGCTAGAGGAGCTCAACGATCCGCTGGCGATATCCAACGCACTTATATTGAAGGTACATTCATATAACTATATATTTAGTAGCAACACACAGTTTCTACTACATTTAGAGGTGCCATACCTGGTACTACTGAGGCTAGAGGAGCTCAACGACCCGATGGCGATATCCAACGCACTTATGTTGAAGGTAAATATGTAATTATAACAGCTTGTAACGTGAAATTTTAGACAATGGGTAGAAAGCGGCGCCGGTCAAAGAAACTGCTTCGTTTTCTTTTCATACCCGATTTGTAATTTTATTATCGTTACAACTTTCCGTCCCGCGATTTCCTGTCCCATTTTACTATCTTGACTTACGATCTCGCTGAGGGGCTCGTGGCTAAGTAATAACAGCCGCACGGGTCTATCGATCAGGTTAAGCTACGCTTGCCGCGGTTGGTCCGTGGATGTGTGACCATCTTTACATATCAAGACCCCTCCGTGCCTCGGAAAGCACGTTAAGCCGTTGGTCCCGGCTGTCATTCGAGGATCTTTGACAGTCGTTACGCGTCATCAGAAGCACGAAAGTCTGACAACCAGTCTTACCAAGGGTATCGTATTACCCAGAAACTGGGTTGTGGAAGTCGGATCGGAGGTCGCTTCATGTCAATTATTGGTATTCAGCTGCATCTGGTTAGACCGCCGACCGTCGACCCGGGCCTGGTCCTTACCGGAGGGCGAGCTAACCATTGCTCGGCGTCTGCAAGCCGCGCCTGTGGTGACCGGGAATCGGCTCTCAATTCCCGATGCCCAGGGCGTCTCCTGCGGTGACTAGGGGCGTGAGGGCGCAAAGATTGCCTCTTCCTCACGCATTCACCCTTCTCCTTCGCGAGCATTATTGCTTAGCAGAAGGAGGTTGATGGCTTCCCATGCACTGTCGCTCCGTACCATGGCCCGGACCGGAGGGCTTTTTTTTTTTTGTGGATGGGAAATCATCAAATAACTTCTCCCGCTCTGGGTGGAGCGGGAGGGCGTGTCAGACTTCTACTGACCAAAACCCACCGGTGTTCCTTCAGTTGCCTGTGCCAGGGCCACGGTAACTCTTTCGAACAACCCGCAACAGGGCTGGATGCGAGAGATCGCATCTTGTTGGGACCTGGATTTATAACACTAAGTGAGCTAGTGTGGTGGTAATCAACGCTTGTTCCTCTCCTTTGCCCTACCCAGTGTGACAATTACAGGCTTATAATACACATACATAAAGTTACGCCTCCTTTAGCAGAAACTACAGAACGCCACCTCCATTTGTTCGTTTATGTTCACCACTATACTCCTTTTGATCGTTTACGTTCATACATCTGGTCATACATGCACGCCGGTTGCGAGTACTATGCACCTGGGGCGGCAGTCTCGACACTCGTAACGATAGCTTTACGACTGAAATCGCTCGCTAAGTCCTAATGGGGTACCTAGACGGGCAAAATGGTAATAGTTAGGTATTTTCAAAGACAATTATTGGCCACTTCAAATTAACCTTGAATAACGAGGAAAATTGGAGAACATGATTAAATAAAAAAACGGTTCTCGCCGCAACTGGTTTGAAACTGTAAATGGTTTTTTCGTGCTTGTCAAGCAATTTTGAGCGTCTTAGTACTCCATTAGGACTTAGCGAGCGATTTCATTCGTAAAGCTATCGTTACGAATGTCGAGACTAACAAAGTCACTATGTCCTCCTAAGGCGTCTTCTGGCGCGTGGCGTTTCCACTAATACGCCAAGCTTATAATATGAAATGAATACTATGAGTGCACCTTTGTCTAATCCTGCCGGGAAAATACAATTTTAATATTTTTTGTAACTTCATAGGAAAGAGAAGAAAAACAAAAGCAGCTAGAGGCAGCGCAGAAAGAAGCAGAGAACGAACAACAAGAAGTGTCCAATCTGTTTCTGAAGAACATCGAGTCGGTGCAGCGGAGGCCTAAGCAGGACAGTCCCAAGTCCGAGAGTATTGATAAAAGACAGGTTAGTTAATAAACTATCGGAAGTTTTATATAAATGGGTCTATTTCACTATTCCTGATAGGCACTAGATACATAAAGAAAAAATTGGCTGTGAAATATTCTGCCTGATAAAGTATTCGCTAAAAGTTGAACAGTTGGAAACAGGCCATAAACCTCGTTAAATACCTTTTTTATTAGGGTTTCGTACCTCGAAAGGAAAAATGAAAGCCTTATAATGAAAGCCTTATAGGATCATTGTCAGTCTGTCAAGACCCTTTTTCTCAGGTACGCGTGGAGATTTTAAGTTGAAATTTATATCCAATACTTCCGTGGGATCTCTAAAAAAAATCAAGCTTCTAAGTCAATGCAATAAAAAAATACGGCCATCTAAGCGGCATATTTTGATACTCGCAAATAAAGTAAAACAGAGAATTGTATAGTATAGGCTCCTTCCCGTGGACCTGTAAAAGAAAAAAAGAAATAGTACTTTGATTTATACTTAATACAATTATCATAAAAACCTCTAGAAATGCAGGATAGGCAGTCGAGACTGGTTGTCAGACTTTCGGGCTTCTGACGACCCGTAACGACTGTCAAACATCCACGAATGACAGCCGGGACCAAAGGCTTCAAGTCGGTCTAGTCAGTGCAAATATTTAGAAATGGATCGCGCTTGAATCTTGTGCTCAATGCGAGCGTTCGCTGCGTGTTGTGTATCGCAGTTTTGTAACCAAGCTCGCTTCGAATGTTACATTACAAACAAACGTTGCAAGTCAGTCTAGTCATTGCAAATATCTAGAAATAGAGCGCGCTTGTGCCTTGTGCTCGATTCAAGCGTTCGTCGCGTGTTGTGTATCGCCGTTTTGTAACCAAGCTCGCTTCGAATGTTATATTACAAACAAACGTTACAAGTCAGTCTAGTCATTGCAAATATCTAGAAATAGAGCGCGCTTGAGCCTTGTGCTCGATGCGAACGTTCGCCGCGTGTTGTGTATCGCCGTTTTGTAACCAAGCTCGCTTCGAATGTTATATTACAAACAAACGTTACAAGTCAGTCTAGTCATTGCAAATATCTTCTTTTTCGAGCGATCGTCGCTTGACTGTGCGGACGTGTCTTGCTTAGCTTATTATGATACTATTAATTAATTACAAATAATATTGTTATTTGCGTCGTCAGTGATATAAGTGTGTCGCGAGTGATTATTACGAGGTTACAGACTTTGTGCAAGAATGAGCTAAAGTATTTTTAAAGACAAATAGTGTTTCTGTGTTAGATATGTCTAACACAGGATCTAGCCCGTTTGGCCGTAGCCAACTATTACGACGAAGTCCTCCGCCGACACCAGCTCAAGACTTCCAGCCTATAGACCCAAATCCACCACCTCCCTTGGAGAATGAGCTGCCGACTGAAGTTATTTCTACACCGGAGGTCCAGAAATGGATGGGGTCCATAGAAAAAATCCTAAGTGAAGTATGCAATTTAGTCGCTGAGGGAAAAATGATCGCGGAACAAAAAGTTCGTGTAGCCAATCTTTGCCGTAGTGTCTCAAATGGCGCATCTCAGATGGCTGTTTTATATCAAGCCTTAAAGCAAAAAACCATTCAAGCCCATAGTACCATTCAGCACTTACAGCAACAACAGAACGTCGCGAACTCTCTCCAACAGTTCAAAGAAGTAGTTGAAGGCATGTCAAATCCTTCAGAACCCTTTTCTTACGCTAATGTGGTCAAAAAAGGGTCGGATAACTTTGTGCGCCCAGCAAATTTAAGCTCAGTTGCCATATATCCCAGCGACAAGACCAAATCTAGTGACGATACCAAGTCTCTCGTACAGAAAATTATTTCGCCCGGGGAACTTAAACTACATGTTCGTGGCCTTAAGAAAGTAAAAAATGGAGGTGTTCTTATTAGTACCGACTCCAAAGAGGACATTCAAAAGCTCAGAAGTTTAGAAAAACTCGCTTCTTCGGGCCTTAAGGTTGAAGAACCATCGAAACGGCGCCCAAGAATCGCTGTTATTGGTGTCCCGGTAGCCCTGACTGATAAGGAGGTTTTTGACTGCATTTATGAGCAAAACCTCTCAGATAAGATGACCAATACTACTCGTGAGTCCTTTGAAGAACAAATTAAACTGAGCCATAAATCTGGTAAAAGAGACCTCCCTACGTGCAATTACATACTAGAAGTGCCGGCTAGCATCAGGAAGATCCTAGTGAATCAAGGGCGAATATTCATAAATTGGACGTCATGCCCAGTACGAGATTTCACGATCGTTACACGGTGTTTTAACTGCCAGCAGTTCGGTCACGCGGCCAAGTTCTGCCGTGAAACTAGTCCGACGTGCAATCACTGCGGAGAGAGTGGCCACTCTTTCAAGGAATGCAGTACAAAATCCACTCCACCTAACTGTGCGACGTGCAAACGTTTTAAAAGAAAAGCGGATCATAAAACTGGTGATGTAAATTGTCCAGCACGAAAATATGCCGAGGACAACTATATTCATTCCATAGATTATGAAGGCGCCTAAGAGCGCTACCTATTAACCTATCTATTAAGCACACTAGTAGTAGTTTTTGTTTGTTTATATTTGTTAGTTTTGTATTTATCATGACTGATCAATTACTTAGTGACCTAGATCAGTTTTCTGTATCTGAAGTTATAAATTGTAATGTTGATGAGTGTAAACACCTTTTCCCCGTGGGAGAGAAACCGCTGACCCTACTCACACAAAATATTCGCAGCATAAATCGAAATATAAATGGTTTTGAAATATTGCTACAGAACCTGGGTATAAGTTGCGACATTATCGTCCTAACAGAATGTTGGCTGTCAAACCAAACAGCTGTTATACCATCATTAGACGGATATGTTTCGCATAAAACCAACAGAAACATCAACCAGAATGATGGTTTAGTTGTATTTGTTAACAATAGTTTATGTACAATTGTAGAAGAACCATTGCTACAAAATAGTAATTGCTTACTCATTAAAATTAATTCAGATACGGTAGTTATGGCTATATACAGACCTCCTTCTCAAAATGTTGCCAATTTCTTAGATTCACTAAACGTACAGTTACAAAGTCTTACAACTTTTAAACATATAATATTAATGGGTGACATCAATATCAACATTGCTTCCGGGAAAATGGATACACATGCACATAACTATCTTAATATCTGCTCATTCCACGGACTCTTGCCAGCCCATTACCATCCCACGCATCAAAGCGGTTCATGCTTAGATCATTTCATTATAAAAACCAAAAACCCAACCAAAACATTTGTTACTAACTCTTCGCTTACTGATCACCAAGCAGTTTTACTAACATTACAAGTTTCTTTACCCAGGAAAAATTGTTTACGTAGCTATACTAAAGTCAACATGACACACCTCGAAAAAGACATACGTAATATTAATTTTGACCCAGTTTATAATTCTAGTGATGCAAATATTTCTATGAATTATTTTATAAATTCACTTCACTATGCAATAATAAAACATACTCTCGCTAAAGTAACGCCAAGGAAGTATAAATGCATTAAACCATGGATTACACCCGGACTTGTTCGGTGTATTAGGCATAGAGACAAACTACACATAAAATGCAAACTTGAGCCTGATAATGAAATACTTTCCATTACGTATAGAAGATATAGAAACTTCTGCAACAATCTTCTGAAAAAAATAAAAAATGAATACGATAGAAATGAACTACAGAAAGCAGGCAAAAATAGTAAACTTATTTGGAAATTTATAAAAACAAGTACATTTAGCACAAAACAACCGGAACCTCCACTTGACTTATTGACAATAGAGAACAACCCAATCGAATCAACAAATAAAATTAATTTCTATTTTTCTAACGTAGGCAAAACTTTAGCAGAAAATACCTTAAAATCTAGAAGTTCTGTCCCTCAAAACCAACCTAAAACATTCCCTACACTCAAATCGTTTGTCTTACTAGATACGGATGTCGATGAAGTATTAACAATTATTTCGGGATTAAAGGACGTGTGCGCTGTTGGGTGGGACAATATATCAAACAACATACTTAAACATTTCAAACACCTACTTGCTCCGCCGCTAACTCATATTTTTCAGTTATGCTTAACTAATGGTATATTCCCTAAGCCGCTTAAAAAAGCATTGGTTACTCCTGTATATAAATCTGGTGACAAAAAATGTGTTAATAACTACAGACCCATTTCAGTTTTAACCGGGCTGTCCAAAATCCTAGAGAAAATCATCAATATTAGATTAATGAAATACCTAGAAGATAACAAATTACTTTCAGATAGACAATTTGGTTTTAGGCCCAAAAAATCAACTAATCAAGCAGTACATGAATTGACGGATTATATAACAACTAATTTGGATAAGGGCATGCACTCCATTGGGATCTTCCTAGACCTCGCCAAGGCCTTTGACACAATTTCGTGTCCTTTATTATTGCACAAGCTTGAAACACTCGGAATAAGAGGAACAACGCTTTCACTACTTTCTGATTATCTTAGTGACCGTGAACAATGTGTCAAAATTGGTCAGTACGTCAGTTCCGAGCTTCGAAATAGTAATTACGGAATACCACAAGGTAGTATTTTGGGTCCTACGTTATTCCTAGTATATATAAATGACCTGTGCAGCTTGTCACTCCAAAACGGTGTCATAATCTCATATGCAGATGACACAGCTCTATTATTTTCAGACAAATCTCGAGATGAGGTGTATAAACAAGCCCAGAATGGTTTTAATATAGTATCTAATTGGCTACATGAACATCTACTAACACTAAATGCAGAGAAAACCAAACACATTTTATTTACTATTAGAAATACTAACCAACCAACTACTAACATAAACATTTATGCGCATAAGTGCAGCCCGTGTGCTGACAATGTATGTAATTGTCCTACTTTAGCAAAAACCGATCATATGAAATATCTTGGTGTAACGATTGACACAAATCTGAATTTCCGTAAACACATTGATTTATTATGCACTCGAATGCGTAAATTAATATACATTTTTAAGAATTTACGATATATATCAGACTACAAATTAATTAAACAGGTTTATTTAGCTTTGTGCCAATCCATTCTCACTTATTGTATAACTTCATGGGGTGGGGCTGCTAAATCAATCCTACTGCCATTAGAACGTGCGCAGAGAGCTATCCTTAAGGTAGCCACCTTTCGCCCATTTAGATTTCCCACACACGAGCTTTACATGGCATGTAAAGTTTTAACCGTGCGACAACTATTTATATTGAAAATAGTACTACTCCAGCATAGAAAACTTACTTATATCCCAATACCTATAGATAAGAGAAGAAAAGACTTGGTTTGCATAAAGCCTCAAACTAGACATACTTTTATAAATAAATTTTATGTATTTTTAGGTCCGTTTTTATATAATAAAATCAATAAGTCTCTAAGTATATATAGTGTAAATTGTAAAAAATGTAGTGAAGTGTTGAGTGAATACTTAGCGACTTTTAATTACTCAGACACTGAAAAATTGCTAGAAGTAATGCAATAAGTTTATTAGTGTTAAGTCTATTTCTATTTATTATGTATCAACTCTAGCTCTATGTACAGTAACATATTGTCCACTAAAGCACTCAGCGCTGTTAAGTGATGGCCTGAAACACAGGTTTGAATAAACCTACATCAGGCAGGTCGCTATTGTATTTATTAGACCTTTAACCATTCTATTTAAGTTATATACACTAGATTTATTTTAGACGTAGCTTAATATTTTCTTACTGATATTAATATGTAACTTTGTAATGTTGTAACTTCTACGTAATTTATAATTTATATATGTGAACTTATGAATAAATTATTCTTAATTCTTAATCTAGAAATAGAGCGCGCTTGAGCCTTGTGCTCGACGCGAACGTTCGCCGCGTGTTGTGTATCGCCGTTTTGTAACCAAGTTCGCTTCGAATGTTACATTACAAACAAACGTTGCAAGTCAGGCTAGTCATTGCAAATATCTAGTCCGTGGGACCTAGCGTGGCAAGCGTATCTTGACTTGATCGATCGACTCGTGCGGCTGTTATTATTTAGCCACGAGCCCCTCCAATGGGGCCAAAAGTGACAACGAAAAAAGTACATAGAATATTCGCAAGTTTTTTTTAAAGCCTGGTCGCCTGGTAGTAAGTAGGTAAACCAGATGAATAAAAAAATATTTGAAGTTCGTTCTTTCTCCCTTCAGGTAGTAAACCTAGCGGTGAACCAGAAGCCGGCGCCCACAAAGAATCTTCTAGACGAGGACAAAGAGGACTTAGTTAACAAGATGTTCGCCGGAGTGTTACACAGCGATCGAGTGCAACAGATGCTGTCTGTGAGGAAGGGTCGGGTGAGTTACTTTTAAGGCGAAAACGCCAGGGTAGCCCGCGAAATTCAAAGAATGACTATTTCATGAAGTCATGACATTTGAGTATTATACTAACTTAAGGAGTTGTATTACAGATTGTAATGATTATAATTTTATAAATACATATTTGTTACGATCGCGAATCATATTTTAATCAACAAACAACCCAATACTGAATTGCAAATTGCAAAAAAACGTAAAAATTTCGCGAGCTACCTTGGCGCTTGTTCATTGTTTTTTTTTTATTTGTAAAATTTTTGATGAAATTGCTTATTGCACAATCCGAGTGATCGTCGCGCAAATACGTCATCGTTGCGTTCATTTTGAAAGAAAGAAAAACGTTTACGCTGCTTTGCATGAATACCAGCACAAACCAAAATTTTGAAATTACTGGTTTATAACACAGCCAAATGCAAAATAGTCCTTATTTCATGGTCAGTAAGACTCACATTCATAACGGCAAAACCGACAAAACCGGCGGTTTTGCCGTTATGAATGTGAGTCTTACTGAGCATGAAATAAGGACTACTTTGCATTTGGTCGTGTTATAAACCAGTAATTTCAAAATTTTGGTTTGTGCGGGTATTCATTCATGCAAAGCAGTGGTTTGTTTTGGTCGGCGCGACGACGCGTTCCTGTTCGCTGAACGAAATGAACGAGTATTTACGTGACTATCGATAATATTAGGACGAGTATGTTTAGGCGAAAACGTCAGGGTCAGGGGTCTATGAAGTTTTGCCAGCTAATTTAATTTGACCCGACAGAAAACTGCTACGTACGGTCAATTGGAAAAACAGAGTAACCATTTGACAATGTAGTATTTCTAAGAACGGTTTAGACATATTGATTGAGTGTAAAGAACACTCCTCTTGTAACTTAAATGGTATAAGTCTATTGCCCTTTCATTTTATTTCCATTAAAATGACAAGGACAGATTATAAAATGACAAGTTCTACCTAGAAACTAATTACAGAGTTAATAATGAATTTATCTTCTCCAACAGACGTTGATATCTCGGTTTATAAGCCGCGTGTGTTCGTCCCACTGCCGCCAGCGCACGTTCTGGGCCAAAGTACTGCGCGCGTTACCTTCAGCCGCCAGGAGAGACGACGGGAACCTAGCAGCCTTAGCACCGCATTATAGAAAGTAAGTTATACCATCATCTGCTTAGCACATTCCCAACTATGTTGGGGCCGGCTTCCAGTCTAACCGGAAACTTTACATGGAGCGACTGCCTATCTAACTTCCACAACCCAGTAACTAGGTAATACGATACCCATTGGTAAGACTGGTTGTCATACTTTCGGACTTTGGCGACCAGTAATGACTGTCAAAGATCCACGAATGACGGCCGGAACCAACGGCTTAACGCACTTCCCGAGGCTCGGAGGGGTCTTGGTATGTAAAGATGGTCACCTATCCACGGACCAACCGCGGCAAGCGTAGCTTATCCTGATCGATCGACCCGTGCGGCTGTTGTTACTATTTTTGACCTCTCTTTAAAAGAGCACGTTTCCTAATGAATTTCCAATACATAAAAAAGGTTCGCGAATCATGATATGAAGTATTTGAAAAACTACTATATAATGCTATCTATCCATACATCCTCATCATTGACGTGATTTACACGGATTTAGAAAAGCTTTCGATCACGTGGATCATGTCATCCTGCTCAGCAAATTGTACAGAGAAATTGTAATTGTATAGGCGGCGATCTCTTTCAATGGGTCCAATCACACTTGTTTAAACGATCACAGGCAGTAGTGATAGGAGGTTATCGTGCCAACTTTATTGAAATCCCCTAGCGGTGTTCCGCATGGTTCCCGTTCGGGGCCCTTTTTTTACAACGCATATTTATTTGATATCACTGATTCCTTTTAACACCCTGAACACTTATTGTACGCTGATGACAAAAAAATATTTTTCATAATAAGGTCAATCGATGACTGTAAAGTCCTTCAAGAGCACCTAAACAATTTAAATAATTATTATATAAAAAACAAGATTACAGTAAACGTCACTAAATGTCAATGTATTATACACGATAAAAAATAAGACCCTATAGCTTACTCATATAATTTTAATGGAACCAGTATCAACAAAGTCCAGATAGTCCGGGATTTAGGAGGTTTGTTTGATTATAAATTAGCATTCTCAGATCACATAGAGTTTGCTAGCACAAAAGCATATAAAAACTTAGGCTTTATTCTTAGGTTATGTAGGGTGTTTAATAACATTGAGGCTCTTAAATCGGTATATTTTGCATATGTGCGCAGCGTCCTAGAATATGCGTGCCCAATCTGGTCCCCCCAATACTTTATAAACAAGAATCAAATAGAACGGGTTCAAAGAAAATGTATTAACCACCTTAAGGGGGAAGAAGGGTCAGGGTAGCCCGCGAAATTAAAATTTTCTTACGTTTTTTGCAATTTACTAGTCGGTATTATATTGTACGTTGATCAAATTATAATTTGCGGTCGTAACAAGTATCTATTTACATAATTAGAATCATTAAAGTGATCAGTACAACTCTTTAAGACCAGGTAATCCCAAAAAATGACTATTTCATGAAATCTTGACATTTTGGGATTATACTAACTTATGGAGTTGTATTACTGATTCTATTGTATATAATTCTATAAAAACATATTTGTTACGGCCGCAAATCATACTTTATTTAACATACAACTTAATACTGACTTGCAAATTGCAAAAATCGTAAGAAAATTTGAATTTCGCGGGCTACCCTGACGCTTCCTCCTTAACTATCGCCTCCGAAAACCTCTGACATCTTATGATAATAGTTGTCGGATTCATGGTCTGAGGTGATGGATTTCTGTTTAATTTATGATATACTCAATGCACGCCTGGATTTCCCGGAGTTGGTTGCAAAGGTCGCTTTCAACACTCCTCCACGGCGCACTCGTCACACGACAATGCTACACGTGCCACGGCACTCGACTAATTATGGCAAAATTGGTGTACTGACCTGTATTGCTCGAATTTATAACACAGATTTCTCTCAAGTACATATATTTAACTGTACTAAACCTACATTCAAAGCGCAAATAATAAAAACCATAAAGCAAAGGCAGATAGCAAACACCTAGGCTCTATATATATATATATCTGCCTAGCCTTTTCCCAACTATTTTGGGGTCGGCTTCCAGTCTAACCGGATGCAGCTGAATACCAGTATTTCACATGGAGCGACTGCCTATCTGACCTCCACAACCCAGTTACTGGGTAATACGATACCCCTTGGTAAGACTGGTTGTCAGACTCTCGGGCTTCTGACGACCCGTAACGACTGTCAAAGATCCACGAATGACAGCCAGGACCAACGGCTTAACGTGCTTTCCGAGGCACGGAGGAATCTCTATGAAAAGATGGTCACCCATCCACAGACCAACCCCGGCAAGCGTAGCATAACCTGATGGATCGACCCGTGCGGCTGTTATTGCTTAGCCACGAGCTCTATAATCAACTAAATAAGTAAATAGTCACAAAATTGAGTTGGTGAGTGTGCTCAAGAACTCTAGACCTCATTCCGCCAGCCCCCTTCTACCATCGGACATCTAGACGCACTGCCAGTTACCATCCCTACCTAGCTGCTATTCCACCAATTCGCACTAAGCGTTTCCAAATGTCTTTTATAATGCGCACAGCATAAGAGTGGAACTCACTACCTGCGTCTGTGTTTCCGAGCGCATACAACCCTAATCTCTTCAAAGTGAGAGTGAACAGGCTTCTTCTGGGTAAGCTCACTCCATCGTCGACTGTCTCTGTCGCCTCCGACCTAGACCAGAGTCAAGAGCAAACCCATCTTAAATATAAAATAATAAAAAAACTTTAGATACTTAATGTAACGTCTTTGCACTTAAATATTTCTTAGTAGTCCGTTGGACTGTTTTATACTCATTTTAGTTAAACAGGGTAACCTATTATTAGCCATACAATATTATAATACATTATTTTGTAACATAATTATATGTATCGCCGATGGTTACTTAAATAAATAAAAAAAAACCGTTCCTTATTGTGCAGTAAAGTTTGCTTTAAATTAGGTATTTAAATATATTAAGAACTTAGTAAGCTAAAAATTGATTTAAGTATTTTGTCATAAATCTACGTTCAAACGAAGCGCGTTTAGTTCCGATGCGCGTGAGTCTTCTATCTAGCGCGTCAAACTAGACGCCCATAACGCCATCTCACTTACACACCAGGCTAGGCTTAAGAGAGTACATCTTAAGCCTAGCAAAAGACAGTCCAATATAAGTGGTTATTTGTTTTCGCCTTCCGCATGTTATAAGATGCGACGTAAAATAAAGAATTAATGACTAACTTCTGATGGCATTGCAATATTTGAATGCCAAATGAGTTAAGATTTCTACACAAAACTCCGAATGGCAATTGGACCGAGTTATGCAGAAATCAACCATGTCGGGAAAAGTACAAACAGAGTTACAAGCATTTTACTGTCGATGGTTGCATTATGGATGTGTGGACAAGGCTGCATTTGATGGCTCATATCTCCGTGATAAATAGAGATATCGACATATATCGGCTGTTTTTGCAAAAAATCTTGTATGTCGAAATTAGTATGACTGTGTTTTTAACTCATTTTTGGAAAAGTGCCAGATGGCTGCTTTTTGCATAACTAGGTTCAATTGTAAAACAATAACTTTTTGTTACAGTTACATACAAACCACATCGGGCTGGTCGCCGATCCTGGAGTCTTGCAGTCTGTTGGCGGAAGCCTTCGACCCTGCGAGAACGCCCTACGCTCTTACTACATCTGTAAGTAATTCATTTATTACACCTAAGATTATCTAAGATTTAATAGCAATATCGTTAGCATGAAAGTAGGCTTTCTTCCAAGAGTCAGTAAAACTAGATTTGAAAAAAAAAAAATGCATTGAGGCATATTTCCGTCTAGGATATTATTTTTTAGAATAGATACCCTCTTGTTTTAGGCTTCTGATAACACGTGAATAAAAAGTTTTTCTTTCTTTCTTTCTTTCATTGTTCAGCTTGCAAGATTTGACCCATACATATTATCTAACTAACAAGGCAAGTTTTAAACAGTAAATTGCCTTTTACAACGCCAGTCTAGAAGGAAGCGAGCTATTTCATTCTTTTAAATGTTTATCCCTGTCTTCGGTTTCTCTCGTGTCCCGAATAAAGGGTGGATTTACAGAATTAAATCTCTCATGCACAATCACACAGACTGAACAGTTATCTGTTATAGTTTGACCGATACCGCTGTACCGCGCCGTATGTGCGCTCACGGGGGGCAGTGCAGGCCGCTCATTCGTCAAGGCCCATGGCGTCCCGCCGCTCGTTCACCAGCAATCACGCCCCGTCCTCCCGCGGTACAGCGGTATCGGTCAAACTATAGTAAAAAAATCAATTGTGCTCTGGAGTAATAAAACTTGCAACCAACCAATCACTCACTAATCCAACGTAGACAGTTTTTAACAACAATCAAATAGTCTTACTAAACAACATTATTTCCATTCCAGTTCACTCTAAGCTGCGTGTGCGCGCTCCTAGAAAAGGCGTCAGTACTAGTAAACACACCGGAAGCGACATCCAACGAAAGACAATGGTCGAAGTTCCTCAAAACTCTAGCGAGAGCGCTCAAAAACACCAGTCTAAACGTCGCCAGGCCAATACACCCAATATCAGCCAATAAACTAATGTGTCACATGAAACAACTAGACTCTAGAAGTACCATAGAGATATTACAGAGAGGGAAATCCGCACCGGAATTCGCGGATCTGTCGAAAGCGGATGTCTCCGAACAACTTGTCAAACATTTGTGTTGATATTGGCTTTCGCTTCCAATGTTTGGTCAAAGGTTGGTGTCGTCGGGGTAACCGAAATTACCCTAAGCGAAATTGCTTTAAAATGCAACTGCAAAAGTGTTCTCAATTATATTTTTACCGATTAGCTTAGAATTTGCTAAAGACAAGAACAGTTCTATGACGAATACGGTCGTTGTTTTGACTAACAGGATATGACGTGAATGAAAATGCGTTCGATGTATGAAATTGCATTTTTTTTCTAAGCCTCGTGTGCGTAGGCACATCCGCTCCAAATAAGCTGCAATTGAAGTCGATACTTCAGATTTATTTTAAGACTTGATTATAAATAAAATCAAAATGTCGCCAATATCTTCAGTGTAAATATATCAATATAACACAATTATTATTTAAAACAAAGCTGTTTTTATTGTATTTTTGTAACTTAACTTTTAAAATTAGGTGACAGAAGATCGTTTCTTATGAAAGTAACGAAGCAATATGATAACATTTTATAAATCGAATAATAGTAAAGTTTGTTGCTTAGCGTAATTAAAAATTTACTAAAATGTTGACTTATGGATCTTTTATAATCAGAAAATTTCCACTGCGCGACAAAAGCCGCCCCTTACACATTTATAAAGCTAAGAATACACAAATACAGTAACTTGCAAAATTCTATGCAAGTCGTTTGCATGCCATCACAACTTGTTGTTGGTAAATATCACAATGACATGCAACCTACTTACAGGTGAATCAGAAAAGGTATGCGCTTCGGTAATCTTCGTATTTCCGAATTAGCACGAATTTCGCGCCACAGAGTAACTCTCCACAGAGACATTGCACGTTGTATGAAGTTTTTTTCTCTGTCAGGATACCTACTCTGGTCTCAGATCGTCCTTTGTCACTCGAAAGTTTGGAAAAGATGTTTAGAATTGCGTGTAGTTGTTAATCTATAATTTTGTAAATGGTCAACAAAAATAGGCAAGTAATTCCACAGCTCTATATTAGATCATCATCGCGCGATCGTATTTCCGAAGATTCCCGAAGCACATACTTTTATTTGGCAAGCTGTACATTCCTTTGTGCTGGTGACTGGCCTTAATATTATATTTTATGAACTGGAAAACGGTTCCTTGCGACTTTAATTTCAAGGTTTTATATTAAGACCCAAATATTATGTTTCATTAATTAAAATACAAACAAGAATAATGGTAGATTGTGTCGCCCCTAAGGATTGCTCGTTCCTAAAGAAACGTAACTAGCGATAGGTGTACACTGTTGCCCCAACCCTTCGAGGAAACAAGGCGTACAGTTATGGTATGTTTAAGATAATCGTAATTTTACAGAAATCGAAAAAAAAAATGTGATCGATGCTCCGGCCGTTTTAAAAGTGAGATCAAAGTATTATTTTTAAAAATCTAGAAAACATTTCATTTCTGCATTAAATTCCATTAAGGGGGAAGCGTCAGGGTAGAGTGAAATTCAAATTATGTAAGTATTTAGTTGTATGTTAAATAAAGTATGATTTGCTGCCGTAACAAATACGTATTTATAGAATTATAATCATTAGAATCAGTAATACAACTCCTTAAGTTAGTTATAATCCTGAAATGTCAATATTTCATGAAATAGTCTTTCATTAGGATTACCTGGTCTTAAAGAGTTGTATTGATCACTTTAATGATTCAAATTATGTAAATAGATACTTGTTACGGCCGCAAATTATAATTTGATCAACGTACAATCTAATACCAATTTGTAAATTGCAAAAAACGTAAGAAAATTTGAATTTCGCGGGCTACCTTGACGCTTTCGCCTTAAAATATAGGCAGCTGTAACAGTAGATTCGTTTCGCTTATCGGCTTCATAGAAAAATCATAATCGTATAAAAAAATTGGCAGACCCCATGTCTGCCGACAGAAAAAAGTATGCATAGCAAGTCGTGGTGACGCGAACCCTAAGATTTTTTCCTACCAAATATCGCTCAACGCGCCTAAACGAGTTTTCACTTCAAAATTGCAAATATTTGTAATTCTGCACACAAAATAAAAAAAAAAATAATTAAAAAATAATAATTCTGCACTCAAAATATCTGGGACGAATCAATAGCACAAACTCTTTGGCTTGGCGCGGCGCATGTAGTTTATGGTCATGATTCGAGCTCACATATAGTTCTAGAAAAAAAAATCGAAATTTAAAAATACACCACGAGCTAGGGTAATTTTGATTAACATCTAAAAAATTAACGTTCAAATGCAATTCTTAGTGGCACGCTAAAACTAAATCGTATTAAAATCTTCTTTTCTTAAATAATTTATTTAATATGCAATTGATTACATTAATAACTTTCCTAAATTTTAAGTAACATGCACTGCCCAAATTGTGTAGTTAAATATTTATTATATAAAAAAAAAGCTAAATTGCTAATTTCTTAGCTTTAATTCCTAGCTTTTCAAAGCTTTTTATTATGTATATTTAATATTAGTATTTGGCACATGTAAAACCTTATAGTTTGGGTTCAAAATTTACCTATCTTAAAACCTTTCACTCAAGCAATGTTATCAAACCGCGATATTTATGAACATGCTCTCAAAATAATTTATTAATAGTATATTTCTAAAAAGTTCTAAGTGGTCTCAAAATCGCTGGAACAGTAAAATTGTAATTTGTGAAAAGGTATCCATGTTCAAACTGTGCTTGTATTTTAGTCGAGTGAGTTAGTTTAGTAACAAAACGTGTGTTTAAGCATATTTAGTTATTAGTCGAGCTGATTAGTATTCCTTTATTATCGATGCTTTCGCTGACTTCAATACAAAGTACAGTTTTAGCAAAATTGTATGGTTTGAAAATGGAGGGTAGTTTTGAAATCTGACATATTTCTGTCATTGCTATGGGAGTATTTAATGTTGATAGCACTTGGTGTACTTTTTACTTTCTTGTGGTATTATTATTCCACCCCATTGGGGCTTTAATCACTTGATTAACTCGGGGTAGGCTAATTAAGCGATTAATGCCCTAATTATAATTTAGGGTAATGTTCAGGCAAATTGAGGTACTTAAAACCTCGGGGTATTTCTCACCCTTCGCGAAAATTTAAAAGCGATTATATGTTCCTGAATTACGACTTACGGTATTGCCAACTTAAAATCGCAATTTTTATTAAAAAATACTTAAATGTAAAAAAAAAATGAGCACTGGTGTACGCAATAATTGTAAAATATTATTAATGTTTGTAAAAACATCACCTCGGTAACTGAACGTAAACACATTTATCATTTGAATCATTTATTCTTGTAAATATTAAGTAAAAAATAAAAAAAAGTTTATTCTTTTTACTTTTAGTAGCTTTTAAATTAAACAAAAAAAAAATCTTGCTTTTTATTTAATATAGTGGGGCTTAAAATCCATTGAATTTAGCAACTATGGAACTCATATGTTTTAGAATCCATACAAATTCATGGAGTATAATTATTGTTATTAATTATTATTAACAGGAGAAAGGGTAATTCCAATTAACTTTGAACTTCTTTAGTATTAAAATACGGTTTCACTATGAGAGTAATTAGGCGTCAACCGAGTTTCATTTTGAGGGGCAGTTTAACTAACACAAGGGACACAAATGGTATTTAAATGGAGAGGGTAAATTTATTAATTTATTGGATTGACCCTAATTTCTTTCATATATTTTTTTTTAATTTAAACGTCAAGCATTTATTACCACTTGACAATACTTTAGAACCTTAAATCGTACCCCATGAACTAATAATAATATTATGTGTAATAAAACTACCGTCATTTTTAAGATAGAAAAGTTTCAGGCTATGGAATGTACCCTTTTTCTATTTCGGGGCCTGACGGTAAGCGGTAGGCGCGCCTGAATTCACACATTCTTATTTTAAAAACGCGTTTTCCGCTGCCGCCAGACCAGACTGAAGCCTGACTTTTAATTCGAATTCCTATTTTAAAACGATCGTGTGACATTGAGCCTATTTCTTCAACTCAAAGCGATCTTTATAATATATCTTTTTTGTGATTACACTTGTGATAAAAAGTCAGGCCTCAGATATTAAGTTCAAAATCACATTTGAATATTTGTTTTGATTTAATGTGACTTTGGAGTTAGGTTATGTATGGTTTATTTTTTTTATAGTTTGGCCTGGGGACAGTTTTTAGGCCTCGGATGAGCCCATCTCCCAAAATATGTCCAAGTATTGACCAATTTTGTTTTGAAGTTGCAATTCGTGGCCTCATAGCTGTAGCCCAGGCCATTTAGTGGGGTAAAGTATTTTTTGGCCCAAAAAGTCTAGACTCAATAAATATTTTTTATCAAAAAATGAGTCATAAATTACATGAATGCAATCAGTAAAGCTTTGTACTTTTGTGTGCGCTTTTATATTATGCATAAAGTAATATATTGGCTAAGTAAGTATGTCGATGGCTATATTTTTTAAATCAAAATCGACGACTGTCCTATTTTTAATCAAATACGTCGTAGAATGTCGATGCCTTAAGTCGTTTTGATTTGGCGAAAAGCAACGATCCTGATGATCGATAAAATTTATCGATATCGATACACGCACGCAAAAGTGAGGCGCAATAATATAAAGAGATAGATTATTATATAAATTTGTATATACCATACTGCCAATAAATAAATAAAAAATGAAAAGTAAAAATAAATAAAAAATCGTGAATGTTGGTAAAAAGGAAATTCATTTTTTTTTTTTTGTAAAAATAAAAGTTTTTAATTATTTGGTAGGCAAAGGTCGCGTTGTATTCTTTTTTACTATTAGTAGTTTTTAGTTATTTTTTTTTTTATCCGATACAATAAAAATAGTATAAATTGTTTATAGAAATAATTTGTGTTTTATTTCCCTGGTATATACGATATAAGTTCCTGGCTAAGTAATAATAGCCATACGAGTCGATCGATCAGGTTAAGCTACCCTTTGCGCGGTTGGTCCGTGGATGAGTGACCATCTTTACATAACGAGACTCCTTCGTGTATCGGAAAGCACGTTAAGCTTTTGGTCCCGGTTGTCGTTCGTGGGTCTTTGACAGTCGTTACAGTCAGAAGCCCGAAACTGACAACCAGTCTTACCGTATCGTATTACCCGAAGCTGACCCCCAACATTGTTGGGAAAAGGCTAGGTGGATGATAGTACCTAGCAACAGGAGTGAGATGATGATGTCTTTTTTTAATCATGTCCACACCACACGACGGCACATCAAGTTATAGGCAGTTGTCCCACCGTCGCCGGCGAGGAAGCGTGACTGGCAGGGCCACCATCAGGGATTTTAATTTTGAAAACGCAAAAAATTAGTCGAAATTAGTCGCCAAATATCAATTAGTCGGTCACTGGTTCAAAAGATATAAGGGTTTATAGGTGGCCCTGCTGGAGAGACTCTCCCCAGCAGGGCCAAATTTATATCTCAAAAACTAGGACACCTAGCGAAGATCTGTTTTCTCCCATATTTAGTCGCCAATTAGTCGGAATTAGTCGCCAAATATCAGAATTCACAGGTCACTGGTTCAAAAAATATAAGGGTTTATAGGTGGCCCTGCTGGAGAGTCTCCCCAGCAGAGCCACATTTATATCTCAAAAACTAGGACACCTAGCGAAGATCTGTTTTCTCCCATATTTAGTCGCCAATTAGTCGGAATCAGTCGCCAAGTTACAGATTTAGTCGGTGTGTAATTAAAAAGATATTAAAGAATTCAATTTCCCCATACAGTGGTACAAGCGAGTACAAAATACTTTATGTATTTTCTAGATAGTATCTATGACGTCTTATGGAGGAATGTTTGTTTCGAATTAAATAAATATAAACTTAGTCTATAATTTCAACCCACCATAGGAAAGCTGTATTCATTACTTATAAACAAATCTACAATAATGTACGATGTAATGTGTATGTGTGTGTGTGTGTAATGTGTGTATGTGTAATTATTTATCCAACACAATGTGCACTTACCACTTAGTCGCTGGCAGATAGATCGCTGCGCTCCGTTTCATTTACGGTAAGTAAGAAAGAGATAGATGCGCGTGTACAGACACCGAGTAAACCGTTCTAGGTTACAGCTACAGTAAACATGCCAGTTTGTCGCGAAAGTTCGTCAACGATGGTGGACTGGGATATGATTATAATTGTGCTTTTGGCGGAAGAAGAAGAAATGGAAGAACATGTTAATAAAACCCCTAACATCCAAACTCACAAACTGTATCTGTTCATAATATTGAATAAATAGGTATTTATAACATTTTATGAAAGTACCTACAATAATTTTAAGGTAATAAATCATTTTATATTTCGACAACAGAAGTTTTATTATTCTAACCTAAATTAAGATAAAATAGAAACTCAACCCGTCATACCGTCATACCCACAACACAACACTCACAATCACCTCAAAATACACACAAACACAACACACATCAAACGAACTTTTTGAAAATTCATTTTTATAAAATAAAATTTGATTACAATTGACAATACGTTTTCAACGTTTTAGTATTTTAAACATTTTACTAAAGGTACGATATTTTTTTATTATTCTAACGTTAATTAGAGGTTAACATTGTAAACTGGTAAAACAGTTGCATGCGACTGTACATCTTGACACCAAATAGACCAAGAGAAAGGTTTAATGTTTTCAAAGAAGTTTAAGCCACTCTAAACTAGTAATTAAAAACATAAAATCATGAATTTAATTGAGAATTTATCTCTCTTGGACATTTCTAAAGACTTTAGACCGATAAAACTAAAAGTATATTACACATATTAATAGAAATATTTTTTCTTGGTAATTTTTCGTGAACTCTTCGATCTAGCTCTTGGACTATACCTTACTAATCGAACTCATTATATCTCCTAAACTAAGACCCGACTAAATCTGTAACTTGGCGACTGATTCCGACTAATTGGCGACTAAATATGGGAGAAAACAGATCTTCGCTAGGTGTCCTAGTTTTTGAGATATAAATGTGGCTCTGCTGGGGAGACTCCAGCAGGGCCACCTATAAACCCTTATATTTTTTGAACCAGTGACCTGTGAATTCTGATATTTGGCGACTAATTCCGACTAATTGGCGACTAAATATGGGAGAAAACAGATCTTCGCTAGGTGCCCTAGTTTTTGAGATATAAATTTGGCCCTGCTGGGGAGAGTCTCTCCAGCAGGGCCACCTATAAACCTTTATATCTTTTGAACCAGTGACCGACTAATTCTGATATTTGGCGACTAATTTCGACTAATTAGCGACTAATTTCTTGCGTTTTCAAAATTAAAATCCCTGATGGTGGCTCTGCCAGAGTCAGTGACACCTAACTGTGGGCTATTTTCTCGCTCAACAGTATACCTTCTGTGTAAACAAAAGAGATGCACAAATTAATAGGTAGTTGATCGCTGACTTTTCACACCGCGCGCGAGTACTCGTTTGTCGCAGCGACAAGAGCTATCAAAGAGAGTAGGTACTCGCTCAGCGGCGCTCGCTTGGCGGGCAGAGCACTCGCTGAGAGACACGATTGGTTCATACGCATAGCAGCGAGTAATCAATCGCTTGTCGCCGTCGTCCACTCGCTGCTCGTTGCTCCCCAACTCGTTTCTAGCTCTCATTGGCGAATCTAGCGCTATTTTCCAAGGGCCTGGTGGCCCTGAGATGCGATAGCCGATGTAGCCGAATCGACGCCCAATGTACAGTCAGTGAGCACGATTAGCACCATAATTCATAAGTAGCTTTACACTTCTATGTACAGTAAACGCTCAAAAGTCCATAAGCATGCTAAGGATTACATTGCTATGAACTGTGCGAGCACGAACCAGTACGTGTGTGTGTATGAGCGATGTCTAACTCAACATTCCGCAGATAACACACACTAATGAATTATCGCATGTCGTCGTACTACGCGAAATAACATTATATTTTTGTTGAATTTAGAATACTCGTCATAGTGGCGACCTGTTCTTACCATTGCATTGCTAAAATTCGCATAAACATAACGTGCTGGTAGCTGTTTGGGCTAAGCAATGGTTTCACGATAAATGAAGTCTGAGTTCGAATCTTAATCACAATGTGGGACTGTTTTTTTGCTTCTTTGGAACCATAATAATATATTTGTACTATTTTAAGCAAAAACTTGTTAGATGTTTTTGTACATTTATTATTTATTTTTATAAGAAGTTAAATATTAGTTATTGTATTATTATTTAACTATTTTTGTGATTTTTAATTTATATTTTCGGTGTTGGAAGGTTTAAATAAAAAAGTCGTGCTGAATGGTAGGTAACAAAAATGTTTATTCGTTTTATTTACTTATTTATAAAATTAAGAAACTTAAGAGAATTCTGACGTTACATTCCTTCTAGATAAAAGAAGTTTTTTTGTAACCGTTCATAGGATTTTTTGTTGTATACCCACTTAGTCAATTCATAATAACATAACAAAGAAAGGATGTTCTAATAACAGATATATAATTGTCAATACCCAGGTATATATCTGCGAACAAGATAAAGAATATTATATTTCTGTCCCATTACTTCCAATCAAGTAAAAACTTACAAAAAGACCTGTCCCATTACTTCCAATCAAGTAAAAACTTACTGCGTGAGATTTGAACTCACGGCTCACTGATTCACGCATCTATCTGCATGCGCTTAACCGCTAGGTCATCTTTACACATGTTATAACTTTGAAATTATGAACTAAAATCAGTTGTTGACGACAATAATTATGCATCTTTATCTTCTTGGAAATAGAAGATCTTAAGTCAAACTAAACGCCAAGCTATTGCTTCGTGAGTTTGCTTATCGACTTTTGGTCGCGACTGTACCTTGTTGCTGTAACGCAACGACCATACAGTTATAGGTCGTTGCTGTAACGTAGCGTCATGTTTGAACAATGAACTGTAAATTGCCACACGAATTGATCAAAAGCAGGTATTACAGCCACATGCAACTGGCCACAAGGTTTAAGTAGTAAGTAAGTATATGACGCTGAGCGTGAGAAATTATGTACCAGCAGGTCAACCTACCCGAAACTGTCAGATTTTCCCAATCAACCTTGAACCTAATGCCTTAGCAATAAAGTCGAAAATCTATTAAAGAAATCTGACAGATTGTAGTAGCTTGATGTGCTGGCGTCTGTACATCAGAACGTTCGGCCAATCGAGGTAGAGAGCTGGCTGTGTGGCTGTTTAAGCACGTAGGTACTTGATAAATACTTGTTTTGTTCCAACGGAGCCAGTACCTATTTATCGAGTATTCTAATATATGGTCACCCTATTTCAGTCGCCATCCGCCATAGTGACATATGATGATCTTGAATCAATAAAAATACTACCTATTATCACCATTGCACTGGAAACCTACAGAGCAGTTACCTATTCTCGACGACTGCAACACATCAGGGGTTTTCGAGTATTCTAAACTTCTTCGTTGTGAAGGAATCGACACCTACTTATTGCCAATGTTTTGAGGTTATAATATGTTACATTTTCAATTTACTATTGAATGGGGCCGTCACGAATAAAAATAAAGCAATAAACATTCATTTCACTGTTGTCACTAAATCTTTATTCATTGACGGTTTCTTTAAGCTTCTTCGTTGTGGAGGAATCGACAATCCCAATCTTTTGAGGTTAGAAGTTTATTTTTCAATTTACCATTTAATGGGGCTGTCACAAAAAAAAACTAAAGCAGTAAAAATTCGTTTCAGTGTCGTCACTAAATCTTTATTCACTAACGGTTTCTCTCAGGTGCTCAGTTATGGAGATCACGTTGGCCGAACGGTCTGATGTTGCTGGAACTAAAATTCATTTTACTTTTAACCGGTGGCATTAGGAGTAAAAGTAAAGCAGTGGTTGTTTGTCACAAAATCTCTATCCAGTAACAGTTTCTTTAAGGTCCTCAGTTATGGAGATTCAGGTTGGCGGAACGTTCTGATATCAGACCCTTCGGCCACACATAAAAGCTTCTAACTTTCGAACTGTTCTGTCACAAATTATTTGGCTGGCATCTTTATGCGTCACAAAATCGTCACTAAAAACTGGAGTAGCAGCCAGCTCTCTACCTCGATTGGCCGAACGTTCTGATGTACATGAGAAATTTTAACTTGTATATTTTCGAAATGTGAACGTGTTTATTTTGATTGATTATTACACAGAGTAGTATTAGATAATAATGTCTTAGGTTTAGAACCCAGTTCTAAAGATAATAAAGTCCCAAACATTACACAACACTGAAACATCAGTACCGGTTTTAGCACTGCCGACGCTCTGGACGAAATTTCTGCGGCGCCCCTACAAGACTCAAGAAGAGAAGAGCTAAAGTGTTTAGTCTATATTCTTGTGCATACTGTGCAGATATACCTACCTAGTTTAATTGGAGGTCTTTGTCAGCTTATGCAGAATAGGGTGAAAGCAATATGCAAGGCCGTGCGCAACAAGCTCGAAAAATTTTAGTCCCTTTCTCGGATATGTTGAATTTTTCTTTTGAACGTTAGAGAAACAGGCAAAGCTTAGGTTTTCTTGTGAATATTTTTCCAGAAAAGTACTTTGTTGACTTATGCAGAAATTTTTGAGAGGTCAAAGATCGTAGGATGCCAGAGCGAGCGAAGCGAGCTCAGAAATTTTTGTCGACCTGCCTCGGCTAGGTTTTTTTTGGCTATTCCTATAGAAATAGCAATAACTTTTTTCGTGATGTGCAGAAAAGTTGAAGAAATAAGAGAATTTAAGGTGCGAGAGCGAGCTCGCGAGCTCGCAAATTTTTGCTCCCTACGTTTATATTGTGGCTAAGTAATAAAAGCCGCACGGGTCGATCCATCAGGTTCAGCTACGCTTGCCAGGGTTGGTCCGTGGTCCCTTGTCGCTACGTCACTATGTGCCGTGCGTTTCCGAGGGCTCATTATTGAGTGTGCAAATAACCCCCAGCCATTTTATCCGTGTATAATATATAACATTGGTCAGGCAGGGGACATAGTTCTTCCATAGTTCAAGTTACCCAATCCACTTTAGCAACCCAAACCTATAGCCCGATATGTTTTGTTTCCACGTACAGCAATAGTCCTGCACCAACCGGGGATTGTCCTTGGGTGCACTTGCATAGTGCAGATAGGGATAATCGTCGGTTGGTGCCTCCTCATCATTTAAAATTATCTAAGGGGCCTCTGCGAGTTGGCTTCGGCCCCTCGTATGCCTTCCAAAGGTCCGGGACCCCGGGGTCCCGCGATTTATAGAAACATAATAATAATAATAATCTGGGACATTATTCACACACGGTCATCTGATTCCAAACTAAGCAGAGCTTGTACTATGGAAACCAGATAACTTACATACTAGACTACTTTTTTTTTTGTAAATACATACTTATATAGATAATTAAAAAGAATAAAAAAACTTTTTAGTCTAACTAAGCTCCTAAATTAATTTAAGTAACGAAACTTGGCAATATTTGCCTCGGTAAATAATAAAGATTTTCCCTTTTAGTTTTTTAAAACAACTCCTCGCAGTGGATTAAAAGAGTGTCCAAGTCCAAGTTAGAAAGGGACATCTTTAAGGCGCTGTCGGATTGACTCCAAGTCCAAACTCGGTAAGGTACGGTACTAATACTTTAAAAAAAAATGTTTCAGGGTTCTTCAAAAATCAACTCCTAACGGGGTGAAAAAGGGTAATAAAGTTTAAGGGGTGGTTTTTACTGCTTCATTCTGGACCCTGTCGGGCACAGTACTCTAAAAATTCAGACTCCAAATATGTGGAAGATCTGAGTTTCTACAGGGGTCCGTAGCTAGATACTAAATAACACTCGGTGAGGCAATAATCGAATATATTATTAACTAGCTTTTGCCAGCGGCTTCGCCCACGTGGATGTTGGAAACTATCGCACGGGAACCGTACATTTTTCCGGGATAAAAAGTATCCTATGTGCTATTTCAGACTATGATCTATCTCTGTGCTAAATTTCATTGATTTTGATTGAGTAACAAACATCTTCACAAACTTTTACATTTATAATATTTGTAGGATAAGTTCAAACGATACAATCTTCGAATAAAATAACACACGTCTTAAATTATAACGCCTAGCGCCCTAGCTAAAGCCGAAGTGTGGACTGGAAATACAGAACAATAATACTCAAGGGACTGGAAAAAACTTATAAACTATCTTTTATTATTTATTTAAAAAAGACAGTTCTGCACATATTTCAATTAACTCGAAAATGGGTATAAATAATGGTAAAGTCAGACAATGGAATGGTACCAAATGCTTTTTTTAAGAACAAGCCTCGTTGTGATGAAAGAGAGGACACAGTTTATTTGAAAAATCTTATTCTTATAAACTTAAAAATTGGCGCGAATACTTATTTATCTAAATAAATGATACAGATCGTAAACATTAATTCAAACAACCTTTCAAAGGGGGTGGGAATGGTTGTTAATATTTTTGGAGTAAAGTAAGAAATCCACGCGAAGTCGCGGGGAAACTGCTAAATGCTGCATGACACATGTACTCAACTTTCATAAAAGCAAATAGCTTAGCGGTTCCACGACTGCTTTGCAAATCTGTTGTTATGTTAAGATCACAGATGTTAGTTCGTTGAACGGACACAGAAAAACATTATGTTTAGGCATCTTCTGTCATCTATGGTTATCTATAAACTATATATACAGGGCTATTTTTAAATCACTGGCAAAATTTTCACAGGGTGTTCTTTCTACCCATGAATACATTTTGGTCGAGTAGGTATAGTACTTTCGTATGAAACAGCTGTTTTTTTTTTCGTGATTTCAGAGTTGTCCCATAGTGAAAGTTGTTCATATTCATGGGTAGAACACCCTGTGAAAATTTTGCTAGTGATTTAAAAATAGCCCTGTATAAATGAATCGCAGAAATGTATGTACGTGCATCACTTCAAAACGGTTGCAACCTATTTGGCTAATTCTTTTTTTTTTGTTGTGTTTGTAATTGTCAGGACAAGGTTTATATGAAAGAAAATGGTTTAAAACTTGCCAGGTAAATTGGAAAATTCGGGAAAACTGAAAGTGCATTTTCTATGGGAATATTGTATGAATTATTAAAATGTTGACAGGACAACGTTTGTCGGATCAGCTCAGTGAACGAAATTAGTTCACTGGGTCAGCTAGTATATAATAAAAACGAATATCTATGGATTGGTGACTGTTAATGAGAAATCCCGTGTGTTTACATAGCCTACTGTTATATTTAGTGATATCTAAGCGTCAGGAATAATCTGTAAGAAATAAGAATGTATCAGTATTGTGCCATTAGTTAAGGTATACCACTATCCAGGAACGCAGAGTTCATTAATTTATTAATTCACTAAAATCGAAAAAAATGCTTGAAAAATGCTTGGCATAACCTCACTAGACCGAGTGCGTAACGCCGAAATTCGTTGTCGGTCGAAAGTCAACGACGTGGGAAACAGTTGCTTGCGGCAGGTTTTAGGAGTTAACTTCTAGAAATCGACTCCTCCATGTGACTTTCTTCTTTCGAATTCAATTTGGTCAAAATTAAAATCCAAGAAAAAAATTTCAAAATTTTCATCATATGTATAGATTTCATGATTTTTGAGGGTGCTTAAGCCGATAGTGAAGTCAAAATGAAAGTCCAAGATGGCGGCTGCGATTATTTTCAAATTTTTCATCATGGGTTTCGTTTTCACTGTTTACGAGGGTGTTAAAGCTTGCATTAAAATGTAAATCTAGGATGGCGACTCGAAATTTTTCGAGCAGCCGTTTTGTTTAGATTTACGAGGAATGGGGTTGTTTACCGGAAGCTTCGCCGCGAGAGAGTACTGTGTGTCTGTCACTTCACTTGTCAAAGTCATCTTGAAGACAAAGCGACCAATCAGTGACAAGAAAAACCCTTAGCGCCATCTCGCGGCAAAGTTTTCAGCAAGGAATTCCATTGACAGCTGAATGAAAGTAACAAATACTTACGCTAAATACTTACGTGGAACTAATTTGGCAGTTTTCTTTCCCATTGTTGTCAAAAGGCAGACTGGATGAGGAAGTCGGAGGACAGGGTTCTGTGGCACAGCTTGGGAGAAGCCTATGTCCAGCAGTGTACTGCGATAGGCTGTTTCGCAAAATTTCGTAGTCTCGCAACGTGTATGCACTTAATAGATTATCCTAATTATAGATACCTATTGTTATTATTTTCATGAGTATTCCATTTATTGTTAAATCTTGACAAAATAGTAATGTTTCACATAACCTAAAACTTGTAACAAGTATGTACCTAATATCTGATTTACTTTATTCAATCATTCTTTCATTATTTTAGTATGTCTGTAAAAGTAGACTAGTTAAAATATTAAGGAATAATGTAGCAAAACACAGAAAATATTCCAAACGGATATCCACCTTTTATATTAAAATTTTGAATGACGGTAGATGTAACGTCAAAGTTGTTTGTTCACGACTTTAAAAGGGGGAGCTCCGAGTGGCAGATGCCATTGTCTTGTTCGAGACATCGACCAGAACGGAGCTCCGGCCTACAGGTAAAAGTTAAGTAATTTGATATTATATCTCAATTATTGCTTATTATGACCATATTGTTGTTGTAGTTATATTATTGATAATATTGCTAATATATCAAACCGTATAATGGAATATTCATGTTCTTTTCCTAGCTAATGTTATTATGTTGCTATTATTCTGGGTTCTCTTGGACAATTAACTATTTTTGAGATAACGATAATTATAAGGAAATATAAATAATATGTTGATGTAATACTTTATACTGTTTCCATGGAGTTTCTTGTCCGCTCTTCTCCATGATGACCTAGTTTTGCGAACGGACGACTAGCTTTCTGATTAACTACTGACAAGCCTAATTGAAATAATAAATGCCTAGTCTTGTCTTTCTGTGTCTTTGTTATGAAACCCTTTCCGTACACACCATGTTCATAGTACTTTCATACACAGTAAATGACCAATAAACATCCTGACATTTAATACTTGCTGCTTTGATAATATCTATATATACTTTTAATGTCTTATTACTTAATTCTCTAACACACTCTTGCGCTAGCGATCGCAGAACTAGGGATTTTCATTACCCCACCAATGTTCATTAAGCACATTAAATAATTCCTGTAAATGTGGCTTCATCAGTAAATAAAATGTTTTTGTCTAAATTTGACAAAAACCAGCGGCAAAAATTCACACGTGGTTCGTGGTCCTTGACCCCGAGTTCTTGAACGGGTCTAAAATGGTATGGGTGCAATCCTTCTTCATGCACCAGCTTCCACACAGTCCAATGTGACGCACCGAACCGTCTTGCAGCATTTCGAAACATCTCTCGGTACAAATTAATGGCTCCTCACACACTATCATTTGATAACGCGTAGGCACGAACATAACTTAATATTCTTCACTGGAATATTGATAACACGTCATTTATGTTTATTAAACAACACGTTTATAGGACACATTTATCGCGATACGCGGAAGCGCAATTAGACATACGGAAATAGCGGCGCACTCGCATAAACTGCGGTCAGCGCGGGAGTGTGTCCTGTCGGTGCATCAGAGACAACACAAAAGGGAGGGGTTTGCGCACGGACTGCCTTCCTTTTCAGAAGGATTAGCACGTGTTTTGCCGCGTGAATACTTTACTGTTCACAAGTTCCCTTCATTCGCGCTCAGTGTTCATGAATAATGTATTTTATTGGACAATTGCGTCACAAATTAAGGTTTTTTACATATTTGGGACGAGAATCGAATACTGAATACCCTCCCTCAATATGTCCCTCGTTGAACTTAACATACTGTATAGGCTATTTCACATCACGCTAGGACCCTTAGAAGCCTTGCAAAAATAAATAAAAGTCCGCAAGAACGCTAAGCGAAAACGGTGGGGTGGGTCGGGGGAACAAGAAATTTTACGCAGACGAAATCGCGGGCAGAAGTTAGTTAGTGATAAAGAAACTACGAGGTCGACTATACGTCAGATTTAAGAATAACTACAAATTTTAATTTCCTGTAACAAATCGAAAACAGTTTCCACGAGTTTATATTTCATGTTGAAGGTTGTTCGTCGTGCGTCCACCGATCCATAGAGCATGTTGAATGTGAAGAGGTCAGGGAAGAACTGGAAAAATAATGATAGAATGTCATCATCACGTGTCATTATTCACTGAAGGGGTAGACAGACGCAGAGGATTATAATATAATACAGGAGTCCCAATCTTTTTGGCCGTAGGCGCGAGCCGATGCGCAGGATGCAAAATGAAGGTATCAGTTGGGAAATACCATGCGCAAGATGGCGGTCACGCTCACTTCAGCCCGGCCAAAAAGATTGGGATAGCTATACGTGGGTAGGGTACATTGCATGCCGCAAAGATGAGACTTGACACACCACGTGGTTTTAGGTACACGATTTTAGGTCTTTTTAGCGGTATGAGTTCTGTGCGCGGGACGGGACCGGGCGTCATCGGGGCGGTGGAAAGGGCGCGGGAAGCGCGGTCAAGTCTCATCTTTCGGGGCACGCATTGTATTTACACCCACATTTCAATGTCAAAGTAATTTATTTTCCAAAAGTCAAAGTAATTTTTAAATTACTTATTGTTGTGTATTGTCTATTGTTTTATTAAAAATAGGTGGTAAAAATATGCTTGTGCGATGCTCAGACTAAATAAACAACACAGACAACGCTGTCAACAGGGACGTGAGACCGGTTCCGTAAACATATGTGCACTTTGACAGGTGTAGTTTAGTTGTAGTTAGGCGTAAATGTGTGCGTGTGATCGTGTATCCACAGAACGATGTGTAGTTTAGCGTATGCTTCACTGTATTATTCGCAGCGCTATGTCTGTCTTGGTTTTTATTTAGTCTGAGGAGCACAATGCGATTTAGGTTGTGCTTCCTCTTTCAGTTAATTTAAGATTTTTATGAATTAGTATTTAACTTACAGGCAGCCCAAATTGTGACTCATAGCTGATTTCTGGCGTGGACTCGACACACCTCAGCATGGTCGCTCTTTCAGGAGTAAAGGCCATCAACTGTAGTTTAGCCTGAAAGGTAAAACATTTGCGTATGAAAAGGCTGAATAGGTATGCATTCTTATCTATACAAATAAAAAAAATTAAGTGTCTGTTTATCTTTATAATGTCATAGGACATCATCAATTTTGATCCAAATGTTGCTATATTCAGTTAGAACTTTCTGCCTAAGCATTTCTTATTATGGCACCGACATTGTAGGACCATTGCCCTTGGTTTTATATGAGTTCAAAAATTTACTTTTTTTGTTAGATGAAAAAGTTAAGTGTAAAATATAACAATAAAATAGGCTTATTTTCTTTCTGTAATATAGTTACCGCCACTGGCTGGACATAAGCCCAAGCACCGCCACTTCGACCGGTTCTGTGCTTCTCGCATCCAGCAGCTTCCTGCGGCCTTTAACAGGTCACAGGTTCACGTTGTGGAAAGCCGTCCAACGCTACGTTTTCCAGTATCTACGCGGTCGCCACTCCAGAACCTTTCAGCCCCATTGGCTATCTGTTCTGCGAGCAATGTGCCCTACTCACTGCCACTTATGTTTGGCAATTTTGGTTATCTTGGTTCTCCTACGGACCTCTTCACTTCTGATTCGATCATGTAGAGAAACTCCAAGCATAGACCTCTCCATTGCCCTTTGGGTGCCTTCTAATGCAGCCCATTGTAAGTGACCACGTTTCAGTGCCATAGACGCCATAGGTCATCACTTGTAATACGCACTGGTCAAAGACTTTCCTCTTGAGACACTGGGTATATGAGATGAGAAGATAATACGTAGCTTCTCGAACGCTGCACAGCCGAGTCGGATTCGACGATTGACCTTTTTCTCGAAGTTGAATCCTCCTAGATAAACATTATCGTTCACAACTTCGACTATAGAGTTTCCGATCTTCATGGTCGACAGTGGTCATGTCAACGATCGTCATTTGACATGACCATCGTTTTTTCCATGTTCATTTTTAGACCCATTCTTTCGGAAGTTCTACTGAGGTAATGGTAATCGAGCGTTGTACTGAAGTCCTCCATAGTCTCAAATATGAATATCGTTGGAAAATCCAAGGTGAGTGATTTACTCGCCATTGATGTTAATGCCAACCTCCTTTCCAATCCAGAAGCTTGAAAACAGGATGTCTTCAAGGTTCTGGATTGTGCACCAATGAACAGATTCGGAGAGATAACGTCTCCCTGTCTCACCCCTCGCTGCAGAAGGATAGGTTTAGAGGTCTCGTCTTGGAGTCAGACGCGTTTCAGCGTTTTCATACCAGCTACTTCAGCCCCTCGATGTACTGATAGTCGATCTGGCACCGTTGGAGAGACTGCAGTACAGGCGTAGTCTCGATCGAATCGAACGCTTTCACGTAGTCCACAATAATAATAATATAATAATAATAATATCCTGGGACATTTCACACACGATCATCTGATCCCAAACTAAGCAGAGCTTGTACTATGGAAACCAGATAATTGATATACTACATACACTACTTTTTTTTGTTGTAAATACATACTTATATAGATAATTACACCCACAATCGCTAAGCAGAGAGGCAGATTATACTCTTCATAACCTGCTTCAGGGTATGAATATGGTTTACGGAATCCGGCTTGTTCGCCAAACAAGTATAAGTTAGTTTGGGATCAGATGACCGTGTGTGAATAATGTCCCAGGATATTATTATTACTACATTCTTTTCATATCTCGGGGCCCTGGAGTTCCGGACCTTTGAAAGACATACGAGGGGCCGAAGCCAACTCGCAGAGGCTTCTTAGACAATTTTAAATGATAAAGAGGCACCTACCGACGATTATCCCTGTCCTTGGGTGCACTTGCATAGTATGCACTATGCAAGTGCACCCAAGGACAACCCCCGGTTGGTGCAGGACTATTGCTGTACGTGAAAACAAAACATATTGGGCTATGGGTTTGGGTGGCTAAAGTGGATTGGGTAACTTGAACTATGGAAGAACTATGTCCCCTGCCTGACCTATGTTATATATTATACACGACTAAAATGGCAGGCGGTGACTTGCACACTCAATAATGGGCCCCCGGAAACGGCCGCTAGCGCATAGTGACGTAGCGACAAGGGTGCAACACTTCCTGAGGTGCTTGAGGAGTGGAGAGATATTCCACGGCTCTGAGGACAATCCCGGAAGTACGGCCAAGATCCCTATCAGCACCTTACTGGAATACTTCCTTTCTCTGAGCACTTTTGCTCTTGCAAATCTCCACTCAAGCCGGCCAATAAAGGCAAGAAAGAGGTGGGACTGGCCTGTTGGTCTAGTGGTTAGTGGCCCTGACTGCTATGCCGGAGGTCGTGGGTTCGATTCCCACCCAGGACAAAGGTTTGTGTGATGAGCATGATCATTTGTTCTGTGTCTGGGTGTAATTTATCTATATATGTATGTATTTAGAAATATATAAGTATGTTTATCAGTTGTCTAGTACTCATAACACAAGCTCTGCTTAGCTTGAGGCTAGACGGCGTTGTGTGATAGTTGTGGAATATTATTATTATTATTATTATAGTTCTGTTCCTCGTCAGTGTTCACTTCAGTCGGCCAATAAAGGCACGCCAGGGGTGAAGAACAAGACCTCTCAGGAGATAAGGTCCGTGGGGTCGCTACTACCTAACAGCTCGCCACATGCTGCCCTGCGGGTTTATTATGTTCCTTATTATTATTATATACCATTCTCTTCGTGTCAACCGCTTCTCGTGTCTGCATGACGATGGTGCGATACCCTGCTCCATGGTTCCATCTGAAAAAGCAAATAACCTAACATCAGGCCTGGTATTAAGGGCCTAGCAGAGCATGGAGACGACTGGGTGGCGGCTGCCGGCGAATCCGTGATCTGTGCCTATAACATAATCAGCCTATAACATTCCCACTGATGGGGCACCGGCCTCCTCTCTGTGAGAGGAAGTGGCCCATAATCGACCACGCGGGCACAGTGCTGGTTGGTGGATGTCACATAATGTCTTCGAATTTTCGGTTCTAAGACAGTTCCCTACATTTTCCTTCACGTTTTGAGAGCAGTGGTGATGAAATAATTTACTTACAAAGTAAAGTGCCCGTCTGTGTACCTATGACCTAAACTCTAGTTAGTTGTGGCCGTTTCCACTGGACCCCCACTCTTCGTCACTCTACCCATACATATAATTGAATGGTAATTAAGCCTAGTGCCGAAACGTTTACAAATCTAGGGCTGCCACTACTTTCCAATGGAAAACCCAATACCACTGGCCGAGTCGGGGATCGAACCCAGGCTCCACCAGCAGTAGTCGTGTTTGCGAACATGAGAACAACGGGGTGGGGAAAGGCACCGCTCGTCGCGCTTCACGCGGTGCCTTTATGTCGCGTGCGATTCGTGTCACGCGTGTTGCGCCTGTTTTTAGGAGCCTAAAGTTGACAAAGTCGCAAACAGAAAACTTCTCTATTTTGATTAATTTGTCAATAATCCTGAATGAAATTACGAAACTCTGTAGTGCACTAACATACCTATTGATTAACAATTACAATAATTCTGGGTTATTTTAAATTAGCTAGGTGCATTACATAAGGGCAGGAAAACGATGACAGGGTTATTAAATTGGCTAGCTAAACTCCGCAGATGCGATGGGTACCGATACCTAAATATAATAAACCAAAAATAAATAAATTTTATGATTTTTTGTGGGGTCATCGATCGCAGTTATTGTAGTCAATTGAATGTCAGTTAAAAATCAGTTTTTAGAGTTCCGTACCAAAATGGTAAAAAGGAACCCATATGATGCGACTCAGTCTGTCTGTCTTTCCGTCTGTCACAGCTGGATATCTCAAGAACTACTAATGCTATCAACTTGAATTTTGGCATAGTTTTAGATAACGTTTGCCCAACTATTTTGCAAATAAGAAAGAAATAAAAATACACAGTATTTTTTTTTCAACCGGGACTGAAAGGGGGTCTTAAAAATTGTGGGGCTACTAGGGTATGTGGGGTATCATATGAATGAGCGCCGTTTGCATATTCTCAAACATTTTTTTCTTTTTTTAGGCCGCATAGTTTTCGACTTTTGATCAAAAACGTAAAAAAAATACCGCTCCCCCTTATCTCCGAAGTTTGCGTAAAGTAAAATCTGAAATTATTCTATGTGATAGAAGTTTATGTAAAGTTTACAGGAAAAATAAAACGATGTCTCTAAATACCATACTTTTTTTAAAATATATGATGGTACGGAACCCTCGGTGCGGGAGTCCGACTCGCTCTTGACCGGTTTTTTCACACACGTGATGGACAGACGCGATATCTAAACACGAAAACATTTTTTCCCAACTCATACTTTATGTAATAACACTAACAGCTGTCGTTGACCTCCAAAAATAAACATCAAATCTTTTTATTTTTTATTTTATCGTGTTTCTGTTTAGCTATCGATACCCATCGCGTCTGCGGAGTTTAGCTAGCCAATTTAATAACCCTGTCATCATCTTCCTGCCCTTATGTCATGTTACTTGGGGTCGGCGCAACACGGTTTCTTCTTCCATTCTGCTCTGTCAACCGTCACGCTATCATTCACTCCCTATTATTTCATATCATTCCTAACATTCATAATTTAGTGGGCCTTCCTCTCTCTCTCCATCTATCAACATTTCTGTAGGTGAAAGCTAAAGGACCTTAAGTCACATTTTATAAATTATTCAGTAGAGCTCATTAAAGACGTCTATAGGTACCTGAAATTAGATATTAAAATCGACCGTGTATAAAAAGTAAATAGTGTATCGTTGTAGAAAAAAATTATGATTATGAAGGTTTATTAAGCTATTATATTGTGATATTTTTTTGACAAATAATGTTCCTTAAGGTTGTAAAAATAAAAATGGACTTAAGGTCCTTTAGCTTTCACCTACAGATTTATATTCATCACTCTTTTAGTCACATGCGTTTCCTCCCTCCTTATCACAAACCCATACCAAGCCAAACCATTTCCTTTCAACTCTTCTGTCACTGGCGTCACTTTCAAAAACTTCCTCTTACTCGTATATACTCATTTCTTACTTCATCCATTCTCGTCACTCCACACATCCATCTCAACATTCTCATCTCCGTTGCATGCACTCTTTTTTAATCTGTCTTCTTCACAGCCCAGAATTCCAATCCATACAGTACGACAGGCCTTATCACGGATTAAAATAACGCTAAAATACTAGATGCGTAAGGAGGGCCAGGGTATTGTGGCGCAGCTTGTGAGAGGTCTATGTCCAACAGAGGACTGCGATAGAACGAGTTGATTTAATTTTAAAAAGAAAGAAGTTTTATCTGTTAAGTCCTTACCGGCTCGACTGAAAGTTGTAAGCCCTTGACAGGAAAGCCATGGCGTGGTAGGTATGTCTCTCCATCACCCATTCTTTACGAGACGACCCTTCTACGTGGGTGTGGCCGTCGAAGTCTGGGAAGAAGTCACAAGCCGCTTCGCGCATCAGCTGCAATTGGGTAAATAAATACATTATTGTCGACCTTTTTAATTGACTCGTAATTGCTGTACAGTATTTTTTTATCTCATGAAGCGACGCACCCAACCTTGTGTTTGTCAAGTGTATGAACACGCTGTGAATGTGTGTGTGAAGACGAGTAGCGTCAGCACGTAACACAGTCACTTCCGACTTTGACTGATTGTCTCGGACTGTGCCGAGAGCTCCTGCACTTACACACACATTCACAGCGTGTTTGTATATATTATTTGGTAGCAGTAAAGCGTGCGTCGCTTCGTGAGATAAAAATACTATAGCACCCTAAGGTTGAATATCACTTGCTTGTCATAAAACGACATGCATAGGCTACTCACAACCATTCGACAGAGTACCGCGTCGAAAATAATATATTTTGGATTACCTACCGATTCGCCTTGAAGAATGGCGGTCGCCTATTTGTTTTAAAGGTCTAATTTTGCTTTGAGACCAAAAAAATCCTAACTAATATTATGAATGCGAAAGTAAGTTTGTTTGTTTGTTACCTTTTCACGACTAAACCACTGAATCGAGCATCCTTAAATTTTGCATATACGTTGTCACGTGTTCAGAAACGGACATAGGGTACCTTTCATCCCGAAAGTCCTGTACCCGAGGAAAACAACAATAACGTTCTTATGATAATAGATGGAGCCACGTGTCTTTCGAATCATGATTGAATTTTATTATTATAAAAAAACTTTTTAGCAAAAAATAAAACCGACTTCTAAAACAAAACACTACAAAGTGAAAAATAACTTTAATTTCAGAAGTCGGTGTCTTTCGTTTTGTATTTTCGTTTTTTGCCACCGACTTCCGAAATTAAAGTTATTTTTCACTTTGTAGTGTTTTGTTTTAGAAGTCGGTTTTATTTTTTGCTAAAAAGTTTTTATTTTTCACTTTTTAGTTGTGGAACCTACCCCACACAAATTGGAATACATAATTGAGCACAATAATTGTAGATATAGCTGTGTAAATAACAGTGATTTGAAGTTATTAAAACATCATCACATCATCCATATAAAATAAGTGGGAAATATACGCATTATTGAAGCTAACTCAAAAACTCCCCAAGCAAAGTTAATAAAATTTATATGGTACCACCTCGGAGGTATACCCTTTCAAACAAAAAAAGAATTTTCCAAATCGGTCCATCCGTCTTTGAGTAATCGCGTAACAAACATACAAAAAAAAAAATACAGACGAATTGAGAACCTCCTCCTTTTGGAAGTCGGTTAAAAACTTTAATAGTGTGTTCAAGTTAAAAAAAAAAAAAAATAAGTACCTAATACATTTTGTGAATCTGGAGTGTCGATAGATTTAGGGTTCTATACCTCAAAAGGAAAAGGAACCCTTATGGGATCACTTTGTTGTCCGTCTGTCTGTCTGTCAAGACCCTTTTTCTCAGGAACGCGTAGAGGTATCAAGATGAAATTTATATCAAATCTTGAATATTTGATTTCTTCTTCTATATGATTTCTTTCAGTTGTGAAAATATCAAGCTTGTAAGTGAATGCGATCATAAGATATGACCGTTTATGTCGCATATTTTGCGATTTCACAATGGAATCAAAACCTATATATAGGGTACTTCCCGTTGACCTAGAATCATGAAATTTGACAAGAACCAAGGTCTCAAAGCACAAGTAAAGGAAAAATTCCGAAAATTGTTAATTTTTAGTTTTATCACATAAAAAAATGATTTTTAAACAAACTTAATTTTGCAGTTGAAGAATTGACCGTGACGTGTATATTGTTATGTATGAGAGAACATGTTTTTCAACTACAATGTTAAGTTTGTTCTTGGGATAAATTCATCCCAAATACGGAACCCTTCATTGTGCGTGGGCCAACACGCACTTGGCCGTTTTTTTAGATTCGAAAATAAGTTTGTTTGCTTGATACCTTTTCACGCCCTAAACCGCTGAACCGATCGTCATGCCATTTTGCATATACGTTGTCAGGGATACAGAAAAGATACCCACCTTTCATCCAGAAAAAAGAACTGACACTTTTAATCCCGGTAGCGCATAACCATGGGATAATTTCCGACCTCCACGCGGGCGAAGCCGCGGGCATAAGCCAGTGTTATATCATTTTTAGTCTAATAAAATTTCTGTTTATTGGGAGTGTGGCATGAGCTCGTGGCTAAGTAATAACAGCCGCACGGGTCGATCCATCAGGTTAAGCTACGCTTGCCGGGGTTGGTCCGTAGATGGGTGACTATATTTACATATCGAGACTTCTCCGTGCCTCGGAAAGCACGTTAAGCCGTTGGTCCCGGCTGTCATTCGAGGATCTTTGACCGTCGTTACGGGTCGTCAGAAGCCCGAAAGTCTGACCACCAGTCTTATCAAGGGGTATCGTATTACCCAATAATTGGGTTGTGGAGGTCAGATAGGCAGTCGCTCCATGTAAAATACTGGTATTCAGCTGCATCCGGTTTGACCGGAAGCCGACCCCAACATAGTTGGGAAAAGGCTAGGCAGATTGATTGGGAGTGTGGCATGAAGAAGAATTTGTAAACACGCGTCCAGGTTTCCTCACAAAGATTTTGTCCGGTTCACATTATTCCATTCCAGTAATCCAGCGAGTCAATCCAGTCCAGTGCTAGATTGAATCATATTATCGTCTACATTATTCATTCAGACACACAAAAAACAACATTGCGTCTTCAGTGTTTTATTTTATTTATTTGGGACAAAAAACAGTTATACAGTACAGCATTTACAAAATGTAGTTATATTACAGTCGAAAAAACGTATAACCCACACTATTGTCCACGAGGTGACATAGGAGTATGATAACGAACGCATGTTAAATGAGAAAAAATAAATAAAAAATAATGTACATATTTAGAAGAAAAACACTATATACCGACGAATCGAAGGAAGTGGATGACAAGAGCGACTCTTATGGGCGACTTGCAAGAGATTGTGAAACCATTCTTTTAAATTTAGATTGCGATAGCGCGAAAATATCAAAATCAATGAATTGTGAGTTAGGTGTTCAGCGTTTAATCCAGCACTGGATTGGCCATCCACATTGTTCCAGTAGCGCTGAAAAAAAAAACGACTGTCGATCCAGTCACTGGACTGGATTGTTCACTGGAGCAATTCAATGCACCCCATTCCAGTACAGGTTCACATTATTCCAGTGAAATACCAGCACAAAAAAAAATTCCAACTACAAGTGTAAGATAGAGACGAGAACATATCTAAGCCAGCACCCTAATTGCGTAACACACTATCAATCGAAATCTGAATCATTTTAAAGCAAATCGCTAATCCATTGCTTCATAATGTTCGAAAAATTTGTCTGCTCAACAACGTAAACAACGCAGTGAATGTTGTTGAAATATCAAAATGAAGCCGATTCCGATGGATAGTGTATCATGATGTACACAATTGCCCCGCTGAGCACGACACAATTGCCCCGCTGAGCACGACACAATTGCCCCGCTGAGCACGACACAATTGCCCCGCTGAGCACGACACAATTGCCCCGCTGAGCACGACACAATTGCCCCGCTGAGCACGACACAATTGCCCCGCTGAGCACGACACAATTGCCCCGCTGAGCACGACACAATTGCCCCGCTGGCTGGTCTAACGTTTAGGTATACAGGGTCTAATTGAATTAGCCGCAGACGTAATGGGTATCATAGGTTAGGTAAATGACAAAAAAAAAATTGATGATTTTTTTTTGGGGTTAACGACCGCTGATAGTGTTTTTACTTAAAGTATGAGTTGAGAAATCTGTTTTTTTTTGTTTTATCGTGTTTTTAACCGACTTCCAAAAGGAGGAGGTTCTCAATTCGTCTGTAATTTTTTTTTGTTTTTTTTTTTTTGTATGTTTGTTACGCGATTACTCAAAGACGGATGGACCGATTTGGAAAACTCTTTTTTTGTTTGAAAGGGTATACTTCTGAGGTAGTCCCATATAAATTTTATTAACTTTGCTTGGGGCGTTTTTGAGTTAGCTTCAATAATGCGTATATTTCCCACTTATTTTATAGGGATGATGTGATGATGTTTTAATAACTTCCTATCACTGTTATTTACATGGCTATATCTACAATTATTGTGCTCAATTATGTATTCGAATTGGTGTGGGGTAGGTTCCACAACTAAAAAGTGAAAAATAAAAACTTTTTAGCAAAAAATAAAACCGACTTCTAAAACAAAACACTACAAAGTGAAAAATAACTTTAATTTCGGAAGTCGGTGGCAAAAAACGAAAATACAAAACCAAAGACACCGACTTCCGAAATTAAAGTTATTTTTCACTTTGTAGTGTTTTGTTTTAGAAGTCGGTTTTATTTTTTGCTAAAAAGTTTTTTACCCATCACGTTTCGTTGTTAGGTTTACACAAAAAAAAAAAGACAAAAACTGTTTTTTCAAAATTTCAACTACACTGCGGCTGATGACTCTAAAAAATTCATCAAATTAAAAAAAAAATGCTTTATCATGTCCCGAGCCTTTAGATCTCGGCCTTAACCACCACCACCACTAACCTGAACCATTTTCTTGACAGTATACTTCTTGCCGAAGTGTTCGCTCAGCGCGGGGGTGGACGCGTTGGTGATAGCCTTGAGCTTCACATAGTTACTGACGCAAACCCATGTGACCGTCACACAGAGACCTGTGACCGTGATTATCACGCCTCTCCTGCAGGAAGATGAGGGTTAGAGTGGCAATCATCACCATTATGGATAGGTCAAAAAGAAATTCCACTTTCCACTGATAGACATAAGCGTCTACAATAAAAGCTAGTTCTACGCTTTCCGCATGCAGCGGACTCTTCGACTGATAAATGAGTGTATTAAGATAGCCTCCACGAGTAGTGCGCAATTTCACCAATGCAACTGAACGCGATAAGTTCTTGAACATTGAGATAGGAAACTATGGAGATAGCATATTCTACTATAGGAAGAATAGTTATACAAATATCTGTCATATCGACACACACATGTTAAAAAGCGTTTTGTTTCTTTTTAACTAATCATGAGCTGCATATGAAAGGAGAGACATCTAAATGTTTGTCAAGGACTAAATTTGGCAACACTGTTGTGTGACGTCAAAATCGTGTCTATGCGTGACCGGTCGCCATGTTGAGTGCCAAGTTTTGTCCTGTCAAACGGTTGCTTGCTCTCGCAGTAACAAACCCTACGAAAGGCGGCCATGTTAATGCCTGATTTTGTAGGTATGCACGCTAATTTTGTAGGTTTATAAATCAGTGTTCTTGAATGATAAGCACACATATTCAAGAACTGTCAGTGTCAATATTGCACAACAATGATGACACTGACAGCTCTTGAACGCAGTTTAGATGTGCTGAAATCTGGCCTAAATCTACAATCCGGCGGACTGACGCACCCTGGACAGTTAGCCCTGTTACCACCTGCGTAATATTTATACCACGGGATGGACTATTCCATATTCAAATTCATATCTTTAGTTGCGTTCCATAATGTTTAAGGTGAGTGTACTCTCGTCGCACGGACCCGCTAGCGAATATTTATAAATTTCCGCTGAAAGTTGCGATTTGTAAAAATTAATTATTATTTTAAAATAAAAATACACAGTTGTAAGATAAGTGATTTACTAATATTATCGTCGCCAAGCCGTGAAAATATCACTTGTAGTTTAGAAGAAGTAGCGAGTTTAAATTTGAAAACAACCTCATTTTAATATTTTTTTTAGAGGGTGTTTAATGTTGCTTAAATTTTTTAAATGCTCAGATTGAAGCGTACATATAAAAGTTTCATATATTTTTTTTTTTCTGGAATTTGAAAGCATTAGGTTCTCAAATACGTCCATTTCATGACTATACTCGCTTTAAAGGAAAGGACGGAGGCCTTTGCCCTGCGGCTGCAGTGGGACAACACAGGCTGATTTATTTATTTTTTACTAGCAGCGCCCCGCAGTTTCACCCTCGTAAGTCTCGAACCCGTAGGAATAGGTATAGGAATAAAAAGCATCCTATGTGGTAATCCAGGTTACAAACTATCTGTGTGCCAAATTTCATCAAAATCCGTTCAGTAGTTTTTGCGTGAAAGAGTAACAAACATCCATCCATCCTCACAAACTTTCGCATTTTTAATATTAGTAGGATTTTATAATATTTGAAGATCTTACAATGGTTTAATGGTACGAGAGCTCATGACCAAAATTTTTGTCTTATCGTTTAAGGCAGTTGTCCCACCGCCGGCGAGGAAGCGACTAACTATCGGCTATTTTCTCGCTCAAGAAACGTATAATAGATATACCAGTAAATTAATAGTTGATCGCTGACTGTTCACTCCGCGCGCGAGTACTCCGTTTGTCGCAGCTGTAGCATATCAATGTACTGTACCATTAATTAGTCGACTAACTAGAAAGTAATTATCTGTGGGATTTGCTAATTAATCTGTGACATTACTACCTTCACCTCCCTATAGAACTTGCTAGAAACACAAAGTCTATAAATAGAGTAGACGAGAGGAACTACTTCCTTTTTTCTACGATAGTCACTGAAGCCTGTATAGCACATAACTGCAGCTGCGGAGCTTCGCACCTGCACCGACGGCTCACGGCCACACTACTGGCCTAACTGCACCGGCAGCCTTCACGCCAGACTCTGACCTCTACCCGGCGACTACGGCTGACAGCCAGACCTAAGGCTGACCACGCCGAGCCACCGCAGCGCCAGTCAGACGGTCCACCGAGGGCAGTGCACTTCCACCTTTTTATAACCTCGAAAGAATAAACTTAAGACACGATAACTTCACGACCCCCTACAGTAAACTTTGTCATAACCTTAAAATAAACTCTGTTCAAGTGACACATTAGTCTCATTGCTCTACCCTTGAATACACTACGCCACACACAGACAAGAGCTATCAAAGAGAGTACTCGTTCAGCGATGCTCGGTTGTCGGGGAGAACACTCGCCGAAAGACTCACACTTGGTAATGTACGCATACCAGCGAGTAATCGCTTGTCGCCGTCGTTCACTCGCTGCTCGCTCAGTTCCTGGTTCTACTCGCTACTCGTTCATCGCTGGCGGTGGGACAACTGCCTTACAACAAAAACCGTATACAATTAATAGATTTAGTTATTCTAAATCTAAAAATCCTAATTTCCGAAATTTTCCGCGTCACGTCTGACCTGACCGCATTTTCGAATATGTCAAAAAAAAAAAAAATCGAACTGTTTTATATCTGTCTGATTTTCAGAATATAGATAAACAGACTCAAAGTTATGCCCTAGGTCAAAGTAACCCGCACTAACGGTATACTAAAAGATAAATTAATAATAAAATTATCTTTAAATTGATTTCATAGGTTTCATAAAAAGGTTTCATAAAAAAAAATACGCTTTATAGTTTTTGCGCAATTCTCAGTTTTTCATCCGCATTAGAAATAAACTTTACAAATTAATTACACTATGTAGTATAAACATAATCTAAAATATTCACATATTAGGTTATTAAGAAAATGGTGAAGGGCGGGCTTTTTGGGGGACTGCCTTATGTAATTTTGACGTTCAAAAAGTGCCGATTCTCAGCCTAGTTTGAATAAATGACTTTTGATTTTGATTTTGTATGCTTTAATTTAAAGTAATATATTTTTTTCCAAATCATTAAATGGGTCACTGAGGACCTCGTTGATTTGGACATTGAGAGGGAACGTAGGGTATTAGCAGTGAGATGCAATATGCTGGCGCGTAGGTTTGCTAGGTGCACAAAAAATGTTAAAATGACTCTGTTTAAGGCGTACTGCCAGTCATTGTACACCTGCAGCGTGTGGGTCCGCTATACGCAGAAGGCTTGCAGTGCCCTACGGATCCTCTACAATAAGAATGATGCCTGGATAAAAATAAAGAAATTCTATTTAGTCCGTCAGTCAGATAATAAAAAAATATTAGACACGTATTTTTTGCTTTATCATATTAATAAAAAATGACTTAGATAACTCGCATTAAAGTTCAGGAGTGGGGGCTCGCTACGTCACTTCTACGTATAAAATCTACGAAGACGTGACGTCATGCCACATTTTAACTCAATGTATCGCCGTAATCTTTTGATTACGTAAAAATAGGAAAAATATGTGTCCAATATTTTTTACTATTCTACATGACGGACAAATAAAAAAAAAATAGTCATCATCCGTATTATGGATTTAGGATGCTGTTGGGGTTGCCGCGTCACTGTAGTGCATAGGTGACGTTTGCGGAGGCCAACACCGACTGCTTTAGAGCAATAGTGCGCAAGAGATTGGCCTCCCTGATGCGTCGTGTGCGGGCCAGCACCAACGGCCTTTTAACCACCATAAAGGCGCAAACCCACGGTGGCGCATGCTGTGCACCGCCACGCGGCGCATTTTAGCTGCGTGGATTCATTTGTTTGACAACGTGGGTCTACGTTTCCACTGCAGTACAGACGCGTGCGTAGCCCACTGCGGCGCACGGAGTGGCTACGCACGTGTTTTCAACAATAATTGGTTAATATTCGTATATAGTGTGTACGGCATGCACAGCGTGCATGGCGTGGATAGCGTTGAGCTATGTGAGCGCCATATTCGACGCATGTACTAATGACGTCAATTGATGCGTAGCGTGTCCTTGGGTTGTAGTGGACACAATCACATACATTTTCTTGCAAAGCGAAGCTTTAGAGGCCCACGAAGCATGCGTAGATCATACAAACGAAATACCAAAATAATTTGTAAATCAAACATATTCTTAAGGTAGTGTGCATTTATTCCGATTGGAGTACAGAATATCTAGGTTCCCAAAAATATATTTTGAAAGGACACTGATTTGAAGACGAGATATGAGGAATTTAAAATTACTATAGAAAACTTATTTTTCTCATATTTCCTGTTTACATCAATGTTCTTATTTAATATATATATTTGGGAACCTAGATACTCAGTAATCCAATCGGAATAAATATACACTACCTTTAGAATATGTTTGATTTACAAATTATTTTGGTATTTCGTTTGTATGAACTACGCATGCTCCGTGGCCTCTCCGTGCGCCGCGGTCATATTGTGCGACACTGAATAAGGTAACTTGATTAAGTAGGTATAAGGCATATAAGGCACATAGATTTAAGCTTTACTTTCAATTTTTTAAGGAATTATGTTCTGAAATAAATAAATAATTATTATTATTAGTTACACTAGGGTACCTGCGGTAAACAAGGGCCGGCGGCTATCAAGGACCATCAGAGAAACAACACACATTCAATCATTTTATAGGTTGGATCTCACGCATACATAACAAGGACCAATAGTACTGCAATTTGCCTCGCGCGCGTTGCCGTGCGCGCCGCCATTTCGTCAGTAGCCCCGAGTGACTCACTGGGGGTGGTCGACGTCACATTTTTATAAAAAATGCCGATGCAAAAAAATTCACTGTAAAAAAAATTGTATATTTTACAATAATCTAACACATAATTACTGTAAAGTGGACATTAGAGCTGTCGAATCAAGGTAAGTTCTTTTATTTTGTTGATATTTGCCAACTTTCAAATCAAGTTTTGTAAAAAGTGACACCATTGCTAATAAGGGCCACCTGGAAGGAAGTGATTAAGGGCCGGCCCTTATTGGCCTGTCTAAATATAATTTTTTGTTTAGTTTTCTTTTCAGATAGATCTTTATATTTTTATTAACCTTGATGTTATTGTGAGTTATATCTATTTGAAACATTTTTACAAGCTTTTTAACTTGCTATGGGTGTGGGTTTGTATGTGTGTTCCCGTTTTTCAATTGATTTGAAACTTTGCATGCTTGTCTAGTTTCGAAGAAAATACAATATTATAGTAATAACGAGCTAATCTGATAATGGAGACGGAAGGTAGACAACGAAAATCTCATTACAAGGCGACCAATTGTTTATAGCTCAGATACCGATACTTCTGTTGAAGACCTTATGTCTCTTCTAGCGAATTATCACAATAGGCAAGATAGCCAAAACTTATACAGCCCCACTCCATCAGAAGATCAAAATGCAGTTTTTCCATTGATGCAAGAATTTACGCCAGAAAAAGGAATCAGCCACGGTAGTTAGGTATATACATAATGTGGCAAGGCAACGATTTGATAGTTCGTCATCAGAGAATTCAGAGGATAATATGCCATTACTGAATCTTATGCAGGATAAAAGTTTGGAATCTCCTTTCCAACAGCTGATACCAACTCCAAATTATGCGGTGGTGAAATAAAGTAAACCAAGACGCAAAGCCATTAATTACAAAGGCCAGCTAGAGACCTATTTATGGAAAGAAAGAATAAAAAGAAAAGACAAAAAAACCAGCAAACTCCTAAAGGGGCCAAAAAGAACAAAGAAAATAAAAAAAAGCAAAGGGAACCCTGATGATACGTGGTACTGCTACGCATGTCATACAGAAAGGATCCAAGATATGTGACAGTGCCAAGTGTGTCAGAAATGGTATCACGAACAATGTGTTGGCCTAAAAAAAGATGATATAAATTTTGTTTACCCCGAATGATTGATTGAATTGATCTCATAATTCTACTAAGAATTTCATGATTGTTACTATTTCATTATTTTAATAAGGGCCAGGGCATTTGCCAAGCAAAAAATAAGCATTTATTTTTAAATTTTTGTTAAACCTATATTTTTGTTTAAGAGATTTGTATCTAAAAATAGTATAAATTTGTTGATTTTACTTAAATAACATCTTTTTGCTACACATTGTTGATTACTTGAGTTTTATAAGGACCGTTTTGTTTTTTTTGTTACATGATTAATGATAAACTGTTAACTATATTGGCTGAAAATGTTAATTATATAGAGTTATAGAGGAAAACAATTTAGTTTATGTTTTATTAGCTTAGTTTCTTTTAATTTTGTCTCGGACCTTAATAGACTACCTGAGTTTATTAAGGTCCTCAGTAAAGGATTTTTTAAAGTTTATTTTTGTTCACAAAATGTTTAAAACTTTGCCATATAGGTATTTTTTTAAGATCTTAAATAAATACTGTTCGATAATATTCCTGATTTTTATTTAAACTTCACCTATTTTTTTCAATATTTAAGTTTTAATTATGCCGGCTCTTATTTACCGCAGGTACTTACTCGTTTAGACGTGATCTTCAGTTTAAAATCATTAATAGTCGGTTATCGTCGCCGGTGTGTTTACTCCTCTGCCTATCCTATCCCTTTAAGGAGCACAGGTGTGATGGTATGTATAAAATTACCTACCCGTCTGGATCTGGTTTCATGTCCCATGCTTGGTAGGGCATGTTGTTGTATTTCAACGTTGCTATGCCAATCGGCCCTGCAAACATATACATACGAAATTATCACATGTTTTATAAAAGCATAAGACGTTATTAAGGGGGAAGCTTCAGGTAGCCCGCGAAATTCAAATTTTCTTACGGTTTTTTGCAATTTGCAAGTCAGTATTAGGTTGTATGTTGAATAAAGTATGATTCGCGACTGTAACATATATATATTTATAAAATTATAATCATTAGAATCAGTAATAAAATTCCTTAAGTTAGTATAATCCTAAATGTCAAGATTTCAAGTAATAATTATTCATTAGGATTATATGAACTTAGAGTTGTATTGATGATTTTAATGATTATATAATTCTACTAGCGGGTCCGGCAAACTTCGTACCGCCTTAGCAGCGCCACCTACCGGGTCCAATTGTGTTTTCAAACCATCCAGGGATCCATTGAAATATACACACATAATTTTCCAAATCGGTGCAGCCGTTTAGGAGAAGTTAGGTGACAAACACACGTACAGAAGAATTATATATATATTGAGAAAAGCTGACCCGATACACGTTGTCCTGTCAACATTTCAATAATTCATACAAAATTCCCATAGAAGCCCACTTTTCAGGTTTCCCAAATTTTCCAATTTTCCCGGCAACTTTTCAAACATTTTCTTTCATACAAACACAACAAAAAAAAAAGAATTATCCAATTTGGTGAAGTTGTTCTGAAGTTATGGGCGTGCATACATTTCGGCAATCCTACTAATATTATAAATGTGAAAGTTTGTATGTTTGGATGTTTGGACGTTTGTTACTCAATCACGCAAAAACGGCTGAACGGATTTGGATGAAATTTGGTATACAGATAGTTTATAACTTGGATTAAGACATAGGATACTTTTCATCCTGGTAGAAGGTTCCCGTGGGATAATTTCCGACCTACACGCGGGCGAAGCCGCTGGCAACAGCTAGTATATTAAGACATAGGACACTTTTCATCCCGGTAGAAGGTTCCCGTGGGATAATTTCCGACATTCACGCGGGCAACAGCTAGTATATTAAGACATAGGATACTTTTCATCCCGGTAGAAGGTTCCCGTGGGATAATTTCCGACATTCACGCGGGCAACAGCTAGTATATTAAGACATAGGATACTTTTCATCCCGGTAGAAGGTTCCCGTGGGATAATTTCCGACATACACGCGGGCAACAGCTAGTATATTAAGACATAGGATAATTTTCATCCCGGTAGAAGGTTCCCGTGGGATAATATCCGACATTCACGCGGGCAACAGCTAGTATATTAAGACATAGGATAATTTTCATCCCGGTAGAAGGTTCCCGTGGGATAATTTCCGACATACACGCGGGCAACAGCTAGTATATTAAGACATAGGATAATTTTCATCCCGGTAGAAGGTTCCCGTGGGATAATATCCGACATTCACGCGGGCAACAGCTAGTATATTAAGACATAGGATAATTTTCATCCCGGTAGAAGGTTCCCGTGGGATAATATCCGACATACACGCGGGCGAAGCCGCTGGCAACAGCTAGTATATTAAGACATAGGATACCGTTCATCCCGGTAGAAGGTTCCCGTGGCATAATTTCCGACATTTACGCGGGCAACAGCTAGTATATTAAGACATAGGATACTTTTCATCCCGGTAGAAGGTTCCCGTGGGATAATTTCCGACATACACGCGGGCAACAGCTAGTATATTAAGATATAGGATACTTTTCATCCCGGTAGAAGGTTCCCGTGGGATAATATCCGACATACACGCGGGCGAAGCCGCTGGCAACAGCTAGTATATTAAGACATAGGATACTTTTCATCCCGGTAGAAGGTTCCCGTGGGATAATTTCCGACATACACGCGGGCGACAGCTAGTATATTAAGACATAGGATAATTTTCATCCCGGTAGAAGGTTCCCGTGGGATAATATCCGACATACACGCGGGCGACAGCTAGTATATTAAGACATAGGATAATTTTCATCCCGGTAGAAGGTTCCCGTGGGATAATATCCGACATACACGCGGGCGAAGCCGCTGGCAACAGCTAGTATATTAAGACATAGGATACTTTTCATCCCGGTAGAAGGTTCCCGTGGGATAATTTCCGACATTCACGCGGGCAACAGCTAGTATATTAAGACATAGGATACTTTTCATCCCGGTAGAAGGTTCCCGTGGGATAATTTCCGACATACACGCGGGCAACAGCTAGTATATTAAGACATAGGATAATTTTCATCCCGGTAGAAGGTTCCCGTGGGATAATATCCGACATACACGCGGGCGAAGCCGCTGGCAACAGCTAGTATATTAAGACATAGGATAGTTTTCATCCCGGTAGAAGGTTCCCGTGGGATAATTTCCGACATTCACGCGGGCAACAGCTAGTATATTAAGACATAGGATAATTTTCATCCCGGTAGAAGGTTCCCGTGGGATAATTTCCGACATACACGCGGGCAACAGCTAGTATATTAAGACATAGGATAATTTTCATCCCGGTAGAAGGTTCCCGTGGGATAATATCCGACATACACGCGGGCGAAGCCGCTGGCAACAGCTAGTATATTAAGACATAGGATACTTTTCATCCCGGTAGAAGGTTCCCGTGGGATAATTTCCGACATTCACGCGGGCAACAGCTAGTATATTAAGACATAGGATACTTTTCATCCCGGTAGAAGGTTCCCGTGGGATAATTTCCGACATACACGCGGGCAACAGCTAGTATATTAAGACATAGAATAATTTTCATCCCGGTAGAAGGTTCCCGTGGGATAATATCCGACATTCACGCGGGCAACAGCAAGTATATTAAGACATAGGATAATTTTCATCCCGGTAGAAGGTTCCCGTGGGATAATATCCGACATACACGCGGGCGAAGCCGCTGGCAACAACTAGTATATTAAGACATAGGATACTATTCATCCCGGTAGAAGGTTCCCGTGGGATAATTTCCGACATTCACGCGGGCAACAGCTAGTATATTAAGACATAGGATACTTTTCATCCCGGTAGAAGGTTCCCGTGGAATAATTTCCGACATACACGCGGGCAACAGCTAGTATATTAAGACATAGGATAATTTTTATCCCGGTAGAAGGTTCCCGTGGGATAATATCCGACATACACGCGGGCGAAGCCGCTGGCAACAGCTAGTACATTAAGACATAGGATACTTTTCATCCCGGTAGAAGGTTCCCGTGGGATAATTTCCGACATTCACGCGGGCAACAGGTAGTATATTAAGACATAGGATACTTTTCATCCCGGTAGAAGGTTCCCGTGGGATAATTTCCGACATACACGCGGGCGCAGCGGCTGGCAACAGCTAGTATATTAAGACATAGGATACTTTTCATCCCGGTAGAAGGTTCCCGTGGGATAATTTCCGACATACACGCGGGCAACAGCTAGTATATTAAGACATAGGATACTTTTCATCCCGGTAGAAGGTTCCCGTGGGATAATATCCGACATACACGCGGGCGAAGCCGCTGGCAACAGCTAGTATATTAAGACATAGGATACTTTTCATCCCGGTAGAAGGTTCCCGTGGGATAATTTCCAACATTCACGCGGGCAACAGCTAGTATATTAAGACATAGGATAACTTTCATCCCGGTAGAAGGTTCCTGTGGGATAATTTCTGACATACACGCGGGCAACAGCTAGTACATTAAGACATAGGATACTTTTCATCCCGGTAGAAGGTTCCCGTGGGATAATTTCCGACATACACGCGGGCAACAGCTAGTATATTAAGACATAGGATACTTTTCATCCCAGTAGAAGGTTCCCGTGGGATAATTTCCGACATACACGCGGGCAACAGCTAGTATATTAAGACATAGGATACTTTTCATCCCGGTAGAAGGTTCCCGTGGGATAATTTCCGACATTCACGCGGGCAACAGCTAGTATATTAAGACATAGGATACTTTTCATCCCGGTAGAAGGTTCCCGTGGGATAATATCCGACATACACGCGGGCGCAGCCGCTGGCAACAGCTAGTATATTAAGACATAGGATACTTTTCATCCCAGTAGAAGCTTCCCGTGGGATAATTTCCGACATACACGCGGGCGAAGCCGCTGGCAACAGCTAGTATATTAAGACATAGGACACTTTTCAACCCGGTAGAAGGTTCCCGTGGGATAATATCCGACATTCACGCGGGCAACAGCTAGTATATTAAGACATAGGATACTTTTCATCCCGGTCGAACGTTCCCGTGGGATAATATCCGACATTTACGCGGGCAACAGCTAGTATATGGAGACATAGGATACTTTTCATCCCGGTAGAAGGTTCCCGTGGGATAATTTCCGACATACACGCGGGCAACAGCTAGTATATTAAGACATAGGATACTTTTCATCCCGGTAGAAGGTTCCCGTGGGATAATTTCCGACATACACGCGGGCGCAGCGGCTGGCAACAGCTAGTATATTAAGACATAGGATACTTTTCATCCCGGTAGAAGGTTCCCGTGGGATAATTTCCGACATACACGCGGGCAACAGCTAGTATATTAAGACATAGGATACTTTTCATCCCGGTAGAAGGTTCCCGTGGGATAATATCCGACATACACGCGGGCGAAGCCGCTGGCAACAGCTAGTATATTAAGACATAGGATACTTTTCATCCCGGTAGAAGGTTCCCGTGGGATAATTTCCAACATTTACGCGGGCAACAGCTAGTATATTAAGACATAGGATAACTTTCATCCCGGTAGAAGGTTCCTGTGGGATAATTTCTGACATACACGCGGGCAACAGCTAGTATATTAAGACATAGGATAATTTTCATCCCGGTAGAAGGTTCCCGTGGGATAATATCCGACATACAGGCGGGCAACAGCTAGTATATTAAGACATAGGATACTTTTCATCCCGGTAGAAGGTTCCCGTGGGACAATATCCGACATACACGCGGGCGAAGCCGCCGGCAACAGCTAGTATATTAAGACATAGGATACTTTTCATCCCGGTAGAAGGTTCCCGTGGGATAATTTCCGACATACACGCGGGCAACAGCTAGTATATTAAGACATAGGATACTTTTCATACCAGTAGAAGGTTCCCGTGGGATAATTTCCGACATACACGCGGGCAACAGCTAGTATATTAAGACATAGGATACTTTTCATCCCGGTAGAAGGTTCCCGTGGGATAATTTCCGACATACACGCGGGCAACAGCTAGTATATTAAGACATAGGATACTTTTCATCCCGGTAGAAGGTTCCCGTGGGATAATTTCCGACATACACGCGGGCGCAGCCGCTGGCAACAGCTAGTATATTAAGACATAGGATACTTTTCATCCCGGTAGAAGGTTCCCGTGGGATAATTTCCGACATACACGCGGGCAACAGCTAGTATATTAAGACATAGGATACTTTTCATCCCGGTAGAAGGTTCCCGTGGGATAATATCCGACCTACACGCGGGCGAAGCCGCTGGCAACAGCTAGTATATTAAGACATAGGATACTTTTCATCCCGGTAGAAGGTTCCCGTGGGATAATTTCCGACATACACGCTGGCAACAGCTAGTATATTAAGACATAGGATACTTTTCATCCTGGTAGAAGGTTCCCGTGGGATAATTTCCGACATACACGCGGGCAACAGCTAGTATATTAAGACATAGGATACTTTTCATCCCGGTAGAAGGTTCCCGTGGGATAATTTCCGACATACACGCGGGCGCAGCCGCCGGCAACAGCTAGTATATTAAGACATAGGATACTTTTCATCCCGGTAGAAGGTTCCCGTGGGATAATTTCCGACATACACGCGGGCTACAGCTAGTATATTAAGACATAGGATACTTTTTATCCCGGTAGAAGGTTCCCGTTGGATAATTTCCGACATTCACGCGGGCAACAGCTAGTATATTAAGACATAGGATACTTTTCATCCCGGTAGAAGGTTCCTGTGGGATAATATCCGACATACACGCGGGCGCAGCCGCTGGCAACAGCTAGTATATTAAGACATAGGATACTTTTCATCCCGGTAGAAGGTTCCCATGGGATAATTTCCGACATACACGCGGGCAACAGCTAGTATATTAAGACATAGGATACTTTTCATCCCGGTAGAAGGATCCCGTTGGATAATTTCCGACATTCACGCGGGCAACAGCTAGTATATTAAGACATAGGATACTTTTCATCCCGGTAGAAGGTTCCCGTGGGATAATATCCGACATACACGCGGGCGCAGCCGCTGGCAACAGCTAGTATATTAAGACATAGGATACTTTTCATCCCGGTAGAAGGTTCCCGTGGGATAATATCCGACATACACGCGGGCAACAGCTAGTATATTAAGACATAGGATACTTTTCATCCCAGTAGAAGGTTCCCGTGGGATAATTTCCGACATACACGCGGGCAACAGCTAGTATATTAAGACATAGGATACTTTTCATCCCGGTAGAAGGTTCCCGTGGGATAATTTCCGACATTCACGCGGGCAACAGCTAGTATATTAAGACATAGGATACTTTTCATCCCGGTAGAAGGTTCCCGTGGGATAATATCCGACATACACGCGGGCGCAGCCGCTGGCAACAGCTAGTATATTAAGACATAGGATACTTTTCATCCCAGTAGAAGCTTCCCGTGGGATAATTTCCGACATACACGCGGGCGAAGCCGCTGGCAACAGCTAGTATATTAAGACATAGGACACTTTTCAACCCGGTAGAAGGTTCCCGTGGGATAATATCCGACATTCACGCGGGCAACAGCTAGTATATTAAGACATAGGATACTTTTCATCCCGGTCGAACGTTCCCGTGGGATAATATCCGACATTTACGCGGGCAACAGCTAGTATATGGAGACATAGGATACTTTTCATCCCAGTAGAAGGTTCCCGTGGGATAATTTCCGACATACACGCGGGCAACAGCTAGTATATTAAGACATAGGATACTTTTCATCCCGGTAGAAGGTTCCCGTGGGATAATTTCCGACATACACGCGGGCAACAGCTAGTATATTAAGACATAGGATACTTTTCATCCCGGTAGAAGGTTCCCGTGGGATAATATCCGACATTCACGCAGGCAACAGCTAGTATATTAAGACATAGGATACTTTTCATCCCGGTAGAAGGTTCCCGTGGGATAATTTCCGACATACACGCGGGCGCAGCCGCTGGCAACAGCTAGTATATTAAGACATAGGATACTTTTCATCCCCGTAGAAGCTTCCCGTAAGATAATATATGACATTCACGCAGGCAACAGCTAGTATATTAAGACATAGGATACCTACTTTTCATCCCGGTAGAAGGTTCCCGTGGGATAATATCCGACATTCACGCGGGCGAAGCCGCTGGCAACAGCTAGTATATTAAGACTTAGGACACTTTTCATCCCGGTAGAAGGTTCCCGTGGGATAATATCCGACATACACGCGGGCAACAGCTAGTATATTAAGACATAGGATACTTTTCATCCCGGTAGAAGGTTCCCGTGGGATAATATCCGACATACACGCGGGCGCAGCCGCTGGCAACAGCTAGTATATTAAGACATAGGATACTTTTCATCCCGGTAGAAGGTTCCCGTGGGATAATTTCCGACATACACGCGGGCTACAGCTAGTATATTAAGACATAGGATACTTTTCATGCCGGTAGAAGGTTCCCGTGGGATAATTTCCGACATACACGCGGGCAACAGCTAGTATATTAAGACATAGGATACTTTTCATCCCGGTAGAAGGTTCCCGTGGGATAATATCCGACATACACGCGGGCGAAGCCGCTGGCAACAGCTAGTATATTAAGACATAGGATACTATTCATCCCGGTAGAAGGTTCCCGTGGGATAATATCCGACATACACGCGGGCGAAGCCGCTGGCAACAGCTAGTATATTAAGACATAGGATACTTTTCATCCCGGTAGAAGGTTCCCGTGGGATAATATCCGACATACACGCGGGCGAAGCCGCTGGCAACAGCTAGTATATTAAGACATAGGATACTTTTCATCCCGGTAGAAGGTTCCCGTGGGATAATTTCCGACATACACGCTGGCAACAGCTAGTATATTAAGACATAGGATACTTTTTATCCCGGTAGAAGGTTCCCGTGGGATAATTTCCGACATACACGCTGGCAACAGCTAGTATATTAAGACATAGGATACTTTTCATCCCGGTAGAAGGTTCCCGTGGGATAATTTCCGACATACACGCGGGCAACAGCTAGTATATTAAGACATAGGATACTTTTCATCCCGGTAGAAGGTTCCCGTGGGATAATATCCGACATACACGCGGGCGAAGCCGCTGGCAACAGCTAGTATATTAAGACATAGGACACTTTTCATCCCGGTAGAAGGTTCCCGTGGGATAATATCCGACATACACGCGGGCGAAGCCGCTGGCAACAGCTAGTATATTAAGACATAGGATACTTTTCATCCCGGTAGAACGTTCCCGTGGGATAATATCCGACATTCACGCGGGCAACAGCTAGTATATTGAGACATAGGATACTTTTCATTCCGGTAGAAGGTTCCCGTGGGATAATATCCGACATACACGCGGGCAACAGCTAGTATATTAAGACATAGGATACTTTTCATCCCGGTAGAAGGTTCCCGTGGGATAATTTCCGACATACACGCGGGCAACAGCTAGTATATTAAGACATAGGATACTTTTCATCCCGGTAGAAGGTTCCCGTGGGATAATTTCCGACATACACGCGGGCGCAGCCGCTGGCAACAGCTAGTATATTAAGACATAGGATACTTTTCATCCCGGTAGAAGGTTCCCGTGGGATAATTTCCGACATACACGCGGGCAACAGCTAGTATATTAAGACATAGGATACTTTTCATCCCGGTAGAAGGTTCCCGTGGGATAATATCCGACATACACGCGGGCGAAGCCGCTGGCAACAGCTAGTATATTAAGACATAGGATCATTTTCATCCCGGTAGAAGGTTCCTGTGGGATAATTTCTGACATACACGCGGGCAACAGCTAGTATATTAAGACATAGGATAATTTTCATCCCGGTAGAAGGTTCCCGTGGGATAATATCCGACATACAGGCGGGCAACAGCTAGTATATTAAGACATAGGATACTATTCATCCCGGTAGAAGGTTCCCGTGGGATAATTTCCGACATTCACGCGGGCAACAGCTAGTATATTAAGACATAGGATACTTTTCATCCCGGTAGAAGGTTCCCGTGGAATAATTTCCGACATACACGCGGGCAACAGCTAGTATATTAAGACATAGGATAATTTTTATCCCGGTAGAAGGTTCCCGTGGGATAATATCCGACATACACGCAGGCGAAGCCGCTGGCAACAGCTAGTACATTAAGACATAGGATACTTTTCATCCCGGTAGAAGGTTCCCGTGGGATAATTTCCGACATTCACGCGGGCAACAGCTAGTATATTAAGACATAGGATACTTTTCATCCCGGTAGAAGGTTCCCGTGGGATAATTTCCGACATACACGCGGGCGCAGCCGCTGGCAACAGCTAGTATATTAAGACATAGGATACTTTTCATCCCGGTAGAAGGTTCCCGTGGGATAATTTCCGACATACACGCGGGCAACAGCTAGTATATTAAGACATAGGATACTTTTCATCCCGGTAGAAGGTTCCCGTGGGATAATATCCGACATACACGCGGGCGAAGCCGCTGGCAACAGCTAATATATTAAGACATAGGATACTTTTCATCCCGGTAGAAGGTTCCCGTGGGATAATTTCCAACATTCACGCGGGCAACAGCTAGTATATTAAGACATAGGATAATTTTCATCCCGGTAGAAGGTTCCTGTGGGATAATTTCTGACATACACGCGGGCAACAGCTAGTATATTAAGACATAGGATAATTTTCATCCCGGTAGAAGGTTCCCGTGGGATAATATCCGACATACAGGCGGGCAACAGCTAGTATATTAAGACATAGGATACTTTTCATCCCGGTAGAAGGTTCCCGTGGGATAATTTCCGACATACACGCGGGCAACAGCTAGTATATTAAGACATAGGATACTTTTCATCCCGGTAGAAGGTTCCCGTGGGATAATATCCGACATACACGCGGGCGAAGCCGCTGGCAACAGCTAGTATATTAAGACATAGGATACTTTTCATCCCGGTAGAAGGTTCCCGTGGGATAATTTCCGACATACACGCTGGCAACAGCTAGTATATTAAGACATAGGATACTTTTCATCCTGGTAGAAGGTTCCCGTGGGATAATTTCCGACATACACGCGGGCAACAGCTAGTATATTAAGACATAGGATACTTTTCATCCCGGTAGAAGGTTCCCGTGGGATAATTTCCGACATACACGCGGGCGCAGCCGCCGGCAACAGCTAGTATATTAAGACATATGATACTTTTCATCCCGGTAGAAGGTTCCCGTGGGATAATTTCCGACATACACGCGGGCTACAGCTAGTATATTAAGACATAGGATACTTTTCATCCCGGTAGAAGGTTCCCGTTGGATAATTTCCGACATTCACGCGGGCAACAGCTAGTATATTAAGACATAGGATACTTTTTATCCCGGTAGAAGGTTCCTGTGGGATAATATCCGACATACACGCGGGCGCAGCCGCTGGCAACAGCTAGTATATTAAGACATAGGATACTTTTCATCCCAGTAGAAGGTTCCCATGGGATAATTTCCGACATACACGCGGGCAACAGCTAGTATATTAAGACATAGGATACTTTTCATCCCGGTAGAAGGTTCCCGTTGGATAATTTCCGACATTCACGCGGGCAACAGCTAGTATATTAAGACATAGGATACTTTTCATCCCGGTAGAAGGTTCCCGTGGGATAATATCCGACATACACGCGGGCGCAGCCGCTGGCAACAGCTAGTATATTAAGACATAGGATACTTTTCATCCCGGTAGAAGGTTCCCGTGGGATAATATCCGACATACACGCGGGCAACAGCTAGTATATTAAGACATAGGATACTTTTCATCCCGGTAGAAGGTTCCCGTGGGATAATTTCCGACATACACGCGAGCAACAGCTAGTATATTAAGACAAAGGATACTTTTCATCCCGCTAGAAGGTTCCCGTGGGATAATTTCCGACATTCACGCGGGCAACAGCTAGTATATTAAGACATAGGATACTTTTCATCCCGGTAGAAGGTTCCCGTGGGATAATATCCGACATACACGCGGGCGAAGCCGCTGGCAACAGCTAGTATATTAAGACATAGGATACTTTTCATCCCGGTAGAAGGTTCCCGTGGGATAATTTCCGACATACACGCTGGCAACAGCTTGTATATTAAGACATAGGATACTTTTCATCCCGGTAGAAGGTTCCCGTGGGATAATTTCCGACATACACGCTGGCAACAGCTAGTATATTAAGACATAGGATACTTTTCATCCCGGTAGAAGGTTCCCGTGGGATAATTTCCGACATACACGCGGGCAACAGCTAGTATATTAAGACAAAGGATACTTTTCATCCCGGTAGAAGGTTCCCGTGGGATATTATCTGACATACACGCGGGCGAAGCCGCTGGCAACAGCTAGTATATTAAGACATAGGACACTTTTCATCCCGGTAGAAGGTTCCCGTGGGATAATATCCGACATACACGCGGGCGAAGCCGCTGGCAACAGCTAGTATATTAAGACATAGGATACTTTTCATCCCGGTAGAACGTTCCCGTGGGATAATATCCGACATTCACGCGGGCAACAGCTAGTATATTGAGACATAGGATACTTTTCATTCCGGTAGAAGGTTCCCGTGGGATAATATCCGACATACACGCGGGCAACAGCTAGTATATTAAGACATAGGATACTTTTCATCCCGGTAGAAGGTTCCCGTGGGATAATTTCCGACATACACGCGGGCAACAGCTAGTATATTAAGACATAGGATACTTTTCATCCCGGTAGAAGTTTCCCGTGGGATAATTTCCGACATACACGCGGGCGCAGCCGCTGGCAACAGCTAGTATATTAAGACATAGGATACTTTTCATCCCGGTAGAAGGTTCCCGTGGGATAATTTCCGACATACACGCGGGCAACAGCTAGTATATTAAGACATAGGATACTTTTCATCCCGGTAGAAGGTTCCCGTGGGATAATATCCGACATACACGCGGGCGAAGCCGCTGGCAACAGCTAGTATATTAAGACATAGGATACTTTTCATCCCGGTAGAAGGTTCCCGTGGGATAATTTCCAACATTCACGCGGGCAACAGCTAGTATATTGAGACATAGGATAATTTTCATCCCGGTAGAAGGTTCCTGTGGGATAATTTCTGACATACACGCGGGCAACAGCTAGTATATTAAGACATAGGATAATTTTCATCCCGGTAGAAGGTTCCCGTGGGATAATATCCGACATACAGGCGGGCAACAGCTAGTATATTAAGACATAGGATACTATTCATCCCGGTAGAAGGTTCCCGTGGGATAATTTCCGACATTCACGCGGGCAACAGCTAGTATATTAAGACATAGGATACTTTTCATCCCGGTAGAAGGTTCCCGTGGAATAATTTCCGACATACACGCGGGCAACAGCTAGTATATTAAGACATAGGATAATTTTTATCCCGGTAGAAGGTTCCCGTGGGATAATATCCGACATACACCCGGGCGAAGCCGCTGGCAACAGCTAGTACATTAAGACATAGGATACTTTTCATCCCGGTAGAAGGTTCCCGTGGGATAATTTCCGACATTCACGCGGGCAACAGCTAGTATATTAAGACATAGGATACTTTTCATCCCGGTAGAAGGTTCCCGTGGGATAATTTCCGACATACACGCGGGCGCAGCCGCTGGCAACAGCTAGTATATTAAGACATAGGATACTTTTCATCCCGGTAGAAGGTTCCCGTGGGATAATTTCCGACATACACGCGGGCAACAGCTAGTATATTAAGACATAGGATACTTTTCATCCCGGTAGAAGGTTCCCGAGGGATAATTTCCGACATACACGCGGGCAACAGCTAGTATATTAAGACATAGGATACTTTTCATCCCGGTAGAAGGTTCCCGTGGGATAATTTCCGACATACACGCGGGCGCAGCCGCTGGCAACAGCTAGTATATTAAGACATAGGATACTTTTCATCCCGGTAGAAGGTTCCCGTGGGATAATTTCCGACATACACGCGGGCAACAGCTAGTATATTAAGACATAGGATACTTTTCATCCCGGTAGAAGGTTCCCGTGGGATAATATCCGACATACACGCGGGCGAAGCCGCTGGCAACAGCTAGTATATTAAGACATAGGATACTTTTCATCCCGGTAGAAGGTTCCCGTGGGATAATTTCCGACATACACGCTGGCAACAGCTAGTATATTAAGACATAGGATACTTTTCATCCTGGTAGAAGGTTCCCGTGGGATAATTTCCGACATACACGCGGGCAACAGCTAGTATATTAAGACATAGGATACTTTTCATCCCGGTAGAAGGTTCCCGTGGGATAATTTCCGACATACACGCGGAAGCAGCCGCCGGCAACAGCTAGTATATTAAGACATAGGATACTTTTCATCCCGGTAGAAGGTTCCCGTGGGATAATTTCCGACATACACGCGGGCAACAGCTAGTATATTAAGACATAGGATACTTTTTATCCCGGTAGAAGGTTCCCGTTGGATAATTTCCGACATTCACGCGGGCAACAGCTAGTATATTAAGACATAGGATACTTTTCATCCCGGTAGAAGGTTCCTGTGGGATAATATCCGACATACACGCGGGCGCAGCCGCTGGCAACAGCTAGTATATTAAGACATAGGATACTTTTTATCCCGGTAGAAGGTTCCCATGGGATAATTTTCGACATACACGCGGGCAACAGCTAGTATATTAAGACATAGGATACTTTTCATCCCGGTAGAAGGTTCCCGTGGGATAATATCCGACATACACGCGGGCGAAGCCGCTGGCAACAGCTAGTATATTAAGACATAGGATACTTTTCATCCCGGTAGAAGGTTCCCGTGGGATAATTTCCAACATTCACGCGGGCAACAGCTAGTATATTAAGACATAGGATAATTTTCATCCCGGTAGAAGGTTCCTGTGGGATAATTTCTGACATACACGCGGGCAACAGCTAGTATATTAAGACATAGGATAATTTTCATCCCGGTAGAAGGTTCCCGTGGGATAATATCCGACATACAGGCGGGCAACAGCTAGTATATTAAGACATAGGATACTATTCATCCCGGTAGAAGGTTCCCGTGGGATAATTTCCGACATTCACGCGGGCAACAGCTAGTATATTAAGACATAGGATACTTTTCATCCCGGTAGAAGGTTCCCGTGGAATAATTTCCGACATACACGCGGGCAACAGCTAGTATATTAAGACATAGGATAATTTTTATCCCGGTAGAAGGTTCCCGTGGGATAATATCCGACATACACCCGGGCGAAGCCGCTGGCAACAGCTAGTACATTAAGACATAGGATACTTTTCATCCCGGTAGAAGGTTCCCGTGGGATAATTTCCGACATTCACGCGGGCAACAGCTAGTATATTAAGACATAGGATACTTTTCATCCCGGTAGAAGGTTCCCGTGGGATAATTTCCGACATACACGCGGGCGCAGCCGCTGGCAACAGCTAGTATATTAAGACATAGGATACTTTTCATCCCGGTAGAAGGTTCCCGTGGGATAATTTCCGACATACACGCGGGCAACAGCTAGTATATTAAGACATAGGATACTTTTCATCCCGGTAGAAGGTTCCCGTGGGATAATTTCCGACATACACGCGGGCAACAGCTAGTATATTAAGACATAGGATACTTTTCATCCCGGTAGAAGGTTCCCGTGGGATAATTTCCGACATACACGCGGGCGCAGCCGCTGGCAACAGCTAGTATATTAAGACATAGGATACTTTTCATCCCGGTAGAAGGTTCCCGTGGGATAATTTCCGACATACACGCGGGCAACAGCTAGTATATTAAGACATAGGATACTTTTCATCCCGGTAGAAGGTTCCCGTGGGATAATATCCGACATACACGCGGGCGAAGCCGCTGGCAACAGCTAGTATATTAAGACATAGGATACTTTTCATCCCGGTAGAAGGTTCCCGTGGGATAATTTCCGACATACACGCTGGCAACAGCTAGTATATTAAGACATAGGATACTTTTCATCCTGGTAGAAGGTTCCCGTGGGATAATTTCCGACATACACGCGGGCAACAGCTAGTATATTAAGACATAGGATACTTTTCATCCCGGTAGAAGGTTCCCGTGGGATAATTTCCGACATACACGCGGGCGCAGCCGCCGGCAACAGCTAGTATATTAAGACATAGGATACTTTTCATCCCGGTAGAAGGTTCCCGTGGGATAATTTCCGACATACACGCGGGCAACAGCTAGTATATTAAGACATAGGATACTTTTTATCCCGGTAGAAGGTTCCCGTTGGATAATTTCCGACATTCACGCGGGCAACAGCTAGTATATTAAGACATAGGATACTTTTCATCCCGGTAGAAGGTTCCTGTGGGATAATATCCGACATACACGCGGGCGCAGCCGCTGGCAACAGCTAGTATATTAAGACATAGGATACTTTTTATCCCGGTAGAAGGTTCCCATGGGATAATTTTCGACATACACGCGGGCAACAGCTAGTATATTAAGACATAGGATACTTTTCATCCCGGTAGAAGGTTCCCGTTGGATAATTTCCGACATTCACGCGGGCAACAGCTAGTATATTAAGACATAGGATACTTTTCATCCCGGTAGAAGGTTCCCGTGGGATAATATCCGACATACACGCGGGCGCAGCCGCTGGCAACAGCTAGTATATTAAGACATAGGATACTTTTCATCCCGGTAGAAGGTTCCCGTGGGATAATATCCGACATACACGCGGGCAACAGCTAGTATATTAAGACATAGGATACTTTTCATCCCGGTAGAAGGTTCCCGTGGGATAATTTCCGACATACACGCGGGCAACAGCTAGTATATTAAGACATAGGATACTTTTCATCCCGGTAGAAGGTTCCCGTGGGATAATTTCCGACATTCACGCGGGCAACAGCTAGTATATTAAGACATAGGATACTTTTCATCCCGGTAGAAGGTTCCCGTGGGATAATATCCGACATACACGCGGGCGCAGCCGCTGGCAACAGCTAGTATATTAAGACATAGGATACTTTTCATCCCAGTAGAAGCTTCCCGTGGGATAATTTCCGACATACACGCGGGCGAAGCCGCTGGCAACAGCTAGTATATTAAGACATAGGACACTTTTCAACCCGGTAGAAGGTTCCCGTGGGATAATATCCGACATTCACGCGGGCAACAGCTAGTATATTAAGACATAGGATACTTTTCATCCCGGTCGAACGTTCCCGTGGGATAATATCCGACATTCACGCGGGCAACAGCTAGTATATTGAGACATAGGATACTTTTCATCCCGGTAGAAGGTTCCCGTGGGATAATTTCCGACATACACGCGGGCAACAGCTAGTATATTAAGACATAGGATACTTTTCATCCCGGTAGAAGGTTCCCGTGGGATAATTTCCGACATACACGCGGGCAACAGCTAGTATATTAAGACATAGGATACTTTTCATCCCGGTAGAAGGTTCCCGTGGGATAATATCCGACATTCACGCAGGCTACAGCTAGTATATTAAGACATAGGATACTTTTCATCCCGGTAGAAGGTTCCCGTGGGATAATTTCCGACATACACGCGGGCGCAGCCGCTGGCAACAGCTAGTATATTAAGACATAGGATACTTTTCATCCCCGTAGAAGCTTCCCGTAAGATAATATCCGACATTCACGCAGGCAACAGCTAGTATATTAAGACTTAGGACACTTTTCATCCCGGTAGAAGGTTCCCGTGGGATAATATCCGACATACACGCGGGCGCAGCCGCTGGCAACAGCTAGTATATTAAGACATAGGATACTTTTCATCCCGGTAGAAGGTTCCCGTGGGATAATTTCCGACATACACGCGGGCTACAGCTAGTATATTAAGACATAGGATACTTTTCATGCCGGTAGAAGGTTCCCGTGGGATAATTTCCGACATACACGCGGGCAACAGCTAGTATATTAAGACATAGGATACTTTTCATCCCGGTAGAAGGTTCCCGTGGGATAATATCCGACATACACGCGGGCGAAGCCGCTGGCAACAGCTAGTATATTAAGACATAGGATACTTTTCATCCCGGTAGAAGGTTCCCGTGGGATAATATCCGACATACACGCGGGCGAAGCCGCTGGCAACAGCTAGTATATTAAGACATAGGATACTTTTCATCCCGGTAGAAGGTTCCCGTGGGATAATATCCGACATACACGCGGGCGAAGCCGCTGGCAACAGCTAGTATATTAAGACATAGGATACTTTTTATCCCGGTAGAAGGTTCCCGTGGGATAATTTCCGACATACACGCTGGCAACAGCTAGTATATTAAGACATAGGATACTTTTCATCCCGGTAGAAGGTTCCCGTGGGATAATTTCCGACATTCACGCGGGCAACAGCTAGTATATTAAGACATAGGATACTTTTCATCCCGGTAGAAGGTTCCCGTGGGATAATATCCGACATACACGCGGGCGAAGCCGCTGGCAACAGCTAGTATATTAAGACATAGGACACTTTTCATCCCGGTAGAAGGTTCCCGTGGGATAATATCCGACATACACGCGGGCGAAGCCGCTGGCAACAGCTAGTATATTAAGACATAGGATACTTTTCATCCCGGTAGAACGTTCCCGTGGGATAATATCCGACATTCACGCGGGCAACAGCTAGTATATTGAGACATAGGATACTTTTCATTCCGGTAGAAGGTTCCCGTGGGATAATATCCGACATGCACGCGGGCAACAGCTAGTATATTAAGACATAGGATACTTTTCATCCCGGTAGAAGGTTCCCGTGGGATAATTTCCGACATACACGCGGGCAACAGCTAGTATATTAAGACATAGGATACTTTTCATCCCGGTAGAAGGTTCCCGTGGGATAATTTCCGACATACACGCGGGCGCAGCCGCTGGCAACAGCTAGTATATTAAGACATAGGATACTTTTCATCCCGGTAGAAGGTTCCCGTGGGATAATATCCGACATACACGCGGGCGAAGCCGCTGGCAACAGCTAGTATATTAAGACATAGGATACTTTTCATCCCGGTAGAAGGTTCCCGTGGGATAATATCCGACATACACGCGGGCGAAGCCGCTGGCAACAGCTAGTATATTAAGACATAGGATACTTTTCATCCCGGTAGAAGGTTCCCGTGGGATAATATCCGACATACACGCGGGCGAAGCGGCTGGCAACAGCTAGTATATTAAGACATAGGATACTTTTTATCCCTGTAGAAGGTTCCCGTGGGATAATTTCCGACATACACGCTGGCAACAGCTAGTATATTAAGACATAGGATACTTTTCATCCCGGTAGAAGGTTCCCGTGGGATAATTTCCGACATACACGCGGGCAACAGCTTGTATATTAAGACATAGGATACTTTTCATTCCGGTAGAAGGTTCCCGTGGGATAAAATCCGACATTCACGCGGGCAACAGCTAGTATATTAAGACATAGGATACTTTTCATCCCGGTAGAAGGTTCCCGTGGGATAATATCCGACATACACGCGGGCGAAGCCGCTGGCAACAGCTAGTATATTAAGACATAGGACACTTTTCATCCCGGTAGAAGGTTCCCGTGGGATAATATTCGACATACACGCGGGCGAAGCCGCTGGCAACAGCTAGTATATTAAGACATAGGATACTTTTCATCCCGGTAGAACGTTCCCGTGGAATAATATCCGACATTCACGCGGGCAACAGCTAGTATATTGAGACATAGGATACTTTTCATTCCGGTAGAAGGTTCCCGTGGGATAATATCCGACATGCACGCGGGCAACAGCTAGTATATTAAGACATAGGATACTTTTCATCCCGGTAGAAGGTTCCCGTGGGATAATTTCCGACATACACGCGGGCAACAGCTAGTATATTAAGACATAGGATACTTTTCATCCCGGTAGAAGGTTCCCGTGGGATAATTTCCGACATACACGCGGGCGCAGCCGCTGGCAACAGCTAGTATATTAAGACATAGGATACTTTTCATCCCGGTAGAAGGTTCCCGTGGGATAATTTTCGACATACACGCGGGCAACAGCTAGTATATTAAGACATAGGATACTTTTCATCCCGGTAGAAGGTTCCCGTGGGATAATATCCGACATACACGCGGGCGAAGCCGCTGGCAACAGCTAGTATATTAAGACATAGGATACTTTTCATCCCGGTAGAAGGTTCCCGTGGGATAATTTCCAACATTCACGCGGGCAACAGCTAGTATATTAAGACATAGGATAATTTTCATCCCGGTAGAAGGTTCCTGTGGGATAATTTCTGACATACACGCGGGCAACAGCTAGTATATTAAGACATAGGATAATTTTCATCCCGGTAGAAGGTTCCCGTGGGATAATATCCGACATACAGGCGGGCAACAGCTAGTATATTAAGACATAGGATACTTTTCATCCCGGTAGAAGGTTCCCGTGGTATAATATCCGACATACACGCGGGCGAAGCCGCCGGCAACAGCTAGTATATTAAGACATAGGATACTTTTCATCCCGGTAGAAGGTTCCCGTGGGATAATTTCCGACATACACGCGGGCAACAGCTAGTATATTAAGACATAGGATACTTTTCATCCCGGTAGAAGGTTCCCGTGGGATAATATCCGACATACACGCGGGCGAAGCCGCTGGCAACAGCTAGTATATTAAGACATAGGATACTTTTCATCCCGGTAGAAGGTTCCCGTGGGATAATATCCGACATACACGCGGGCGAAGCCGCTGGCAACAGCTAGTATATTAAGACATAGGATACTTTTCATCCCGGTAGAAGGTTCCCGTGGGATAATATCCGACATACACGCGGGCGAAGCGGCTGGCAACAGCTAGTATATTAAGACATAGGATACTTTTTATCCCTGTAGAAGGTTCCCGTGGGATAATTTCCGACATACACGCTGGCAACAGCTAGTATATTAAGACATAGGATACTTTTCATCCCGGTAGAAGGTTCCCGTGGGATAATTTCCGACATACACGCGGGCAACAGCTAGTATATTAAGACATAGGATACTTTTCATTCCGGTAGAAGGTTCCCGTGGGATAAAATCCGACATTCACGCGGGCAACAGCTAGTATATTAAGACATAGGATACTTTTCATCCCGGTAGAAGGTTCCCGTGGGATAATATCCGACATACACGCGGGCGAAGCCGCTGGCAACAGCTAGTATATTAAGACATAGGACACTTTTCATCCCGGTAGAAGGTTCCCGTGGGATAATATCCGACATACACGCGGGCGAAGCCGCTGGCAACAGCTAGTATATTAAGACATAGGATACTTTTCATCCCGGTAGAACGTTCCCGTGGGATAATATCCGACATTCACGCGGGCAACAGCTAGTATATTGAGACATAGGATACTTTTCATTCCGGTAGAAGGTTCCCGTGGGATAATATCCGACATGCACGCGGGCAACAGCTAGTATATTAAGACATAGGATACTTTTCATCCCGGTAGAAGGTTCCCGTGGGATAATTTCCGACATACACGCGGGCAACAGCTAGTATATTAAGACATAGGATACTTTTCATCCCGGTAGAAGGTTCCCGTGGGATAATTTCCGACATACACGCGGGCGCAGCCGCTGGCAACAGCTAGTATATTAAGACATAGGATACTTTTCATCCCGGTAGAAGGTTCCCGTGGGATAATTTCCGACATACACGCGGGCAACAGCTAGTATATTAAGACATAGGATACTTTTCATCCCGGTAGAAGGTTCCCGTGGGATAATATCCGACATACACGCGGGCGAAGCCGCTGGCAACAGCTAGTATATTAAGACATAGGATACTTTTCATCCCGGTAGAAGGTTCCCGTGGGATAATTTCCAACATTCACGCGGGCAACAGCTAGTATATTAAGACATAGGATAATTTTCATCCCGGTAGAAGGTTCCTGTGGGATAATTTCTGACATACACGCGGGCAACAGCTAGTATATTAAGACATAGGATAATTTTCATCCCGGTAGAAGGTTCCCGTGGGATAATATCCGACATACAGGCGGGCAACAGCTAGTATATTAAGACATAGGATACTTTTCATCCCGGTAGAAGGTTCCCGTGGTATAATATCCGACATACACGCGGGCGAAGCCGCCGGCAACAGCTAGTATATTAAGACATAGGATACTTTTCATCCCGGTAGAAGGTTCCCGTGGGATAATTTCCGACATACACGCGGGCAACAGCTAGTATATTAAGACATAGGATACTTTTCATCCCAGTAGAAGGTTCCCGTGGGATAATTTCCGACATACACGCGGGCTACAGCTTGTATATTAAGACATAGGATACTTTTCATCCCGGTAGAAGGTTCCCGTGGGATAATTTCCGACATACACGCGGGCAACAGCTAGTATATTAAGACATAGGATACTTTTCATCCCGGTAGAAGGTTCCCGTGGGATAATTTCCGACATACACGCGGGTAACAGCTAGTATATTAAGACATAGGATACTTTTCATCCCGGTAGAAGGTTCCCGTGGGATAATTTCCGACATACACGCGGGCGCAGCCGCTGGCAACAGCTAGTATATTAAGACATAGGATACTTTTCATCCCGGTAGAAGGTTCCCGTGGGATAATTTCCGACATACACGCGGGCAACAGCTAGTATATTAAGACATAGGATACTTTTCATCCCGGTAGAAGGTTCCCGTGGGATAATATCCGACATACACGCGGGCGAAGCCGCTGGCAACAGCTAGTATATTAAGACATAGGATACTTTTCATCCCGGTAGAAGGTTCCCGTGGGATAATTTCCGACATACACGCTGGCAACAGCTAGTATATTAAGACATAGGATACTTTTCATCCTGGTAGAAGGTTCCCGTGGTATAATTTCCGACATACACGCGGGCAACAGCTAGTATATTAAGACATAGGATACTTTTCATCCCGGTAGAAGGTTCCCGTTGGATAATTTCCGACATTCACGCGGGCAACAGCTAGTATATTAAGACATAGGATACTTTTCATCCCGGTAGAAGGTTCCCGTGGGATAATATCCGACATACACGCGGGCGCAGCCGCTGGCAACAGCTAGTATATTAAGACATAGGATACTTTTCATCCCGGTAGAAGGTTCCCGTGGGATAATTTCCGACATACACGCGGGCAACAGCTAGTATATTAAGACATAGGATACTTTTCATCCCGGTAGAAGGTTCCCGTGGGATAATTTCCGACATACACGCGGGCAACAGCTAGTATATTAAGACATAGGATACTTTTCATCCCGGTAGAAGGTTCCCATGGGATAATTTCCGACATACACGCGGGCAACAGCTAGTATATTAAGACATAGGATACTTTTCATCCCAGTAGAAGCTTCCCGTGGGATAATTTCCGACATACACGCGGGCGAAGCCGCTGGCAACAGCTAGTATATTAAGACATAGGACACTTTTCAACCCGGTAGAAGGTTCCCGTGGGATAATATCCGACATTCACGCGGGCAACAGCTAGTATATTAAGACATAGGATACTTTTCATCCCGGTCGAACGTTCCCGTGGGATAATATCCGACATTCACGCGGGCAACAGCTAGTATATTGAGACATAGGATACTTTTCATCCCGGTAGAAGGTTCCCGTGGGATAATTTCCGACATACACGCGGGCAACAGCTAGTATATTAAGACATAGGATACTTTTCATCCCGGTAGAAGGTTCCCGTGGGATAATTTCCGACATACACGCGGGCAACAGCTAGTAGATTAAGACATAGGATACTTTTCATCCCGGTAGAAGGTTCCCGTGGGATAATTTCCGACATACACGCGGGCGCAGCCGCTGGCAACAGCTAGTATATTAAGACATAGGATACTTTTCATCCCCGTAGAAGCTTCCCGTAAGATAATATCCGACATTCACGCAGGCAACATCTAGTATATTAAGACATAGGATACTTTTCATCCCGGTAGAAGGTTCCCGTGGGATAATATCCGACATACACGCGGGCGAAGCCGCTGGCAACAGCTAGTATATTAAGACTTAGGACACTTTTCATCCCGGTAGAAGGTTCCCGTGGGATAATATCCGACATACACGCGGACAACAGCTAGTATATTAAGACATAGGATACTTTTCATCCCGGTAGAAGGTTCCCGTGGGATAATATCCGACATAACGCGGTTGCAGCCGCTGGCAACAGCTAGTATATTAAGACATAGGATACTTTTCATCCCGGTAGAAGGTTCCCGTGGGATAATTTCCGACATACACGCGGGCTACAGCTAGTATATTAAGACATAGGATACTTTTCATGCCGGTAGAAGGTTCCCGTGGGATAATTTCCGACATACACGCGGGCAACAGCTAGTATATTAAGACATAGGATACTTTTCATCCCGGTAGAAGGTTCCCGTGGGATAATATCCGACATACACGCGGGCGAAGCCGCTGGCAACAGCTAGTATATTAAGACATAGGATACTTTTCATCCCGGTAGAAGGTTCCCGTGGGATAATATCCGACATACACGCGGGCGAAGCCGCTGGCAACAGCTAGTATATTAAGACATAGGATACTTTTCATCCCGGTAGAAGGTTCCCGTGGGATAATATCCGACATACACGCGGGCGAAGCCGCTGGCAACAGCTAGTATATTAAGACATAGGATACTTTTCATCCCGGTAGAAGGTTCCCGTGGGATAATTTCCGACATACACGCGGGCAACAGCTAGTATATTAAGACATAGGATACTTTTCATCCCGGTAGAAGGTTCCCGTGGGATAATTTCCGACATACACGCGGGCAACAGCTAGTATATTAAGACATAGGATACTTTTCATTCCGGTAGAAGGTTCCCGTGGGATAAAATCCGACATTCACGCGGGCAACAGCTAGTATATTAAGACATAGGATACTTTTCATCCCGGTAGAAGGTTCCCGTGGGATAATATCCGACATACACGCGGGCGAAGCCGCTGGCAACAGCTAGTATATTAAGACATAGGACACTTTTCATCCCGGTAGAAGGTTCCCGTGGGATAATATCCGACATACACGCGGGCGAAGCCGCTGGCAACAGCTAGTATATTAAGACATAGGATACTTTTCATCCCGGTAGAACGTTCCCGTGGGATAATATCCGACATTCACGCGGGCAACAGCTAGTATATTGAGACATAGGATACTTTTCATTCCGGTAGAAGGTTCCCGTGGGATAATATCCGACATACACGCGGGCAACAGCTAGTATATTAAGACATAGGATACTTTTCATCCCGGTAGAAGGTTCCCGTGGGATAATTTCCGACATACACGCGGGCAACAGCTAGTATATTAAGACATAGGATACTTTTCATCCCGGTAGAAGGTTCCCGTGGGATAATTTCCGACATACACGCGGGCGCAGCCGCTGGCAACAGCTAGTATATTAAGACATAGGATACTTTTCATCCCGGTAGAAGGTTCCCGTGGGATAATTTCCGACATACACGCGGGCAACAGCTAGTATATTAAGACATAGGATACTTTTCATCCCGGTGGAAGGTTCCCGTGGGATAATATCCGACATACACGCGGGCGAAGCCACTGGCAACAGCTAGTATATTAAGACATAGGATACTTTTCATCCCGGTAGAAGGTTCCCGTGGGATAATTTCCAACATTCACGCGGGCAACAGCTAGTATATTAAGACATAGGATAATTTTCATCCCGGTAGAAGGTTCCTGTGGGATAATTTCTGACATACACGCGGGCAACAGCTAGTATATTAAGACATAGGATAATTTTCATCCCGGTAGAAGGTTCCCGTGGGATAATATCCGACATACAGGCGGGCAACAGCTAGTATATTAAGACATAGGATACTTTTCATCCCGGTAGAAGGTTCCCGTGGTATAATATCCGACATACACGCGGGCGAAGCCGCCGGCAACAGCTAGTATATTAAGACATAGGATACTTTTCATCCCGGTAGAAGGTTCCCGTGGGATAATTTCCGACATACACGCGGGCAACAGCTAGTATATTAAGACATGGGATACTTTTCATCCCAGTAGAAGGTTCCCGTGGGATAATTTCCGACATACACGCGGGCTACAGCTTGTATATTAAGACATAGGATACTTTTCATCCCGGTAGAAGGTTCCCGTGGGATAATTTCCGACATACACGCGGGCAACAGCTAGTATATTAAGACATAGGATATTTTTCATCCCGGTAGAAGGTTCGCGTGGGATAATTTCCGACATACACGCGGGCAACAGCTAGTATATTAAGACATAGGATACTTTTCATCCCGGTAGAAGGTTCCCGTGGGATAATTTCCGACATACACGCGGGCGCAGCCGCTGGCAACAGCTAGTATATTAAGACATAGGATACTTTTCATCCCGGTAGAAGGTTCCCGTGGGATAATTTCCGACATACACGCGGGCAACAGCTAGTATATTAAGACATAGGATACTTTTCATCCCGGTAGAAGGTTCCCGTGGGATAATATCCGACATACACGCGGGCGAAGCCGCTGGCAACAGCTAGTATATTAAGACATAGGATACTTTTCATCCCGGTAGAAGTTTCCCGTGGGATAATTTCCGACATACACGCTGGCAACAGCTAGTATATTAAGACATAGGATAATTTTCATCCCGGTAGAAGGTTCCCGTTGGATAATTTCCGACATTCACGCGGGCAACAGCTAGTATATTAAGACATAGGATACTTTTCATCCCGGTAGAAGGTTCCTGTGGGATAATATCCGACATACACGCGGGCGCAGCCGCTGGCAACAGCTAGTATATTAAGACATAGGATACTTTTCATCCCGGTAGAAGGTTCCCGTGGGATAATTTCCGACATACACGCGGGCAACAGCTAGTATATTAAGACATAGGATACTTTTCATCCCGGTAGAAGGTTCCCGTGGGATAATTTCCGACATACACGCGGGCGCAGCCGCTGGCAACAGCTAGTATATTAAGACATAGGATACTTTTCATCCCGGTAGAAGGTTCCCGTGGGATAATTTCCGACATACACGCGGGCAACAGCTAGTATATTAAGACATAGGATACTTTTCATCCCGGTAGAAGGTTCCCGTGGGATAATATCCGACATACACGCGGGCGAAGCCGCTGGCAACAGCTAGTATATTAAGACATAGGATACTTTTCATCCCGGTAGAAGGTTCCCGTGGGATAATTTCCGACATACACGCTGGCAACAGCTAGTATATTAAGACATAGGATACTTTTCATCCTGGTAGAAGGTTCCCGTGGTATAATTTCCGACATACACGCGGGCAACAGCTAGTATATTAAGACATAGGATACTTTTCATCCCGGTAGAAGGTTCCCGTTGGATAATTTCCGACATTCACGCGGGCAACAGCTAGTATATTAAGACATAGGATACTTTTCATCCCGGTAGAAGGTTCCCGTGGGATAATATCCGACATACACGCGGGCGCAGCCGCTGGCAACAGCTAGTATATTAAGACATAGGATACTTTTCATCCCGGTAGAAGGTTCCCGTGGGATAATTTCCGACATACACGCGGGCAACAGCTAGTATATTAAGACATAGGATACTTTTCATCCCGGTAGAAGGTTCCCGTGGGATAATTTCCGACATACACGCGGGCAACAGCTAGTATATTAAGACATAGGATACTTTTCATCCCGGTAGAAGGTTCCCATGGGATAATTTCCGACATACACGCGGGCAACAGCTAGTATATTAAGACATAGGATACTTTTCATCCCAGTAGAAGCTTCCCGTGGGATAATTTCCGACATACACGCGGGCGAAGCCGCTGGCAACAGCTAGTATATTAAGACATAGGACACTTTTCAACCCGGTAGAAGGTTCCCGTGGGATAATATCCGACATTCACGCGGGCAACAGCTAGTATATTAAGACATAGGATACTTTTCATCCCGGTCGAACGTTCCCGTGGGATAATATCCGACATTCACGCGGGCAACAGCTAGTATATTGAGACATAGGATACTTTTCATCCCGGTAGAAGGTTCCCGTGGGATAATTTCCGACATACACGCGGGCAACAGCTAGTATATTAAGACATAGGATACTTTTCATCCCGGTAGAAGGTTCCCGTGGGATAATTTCCGACATACACGCGGGCAACAGCTAGTAGATTAAGACATAGGATACTTTTCATCCCGGTAGAAGGTTCCCGTGGGATAATTTCCGACATACACGCGGGCGCAGCCGCTGGCAACAGCTAGTATATTAAGACATAGGATACTTTTCATCCCCGTAGAAGCTTCCCGTAAGATAATATCCGACATTCACGCAGGCAACATCTAGTATATTAAGACATAGGATACTTTTCATCCCGGTAGAAGGTTCCCGTGGGATAATATCCGACATACACGCGGGCGAAGCCGCTGGCAACAGCTAGTATATTAAGACTTAGGACACTTTTCATCCCGGTAGAAGGTTCCCGTGGGATAATATCCGACATACACGCGGACAACAGCTAGTATATTAAGACATAGGATACTTTTCATCCCGGTAGAAGGTTCCCGTGGGATAATATCCGACATAACGCGGTTGCAGCCGCTGGCAACAGCTAGTATATTAAGACATAGGATACTTTTCATCCCGGTAGAAGGTTCCCGTGGGATAATTTCCGACATACACGCGGGCTACAGCTAGTATATTAAGACATAGGATACTTTTCATGCCGGTAGAAGGTTCCCGTGGGATAATTTCCGACATACACGCGGGCAACAGCTAGTATATTAAGACATAGGATACTTTTCATCCCGGTAGAAGGTTCCCGTGGGATAATATCCGACATACACGCGGGCGAAGCCGCTGGCAACAGCTAGTATATTAAGACATAGGATACTTTTCATCCCGGTAGAAGGTTCCCGTGGGATAATATCCGACATACACGCGGGCGAAGCCGCTGGCAACAGCTAGTATATTAAGACATAGGATACTTTTCATCCCGGTAGAAGGTTCCCGTGGGATAATATCCGACATACACGCGGGCGAAGCCGCTGGCAACAAAATCAAAATCAAAATCAAAATCAAAAGTCATTTATTCAAACTAGGCTGAGAATCAGCACTTTTTGAACGTCAAAATTACATAAGACAGTCCCCCAAAAACGCCCGCCCTTCACCACTTCCTAGTGCTTTAGCTGGGGAGAAGAAGTGGCGCAACAAACTCCCCAGCAGCACAGCTGTCTGTTCAGTTAAAAAAATGATTCTATATAATACTGCGCATAATAATTTAGGTACATTACGCAACACAAAACATTAAATTAAATTATTTGCTATAAGTAAGCTAGCACACGCCAATATACCAAAAAAAAAAAAAAAAAACGAAAACAATACTCAAGCAGAAACAAAATACAAAACTAAAAACGTAAGCAGAACTTTATACCTAAATAAAAGCCTCCAGTAATAAAGGGCGTGCCCACTTACATATAGCCGTACATGTAGTCGTAACTCACAAGTCACAGATAGGGATAAACTAGGACCATCGAAGTAAAATCAACGAGTTAAATTACTAATAACAAAACAAAACCAAGGTCAGCAAGACGACCTGTCACCACAAGCAGCACCCGTTCACGAGTATAACGCAAAGATCAGCCATTATCCCCCTCGCCATATTTGAGGGAAGGAGACAACCCGACCCCCGACGCTACCGCAAGCAGTGACATCTAAGGGAGCATGACGAACTTGCTGCCGGTTGCTCGGGCAAGAAAACTATGATCAATTGTCGAGGTCACTAGCTAACCACATATTGCAATACCACTCATAAAAAATAAATAAACATTGAAATGAGTAGATTATGTCAATAATAAATAAAAATAAAATTAAAATAAATTGACCTTGAGAGTCAAAGAAAATAAATAATTATATGAACTCATATAACCTGTCAGTAGCTATGCTAATTCTGGAGAAAGAACATAAACATTGTCTTAAGCAAAACACAGCGACCAACTATTCTTATCGTTTAAGTAATCGTTGATAGAATAGTATGCCTTTGAACAAAGGTTAGATTTTACTTTAGCTTTGAACGCATTAAAGGGCAAATCTAGCAAAGAAGAGGGTAGCTTGTTATAAAAAGTTATACCAAGCCCAACAAATGAGTTGTGAACCTTATGAAGCCGGTGAAATGGAGCACGTAATTTGTCCTTATTTCTGGTGTTAACATTGTGAATATCACTGTTTTTAGTGTATAAATGTATATTTTGTCTAATATATAAGATGTTGGCGAAGATGAATTGTGATGCCACCGTGAGAATACCAATCTGTTTAAAATAATCTCTCAAAGAAACTCTGGCACCGAGCTGGTAAATTGCTCGAACAGCTCGTTTCTGAAGAACAAATATATTTTGAATGTCAGCGGCTTTGCCCCAGAGCAGAATACCGTATGACATAACGCTATGAAAATAACTAAAATAGACTAACCGAGCTGTATCAACGTCAGTGTATTGTCTTACTTTCCTGACGGCGTAGGCGGCTGAACTGAGCCTTCCCGCTAGGCTTGATATATGTGGGCCCCACTGAAGTTTGGCATCTACTGTTATACCCAGAAAAACTGCCGAGTCTACAGTTTTAAGCATCTCTTTATCTAAAACGATGTTGGGTCCTAGATTTCTAACATTCGGTAAGGCAAACTTTATACATTTCGTTTTTTTAGCATTGAGAACTAAGTTATTTGTCGTAAACCAATCTGTAACCATTGAGAGTGCACTGTTTACGTCGTCAAAATCTTGTCTATTCCTGTCTACTTTAAAAATAAGAGAGGTGTCATCTGCAAACAGTACAACGTCACAGATACCCTTTAAATAGAATGGTAAGTCATTGATATACACTAAAAACAAGAATGGACCCAGTATTGAACCTTGAGGTACACCCAACTGAACTGGTAGCCCGGAAGATTTCACACCATTTACATCTACACATTGAAACCTATTATGTAAATATGAATTTATTACTTTAAGAGCTTCGTTTTGTACACCGTAATGATGTAGTTTACGCAAAAGCGTGTCATGGTGCACGCAATCAAAGGCTTTGGAAAGGTCACAGAAAATTCCAATAGCATTTTGCGAGTTCTCCCATGCGTTAAATATATGTTTCAGCAGAGCAACACCCGCATCTGTAGTCGAACGACCTTTAGTAAAGCCATATTGTTCATCATGAAGGAGGCCATATAAATTAAAATGTCTTAGCAACTGCTTGAGTATTAACTTTTCAAATATTTTGCTAAATGCAGGTAAGATAGAAATAGGCCTAAAATTGCCAACGTCATTTTTATTACCTGATTTAAATAAAGGTATGACTTTACTACTTTTCATGAGGTCAGGAAAAGTTCCTACATCAACACATTTATTAAAACTAACAGCTAGATAGGGGGCTACTATGTCTATTATATTACTTAACAGTTTAATGGAGATGCCCCAGTAATCACCAGTGTTTTTAGACTTAAGTGTGTTAAATACATTAACTACATCACGAGGTGTTATATGTTCGAAGCTAAATAAGCGACCACATTTAGGCACACTACTATGCAAAAGGTTTTCAGCTTTAGACGGGGATGAATTTAAGGAGCGAGTCGTAGTTATGGGTATGTTGGCAAAAAACTCATTAAATGCCTCAGCAACGTCTGCTGCTTTATTAACTAATTTGTTGTCGACCATAACTTCAAGTTGTTTGTCTTGTTTAACCGACTTACCCGTTTCATTGTTAATAATTTTCCAAGTGGTTTTTACTTTGTTATTGGAATTTTTAATTGTATTGCTTAAAAATTTAGATTTAGCACAAACACAAATACTTTTAAATAATTTTGAATAATTTTTGACATACTCTAGGAAAGGAGTATCAAACCTGTGCTTTTTCAAACCATATAATTCGTATAGTCTCGCTCTACTTTTATAAATACCTGGAGTAGCCCATTGGTTAAAGCCAACGGTAGTGCCATTGATATTAATGGTTTTGGTCTTGAAGGTAGATTGGTACTCTTTTTGCACAATATCAAAAAGGGCTCCATAGATTTCATTAGGATTGTCATGTTCTACTATAGATGGTCTAATTCTTTGGGCTACATTATTTTTAAATTTGTTGCAACGACTAGCTGTATAAGGCCTGCATTCTATTTTATGCGGTTTTTTATGTAATGGCATAGGGAAGCTAGCTAATAAACCACAGTGGTCAGACCTTAAGTCACTTAGCACTAATTTATTTTTGGCATCACAATCACTAAATATATTATCAAGACATGTGGACGAAGATGCCGTGATCCTAGTAGGTTCAAAAAATAAGTTAAATAAATTATAAGACCTAAAAAGATTGAGAAGTCTAATACTTAATGGAGTAACATCTAAAATATTAATATTAAAATCTCCACATAAAATTATACTTTTATTACTAGATTTTAACCTATTCAGTGCATCTTCCATTACCGATTCAAAATGAGTAAAATCCCCAGAAGGGGGTCGATATACGCAAATTATAACGTATCGCTCGAGTTCAACACAAGACAACTCAATAGTGCGCTCGATAGAAAGATTAACTAAATCTAACCGTTGTTTACATTTCAACTTGTTTGAAACCAGAACTAAAGATCCACCGCGAATAGCACTTTTTCTTACAAATGCACTTTGTACAGTAAAATAATCATCGTTTATAAACAATACTTCATGTTCCTTCAACCAGTGTTCAGTCATACATAACACCTGAACATTATAGTTCTCCATAAATAAACTTAACTCTAGCTCTTTGCCGGACAGACCCTGCATATTTTGATGTACAACATTCAATATATGCGGCTGACCCATTGTCGCACCTAATAGTTTAAACTACAAGGTGTGTCAAAAGTGGTGTTAGTACCAGTACTAACAGTATTCGATGGTACACTACAGGTACCGGTGTCACTTTGTATATTGTATGCTAAAAGATTAGCAATAAGTCTCCGACAACTAGGTGGCAAATACATTGTATTATTTGTCAGTTTGTAATCAGTAATAAATTGATTACAGTCGAAATATAAAATAGCATCACTGTGATGACAAGTCCTATTATAAATTAACATATTTAAATTATAAATGTGCCTATTTTGCTCATCATACAAATATTGCGAATAAGGCAAGGCACAGAAAATAAATTTACAATTCTTGGTCTTGTTAAGATGCAACATCAAATGGACACATTCATTTATGTCCTTTTTTCTTACAGTTAAACTATCCCCATACAATAATATAACAGTGGAACTGGGGTTTATTTTTGTCAATTTAATTTTCCTAATTAATTGGCTAATACTGGCACCGGGTAAACAATGATTAATTACAGATTGTTGTGAACACTGATTAAATATACTACCAAAACCTTGACCAAATTTGTCAGAAAATATATATGTTGTTTTAATCAAATTATTCATACTATTGTTATCATCATACATACAGCTACCTACTGGCTGAGCCACTGAGGGTGTGGGTGTACCAAGTTGAGGCTGGGGCTCTTGGGAGCAGGCACAGCTAAAAGAGAGGTTATTAGTCAGAGACTCATACCTCTCCGCATTGTACTTGACCAGGTCTGCCAACTCATTGGCCTCCTGCAAGCGCTTACTCAGGTCTTGTTGAGTAGCCTCATATTTATTAAAGATCTCCTTTAGAGCAAATTCCTTTACAAACAATTCATCCTGATCAACAGCTAGTATATTAAGACATAGGATACTTTTCATCCCGGTAGAAGGTTCCCGTGGGATAATTTCCGACATACACGCGGGCAACAGCTAGTATATTAAGACATAGGATACTTTTCATCCCGGTAGAAGGTTCCCGTGGGATAATTTCCGACATACACGCGGGCAACAGCTAGTATATTAAGACATAGGATACTTTTCATTCCGGTAGAAGATTCCCGTGGGATAAAATCCGACATTCACGCGGGCGAAGCCGCTGGCAACAGCTAGTATATTAAGACATAGGACACTTTTCATCCCGGTAGAAGGTTCCCGTGGGATAATATCCGACATACACGCGGGCGAAGCCGCTGGCAACAGCTAGTATATTAAGACATAGGATACTTTTCATCCCGGTAGAACGTTCCCGTGGGATAATATCCGACATTCACGCGGGCAACAGCTAGTATATTGAGACATAGGATACTTTTCATTCCGGTAGAAGGTTCCCGTGGGATAATATCCGACATACACGCGGGCAACAGCTAGTATATTAAGACATAGGATACTTTTCATCCCGGTAGAAGGTTCCCGTGGGATAATTTCCGACATACACGCGGGCAACAGCTAGTATATTAAGACATAGGATACTTTTCATCCCGGTAGAAGGTTCCCGTGGGATAATTTCCGACATACACGCGGGCGCAGCCGCTGGCAACAGCTAGTATATTAAGACATAGGATACTTTTCATCCCGGTAGAAGGTTCCCGTGGGATAATTTCCGACATACACGCGGGCAACAGCTAGTATATTAAGACATAGGATACTTTTCATCCCGGTAGAAGGTTCCCGTGGGATAATATCCGACATACACGCGGGCGAAGCCACTGGCAACAGCTAGTATATTAAGACATAGGATACTTTTCATCCCGGTAGAAGGTTCCCGTGGGATAATTTCCAACATTCACGCGGGCAACAGCTAGTATATTAAGACATAGGATAATTTTCATCCCGGTAGAAGGTTCCTGTGGGATAATTTCTGACATACACGCGGGCAACAGCTAGTATATTAAGACATAGGATAATTTTCATCCCGGTAGAAGGTTCCCGTGGGATAATATCCGACATACAGGCGGGCAACAGCTAGTATATTAAGACATAGGATACTTTTCATCCCGGTAGAAGGTTCCCGTGGTATAATATCCGACATACACGCGGGCGAAGCCGCCGGCAACAGCTAGTATATTAAGACATAGGATACTTTTCATCCCGGTAGAAGGTTCCCGTGGGATAATTTCCGACATACACGCGGGCAACAGCTAGTATATTAAGACATGGGATACTTTTCATCCCAGTAGAAGGTTCCCGTGGGATAATTTCCGACATACACGCGGGCTACAGCTTGTATATTAAGACATAGGATACTTTTCATCCCGGTAGAAGGTTCCCGTGGGATAATTTCCGACATACACGCGGGCAACAGCTAGTATATTAAGACATAGGATACTTTTCATCCCGGTAGAAGGTTCGCGTGGGATAATTTCCGACATACACGCGGGCAACAGCTAGTATATTAAGACATAGGATACTTTTCATCCCGGTAGAAGGTTCCCGTGGGATAATTTCCGACATACACGCGGGCGCAGCCGCTGGCAACAGCTAGTATATTAAGACATAGGATACTTTTCATCCCGGTAGAAGGTTCCCGTGGGATAATTTCCGACATACACGCGGGCAACAGCTAGTATATTAAGACATAGGATACTTTTCATCCCGGTAGAAGGTTCCCGTGGGATAATATCCGACATACACGCGGGCGAAGCCGCTGGCAACAGCTAGTATATTAAGACATAGGATACTTTTCATCCCGGTAGAAGTTTCCCGTGGGATAATTTCCGACATACACGCGGGCAACAGCTAGTATATTAAGACATAGGATACTTTTCATCCCGGTAGAAGGTTCCCGTGGGATAATTTCCGACATACACGCGGGCAACAGCTAGTATATTAAGACATAGGATACTTTTCATCCCGGTAGAAGGTTCCCATGGGATAATTTCCGACATACACGCGGGCAACAGCTAGTATATTAAGACATAGGATACTTTTCATCCCGGTAGAAGTTTCCCGTGGGATAATTTCCGACATACACGCTGGCAACAGCTAGTATATTAAGACATAGGATACTTTTCATCCTGGTAGAAGGTTCCCGTGGGATAATTTCCGACATACACGCGGGCAACAGCTTGTATATTAAGACATAGGATACTTTTCATCCCGGTAGAAGGTTCCCCTTGGATAATTTCCGACATTCACGCGGGCAACAGCTAGTATATTAAGACATAGGATACTTTTCATCCCGGTAGAAAGTTCCCGTGGGATAATTTCCGACATACACGCGGGCTACAGCTAGTATATTAAGACATAGGATACTTTTCATCCCGGTAGAAGGTTCCCGTGGGATAATTTCCGACATACACGCAGGCAACAGCTAGTATATTAAGACATAGGATACTTTTCATCCCGGTAGAACGTTCCCATGGGATAATTTCCGACATACACGCGGGCAACAGCTAGTATATTAAGACATAGGATACTTTTCATCCCGGTAGAAGGTTCCCGTTGGATAATTTCCGACATTCACGCGGGCAACAGCTAGTATATTAAGACATAGGATACTTTTCATCCCGGTTGAAGGTTCCCGTGGGATAATATCCGACATACACGCGGGCGCAGCCGCTGGCAACAGCTAGTATATTAAGACATAGGATACTTTTCATCCCGGTAGAAGGTTCCCGTGGGATAATATCCGACATACACGCGGGCAACAACTAGTATATTAAGACATAGGATACTTTTCATCCCGGTAGAAGGTTCCCGTGGGATAATTTCCGACATACACGCGGGCAACAGCTAGTATATTAAGACATAGGATACTTTTCATCCCGGTAGAAGGTTCCCGTGGGATAATTTCCGACATTCACGCGGGCAACAGCTAGTATATTAAGACATAGGATACTTTTCATCCCGGTAGAAGGTTCCCGTGGGATAATATCCGACATACACGCGGGCGCAGCCGCTGGCAACAGCTAGTATATTAAGACATAGGATACTTTTCATCCCAGTAGATGCTTCCCGTGGGATAATTTCCGACATACACGCGGGCGAAGCCGCTGGCAACAGCTAGTATATTAAGACATAGGACACTTTTTAACCCGGTAGAAGGTTCCCGTGGGATAATATCCGACATTCACGCGGGCAACAGCTAGTATATTAAGACATAGGATACTTTTCATCCCGGTCAAACGTTCCCGTGGGATAATATCCGACATTCACGCGGGCAACAGCTAGTATATTGAGACATAGGATACTTTTCATCCCGGTAGAAGGTTCCCGTGGGATAATTTCCGACATACACGCGGGCAACAGCTAGTATATTAAGACATAGGATACTTTTCATCCCGGTAGAAGGTTCCCGTGGGATAATTTCCGACATACACGCGGGCAACAGCTAGTATATTAAGACATAGGATACTTTTCATCCCGGTAGAAGGTTCCCGTGGGATAATATCCGACATTCACGCGGGCAACAGCTAGTATATTAAGACATAGGATACTTTTCATCCCCGTAGAAGCTTCCCGTAAGATAATATCCGACATTCACGCAGGCAACAGCTAGTATATTAAGACATAGGATACTTTTCATCCCGGTAGAAGGTTCCCGTGGGATAAAATCCGACATACACGCGGGCGAAGCCGCTGGCAACAGCTAGTATATTAAGACTTAGGACACTTTTCATCCCGGTAGAAGGTTCCCGTGGGATAATATCCGACATACACGCGGGCAACAGCTAGTATATTAAGACATAGGATACTTTTCATCCCGGTAGAAGGTTCCCGTGGGATAATATCCGACATACACGCGGGCGCAGCCGCTGGCAACAGCTAGTATATTAAGACATAGGATACTTTTCATCCCGGTAGAAGGTTCCCGTGGGATAATTTCCGACATACACGCGGGCTACAGCTAGTATATTAAGACATAGGATACTTTTCATGCCGGTAGAAGGTTCCCGTGGGATAATTTCCGACATACACGCGGGCAACAGCTAGTATATTAAGACATAGGATACTTTTCATCCCGGTAGAAGGTTCCCGTGGGATAATATCCGACATACACGCGGGCGAAGCCGCTGGCAACAGCTAGTATATTAAGACATAGGATAGTTTTCATCCCGGTAGAAGGTTCCCGTGCGATAATATCCGACATACACGCGGGCGAAGCCGCTGGCAACAGCTAGTATATTAAGACATAGGATACTTTTCATCCCGGTAGAAGGTTCCCGTGGGATAATTTCCGACATACACGCTGGCAACAGCTAGTATATTAAGACATAGGATACTTTTCATCCCGGTAGAAGGTTCCCGTGGGATAATTTCCGACATACACGCGGGCAACAGCTAGTATATTAAGACATAGGATACTTTTCATTCCGGTAGAAGGTTCCCGTGGGATAATATCCGACATTCACGCGGGCAACAGCTAGTATATTAAGACATAGGATACTTTTCATCCCGGTAGAAGGTTCCCGTGGGATAATATCCGACATACACGCGGGCGAAGCCGCTGGCAACAGCTAGTATATTAAGACATAGGATACTTTTCATCCCGGTAGAACAATCCCGTGGGATAATATCCGACATTCACGCGGGCAACAGCTAGTATATTGAGACATAGGATACTGTTCATCCCGGTAGAAGGTTCCCGTGGGATAATATCCGACATACACGCAGGCAACAGCTAGTATATTAAGACATAGGATACTTTTCATCCCGGTAGAACGTTCCCGTGGGATAATATCCGACATTCACGCGGGCAACAGCTAGTATATTGAGACATAGGATACTTTTCATCCCGGTAGAAGGTTCCCGTGGGATAATTTCCGACATACACGCGGGCAACAGCTAGTATATTAAGACATAGGATACTTTTCATCCCGGTAGAAGGTTCCCGTGGGATAATAACCGACATTCACGCGGGCAACAGCTAGTATATTAAGACATAGGATACTTTTCATCCCGGTAGAAGGTTCCCGTGGGATAATTTCCGACATACACGCGGGCGCAGCCGCTGGCAACAGCTAGTATATTAAGACATAGGATACTTTTCATCCCGGTAGAAGGTTCCCGTGGGATAATTTCCGACATACACGCGGGCAACAGCTAGTATATTAAGACATAGGATACTTTTCATCCCGGTAGAAGGTTCCCGTGGGATAATATCCGACATACACGCGGGCGAAGCCGCTGGCAACAGCTAGTATATTAAGACATAGGATACTTTTCATCCCGGTAGAAGTTTCCCGTGGGATAATTTCCGACATACACGCTGGCAACAGCTAGTATATTAAGACATAGGATAATTTTCATCCCGGTACAAGGTTCCCGTTGGATAATTTCCGACATTCACGCGGGCAACAGCTAGTATATTAAGACATAGGATACTTTTCATCCCGGTAGAAGGTTCCTGTGGGATAATATCCGACATACACGCGGGCGCAGCCGCTGGCAACAGCTAGTATATTAAGACATAGGATACTTTTCATCCCGGTAGAAGGTTCCCGTGGGATAATATCCGACATACACGCGGGCAACAGCTAGTATATTAAGACATAGGATACTTTTCATCCCGGTAGAAGGTTCCCGTGGGATAATTTCCGACATACACGCGGGCAACAGCTAGTATATTAAGACATAGGATACTTTTCATCCCGGTAGAAGGTTCCCGTGGGATAATTTCCGACATACACGCTGGCAACAGCTAGTATATTAAGACATAGGATACTTTTCATCCTGGTAGAAGGTTCCCGTGGGATAATTTCCGACATACACGCGGGCAACAGCTAGTATATTAAGACATAGGATACTTTTCATCCCGGTAGAAGGTTCCCGTTGGATAATTTCCGACATACACGCGGGCAACAGCTAGTATATTAAGACATAGGATACTTTTCATCCCGGTAGAAGGTTCCCGTGGGATAATTTCCGACATACACGCGGGCAACAGCTAGTATATTAAGACATAGGATACTTTTCATCCTGGTAGAAGGTTCCCGTGGGATAATTTCCGACATACACGCGGGCAACAGCTAGTATATTAAGACATAGGATACTTTTCATCCTGGTAGAAGGTTCCCGTGGGATAATTTCCGACATACACGCTGGCAACAGCTAGTATATTAAGACATAGGATACTTTTCATCCTGGTAGAAGGTTCCCGTGGGATAATTTCCGACATACACGCGGGCAACAGCTAGTATATTAAGACATAGGATACTTTTCATCCTGGTAGAAGGTTCCCGTGGGATAATTTCCGACATACACGCGGGCAACAGCTAGTATATTAAGACATAGGATACTTTTCATCCCGGTAGAAGGTTCCCGTTGGATAATTTCCGACATACACGCGGGCAACAGCTAGTATATTAAGACATAGGATACTTTTCATCCCGGTAGAAGGTTCCCGTTGGATAATTTCCGACATACACGCGGGCAACAGCTAGTATATTAAGACATAGGATACTTTTCATCCCGGTAGAAGGTTCCCATGGGATAATTTCCGACATACACGCGGGCAACAGCTAGTATATTAAGACATAGGATACTTTTCATCCCGGTAGAAGGTTCCCGTGGGATAATTTCCGACATACACGCTGGCAACAGCTAGTATATTAAGACATAGGATACTTTTCATCCTGGTAGAAGGTTCCCGTGGGATAATTTCCGACATACACGCGGGCAACAGCTAGTATATTAAGACATAGGATACTTTTCATCCCGGTAGAAGGTTCCCGTTGGATAATTTCCGACATTCACGCGGGCAACAGCTAGTATATTAAGACATAGGATACTTTTCATCCCGGTAGAAGGTTCCTGTGGGATGATATCCGACATACACGCGGGCGCAGCCGCTGGCAACAGCTAGTATATTAAGACATAGGATACTTTTCATCCCGGTAGAAAGTTCCCGTGGGATAATTTCCGACATACACGCGGGCAACAGCTAGTATATTAAGACATAGGATACTTTTCATCCCGGTAGAAGGTTCCCGTGGGATAATTTCCGACATACACGCGGGCAACAGCTAGTATATTAAGACATAGGATACTTTTCATCCCGGTAGAACGTTCCCATGGGATAATTTCCGACATACACGCGGGCAACAGCTAGTATATTAAGACATAGGATACTTTTCATCCCGGTAGAAGGTTCCCGTTGGATAATTTCCGACATTCACGCGGGCAACAGCTAGTATATTAAGACATAGGATACTTTTCATCCCGGTAGAAGGTTCCCGTGGGATAATATCCGACATACACGCGGGCGCAGCCGCTGGCAACAGCTAGTATATTAAGACATAGGATACTTTTCATCCCGGTAGAAGGTTCCCGTGGGATAATATCCGACATACACGCGGGCAACAGCTAGTATATTAAGACATAGGATACTTTTCATCCCGGTAGAAGGTTCCCGTGGGATAATTTCCGACATACACGCGGGCAACAGCTAGTATATTAAGACATAGGATACTTTTCATCCCGGTAGAAGGTTCCCGTGGGATAATTTCCGACATTCACGCGGGCAACAGCTAGTATATTAAGACATAGGATACTTTTCATCCCGGTAGAAGGTTCCCGTGGGATAATATCCGACATACACGCGGGCGCAGCCGCTGGCAACAGCTAGTATATTAAGACATAGGATACTTTTCATCCCAGTAGAAGCTTCCCGTGGGATAATTTCCGACATACACGCGGGCGAAGCCGCTGGCAACAGCTAGTATATTAAGACATAGGACACTTTTTAACCCGGTAGAAGGTTCCCGTGGGATAATATCCGACATTCACGCGGGCAACAGCTAGTATATTAAGACATAGGATACTTTTCATCCCGGTCAAACGTTCCCGTGGGATAATATCCGACATTCACGCGGGCAACAGCTAGTATATTGAGACATAGGATACTTTTCATCCCGGTAGAAGGTTCCCGTGTGATAATTTCCGACATACACGCGGGCAACAGCTAGTATATTAAGACATAGGATACTTTTCATCCCGGTAGAAGGTTCCCGTGGGATAATTTCCGACATACACGCGGGCAACAGCTAGTATATTAAGACATAGGATACTTTTCATCCCGGTAGAAGGTTCCCGTGGGATAATATCCGACATTCACGCGGGCAACAGCTAGTATATTAAGACATAGGATACTTTTCATCCCGGTAGAAGGTTCCCGTGGGATAATTTCCGACATACACGCGGGCGCAGCCGCTGGCAACAGCTAGTATATTAAGACATAGGATACTTTTCATCCCCGTAGAAGCTTCCCGTAAGATAATATCCGACATTCACGCAGGCAACAGCTAGTATATTAAGACATAGGATACTTTTCATCCCGGTAGAAGGTTCCCGTGGGATAATATCCGACATACACGCGGGCGAAGCCGCTGGCAACAGCTAGTATATTAAGACTTAGGACACTTTTCATCCCGGTAGAAGGTTCCCGTGGGATAATATCCGACATACACGCGGGCAACAGCTAGTATATTAAGACATAGGATACTTTTCATCCCGGTAGAAGGTTCCCGTGGGATAATATCCGACATACACGCGGGCGCAGCCGCTGGCAACAGCTAGTATATTAAGACATAGGATACTTTTCATCCCGGTAGAAGGTTCCCGTGGGATAATTTCCGACATACACGCGGGCTACAGCTAGTATATTAAGACATAGGATACTTTTCATGCCGGTAGAAGGTTCCCGTGGGATAATTTCCGACATACACGCGGGCAACAGCTAGTATATTAAGACATAGGATACTTTTCATCCCGGTAGAAGGTTCCCGTGGGATAATATCCGACATACACGCGGGCGAAGCCGCTGGCAACAGCTAGTATATTAAGACATAGGATACTTTTCATCCCGGTAGAAGGTTCCCGTGCGATAATATCCGACATACACGCGGGCGAAGCCGCTGGCAACAGCTAGTATATTAAGACATAGGATACTTTTCATCCCGGTAGAAGGTTCCCGTGGGATAATTTCCGACATACACGCTGGCAACAGCTAGTATATTAAGACATAGGATACTTTTCATCCCGGTAGAAGGTTCCCGTGGGATAATTTCCGACATACACGCGGGCAACAGCTAGTATATTAAGACATAGGATACTTTTCATTCCGGTAGAAGGTTCCCGTGGGATAATATCCGACATTCACGCGGGCAACAGCTAGTATATTAAGACATAGGATACGTTTCATCCCGGTAGAAGGTTCCCGTGGGATAATATCCGACATACACGCGGGCGAAGCCGCTGGCAACAGCTAGTATATTAAGACATAGGACACTTTTCATCCCGGTAGAAGGTTCCCGTGGGATAATATCCGACATACACGCGGGCGAAGCCGCTGGCAACAGCTAGTATATTAAGACATAGGATACTTTTCATCCCGGTAGAACAATCCCGTGGGATAATATCCGACATTCACGCGGGCAACAGCTAGTATATTGAGACAAAGGATACTTTTCATCCCGGTAGAAGGTTCCCGTGGGATAATATCCGACATACACGCAGGCAACAGCTAGTATATTAAGACATAGGATACTTTTCATCCCGGTAGAACGTTCCCGTGGGATAATATCCGACATTCACGCGGGCAACAGCTAGTATATTGAGACATAGGATACTTTTCATCCCGGTAGAAGGTTCCCGTGGGATAATTTCCGACATACACGCGGGCAACAGCTAGTATATTAAGACATAGGATACTTTTCATCCCGGTAGAAGGTTCCCGTGGGATAATAACCGACATTCACGCGGGCAACAGCTAGTATATTAAGACATAGGATACTTTTCATCCCGGTAGAAGGTTCCCGTGGGATAATATCCGACATTCACGCGGGCAACAGCTAGTATATTAAGACATAGGATACTTTTCATCCCGGTAGAAGGTTCCCGTGGGATAATATCCGACATACACGCGGGCAACAGCTAGTATATTAACACATAGGATACTTTTCATCCCGGTAGAAGGTTACCGTGGGATAATATCCGACATACACGCGGGCGCAGCCACTGGCAACAGCTAGTATATTAAGACATAGGATACTTTTCATCCCGGTAGAAGGTTCCCGTGGGATAATATCCGACATACACGCGGGCAACAGCTAGTATATTAAGACATAGGATACTTTTCATCCCGGTGGAAGGTTCCCGTGGGATAATTTCCGACATACACGCGGGCAACAGCTAGTATATTAAGACATAGGATACTTTTCATCCCGGTAGAAGGTTCCCGTTGGATAATTTCAGACATTCACGCGGGCAACAGCTAGTATATTAAGACATAGGATACTTTTCATCCCGGTAGAAGGTTACCGTGGGATAATATCCGACATACACGCGGGCGCAGCCGCTGGCAACAGCTAGTATATTAAGACATAGGATACTTTTCATCCCGGTAGAAGGTTCCCGTGGGATAATATCCGACATACACGCGGGCAACAGCTAGTATATTAAGACATAGGAAACTTTTCATCCCGGTAGAAGGTTCCCGTGGGATAATTTCCGACATACACGCGGGCAACAGGTAGTATATTAAGACATAGGATAATTTTCATCCCGGTAGAAGGTTCCCGTGGGATAATATCCGACATAAACGCGGGCGAAGCCGCTGGCAACAGCTAGTATATTAAGACATAGGATACTTTTCATCCCGGTAGAAGGTTCCCGTGGGATAATTTCCGACATTCACGCGGGCAACAGCTTGTATATTAAGACATAGGATACTTTTCATCCCGGTAGAAGGTTCCCGTGGGATAATATCCGACATACACGCGGGCGCAGCCGCTGGCAACAGCTAGTATATTAAGACATAGGAGACTTTTCATCCCAGTAGAAGCTTCCCGTGGGATAATATCCGACATACACGCGGGCAACAGCTAGTATATTAAGACATAGGAAACTTTTCATCCCGGTAGAAGGTTCCCGTGGGATAATTTCCGACATACACGCGGGCAACAGCTAGTATATTAAGACAGGATAATTTTCATCCCGGTAGAAGGTTCCCGTGGGATAATATCCGACATAAACGCGGGCGAAGCCGCTGGCAACAGCTAGTATATTAAGACATAGGATACTTTTCATCCCGGTAGAAGGTTCCCGTGGGATAATTTCCGACATTCACGCGGGCAACAGCTAGTATATTTAGACATAGGATACTTTTCATCCCGGTAGAAGGTTCCCGTGGGATAATATCCGACATACACGCGGGCGCAGCCGCTGGCAACAGCTAGTATATTAAGACATAGGAGACTTTTCATCCCAGTAGAAGCTTCCCGTGGGATAATATCCGACATACACGCGGGCGCAGCCGCTGGCAACAGCTAGTATATTAAGACATAGGATAATTTTCATCCCGGTAGAAGGTTCCCGTGGGATAATATCCGACATAAACGCGGGCGAAGCCGCTGGCAACAGCTAGTATATTAAGACATAGGATACTTTTCATCCCGGTAGAAGGTTCCCGTGGGATAATTTCCGACATTCACGCGGGCAACAGCTAGTATATTAAGACATAGGATACTTTTCATCCCGGTAGAAGGTTCCCGTGGGATAATATCCGACATACACGCGGGCGCAGCCGCTGGCAACAGCTAGTATATTAAGACATAGGAGACTTTTCATCCCAGTAGAAGCTTCCCGTGGGATAATTTCCGACATACACGCGGGCGAACCCGCTGGCAACAGCTAGTATATTAAGACATAGGACACTTTTCATCCCGGTAGAAGGTTCCCGTGGGATAATATCCGACATTCACGCGGGCAACAGCTAGTATATTAAGACATATGATACTTTTCATCCCGGTAGAACGTTCCCGTGGGATAATATCCGACATTCACGCGGGCAACAGCTAGTATATTGAGACATAGGATACTTTTCATCCCGGTAGAAGGTTCCCGTGGGATAATTTCCGACATACACGCGGGCAACAGCTAGTATATTAAGACATAGGATACTTTTCATCCCGGTAGAAGGTTCCCGTGGGATAATTTCCGACATACACGCGGGCAACAGCTAGTATATTAAGACATAGGATACTTTTCATCCCGGTAGAAGGTTCCCGTGGGATAATTTCCGACATACACGCGGGCGCAGCCGCTGGCAACAGCTAGTATATTAAGACATAGGATACTTTTCATCCCGGTAGAAGGTTCCCGTGGGATAATTTCCGACATACACGCTGGCAACAGCTAGTATATTAAGACAAAGGATACTTTTCATCCCGGTAGAAGGTTCCCGTGGGATAATTTCCGACATACACGCGGGCTACAGCTAGTATATTAAGACATAGGATACTTTTCATCCCGGTAGAAGGTTCCCGTGGGATAATATCCGACATTCACGCGGGCAACAGCTAGTATATTAAGACATAGGATACTTTTCATCCCGGTAGAAGGTTCCCGTGGGATAATTTCCGACATTCACGCGGGCAACAGCTAGTATATTAAGACATAGGATACTTTTCATCCCGGTAGAAGGTTCCCGTGGGATAATTTCCGACATACACGCGGGCAACAGCTAGTATATTAAGACATAGGATACTTTTCATCCCGGTAGAAGGTTCCCGTGGGATAATTTCCGACATACACGCGGGCAACAGCTAGTATATTAAGACATAGGATACTTTTCATCCCGGTAGAAGGTTCCCGTGGGATAATTTCCGACATACACGCGGGCAACAGCTAGTATATTAAGACATAGGATACTTTTCATCCCGGTAGAAGCTTCCCGTGGGATAATATCCGACATTCACGCGGGCAACAGCTAGTATATTAAGACATAGGATACTTTTCATCCCGGTAGAAGGTTCCCGTGGGATAATATCCGACATACACGCGGGCGAAGCCGCTGGCAACAGCTAGTATATTAAGACATAGGATACTTTTCATCCCGGTAGAAGGTTCCCGTGGGATAATTTCCGACATTCACGCGGGCAACAGCTAGTATATTAAGACATAGGATAATTTTCATCCCGGTAGAAGGTTCCCGTGGGATAATTTCCGACATACACGCGGGCAACAGCTAGTATATTAAGACATAGAAAGAAGAAGAAAGAAAGAAGAAAGAAAAATATTTTATTTGGGACACGCACAGGAAATACAAACAGTAAAAAAAAGAGCATAGTAAACTAACAAAATTACATTTAAAAAATAAAACAAAATATAACAATTAAAAATACCTGTGCGAGGCCAAAAAGGCTCCTATCTCAGCACAAAGCTGCAATATTTAAATAAATACCGCAGCGCTGGTATTCTGATAGGGCCCATGTGATGCCACGGACACACCTACGGACATCTACAAATCCAATAGGGGAATGAAAAAATAATAAAATACACACAATAGAATACCTACCTATAATTTAGAGAAAGAAAAAAAAAATATATAAATAAACTAATAACCATAAATAGTGTATTCATTAGTCGAATAACTCCCGACGCCAGACGCTTCAACCTCGCTTGTCTATGCTATAGAATATTGTCTATAGTCTATGACAAGCGATGAGACGCGGGCGCAGGTGATCGGCTGAGAGAGAGTATTTAGTTGTTTACATGCTCTGTGGCTGACAGCTGATATAATGTTTAAGAAATTAACTGTTGATAAAACTAAAACAAAGAGTGAATAATAGATACGGCAATAAAGTGGTGCAGATAAATTATATAAAGTATTGTTTGTTGTAAGAACTGTGTTGTGTTGTGTAAGTCGGAGGAAATAAAAAATAAACAAAAATTCAAACACCGAGCAAAACCAACAGTCAAGTTCAAAGCTAAACATGCCTCTAGGAACACAAGACTCCACTGATGTCACCAGTACTAACTACGTGCAGTCCCAGGGTGAGTATCAGTTTTCAGAGACTGGTTTCCTTTTGTACTCGTAATAAGTGCTGTTTATATTTAATACTAAAAGTACCAACTGTTTTTATAGTGCGAAACGGTGGTGGCAAATCGTTCCAACAGCGAGAGGCAGCGAATTTAAAGCTTCCACGAAAAGCGGCTGTTTTGTGCGTTGTGGCCAACATGAGGTAAGATGATGCTCTTGTTTTAATTTTATTGATATCTCGTGACCAAGTCAATTTCTGATACAAATATTCTGGTTTTTTTGTGAGAATAGTGCCAAAGAGTAGGGTAGCCAGATGAAGCTTTCTGCGATCTGACATTCTCATCAAATTACCCTTATTTAAAAATGGAGTTATATGAGATCGGGGAGGGACGTTGAAACAAAATCTTGCACAAGCGTTCTGCACTCGCTGGATCAACTTTCCGCTTCTACCTAGAATGCATGCACCATACACAGTGTCAGCGTAGTTCAGCTTGGATAAAACAAGTGACTCACATAGCATGACACGCATATCCACACTTATGTAGGGCCGTACACGGTACAAAAGCTTAAGACGGTAAAAGCAGTTGCGCACAGCCTCCATGATGTGTGTCTCAAAATGCAGATGCTCATCAAACACCACACCAAGATTACGGGCTTCTTGCACCCTATCAATAGAACACCCATCAATCTTCAAGTCCAGATTGCACCCTAATATTTTGTTGAGAAAGCCTCTTGATCCCAATAGAATATACTTGGATTTAACTGGGTTCAGAACCAGAGAGTTTCTTTCAGACCATGCTGAAATCCTATCTAAATCCTCATTCATTCTTTTTACAGCTTCAGCAGAATGCTGAGGGCGGAATGAGAGATACATCTGAAGATCGTCAGCATATAAGTGGAACTTGGTGTTGACCAGACAATTGGTGATGTCGGCACTGTACAGAATGAAAAGAAGAGGGCCCAAGATCGATCCCTGCGGTACGCCCCGGAGCACTGGCCTGGGACTAGAGGACATAACATCACCATCACTGTCACTTATAACTTGGACGAACTGAGAACGGTTACTTAGGTAACTCTGAAACCATTGGACTGTTTCCGGCTGACATCCGTAGAAAGAAAGCTTAGAGAGGAGAAGGGAGGTGTTGATTGAGTCAAAGGCACGTGAAAAATCCAGCAGTACAAGCATGGTACCCATGCCGTGGTCTTGGGCTTCAAGGATATTTCCAACCACGTCAAGAAGAGCTGTGGCTGTGCTGTGCCCCTTTCGAAATCCTGATTGAAACAGTGGCAAAATACTGTGCTGTTCAAGATATGCCCGAAGCTGGTTAGAGACAACTTTCTCTAGAATCTTGGAGAGACATGGTAAAAGGCTAATTGGCCGAAGATCTTTTACGCTGGTGGGATTAGATACCTTGGGTATAGGCCTCACTATAGCCAGTTTCCATAGATCCGGAAAAGAGGAGGAGGCTATGGATCTGTTGATGATGGCCGTAATAGCTGCAAGTGTACGAGGAAGAGTCATCAACAGCATCTCCAAGGAGATACAGTCAGATCCCTGAGCATTGGACTTAAGACCACGTAAAAGCTTCAGCACCATGTCCTCGTGGACTGGTTCAAGCTGAAAATGACCATTACTGAATCTGTGGTGCTCAAAGTAAGTTAAGTCGGCGGAACTGACCCCACCACTGCCAGGCACATCCAAAAAATGGTCATTTATTTTGTCAGGGTTGTTGCAAAAATGCGGCAAACAGTGCTCTGGTCTTTTAGAAATGGCTATTGAAGACTTAATATGGTTCCATAATGTTTTTGGTTGTTTGATATTTTTATTAATATAAGTTTTAAAATATGCACACTTTTCACTATCAAAAGCGGCCCTGACCAAATATTTGAGCTCTTTATAAGAGTTTATGTGATGTACAGATTTAGTTGCTTTAGATTTAACATGGTACTTGTCACGCAACTTCATCATTTCCTTGACAGTATATGTTATCCATGGATGAGACTTTTCTTTAATTAAAACTTTTTTAAGAGGTGCATGTAGGTCGAAGAGATTCAACATATATTCATTAAATGTTGTTACCATAGAGTTCACATCCTCCAAACTTTCAATATATTCCCAGTCCATCTTATTCAAGTCATCATTAAAAGTGTCAAGCAATATATCTTTAAGTGGCCTGTAGGTGATCCAGTGTGGGGACGGTTTCTCCAATTTAAAATTTAGTTCAACAGATATAACTGCATGTTGGCCAAGCTCTGGTATGTGTGATACGGAGACCCCACACACACGGGCGTCAGTGCACACAACATCAATTAATGTTTCACTATGATCAGTGAAATGAGTGGGCTCGGTAACAATTTGCTTTAGCTTGAAACATAGTAAAAAATTGTCAAGTAATTTTGTTTTATTTTCCAGCTGGTTTAAAATGTTAATGTTGAAGTCACCAAGTAAGACAACCTTATCCGCGCTAGCAAAAGAGGAAATGGAATCGGTAATCGCATCCAGGAAGACATTCACATCAAGCCACGGCGGCCTGTATGCAGTGCCGATGATCACTGACTGCGAGTTGATGTTAAGCCTGAGCCACATTTGCTCGACCTGCGGCGCCGGTGGGTGCGGCACGGTGCGTACGCGCACTCCGCGGCGCACGTAGAATCCCACGCCGCCCCCGCGGCCGCCGCACACCGTATGCGGGCGCGGCACGTGCCGCAGCCGGTAGCCCGGCACTGTCGGCGCGCGACCCTCCTCTCCCTGCCTAAACCAGGTTTCGTTTATCGCCATAATGTCTACCATTAGGCTATCCATGGCAACAAGGAACTCCTCATGGCGCGAACCCAGTGACCCCGCATTAAATAATCCAACTTTAAGATTCCTTGTCTTATTCATTTGTGAATAGTGTTGTATATAATAATAGTATGCTTATTGTAAATAGTATCAGAAGTATTATGTAGTGTATAGTTTTGGATCACAATGTCAAATGTAAATATACTGAAATATAGAGTATTAGGTGTAATTAAAAGTAATATAAAGTGAGTTATTATAACTATTACTGAGATATACATAGTCAGCCAATGTGTACTAATATAAAGAGTCCGTAAAAATAAATATATCATAATAAAATATATTGAAGACGTGAAGTTACTGAGCGGAAGAGTAATACCTAAAAAGTGTACATAGATAGTCGCTGGTTGAGCAGCTGGGCCACCAGAACAAACCAAGATATTATACTGAAACACGAGAATAGCCGGCCTCGCACAAGACAACCTTAAATACTTAAGAGAAAACAAAATAGATAAAATTAGGTAAGGTTTAAAAGATACATATCTTGCTATAACAAAGTGTTTGCAAGCGATCATGTATTTAGACATCCTTTGCGGTAGGCACCCCGCAACAAAAAACACGCGCTAGGTCGTCCTCTGAGCGGATGCAGTGGGTAGGCTTACCGTCACCCTGCTTAGCCAGAATACGGCCGAACTTCGTCCACATATACCTCCACCCGAGACGGCTGCCAGCTTCACGCACACGATAAAACAAATATTTGTTTGTTTTGGTGAGCCTCTCGTTCAGAAAAAAGCGACGTGGGGGTCCGGGGAGTCCCATGTCCGCGGTGGTGGCACCGCGCCGTACGCGCGCGCTCTGCAGCAAGTCTTCGCGCAGAGCGCGCCGCGACAGGCGCACCACGATGCGCCGCCCGCGCGCCGGCGCCGCCTCTGCTCCCACTGGGCTTGCTCCGCCTACTGGACTCGCTCCACCCGCAGCACTCGCCTTCACCTCTCGTTCAGCCCGCAGGCCCACCCTTTGCGCGAACACTATGTCCCGTTCATCGAGAGTCACCCCAAGCTTTGCCGCCACCTGCCCGACGGTGTGCAACACACTCTCCCCCTGAATCTCCGGGATGTTGGCGATTTCTAAATCGGAGCCAAGTAAATCCTGCTCACGGTCGTTGAGCTCGAGCTGCAACTGCAGCACTATCTGCTCGAGCTGACCCACTCTGCCGTCTGGCACTGCAGCATTTCCCCTATTTTCTAGTGCCTCGATCCTAGTCTCCAGGATGTCAACCCGCTCGGTACAAACTCCCATCGACGCGTGCAGGCCAGCCATCTCCCTACGAAATTCCCTCATTTCATCCCGAACCTCCCGCAGCTCAGATCGGAAGAGCCTTATTTCCTCACGGAGTGTCAGCTGTGCCTCCGGCGAAGGTTCCCCATCAGCACCTCGTTCGCTCCCAGCCTGAGACGAAACTTTAGCCACTTCAACGGGGGGCTTGGCCAGAGTACCCTGTGCCTGAGTCACCGCAACAGGTGACCTTAACATAGCGCCCGGAACCGACACTGCAACCGGAGATGCAGGCTCTGCAGATGCGGCTGCTGCCGCTGATGCTGTTGGAATTGCAGGGGGCCCACTACCCAGATCCTTGACGGGTGTGGCGCTATTATCTCCCCTGGGCAACTTTTTCCTGCACTCGGGGCACAACCAATCGCTACTTATCCGGGCAGGATCAGGCAACAATAAGCAGGCGAGATGATATCGGTTGTGGCAGGCGGAGTTACTACATGCAGCGCCCCCCTTTGTCGACAGAAACTTTCCGCAGGCGGCACACTTCACCATAGTAGTATGGCTAGATGTCGCACCCTTCTTTCACGCCTCTTTGTTGGCCCTAGATGGCGCCTGCTACGCAAAATTTATTGACCGACACGCACAGATCTGTGGTAACGTTATCAACACTTGTCAAAAATGACACTTTTTGGAGGTAACCGGTGGCACCAAAAGATTTTCAAGTACCTACAAAAGTCTAAAAGGTAACAATAAACTGGATTTGTTTTTACGGAATTACACCAAATCTAGCCTTGCAAACAATCTCACACGTAGTAAGCACTCCCGCGATAACATTAACACGCACTTTACACGGAATATATTTGTGTTTTATTATATATTAGTGCAGACACGAACAGCTGATGTGTACCGTAAACCGTCCGTGACGTCACCTAGAAGGTTCCCGTGGGATAATTTCCGACATACACGCGGGCAACAGCTAGTATATTAAGACATAGGATACTTTTCATCCCGGTAGAAGGTTCCCGTGGGATAATTTCCGACATACACGCGGGCGCAGCCGCTAGCAACAGCTAGTATATTAAGACATAGGATACTTTTCATCCCGGTAGAAGGTTCCCGTGGGATAATTTCCGACATACACGCTGGCAACAGCTAGTATATTAAGACAAAGGATACTTTTCATCCCGGTAGAAGGTTCCCGTGGGATAATTTCCGACATACACGCGGGCTACAGCTAGTATATTAAGACATAGGATACTTTTCATCCCGGTAGAAGGTTCCCGTGGGATAATTTCCGACTTACACGCGGGCAACAGCTACTATATTAAGACATAGGATAATTTTCATCCCGGTAGAAGGTTCCCGTGGGATAATATCCGACATTCACGCGGGCAACAGCAAGTATATTAAGACATAGGATAATTTTCATCCCGGTAGAAGGTTCCCGTGGGATAATATCCGACATACACGCGGGCGAAGCCGCTGGCAACAGCTAGTATATTAAGACATAGGATACTTTTCATCCCGGTAGAAGGTTCCCGTGGGATAATTTCCGACATTCACGCGGGCAACAGCTAGTATATTAAGACATAGGATAATTTTCATCCCGGTAGAAGGTTCCCGTGGGATAATTTCCGACAAACACGCGGGCAACAGCTAGTTTATTAAGACATAGGATACTTTTCATCCCGGTAGAAGGTTCCCGTGGGATAATTTCCGACATACACGCGGGCAACAGCTAGTATATTAAGACATAGGATAATTTTCATCCCGGTAGAAGGTTCCCGTGGGATAATATCCGACATACACGCGGGCGAAGCCGCTGGCAACAGCTAGTATATTAAGACATAGGATACTTTTCATCCCGGTAGAAGGTTCCCGTGGGATAATTTCCGACATTCACGCGGGCAACAGCTAGTATATTAAGACATAGGATAATTTTCATCCCGGTAGAAGGTTCCCGTGGGATAATTTCCGACATACACGCGGGCAACAGCTAGTATATTAAGACATAGGATAATTTTCATCCCGGTAAAAGGTTCCCGTGGGATAATATTCGACATACACGCGGGCGAAGCCGCTGGCAACAGCTAGTATATTAAGACATAGGATACTTTTCATCCCGGTAGAAGGTTCCCGTGGGATAATATCCGACATTCACGCGGGCAACAGCAAGTATATTAAGACATAGGATAATTTTCATCCCGGTAGAAGGTTCCCGTGGGATAATATCCGACATACACGCGGGCAACAGCTAGTATAATAAGACATAGGATACTTTTCATCCCGGTAGAAGGTTCCCGTGGGATAATTTCCGACATACACGCGGGCAACAGCTAGTATATTAAGACATAGGATACTTTTCATCCCGGTAGAAGGTTCCCGTGGGATAATTTCCGACTTACACGCGGGCAACAGCTACTATATTAAGACATAGGATAATTTTCATCCCGGTAGAAGGTTCCCGTGGGATAATTTCCGACAAACACGCGGGCAACAGCTAGTATATTAAGACATAGGATACTTTTCATCCCGGTAGAAGGTTCCCGTGGGATAATTTCCGACTTACACAGGGGCAACAGCTACTATATTAAGACATAGGATAATTTTCATCCCGGTAGAAGGTTCCCGTGGGATAATTTCCGACATACACGCGGGCAACAGCTAGTATATTAAGACATAGGATACTTTTAATCCCGGTAGAAGGTTCCCGTGGGATAATTTCCGACATACACGCGGGCAACAGCTAGTATATTAAGACATAGGATAATTTTCATCCCGGTAGAAGGTTCCCGTGGGATAATATCCGACATACACGCGGGCGAAGCCGCTGGCAACAGCTAGTATATTAAGACATAGGATACTTTTCATCCCGGTAGAAGGTTCCCGTGGGATAATTTCCGACATTCACGCGGGCAACAGCTAGTATATTAAGACATAGGATACTTTTCATCCCGGTAGAAGGTTCCCGTGGGATAATTTCCGACATACACGCGGGCTACAGCTAGTATATTAAGACATAGGATACTTTTCATGCCGGTAGAAGGTTCCCGTGGGATAATTTCCGACATACACGCGGGCAACAGCTAGTATATTAAGACATAGGATACTTTTCATCTCGGTAGAAGGTTCCCGTGGGATAATTTCCGACATACACGCGGGCAACAGCTAGTATATTAAGACATAGGATAATTTTCATCCCGGTAGAAGGTTCCCGTGGGATAATATCCGACATACAGGCGGGCGAAGCCGCTGGCAACAGCTAGTATATTAAGACATAGGATACTTTTCATCCCGGTAGAAGGTTCCCGTGGGATAATTTCCGACATTCACGCGGGCAACAGCTAGTATATTAAGACATAGGATACTTTTCATCCCGGTAGAAGGTTCCCGTGGGATAATTTCCGACTTACACGCGGGCAACAGCTACTATATTAAGACATAGGATAATTTTCATCCCGGTAGAAGGTTCCCGTGGGATAATATCCGACATTCACGCGGGCAACAGCAAGTATATTAAGACATAGGATAATTTTCATCCCGGTAGAAGGTTCCCGTGGGATAATATCCGACATACACGCGGGCAACAGCTAGTATAATAAGACATAGGATACTTTTCATCCCGGTAGAAGGTTCCCGTGGGATAATTTCCGACATACACGCGGGCAACAGCTAGTATATTAAGACATAGGATACTTTTAATCCCGGTAGAAGGTTCCCGTGGGATAATTTCCGACTTACACGCGGGCAACAGCTAGTATATTAAGACATAGGATACTTTTAATCCCGGTAGAAGGTTCCCGTGGGATAATTTCCGACATACACGCGGGCAACAGCTAGTATATTAAGACATAGGATACTTTTAATCCCGGTAGAAGGTTCCCGTGGGATAATTTCCGACATACACGCGGGCAACAGCTAGTATATTAAGACATAGGATAATTTTCATCCCGGTAGAAGGTTCCCGTGGGATAATATCCGACATACACGCGGGCGAAGCCGCTGGCAACAGCTAGTATATTAAGACATAGGATACTTTTCATCCCGGTAGAAGGTTCCCGTGGGATAATTTCCGACATTCACGCGGGCAACAGCTAGTATATTAAGACATAGGATAATTTTCATCCCGGTAGAAGGTTCCCGTGGGATAATTTCCGACATTCACGCGGGCAACAGCTAGTATATTAAGACATAGGATACTTTTCATCCCGGTAGAACGTTCCCGTGGGATAATATCCGACATTCACGCGGGCAACAGCTAGTATATTGAGACATAGGATACTTTTCATCCCGGTAGAAGGTTCCCGTGGGATAATTTCCGACATACACGCGGGCAACAGCTAGTATATTATGACATAGGATACTTTTCATCCCGGTAGAAGGTTCCCGTGGGATAATATCCGACATTCACGCGGGCGACAGCTAGTATATTAAGACATAGGATACTTTTCATCCCGGTAGAAGGTTCCCGTGGGATAATATCCGACATACACGCGGGCAACAGCTAGTATATTAAGACATAGGATACTTTTCATCCCGGTAGAAGGTTCCCGTGGGATAATATCCGACATACACGCGGGCAACAGCTAGTATAATAAGACATAGGATACTTTTCATCCCGGTAGAAGGTTCCCGTGGGATAATTTCCGACATACACGCGGGCAACATCTAGTATATTAAGACATAGGATACTTTTCATCCCGGTAGAAGGTTCCCGTGGGATAATTTCCGACTTACACGCGGGCAACAGCTACTATATTAAGACATAGGATAATTTTCATCCCGGTAGAAGGTTCCCGTGGGATAATTTCCGACATACACGCGGGCAACAGCTAGTATATTAAGACATAGGATACTTTTAATCCCGGTAGAAGGTTCCCGTGGGATAATTTCCGACATACACGCGGGCAACAGCTAGTATATTAAGACATAGGATAATTTTCATCCCGGTAGAAGGTTCCCGTGGGATAATATCCGACATACACGCGGGCGAAGCCGCTGGCAACAGCTAGTATATTAAGACATAGGATACTTTTCATCCCGGTAGAAGGTTCCCGTGGGATAATTTCCGACATTCACGCGGGCAACAGCTAGTATATTAAGACATAGGATAATTTTCATCCCGGTAGAAGGTTCCCGTGGGATAATTTCCGACATTCACGCGGGCAACAGCTAGTATATTAAGACATAGGATAATTTTCATCCCGGTAGAAGGTTCCTGTGGGATAATTTCTGACATACACGCGGGCAACAGCTAGTATATTAAGACATAGGATAATTTTCATCCCGGTAGAAGGTTCCCGTGGGATAATATCCGACATACACGCGGGCGAAGCCGCTGGCAACAGCTAGTATGATAAGACATAGGATACTTTTCATCCCGGTAGAAGGTTCCCGTGGGATAATTTCCGACATACACGCGGGCAACAGCTAGTATATTAAGACATAGGATACTTTTCATCCCGGTAGAAGGTTCCCGTGGGATAATTTCCGACATACACGCGGGCAACAGCTAGTATATTAAGACATAGGATACTTTTCATCCCGGTAGAAGGTTCCCGTGGGATAATATCCGACATTCACGCGGGCGCAGCCGCTGGCAACAGCTAGTATATTAAGACATAGGATACTTTTCATCCCGGTAGAAGCTTCCCGTGGGATAATATCCGACATTCACGCGGGCAACAGCTAGTATATTAAGACATAGGATACTTTTCATCCCGGTAGAAGGTTCCCGTGGGATAATATCCGACATACACGCGGGCGAAGCCGCTGGCAACAGCTAGTATATTAAGACATAGGACACTTTTCATCCCGGTAGAAGGTTCCCGTGGGATAATATCCGACATACACGCGGGCGAAGCCGCTGGCAACAGCTAGTATATTAAGACATAAGATACTTTTCATCCCGGTAGAAGGTTCCCGTGGGATAATATCCGACATACACGCGGGCCACAGCTAGTATATTAAGACATAGGATACTTTTCATCCCGGTAGAAGGTTCCCGTGGGATAATATCCGACATACACGCGGGCAACAGCTAGTATATTAAGACATTGTTTAGGTAGTTTAGGTTGTTTTTCGTTTGAGGGATTGGTAATTAACAGAAACAACGTCTTTTTTGCACGCTCTGTATATTGACACTAAAAAAATCAATTCCTTCTAACGTGTGGACTGTATTAACATCTCATTAGATATAGATAGGTAGGTATACACGCTTACATTGATAGGTACGCGCCTAACATCTTAGAATAATTTGGACATTCCGCCCACCAAAGAACATCGTTCTTTAATCACTATTATAATCTAGATTAGTACATAACACGACCTAGGTCACTATTATATATAATCTATACAACACAATGTCTAAATGGTGAGTTCAACAAAAAAAAACTAAATTCTAATAACAACAAAATAGTAGATGCAAGTGCCCAACTCAAAACATTCATTGCACCTATAAACTAAAAGTGTAGGTAAGTAACAATTAATACCTAATGCACGTTAGCCAGAAAAACATACCTAATCATTAGATCCTAGTACAAAATTTATGAATAATAAGTCCTACCTATCAACAAACCCCATAATTAATAGTATTATACTTAATAAGTTTGACCCGCCCACCTTGACTTGGTCACAAGAATTTCACTAAATGGAACACAATCGTTATAGTTTCGTGAAACATATAAGACAGTTTGCATTATAGGTAAATACCCCATGGTAAAAAAATGTAAAATAAAGAAAAGTGTAAAATGACTTAAAGTAATACAAGTAAATATTTTATTTAGTTATAACGCAAATCTTACTAAGTGGACGCTTATATTCTCCTGTCTTACATTTAACTGTCACGACACGGGTTATGTTGTCATGCCCCGTATGTTTTTGTATAATTTTACCAAGAATCCACTTAGCTGGAGGAATGTTATCCTCTTTTAAAATGACAATATCACCAATTTCAGGTTCTCTACCTTTAGAATTCCACTTATACCTTTGGCTAAGACTTACTAGATATTCTTTTGACCATCTATTCCAAAAGTCGTTTACAATTTTTTGAGTAAGTCTCCATCTGTCTAAACCTACCACATTGGATTTAGAATAATCCTCATCAGTTATATTAATTAACGGCTCACCTACCAAAAAATGACCTGGTGTCAAGGGTAGTGGGTCATTGAGATTGTCACTGAGTAAAGTCATAGGCCGTGAATTTAAGCACGCTTCCACTTGTGCTAGAACTGTCGCCATTTCCTCAAAGGTAAGTGTAGAATTACCGACTACCTTACGTAGATGTGTTTTGGTACTACGAACGCCAGCTTCCCATAACCCACCAAAATTTGGAGCATGTGGTGGTATAAAGTGCCACGTTGTTCGTTCTAACGTAAGTAACTCCGCTATTTCTTTTGGAAGGGCCGACTTGGCACTGTTGAACATTTCTCTCATTTGTTTGTCAGCGCCAACAAAATTAGTGCCGTTATCGCTATACAAGTCTTTACAGTGACCTCTTCTCGCAGTAAAACGCTTGAAAGCCGCGATAAAGCCCTTAGCAGTCAAATCAGAAACAGCTTCTAGATGTACCGCTCGTGTTGCCATACAGACAAAAAGGCATATATAGCCCTTGTATGACTTAGAGCCTCTACCGGGTGAGAATCTAATATTCACCGGACCACAATAATCTACGCCAGTAGACTTAAATGGTTTACTGGGTTGTACTCTTGCCTCTGGAAGTGAACCCATTAATGGTACCGACTTCTTCGTGGTGTACCTTAAACAAACGACGCATTCTCTAAAACACTTCTTGACACGTTCCTTTGCTCGTAGTATCCAATATTTTGTTCTCAAGAGATTCAACATAACCTGTGGACCTCCGTGCAATGTCTTGAGATGAGCATCCATAATTATGAGCATGGTAACATGATGTTTAGCAGGCATAATTATCGGATGTTTCGTATCATTGCACGCATCTGCATGTGTTATGCGGCCACTTACTCTTAATATCCCTTTTTGATCTAAAAACGGACAAAGGGTTCGTAAAGAGCTTGTTTTAGATACACATCCTCGCGTCTTTAACTGTTTCATCTCAACCGAAAACGCTCGTTCTTGAATTAGTTTAATCAATGCCATTAAAGTATCATTTAATTCGTTTGCGGTAATAAATTTAGGTAAATTCGGTCGATCACTTTTAGGTAACTTCAAAGTCAATATTCTCCTACAGTATGATATAACTTTTAATAATCTCGATAATGAAGAAAATTTCAACCAAACACATAGCTCGTTAATATTATTAGATGAAACAATTAAAGACTTGACTTTCTCCTCTTCGTGTGTATCTATGACATCTGTGTTGCCCCTTTGTATATTTTGCTCTGCCAGCCATTGAGGTCCTTTCCACCACAATGGATGGTTTTTCAGTTCTCGTGGTTGTAAGCCTCGTGACGCACAATCGGCGGGGTTCGCATCAGTGGAGACATGCCCCCACTGTTCATAATCTAAAATATTTAGAATCGTGGACACCCTATTACTAACAAACGTCGCCCATCGACTTGAACCTCCTTTGAGCCAAGCTAGGACAACTGTGGAGTCTGTCCATCCGTATAAATCTTTTTTGGGTATCTCCATTACCTGTGACACTTCAAAAATCAGTTTAGCAGCCAAAGTTGACCCACACAACTCTAATCGTGGAATCGAAACTTCCTTATCTATTGGCGCAACTTTGGTTTTTGCAGTGACTAAATGTGCATGCACATTATTTGACTCATCAGTGACTCTTAGGTAAACTGCAGCTGCGTAGGCTGCTTGTGATGCATCTGAAAACACATGTAATTCCGTTTTAGAGGCTCGCGTTACGTTTAACCATCTTGGTATTGTTAGCTGTTTTAAATCAATTAAATGATTTTTATATGTTAACCACTGCCTTAGCAGATCCTCCGTTAAGCAGTCGTCCCACTCAAGGCCTGATTTCCAAAGTCTCTGTATAAATATTTTGGCAACAACTACCACGGGCGCAATCCAGCCTAACGGATCATATAATCGTGCTATAACAGACAGTATTTGTCGTTTAGTGACCGGCTCCTCTTTGGCGTCAGGTAAGTTGAGCACATATTCAAACTGGTCTGATTTCCGACACCAAGTTACTCCTAGTACCTTAATTGAATTATTTACCTTAATTGGTGTATTTTGGTCACTATATTGTTTGCTACTCTTATCTATGTGATTTAGAAAAGTTTCACTGTTACTGTTCCACTTTTGCAGTTCAAATCCACCCAATTTCATAAGCTCGTTCATCTCATAATGTATTTGTAATGCTTCAGTTATTGTTTCCGCACCTGACATTAAATCATCCATATAATAGTCTAGCTTAGTTATTTTTGCTGCTAACGGGTATTTATGTTCCTCTAACTCTGCTAGTCTTTGTAAAGACTTAACCGCTAAGTATGGCGCGCATGCTGTACCAAACGTTAGCCTCACAAGCTTAAAATGTCGTATAGCTTGAGATGGATTAAATCTCCATACAATTCTCTGAAAATCAGTATCTTCATCAGCCACACGGACCATTCTATAGAATTTTGTAATATCTGCTACTAGACCTATCTTGTGATTTCTCCATCTCATTAAAATATGCCTAAGATCTTGTTGTAACTTAGGTCCGACAAGAAGATCATCATTCAATGATACGTTATTGTTTCCCTTGCTTGACGCGTTGAAAACAACTCTCACTTTTGTAGTATCCTTATCTTCTCTCACCACTGCATGATGAGGAAGATAGACAGCGCGTGGATTCTCTATATTTTTCTCATTTACTTCCGTCATGTGGTTTAAACTTAAATATTCCTCAAATACTTTATTATACTCTTTAAACAACTGGGGATCACGTGATAACCTTCTCTCTAAATTCTCTAACATTTTGATAGCTTTCTGTTTCGACTGACCGTACTGACACTTAGGATCCTCAGTCGCAAAGGGTAACCTTACTATAAATCTTCCACTATCATCTCTAACTGTGGTTAAATCAAATAAGTCTTCACATACCTTCTCGTTTGCAGTCATCTCCTTTTGTATTATGTTAGGTTCATTCTCCATTTCCCAGAATTGCTTAAGTAAATCCATCTCTTCTATATGTACATGCATGCTAGTCAGATTACTTCCTACCGACGAACAGGGTTCTCTTGACACTTTACCTGAAATAATCCACCCTAAAAGTGTGTTTTGAGCAATTAAACTACCCTGAGGTTGCCTCACAATACCGTCAAGCAATATATCTCCATACACTTCCGCACCTAGCAGTATATCAATTTTACCTGGTGTTGCATAGGTGGGGTCTGCTAAAGGTAGACTATTAATTTCAACCCACTCATGAGTCTTAAGATTGGCTGTGGGAAGCATAGACGTCAAAGAATGCATTACATAAGCGTTAACTTGAATACAATTTGCTGGATTATGGCGTGATTCCACTTTAAGTGAAACTCTGTGTTTTATTCTCGAATGACCATCTCCCAACCCTGACACAAAACCATTTACTGGTGTACGTTTTAACCCAAGTAACTGAACAGTAGCCTCGGTAACTAACGAGGCTTGGGACCCTTGATCTAATAAAGCTCGAATACATTGTTTACAACCTTGTGAATTAAATACCTTAACTCTAGCTGTTGCAAGGAGTACCCTGGCAGGCTGCAGCTCCTCTCTAGTAAATGTAGTAGTAATGTGGGTATCACCTCGTGATGTGCTCGTTTTCTCGTGTTGTTCACTCGGTGATAATGTTACCTCACTAGCTTGCTTGGTGATCTCGGCTTTCTCTCTCTCGAAGTGTAGCAACGTGTGGTGTCTTCTACCACATTTCTTGCAGCTCATTGATTGACGACACTTAATAACGGAATGTGTAGGTGACAGACAGTTGAAACACAATCCCTTATTTTGCACGAACTCTTGTCTTTCCTTCGGCGTCATAAGTCCGAAACGTTTGCAATGGTAAATATAATGATTCTCCTGACACATTGTACACTCAACATCGTTAGACTTTGGTTTGCTTTCAACTGACGTGTGGAACGTTTTTGGTTTCTGTGTAGGCTTCGGTGTAGGCTTCCCTGTCTGTGTTGAACGTTGAGTTGTGGAATCAATCATTTCCAAGGATCTAAATCTGTACTCTAAATAGTCTGTCAGTTGCGACCAAGTGGGCAGTCCATCAGTAGACAAGGTATTAAGATACTGTTCCCACTGTTTTATTGACTCCGCGTCTAACTTTGCGACAGTTAGATAAACAATAATTTCATCCCAGTTATCTGTTGTCACGCCTATACTCTGCAGTGACTTCAAACAAGTTGAGGTGGTGTCTAGTAAATGTTTTATTGAATTAGCCGACTCAGAATGTATTTTCTTAAGTCCAATCAGATTACTCATAATAGCATTGCAGTTGTAACGCTTGTTATTATACCTTTTTACGAGTTGTTTCCACGCCTCCTCATAATTTGCTTCAGTAGTTGCAAAATTTCGTAAAAGATTCATAGCTTCACCCGACAAATTACTTTTCAAATAATGTAATTTTTGAACTGACGTTATGGCTTTGTTGTTGTGAATTAGTGATGAAAACATATCATAAAACGTTTGCCATTCTTCATATTTACCTCCAAATGTAGGGAGCGTGATACGCGGTAGCTTAACATCACTATAGCTGTTCTCATTATTACTAGCTGCTGACGCAATTGGCGATTGAGACAATGGCGGTGTCAAAAATGGCTCCAACGCTTCACGTAAGCTAGTTTTATATTGCACGTACAGTTCCTCAAACTGTTCGTAATAGCCCTCGGTGAAATATGCTTCCTTTTTATCTTTCGAAGCTGCAGAAATTATGACCTTATGACCCTCTTTGAATTCTTTATATTGTAGCTCAAGTACCTCCAATCTTGTTTCTAAATAAGGTCGTTTTAACCTTTCTTTCGGCGTTTTCTTATAATTTCGTTCGGCTGTCTTCAAATTGTTCATCAACTGTTCTTGTAATGTAACTAACTTCTCCATCGTATTTGTATAATAAGACGCGTAACTGTTTTAATCCCAACACACTCACTATTACGTTATTTAGTCTCGGATAACACTAATTGTTCAAGTCTTTAAATCACTTATGTACTGTCTCGTTGTTAAAAAAACCACACTCGTAAATAACTAAACAGTTCTCACATTTATTCACCCAATTCACCGTAACAGTTTATAACTCGTTCTTTAGTTACAAAAAAATGTCTCAATAATTGTGTAAGCTGTCGATCACCCGACGAATCCTTATCTAAGGAATGCGGTCTTTTGTTCTCGCGGCACGCGGCGATGCTCGATCGTAGGTGACACAATCCGGTTCGTTATGGACCATATGTTTAGGTAGTTTAGGTTGTTTTTCGTTTGAGGGATTGGTAATTAACAGAAACAACGTCTTTTTTGCACGCTCTGTATATTGACACTAAAAAAATCAATTCCTTCTAACGTGTGGACTGTATTAACATCTCATTAGATATAGATAGGTAGGTATACACGCTTACATTGATAGGTACGCGCCTAACATCTTAGAATAATTTGGACAACATAGGATACTTTTCATCCCGGTAGAAGGTTCCCGTGGGATAATTTCCGACATTCACGCGGGCAACAGCTAGTATATTAAGACATAGGATACTTTTCATCCCGGTAGAAGTTTCCCGTGGGATAATTTCCGACATACACGCGGGCAACAGCTAGTATATTAAGACATAGGATACTTTTCATCTCGGTAGAAGGTTCCCGTGGGATAATTTCCGACATACACGCGGGCAACAGCTAGTATATTAAGACATAGGATAATTTTCATCCCGGTAGAAGGTTCCCGTGGGATAATATCCGACATACACGCGGGCGAAGCCGCTGGCAACAGCTAGTATATTAAGACATAGGATACTTTTCATCCCGGTAGAAGGTTCCCGTGGGATACTTTCCGACATTCACGCGGGCAACAGCTAGTATATTAAGACATAGGATACTTTTCATCCCGGTAGAAGCTTCCCGTGGGATAATTTCCGACATACACGCGGGCAACAGCTAGTATATTAAGACATAGGATAATTTTCATCCCGGTAGAAGGTTCCCGTGGGATAATATCCGACATTCACGCGGGCAACAGCAAGTATATTAAGACATAGGATAATTTTCATCCCGGTAGAAGGTTCCCGTGGGATAATATCCGACATACACGCGGGCGAAGCCGCTGGCAACAACTAGTATATTAAGACATAGGATACTATTCATCCCGGTAGAAGGTTCCCGTGGGATAATTTCCGACATTCACGCGGGCAACAGCTAGTATATTAAGACATAGGATACTTTTCATCCCGGTAGAAGGTTCCCGTGGGATAATTTCCGACATACACGCGGGCAACAGCTAGTATATTAAGACATAGGATAATTTTTATCCCGGTAGAAGGTTCCCGTGGGATAATATCCGACATACACGCGGGCGAAGCCGCTGGCAACAGCTAGTATATTAAGACATAGGATACTTTTCATCCCGGTAGAAGGTTCCCGTGGGATAATTTCCGACATACACGCGGGCAACAGCTAGTATATTAAGACATAGGATACTTTTCATCCCGGTAGAAGGTTCCCGTGGGATAATTTCCGACATACACGCGGGCAACAGCTAGTATATTAAGACATAGGATACTTTTCATCCCGGTAGAAGGTTCCCGTTGGATAATTTCCGACATACACGCGGGCGCAGCCGCTGGCAACAGCTAGTATATTAAGACATAGGATACTTTTCATCCCGGTAGAAGGTTCCCGTGGGATAATTTCCGACATACACGCTGGCAACAGCTAGTATATTAAGACAAAGGATACTTTTCATCCCGGTAGAAGGTTCCCGTGGGATAATTTCCGATATACACGCGGGCTACAGCTAGTATATTAAGACATAGGATACTTTTCATCCCGGTAGAAGGTTCCCGTGGGATAATATCCGACATTCACGCGGGCAACAGCTAGTATATTAAGACATAGGATACTTTTCATCCCGGTAGAAGGTTCCCGTGGGATAATTTCCGACATTCACGCGGGCAACAGCTAGTATATTAAGACATAGGATACTTTTCATCCCGGTAGAAGGTTCCCGTGGGATAATTTCCGACATACACGCGGGCAACAGCTAGTATATTAAGACATAGGATACTTTTCATCCCGGTAGAAGCTTCCCGTGGGATAATATCCGACATTCACGCGGGCAACAGCTAGTATATTAAGACATAGGATACTTTTCATCCCGGTAGAAGGTTCCCGTGGGATAATATCCGACATACACGCGGGCGAAGCCGCTGGCAACAGCTAGTATATTAAGACATAGGATACTTTTCATCCCGGTAGAAGGTTCCCGTGGGATAATTTCCGACATACACGCGGGCAACAGCTAGTATATTAAGACATATGATAATTTTCATCCCGGTAGAAGGTTCCCGTGGGATAATATCCGACATACACGCGGGCGAAGCCGCTGGCAACAGCTAGTATATTAAGACATAGGATACTTTTCATCCCGGTAGAAGGTTCCCGTGGGATAATTTCCGACATTCACGCGGGCAACAGCTAGTATATTAAAACATAGGATAATTTTCATCCCGGTAGAAGGTTCCCGTGGGATAATTTCCGACATTCACGCGGGCAACAGCTAGTATATTAAGACATAGGATAATTTTCATCCCGGTAGAAGGTTCCTGTGGGATAATTTCTGACATACACGCGGGCAACAGCTAGTATATTAAGACATAGGATAATTTTCATCCCGGTAGAAGGTTCCCGTGGGATAATATCCGACATACACGCGGGCGAAGCCGCTGGCAACAGCTAGTATGATAAGACATAGGATACTTTTCATCCCGGTAGAAGGTTCCCGTGGGATAATTTCCGACATACACGCGGGCAACAGCTAGTATATTAAGACATAGGATACTTTTCATCCCGGTAGAAGGTTCCCGTGGGATAATTTCCGACATACACGCGGGCAACAGCTAGTATATTAAGACATAGGATACTTTTCATCCCGGTAGAAGGTTCCCGTGGGATAATTTCCGACATACACGCGGGCGCAGCCACTGGCAACAGCTAGTATATTAAGACATAGGATACTTTTCATCCCGGTAGAAGGTTCCCGTGGGATAATTTCCGACATACACGCTGGCAACAGCTAGTATATTAAGACAAAGGATACTTTTCATCCCGGTAGAAGGTTCCCGTGGGATAATTTCCAACATACACGCGGGCTACAGCTAGTATATTAAGACATAGGATACTTTTCATCCCGGTAGAAGGTTCCCGTGGGATAATTTCCGACATTCACGCGGGCAACAGCTAGTATATTAAGACATAGGATACTTTTCATCCCGGTAGAAGGTTCCCGTGGGATAATTTCCGACATTCACGCGGGCAACAGCTAGTATATTAAGACATAGGATACTTTTCATCCCGGTAGAAGGTTCCCGTGGGATAATATCCGACATACACGCGGGCGAAGCCGCTGGCAACAGCTAGTATATTAAGACATAGGATACTTTTCATCCCGGTAGAAGGTTCCCGTGGGATAATTTCCGACATACACGCGGGCGCAGCCGCTGGCAACAGCTAGTATATTAAGACATAGGATACTTTTCATCCCGGTAGAAGGTTCCCGTGGGATAATTTCCGACATACACGCGGGCAACAGCTAGTATATTAAGACATAGGATACTTTTCATCCCGGTAGAAGCTTCCCGTGGGATAATATCCGACATTCACGCGGGCAACAGCTAGTATATTAAGACATAGGATACTTTTCATCCCGGTAGAAGGTTCCCGTGGGATAATATCCGACATACACGCGGGCGAAGCCGCTGGCAACAGCTAGTATATTAAGACATAGGATACTTTTCATCCCGGTAGAAGGTTCCCGTGGGATAATTTCCGACATACACGCGGGCAACAGCTAGTATATTAAGACATATGATAATTTTCATCCCGGTAGAAGGTTCCCGTGGGATAATATCCGACATACACGCGGGCGAAGCCGCTGGCAACAGCTAGTATATTAAGACATAGGATACTTTTCATCCCGGTAGAAGGTTCCCGTGGGATAATTTCCGACATTCACGCGGGCAACAGCTAGTATATTAAAACATAGGATAATTTTCATCCCGGTAGAAGGTTCCCGTGGGATAATTTCCGACATTCACGCGGGCAACAGCTAGTATATTAAGACATAGGATAATTTTCATCCCGGTAGAAGGTTCCTGTGGGATAATTTCTGACATACACGCGGGCAACAGCTAGTATATTAAGACATAGGATAATTTTCATCCCGGTAGAAGGTTCCCGTGGGATAATATCCGACATACACGCGGGCGAAGCCGCTGGCAACAGCTAGTATGATAAGACATAGGATACTTTTCATCCCGGTAGAAGGTTCCCGTGGGATAATTTCCGACATACACGCGGGCAACAGCTAGTATATTAAGACATAGGATACTTTTCATCCCGGTAGAAGGTTCCCGTGGGATAATTTCCGACATACACGCGGGCAACAGCTAGTATATTAAGACATAGGATACTTTTCATCCCGGTAGAAGGTTCCCGTGGGATAATTTCCGACATACACGCGGGCGCAGCCACTGGCAACAGCTAGTATATTAAGACATAGGATACTTTTCATCCCGGTAGAAGGTTCCCGTGGGATAATTTCCGACATACACGCTGGCAACAGCTAGTATATTAAGACAAAGGATACTTTTCATCCCGGTAGAAGGTTCCCGTGGGATAATTTCCAACATACACGCGGGCTACAGCTAGTATATTAAGACATAGGATACTTTTCATCCCGGTAGAAGGTTCCCGTGGGATAATTTCCGACATTCACGCGGGCAACAGCTAGTATATTAAGACATAGGATACTTTTCATCCCGGTAGAAGGTTCCCGTGGGATAATTTCCGACATTCACGCGGGCAACAGCTAGTATATTAAGACATAGGATACTTTTCATCCCGGTAGAAGGTTCCCGTGGGATAATATCCGACATACACGCGGGCGAAGCCGCTGGCAACAGCTAGTATATTAAGACATAGGATACTTTTCATCCCGGTAGAAGGTTCCCGTGGGATAATTTCCGACATACACGCGGGCAACAGCTAGTATATTAAGACATATGATATTTTCATCCCGGTAGAAGGTTCCCGTGGGATAATATCCGACATACACGCGGGCGAAGCCGCTGGCAACAGCTAGTATATTAAGACATAGGATACTTTTCATCCCGGTAGAAGGTTCCCGTGGGATAATTTCCGACATTCACGCGGGCAACAGCTAGTATATTAAGACATAGGATAATTTTCATCCCGGTAGAAGGTTCCCGTGGGATAATTTCCGACATTCACGCGGGCAACAGCTAGTATATTAAGACATAGGACAATTTTCATCCCGGTAGAAGGTTCCTGTGGGATAATTTCTGACATACACGCGGGCAACAGCTAGTATATTAAGACATAGGATAATTTTCATCCCGGTAGAAGGTTCCCGTGGGATAATATCCGACATACACGCGGGCGAAGCCGCTGGCAACAGCTAGTATGATAAGACATAGGATACTTTTCATCCCGGTAGAAGGTTCCCGTGGGATAATTTCCGACATACACGCGGGCAACAGCTAGTATATTAAGACATAGGATACTTTTCATCCCGGTAGAAGGTTCCCGTGGGATAATTTCCGACATACACGCGGGCAACAGCTAGTATATTAAGACATAGGATACTTTTCATCCCGGTAGAAGGTTCCCGTGGGATAATTTCCGACATACACGCGGGCGCAGCCACTGGCAACAGCTAGTATATTAAGACATAGGATACTTTTCATCCCGGTAGAAGGTTCCCGTGGGATAATTTCCGACATACACGCTGGCAACAGCTAGTATATTAAGACAAAGGATACTTTTCATCCCGGTAGAAGGTTCCCGTGGGATAATTTCCGACATACACGCGGGCAACAGCTAGTATATTAAGACATAGGATACTTTTCATCCCGGTAGAAGGTTCCCGTGGGATAATATCCGACATTCACGCGGGCAACAGCTAGTATATTAAGACATAGGATACTTTTCATCCCGGTAGAAGGTTCCCGTGGGATAATTTCCGACATTCACGCGGGCAACAGCTAGTATATTAAGACATAGGATACTTTTCATCCCGGTAGAAGGTTCCCGTGGGATAATTTCCGACATACACGCGGGCAACAGCTAGTATATTAAGACATAGGATACTTTTCATCCCGGTAGAAGGTTCCCGTGGGATAATATCCGACATACACGCGGGCAACAGCTAGTATATTAAGACATAGGATACTTTTCATCCCGGTAGAAGGTTCCCGTGGGATAATTTCCGACATACACGCGGGCGCAGCCGCTGGCAACAGCTAGTATATTAAGACATAGGATACTTTTCATCCCGGTAGAAGCTTCCCGTGGGATAATATCCGACATTCACGCGGGCAACAGCTAGTATATTAAGACATAGGATACATTTCATCCCGGTAGAAGGTTTTCGTGGGATAATATCCGACATACACGCGGGCGAAGCCGCTGGCAACAGCTAGTATATTAAGACATAGGATACTTTTCATCCCGGTAGAAGGTTCCCGTGGGATAATTTCCGACATTCACGCGGGCAACAGCTAGTATATTAAGACATAGGATAATTTTCATCCCGGTAGAAGGTTCCCGTGGGATAATTTCCGACTTACACGCGGGCAACAGCTACTATATTAAGACATAGGATAATTTTCATCCCGGTAGAAGGTTCCCGTGGGATAATATCCGACATTCACGCGGGCAACAGCAAGTATATTAAGACATAGGATAATTTTCATCCCGGTAGAAGGTTCCCGTGGGATAATATCCGACATACACGCGGGCGAAGCCGCTGGCAACAGCTAGTATATTAAGACATAGGATACTTTTCATCCCGGTAGAAGGTTCCCGTGGGATAATTTCCGACATTCACGCGGGCAACAGCTAGTATATTAAGACATAGGATAATTTTCATCCCGGTAGAAGGTTCCCGTGGGATAATTTCCGACATACACGCGGGCAACAGCTAGTTTATTAAGACATAGGATAATTTTCATCCCGGTAAAAGGTTCCCGTGGGATAATATTCGACATACACGCGGGCGAAGCCGCTGGCAACAGCTAGTATATTAAGACATAGGATAATTTTCATCCCGGTAGAAGGTTCCCGTGGGATAATTTCCGACATACACGCGGGCTACAGCTAGTATATTAAGACATAGGATACTTTTCATGCCGGTAGAAGGTTCCCGTGGGATAATTTCCGACATACACGCGGGCAACAGCTAGTATATTAAGACATAGGATACTTTTCATCTCGGTAGAAGGTTCCCGACGGATAATTTCCGACATACACGCGGGCAACAGCTAGTATATTAAGACATAGGATAATTTTCATCCCGGTAGAAGGTTCCCGTGGGATAATATCCGACATACAGGCGGGCGAAGCCGCTGGCAACAGCTAGTATATTAAGACATAGGATACTTTTCATCCCGGTAGAAGGTTCCCGTGGGATAATTTCCGACATTCACGCGGGCAACAGCTAGTATATTAAGACATAGGATACTTTTCATCCCGGTAGAAGGTTCCCGTGGGATAATTTCCGACTTACACGCGGGCAACAGCTACTATATTAAGACATAGGATAATTTTCATCCTGGTAGAAGGTTCCCGTGGGATAATATCCGACATTCACGCAGGCAACAGCAAGTATATTAAGACATAGGATAATTTTCATCCCGGTAGAAGGTTCCCGTGGGATAATATCCGACATACACGCGGGCAACAGCTAGTATAATAAGACATAGGATACTTTTCATCCCAGTAGAAGGTTCCCGTGGGATAATTTCCGACATACACGCGGGCAACAGCTAGTATATTAAGACATAGGATACTTTTCATCCCGGTAGAAGGTTCCCGTGGGATAATTTCCGACTTACACGCGGGCAACAGCTACTATATTAAGACATAGGATAATTTTCATCCCGGTAGAAGGTTCCCGTGGGATAATTTCCGACATACACGCGGGCAACAGCTAGTATATTAAGACATAGGATACTTTTAATCCCGGTAGAAGGTTCCCGTGGGATAATTTCCGACATACACGCGGGCAACAGCTAGTATATTAAGACATAGGATAATTTTCATCCCGGTAGAAGGTTCCCGTGGGATAATATCCGACATACACGCGGGCGAAGCCGCTGGCAACAGCTAGTATATTAAGACATAGGATACTTTTCATCCCGGTAGAAGGTTCCCGTGGGATAATTTCCGACATTCACGCGGGCAACAGCTAGTATATTAAGACATAGGATAATTTTCATCCCGGTAGAAGGTTCCCGTGGGATAATTTCCGACATTCACGCGGGCAACAGCTAGTATATTAAGACATAGGATAATTTTCATCCCGGTAGAAGGTTCCTGTGGGATAATTTCTGACATACACGCGGGCAACAGCTAGTATATTAAGACATAGGATAATTTTCATCCCGGTAGAAGGTTCCCGTGGGATAATATCCGACATACACGCGGGCGAAGCCGCTGGCAACAGCTAGTGTGATAAGACATAGGATACTTTTCATCCCGGTAGAAGGTTCCCGTGGGATAATTTCCGACATACACGCGGGCAACAGCTAGTATATTAAAACATAGGATACTTTTTATCCCGGTAGAAGGTTCCCGTGGGATAATTTCCGACATACACGCGGGCAACAGCTAGTATATTAAGACATAGGATACTTTTCATCCCGGTAGAAGGTTCCCGTGGGATAATTTCCGACATACACGCGGGCGCAGCCGCTGGCAACAGCTAGTATATTAAGACATAGGATACTTTTCATCCCGGTAGAAGGTTCCCGTGGGATAATTTCCGACATACACGCTGGCAACAGCTAGTATATTAAGACAAAGGATACTTTTCATCCCGGTAGAAGGTTCCCGTGGGATAATTTCCGACATACACGCGGGCTACAGCTAGTATATAAAGACATAGGATACTTTTCATCCCGGTAGAAGGTTCCCGTGGGATAATATCCGACATTCACGCGGGCAACAGCTAGTATATTAAGACATAGGATACTTTTCATCCCGGTAGAAGGTTCCCGTGGGATAATTTCCGACATTCACGCGGGCAACAGCTAGTATATTAAGACATAGGATACTTTTCATCCCGGTAGAAGGTTCCCGTGGGATAATTTCCGACATACACGCGGGCAACAGCTAGTATATTAAAACATAGGATACTTTTCATCCCGGTAGAAGGTTCCCGTGGGATAATATCCGACATACACGCGGGCAACAGCTAGTATATTAAGACATAGGATACTTTTCATCCCGGTAGAAGGTTCCCGTGGGATAATTTCCGACATACACGCGGGCGCAGCCGCTGGCAACAGCTAGTATATTAAGACATAGGATACTTTTCATCCCGGTAGAAGCTTCCCGTGGGATAATATCCGACATTCACGTGGGCAACAGCTAGTATATTAAGACATAGGATACATTTCATCCCGGTAGAAGGTTCCCGTGGGATAATATCCGACATACACGCGGGCGAAGCCGCTGGCAACAGCTAGTATATTAAGACATAGGATACTTTTCATCCCGGTAGAAGGTTCCCGTGGGATAATTTCTGACATTCACGCGGGCAACAGCTAGTATATTAAGACATAGGATAATTTTCATCCCGGTAGAAGGTTCCCGTGGGATAATTTCCGACTTACACGCGGGCAACAGCTACTATATTAAGACATAGGATAATTTTCATCCCGGTATAAGGTTCCCGTGGGATAATATCCGACATTCACGAAGGCAACAGCAAGTATATTAAGACATAGGATAATTTTCATCCCGGTAGAAGGTTCCCGTGGGATAATATCCGACATACACGCGGGCGAAGCCGCTGGCAACAGCTAGTATATTAAGACATAGGATACTTTTCATCCCGGTAGAAGGTTCCCGTGGGATAATTTCCGACATTCACGCGGGCAACAATAGTATATTAAGACATAGGATAATTTTCATCCCGGTAGAAGGTTCCCGTGGGATAATTTCCGACATACACGCGGGCAACAGCTAGTTTATTAAGACATAGGATACTTTTCATCCCGGTAGAAGGTTCCCGTGGGATAATTTCCGACATACACGCGGGCAACAGCTAGTATATTAAGACATAGGATAATTTTCATCCCGGTAGAAGGTTCCCGTGGGATAATATCCGACATACACGCGGGCGAAGCCGCTGGCAACAGCTAGTATATTAAGACATAGGATACTTTTCATCCCGGTAGAAGGTTCCCGTGGGATAATTTCCGACATTCACGCGGGCAACAGCTAGTATATTAAGACATAGGATAATTTTCATCCCGGTAGAAGGATCCCGTGGGATAATTTCCGACATACACGCGGGCAACAGCTAGTATATTAAGACATAGGATACTTTTCATCCCGGTAGAAGGTTCCCGTGGGATAATATCCGACATTCACGCGGGCAACAGCTAGTATATTAAGACATAGGATACTTTTCATCCCGGTAGAAGGTTCCCGTGGGATAATATCCGACATACACGCGGGCGAAGCCGCTGGCAACAGCTAGTATATTAAGACATAGGATACTTTTCATCCCGGTAGAAGGTTCCCGTGGGATAATTTCCGACATACACGCGGGCAACAGCTAGTATATTAAGACATATGATAATTTTCATCCCGGTAGAAGGTTCCCGTGGGATAATATCCGACATACACGCGGGCGAAGCCGCTGGCAACAGCTAGTATATTAAGACATAGGATACTTTTCATCCCGGTAGAAGGTTCCCGTGGGATAATTTCCGACATTCACGCGGGCAACAGCTAGTATATTAAGACATAGGATAATTTTCATCCCGGTAGAAGGTTCCCGTGGGATAATTTCCGACATTCACGCGGGCAACAGCTAGTATATTAAGACATAGGATAATTTTCATCCCGGTAGAAGGTTCCTGTGGGATAATTTCTGACATACACGCGGGCAACAGCTAGTATATTAAGACATAGGATAATTTTCATCCCGGTAGAAGGTTCCCGTGGGATAATATCCGACATACACGCGGGCGAAGCCGCTGGCAACAGCTAGTATGATAAGACATAGGATACTTTTCATCCCGGTAGAAGGTTCCCGTGGGATAATTTCCGACATACACGCGGGCAACAGCTAGTATATTAAGACATAGGATACTTTTCATCCCGGTAGAAGGTTCCCGTGGGATAATTTCCGACATACACGCGGGCAACAGCTAGTATATTAAGACATAGGATACTTTTCATCCCGGTAGAAGGTTCCCGTGGGATAATTTCCGACATACACGCGGGCGCAGCCACTGGCAACAGCTAGTATATTAAGACATAGGATACTTTTCATCCCGGTAGAAGGTTCCCGTGGGATAATTTCCGACATACACGCTGGCAACAGCTAGTATATTAAGACAAAGGATACTATTCATCCCGGTAGAAGGTTCCCGTGGGATAATTTCCGACATACACGCGGGCTACAGCTAGTATATTAAGACATAGGATACTTTTCATCCCGGTAGAAGGTTCCCGTGGGATAATTTCCGACATTCACGCGGGCAACAGCTAGTATATTAAGACATAGGATACTTTTCATCCCGGTAGAAGGTTCCCGTGGGATAATTTCCGACATTCACGCGGGCAACAGCTAGTATATTAAGACATAGGATACAATTCATCCCGGTAGAAGGTTCCCGTGGGATAATATCCGACATACACGCGGGCGAAGCCGCTGGCAACAGCTAGTATATTAAGACATAGGATACTTTTCATCCCGGTAGAAGGTTCCCGTGGGATAATTTCCAACATACACGCGGGCAACAGCTAGTATATTAAGACATATGATATTTTCATCCCGGTAGAAGGTTCCCGTGGGATAATATCCGACATACACGCGGGCGAAGCCGCTGGCAACAGCTAGTATATTAAGACATAGGATACTTTTCATCCCGGTAGAAGGTTCCCGTGGGATAATTTCCGACATTCACGCGGGCAACAGCTAGTATATTAAGACATAGGATAATTTTCATCCCGGTAGAAGGTTCCCGTGGGATAATTTCTGACATTCACGCGGGCAACAGCTAGTATATTAAGACATAGGACAATTTTCATCCCGGTAGAAGGTTCCTGTGGGATAATTTCTGACATACACGCGGGCAACAGCTAGTATATTAAGACATAGGATAATTTTCATCCCGGTAGAAGGTTCCCGTGGGATAATATCCGACATACACGCGGGCGAAGCCGCTGGCAACAGCTAGTATATTAAGACATAGGATACTTTTCATCCCGGTAGAAGGTTCCCGTGGGATAATTTCCGACATACACGCTGGCAACAGCTAGTATATTAAGACAAAGGATACTTTTCATCCCGGTAGAAGGTTCCCGTGGGATAATTTCCGACATACACGCGGGCAACAGCTAGTATATTAAGACATAGGATACTTTTCATCCCGGTAGAAGGTTCCCGTGGGATAATATCCGACATTCACGCGGGCAACAGCTAGTATATTAAGACATAGGATACTTTTCATCCCGGTAGAAGGTTCCCGTGGGATAATTTCCGACATTCACGCGGGCAACAGCTAGTATATTAAGACATAGGATACTTTTCATCCCGGTAGAAGGTTCCCGTGGGATAATTTCCGACATACACGCGGGCAACAGCTAGTATATTAAGACATAGGATACTTTTCATCCCGGTAGAAGGTTCCCGTGGGATAATATCCGACATACACGCGGGCAACAGCTAGTATATTAAGACATAGGATACTTTTCATCCCGGTAGAAGGTTCCCGTGGGATAATTTCCGACATACACGCGGGCGCAGCCGCTGGCAACAGCTAGTATATTAAGACATAGGATACTTTTCATCCCGGTAGAAGCTTCCCGTGGGATAATATCCGACATTCACGCGGGCAACAGCTAGTATATTAAGACATAGGATACATTTCATCCCGGTAGAAGGTTTTCGTGGGATAATATCCGACATACACGCGGGCGAAGCCGCTCGCAACAGCTAGTATATTAAGACATAGGATACTTTTCATCCCGGTAGAAGGTTCCCGTGGGATAATTTCCGACATTCACGCGGGCAACAGCTAGTATATAAAGACATAGGATAATTTTCATCCCGGTAGAAGGTTCCCGTGGGATAATTTCCGACTTACACGCGGGCAACAGCTACTATATTAAGACATAGGATAATTTTCATCCCGGTAGAAGGTTCCCGTGGGATAATATCCGACATTCACGCGGGCAACAGCAAGTATATTAAGACATAGGATAATTTTCATCCCGGTAGAAGGTTCCCGTGGGATAATATCCGACATACACGCGGGCGAAGCCGCTGGCAACAGCTAGTATATTAAGACATAGGATACTTTTCATCCCGGTAGAAGGTTCCCGTGGGATAATTTCCGACATTCACGCGGGCAACAGCTAGTATATTAAGACATAGGATAATTTTCATCCCGGTAGAAGGTTCCCGTGGGATAATTTCCGACATACACGCGGGCAACAGCTAGTTTATTAAGACATAGGATAATTTTCATCCCGGTAAAAGGTTCCCGTGGGATAATATTCGACATACACGCGGGCGAAGCCGCTGGCAACAGCTAGTATATTAAGACATAGGATAATTTTCATCCCGGTAGAAGGTTCCCGTGGGATAATTTCCGACATACACGCGGGCTACAGCTAGTATATTAAGACATAGGATACTTTTCATGCCGGTAGAAGGTTCCCGTGGGATAATTTCCGACATACACGCGGGCAACAGCTAGTATATTAAGACATAGGATACTTTTCATCCCGGTAGAAGGTTCCCGTGGGATAATTTCCGACTTACACGCGGGCAACAGCTACTATATTAAGACATAGGATAATTTTCATCCTGGTAGAAGGTTCCCGTGGGATAATATCCGACATTCACGCAGGCAACAGCAAGTATATTAAGACATAGGATAATTTTCATCCCGGTAGAAGGTTCCCGTGGGATAATATCCGACATACACGCGGGCAACAGCTAGTATAATAAGACATAGGATACTTTTCATCCCAGTAGAAGGTTCCCGTGGGATAATTTCCGACATACACGCGGGCAACAGCTAGTATATTAAGACATAGGATACTTTTCATCCCGGTAGAAGGTTCCCGTGGGATAATTTCCGACTTACACGCGGGCAACAGCTACTATATTAAGACATAGGATAATTTTCATCCCGGTAGAAGGTTCCCGTGGGATAATTTCCGACATACACGCGGGCAACAGCTAGTATATTAAGACATAGGATACTTTTAATCCCGGTAGAAGGTTCCCGTGGGATAATTTCCGACATACACGCGGGCAACAGCTAGTATATTAAGACATAGGATAATTTTCATCCCGGTAGAAGGTTCCCGTGGGATAATATCCGACATACACGCGGGCGAAGCCGCTGGCAACAGCTAGTATATTAAGACATAGGATACTTTTCATCCCGGTAGAAGGTTCCCGTGGGATAATTTCCGACATTCACGCGGGCAACAGCTAGTATATTAAGACATAGGATAATTTTCATCCCGGTAGAAGGTTCCCGTGGGATAATTTCCGACATTCACGCGGGCAACAGCTAGTATATTAAGACATAGGATAATTTTCATCCCGGTAGAAGGTTCCTGTGGGATAATTTCTGACATACACGCGGGCAACAGCTAGTATATTAAGACATAGGATAATTTTCATCCCGGTAGAAGGTTCCCGTGGGATAATATCCGACATACACGCGGGCGAAGCCGCTGGCAACAGCTAGTATGATAAGACATAGGATACTTTTCATCCCGGTAGAAGGTTCCCGTGGGATAATTTCCGACATACACGCGGGCAACAGCTAGTATATTAAAACATAGGATACTTTTTATCCCGGTAGAAGGTTCCCGTGGGATAATTTCCGACATACACGCGGGCAACAGCTAGTATATTAAGACATAGGATACTTTTCATCCCGGTAGAAGGTTCCCGTGGGATAATTTCCGACATACACGCGGGCGCAGCCGCTGGCAACAGCTAGTATATTAAGACATAGGATACTTTTCATCCCGGTAGAAGGTTCCCGTGGGATAATTTCCGACATACACGCTGGCAACAGCTAGTATATTAAGACAAAGGATACTTTTCATCCCGGTAGAAGGTTCCCGTGGGATAATTTCCGACATACACGCGGGCTACAGCTAGTATATAAAGACATAGGATACTTTTCATCCCGGTAGAAGGTTCCCGTGGGATAATATCCGACATTCACGCGGGCAACAGCTAGTATATTAAGACATAGGATACTTTTCATCCCGGTAGAAGGTTCCCGTGGGATAATTTTCGACATTCACGCGGGCAACAGCTAGTATATTAAGACATAGGATACTTTTCATCCCGGTAGAAGGTTCCCGTGGGATAATTTCCGACATACACGCGGGCAACAGCTAGTATATTAAAACATAGGATACTTTTCATTCCGGTAGAAGGTTCCCGTGGGATAATATCCGACATACACGCGGGCAACAGCTAGTATATTAAGACATAGGATACTTTTCATCCCGGTAGAAGGTTCCCGTGGGATAATTTCCGACATACACGCGGGCGCAGCCGCTGGCAACAGCTAGTATATTAAGACATAGGATACTTTTCATCCCGGTAGAAGCTTCCCGTGGGATAATATCCGACATTCACGTGGGCAACAGCTAGTATATTAAGACATAGGATACATTTCATCCCGGTAGAAGGTTCCCGTGGGATAATATCCGACATACACGCGGGCGAAGCCGCTGGCAACAGCTAGTATATTAAGACATAGGATACTTTTCATCCCGGTAGAAGGTTCCCGTGGGATAATTTCTGACATTCACGCGGGCAACAGCTAGTATATTAAGACATAGGATAATTTTCATCCCGGTAGAAGGTTCCCGTGGGATAATTTCCGACTTACACGCGGGCAACAGCTACTATATTAAGACATAGGATAATTTTCATCCCGGTATAAGGTTCCCGTGGGATAATATCCGACATTCACGCGGGCAACAGCAAGTATATTAAGACATAGGATAATTTTCATCCCGGTAGAAGGTTCCCGTGGGATAATATCCGACATACACGCGGGCGAAGCCGCTGGCAACAGCTAGTATATTAAGACATAGGATACTTTTCATCCCGGTAGAAGGTTCCCGTGGGATAATTTCCGACATTAACGCGGGCAACAATAGTATATTAAGACATAGGATAATTTTCATCCCGGTAGAAGGTTCCCGTGGGATAATTTCCGACATACACGCGGGCAACAGCTAGTTTATTAAGACATAGGATACTTTTCATCCCGGTAGAAGGTTCCCGTGGGATAATTTCCGACATACACGCGGGCAACAGCTAGTATATTAAGACATAGGATAATTTTCATCCCGGTAGAAGGTTCCCGTGGGATAATATCCGACATACACGCGGGCGAAGCCGCTGGCAACAGCTAGTATATTAAGACATAGGATACTTTTCATCCCGGTAGAAGGTTCCCGTGGGATAATTTCCGACATTCACGCGGGCAACAGCTAGTATATTAAGACATAGGATAATTTTCATCCCGGTAGAAGGATCCCGTGGGATAATTTCCGACATACACGCGGGCAACAGCTAGTATATTAAGACATAGGATACTTTTCATCTCGGTAGAAGGTTCCCGTGGGATAATTTCCGACATACACGCGGGCAACAGCTAGTATATTAAGACATAGGATAATTTTCATCCCGGTAGAAGGTTCCCGTGGGATAATATCCGACATACAGGCGGGCGAAGCCGCTGGCAACAGCTAGTATATTAAGACATAGGATACTTTTCATCCCGGTAGAAGGTTCCCGTGGGATAATTTCCGACATTCACGCGGGCAACAGCTAGTATATTAAGACATAGGATAGTTTTCATCCCGGTAGAAGGTTCCCGTGGGATAATTTCCGACTTACACGCTGGCAACAGCTACTATATTAAGACATAGGATAATTTTCATCCCGGTAGAAGGTTCCCGTGGGATAATTTCCGACATACACGCGGGCAACAGCTAGTATATTAAGACATAGGATAATTTTCATCCCGGTAGAAGGTTCCCGTGGGATAATATCCGACATACACGCGGCCAACAGCTAGTATAATAAGACATAGGATACTTTTCATCCCGGTAGAAGGTTCCCGTGGGATAATTTCCGACATTCACGCGGGCAACAGCTAGTATATTAAGACATAGGATACTTTTCATCCCGGTAGAAGGTTCCCGTGGGATAATTTCCGACATTCACGCGGGCAACAGCTAGTATATTAAGACATAGGATAATTTTCATCCCGGTAGAAGGTTCCCGTGGGATAATTTCAGACATTCACGCGGGCAACAGCTAGTATATTAAGACATAGGATAATTTTCATCCCGGTAGAAGGTTCCTGTGGGATAATTTCTGACATACACGCGGGCAACAGCTAGTATATTAAGACATAAGATAATTTTCATCCCGGTAGAAGGTTCCCGTGGGATAATATCCGACATACACGCGGGCAACAGCTAGTATATTAAGACATAGGATAATTTTCATCCCGGTAGAAGGTTCCTGTGGGATAATTTCTGACATACACGCGGGCAACAGCTAGTATATTAAGACATAGGATAATTTTCATCCCGGTAGAAGGTTCCCGTGGGATAATACCCGACATACACGCGGGCGAAGCCGCTGGCAACAGCTAGTATATTAAGACATAGGATACTTTTCATCCCGGTAGAAGGTTCCCGTGGGATAATTTCCGACATACACGCGGGCGCAGCCGCTGGCAACAGCTAGTATATTAAGACATAGGATACTTTTCATCCCGGTAGAAGGTTCCCGTGGGATAATTTCCGACATACACGCTGGCAACAGCTAGTATATTAAGACAAAGGATACTTTTCATCCCGGTAGAAGGTTCCCGTGGGATAATTTCCGACATACACGCGGGCTACAGCTAGTATATTAAGACATAGGATACTTTTCATCCCGGTAGAAGGTTCCCGTGGGATAATATCCGACATTCACGCGGGCAACAGCTAGTATATTAAGACATAGGATACTTTTCATCCCGGTAGAAGGTTCCCGTGGGATAATTTCCGACATTCACGCGGGCAACAGCTAGTATATTAAGACATAGGATACTTTTCATCCCGGTAGAAGGTTCCCGTGGGATAATTTCCGACATACACGCGGGCAACAGCTAGTATATTAAGACATAGGATACTTTTCATCCCGGTAGAAGGTTCCCGTGGGATAATTTTCGACATACACGCGGGCGCAGCCGCTGGCAACAGCTAGTATATTAAGACATAGGATACTTTTCATCCCGGTAGAAGGTTCCCGTGGGATAATATCCGACATTCACGCGGGCAACAGCTAGTATATTAAGACATAGGATACTTTTTATCCCGGTAGAAGGTTCCCGTGGGATAATATCCGACATACACGCGGGCGAAGCCGCTGGCAACAGCTAGTATATTAAGACATAGGATACTTTTCATCCCGGTAGAAGGTTCCCGTGGGATAATTTCCGACATACACGCGGGCAACAGCTAGTATATTAAGACATATGATAATTTTCATCCCGGTAGAAGGTTCCCGTGGGATAATATCCGACATACACGCGGGCGAAGCCGCTGGCAACAGCTAGTATATTAAGACATAGGATACTTTTCATCCCGGTAGAAGGTTCCCGTGGGATAATTTCCGACATTCACGCGGGCAACAGCTAGTATATTAAGACATAGGATAATTTTCATCCCGGTAGAAGGTTCCCGTGGGATAATTTCCGACATTCACGCAGGCAACAGCAAGTATATTAAGACATAGGATAATTTTCATCCCGGTAGAAGGTTCCCGTGGGATAATATCCGACATACACGCGGGCAACAGCTAGTATAATAAGACATAGGATACTTTTCATCCCAGTAGAAGGTTCCCGTGGGATAATTTCCGACATACACGCGGGCAACAGCTAGTATATTAAGACATAGGATACTTTTCATCCCGGTAGAAGGTTCCCGTGGGATAATTTCCGACTTACACGCGGGCAACAGCTACTATATTAAGACATAGGATAATTTTCATCCCGGTAGAAGGTTCCCGTGGGATAATTTCCGACATACACGCGGGCAACAGCTAGTATATTAAGACATAGGATACTTTTAATCCCGGTAGAAGGTTCCCGTGGGATAATTTCCGACATACACGCGGGCAACAGCTAGTATATTAAGACATAGGATAATTTTCATCCCGGTAGAAGGTTCCCGTGGGATAATATCCGACATACACGCGGGCGAAGCCGCTGGCAACAGCTAGTATATTAAGACATAGGATACTTTTCATCCCGGTAGAAGGTTCCCGTGGGATAATTTCCGACATTCACGCGGGCAACAGCTAGTATATTAAGACATAGGATAATTTTCATCCCGGTAGAAGGTTCCCGTGGGATAATTTCCGACATTCACGCGGGCAACAGCTAGTATATTAAGACATAGGATAATTTTCATCCCGGTAGAAGGTTCCTGTGGGATAATTTCTGACATACACGCGGGCAACAGCTAGTATATTAAGACATAGGATAATTTTCATCCCGGTAGAAGGTTCCCGTGGGATAATATCCGACATACACGCGGGCGAAGCCGCTGGCAACAGCTAGTATGATAAGACATAGGATACTTTTCATCCCGGTAGAAGGTTCCCGTGGGATAATTTCCGACATACACGCGGGCAACAGCTAGTATATTAAAACATAGGATACTTTTTATCCCGGTAGAAGGTTCCCGTGGGATAATTTCCGACATACACGCGGGCAACAGCTAGTATATTAAGACATAGGATACTTTTCATCCCGGTAGAAGGTTCCCGTGGGATAATTTCCGACATACACGCGGGCGCAGCCGCTGGCAACAGCTAGTATATTAAGACATAGGATACTTTTCATCCCGGTAGAAGGTTCCCGTGGGATAATTTCCGACATACACGCTGGCAACAGCTAGTATATTAAGACAAAGGATACTTTTCATCCCGGTAGAAGGTTCCCGTGGGATAATTTCCGACATACACGCGGGCTACAGCTAGTATATAAAGACATAGGATACTTTTCATCCCGGTAGAAGGTTCCCGTGGGATAATATCCGACATTCACGCGGGCAACAGCTAGTATATTAAGACATAGGATACTTTTCATCCCGGTAGAAGGTTCCCGTGGGATAATTTCCGACATTCACGCGGGCAACAGCTAGTATATTAAGACATAGGATACTTTTCATCCCGGTAGAAGGTTCCCGTGGGATAATTTCCGACATACACGCGGGCAACAGCTAGTATATTAAAACATAGGATACTTTTCATCCCGGTAGAAGGTTCCCGTGGGATAATATCCGACATACACGCGGGCAACAGCTAGTATATTAAGACATAGGATACTTTTCATCCCGGTAGAAGGTTCCCGTGGGATAATTTCCGACATACACGCGGGCGCAGCCGCTGGCAACAGCTAGTATATTAAGACATAGGATACTTTTCATCCCGGTAGAAGCTTCCCGTGGGATAATATCCGACATTCACGTGGGCAACAGCTAGTATATTAAGACATAGGATACATTTCATCCCGGTAGAAGGTTCCCGTGGGATAATATCCGACATACACGCGGGCGAAGCCGCTGGCAACAGCTAGTATATTAAGACATAGGATACTTTTCATCCCGGTAGAAGGTTCCCGTGGGATAATTTCTGAAATTCACGCGGGCAACAGCTAGTATATTAAGACATAGGATAATTTTCATCCCGGTAGAAGGTTCCCGTGGGATAATTTCCGACTTACACGCGGGCAACAGCTACTATATTAAGACATAGGATAATTTTCATCCCGGTATAAGGTTCCCGTGGGATAATATCCGACATTCACGCGGGCAACAGCAAGTATATTAAGACATAGGATAATTTTCATCCCGGTAGAAGGTTCCCGTGGGATAATATCCGACATACACGCGGGCGAAGCCGCTGGCAACAGCTAGTATATTAAGACATAGGATACTTTTCATCCCGGTAGAAGGTTCCCGTGGGATAATTTCCGACATTAACGCGGGCAACAATAGTATATTAAGACATAGGATAATTTTCATCCCGGTAGAAGGTTCCCGTGGGATAATTTCCGACATACACGCGGGCAACAGCTAGTTTATTAAGACATAGGATACTTTTCATCCCGGTAGAAGGTTCCCGTGGGATAATTTCCGACATACACGCGGGCAACAGCTAGTATATTAAGACATAGGATAATTTTCATCCCGGTAGAAGGTTCCCGTGGGATAATATCCGACATACACGCGGGCGAAGCCGCTGGCAACAGCTAGTATATTAAGACATAGGATACTTTTCATCCCGGTAGAAGGTTCCCGTGGGATAATTTCCGACATTCACGCGGGCAACAGCTAGTATATTAAGACATAGGATAATTTTCATCCCGGTAGAAGGATCCCGTGGGATAATTTCCGACATACACGCGGGCAACAGCTAGTATATTAAGACATAGGATACTTTTCATCTCGGTAGAAGGTTCCCGTGGGATAATTTCCGACATACACGCGGGCAACAGCTAGTATATTAAGACATAGGATAATTTTCATCCCGGTAGAAGGTTCCCGTGGGATAATATCCGACATACAGGCGGGCGAAGCCGCTGGCAACAGCTAGTATATTAAGACATAGGATACTTTTCATCCCGGTAGAAGGTTCCCGTGGGATAATTTCCGACATTCACGCGGGCAACAGCTAGTATATTAAGACATAGGATAGTTTTCATCCCGGTAGAAGGTTCCCGTGGGATAATTTCCGACTTACACGCGGGCAACAGCTACTATATTAAGACATAGGATAATTTTCATCCCGGTAGAAGGTTCCCGTGGGATAATTTCCGACATACACGCGGGCAACAGCTAGTATATTAAGACATAGGATAATTTTCATCCCGGTAGAAGGTTCCCGTGGGATAATATCCGACATACACGCGGCCAACAGCTAGTATAATAAGACATAGGATACTTTTCATCCCGGTAGAAGGTTCCCGTGGGATAATTTCCGACATTCACGCGGGCAACAGCTAGTATATTAAGACATAGGATACTTTTCATCCCGGTAGAAGGTTCCCGTGGGATAATTTCCGACATTCACGCGGGCAACAGCTAGTATATTAAGACATAGGATAATTTTCATCCCGGTAGAAGGTTCCCGTGGGATAATTTCAGACATTCACGCGGGCAACAGCTAGTATATTAAGACATAGGATAATTTTCATCCCGGTAGAAGGTTCCTGTGGGATAATTTCTGACATACACGCGGGCAACAGCTAGTATATTAAGACATAAGATAATTTTCATCCCGGTAGAAGGTTCCCGTGGGATAATATCCGACATACACGCGGGCAACAGCTAGTATATTAAGACATAGGATAATTTTCATCCCGGTAGAAGGTTCCTGTGGGATAATTTCTGACATACACGCAGGCAACAGCTAGTATATTAAGACATAGGATAATTTTCATCCCGGTAGAAGGTTCCCGTGGGATAATACCCGACATACACGCGGGCGAAGCCGCTGGCAACAGCTAGTATATTAAGACATAGGATACTTTTCATCCCGGTAGAAGGTTCCCGTGGGATAATACCCGACATACACGCGGGCGAAGCCGCTGGCAACAGCTAGTATATTAAGACATAGGATACTTTTCATCCCGGTAGAAGGTTCCCGTGGGATAATTTCCGACATACACGCGGGCGCAGCCGCTGGCAACAGCTAGTATATTAAGACATAGGATACTTTTCATCCCGGTAGAAGGTTCCCGTGGGATAATTTCCGACATACACGCTGGCAACAGCTAGTATATTAAGACAAAGGATACTTTTCATCCCGGTAGAAGGTTCCCGTGGGATAATTTCCGACATACACGCGGGCTACAGCTAGTATATTAAGACATAGGATACTTTTCATCCCGGTAGAAGGTTCCCGTGGGATAATATCCGACATTCACGCGGGCAACAGCTAGTATATTAAGACATAGGATACTTTTCATCCCGGTAGAAGGTTCCCGTGGGATAATTTCCGACATTCACGCGGGCAACAGCTAGTATATTAAGACATAGGATACTTTTCATCCCGGTAGAAGGTTCCCGTGGGATAATTTCCGACATACACGCGGGCAACAGCTAGTATATTAAGACATAGGATACTTTTCATCCCGGTAGAAGGTTCCCGTGGGATAATTTTCGACATACACGCGGGCGCAGCCGCTGGCAACAGCTAGTATATTAAGACATAGGATACTTTTCATCCCGGTAGAAGGTTCCCGTGGGATAATATCCGACATTCACGCGGGCAACAGCTAGTATATTAAGACATAGGATACTTTTCATCCCGGTAGAAGGTTCCCGTGGGATAATATCCGACATACACGCGGGCGAAGCCGCTGGCAACAGCTAGTATATTAAGACATAGGATACTTTTCATCCCGGTAGAAGGTTCCCGTGGGATAATTTCCGACATACACGCGGGCAACAGCTAGTATATTAAGACATATGATAATTTTCATCCCGGTAGAAGGTTCCCGTGGGATAATATCCGACATACACGCGGGCGAAGCCGCTGGCAACAGCTAGTATATTAAGACATAGGATACTTTTCATCCCGGTAGAAGGTTCCCGTGGGATAATTTCCGACATTCACGCGGGCAACAGCTAGTATATTAAGACATAGGATAATTTTCATCCCGGTAGAAGGTTCCCGTGGGATAATTTCCGACATTCACGCGGGCAACAGCTAGTATATTAAGACATAGGATAATTTTCATCCCGGTAGAAGGTTCCTGTGGGATAATTTCTGACATACACGCGGGCAACAGCTAGTATATTAAGACATAGGATAATTTTCATCCCGGTAGAAGGTTCCCGTGGGATAATATCCGACATACACGCGGGCGAAGCCGCTGGCAACAGCTAGTATGATAAGACATAGGATACTTTTCATCCCGGTAGAAGGTTCCCGTGGGATAATTTCCGACATATACGCGGGCAACAGCTAGTATATTAAGACATAGGATACGTTTCATCCCGGTAGAAGGTTCCCGTGGGATAATTTCCGACATACACGCGGGCAACAGCTAGTATATTAAGACATAGGATACTTTTCATCCCGGTAGAAGGTTCCCGTGGGATAATTTCCGACATACACGCGGGCGCAGCCACTAGCAACAGCTAGTATATTAAGACATAGGATACTTTTCATCCCGGTAGAAGGTTCCCGTGGGATAATTTCCGACATACACGCTGGCAACAGCTAGTATATTAAGACAAAGGATACTTTTCATCCCGGTAGAAGGTTCCCGTGGGATAATTTCCGACATACACGCGAGCTACAGCTAGTATATTAAGACATAGGATACTTTTCATCCCGGTAGAAGGTTCCCGTGGGATAATTTCCGACATTCACGCGGGCAACAGCTAGTATATTAAGACATAGGATACTTTTCATCCCGGTAGAAGGTTCCCGTGGGATAATTTCCGACATTCACGCGGGCAACAGCTAGTATATTAAGACATAGGATACTTTTCATCCCGGTAGAAGGTTCCCGTGGGATAATATCCGACATACACGCGGGCGAAGCCGCTGGCAACAGCTAGTATATTAAGACATAGGATACTTTTCATCCCGGTAGAAGGTTCCCGTGGGATAATTTCCGACATACACGCGGGCAACAGCTAGTATATTAAGACATATGATAATTTTCATCCCGGTAGAAGGTTCCCGTGGGATAATATCCGACATACACGCGGACGAAGCCGCTGGCAACAGCTAGTATATTAAGACATAGGATACTTTTCATCCCGGTAGAAGGTTCCCGTGGGATAATTTCCGACATTCACGCGGGCAACAGCTAGTATATTAAGACATAGGATAATTTTCATCCCGGTAGAAGGTTCCCGTGGGATAATTTCCGACATTCACGCGGGCAACAGCTAGTATATTAAGACATAGGATAATTTTCATCCCGGTAGAAGGTTCCTGTGGGATAATTTCTGACATACACGCGGGCAACAGCTAGTATATTAAGACATAGGATAATTTTCATCCCGGTAGAAGGTTCCCGTGGGATAATATCCGACATACACGCGGGCGAAGCCGCTGGCAACAGCTAGTATGATAAGACATAGGATACTTTTCATCCCGGTAGAAGGTTCCCGTGGGATAATTTCCGACATACACGCGGGCAACAGCTAGTATATTAAGACATAGGATACTTTTCATCCCGGTAGAAGGTTCCCGTGGGATAATTTCCGACATACACGCGGGCAACAGCTAGTATATTAAGACATAGGATACTTTTCATCCCGGTAGAAGGTTCCCGTGGGATAATTTCCGACATACACGCGGGCGCAGCCACTGGCAACAGCTAGTATATTAAGACATAGGATACTTTTCATCCCGGTAGAAGGTTCCCGTGGGATAATTTCCGACATACACGCTGGCAACAGCTAGTATATTAAGACAAAGGATACTTTTCATCCCGGTAGAAGGTTCCCGTGGGATAATTTCCGACATACACGCGGGCTACAGCTAGTATATTAAGACATAGGATACTTTTCATCCCGGTAGAAGGTTCCCGTGGGATAATATCCGACATTCACGCGGGCAACAGCTAGTATATTAAGACATAGGATACTTTTCATCCCGGTAGAAGGTTCCCGTGGGATAATATCCGACATACACGCGGGCGAAGCCGCTGGCAACAGCTAGTATATTAAGACATAGGATACTTTTCATCCCGGTAGAAGGTTCCCGTGGGATAATTTCCGACATACACGCGGGCAACAGCTAGTATATTAAGACATATGATAATTTTCATCCCGGTAGAAGGTTCCCGTGGGATAATATCCGACATACACGCGGGCGAAGCCGCTGGCAACAGCTAGTATATTAAGACATAGGATACTTTTCATCCCGGTAGAAGGTTCCCGTGGGATAATTTCCGACATTCACGCGGGCAACAGCTAGTATATTAAGACATAGGATAATTTTCATCCCGGTAGAAGGTTCCCGTGGGATAATTTCTGACATTCACGCGGGCAACAGCTAGTATATTAAGACATAGGATAATTTTCATCCCGGTAGAAGGTTCCTGTGGGATAATTTCTGACATACACGCGGGCAACAGCTAGTATATTAAGACATAGGATAATTTTCATCCCGGTAGAAGGTTCCCGTGGGATAATATCCGACATACACGCGGGCGAAGCCGCTGGCAACAGCTAGTATGATAAGACATAGGATACTTTTCATCCCGGTAGAAGGTTCCCGTGGGATAATTTCCGACATACACGCGGGCAACAGCTAGTATATTAAGACATAGGATACTTTTCATCCCGGTAGAAGGTTCCCGTGGGATAATTTCCGACATACACGCGGGCAACAGCTAGTATATTAAGACATAGGATACTTTTCATCCCGGTAGAAGGTTCCCGTGGGATAATTTCCGACATACACGCGGGCGCAGCCACTGGCAACAGCTAGTATATTAAGACATAGGATACTTTTCATCCCGGTAGAAGGTTCCCGTGGGATAATTTCCGACATACACGCTGGCAACAGCTAGTATATTAAGACAAAGGATACTTTTCATCCCGGTAGAAGGTTCCCGTGGGATAATTTCCGACATACACGCGGGCTACAGCTAGTATTTTAAGACATAGGATACTTTTCATCCCGGTAGAAGGTTCCCGTGGGATAATTTCCGACATTCACGCGGGCAACAGCTAGTATATTAAGACATAGGATACTTTTCATCCCGGTAGAAGGTTCCCGTGGGATAATTTCCGACATTCACGCGGGCAACAGCTAGTATATTAAGACATAGGATACTTTTCATCCCGGTAGAAGGTTCCCGTGGGATAATATCCGACATACACGCGGGCGAAGCCGCTGGCAACAGCTAGTATATTAAGACATAGGATACTTTTCATCCCGGTAGAAGGTTCCCGTGGGATAATTTCCGACATACACGCGGGCAACAGCTAGTATATTAAGACATATGATAATTTTCATCCCGGTAGAAGGTTCCCGTGGGATAATATCCGACATACACGCGGGCGAAGCCGCTGGCAACAGCTAGTATATTAAGACATAGGATACTTTTCATCCCGGTAGAAGGTTCCCGTGGGATAATTTCCGACATTCACGCGGGCAACAGCTAGTATATTAAGACATAGGATAATTTTCATCCCGGTAGAAGGTTCCCGTGGGATAATTTCCGACATTCACGCGGGCAACAGCTAGTATATTAAGACATAGGATAATTTTCATCCCGGTAGAAGGTTCCTGTGGGATAATTTCTGACATACACGCGGGCAACAGCTAGTATATTAAGACATAGGATAATTTTCATCCCGGTAGAAGGTTCCCGTGGGATAATATCCGACATACACGCGGGCGAAGCCGCTGGCAACAGCTAGTATGATAAGACATAGGATACTTTTCATCCCGGTAGAAGGTTCCCGTGGGATAATTTCCGACATACACGCGGGCAACAGCTAGTATATTAAGACATAGGATACTTTTCATCCCGGTAGAAGGTTCCCGTGGGATAATTTCCGACATACACGCGGGCAACAGCTAGTATATTAAGACATAGGATACTTTTCATCCCGGTAGAAGGTTCCCGTGGGATAATTTCCGACATACACGCGGGCGCAGCCACTGGCAACAGCTAGTATATTAAGACATAGGATACTTTTCATCCCGGTAGAAGGTTCCCGTGGGATAATTTCCGACATACACGCTGGCAACAGCTAGTATATTAAGACAAAGGATACTTTTCATCCCGGTAGAAGGTTCCCGTGGGATAATTTCCGACATACACGCGGGCTACAGCTAGTATATTAAGACATAGGATGCTTTTCATCCCGGTAGAAGGTTCCCGTGGGATAATATCCGACATTCACGCGGGCAACAGCTAGTATATTAAGACATAGGATACTTTTCATCCCGGTAGAAGGTTCCCGTGGGATAATTTCCGACATTCACGCGGGCAACAGCTAGTATATTAAGACATAGGATACTTTTCATCCCGGTAGAAGGTTCCCGTGGGATAATTTCCGACATACACGCGGGCAACAGCTAGTATATTAAGACATAGGATACTTTTCATCCCGGTAGAAGGTTCCGGTGGGATAATATCCGACATACACGCGGGCAACAGCTAGTATATTAAGACATAGGATACTTTTTATCCCGGTAGAAGGTTCCCGTGGGATAATTTCCGACATACACGCGGGCGCAGCCGCTGGCAACAGCTAGTATATTAAGACATAGGATACTTTTCATCCCGGTAGAAGCTTCCCGTGGGATAATATCCGACATTCACGCGGGCAACAGCTAGTATATTAAGACATAGGATACATTTCATCCCGGTAGAAGGTTTTCGTGGGATAATATCCGACATACACGCGGGCGAAGCCGCTGGCAACAGCTAGTATATTAAGACATAGGATACTTTTCATCCCGGTAGAAGGTTCCCGTGGGATAATTTCCGACATTCACGCGGGCAACAGCTAGTATATTAAGACATAGGATAATTTTCATCCCGGTAGAAGGTTCCCGTGGGATAATTTCCGACTTACACGCGGGCAACAGCTACTATATTAAGACATAGGATAATTTTCATCCCGGTATAAGGTTCCCGTGGGATAATATCCGACATTCACGCGGGCAACAGCAAGTATATTAAGACATAGGATAATTTTCATCCCGGTAGAAGGTTCCCGTGGGATAATATCCGACATACACGCGGGCAAAGCCACTGGCAACAGCTAGTATATTAAGACATAGGATACTTTTCATCCCGGTAGAAGGTTCCCGTGGGATAATTTCCGACATTCACGCGGGCAACAGCTAGTTTATTAAGACATAGGATAATTTTCATCCCGGTAGAAGGTTCCCGTGGGATAATTTCCGACATACACGCGGGCAACAGCTAGTTTATTAAGACATAGGATAATTTTCATCCCGGTAAAAGGTTCCCGTGGGATAATATTCGACATACACGCGGGCGAAGCCGCTGGCAACAGCTAGTATATTAAGACATAGGATAATTTTCATCCCGGTAGAAGGTTCCCGTGGGATAATTTCCGACATACACGCGGGCTACAGCTAGTATATTAAGACATAGGATAATTTTCATCCCGGTAGAAGGTTCCCGTGGGATAATATCCGACATACAGGCGGGCGAAGCCGCTGGCAACAGCTAGTATATTAAGACATAGGATACTTTTCATCCCGGTAGAAGGTTCCCGTGGGATAATTTCCGACATTCACGCGGGCAACAGCTAGTATATTAAGACATAGGATACTTTTCATCCCGGTAGAAGGTTCCCGTGGGATAATTTCCGACTTACACGCGGGCAACAGCTACTATATTAAGACATAGGATAATTTTCATCCTGGTAGAAGGTTCCCGTGGGATAATATCCGACATTCACGCAGGCAACAGCAAGTATATTAAGACATAGGATAATTTTCATCCCGGTAGAAGGTTCCCGTGGGATAATATCCGACATACACGCGGGCAACAGCTAGTATAATAAGACATAGGATACTTTTCATCCCGGTAGAAGGTTCCCGTGGGATAATTTCCGACATACACGCGGGCAACAGTTAGTATATTAAGACATAGGATACTTTTCATCCCGGTAGAAGGTTCCCGTGGGATAATTTCCGACTTACACGCGGGCAACAGCTACTATATTAAGACATAGGATAATTTTCATCCCGGTAGAAGGTTCCCGTGGGATAATTTCCGACATACACGCGGGCAACAGCTAGTATATTAAGACATAGGATACTTTTAATCCCGGTAGAAGGTTCCCGTGGGATAATTTCCGACATACACGCGGGCAACAGCTAGTATATTAAGACATAGGATAATTTTCATCCCGGTAGAAGGTTCCCGTGGGATAATATCCGACATACACGCGGGCGAAGCCGCTGGCAACAGCTAGTATATTAAGACATAGGATACTTTTCATCCCGGTAGAAGGTTCCCGTGGGATAATTTCCGACATTCACGCGGGCAACAGCTAGTATATTAAGACATAGGATAATTTTCATCCCGGTAGAAGGTTCCCGTGGGATAATTTCCGACATTCACGCGGGCAACAGCTAGTATATTAAGACATAGGATAATTTTCATCCCGGTAGAAGGTTCCTGTGGGATAATTTCTGACATACACGCGGGCAACAGCTAGTATATTAAGACATAGGATAATTTTCATCCCGGTAGAAGGTTCCCGTGGGATAATATCCGACATACACGCGGGCGAAGCCGCTGGCAACAGCTAGTATGATAAGACATAGGATACTTTTCATCCCGGTAGAAGGTTCCCGTGGGATAATTTCCGACATACACGCGGGCAACAGCTAGTATATTAAAACATAGGATACTTTTCATCCCGGTAGAAGGTTCCCGTGGGATAATTTCCGACATACACGCGGGCAACAGCTAGTATATTAAGACATAGGATACTTTTCATCCCGGTAGAAGGTTCCCGTGGGATAATTTCCGACATACACGCGGGCGCAGCCGCTGGCAACAGCTAGTATATTAAGACATAGGATACTTTTCATCCCGGTAGAAGGTTCCCGTGGGATAATTTCCGACATACACGCTGGCAACAGCTAGTATATTAAGACAAAGGATACTTTTCATCCCGGTAGAAGGTTTCCGTGGGATAATTTCCGACATACACGCGGGCTACAGCTAGTATATTAAGACATAGGATACTTTTCATCCCGGTAGAAGGTTCCCGTGGGATAATATCCGACATTCACGCGGGCAACAGCTAGTATATTAAGACATAGGATACTTTTCATCCCGGTAGAAGGTTCCCGTGGGATAATTTCCGACATTCACGCGGGCAACAGCTAGTATATTAAGACATAGGATACTTTTCATCCCGGTAGAAGGTTCCCGTGGGATAATTTCCGACATACACGCGGGCAACAGCTAGTATATTAAAACATAGGATACTTTTCATCCCGGTAGAAGGTTCCCGTGGGATAATATCCGACATACACGCGGGCAACAGCTAGTATATTAAGACATAGGATACTTTTCATCCCGGTAGAAGGTTCCCGTGGGATAATTTCCGACATACACGCGGGCGCAGCCGCTGGCAACAGCTAGTATATTAAGACATAGGATACTTTTCATCCCGGTAGAAGCTTCCCGTGGGATAATATCCGACATTCACGTGAGCAACAGCTAGTATATTAAGACATAGGATACATTTCATCCCGGTAGAAGGTTCCCGTGGGATAATATCCGACATACACGCGGGCGAAGCCGCTGGCAACAGCTAGTATATTAAGACATAGGATACTTTTCATCCCGGTAGAAGGTTCCCGTGGGATAATTTCTGACATTCACGCGGGCAACAGCTAGTATATTAAGACATAGGATAATTTTCATCCCGGTAGAAGGTTCCCGTGGGATAATTTCCGACTTACACGCGGGCAACAGCTACTATATTAAGACATAGGATAATTTTCATCCCGGTATAAGGTTCCCGTGGGATAATATCCGACATTCACGCGGGCAACAGCAAGTATATTAAGACATAGGATAATTTTCATCCCGGTAGAAGGTTCCCGTGGGATAATATCCGACATACACGCGGGCGAAGCCGCTGGCAACAGCTAGTATATTAAGACATAGGATACTTTTCATCCCGGTAGAAGGTTCCCGTGGGATAATTTCCGACATTCACGCGGGCAACAATAGTATATTAAGACATAGGATAATTTTCATCCCGGTAGAAGGTTCCCGTGGGATAATTTCCGACATACACGCGGGCAACAGCTAGTTTATTAAGACATAGGATACTTTTCATCCCGGTAGAAGGTTCCCGTGGGATAATTTCCGACATACACGCGGGCAACAGCTAGTATATTAAGACATAGGATAATTTTCATCCCGGTAGAAGGTTCCCGTGGGATAATATCCGACATACACGCGGGCGAAGCCGCTGGCAACAGCTAGTATATTAAGACATAGGATACTTTTCATCCCGGTAGAAGGTTCCCGTGGGATAATTTCCGACATTCACGCGGGCAACAGCTAGTATATTAAGATATAGGATAATTTTCATCCCGGTAGAAGGTTCCCGTGGGATAATTTCCGACATTCACGCGGGCAACAATAGTATATTAAGACATAGGATAATTTTCATCCCGGTAGAAGGTTCCCGTGGGATAATTTCCGACATACACGCGGGCAACAGCTAGTTTATTAAGACATAGGATACTTTTCATCCCGGTAGAAGGTTCCCGTGGGATAATTTCCGACATACACGCGGGCAACAGCTAGTATATTAAGACATAGGATAATTTTCATCCCGGTAGAAGGTTCCCGTGGGATAATATCCGACATACACGCGGGCGAAGCCGCTGGCAACAGCTAGTATATTAAGACATAGGATACTTTTCATCCCGGTAGAAGGTTCCCGTGGGATAATTTCCGACATTCACGCGGGCAACAGCTAGTATATTAAGACATAGGATAATTTTCATCCCGGTAGAAGGTTCCCGTGGGATAATTTCCGACATACACGCGGGCAACAGCTAGTATATTAAGACATAGGATACTTTTCATCTCGGTAGAAGGTTCCCGTGGGATAATTTCCGACATACACGCGGGCAACAGCTAGTATATTAAGACATAGGATAATTTTCATCCCGGTAGAAGGTTCCCGTGGGATAATATCCGACATACAGGCGGGCGAAGCCGCTGGCAACAGCTAGTATATTAAGACATAGGATACTTTTCATCCCGGTAGAAGGTTCCCGTGGGATAATTTCCGACATTCACGCGGGCAACAGCTAGTATATTAAGACATAGGATACTTTTCATCCCGGTAGAAGGTTCCCGTGGGATAATTTCCGACTTACACGCGGGCAACAGCTACTATATTAAGACATAGGATAATTTTCATCCCGGTAGAAGGTTCCCGTGGGATAATTTCCGACATACACGCGGGCAACAGCTATTATATTAAGACATAGGATAATTTTCATCCCGGTAGAAGGTTCCCGTGGGATAATATCCGACATACACGCGGCCAACAGCTAGTATAATAAGACATAGGATACTTTTCATCCCGGTAGAAGGTTCCCGTGGGATAATTTCCGACATTCACGCGGGCAACAGCTAGTATATTAAGACATAGGATACTTTTCATCCCGGTAGAAGGTTCCCGTGGGATAATTTCCGACATTCATTCGGGCAACAGCTAGTATATTAAGACATAGGATAATTTTCATCCCGGTAGAAGGTTCCCGTGGGATAATTTCCGACATTCACGCGGGCAACAGCTAGTATATTAAGACATAGGATAATTTTCATCCCGGTAGAAGGTTCCTGTGGGATAATTTCTGACATACACGCGGGCAACAGCTAGTATATTAAGACATAAGATAATTTTCATCCCGGTAGAAGGTTCCCGTGGGATAATATCCGACATACACGCGGGCAACAGCTAGTATATTAAGACATAGGATAATTTTCATCCCGGTAGAAGGTTCCTGTGGGATAATTTCTGACATACACGCGGGCAACAGCTAGTATATTAAGACATAGGATAATTTTCATCCCGGTAGAAGGTTCCCGTGGGATAATACCCGACATACACGCGGGCGAAGCCGCTGGCAACAGCTAGTATATTAAGACATAGGATACTTTTCATCCCGGTAGAAGGTTCCCGTGGGATAATTTCCGACATACACGCGGGCGCAGCCGCTGGCAACAGCTAGTATATTAAGACATAGGATACTTTTCATCCCGGTAGAAGGTTCCCGTGGGATAATTTCCGACATACACGCTGGCAACAGCTAGTATATTAAGACAAAGGATACTTTTCATCCCGGTAGAAGGTTCCCGTGGGATAATTTCCGACATACACGCGGGCTACAGCTAGTATATTAAGACATAGGATACTTTTCATCCCGGTAGAAGGTTCCCGTGGGATAATATCCGACATTCACGCGGGCAACAGCTAGTATATTAAGACATAGGATACTTTTCATCCCGGTAGAAGGTTCCCGTGGGATAATTTCCGACATTCACGCGGGCAACAGCTAGTATATTAAGACATAGGATACTTTTCATCCCGGTAGAAGGTTCCCGTGGGATAATTTCCGACATACACGCGGGCAACAGCTAGTATATTAAGACATAGGATACTTTTCATCCCGGTAGAAGGTTCCCGTGGGATAATTTTCGACATACACGCGGGCGCAGCCGCTGGCAACAGCTAGTATATTAAGACATAGGATACTTTTCATCCCGGTAGAAGGTTCCCGTGGGATAATATCCGACATACACGCGGGCAACAGCTAGTATATTAAGACATAGGATACTTTTCATCCCGGTAGAAGGTTCCCGTGGGATAATTTCCGACATACACGCGGGCAACAGCTAGTATATTAAGACATAGGATACTTTTCATCCCGGTAGAAGGTTCCCGTGGGATAATTTCCGACTTACACGCGGGCAACAGCTAGTATATTAAGACATAGGATAATTTTCATCCCGGTAGAAGGTTCCCGTGGGATAATATCCGACATTCACGCGGGCAACAGCAAGTATATTAAGACATAGGATAATTTTCATCCCGGTAGAAGGTTCCCGTGGGATAATATCCGACATACACGCGGGCGAAGCCGCTGGCAACAGCTAGTATATTAAGACATAGGATACTTTTCATCCCGGTAGAAGGTTCCCGTGGGATAATTTCCGACATTCACGCGGGCAACAGCTAGTATATTAAGACATAGGATAATTTTCATCCCGGTAGAAGGTTCCCGTGGGATAATTTCCGACATACACGCGGGCAACAGCTAGTTTATTAAGACATAGGATACTTTTCATCCCGGTAGAAGGTTCCCGTGGGATAATTTCCGACATACACGCGGGCAACAGCTAGTATATTAAGACATAGGATAATTTTCATCCCGGTAGAAGGTTCCCGTGGGATAATATCCGACATACACGCGGGCGAAGCCGCTGGCAACAGCTAGTATATTAAGACATAGGATACTTTTCATCCCGGTAGAAGGTTCCCGTGGGATAATTTCCGACATTCACGCGGGCAACAGCTAGTATATTAAGACATAGGATAATTTTCATCCCGGTAGAAGGTTCCCGTGGGATAATTTCCGACATACACGCGGGCAACAGCTAGTATATTAAGACATAGGATAATTTTCATCCCGGTAAAAGGTTCCCGTGGGATAATATCCGACATACACGCGGGCGAAGCCGCTGGCAACAGCTAGTATATTAAGACATAGGATACTTTTAATCCCGGTAGAAGGTTCCCGTGGGATAATTTCCGACATACACGCGGGCTACAGCTAGTATATTAAGACATAGGATACTTTTCATGCCGGTAGAAGGTTCCCGTGGGATAATTTCCGACATACACGCGGGCAACAGCTAGTATATTAAGACATAGGATACTTTTCATCTCGGTAGAAGGTTCCCGTGGGATAATTTCCGACATACACGCGGGCAACAGCTAGTATATTAAGACATAGGATAATTTTCATCCCGGTAGAAGGTTCCCGTGGGATAATATCCGACATACACGCGGGCGAAGCCGCTGGCAACAGCTAGTATATTAAGACATAGGATACTTTTCATCCCGGTAGAAGGTTCCCGTGGGATAATTTCCGACATTCACGCGGGCAACAGCTAGTATATTAAGACATAGGATACTTTTCATCCCGGTAGAAGGTTCCCGTGGGATAATTTCCGACTTACACGCGGGCAACAGCTACTATATTAAGACATAGGATAATTTTCATCCCGGTAGAAGGTTCCCGTGGGATAATATCCGACATTCACGCGGGCAACAGCAAGTATATTAAGACATAGGATAATTTTCATCCCGGTAGAAGGTTCCCGTGGGATAATATCCGACATACACGCGGGCAACAGCTAGTATAATAAGACATAGGATACTTTTCATCCCGGTAGAAGGTTCCCGTGGGATAATTTCCGACATACACGCGGGCAACAGCTAGTATATTAAGACATAGGATACTTTTCATCCCGGTAGAAGGTTCCCGTGGGATAATTTCCGACTTACACGCGGGCAACAGCTACTATATTAAGACATAGGATAATTTTCATCCCGGTAGAAGGTTCCCGTGGGATAATTTCCGACATACACGCGGGCAACAGCTAGTATATTAAGACATAGGATACTTTTCATCCCGGTAGAAGGTTCCCGTGGAATAATTTCCGACATACACGCGGGCAACAGCTAGTATATTAAGACATAGGATAATTTTCATCCCGGTAGAAGGTTCCCGTGGGATAATTTCCGACATTCACGCGGGCAACAGCTAGTATATTAAGACATAGGATACTTTTCATCCCGGTAGAAGGTTCCCGTGGGATAATTTCCGACATTCACGCGGGCAACAGCTAGTATATTAAGACATAGGATACTTTTCATCCCGGTAGAAGGTTCCCGTGGGATAATTTCCGACATTCACGCGGGCAACTGCTAGTATATTAAGACATAGGATACTTTTCATCCCGGTAGAAGGTTCCCGTGGGATAATTTCCGACATTCACGCGAGCAACAGCTAGTATATTAAGACATAGGATAATTTTCATCCCGGTAGAAGGTTCCTGTGGGATAATTTCTGACATTCACGCGGGCAACAGCTAGTATATTAAGACATAGGATAATTTTCATCCCGGTAGAAGGTTCCCGTGGGATAATATCCGACATACACGAGGGCGAAGCCGCTGGCAACAGCTAGTATATTAAGACATAGGATACTTTTCATCCCGGTAGAAGGTTCCCGTGGGATAATTTCCGACATACACGCGGGCAACAGCTAGTATATTAAGACATAGGATACTTTTCATCCCGGTAGAAGGTTCCCGTGGGATAATTTCCGACATACACGCGGGCGCCAGCTAGTATATTAAGACATAGGATACTTTTCATCCCGGTAGAAGGTTCCCGTGGGATAATATCCGACATTCACGCGGGCGAAGCCGCTGGCAACAGCTAGTATATTAAGACATAGGATACTTTTCATCCCGGTGGAAGGTTCCCGTGGGATAATTTCCGACATACACGCGGGCAACAGCTAGTATATTAAGACATAGGATACTTTTCATCCCGGTAGAAGGTTCCCGTGGGATAATATCCGACATACACGCGGGCAACAGCTAGTATATTAAGACATAGGATACTTTTCATCCCGGTAGAAGGTTCCCGTGGGATAATTTCCGACATACACGCGGGCGCAGCCGCTGGCAACAGCTAGTATATTAAGACATAGGATACTTTTCATCCCGGTAGAAGGTTCCCGTGGGATAATTTCCGACATACACGCGAGCAACAGCTAGTATATTAAGACATAGGATACTTTTCATCCCGGTAGAAGGTTCCCGTGGGATAATTTCCGACTTACACGCGGGCAACAGCTACTATATTAAGACATAGGATAATTTTCATCCCGGTAGAAGGTTCCCGTGGGATAATATCCGACATACACGCGGGCAACAGCAAGTATATTAAGACATAGGATAATTTTCATCCCGGTAGAAGGTTCCCGTGGGATAATATCCGACATACACGCGGGCAACAGCTAGTATAATAAGACATAGGATACTTTTTATCCCGGTAGAAGGTTCCCGTGGGATAATTTCCGACATACACGCGGGCAACAGCTAGTATATTAAGACATAGGATACTTTTCATCCCGGTAGAAGGTTCCCGTGGGATAATTTCCGACTTACACGCGGGCAACAGCTACTATATTAAGACATAGGATACTTTTCATCCCGGTAGAAGGTTCCCGTGGGATAATTTCCGACATACACGCGGGCAACAGCTAGTATATTAAGACATAGGATACTTTTCATCCCGGTAGAAGGTTCCCGTGGGATAATTTCCGACATACACGCGGGCAACAGCTAGTATATTAAGACATAGGATAATTTTCATCTCGGTAGAAGGTTCCCGTGGGATAATATCCGACATACACGCGGGCAACAGCTAGTATAATAAGACATAGGATACTTTTCATCCCGGTAGAAGGTTCCCGTGGGATAATTTCCGACATACACGCGGGCAACAGCTAGTATAATAAGACATAGGATAATTTTTATCCCGGGAGAAGGTTCCCGTGGGATAATATCCGACATACACGCGGGCGAAGCCGCTGGCAACAGCTAGTATATTAAGACATAGGATACTTTTCATCCCGGTAGAAGCTTCCCGTGGGATAATATCCGACATTCACGCGGGCAACAGCTAGTATATTAAGACATAGGATAATTTTCATCCCGGTAGAAGGTTCCCGTGGGATAATATCCGACATACACGCGGGCGAAGCCGCTGGCAACAGCTAGTATATTAAGACATAGGATACTTTTCATCCCGGTAGAAGGTTCCCGTGGGATAATTTCCGACATACACGCGGGCAACAGCTAGTATATTAAGACATAGGATACTTTTCATCCCGGTAGAAGGTTCCCGTGGGATAATTTCCGACTTACACGCGGGCAACAGCTACTATATTAAGACATAGGATAATTTTCATCCCGGTAGAAGGTTCCCGTGGGATAATATCCGACATTCACGCGGGCAACAGCAAGTATATTAAGACATAGGATAATTTTCATCCCGGTAGAAGGTTCCCGTGGGATAATATCCGACATACACGCGGGCGAAGCCGCTGCCAACAGCTAGTATATTAAGACATAGGATACTTTTCATCCCGGTAGAAGGTTCCCGTGGGATAATTTCCGACATTCACGCGGGCAACAGCTAGTATATTAAGACATAGGATAATTTTCATCCCGGTAGAAGGTTCCCGTGGGATAATTTCCGACATACACGCGGGCAACAGCTAGTATATAAAGACATAGGATAATTTTCATCCCGGTAAAAGGTTCCCGTGGGATAATATCCGACATACACGCGGGCGAAGCCGCTGGCAACAGCTAGTATATTAAGACATAGGATACTTTTCATCCCGGTAGAAGGTTCCCGTGGGATAATTTCCGACATACACGCGGGCTACAGCTAGTATATTAAGACATAGGATACTTTTCATGCCGGTAGAAGGTTCCCGTGGGATAATTTCCGACATACACGCGGGCAACAGCTAGTATATTAAGACATAGGATACTTTTCATCTCGGTAGAAGGTTCCCGTGGGATAATTTCCGACATACACGCGGGCAACAGCTTGTATATTAAGACATAGGATAATTTTCATCCCGGTAGAAGGTTCCCATGGGATAATATCCGACATACAGGCGGGCGAAGCCGCTGGCAACAGCTAGTATATTAAGACATAGGATAATTTTCATCCCGGTAGAAGGTTCCCGTGGGATAATTTCCGACATTCACGCGGGCAACAGCTAGTATATTAAGACATAGGATACTTTTCATCCCGGTAGAAGGTTCCCGTGGGATAATTTCCGACTTACACGCGGGCAACAGCTACTATATTAAGACATAGGATACTTTTCATCCCGGTAGAAGGTTCCCGTGGGATAATTTCCGACTTACACGCGGGCAACAGCTACTATATTAAGACATAGGATAATTTTCATCCCGGTAGAAGGTTCCCGTGGGATAATTTCCGACATACACGCGGGCAACAGCTAGTATATTAAGACATAGGATACTTTTCATCCCGGTAGAAGGTTCCCGTGGGATAATTTCCGACATACACGCGGGCAACAGCTAGTATATTAAGATATAGGATAATTTTCATCCCGGTAGAAGGTTCCCGTGGGATAATATCCGACATACACGCGGGCAACAGCTAGTATAATAAGACATAGGATACTTTTCATCCCGGTAGAAGGTTCCCGTGGGATAATTTCCGACATTCACGCGGGCAACAGCTAGTATTTTAAGACATAGGATACTTTTCATCCCGGTAGAAGGTTCCCGTGGGATAATTTCCGACATTCACGCGGGCAACAGCTAGTTTATTAAGACATAGGATACTTTTCATCCCGGTAGAAGGTTCCCGTGGGAGAATTTCCGACATTCACGCGGGCAACAGCTAGTATATTAAGACATAGGATAATTTTCATCCCGGTAGAAGGTTCCTGTGGGATAATTTCTGACATACACGCGGGCAACAGCTAGTATATTAAGACATAGGATAATTTTCATCCCGGTAGAAGGTTCCCGTGGGATAATATCCGACATACACGCGGGCAACAGCTAGTATATTAAGACATAGGATAATTTTCATCCCGGTAGAAGGTTCCTGTGGGATAATTTCTGACATACACGCGGGCAACAGCTAGTATATTAAGACATAGGATAATTTTCATCCCGGTAGAAGGTTCCCGTGGGATAATATCCGACATACACGCGGGCGAAGCCGCTGGCAACAGCTAGTATATTAAGACATAGGATACTTTTCATCCCGGTAGAAGGTTCCCGTGGGATAATTTCCGACATACACGCGGGCAACAGCTAGTATATTAAGACATAGGATACTTTTCATCCCGGTAGAAGGTTCCCGTGGGATAATTTCCGACATACACGCGGGCAACAGCTAGTATATTAAGACATAGGATACTTTTCATCCCGGTAGAAGGTTCCCGTGGGATAATTTCCGACATACACGCGGGCGCAGCCGCTGGCAACAGCTAGTATATTAAGACATAGGATACTTTTCATCCCGGTAGAAGGTTCCCGTGGGATAATTTCCGACATACACGCTGGCAACGGCTAGTATATTAAGACAAAGGATACTTTTCATCCCGGTAGAAGGTTCCCGTGGGATAATTTCCGACATACACGCGGGCTACAGCTAGTATATTAAGACATAGGATACTTTTCATCCCGGTAGAAGGTTCCCGTGGGATAATATCCGACATTCACGTGGGCAACAGCTAGTATATTAAGACATAGGATACTTTTCATCCCGGTAGAAGGTTCCCGTGGGATAATTTCCGACATTCACGCGGGCAACAGCTAGTATATTAAGACATAGGATACTTTTCATCCCGGTAGAAGGTTCCCGTGGGATAATTTCCGACATACACGCGGGCAACAGCTAGTATATTAAGACATAGGATACTTTTCATCCCGGTAGAAGGTTCCCGTGGGATAATATCCGACATACACGCGGGCAACAGCTAGTATATTAAGACATAGGATACTTTTCATCCCGGTAGAAGGTTCCCGTGGGATAATTTCCGACATACACGCGGGCGCAGCCGCTGGAAACAGCTAGTATATTAAGACATAGGATACTTTTCATCCCGGTAGAAGCTTCCCGTGGGATAATATCCGACATTCACGCGGGCAACAGCTAGTATATTAAGACATAGGATACTTTTCATCCCGGTAGAAGGTTCCCGTGGGATAATATCCGACATACACGCGGGCGAAGCCGCTGGCAACAGCTAGTATATTAAGACATAGGATACTTTTCATCCCGGTAGAAGGTTCCCGTGGGATAATATCCGACATTCACGCGGGCAACAGCAAGTATATTAAGACATAGGATAATTTTCATCCCGGTAGAAGGTTCCCGTGGGATAATATCCGACATACACGCGGGCGAAGCCGCTGGCAACAGCTAGTATATTAAGACATAGGATACTTTTCATCCCGGTAGAAGGTTCCCGTGGGATAATTTCCGACATTCACGCGGGCAACAGCTAGTATATTAAGACATAGGATAATTTTCATCCCGGTAGAAGGTTCCCGTGGGATAATTTCCGACATACACGCGGGCAACAGCTAGTTTATTAAGACATAGGATACTTTTCATCCCGGTAGAAGGTTCCCGTGGGATAATTTCCGACATACACGCGGGCAACAGCTAGTATATTAAGACATAGGATAATTTTCATCCCGGTAGAAGGTTCCCGTGGGATAATATCCGACATACACGCGGGCGAAGCCGCTGGCAACAGCTAGTATATTAAGACATAGGATACTTTTCATCCCGGTAGAAGGTTCCCGTGGGATAATTTCCGACATTCACGCGGGCAACAGCTAGTATATTAAGACATAGGATAATTTTCATCCCGGTAGAAGGTTCCCGTGGGATAATTTCCGACATACACGCGGGCAACAGCTAGTATATTAAGACATAGGATAATTTTCATCCCGGTAAAAGGTTCCCGTAGGATAATATCCGACATACACGCGGGCGAAGCCGCTGGCAACAGCTAGTATATTAAGACATAGGATACTTTTCATCCCGGTAGAAGGTTCCCGTGGGATAATTTCCGACATTCACGCGGGCAACAGCTAGTATATTAAGACATAGGATACTTTTCATCCCGGTAGAAGGTTCCCGTGGGATAATTTCCGACTTACACGCGGGCAACAGCTACTATATTAAGACATAGGATAATTTTCATCCCGGTAGAAGGTTCCCGTGGGATAATATCCGACATACACGTGGGCGAAGCCGCTGGCAACAGCTAGTATATTAAGACATAGGATACTTTTCATCCCGGTAGAAGGTTCCCGTGGGATAATTTCCGACATTCACGCGGGCAACAGCTAGTATATTAAGACATAGGATAATTTTCATCCCGGTAGAAGGTTCCCGTGGGATAATTTCCGACATACACGCGGGCAACAGCTAGTTTATTAAGACATAGGATACTTTTCATCCCGGTAGAAGGTTCCCGTGGGATAATTTCCGACATACACGCGGGCAACAGCTAGTATATTAAGACATAGGATAATTTTCATCCCGGTAGAAGGTTCCCGTGGGATAATATAAGACATACACGCGGGCGAAGCCGCTGGCAACAGCTAGTATATTAAGACATAGGATACTTTTCATCCCGGTAGAAGGTTCCCGTGGGATAATTTCCGACATTCACGCGGGCAACAGCTAGTATATTAAGACATAGGATAATTTTCATCCCGGTAGAAGGTTCCCGTGGGATAATTTCCGACATACACGCGGGCAACAGCTAGTATATTAAGACATAGGATAATTTTCATCCCGGTAAAAGGTTCCCGTAGGATAATATCCGACATACACGCGGGCGAAGCCGCTGGCAACAGCTAGTATATTAAGACATAGGATACTTTTCATCCCGGTAGAAGGTTCCCGTGGGATAATTTCCGACATACACGTGGGCTACAGCTAGTATATTAAGACATAGGATACTTTTCATGCCGGTAGAAGGTTCCCGTGGGATAATTTCCGACATACACGCGGGCAACAGCTAGTATATTAAGACATAGGATAATTTTCATCCCGGTAGAAGGTTCCCGTGGGATAATATCCGACATACAGGCGGGCGAAGCCGCTGGCAACAGCTAGTATATTAAGACATAGGATACTTTTCATCCCGGTAGAAGGTTCCCGTGGGATAATTTCCGACATTCACGCGGGCAACAGCTAGTATATTAAGACATAGGATACTTTTCATCCCGGTAGAAGGTTCCCGTGGGATAATTTCCGACATACACGCGGGCAACAGCTAGTATATTAAGACATATGATAATTTTCATCCCGGTAGAAGGTTCCCGTGGGATAATATCCGACATACACGCGGGCAACAGCTAGTATAATAAGACATAGGATACTTTTCATCCCGGTAGAAGGTTCCCGTGGGATAATTTCCGACATTCACGCGGGCAACAGCTAGTATTTTAAGACATAGGATACTTTTCATCCCGGTAGAAGGTTCCCGTGGGATAATTTCCGACATTCACGCGGGCAACAGCTAGTTTATTAAGACATAGGATACTTTTCATCCCGGTAGAAGGTTCCCGTGGGAGAATTTCCGACATTCACGCGGGCAACAGCTAGTATATTAAGACATAGGATAATTTTCATCCCGGTAGAAGGTTCCTGTGGGATAATTTCTGACATACACGCGGGCAACAGCTAGTATATTAAGACATAGGATAATTTTCATCCCGGTAGAAGGTTCCCGTGGGATAATATCCGACATACACGCGGGCAACAGCTAGTATATTAAGACATAGGATAATTTTCATCCCGGTAAAAGGTTCCCGTAGGATAATATCCGACATACACGCGGGCGAAGCCGCTGGCAACAGCTAGTATATTAAGACATAGGATACTTTTCATCCCGGTAGAAGGTTCCCGTGGGATAATTTCCGACATACACGCGGGCTACAGCTAGTATATTAAGACATAGGATACTTTTCATGCCGGTAGAAGGTTCCCGTGGGATAATTTCCGACATACACGCGGGCAACAGCTAGTATATTAAGACATAGGATAATTTTCATCCCGGTAGAAGGTTCCCGTGGGATAATATCCGACATACAGGCGGGCGAAGCCGCTGGCAACAGCTAGTATATTAAGACATAGGATACTTTTCATCCCGGTAGAAGGTTCCCGTGGGATAATTTCCGACATTCACGCGGGCAACAGCTAGTATATTAAGACATAGGATACTTTTCATCCCGGTAGAAGGTTCCCGTGGGATAATTTCCGACATACACGCGGGCAACAGCTAGTATATTAAGACATAGGATAATTTTCATCCCGGTAGAAGGTTCCCGTGGGATAATATCCGACATACACGCGGGCAACAGCTAGTATAATAAGACATAGGATACTTTTCATCCCGGTAGAAGGTTCCCGTGGGATAATTTCCGACATTCACGCGGGCAACAGCTAGTATTTTAAGACATAGGATACTTTTCATCCCGGTAGAAGGTTCCCGTGGAATAATTTCCGACATTCACGCGGGCAACAGCTAGTTTATTAAGACATAGGATACTTTTCATCCCGGTAGAAGGTTCCCGTGGGAGAATTTCCGACATTCACGCGGGCAACAGCTAGTATATTAAGACATAGGATAATTTTCATCCCGGTAGAAGGTTCCTGTGGGATAATTTCTGACATACACGCGGGCAACAGCTAGTATATTAAGACATAGGATAATTTTCATCCCGGTAGAAGGTTCCCGTGGGATAATATCCGACATACACGCGGGCAACAGCTAGTATATTAAGACATAGGATAATTTTCATCCCGGTAGAAGGTTCCTGTGGGATAATTTCTGACATACACGCGGGCAACAGCTAGTATATTAAGACATAGGATAATTTTCATCCCGGTAGAAGGTTCCCGTGGGATAATATCCGACATACACGCGGGCGAAGCCGCTGGCAACAGCTAGTATATTAAGACATAGGATACTTTTCATCCCGGTAGAAGGTTCCCGTGGGATAATTTCCGACATACACGCGGGCAACAGCTAGTATATTAAGACATAGGATACTTTTCATCCCGGTAGAAGGTTCCCGTGGGATAATTTCCGACATACACGCGGGCAACAGCTAGTATATTAAGACATAGGATACTTTTCATCCCGGTAGAAGGTTCCCGTGGGATAATTTCCGACATACACGCGGGCGCAGCCGCTGGCAACAGCTAGTATATTAAGACATAGGATACTTTTCATCCCGGTAGAAGGTTCCCGTGGGATAATTTCCGACATACACGCTGGCAACGGCTAGTATATTAAGACAAAGGATACTTTTCATCCCGGTAGAAGGTTCCCGTGGGATAATTTCCGACATACACGCGGGCTACAGCTAGTATATTAAGACATAGGATACTTTTCATCCCGGTAGAAGGTTCCCGTGGGATAATATCCGACATACACGCGGGCGAAGCCGCTGGCAACAGCTAGTATATTAAGACATAGGATACTTTTCATCCCGGTAGAAGGTTCCCGTGGGATAATTTCCGACTTACACGCGGGCAACAGCTACTATATTAAGACATAGGATACTTTTCATCCCGGTAGAAGGTTCCCGTGGGATAATTTCCGACTTACACGCGGGCAACAGCTACTATATTAAGACATAGGATAATTTTCATCCCGGTAGAAGGTTCCCGTGGGATAATTTCCGACATACACGCGGGCAACAGCTAGTATATTAAGACATAGGATACTTTTCATCCCGGTAGAAGGTTCCCGTGGGATAATTTCCGACATACACGCGGGCAACAGCTAGTATATTAAGATATAGGATAATTTTCATCCCGGTAGAAGGTTCCCGTGGGATAATATCCGACATACACGCGGGCAACAGCTAGTATAATAAGACATAGGATACTTTTCATCCCGGTAGAAGGTTCCCGTGGGATAATTTCCGACATTCACGCGGGCAACAGCTAGTATTTTAAGACATAGGATACTTTTCATCCCGGTAGAAGGTTCCCGTGGGATAATTTCCGACATTCACGCGGGCAACAGCTAGTTTATTAAGACATAGGATACTTTTCATCCCGGTAGAAGGTTCCCGTGGGAGAATTTCCGACATTCACGCGGGCAACAGCTAGTATATTAAGACATAGGATAATTTTCATCCCGGTAGAAGGTTCCTGTGGGATAATTTCTGACATACACGCGGGCAACAGCTAGTATATTAAGACATAGGATAATTTTCATCCCGGTAGAAGGTTCCCGTGGGATAATATCCGACATACACGCGGGCAACAGCTAGTATATTAAGACATAGGATAATTTTCATCCCGGTAGAAGGTTCCTGTGGGATAATTTCTGACATACACGCGGGCAACAGCTAGTATATTAAGACATAGGATAATTTTCATCCCGGTAGAAGGTTCCCGTGGGATAATATCCGACATACACGCGGGCGAAGCCGCTGGCAACAGCTAGTATATTAAGACATAGGATACTTTTCATCCCGGTAGAAGGTTCCCGTGGGATAATTTCCGACATACACGCGGGCAACAGCTAGTATATTAAGACATAGGATACTTTTCATCCCGGTAGAAGGTTCCCGTGGGATAATTTCCGACATACACGCGGGCAACAGCTAGTATATTAAGACATAGGATACTTTTCATCCCGGTAGAAGGTTCCCGTGGGATAATTTCCGACATACACGCGGGCGCAGCCGCTGGCAACAGCTAGTATATTAAGACATAGGATACTTTTCATCCCGGTAGAAGGTTCCCGTGGGATAATTTCCGACATACACGCTGGCAACGGCTAGTATATTAAGACAAAGGATACTTTTCATCCCGGTAGAAGGTTCCCGTGGGATAATTTCCGACATACACGCGGGCTACAGCTAGTATATTAAGACATAGGATACTTTTCATCCCGGTAGAAGGTTCCCGTGGGATAATATCCGACATTCACGTGGGCAACAGCTAGTATATTAAGACATAGGATACTTTTCATCCCGGTAGAAGGTTCCCGTGGGATAATTTCCGACATTCACGCGGGCAACAGCTAGTATATTAAGACATAGGATACTTTTCATCCCGGTAGAAGGTTCCCGTGGGATAATTTCCGACATACACGCGGGCAACAGCTAGTATATTAAGACATAGGATACTTTTCATCCCGGTAGAAGGTTCCCGTGGGATAATATCCGACATACACGCGGGCAACAGCTAGTATATTAAGACATAGGATACTTTTCATCCCGGTAGAAGGTTCCCGTGGGATAATTTCCGACATACACGCGGGCGCAGCCGCTGGAAACAGCTAGTATATTAAGACATAGGATACTTTTCATCCCGGTAGAAGCTTCCCGTGGGATAATATCCGACATTCACGCGGGCAACAGCTAGTATATTAAGACATAGGATACTTTTCATCCCGGTAGAAGGTTCCCGTGGGATAATATCCGACATACACGCGGGCGAAGCCGCTGGCAACAGCTAGTATATTAAGACATAGGATACTTTTCATCCCGGTAGAAGGTTCCCGTGGGATAATATCCGACATTCACGCGGGCAACAGCAAGTATATTAAGACATAGGATAATTTTCATCCCGGTAGAAGGTTCCCGTGGGATAATATCCGACATACACGCGGGCGAAGCCGCTGGCAACAGCTAGTATATTAAGACATAGGATACTTTTCATCCCGGTAGAAGGTTCCCGTGGGATAATTTCCGACATTCACGCGGGCAACAGCTAGTATATTAAGACATAGGATAATTTTCATCCCGGTAGAAGGTTCCCGTGGGATAATTTCCGACATACACGCGGGCAACAGCTAGTTTATTAAGACATAGGATACTTTTCATCCCGGTAGAAGGTTCCCGTGGGATAATTTCCGACATACACGCGGGCAACAGCTAGTATATTAAGACATAGGATAATTTTCATCCCGGTAGAAGGTTCCCGTGGGATAATATCCGACATACACGCGGGCGAAGCCGCTGGCAACAGCTAGTATATTAAGACATAGGATACTTTTCATCCCGGTAGAAGGTTCCCGTGGGATAATTTCCGACATTCACGCGGGCAACAGCTAGTATATTAAGACATAGGATAATTTTCATCCCGGTAGAAGGTTCCCGTGGGATAATTTCCGACATACACGCGGGCAACAGCTAGTATATTAAGACATAGGATAATTTTCATCCCGGTAAAAGGTTCCCGTAGGATAATATCCGACATACACGCGGGCGAAGCCGCTGGCAACAGCTAGTATATTAAGACATAGGATACTTTTCATCCCGGTAGAAGGTTCCCGTGGGATAATTTCCGACATTCACGCGGGCAACAGCTAGTATATTAAGACATAGGATACTTTTCATCCCGGTAGAAGGTTCCCGTGGGATAATTTCCGACTTACACGCGGGCAACAGCTACTATATTAAGACATAGGATAATTTTCATCCCGGTAGAAGGTTCCCGTGGGATAATATCCGACATACACGTGGGCGAAGCCGCTGGCAACAGCTAGTATATTAAGACATAGGATACTTTTCATCCCGGTAGAAGGTTCCCGTGGGATAATTTCCGACATTCACGCGGGCAACAGCTAGTATATTAAGACATAGGATAATTTTCATCCCGGTAGAAGGTTCCCGTGGGATAATTTCCGACATACACGCGGGCAACAGCTAGTTTATTAAGACATAGGATACTTTTCATCCCGGTAGAAGGTTCCCGTGGGATAATTTCCGACATACACGCGGGCAACAGCTAGTATATTAAGACATAGGATAATTTTCATCCCGGTAGAAGGTTCCCGTGGGATAATATCCGACATACACGCGGGCGAAGCCGCTGGCAACAGCTAGTATATTAAGACATAGGATACTTTTCATCCCGGTAGAAGGTTCCCGTGGGATAATTTCCGACATTCACGCGGGCAACAGCTAGTATATTAAGACATAGGATAATTTTCATCCCGGTAGAAGGTTCCCGTGGGATAATTTCCGACATACACGCGGGCAACAGCTAGTATATTAAGACATAGGATAATTTTCATCCCGGTAAAAGGTTCCCGTAGGATAATATCCGACATACACGCGGGCGAAGCCGCTGGCAACAGCTAGTATATTAAGACATAGGATACTTTTCATCCCGGTAGAAGGTTCCCGTGGGATAATTTCCGACATACACGTGGGCTACAGCTAGTATATTAAGACATAGGATACTTTTCATGCCGGTAGAAGGTTCCCGTGGGATAATTTCCGACATACACGCGGGCAACAGCTAGTATATTAAGACATAGGATAATTTTCATCCCGGTAGAAGGTTCCCGTGGGATAATATCCGACATACAGGCGGGCGAAGCCGCTGGCAACAGCTAGTATATTAAGACATAGGATACTTTTCATCCCGGTAGAAGGTTCCCGTGGGATAATTTCCGACATTCACGCGGGCAACAGCTAGTATATTAAGACATAGGATACTTTTCATCCCGGTAGAAGGTTCCCGTGGGATAATTTCCGACATACACGCGGGCAACAGCTAGTATATTAAGACATATGATAATTTTCATCCCGGTAGAAGGTTCCCGTGGGATAATATCCGACATACACGCGGGCAACAGCTAGTATAATAAGACATAGGATACTTTTCATCCCGGTAGAAGGTTCCCGTGGGATAATTTCCGACATTCACGCGGGCAACAGCTAGTATTTTAAGACATAGGATACTTTTCATCCCGGTAGAAGGTTCCCGTGGGATAATTTCCGACATTCACGCGGGCAACAGCTAGTTTATTAAGACATAGGATACTTTTCATCCCGGTAGAAGGTTCCCGTGGGAGAATTTCCGACATTCACGCGGGCAACAGCTAGTATATTAAGACATAGGATAATTTTCATCCCGGTAGAAGGTTCCTGTGGGATAATTTCTGACATACACGCGGGCAACAGCTAGTATATTAAGACATAGGATAATTTTCATCCCGGTAGAAGGTTCCCGTGGGATAATATCCGACATACACGCGGGCAACAGCTAGTATATTAAGACATAGGATAATTTTCATCCCGGTAAAAGGTTCCCGTAGGATAATATCCGACATACACGCGGGCGAAGCCGCTGGCAACAGCTAGTATATTAAGACATAGGATACTTTTCATCCCGGTAGAAGGTTCCCGTGGGATAATTTCCGACATACACGCGGGCTACAGCTAGTATATTAAGACATAGGATACTTTTCATGCCGGTAGAAGGTTCCCGTGGGATAATTTCCGACATACACGCGGGCAACAGCTAGTATATTAAGACATAGGATAATTTTCATCCCGGTAGAAGGTTCCCGTGGGATAATATCCGACATACAGGCGGGCGAAGCCGCTGGCAACAGCTAGTATATTAAGACATAGGATACTTTTCATCCCGGTAGAAGGTTCCCGTGGGATAATTTCCGACATTCACGCGGGCAACAGCTAGTATATTAAGACATAGGATACTTTTCATCCCGGTAGAAGGTTCCCGTGGGATAATTTCCGACATACACGCGGGCAACAGCTAGTATATTAAGACATAGGATAATTTTCATCCCGGTAGAAGGTTCCCGTGGGATAATATCCGACATACACGCGGGCAACAGCTAGTATAATAAGACATAGGATACTTTTCATCCCGGTAGAAGGTTCCCGTGGGATAATTTCCGACATTCACGCGGGCAACAGCTAGTATTTTAAGACATAGGATACTTTTCATCCCGGTAGAAGGTTCCCGTGGGATAATTTCCGACATTCACGCGGGCAACAGCTAGTTTATTAAGACATAGGATACTTTTCATCCCGGTAGAAGGTTCCCGTGGGAGAATTTCCGACATTCACGCGGGCAACAGCTAGTATATTAAGACATAGGATAATTTTCATCCCGGTAGAAGGTTCCTGTGGGATAATTTCTGACATACACGCGGGCAACAGCTAGTATATTAAGACATAGGATAATTTTCATCCCGGTAGAAGGTTCCCGTGGGATAATATCCGACATACACGCGGGCAACAGCTAGTATATTAAGACATAGGATAATTTTCATCCCGGTAGAAGGTTCCTGTGGGATAATTTCTGACATACACGCGGGCAACAGCTAGTATATTAAGACATAGGATAATTTTCATCCCGGTAGAAGGTTCCCGTGGGATAATATCCGACATACACGCGGGCGAAGCCGCTGGCAACAGCTAGTATATTAAGACATAGGATACTTTTCATCCCGGTAGAAGGTTCCCGTGGGATAATTTCCGACATACACGCGGGCAACAGCTAGTATATTAAGACATAGGATACTTTTCATCCCGGTAGAAGGTTCCCGTGGGATAATTTCCGACATACACGCGGGCAACAGCTAGTATATTAAGACATAGGATACTTTTCATCCCGGTAGAAGGTTCCCGTGGGATAATTTCCGACATACACGCGGGCGCAGCCGCTGGCAACAGCTAGTATATTAAGACATAGGATACTTTTCATCCCGGTAGAAGGTTCCCGTGGGATAATTTCCGACATACACGCTGGCAACGGCTAGTATATTAAGACAAAGGATACTTTTCATCCCGGTAGAAGGTTCCCGTGGGATAATTTCCGACATACACGCGGGCTACAGCTAGTATATTAAGACATAGGATACTTTTCATCCCGGTAGAAGGTTCCCGTGGGATAATATCCGACATACACGCGGGCGAAGCCGCTGGCAACAGCTAGTATATTAAGACATAGGATACTTTTCATCCCGGTAGAAGGTTCCCGTGGGATAATTTCCGACATTCACGCGGGCAACAGCTAGTATATTAAGACATAGGATACTTTTCATCCCGGTAGAAGGTTCCCGTGGGATAATTTCCGACATACACGCGGGCAACAGCTAGTATATTAAGACATAGGATACTTTTCATCCCGGTAGAAGGTTCCCGTGGGATAATATCCGACATACACGCGGGCAACAGCTAGTATATTAAGACATAGGATACTTTTCATCCCGGTAGAAGGTTCCCGTGGGATAATTTCCGACATACACGCGGGCGCAGCCGCTGGCAACAGCTAGTATATTAAGACATAGGATACTTTTCATCCCGGTAGAAGCTTCCCGTGGGATAATATCCGACATTCACGCGGGCAACAGCTAGTATATTAAGACATAGGATACTTTTCATCCCGGTAGAAGGTTCCCGTGGGATAATATCCGACATACACGCGGGCGAAGCCGCTGGCAACAGCTAGTATATTAAGACATAGGATACTTTTCATCCCGGTAGAAGGTTCCCGTGGGATAATATCCGACATTCACGCGGGCAACAGCAAGTATATTAAGACATAGGATAATTTTCATCCCGGTAGAAGGTTCCCGTGGGATAATATCCGACATACACGCGGGCGAAGCCGCTGGCAACAGCTAGTATATTAAGACATAGGATACTTTTCATCCCGGTAGAAGGTTCCCGTGGGATAATTTCCGACATTCACGCGGGCAACAGCTAGTATATTAAGACATAGGATAATTTTCATCCCGGTAGAAGGTTCCCGTGGGATAATTTCCGACATACACGCGGGCAACAGCTAGTTTATTAAGACATAGGATACTTTTCATCCCGGTAGAAGGTTCCCGTGGGATAATTTCCGACATACACGCGGGCAACAGCTAGTATATTAAGACATAGGATAATTTTCATCCCGGTAGAAGGTTCCCGTGGGATAATATCCGACATACACGCGGGCGAAGCCGCTGGCAACAGCTAGTATATTAAGACATAGGATACTTTTCATCCCGGTAGAAGGTTCCTGTGGGATAATTTCCGACATTCACGCGGGCAACAGCTAGTATATTAAGACATAGGATAATTTTCATCCCGGTAGAAGGTTCCCGTGGGATAATTTCCGACATACACGCGGGCAACAGCTAGTATATTAAGACATAGGATAATTTTCATCCCGGTAAAAGGTTCCCGTAGGATAATATCCGACATACACGCGGGCGAAGCCGCTGGCAACAGCTAGTATATTAAGACATAGGATACTTTTCATCCCGGTAGAAGGTTCCCGTGGGATAATTTCCGACATTCACGCGGGCAACAGCTAGTATATTAAGACATAGGATACTTTTCATCCCGGTAGAAGGTTCCCGTGGGATAATTTCCGACTTACACGCGGGCAACAGCTACTATATTAAGACATAGGATAATTTTCATCCCGGTAGAAGGTTCCCGTGGGATAATATCCGACATACACGTGGGCGAAGCCGCTGGCAACAGCTAGTATATTAAGACATAGGATACTTTTCATCCCGGTAGAAGGTTCCCGTGGGATAATTTCCGACATTCACGCGGGCAACAGCTAGTATATTAAGACATAGGATAATTTTCATCCCGGTAGAAGGTTCCCGTGGGATAATATCCGACATACACGCGGGCAACAGCTAGTATATTAAGACATAGGATACTTTTCATCCCGGTAGAAGGTTCCCGTGGGATAATATCCGACATAAACGCGGGCAACAGCTAGTATATTAAGACATAGGATAATTTTCATCCCGGTAGAAGGTTCCCGTGGGATAATATCCGACATAAACGCGGGCGAAGCCGCTGGCAACAGCTAGTATATTAAGACATAGGATACTTTTCATCCCGGTAGAAGGTTCCCGTGGGATAATTTCCGACATTCACGCGGGCAACAGCTAGTATATTAAGACATAGGATAATTTTCATCCCGGTAGAAGGTTCCCGTGGGATAATTTCCGACATACACGCGGGCAACAGCTAGTATATTAAGACATAGGATAATTTTCATCCCGGTAGAAGGTTCCCGTGAGATAATATCCGACATACACGCGGGCGAAGCCGCTGGCAACAGCTAGTATATTAAGACATGGGATACTTTTCATCCCGGTAGAAGGTTCCCGTGGGATAATTTCCGACATTCACGCGGGCAACAGCTAGTATATTAAGACATAGGATACTTTTCATCCCGGTAGAAGGTTCCCGTGGGATAATTTCCGACATACACGCGGGCAACAGCTAGTATATTAAGACATAGGATACTTTTCATCCCGGTAGAAGGTTCCCGTGGGATAATTTCCGACATACAGGCGGGCGAAGCCGCTGGCAACAGCTAGTATATTAAGACATAGGATACTTTTCGTCCCGGTAGAAGGTTCCCGTGGGATAATTTCCGACATTCACGCGGGCAACAGCTAGTATATTAAGACATAGGATACTTTTCATCCCGGTAGAAGGTTCCCGTGGGATAATTTCCGACATTCACGCGGGCAACAGCTAGTATATTAAGACATAGGATACTTTTCATCCCGGTAGAAGGTTCCCGTGGGATAATTTCCGACATACACGCGGGCAACAGCTAGTATATTAAGATATAGGATACTTTTCATCCCGGTAGAAGGTTCCCGTGGGATAATTTCCGACTTACACGCGAGCAACAGCTACTATATTAAGACATAGGATAATTTTCATCCCGGTAGAAGGTTCCCGTGGGATAATTTCCGACATACACGCGGGCAACAGCTAGTATATTAAGACATAGGATACTTTTCATCCCGGTAGAAGGTTCCCGTGGGATAATTTCCGACATACACGCGGGCAACAGCTAGTATATTAAGACATAGGATAATTTTCATCCCGGTAGAAGGTTCCCGTGGGATAATATCCGACATACACGCGGGCAACAGCTAGTATATTAAGACATAGGATACTTTTCATCCCGGTAGAAGGTTCCCGTGGGATAATTTCCGACATACACGCGGGCAACAGCTAGTATAATAAGACATAGGATAATTTTTATCCCGGTAGAAGGTTCCCGTGGGATAATATCCGACATACACGCGGGCGAAGCCGCTGGCAACAGCTAGTATATTAAGACATAGGATACTTTTCATCCCGGTAGAAGGTTCCCGTGGGATAATTTCCGACATACACGCGGGCAACAGCTAGTATAGTAAGACATAGGATAATTTTCATCCCGGTAGAAGGTTCCCGTGGGATAATTTCCGACATTCACGCGGGCAACAGCTAGTATATTAAGACATAGGATAATTTTCATCCCGGTAGAAGGTTCCCGTGGGATAATATCCGACATACACGCGGGCAACAGCTAGTATATTAAGACATAGGATACTTTTCATCCCGGTAAAGGTTCCCGTGGGATAATATCCGACATAAACGCGGGCAACAGCTAGTATATTAAGACATAGGATAATTTTCATCCCGGTAGAAGGTTCCCGTGGGATAATATCCGACATAAACGCGGGCGAAGCCGCTGGCAACAGCTAGTATATTAAGACATAGGATACTTTTCATCCCGGTAGAAGGTTCCCGTGGGATAATTTCCGACATTCACGCGGGCAACAGCTAGTATATTAAGACATAGGATAATTTTCATCCCAGTAGAAGGTTCCCGTGGGATAATTTCCGACATACACGCGGGCAACAGCTAGTATATTAAGACATAGGATAATTTTCATCCCGGTAGAAGGTTCCCGTGAGATAATATCCGACATACACGCGGGCGAAGCCGCTGGCAACAGCTAGTATATTAAGACATGGGATACTTTTCATCCCGGTAGAAGGTTCCCGTGGGATAATTTCCGACATTCACGCGGGCAACAGCTAGTATATTAAGACATAGGATACTTTTCATCCCGGTAGAAGGTTTCCGTGGGATAATTTCCGACATACACGCGGGCAACAGCTAGTATATTAAGACATAGGATACTTTTCATCCCGGTAGAAGGTTCCCGTGGGATAATTTCCGACATACAGGCGGGCGAAGCCGCTGGCAACAGCTAGTATATTAAGACATAGGATACTTTTCATCCCGGTAGAAGGTTCCCGTGGGATAATTTCCGACATTCACGCGGGCAACAGCTAGTATATTAAGACATAGGATACTTTTCATCCCGGTAGAAGGTTCCCGTGGGATAATTTCCGACTTACACGCGGGCAACAGCTACTATATTAAGACATAGGATAATTTTCATCCCGGTAGAAGGTTCCCGTGGGATAATATCTGACATTCACGCGGGCAACAGCAAGTATATTAAGACATAGGATAATTTTCATCCCGGTAGAAGGTTCCCGTGGGATAATATCCGACATACACGCGGGCAACAGCTAGTATAATAAGACATAGGATACTTTTCATCCCGGTATAAGGTTCCCGTGGGATAATTTCCGTCATACACGCGGGCAACAGCTAGTATAATAAGACATAGGACAATTTTTATCCCGGTAGAAGGTTCCCGTGGGATAATATCCGACATACACGCGGGCGAAGCCGCTGGCAACAGCTAGTATATTAAGACATAGGATACTTTTCATCCCGGTAGAAGGTTCCCGTGGGATAATTTCCGACATACACGCGGGCAACAGCTAGTATAATAAGACATAGGATAATTTTTATCCCGGTAGAAGGTTCCCGTGGGATAATATCCGACATACACGCGGGCGAAGCCGCTGGCAACAGCTAGTATATTAAGACATAGGATACTTTTCATCCCGGTAGAAGGTTCCCGTGGGATAATTTCCGACATACACGCGGGCAACAGCTAGTATATTAAGACATAGGATAATTTTCATCCCGGTAGAAGTTTCCGTGGGATAATTTCCGACATTCACGCGGGCAACAGCTAGTATATTAAGACATAGGATAATTTTCATCCCGGTAGAAGGTTCCCGTGGGATAATTTCCGACATACACGCGGGCAACAGCTAGTATATTAAGACATAGGATAATTTTCATCCCGGTAGAAGGTTCCCGTGGGATAATATCCGACATACACGCGGGCGAAGCCGCTGGCAACAGCTAGTATATTAAGACATAGGATACTTTTCATCCCGGTAGAAGGTTCCCGTGGGATAATTTCCGACATACACGCGGGCAACAGCTAGTATATTAAGACATAGGATAATTTTCATCCCGGTAAAAGGTTCCCGTAGGATAATATCCGACATACACGCGGGCGAAGCCGCTGGCAACAGCTAGTATATTAAGACATAGGATACTTTTCATCCCGGTAGAAGGTTCCCGTGGGATAATTTCCGACATACACGCGGGCTACAGCTAGTATATTAAGACATAGGATACTTTTCATGCCGGTAGAAGGTTCCCGTGGGATAATTTCCGACATACACGCGGGCAACAGCTAGTATATTAAGACATAGGATAATTTTCATCCCGGTAGAAGGTTCCCGTGGGATAATATCCGACATACAGGCGGGCGAAGCCGCTGGCAACAGCTAGTATATTAAGACATAGGATACTTTTCATCCCGGTAGAAGGTTCCCGTGGGATAATTTCCGACATTCACGAGGGCAACAGCTAGTATATTAAGACATAGGATACTTTTCATCCCGGTAGAAGGTTCCCGTGGGATAATTTCCGACTTACACGCGGGCAACAGCTACTATATTAAGACATAGGATAATTTTCATCCCGGTAGAAGGTTCCCGTGGGATAATATCCGACATTCACGCGGGCAACAGCAAGTATATTAAGACATAGGATAATTTTCATCCCGGTAGAAGGTTCCCGTGGGATAATATCCGACATACACGCGGGCAACAGCTAGTATAATAAGACATAGGATACTTTTCATCCCGGTAGAAGGTTCCCGTGGGATAATTTCCGACATACACGCGGGCAACAGCTAGTATATTAAGACATAGGATAATTTTCATCCCGGTAGAAGGTTCCCGTGGGATAATATCCGACATAAACGCGGGCAACAGCTAGTATATTAAGACATAGGATAATTTTCATCCCGGTAGAAGGTTCCCGTGAGATAATATCCGACATACACGCGGGCGAAGCCGCTGGCAACAGCTAGTATATTAAGACATAGGATACTTTTCATCCCGGTAGAAGGTTCCCGTGGGATAATTTCCGACATACACGCGGGCAACAGCTAGTATAGTAAGACATAGGATAATTTTCATCCCGGTAGAAGGTTCCCGTGGGATAATTTCCGACATTCACGCGGGCAACAGCTAGTATATTAAGACATAGGATAATTTTCATCCCGGTAGAAGGTTCCCGTGGGTTAATATCCGACATACACGCGGGCAACAGCTAGTATATTAAGACATAGGATACTTTTCATCCCGGTAGAAGGTTCCCGTGGGATAATTTCCGACATACACGCGGGCAACAGCTAGTATAATAAGACATAGGATAATTTTTATCCCGGTAGAAGGTTCCCGTGGGATAATATCCGACATACACGCGGGCGAAGCCGCTGGCAACAGCTAGTATATTAAGACATAGGATACTTTTCATCCCGGTAGAAGGTTCCCGTGGGATAATTTCCGACATACACGCGGGCAACAGCTAGTATAGTAAGACATAGGATAATTTTCATCCCGGTAGAAGGTTCCCGTGGGATAATTTCCGACATTCACGCGGGCAACAGCTAGTATATTAAGACATAGGATAATTTTCATCCCGGTAGAAGGTTCCCGTGGGATAATATCCGACATACACGCGGGCAACAGCTAGTATATTAAGACATAGGATACTTTTCATCCCGGTAGAAGGTTCCCGTGGGATAATATCCGACATAAACGCGGGCAACAGCTAGTATATTAAGACATAGGATAATTTTCATCCCGGTAGAAGGTTCCCGTGGGATAATATCCGACATAAACGCGGGCGAAGCCGCTGGCAACAGCTAGTATATTAAGACATAGGATACTTTTCATCCCGGTAGAAGGTTCCCGTGGGATAATTTCCGACATTCACGCGGGCAACAGCTAGTATATTAAGACATAGGATAATTTTCATCCCGGTAGAAGGTTCCCGTGGGATAATTTCCGACATACACGCGGGCAACAGCTAGTATATTAAGACATAGGATAATTTTCATCCCGGTAGAAGGTTCCCGTGAGATAATATCCGACATACACGCGGGCGAAGCCGCTGGCAACAGCTAGTATATTAAGACATGGGATACTTTTCATCCCGGTAGAAGGTTCCCGTGGGATAATTTCCGACATTCACGCGGGCAACAGCTAGTATATTAAGACATAGGATACTTTTCATCCCGGTAGAAGGTTCCCGTGGGATAATTTCCGACATACACGCGGGCAACAGCTAGTATATTAAGACATAGGATACTTTTCATCCCGGTAGAAGGTTCCCGTGGGATAATTTCCGACATACAGGCGGGCGAAGCCGCTGGCAACAGCTAGTATATTAAGACATAGGATACTTTTCGTCCCGGTAGAAGGTTCCCGTGGGATAATTTCCGACATTCACGCGGGCAACAGCTAGTATATTAAGACATAGGATACTTTTCATCCCGGTAGAAGGTTCCCGTGGGATAATTTCCGACATTCACGCGGGCAACAGCTAGTATATTAAGACATAGGATACTTTTCATCCCGGTAGAAGGTTCCCGTGGGATAATTTCCGACATACACGCGGGCAACAGCTAGTATATTAAGACATAGGATACTTTTCATCCCGGTAGAAGGTTCCCGTGGGATAATTTCCGACTTACACGCGAGCAACAGCTACTATATTAAGACATAGGATAATTTTCATCCCGGTAGAAGGTTCCCGTGGGATAATTTCCGACATTCACGCGGGCAACAGCTAGTATATTAAGACATAGGATAATTTTCATCCCGGTAGAAGGTTCCCGTGGGATAATATCCGACATACACGCGGGCAACAGCTAGTATATTAAGACATAGGATACTTTTCATCCCGGTAGAAGGTTCCCGTGGGATAATTTCCGACATACACGCGGGCAACAGCTAGTATATTAAGACATAGGATAATTTTCATCCCGGTAGAAGGTTCCCGTGGGATAATTTCCGACATACACGCGGGCAACAGCTAGTATAGTAAGACATAGGATAATTTTCATCCCGGTAGAAGGTTCCCGTGGGATAATTTCCGACATTCACGCGGGCAACAGCTAGTATATTAAGACATAGGATAATTTTCATCCCGGTAGAAGGTTCCCGTGGGATAATATCCGACATACACGCGGGCAACAGCTAGTATATTAAGACATAGGATACTTTTCATCCCGGTAGAAGGTTCCCGTGGGATAATTTCCGACATACACGCGGGCAACAGCTAGTATAATAAGACATAGGATAATTTTTATCCCGGTAGAAGGTTCCCGTGGGATAATATCCGACATACACGCGGGCGAAGCCGCTGGCAACAGCTAGTATATTAAGACATAGGATACTTTTCATCCCGGTAGAAGGTTCCCGTGGGATAATTTCCGACATACACGCGGGCAACAGCTAGTATAGTAAGACATAGGATAATTTTCATCCCGGTAGAAGGTTCCCGTGGGATAATTTCCGACATTCACGCGGGCAACAGCTAGTATATTAAGACATAGGATAATTTTCATCCCGGTAGAAGGTTCCCGTGGGATAATATCCGACATACACGCGGGCAACAGCTAGTATATTAAGACATAGGATACTTTTCATCCCGGTAGAAGGTTCCCGTGGGATAATATCCGACATAAACGCGGGCAACAGCTAGTATATTAAGACATAGGATAATTTTCATCCCGGTAGAAGGTTCCCGTGGGATAATATCCGACATAAACGCGAGCGAAGCCGCTGGCAACAGCTAGTATATTAAGACATAGGATACTTTTCATCCCGGTAGAAGGTTCCCGTGGGATAATTTCCGACATTCACGCGGGCAACAGCTAGTATATTAAGACATAGGATAATTTTCATCCCGGTAGAAGGTTCCCGTGGGATAATTTCCTAAATACACGCGGGCAACAGCTAGTATATTAAGACATAGGATAATTTTCATCCCGGTAGAAGGTTCCCGTGAGATAATATCCGACATACACGCGGGCGAAGCCGCTGGCAACAGCTAGTATATTAAGACATGGGATACTTTTCATCCCGGTAGAAGGTTCCCGTGGGATAATTTCCGACATTCACGCGGGCAACAGCTAGTATATTAAGACATAGGATACTTTTCATCCCGGTAGAAGGTTCCCGTGGGATAATTTCCGACATACACGCGGGCAACAGCTAGTATATTAAGACATAGGATACTTTTCATCCCGGTAGAAGGTTCCCGTGGGATAATTTCCGACATACAGGCGGGCGAAGCCGCTGGCAACAGCTAGTATATTAAGACATAGGATACTTTTCGTCCCGGTAGAAGGTTCCCGTGGGATAATTTCCGACATTCACGCGGGCAACAGCTAGTATATTAAGACATAGGATACTTTTCATCCCGGTAGAAGGTTCCCGTGGGATAATTTCCGACATTCACGCGGGCAACAGCTAGTATATTAAGACATAGGATACTTTTCATCCCGGTAGAAGGTTCCCGTGGGATAATTTCCGACATACACGCGGGCAACAGCTAGTATATTAAGACATAGGATACTTTTCATCCCGGTAGAAGGTTCCCGTGGGATAATTTCCGACTTACACGCGAGCAACAGCTACTATATTAAGACATAGGATAATTTTCATCCCGGTAGAAGGTTCCCGTGGGATAATTTCCGACATACACGCGGGCAACAGCTAGTATATTAAGACATAGGATACTTTTCATCCCGGTAGAAGGTTCCCGTGGGATAATTTCCGACATACACGCGGGCAACAGCTAGTATATTAAGACATAGGATAATTTTCATCCCGGTAGAAGGTTCCCGTGGGATAATATCCGACATACACGCGGGCAACAGCTAGTATATTAAGACATAGGATACTTTTCATCCCGGTAGAAGGTTCCCGTGGGATAATTTCCGACATACACGCGGGCAACAGCTAGTATAATAAGACATAGGATAATTTTTATCCCGGTAGAAGGTTCCCGTGGGATAATATCCGACATACACGCGGGCGAAGCCGCTGGCAACAGCTAGTATATTAAGACATAGGATACTTTTCATCCCGGTAGAAGGTTCCCGTGGGATAATTTCCGACATACACGCGGGCAACAGCTAGTATAGTAAGACATAGGATAATTTTCATCCCGGTAGAAGGTTCCCGTGGGATAATTTCCGACATTCACGCGGGCAACAGCTAGTTTATTAAGACATAGGATAATTTTCATCCCGGTAGAAGGTTCCCGTGGGATAATATCCGACATACACGCGGGCAACAGCTAGTATATTAAGACATAGGATACTTTTCATCCCGGTAGAAGGTTCCCGTGGGATAATATCCGACATAAACGCGGGCAACAGCTAGTATATTAAGACATAGGATAATTTTCATCCCGGTAGAAGGTTCCCGTGGGATAATATCCGACATAAACGCGGGCGAAGCCGCTGGCAACAGCTAGTATATTAAGACATAGGATACTTTTCATCCCGGTAGAAGGTTCCCGTGGGATAATTTCCGACATTCACGCGGGCAACAGCTAGTATATTAAGACATAGGATACTTTTCATCCCGGTAGAAGGTTCCCGTGGGATAATTTCCGACATACACGCGGGCAACAGCTAGTATATTAAGACATAGGATACTTTTCATCCCGGTAGAAGGTTCCCGTGGGATAATTTCCGACTTACACGCGAGCAACAGCTACTATATTAAGACATAGGATAATTTTCATCCCGGTAGAAGGTTCCCGTGGGATAATTTCCGACATACACGCGGGCAACAGCTAGTATATTAAGACATAGGATACTTTTCATCCCGGTAGAAGGTTCCCGTGGGATAATTTCCGACATACACGCGGGCAACAGCTAGTATATTAAGACATAGGATAATTTTCATCCCGGTAGAAGGTTCCCGTGGGATAATATCCGACATACACGCGGGCAACAGCTAGTATAATAAGACATAGGATACTTTTCATCCCGGTAGAAGGTTCCCGTGGGATAATTTCCGACATACACGCGGGCAACAGCTAGTATAATAAGACATAGGATAATTTTTATCCCGGTAGAAGGTTCCCGTGGGATAATATCCGACATACACGCGGGCGAAGCCGCTGGCAACAGCTAGTATATTAAGACATAGGATACTTTTCATCCCGGTAGAAGGTTCCCGTGGGATAATTTCCGACATACACGCGGGCAACAGCTAGTATAGTAAGACATAGGATAATTTTCATCCCGGTAGAAGGTTCCCGTGGGATAATTTCCGACATTCACGCGGGCAACAGCTAGTATATTAAGACATAGGATAATTTTCATCCCGGTAGAAGGTTCCCGTGGGATAATATCCGACATACACGCGGGCAACAGCTAGTATATTAAGACATAGGATACTTTTCATCCCGGTAAAAGGTTCCCGTGGGATAATTTCCGACATACACGCGGGCAACAGCTAGTATATTAAGACATAGGATACTTTTCATCCCGGTAGAAGGTTCCCGTGGGATAATTTCCGACATACAGGCGGGCGAAGCCGCTGGCAACAGCTAGTATATTAAGACATAGGATACTTTTCATCCCGGTAGAAGGTTCCCGTGGGATAATTTCCGACATTCACGCGGGCAACAGCTAGTATATTAAGACATAGGATACTTTTCATCCCGGTAGAAGGTTCCCGTGGGATAATTTCCGACTTACACGCGGGCAACAGCTACTATATTAAGACATAGGATAATTTTCATCCCGGTAGAAGGTTCCCGTGGGATAATATCTGACATTCACGCGGGCAACAGCAAGTATATTAAGACATAGGATAATTTTCATCCCGGTAGAAGGTTCCCGTGGGATAATATCCGACATACACGCGGGCAACAGCTAGTATAATAAGACATAAGATACTTTTCATCCCGGTAGAAGGTTCCCGTGGGATAATTTCCGTCATACACGCGGGCAACAGCTAGTATAATAAGACATAGGATAATTTTTATCCCGGTAGAAGGTTCCCGTGGGATAATATCCGACATACACGCGGGCGAAGCCGCTGGCAACAGCTAGTATATTAAGACATAGGATACTTTTCATCCCGGTAGAAGGTTCCCGTGGGATAATTTCCGACATACACGCGGGCAACAGCTAGTATAATAAGACATAGGATAATTTTTATCCCGGTAGAAGGTTCCCGTGGGATAATATCCGACATACACGCGGGCAACAGCTAGTATATTAAGACATAGGATACTTTTCATCCCGGTAGAAGGTTCCCGTGGGATAATTTCCGACATACACGCGGGCAACAGCTAGTATATTAAGACATAGGATACTTTTCATCCCGGTAGAAGGTTCCCGTGGGATAATTTCCGACATTCACGCGGGCAACAGCTAGTATATTAAGACATAGGATAATTTTCATCCCGGTAGAAGGTTCCCGTGGGATAATTTCCGACATACACGCGGGCAACAGCTAGTATATTAAGACATAGGATAATTTTCATCCCGGTAGAAGGTTCCCGTGGGATAATATCCGACATACACGCGGGCGAAGCCGCTGGCAACAGCTAGTATATTAAGACATAGGATACTTTTCATCCCGGTAGAAGGTTCCCGTGGGATAATTTCCGACATACACGCGGGCAACAGCTAGTATATTAAGACATAGGATAATTTTCATCCCGGTAAAAGGTTCCCGTAGGATAATATCCGACATACACGCGGGCGAAGCCGCTGGCAACAGCTAGTATATTAAGACATAGGATACTTTTCATCCCGGTAGAAGGTTCCCGTGGGATAATTTCCGACATACACGCGGGCTACAGCTAGTATATTAAGACATAGGATACTTTTCATGCCGGTAGAAGGTTCCCGTGGGATAATTTCCGACATACACGCGGGCAACAGCTAGTATATTAAGACATAGGATAATTTTCATCCCGGTAGAAGGTTCCCGTGGGATAATATCCGACATACAGGCGGGCGAAGCCGCTGGCAACAGCTAGTATATTAAGACATAGGATACTTTTCATCCCGGTAGAAGGTTCCCGTGGGATAATTTCCGACATTCACGCGGGCAACAGCTAGTATATTAAGACATAGGATACTTTTCATCCCGGTAGAAGGTTCCCGTGGGATAATTTCCGACTTACACGCGGGCAACAGCTACTATATTAAGACATAGGATAATTTTCATCCCGGTAGAAGGTTCCCGTGGGATAATATCCGACATTCACGCGGGCAACAGCAAGTATATTAAGACATAGGATAATTTTCATTCCGGTAGAAGGTTCCCGTGGGATAATATCCGACATACACGCGGGCAACAGCTAGTATAATAAGACATAGGATACTTTTCATCCCGGTAGAAGGTTCCCGTGGGATAATTTCCGACATACACGCGGGCAACAGCTAGTATATTAAGACATAGGATACTTTTCATCCCGGTAGAAGGTTCCCGTGGGATAATTTCCGACTTACACGCGAGCAACAGCTACTATATTAAGACATAGGATAATTTTCATCCCGGTAGAAGGTTCCCGTGGGATAATTTCCGACATACACGCGGGCAACAGCTAGTATATTAAGACATAGGATACTTTTCATCCCGGTAGAAGGTTCCCGTGGGATAATTTCCGACATACACGCGGGCAACAGCTAGTATATTAAGACATAGGATAATTTTCATCCCGGTAGAAGGTTCCCGTGGGATAATATCCGACATACACGCGGGCAACAGCTAGTATAATAAGACATAGGATACTTTTCATCCCGGTAGAAGGTTCCCGTGGGATAATTTCCGACATACACGCGGGCAACAGCTAGTATAATAAGACATAGGATAATTTTTATCCCGGTAGAAGGTTCCCGTGGGATAATATCCGACATACACGCGGGCGAAGCCGCTGGCAACAGCTAGTATATTAAGACATAGGATACTTTTCATCCCGGTAGAAGGTTCCCGTGGGATAATTTCCGACATACACGCGGGCAACAGCTAGTATAGTAAGACATAGGATAATTTTCATCCCGGTAGAAGGTTCCCGTGGGATAATTTCCGACATTCACGCGGGCAACAGCTAGTATATTAAGACATAGGATAATTTTCATCCCGGTAGAAGGTTCCCGTGGGATAATATCCGACATACACGCGGGCAACTGCTAGTATATTAAGACATAGGATACTTTTCATCCCGGTAGAAGGTTCCCGTGGGATAATATCCGACATAAACGCGGGCAACAGCTAGTATATTAAGACATAGGATAATTTTCATCCCGGTAGAAGGTTCCCGTGGGATAATATCCGACATAAACGCGGGCGAAGCCGCTGGCAACAGCTAGTATATTAAGACATAGGATACTTTTCATCCCGGTAGAAGGTTCCCGTGGGATAATTTCCGACATACAGGCGGGCGAAGCCGCTGGCAACAGCTAGTATATTAAGACATAGGATACTTTTCATCCCGGTAGAAGGTTCCCGTGGGATAATTTCCGACATTCACGCGGGCAACAGCTAGTATATTAAGACATAGGATACTTTTCATCCCGGTAGAAGGTTCCCGTGGGATAATTTCCGACTTACACGCGGGCAACAGCTACTATATTAAGACATAGGATAATTTTCATCCCGGTAGAAGGTTCCCGTGGGATAATATCTGATATTCACGCGGGCAACAGCAAGTATATTAAGACATAGGATAATTTTCATCCCGGTAGAAGGTTCCCGTGGGATAATATCCGACATACACGCGGGCAACAGCTAGTATAATAAGACATAAGATACTTTTCATCCCGGTAGAAGGTTCCCGTGGGATAATTTCCGTCATACACGCGGGCAACAGCTAGTATAATAAGACATAGGATAATTTTTATCCCGGTAGAAGGTTCCCGTGGGATAATATCCGACATACACGCGGGCGAAGCCGCTGGCAACAGCTAGTATATTAAGACATAGGATACTTTTCATCCCGGTAGAAGGTTCCCGTGGGATAATTTCCGACATACACGCGGGCAACAGCTAGTATAATAAGACATAGGATAATTTTTATCCCGGTAGAAGGTTCCCGTGGGATAATATCCGACATACACGCGGGCAACAGCTAGTATATTAAGACATAGGATACTTTTCATCCCGGTAGAAGGTTCCCGTGGGATAATTTCCGACATACACGCGGGCAACAGCTAGTATATTAAGACATAGGATAATTTTCATCCCGGTAGAAGGTTCCCGTGGGATAATTTCCGACATTCACGCGGGCAACAGCTAGTATATTAAGACATAGGATAATTTTCATCCCGGTAGAAGGTTCCCGTGGGATAATTTCCGACATACACGCGGGCAACAGCTAGTATATTAAGACATAGGATAATTTTCATCCCGGTAGAAGGTTCCCGTGGGATAATATCCGACATACACGCGGGCGAAGCCGCTGGCAACAGCTAGTATATTAAGACATAGGATACTTTTCATCCCGGTAGAAGGTTCCCGTGGGATAATTTCCGACATACACGCGGGCAACAGCTAGTATATTAAGACATAGGATAATTTTCATCCCGGTAAAAGGTTCCCGTGGGATAATATCCGACATACACGCGGGCGAAGCCGCTGGCAACAGCTAGTATATTAAGACATAGGATACTTTTCATCCCGGTAGAAGGTTCTTGTGGGATAATTTCCGACATACACGCGGGCTACAGCTAGTATATTAAGACATAGGATACTTTTCATGCCGGTAGAAGGTTCCCGTGGGATAATTTCCGACATACACGCGGGCAACAGCTAGTATATTAAGACATAGGATAATTTTCATCCCGGTAGAAGGTTCCCGTGGGATAATATCCGACATACAGGCGGGCGAAGCCGCTGGCAACAGCTAGTATATTAAGACATAGGATACTTTTCATCCCGGTAGAAGGTTCCCGTGGGATAATTTCCGACATTCACGCGGGCAACAGCTAGTATATTAAGACATAGGATACTTTTCATCCCGGTAGAAGGTTCCCGTGGGATAATTTCCGACTTACACGCGGGCAACAGCTACTATATTAAGACATAGGATAATTTTCATCCCGGTAGAAGGTTCCCGTGGGATAATATCCGACATTCACGCGGGCAACAGCAAGTATATTAAGACATAGGATAATTTTCATCCCGGTAGAAGGTTCCCGTGGGATAATATCCGACATACACGCGGGCAACAGCTAGTATAATAAGACATAGGATACTTTTCATCCCGGTAGAAGGTTCCCGTGGGATAATTTCCGACATACACGCGGGCAACAGCTAGTATATTAAGACATAGGATACTTTTCATCCCGGTAGAAGGTTCCCATGGGATAATTTCCGACTTACACGCGAGCAACAGCTACTATATTAAGACATAGGATAATTTTCATCCCGGTAGAAGGTTCCCGTGGGATAATTTCCGACATACACGCGGGCAACAGCTAGTATATTAAGACATAGGATACTTTTCATCCCGGCAGAAGGTTCCCGTGGGAAAATTTCCGACATACACGCGGGCAACAGCTAGTATATTAAGACATAGGATAATTTTCATCCCGGTAGAAGGTTCCCGTGGGATAATATCCGACATACACGCGGGCAACAGCTAGTATAATAAGACATAGGATACTTTTCATCCCGGTAGAAGGTTCCCGTGGGATAATTTCCGACATACACGCGGGCAACAGCTAGTATAATAAGACATAGGATAATTTTTATCCCGGTAGAAGGTTCCCGTGGGATAATATCCGACATACACGCGGGCGAAGCCGCTGGCAACAGCTAGTATATTAAGACATAGGATACTTTTCATCCCGGTAGAAGGTTCCCGTGGGATAATTTCCGACATACACGCGGGCAACAGCTAGTATAGTAAGACATAGGATAATTTTCATCCCGGTAGAAGGTTCCCGTGGGATAATTTCCGACATTCACGCGGGCAACAGCTAGTATATTAAGACATAGGATAATTTTCATCCCGGTAGAAGGTTCCCGTGGGATAATATCCGACATACACGCGGGCAACAGCTAGTATATTAAGACATAGGATACTTTTCATCCCGGTAGAAGGTTCCCGTGGGATAATATCCGACATAAACGCGGGCAACAGCTAGTATATTAAGACATAGGATAATTTTCATCCCGGTAGAAGGTTCCCGTGGGATAATATCCGACATAAACGCGGGCGAAGCCGCTGGCAACAGCTAGTATATTAAGACATAGGATACTTTTCATCCCGGTAGAAGGTTCCCGTGGGATAATTTCCGACATTCACGCGGGCAACAGCTAGTATATTAAGACATAGGATAATTTTCATCCCGGTAGAAGGTTCCCGTGGGATAATTTCCGACATACACGCGGGCAACAGCTAGTATATTAAGACATAGGATAATTTTCATCCCGGTAGAAGGTTCCCGTGAGATAATATCCGACATACACGCGGGCGAAGCCGCTGGCAACAGCTAGTATATTAAGACATGGGATACTTTTCATCCCGGTAGAAGGTTCCCGTGGGATAATTTCCGACATTCACGCGGGCAACAGCTAGTATATTAAGACATAGGATACTTTTCATCCCGGTAGAAGGTTCCCGTGGGATAATTTCCGACATACACGCGGGCAACAGCTAGTATATTAAGACATAGGATACTTTTCATCCCGGTAGAAGGTTCCCGTGGGATAATTTCCGACATACAGGCGGGCGAAGCCGCTGGCAACAGCTAGTATATTAAGACATAGGATACTTTTCATCCCGGTAGAAGGTTCCCGTGGGATAATTTCCGACATTCACGCGGGCAACAGCTAGTATATTAAGACATAGGATACTTTTCATCCCGGTAGAAGGTTCCCGTGGGATAATTTCCGACTTACACGCGGGCAACAGCTACTATATTAAGACATAGGATAATTTTCATCCCGGTAGAAGGTTCCCGTGGGATAATATCTGACATTCACGCGGGCAACAGCAAGTATATTAAGACATAGGATAATTTTCATCCCGGTAGAAGGTTCCCGTGGGATAATATCCGACATACACGCGGGCAACAGCTAGTATAATAAGACATAGGATACTTTTCATCCCGGTAGAAGGTTCCCGTGGGATAATTTCCGTCATATACGCGGGCAACAGCTAGTATAATAAGACATAGGATAATTTTTATCCCGGTAGAAGGTTCCCGTGGGATAATATCCGACATACACGCGGGCGAAGCCGCTGGCAACAGCTAGTATATTAAGACATAGGATACTTTTCATCCCGGTAGAAGGTTCCCGTGGGATAATTTCCGACATTCACGCGGGCAACAGCTAGTATATTAAGACATAGGATAATTTTCATCCCGGTAGGTTCCTGTGGGATAATTTCTGACATACACGCGGGCAACAGCTAGTATATTAAGACATAGGATAATTTTCATCCCGGTAGAAGGTTCCCGTGGGATAATATCCGACATACACGCGGGCAACAGCTAGTATATTAAGACATAGGATACTTTTCATCCCGGTAGAAGGTTCCCGTGGGATAATATCCGACATACACGCGGGCGAAGCCGCTGGCAACAGCTAGTATATTAAGACATAGGATACTTTTCATCTCGGTAGAAGGTTCCCGTGGGATAATTTCCGACATACACGCGGGCAACAGCTAGTATATTAAGACATAGGATAATTTTCATCCCGGTAGAAGGTTCCCGTGGGATAATATCCGACATACAGGCGGGCGAAGCCGCTGGCATCAGCTAGTATATTAAGACATAGGATACTTTTCATCCCGGTAGAAGGTTCCCGTGGGATAATTTCCGACATTCACGCGGGCAACAGCTAGTATATTAGGACATAGGATACTTTTCATCCCGGTAGAAGGTTCCCGTGGGATAATTTCCGACTTACACGCGGGCAACAGCTACTATATTAAGACATAGGATAATTTTCATCCCGGTAGAAGGTTCCCGTGGGATAATATCCGACATTCACGCGGGCAACAGCAAGTATATTAAGACATAGGATAATTTTCATCCCGGTAGAAGGTTCCCGTGGGATAATATCCGACATACACGCGGGCAACAGCTAGTATAATAAGACATAGGATACTTTTCATCCCGGTAGAAGGTTCCCGTGGGATAATTTCCGACATACACGCGGGCAACAGCTAGTATATTAAGATATAGGATACTTTTCATCCCGGTAGAAGGTTCCCGTGGGATAATTTCCGACTTACACGCGGGCAACAGCTACTATATTAAGACGTAGGATAATTTTCATCTCGGTAGAAGGTTCCCGTGGGATAATTTCCGACATACACGCGGGCAACAGCTAGTATATTAAGACATAGGATACTTTTCATCCCGGTAGAAGGTTCCCGTGGGATAATTTCCGACATACACGCGGGCAACAGCTAGTATATTAAGACATAGGATAATTTTCATCCCGGTAGAAGGTTCCCGTGGGATAATTTCCGACATACAGGCGGGCGAAGCCGCTGGCAACAGCTAGTATATTAAGACATAGGATACTTTTCGTCCCGGTAGAAGGTTCCCGTGGGATAATTTCCGACATTCACGCGGGCAACAGCTAGTATATTAAGACATAGGATACTTTTCATCCCGGTAGAAGGTTCCCGTGGGATAATTTCCGACATTCACGCGGGCAACAGCTAGTATATTAAGACATAGGATACTTTTCATCCCGGTAGAAGGTTCCCGTGGGATAATTTCCGACATACACGCGGGCAACAGCTAGTATATTAAGACATAGGATACTTTTCATCCCGGTAGAAGGTTCCCGTGGGATAATTTCCGACTTACACGCGAGCAACAGCTACTATATTAAGACATAGGATAATTTTCATCCCGGTAGAAGGTTCCCGTGGGATAATTTCCGACATTCACGCGGGCAACAGCTAGTATATTAAGACATAGGATAATTTTCATCCCGGTAGAAGGTTCCCGTGGGATAATATCCGACATACACGCGGGCAACAGCTAGTATATTAAGACATAGGATACTTTTCATCCCGGTAGAAGGTTCCCGTGGGATAATTTCCGACATACACGCGGGCAACAGCTAGTATATTAAGACATAGGATAATTTTCATCCCGGTAGAAGGTTCCCGTGGGATAATTTCCGACATACACGCGGGCAACAGCTAGTATAGTAAGACATAGGATAATTTTCATCCCGGTAGAAGGTTCCCATGGGATAATTTCCGACATTCACGCGGGCAACAGCTAGTATATTAAGACATAGGATAATTTTCATCCCGGTAGAAGGTTCCCGTGGGATAATATCCGACATACACGCGGGCAACAGCTAGTATATTAAGACATAGGATACTTTTCATCCCGGTAGAAGGTTCCCGTGGGATAATTTCCGACATACACGCGGGCAACAGCTAGTATATTAAGACATAGGATACTTTTCATCCCGGTAGAAGGTTCCCGTGGGATAATTTCCGACATACACGCGGGCAACAGCTAGTATAATAAGACATAGGATAATTTTTATCCCGGTAGAAGGTTCCCGTGGGATAATATCCGACATACACGCGGGCGAAGCCGCTGGCAACAGCTAGTATATTAAGACATAGGATACTTTTCATCCCGGTAGAAGGTTCCCGTGGGATAATTTCCGACATACACGCGGGCAACAGCTAGTATAGTAAGACATAGGATAATTTTCATCCCGGTAGAAGGTTCCCGTGGGATAATTTCCGACATTCACGCGGGCAACAGCTAGTATATTAAGACATAGGATAATTTTCATCCCGGTAGAAGGTTCCCGTGGGATAATATCCGACATACACGCGGGCAACAGCTAGTATATTAAGACATAGGATACTTTTCATCCCGGTAGAAGGTTCCCGTGGGATAATATCCGACATAAACGCGGGCAACAGCTAGTATATTAAGACATAGGATAATTTTCATCCCGGTAGAAGGTTCCCGTGGGATAATATCCGACATAAACGCGAGCGAAGCCGCTGGCAACAGCTAGTATATTAAGACATAGGATACTTTTCATCCCGGTAGAAGGTTCCCGTGGGATAATTTCCGACATTCACGCGGGCAACAGCTAGTATATTAAGACATAGGATAATTTTCATCCCGGTAGAAGGTTCCCGTGGGATAATTTCCTAAATACACGCGGGCAACAGCTAGTATATTAAGACATAGGATAATTTTCATCCCGGTAGAAGGTTCCCGTGAGATAATATCCGACATACACGCGGGCGAAGCCGCTGGCAACAGCTAGTATATTAAGACATGGGATACTTTTCATCCCGGTAGAAGGTTCCCGTGGGATAATTTCCGACATTCACGCGGGCAACAGCTAGTATATTAAGACATAGGATACTTTTCATCCCGGTAGAAGGTTCCCGTGGGATAATTTCCGACATACACGCGGGCAACAGCTAGTATATTAAGACATAGGATACTTTTCATCCCGGTAGAAGGTTCCCGTGGGATAATTTCCGACATACAGGCGGGCGAAGCCGCTGGCAACAGCTAGTATATTAAGACATAGGATACTTTTCGTCCCGGTAGAAGGTTCCCGTGGGATAATTTCCGACATTCACGCGGGCAACAGCTAGTATATTAAGACATAGGATACTTTTCATCCCGGTAGAAGGTTCCCGTGGGATAATTTCCGACATTCACGCGGGCAACAGCTAGTATATTAAGACATAGGATACTTTTCATCCCGGTAGAAGGTTCCCGTGGGATAATTTCCGACATACACGCGGGCAACAGCTAGTATATTAAGACATAGGATACTTTTCATCCCGGTAGAAGGTTCCCGTGGGATAATTTCCGACTTACACGCGAGCAACAGCTACTATATTAAGACATAGGATAATTTTCATCCCGGTAGAAGGTTCCCGTGGGATAATTTCCGACATACACGCGGGCAACAGCTAGTATATTAAGACATAGGATACTTTTCATCCCGGTAGAAGGTTCCCGTGGGATAATTTCCGACATACACGCGGGCAACAGCTAGTATATTAAGACATAGGATAATTTTCATCCCGGTAGAAGGTTCCCGTGGGATAATATCCGACATACACGCGGGCAACAGCTAGTATATTAAGACATAGGATACTTTTCATCCCGGTAGAAGGTTCCCGTGGGATAATTTCCGACATACACGCGGGCAACAGCTAGTATAATAAGACATAGGATAATTTTTATCCCGGTAGAAGGTTCCCGTGGGATAATATCCGACATACACGCGGGCGAAGCCGCTGGCAACAGCTAGTATATTAAGACATAGGATACTTTTCATCCCGGTAGAAGGTTCCCGTGGGATAATTTCCGACATACACGCGGGCAACAGCTAGTATAGTAAGACATAGGATAATTTTCATCCCGGTAGAAGGTTCCCGTGGGATAATTTCCGACATTCACGCGGGCAACAGCTAGTATATTAAGACATAGGATAATTTTCATCCCGGTAGAAGGTTCCCGTGGGATAATATCCGACATACACGCGGGCAACAGCTAGTATATTAAGACATAGGATACTTTTCATCCCGGTAGAAGGTTCCCGTGGGATAATATCCGACATAAACGCGGGCAACAGCTAGTATATTAAGACATAGGATAATTTTCATCCCGGTAGAAGGTTCCCGTGGGATAATATCCGACATAAACGCGGGCGAAGCCGCTGGCAACAGCTAGTATATTAAGACATAGGATACTTTTCATCCCGGTAGAAGGTTCCCGTGGGATAATTTCCGACATTCACGCGGGCAACAGCTAGTATATTAAGACATAGGATAATTTTCATCCCGGTAGAAGGTTCCCGTGGGATAATTTCCGACATACACGCGGGCAACAGCTAGTATATTAAGACATAGGATAATTTTCATCCCGGTAGAAGGTTCCCGTGAGATAATATCCGACATACACGCGGGCGAAGCCGCTGGCAACAGCTAGTATATTAAGACATGGGATACTTTTCATCCCGGTAGAAGGTTCCCGTGGGATAATTTCCGACATTCACGCGGGCAACAGCTAGTATATTAAGACATAGGATACTTTTCATCCCGGTAGAAGGTTTCCGTGGGATAATTTCCGACATACACGCGGGCAACAGCTAGTATATTAAGACATAGGATACTTTTCATCCCGGTAGAAGGTTCCCGTGGGATAATTTCCGACATACAGGCGGGCGAAGCCGCTGGCAACAGCTAGTATATTAAGACATAGGATACTTTTCATCCCGGTAGAAGGTTCCCGTGGGATAATTTCCGACATTCACGCGGGCAACAGCTAGTATATTAAGACATAGGATACTTTTCATCCCGGTAGAAGGTTCCCGTGGGATAATTTCCGAATTACAAGCGGGCAACAGCTACTATATTAAGACATAGGATAATTTTCATCCCGGTAGAAGGTTCCCGTGGGATAATATCTGACATTCACGCGGGCAACAGCAAGTATATTAAGACATAGGATAATTTTCATCCCGGTAGAAGGTTCCCGTGGGATAATATCCGACATACACGCGGGCAACAGCTAGTATAATAAGACATAGGATACTTTTCATCCCGGTATAAGGTTCCCGTGGGATAATTTCCGTCATACACGCGTACAACAGCTAGTATAATAAGACATAGGATAATTTTTATCCCGGTAGAAGGTTCCCGTGGGATAATATCCGACATACACGCGGGCGAAGCCGCTGGCAACAGCTAGTATATTAAGACATAGGATACTTTTCATCCCGGTAGAAGGTTCCCGTGGGATAATTTCCGACATACACGCGGGCAACAGCTAGTATAATAAGACATAGGATAATTTTTATCCCGGTAGAAGGTTCCCGTGGGATAATATCCGACATACACGCGGGCGAAGCCGCTGGCAACAGCTAGTATATTAAGACATAGGATACTTTTCATCCCGGTAGAAGGTTCCCGTGGGATAATTTCCGACATTCACGCGGGCAACAGCTAGTATATTAAGACATAGGATAATTTTCATCCCGGTAGAAGGTTCCCGTGGGATAATTTCCGACATACACGCGGGCAACAGCTAGTATATTAAGACATAGGATAATTTTCATCCCGGTAGAAGGTTCCCGTGGGATAATATCCGACATACACGCGGGCGAAGCCGCTGGCAACAGCTAGTATATTAAGACATAGGATACTTTTCATCCCGGTAGAAGGTTCCCGTGGGATAATTTCCGACATACACGCGGGCAACAGCTAGTATATTAAGACATAGGATAATTTTCATCCCGGTAAAAGGTTCCCGTAGGATAATATCCGACATACACGCGGGCGAAGCCGCTGGCAACAGCTAGTATATTAAGACATAGGATACTTTTCATCCCGGTAGAAGGTTCCCGTGGGATAATTTCCGACATACACGCGGGCTACAGCTAGTATATTAAGACATAGGATACTTTTCATGCCGGTAGAAGGTTCCCGTGGGATAATTTCCGACATACACGCGGGCAACAGCTAGTATATTAAGACATAGGATAATTTTCATCCCGGTAGAAGGTTCCCGTGGGATAATATCCGACATACAGGCGGGCGAAGCCGCTGGCAACAGCTAGTATATTAAGACATAGGATACTTTTCATCCCGGTAGAAGGTTCCCGTGGGATAATTTCCGACATTCACGCGGGCAACAGCTAGTATATTAAGACATAGGATACTTTTCATCCCGGTAGAAGGTTCCCGTGGGATAATTTCCGACTTACACGCGGGCAACAGCTACTATATTAAGACATAGGATAATTTTCATCCCGGTAGAAGGTTCCCGTGGGATAATATCCGACATTCACGCGGGCAACAGCAAGTATATTAAGACATAGGATAATTTTCATTCCGGTAGAAGGTTCCCGTGGGATAATATCCGACATACACGCGGGCAACAGCTAGTATAATAAGACATAGGATACTTTTCATCCCGGTAGAAGGTTCCCGTGGGATAATTTCCGACATACACGCGGGCAACAGCTAGTATATTAAGACATAGGATACTTTTCATCCCGGTAGAAGGTTCCCGTGGGATAATTTCCGACTTACACGCGAGCAACAGCTACTATATTAAGACATAGGATAATTTTCATCCCGGTAGAAGGTTCCCGTGGGATAATTTCCGACATACACGCGGGCAACAGCTAGTATATTAAGACATAGGATACTTTTCATCCCGGTAGAAGGTTCCCGTGGGATAATTTCCGACATACACGCGGGCAACAGCTAGTATATTAAGACATAGGATAATTTTCATCCCGGTAGAAGGTTCCCGTGGGATAATATCCGACATACACGCGGGCAACAGCTAGTATAATAAGACATAGGATACTTTTCATCCCGGTAGAAGGTTCCCGTGGGATAATTTCCGACATACACGCGGGCAACAGCTAGTATAATAAGACATAGGATAATTTTTATCCCGGTAGAAGGTTCCCGTGGGATAATATCCGACATACACGCGGGCGAAGCCGCTGGCAACAGCTAGTATATTAAGACATAGGATACTTTTCATCCCGGTAGAAGGTTCCCGTGGGATAATTTCCGACATACACGCGGGCAACAGCTAGTATAGTAAGACATAGGATAATTTTCATCCCGGTAGAAGGTTCCCGTGGGATAATTTCCGACATTCACGCGGGCAACAGCTAGTATATTAAGACATAGGATAATTTTCATCCCGGTAGAAGGTTCCCGTGGGATAATATCCGACATACACGCGGGCAACAGCTAGTATATTAAGACATAGGATACTTTTCATCCCGGTAGAAGGTTCCCGTGGGATAATTTCCGACATACACGCGGGCAACAGCTAGTATATTAAGACATAGGATACTTTTCATCCCGGTAGAAGGTTCCCGTGGGATAATTTCCGACATACAGGCGGGCGAAGCCGCTGGCAACAGCTAGTATATTAAGACATAGGATACTTTTCATCCCGGTAGAAGGTTCCCGTGGGATAATTTCCGACATTCACGCGGGCAACAGCTAGTATATTAAGACATAGGATACTTTTCATCCCGGTAGAAGGTTCCCGTGGGATAATTTCCGACTTACACGCGGGCAACAGCTACTATATTAAGACATAGGATAATTTTCATCCCGGTAGAAGGTTCCCGTGGGATAATATCTGACATTCACGCGGGCAACAGCAAGTATATTAAGACATAGGATAATTTTCATCCCGGTAGAAGGTTCCCGTGGGATAATATCCGACATACACGCGGGCAACAGCTAGTATAATAAGACATAAGATACTTTTCATCCCGGTAGAAGGTTCCCGTGGGATAATTTCCGTCATACACGCGGGCAACAGCTAGTATAATAAGACATAGGATAATTTTTATCCCGGTAGAAGGTTCCCGTGGGATAATATCCGACATACACGCGGGCGAAGCCGCTGGCAACAGCTAGTATATTAAGACATAGGATACTTTTCATCCCGGTAGAAGGTTCCCGTGGGATAATTTCCGACATACACGCGGGCAACAGCTAGTATAATAAGACATAGGATAATTTTTATCCCGGTAGAAGGTTCCCGTGGGATAATATCCGACATACACGCGGGCAACAGCTAGTATATTAAGACATAGGATACTTTTCATCCCGGTAGAAGGTTCCCGTGGGATAATTTCCGACATACACGCGGGCAACAGCTAGTATATTAAGACATAGGATAATTTTCATCCCGGTAGAAGGTTCCCGTGGGATAATTTCCGACATTCACGCGGGCAACAGCTAGTATATTAAGACATAGGATAATTTTCATCCCGGTAGAAGGTTCCCGTGGGATAATTTCCGACATACACGCGGGCAACAGCTAGTATATTAAGACATAGGATAATTTTCATCCCGGTAGAAGGTTCCCGTGGGATAATATCCGACATACACGCGGGCGAAGCCGCTGGCAACAGCTAGTATATTAAGACATAGGATACTTTTCATCCCGGTAGAAGGTTCCCGTGGGATAATTTCCGACATACACGCGGGCAACAGCTAGTATATTAAGACATAGGATAATTTTCATCCCGGTAAAAGGTTCCCGTAGGATAATATCCGACATACACGCGGGCGAAGCCGCTGGCAACAGCTAGTATATTAAGACATAGGATACTTTTCATCCCGGTAGAAGGTTCTTGTGGGATAATTTCCGACATACACGCGGGCTACAGCTAGTATATTAAGACATAGGATACTTTTCATGCCGGTAGAAGGTTCCCGTGGGATAATTTCCGACATACACGCGGGCAACAGCTAGTATATTAAGACATAGGATAATTTTCATCCCGGTAGAAGGTTCCCGTGGGATAATATCCGACATACAGGCGGGCGAAGCCGCTGGCAACAGCTAGTATATTAAGACATAGGATACTTTTCATCCCGGTAGAAGGTTCCCGTGGGATAATTTCCGACATTCACGCGGGCAACAGCTAGTATATTAAGACATAGGATACTTTTCATCCCGGTAGAAGGTTCCCGTGGGATAATTTCCGACTTACACGCGGGCAACAGCTACTATATTAAGACATAGGATAATTTTCATCCCGGTAGAAGGTTCCCGTGGGATAATATCCGACATTCACGCGGGCAACAGCAAGTATATTAAGACATAGGATAATTTTCATCCCGGTAGAAGGTTCCCGTGGGATAATATCCGACATACACGCGGGCAACAGCTAGTATAATAAGACATAGGATACTTTTCATCCCGGTAGAAGGTTCCCGTGGGATAATTTCCGACATACACGCGGGCAACAGCTAGTATATTAAGACATAGGATACTTTTCATCCCGGTAGAAGGTTCCCATGGGATAATTTCCGACTTACACGCGAGCAACAGCTACTATATTAAGACATAGGATAATTTTCATCCCGGTAGAAGGTTCCCGTGGGATAATTTCCGACATACACGCGGGCAACAGCTAGTATATTAAGACATAGGATACTTTTCATCCCGGCAGAAGGTTCCCGTGGGAAAATTTCCGACATACACGCGGGCAACAGCTAGTATATTAAGACATAGGATAATTTTCATCCCGGTAGAAGGTTCCCGTGGGATAATATCCGACATACACGCGGGCAACAGCTAGTATAATAAGACATAGGATACTTTTCATCCCGGTAGAAGGTTCCCGTGGGATAATTTCCGACATACACGCGGGCAACAGCTAGTATAATAAGACATAGGATAATTTTTATCCCGGTAGAAGGTTCCCGTGGGATAATATCCGACATACACGCGGGCGAAGCCGCTGGCAACAGCTAGTATATTAAGACATAGGATACTTTTCATCCCGGTAGAAGGTTCCCGTGGGATAATTTCCGACATACACGCGGGCAACAGCTAGTATAGTAAGACATAGGATAATTTTCATCCCGGTAGAAGGTTCCCGTGGGATAATTTCCGACATTCACGCGGGCAACAGCTAGTATATTAAGACATAGGATAATTTTCATCCCGGTAGAAGGTTCCCGTGGGATAATATCCGACATACACGCGGGCAACAGCTAGTATATTAAGACATAGGATACTTTTCATCCCGGTAGAAGGTTCCCGTGGGATAATATCCGACATAAACGCGGGCAACAGCTAGTATATTAAGACATAGGATAATTTTCATCCCGGTAGAAGGTTCCCGTGGGATAATATCCGACATAAACGCGGGCGAAGCCGCTGGCAACAGCTAGTATATTAAGACATAGGATACTTTTCATCCCGGTAGAAGGTTCCCGTGGGATAATTTCCGACATTCACGCGGGCAACAGCTAGTATATTAAGACATAGGATAATTTTCATCCCGGTAGAAGGTTCCCGTGGGATAATTTCCGACATACACGCGGGCAACAGCTAGTATATTAAGACATAGGATAATTTTCATCCCGGTAGAAGGTTCCCGTGAGATAATATCCGACATACACGCGGGCGAAGCCGCTGGCAACAGCTAGTATATTAAGACATGGGATACTTTTCATCCCGGTAGAAGGTTCCCGTGGGATAATTTCCGACATTCACGCGGGCAACAGCTAGTATATTAAGACATAGGATACTTTTCATCCCGGTAGAAGGTTCCCGTGGGATAATTTCCGACATACACGCGGGCAACAGCTAGTATATTAAGACATAGGATACTTTTCATCCCGGTAGAAGGTTCCCGTGGGATAATTTCCGACATACAGGCGGGCGAAGCCGCTGGCAACAGCTAGTATATTAAGACATAGGATACTTTTCATCCCGGTAGAAGGTTCCCGTGGGATAATTTCCGACATTCACGCGGGCAACAGCTAGTATATTAAGACATAGGATACTTTTCATCCCGGTAGAAGGTTCCCGTGGGATAATTTCCGACTTACACGCGGGCAACAGCTACTATATTAAGACATAGGATAATTTTCATCCCGGTAGAAGGTTCCCGTGGGATAATATCTGACATTCACGCGGGCAACAGCAAGTATATTAAGACATAGGATAATTTTCATCCCGGTAGAAGGTTCCCGTGGGATAATATCCGACATACACGCGGGCAACAGCTAGTATAATAAGACATAGGATACTTTTCATCCCGGTAGAAGGTTCCCGTGGGATAATTTCCGTCATATACGCGGGCAACAGCTAGTATAATAAGACATAGGATAATTTTTATCCCGGTAGAAGGTTCCCGTGGGATAATATCCGACATACACGCGGGCGAAGCCGCTGGCAACAGCTAGTATATTAAGACATAGGATACTTTTCATCCCGGTAGAAGGTTCCCGTGGGATAATTTCCGACATTCACGCGGGCAACAGCTAGTATATTAAGACATAGGATAATTTTCATCCCGGTAGGTTCCTGTGGGATAATTTCTGACATACACGCGGGCAACAGCTAGTATATTAAGACATAGGATAATTTTCATCCCGGTAGAAGGTTCCCGTGGGATAATATCCGACATACACGCGGGCAACAGCTAGTATATTAAGACATAGGATACTTTTCATCCCGGTAGAAGGTTCCCGTGGGATAATATCCGACATACACGCGGGCGAAGCCGCTGGCAACAGCTAGTATATTAAGACATAGGATACTTTTCATCTCGGTAGAAGGTTCCCGTGGGATAATTTCCGACATACACGCGGGCAACAGCTAGTATATTAAGACATAGGATAATTTTCATCCCGGTAGAAGGTTCCCGTGGGATAATATCCGACATACAGGCGGGCGAAGCCGCTGGCATCAGCTAGTATATTAAGACATAGGATACTTTTCATCCCGGTAGAAGGTTCCCGTGGGATAATTTCCGACATTCACGCGGGCAACAGCTAGTATATTAGGACATAGGATACTTTTCATCCCGGTAGAAGGTTCCCGTGGGATAATTTCCGACTTACACGCGGGCAACAGCTACTATATTAAGACGTAGGATAATTTTCATCCCGGTAGAAGGTTCCCGTGGGATAATATCCGACATTCACGCGGGCAACAGCAAGTATATTAAGACATAGGATAATTTTCATCCCGGTAGAAGGTTCCCGTGGGATAATATCCGACATACACGCGGGCAACAGCTAGTATAATAAGACATAGGATACTTTTCATCCCGGTAGAAGGTTCCCGTGGGATAATTTCCGACATACACGCGGGCAACAGCTAGTATATTAAGATATAGGATACTTTTCATCCCGGTAGAAGGTTCCCGTGGGATAATTTCCGACTTACACGCGGGCAACAGCTACTATATTAAGACGTAGGATAATTTTCATCTCGGTAGAAGGTTCCCGTGGGATAATTTCCGACATACACGCGGGCAACAGCTAGTATATTAAGACATAGGATACTTTTCATCCCGGTAGAAGGTTCCCGTGGGATAATTTCCGACATACACGCGGGCAACAGCTAGTATATTAAGACATAGGATAATTTTCATCCCGGTAGAAGGTTCCCGTGGGATAATTTCCGACATTCACGCGGGCAACAGCTAGTATATTAAGACATAGGATAATTTTCATCCCGGTAGAAGGTTCCCGTGGGATAATATCCGACATACACGCGGGCAACAGCTAGTATATTAAGACATAGGATACTTTTCATCCCGGTAGAAGGTTCCCGTGGGATAATACCTGACATAAACGCGGGCAACAGCTAGTATATTAAGACATAGGATAATTTTCATCCCGGTAGAAGGTTCCCGTGGGATAATATCCGACATACACGCGGGCGAAGCCGCTGGCAACAGCTAGTATATTAAGACATAGGATACTTTTCATCCCGGTAGAAGGTTCCCGTGGGATAATTTCCGACATTCACGCGGACAACAGCTAGTATATTAAGACATAGGATAATTTTCATCCCGGTAGAAGGTTCCCGTGGGATAATTTCCGACATTCACGCGGGCAACAACTAGTATATTAAGACATAGGATAATTTTCATCCCGGTAGAAGGTTCCCGTGAGATAATATCCGACATACACGCGGGCGAAGCCGCTGGCAACAGCTAGTATATTAAGACATAGGATACTTTTCATCCCGGTAGAAGGTTCCCGTGGGATAATTTCCGACATTCACGCGGGCAAAAGCTAGTATATTAAGACATAGGATACTTTTCATCCCGGTAGAAGGTTCCCGTGGGATAATTTCCGACATACACGCGGGCAACAGCTAGTATATTAAGACATAGGATACTTTTAATCCCGGTAGAAGGTTCCCGTGGGATAATTTCCGACATACAGGCGGGCGAAGCCGCTGGCAACAGCTAGTATATTAAGACATAGGATACTTTTCATCCCGGTAGAAGGTTCCCGTGGGATAATTTCCGACATTCACGCGGGCAACAGCTAGTATATTAAGACATAGGATACTTTTCATCCCGGTAGAAGGTTCCCGTGGGATAATTTCCGAATTACACGCGGGCAACAGCTACTATATTAAGACATAGGATAATTTTCATCCCGGTAGAAGGTTCCCGTGGGATAATATCCGACATTCACGCGGGCAACAGCAAGTATATTAAGACATAGGATAATTTTCATCCCGGTAGAAGGTTCCCGTGGGATAATATCCGACATACACGCGGGCAACAGCTAGTATAATAAGACATAGGATACTTTTCATCCCGGTAGAAGGTTCCCGTGGGATAATTTCCGACATACACGCGGGCAATAGCTAGTATATTAAGACATAGGATACTTTTCATCCCGGTAGAAGGTTCCCGTGGGATAATTTCCGACTTACACGCGGGCAACAGCTACTATATTAAGACATAGGATAATTTTCATCCCGGTAGAAGGTTCCCGTGGGATAATATCTGACATTCACGCGGGCAACAGCAAGTATATTAAGACATAGGATAATTTTCATCCCGGTAGAAGGTTCCCGTGGGATAATATCCGACATACACGTGGGCAACAGCTAGTATAATAAGACATAGGATACTTTTCATCCCGGTAGAAGGTTCCCGTGGGATAATTTCCGACATACACGCGGGCAACAGCTAGTATAATAAGACATAGGATAATTTTTATCCCGGTAGAAGGTTCCCGTGGGATAATATCGGACATACACGCGGGCGAAGCCGCTGGCAACAGCTAGTATATTAAGACATAGGATACTTTTCATCCCGGTAGAAGGTTCCCGTGGGATAATTTACGACATTCACGCGGGCAACAGCTAGTATATTAAGACATAGGATAATTTTCATCCCGGTAGGTTCCTGTGGGATAATTTCTGACATACACGCGGGCAACAGCTAGTATATTAAGACATAGGACAATTTTCATCCCGGTAGAAGGTTCCCGTGGGATAATATCCGACATACACGCGGGCAGCAGCTAGTATATTAAGACATAGGATACTTTTCATCCCGTTAGAAGGTTCCCGTGGGATAATATCCGACATACACGCGGGCGAAGCCGCTGGTAACAGCTAGTATATTAAGACATAGGATACTTTTCATCCCGGTAGAAGGTTCCCGTGGGATAATTTCCGACATACACGCGGGCAACAGCTAGTATATTAAGACATAGGATACTTTTCATCCCGGTAGAAGGTTCCCGTGGGATAATTTCCGACATACACGCGGGCAACAGCTAGTATATTAAGACATAGGATACTTTTCATCCCGGTAGAAGGTTCCCGTGGGATAATTTCCGACATACACGCGGGCAACAGCTAGTATATTAAGACATAGGATACTTTTCATCCCGGTAGAAGGTTCCCGTGGGATAATTTCCGACATACACGCGGGCAACAGCTAGTATAATAAGACATAGGATAATTTTTATCCCGGTAGAAGGTTCCCGTGGGATAATATCCGACATACACGCGGGCAACAGCTAGTATATTAAGACATAGGATAATTTTCATCCCGGTAGAAGGTTCCCGTGGGATAATATCTGACATTCACGCGGGCAACAGCAAGTATATTAAGACATAGGATAATTTTCATCCCGGTAGAAGGTTCCCGTGGGATAATATCCGACATACACGCGGGCAACAGCTAGTATAATAAGACATAGGATACTTTTCATCCCGGTAGAAGGTTCCCGTGGGATAATTTCCGACATACACGCGGGCAACAGCTAGTATAATAAGACATAGGATAATTTTTCTCCCGGTAGAAGGTTCCCGTGGGATAATATCGGACATACACGCGGGCGAAGCCGCTGGCAACAGCTAGTATATTAAGACATAGGATACTTTTCATCCCGGTAGAAGGTTCCCGTGGGATAATTTCCGACATTCACGCGGGCAACAGCTAGTATATTAAGACATAGGATAATTTTCATCCCGGTAGGTTCCTGTGGGATAATTTCTGACATACACGCGGGCAACAGCTAGTATATTAAGACATAGGACAATTTTCATCCCGGTAGAAGGTTCCCGTGGGATAATATCCGACATACACGCGGGCAGCAGCTAGTATATTAAGACATAGGATACTTTTCATCCCGTTAGAAGGTTCCCGTGGGATAATATCCGACATACACGCGGGCGAAGCCGCTGGCAACAGCTAGTATATTAAGACATAGGATACTTTTCATCCCGGTAGAAGGTTCCCGTGGGATAATTTCCGACATACACGCGGGCAATAGCTAGTATATTAAGACATAGGATACTTTTCATCCCGGTAGAAGGTTCCCGTGGGATAATTTCCGACATACACGCGGGCAACAGCTAGTATATTAAGACATAGGATACTTTTCATCCCGGTAGAAGGTTCCCGTGGGATAATTTCCGACATACACGCGGGCAACAGCTAGTATATTAAGACATAGGATACTTTTCATCCCGGTAGAAGGTTCCCGTGGGATAATTTCCGACATACACGCGGGCAACAGCTAGTATATTAAGACATAGGATACTTTTCATCCCGGTAGAAGGTTCCCGTGGGATAATTTCCGACATACACGCGGGCAACAGCTAGTATAATAAGACATAGGATAATTTTTATCCCGGTAGAAGGTTCCCGTGGGATAATATCCGACATACACGCGGGCAACAGCTAGTATATTAAGACATAGGATACTTTTCATCCCGGTAGAAGGTTCCCGTGGGATAATTTCCGACATTCACGCGGGCAACAGCTAGTATATTAAGACATAGGATACTTTTCATCCCGGTAGAAGGTTCCCGTGGGATAATTTCCGACATACACGCGGGCAACAGCTAGTATATTAAGACATAGGATACTTTTCATCCCGGTAGAAGGTTCCCGTGGGATAATATCCGACATACACGCGGGCGAAGCCGCTGGCAACAGCTAGTATACTAAGACATAGGATACTTTTCATCCCGGTAGAAGGTTCCCGTGGGATAATTTCCGACATACACGCTGGCAACAGCTAGTATATTAAGACATAGGATACTTTTCATCCTGGTAGAAGGTTCCCGTGGGATAATTTCCGACTTACACGCGGGCAACAGCTACTATATTAAGACATAGGATAATTTTCATCCCGGTCGAAGGTTCCCGTGGGATAATTTCCGACTTACACGCGGGCAACAGCTACTATATTAAGACATAGGATAATTTTCATCCCGGTAGAAGGTTCCCGTGGGATAATTTCCGACATACACGCGGGCAACAGCTAGTATATTAAGATATAGGATACTTTTCATCCCGGTAGAAGGTTCCCGTGGGATAATTTCCGACATACACGCGGGCAACAGCTAGTATATTAAGACATAGGATAATTTTCATCCCGGTAGAAGGTTCCCGTGGGATAATTTCCGACATACACGCGGGCAACAGCTAGTATAATAAGACATAGGATACTTTTCATCCCGGTAGAAGGTTCCCGTGGGATAATTTCCGACATACACGCGGGCAACAGCTAGTATAATAAGACATAGGATAATTTTTATCCCGGTAGAAGGTTCCCATGGGATAATATCCGACATACACGCGGGCGAAGCCGCTGGCAACAGCTAGTATATTAAGACATAGGATACTTTTCATCCCGGTAGAAGGTTCCCGTGGGATAATTTCCGACTTACACGCGGGCAACAGCTACTATATTAAGACATAGGATAATTTTCATCCCGGTAGAAGGTTGCCGTGGGATAATATCCGACATTCACGCGGGCAACAGCAAGTATATTAAGACATAGGATACTTTTCATCCCGGTAGAAGGTTCCCGTGGGATAATTTCCGACATACACGCAGGCAATAGCTAGTATATTAAGACATAGGATACTTTTCATCCCGGTAGAAGGTTCCCGTGGGATAATTTCCGACATTCACGCGGGCAACAGCTAGTATATAAAGACATAGGATACTTTTCATCCCGGTAGAAGGTTCCCGTGGGATAATATCCGACATACACGCGGGCAACAGCTAGTATAATAAGACATAGGATACTTTTCATCCCGGTAAAAGGTTCCCGTTGGATAATTTCCGACATTCACGCGGGCAACAGCTTGTATATTAAGACATAGGATACTTTTCATCCCGGTAGAAGGTTCCTGTGGGATAATATCCGACATACACGCGGGCGCAGCCGCTGGCAACAGCTAGTATATTAAGACATAGGATACTTTTCATCCCGGTAGAAGGTTCCCGTGGGATAATATCCGACATACACGCGGGCAACAGCTAGTATATTAAGACATAGGATACTTTTCATCCCGGTAGAAGGTTCCCGTTGGATAATTTCTGACATTCACGCGGGCAATAGCTTGTATATTAAGACATAGGATACTTTTCATCCCGGTAGAAGGTTCCTGTGGGATAATATCCGACATACACGCGGGCGCAGCCGCTGGCAACAGCTAGTATATTAAGACATAGGATACTTTTCATCCCGGTAGAAGGTTCCCGTGGGATAATATCCGACATACACACGGGCGAAGCCGCTGGCAACAGCTAGTATATTAAGACATAGGATACTTTTCATCCCGGTAGAAGGTTCCCGTTGGATAATTTCCGACATTCACGCGGGCAACAGCTAGTATATTAAGACATTGGATACTTTTCATCCCGGTAGAAGGTTCCCGTTGGATAATTTCCGACATTCACGCGGGCAACAGCTTGTATATTAAGACATAGGATACTTTTCATCCCGGTAGAAGGTTCCTGTGGGATAATATCCGACATACACGCGGGCGCAGCCGCTGGCAACAGCTAGTATATTAAGACATAGGATACTTTTCATCCCGGTAGAAGGTTCCCGTGGGATAATATCTGACATACACGCGGGCGAAGCCGCTGGCAACAGCTAGTATATTAAGACATAGGATACTTTTCATCCCGGTAGAAGGTTCCCGTTAGATAATTTCCGACATTCACGCGGGCAACAGCTTGTATATTAAGACATAGGATACTTTTCATCCCGGTAGAAGGTTCCTGTGGGATAATATCCGACATACACGCGGGCGCAGCCGCTGGCAACAGCTAGTATATTAAGACATAGGATACTTTTCATCCCGGTAGAAGGTTCCCGTGGGATAATATCCGACATACACGCGGGCAACAGCTAGTATATTAAGACAAAGGATACTTTTCATCCCGGTAGAAGGTTCCCGTTGGATAATTTCCGACATTCACGCGGGCAACAGCTTGTATATTAAGACATAGGATACTTTTCATCCCGGTAGAAGGTTCCTGTGGGATAATATCCGACATACACGCGGGCGCAGCCGCTGGCAACAGCTAGTATATTAAGACATAGGATACTTTTCATCCCGGTAGAAGGTTCCCGTGGGATAATTTCCGACATTCACGCGGGCAACAGCTAGTATATTAAGACATAGGATACTTTTCATCCCGGTAGAAGGTTCCCGTAGGATAATTTCCGACATACACGCGGGCAACAGCTAGTATATTAAGACATAGGATACTTTTCATCCCGGTAGAAGGTTCCCGTGGGATAATATCCGACATACACGCGGGCGAAGCCGCTGGCAACAGCTAGTATACTAAGACATAGGATACTTTTCATCCCGGTAGAAGGTTCCCATGGGATAATATCCGACATACACGCGGGCGAAGCCGCTGGCAACAGCTAGTATATTAAGACATAGGATACTTTTCATCCCGGTAGAAGGTTCCCGTGGGATAATTTCCGACTTACACGCGGGCAACAGCTACTATATTAAGACATAGGATAATTTTCATCCCGGTAGAAGGTTGCCGTGGGATAATATCCGACATTCACGCGGGCAACAGCAAGTATATTAAGACATAGGATACTTTTCATCCCGGTAGAAGGTTCCCGTGGGATAATTTCCGACATACACGCAGGCAATAGCTAGTATATTAAGACATAGGATACTTTTCATCCCGGTAGAAGGTTCCCGTGGGATAATTTCCGACATTCACGCGGGCAACAGCTAGTATATAAAGACATAGGATACTTTTCATCCCGGTAGAAGGTTCCCGTGGGATAATATCCGACATACACGCGGGCAACAGCTAGTATAATAAGACATAGGATACTTTTCATCCCGGTAAAAGGTTCCCGTTGGATAATTTCCGACATTCACGCGGGCAACAGCTTGTATATTAAGACATAGGATACTTTTCATCCCGGTAGAAGGTTCCTGTGGGATAATATCCGACATACACGCGGGCGCAGCCGCTGGCAACAGCTAGTATATTAAGACATAGGATACTTTTCATCCCGGTAGAAGGTTCCCGTGGGATAATATCCGACATACACGCGGGCAACAGCTAGTATATTAAGACATAGGATACTTTTCATCCCGGTAGAAGGTTCCCGTTGGATAATTTCTGACATTCACGCGGGCAATAGCTTGTATATTAAGACATAGGATACTTTTCATCCCGGTAGAAGGTTCCTGTGGGATAATATCCGACATACACGCGGGCGCAGCCGCTGGCAACAGCTAGTATATTAAGACATAGGATACTTTTCATCCCGGTAGAAGGTTCCCGTGGGATAATATCCGACATACACACGGGCGAAGCCGCTGGCAACAGCTAGTATATTAAGACATAGGATACTTTTCATCCCGGTAGAAGGTTCCCGTTGGATAATTTCCGACATTCACGCGGGCAACAGCTAGTATATTAAGACATTGGATACTTTTCATCCCGGTAGAAGGTTCCCGTTGGATAATTTCCGACATTCACGCGGGCAACAGCTTGTATATTAAGACATAGGATACTTTTCATCCCGGTAGAAGGTTCCTGTGGGATAATATCCGACATACACGCGGGCGCAGCCGCTGGCAACAGCTAGTATATTAAGACATAGGATACTTTTCATCCCGGTAGAAGGTTCCCGTGGGATAATATCTGACATACACGCGGGCGAAGCCGCTGGCAACAGCTAGTATATTAAGACATAGGATACTTTTCATCCCGGTAGAAGGTTCCCGTTAGATAATTTCCGACATTCACGCGGGCAACAGCTTGTATATTAAGACATAGGATACTTTTCATCCCGGTAGAAGGTTCCTGTGGGATAATATCCGACATACACGCGGGCGCAGCCGCTGGCAACAGCTAGTATATTAAGACATAGGATACTTTTCATCCCGGTAGAAGGTTCCCGTGGGATAATATCCGACATACACGCGGGCAACAGCTAGTATATTAAGACAAAGGATACTTTTCATCCCGGTAGAAGGTTCCCGTTGGATAATTTCCGACATTCACGCGGGCAACAGCTTGTATATTAAGACATAGGATACTTTTCATCCCGGTAGAAGGTTCCTGTGGGATAATATCCGACATACACGCGGGCGCAGCCGCTGGCAACAGCTAGTATATTAAGACATAGGATACTTTTCATCCCGGTAGAAGGTTCCCGTGGGATAATTTCCGACATTCACGCGGGCAACAGCTAGTATATTAAGACATAGGATACTTTTCATCCCGGTAGAAGGTTCCCGTAGGATAATTTCCGACATACACGCGGGCAACAGCTAGTATATTAAGACATAGGATACTTTTCATCCCGGTAGAAGGTTCCCGTGGGATAATATCCGACATACACGCGGGCGAAGCCGCTGGCAACAGCTAGTATACTAAGACATAGGATACTTTTCATCCCGGTAGAAGGTTCCCGTGGGATAATTTCCGACATACACGCTGGCAACAGCTAGTATATTAAGACATAGGATACTTTTCATCCTGGTAGAAGGTTCCCGTGGGATAATTTCCGACTTACACGCGGGCAACAGCTACTATATTAAGACATAGGATAATTTTCATCCCGGTAGAAGGTTCCCGTGGGATAATTTCCGACTTACACGCGGGCAACAGCTAGTATAATAAGACATAGGATAATTTTTATCCCGGTAGAAGGTTCCCATGGGATAATATCCGACATACACGCGGGCGAAGCCGCTGGCAACAGCTAGTATATTAAGACATAGGATACTTTTCATCCCGGTAGAAGGTTCCCGTGGGATAATTTCCGACTTACACGCGGGCAACAGCTACTATATTAAGACATAGGATAATTTTCATCCCGGTAGAAGGTTCCCGTGGGATAATATCCGACATTCACGCGGGCAACAGCAAGTATATTAAGACATAGGATACTTTTCATCCCGGTAGAAGGTTCCCGTGGGATAATTTCCGACATACACGCAGGCAATAGCTAGTATATTAAGACATAGGATACTTTTCATCCCGGTAGAAGGTTCCCGTGGGATAATTTCCGACATTCACGCGGGCAACAGCTAGTATATTAAGACATAGGATACTTTTCATCCCGGTAGAAGGTTCCCGTGGGATAATATCCGACATACACGCGGGCAACAGCTAGTATAATAAGACATAGGATACTTTTCATCCCGGTAGAAGGTTCCCGTTGGATAATTTCCGACATTCACGCGGGCAACAGCTTGTATATTAAGACATAGGATACTTTTCATCCCGGTAGAAGGTTCCTGTGGGATAATATCCGACATACACGCGGGCGCAGCCGCTGGCAACAGCTAGTATATTAAGACATAGGATACTTTTCATCCCGGTAGAAGGTTCCCGTGGGATAATATCCGACATACACGCGGGCAACAGCTAGTATATTAAGACATAGGATACTTTTCATCCCGGTAGAAGGTTCCCGTTGGATAATTTCCGACATTCACGCGGGCAATAGCTTGTATATTAAGACATAGGATACTTTTCATCCCGGTAGAAGGTTCCTGTGGGATAATATCCGACATACACGCGGGCGCAGCCGCTGGCAACAGCTAGTATATTAAGACATAGGATACTTTTCATCCCGGTAGAAGGTTCCCGTGGGATAATATCCGACATACACGCGGGCGAAGCCGCTGGCAACAGCTAGTATATTAAGACATAGGATACTTTTCATCCCGGTAGAAGGTTCCCGTTGGATAATTTCCGACATTCACGCGGGCAACAGCTAGTATATTAAGACATTGGATACTTTTCATCCCGGTAGAAGGTTCCCGTTGGATAATTTCCGACATTCACGCGGGCAACAGCTTGTATATTAAGACATAGGATACTTTTCATCCCGGTAGAAGGTTCCTGTGGGATAATATCCGACATACACGCGGGCGCAGCCGCTGGCAACAGCTAGTATATTAAGACATAGGATACTTTTCATCCCGGTAGAAGGTTCCCGTGGGATAATATCTGACATACACGCGGGCGAAGCCGCTGGCAACAGCTAGTATATTAAGACATAGGATACTTTTCATCCCGGTAGAAGGTTCCCGTTGGATAATTTCCGACATTCACGCGGGCAACAGCTTGTATATTAAGACATAGGATACTTTTCATCCCGGTAGAAGGTTCCTGTGGGATAATATCCGACATACACGCGGGCGCAGCCGCTGGCAACAGCTAGTATATTAAGACATAGGATACTTTTCATCCCGGTAGAAGGTTCCCGTGGGATAATATCCGACATACACGCGGGCAACAGCTAGTATATTAAGACAAAGGATACTTTTCATCCCGGTAGAAGGTTCCCGTTGGATAATTTCCGACATTCACGCGGGCAACAGCTTGTATATTAAGACATAGGATACTTTTCATCCCGGTAGAAGGTTCCTGTGGGATAATATCCGACATACACGCGGGCGCAGCCGCTGGCAACAGCTAGTATATTAAGACATAGGATACTTTTCATCCCGGTAGAAGGTTCCCGTGGGATAATATCCGACATACACGCGGGCGAAGCCGCTGGCAACAGCTAGTATATTAAGACATAGGATACTTTTCATCCCGGTAGAAGGTTCCCGTTGGATAATTTCCGACATTCACGCGGGCAACAGCTAGTATATTAAGACATAGGATACTTTTCATCCCGGTAGAAGGTTCCCGTGGGATAATTTCCGACATACACGCTGGCAACAGCTAGTATATTAAGACATAGGATACTTTTCATCCTGGTAGAAGGTTCCCGTGGGATAATTTCCGACTTACACGCGGGCAACAGCTACTATATTAAGACATAGGATAATTTTCATCCCGGTAGAAGGTTCCCGTGGGATAATTTCCGACATACACGCGGGCAACAGCTAGTATATTAAGACATAGGATACTTTTCATCCCGGTAGAAGGTTCCCGTGGGATAATTTCCGACATACACGCGGGCAACAGCTAGTATATTAAGACATAGGATAATTTTCATCCCGGTAGAAGGTTCCCGTGGGATAATATCCGACATACACGCGGGCAACAGCTAGTATAATAAGACATAGGATACTTTTCAACCCGGTAGAAGGTTCCCGTGGGATAATTTCCGACATACACGTGGGCAACAGCTAGTATAATAAGACATAGGATAATTTTTATCCCGGTAGAAGGTTCCCATGGGATAATATCCGACATACACGCGGGCGAAGCCGCTGGCAACAGCTAGTTTATTAAGACATAGGATACTTTTCATCCCGGTAGAAGGTTCCCGTGGGATAATTTCCGACATTCACGCGGGCAACAGCTAGTATATTAAGACATAGGATACTTTTCATCCCGGTAGAAGGTTCCCGTGGGATAATTTCCGACATACACGCGGGCAACAGCTAGTATATTAAGACATAGGATACTTTTAATCCCGGTAGAAGGTTCCCGTGGGATGATATCCGACATACACGCAGGTGAAGCCGCTGGCAACAGCTAGTATATTAAGACATAGGATACTTTTCATCCTGGTAGAAGGTTCCCGTGGGATAATTACCGACATACACGCGGGCAACAGCTAGTATATTAAGACATAGGATACTTTTCATCCCGGTAGAAGGTTCCCGTGGGATAATTTCCGACATACACGCGGGCGCAGCCGCTGGCAACAGCTAGTATATTAAGACATAGGATACTTTTCATCCCGGTAGAAGGTTCCCGTGGGATAATTTCCGACATAAACGCGGGCAACAGCTAGTATATTAAGACATAGGATACTTTTCATCCCGGTAGAAGGTTCCCGTGGGATAATTTCCGACATACACGCGGGCAACAGCTAGTATATTAAGACATAGGATACTTTTCATCCCGGTAGAAGGTTCCCGTGGGATAATTTCCGACATACACGCGGGCAACAGCTAGTATATTAAGACATAGGATACTTTTCATCCCGGTAGAAGGTTCCCGTGGGATAATATCCGACATTCACGCGGGCAACAGCTAGTATGTTAAGACATAGGATACTTTTCATCCCGGTAGAAGGTTCCCGTGGGATAATATCCGACATTCACGCGGGCGCAGCCGCTGGCAACAGCTAGTATATTAAGACATAGGATACTTTTCATCTAGGTAGAAGCTTCCCGTGGGACAATATCCGACATTCGCGCGGGCAACAGCTAGTATATTAAGACATAGGATAATTTTCATCCCGGTAGAAGGTTCCCGTGGGATAATATCCGACATACACGCGGGCGAAGCCGCTGGCAACAGCTAGTATATAAAGACATAGGACACTTTTCATCCCGGTAGAAGGTTCCCGTGGGATAATATCCGACATACACGCGGGCGAAGCCGCTGGCAACAGCTAGTATATTAAGACATAGGATACTTTTCATCCCGGTAGAAGGTTCCCGTGGGATAATATCCGACATACGAGTACACGCGGGCCACAGCTAGTATATTAAGACATAGGATACTTTTCATCCCGGTAGAAGGTTCCCGTGGGATAATATCCGACATACACGCGGGCAACAGCTAGTATATTAAGACATAGGATACTTTTCATCCCGGTAGAAGGTTCCCGTGGGATAATTTCCGACATACACGCGGGCAACAGCTAGTATATTAAGACATAGGATACTTTTCATCCCGGTAGAAGGTTCCCGTGGGATAATTTCCGACATACACGCGGGCAACAGCTAGTATATTAAGACATAGGATAATTTTCATCCCGGTAGAAGGTTCCCGTGGGATAATTTCCGACATACACGCGGGCAACAGCTAGTATATTAAGACATAGGATACTTTTCATCCCGGTAGAAGGTTCCCGTGGGATAATTTCCGACATACACGCGGGCAACAGCTAGTATATTAAGACATAGGATACTTTTCATCCCGGTAGAAGGTTCCCATGGGATAATTTCCGACAAACACGCGGGCAACAGCTAGTATATTAAGACATAGGATACTTTTCATCCCGGTAGAAGGTTCCCGTGGGATAATTTCCGACATACACGCGGGCAACAGCTAGTATATTAAGACATAGGATACTTTTCATCCCGGTAGAAGGTTCCCGTGGGATAATTTCCGACATACACGCGGGCAACAGCTAGTATATTAAGACATAGGATACTTTTCATCTCGGTAGAAGGTTCCCGTGGGATAATTTCCGACATACACGCGGACAACAGCTAGTATATTAAGACATAGGATACTTTTCATCCCGGTAGAAGGTTCCCGTGGGATAATTTCCGACATTCACGCGGGCAACAGCTAGTATATTAAGACATAGGATACTTTTCATCCCGGTAGAAGGTTCTTGTGGGATAATTTCCGACATACACGCGGGCTACAGCTAGTATATTAAGACATAGGATACTTTTCATGCCGGTAGAAGGTTCCCGTGGGATAATTTCCGACATACACGCGGGCAACAGCTAGTATATTAAGACATAGGATAATTTTCATCCCGGTAGAAGGTTCCCGTGGGATAATATCTGACATTCACGCGGGCAACAGCAAGTATATTAAGACATAGGATAATTTTCATCCCGGTAGAAGGTTCCCGTGGGATAATATCCGACATACAGGCGGGCGAAGCCGCTGGCAACAGCTAGTATATTAAGACATAGGATACTTTTCATCCCGGTAGAAGGTTCCCGTGGGATAATTTCCGACATTCACGCGGGCAACAGCTAGTATATTAAGACATAGGATACTTTTCATCCCGGTAGAAGGTTCCCGTGGGATAATTTCCGACTTACACGCGGGCAACAGCTACTATATTAAGACATAGGATAATTTTCATCCCGGTAGAAGGTTCCCGTGGGATAATATCTGACATTCACGCGGGCAACAGCAAGTATATTAAGACATAGGATAATTTTCATCCCGGTAGAAGGTTCCCGTGGGATAATATCCGACATACACGCGGGCAACAGCTAGTATAATAAGACATAAGATACTTTTCATCCCGGTAGAAGGTTCCCGTGGGATAATTTCCGTCATACACGCGGGCAACAGCTAGTATAATAAGACATAGGATAATTTTTATCCCGGTAGAAGGTTCCCGTGGGATAATATCCGACATACACGCGGGCGAAGCCGCTGGCAACAGCTAGTATATTAAGACATAGGATACTTTTCATCCCGGTAGAAGGTTCCCGTGGGATAATTTCCGACATACACGCGGGCAACAGCTAGTATAATAAGACATAGGATAATTTTTATCCCGGTAGAAGGTTCCCGTGGGATAATATCCGACATACACGCGGGCAACAGCTAGTATATTAAGACATAGGATACTTTTCATCCCGGTAGAAGGTTCCCGTGGGATAATTTCCGACATACACGCGGGCAACAGCTAGTATAATAAGACATAGGATAATTTTTATCCCGGTAGAAGGTTCCCGTGGGATAATATCCGACATACACGCGGGCAACAGCTAGTATATTAAGACATAGGATACTTTTCATCCCGGTAGAAGGTTCCCGTGGGATAATTTCCGACATACACGCGGGCAACAGCTAGTATAATAAGACATAGGATAATTTTTATCCCGGTAGAAGGTTCCCGTGGGATAATATCCGACATACACGCGGGCAACAGCTAGTATATTAAGACATAGGATACTTTTCATCCCGGTAGAAGGTTCCCGTGGGATAATTTCCGACATACACGCGGGCAACAGCTAGTATATTAAGACATAGGATACTTTTCATCCCGGTAGAAGGTTCCCGTGGGATAATTTCCGACATTCACGCGGGCAACAGCTAGTATATTAAGACATAGGATAATTTTCATCCCGGTAGAAGGTTCCCGTGGGATAATTTCCGACATACACGCGGGCAACAGCTAGTATATTAAGACATAGGATAATTTTCATCCCGGTAGAAGGTTCCCGTGGGATAATATCCGACATACACGCGGGCGAAGCCGCTGGCAACAGCTAGTATATTAAGACATAGGATACTTTTCATCCCGGTAGAAGGTTCCCGTGGGATAATTTCCGACATACACGCGGGCAACAGCTAGTATATTAAGACATAGGATAATTTTCATCCCGGTAAAAGGTTCCCGTAGGATAATATCCGACATACACGCGGGCGAAGCCGCTGGCAACAGCTAGTATATTAAGACATAGGATACTTTTCATCCCGGTAGAAGGTTCCCGTGGGATAATTTCCGACATACACGCGGGCTACAGCTAGTATATTAAGACATAGGATACTTTTCATGCCGGTAGAAGGTTCCCGTGGGATAATTTCCGACATACACGCGGGCAACAGCTAGTATATTAAGACATAGGATAATTTTCATCCCGGTAGAAGGTTCCCGTGGGATAATATCCGACATACAGGCGGGCGAAGCCGCTGGCAACAGCTAGTATATTAAGACATAGGATACTTTTCATCCCGGTAGAAGGTTCCCGTGGGATAATTTCCGACATTCACGCGGGCAACAGCTAGTATATTAAGACATAGGATACTTTTCATCCCGGTAGAAGGTTCCCGTGGGATAATTTCCGACTTACACGCGGGCAACAGCTACTATATTAAGACATAGGATAATTTTCATCCCGGTAGAAGGTTCCCGTGGGATAATATCCGACATTCACGCGGGCAACAGCAAGTATATTAAGACATAGGATAATTTTCATTCCGGTAGAAGGTTCCCGTGGGATAATATCCGACATACACGCGGGCAACAGCTAGTATAATAAGACATAGGATACTTTTCATCCCGGTAGAAGGTTCCCGTGGGATAATTTCCGACATACACGCGGGCAACAGCTAGTATATTAAGACATAGGATACTTTTCATCCCGGTAGAAGGTTCCCGTGGGATAATTTCCGACTTACACGCGAGCAACAGCTACTATATTAAGACATAGGATAATTTTCATCCCGGTAGAAGGTTCCCGTGGGATAATTTCCGACATACACGCGGGCAACAGCTAGTATATTAAGACATAGGATACTTTTCATCCCGGTAGAAGGTTCCCGTGGGATAATTTCCGACATACACGCGGGCAACAGCTAGTATATTAAGACATAGGATAATTTTCATCCCGGTAGAAGGTTCCCGTGGGATAATATCCGACATACACGCGGGCAACAGCTAGTATAATAAGACATAGGATACTTTTCATACCGGTAGAAGGTTCCCGTGGGATAATTTCCGACATACACGCGGGCAACAGCTAGTATAATAAGACATAGGATAATTTTTATCCCGGTAGAAGGTTCCCGTGGGATAATATCCGACATACACGCGGGCGAAGCCGCTGGCAACAGCTAGTATATTAAGACATAGGATACTTTTCATCCCGGTAGAAGGTTCCCGTGGGATAATTTCCGACATACACGCGGGCAACAGCTAGTATAGTAAGACATAGGATAATTTTCATCCCGGTAGAAGGTTCCCGTGGGATAATTTCCGACATTCACGCGGGCAACAGCTAGTATATTAAGACATAGGATAATTTTCATCCCGGTAGAAGGTTCCCGTGGGATAATATCCGACATACACGCGGGCAACTGCTAGTATATTAAGACATAGGATACTTTTCATCCCGGTAGAAGGTTCCCGTGGGATAATATCCGACATAAACGCGGGCAACAGCTAGTATATTAAGACATAGGATAATTTTCATCCCGGTAGAAGGTTCCCGTGGGATAATATCCGACATAAACGCGGGCGAAGCCGCTGGCAACAGCTAGTATATTAAGACATAGGATACTTTTCATCCCGGTAGAAGGTTCCCGTGGGATAATTTCCGACATACAGGCGGGCGAAGCCGCTGGCAACAGCTAGTATATTAAGACATAGGATACTTTTCATCCCGGTAGAAGGTTCCCGTGGGATAATTTCCGACATTCACGCGGGCAACAGCTAGTATATTAAGACATAGGATACTTTTCATCCCGGTAGAAGGTTCCCGTGGGATAATTTCCGACTTACACGCGGGCAACAGCTACTATATTAAGACATAGGATAATTTTCATCCCGGTAGAAGGTTCCCGTGGGATAATATCTGACACCCACGCGGGCAACAGCAAGTATATTAAGACATAGGATAATTTTCATCCCGGTAGAAGGTTCCCGTGGGATAATATCCGACATACACGCGGGCAACAGCTAGTATAATAAGACATAAGATACTTTTCATCCCGGTAGAAGGTTCCCGTGGGATAATTTCCGTCATACACGCGGGCAACAGCTAGTATAATAAGACATAGGATAATTTTTATCCCGGTAGAAGGTTCCCGTGGGATAATATCCGACATACACGCGGGCGAAGCCGCTGGCAACAGCTAGTATATTAAGACATAGGATACTTTTCATCCCGGTAGAAGGTTCCCGTGGGATAATTTCCGACATACACGCGGGCAACAGCTAGTATAATAAGACATAGGATAATTTTTATCCCGGTAGAAGGTTCCCGTGGGATAATATCCGACATACACGCGGGCAACAGCTAGTATATTAAGACATAGGATACTTTTCATCCCGGTAGAAGGTTCCCGTGGGATAATTTCCGACATACACGCGGGCAACAGCTAGTATATTAAGACATAGGATAATTTTCATCCCGGTAGAAGGTTCCCGTGGGATAATTTCCGACATTCACGCGGGCAACAGCTAGTATATTAAGACATAGGATAATTTTCATCCCGGTAGAAGGTTCCCGTGGGATAATTTCCGACATACACGCGGGCAACAGCTAGTATATTAAGACATAGGATAATTTTCATCCCGGTAGAAGGTTCCCGTGGGATAATATCCGACATACACGCGGGCGAAGCCGCTGGCAACAGCTAGTATATTAAGACATAGGATACTTTTCATCCCGGTAGAAGGTTCCCGTGGGATAATTTCCGACATACACGCGGGCAACAGCTAGTATATTAAGACATAGGATAATTTTCATCCCGGTAAAAGGTTCCCGTAGGATAATATCCGACATACACGCGGGCGAAGCCGCTGGCAACAGCTAGTATATTAAGACATAGGATACTTTTCATCCCGGTAGAAGGTTCTTGTGGGATAATTTCCGACATACACGCGGGCTACAGCTAGTATATTAAGACATAGGATACTTTTCATGCCGGTAGAAGGTTCCCGTGGGATAATTTCCGACATACACGCGGGCAACAGCTAGTATATTAAGACATAGGATAATTTTCATCCCGGTAGAAGGTTCCCGTGGGATAATATCCGACATACAGGCGGGCGAAGCCGCTGGCAACAGCTAGTATATTAAGACATAGGATACTTTTCATCCCGGTAGAAGGTTCCCGTGGGATAATTTCCGACATTCACGCGGGCAACAGCTAGTATATTAAGACATAGGATACTTTTCATCCCGGTAGAAGGTTCCCGTGGGATAATTTCCGACTTACACGCGGGCAACAGCTACTATATTAAGACATAGGATAATTTTCATCCCGGTAGAAGGTTCCCGTGGGATAATATCCGACATTCACGCGGGCAACAGCAAGTATATTAAGACATAGGATAATTTTCATCCCGGTAGAAGGTTCCCGTGGGATAATATCCGACATACACGCGGGCAACAGCTAGTATAATAAGACATAGGATACTTTTCATCCCGGTAGAAGGTTCCCGTGGGATAATTTCCGACATACACGCGGGCAACAGCTAGTATATTAAGACATAGGATACTTTTCATCCCGGTAGAAGGTTCCCATGGGATAATTTCCGACTTACACGCGAGCAACAGCTACTATATTAAGACATAGGATAATTTTCATCCCGGTAGAAGGTTCCCGTGGGATAATTTCCGACATACACGCGGGCAACAGCTAGTATATTAAGACATAGGATACTTTTCATCCCGGCAGAAGGTTCCCGTGGGAAAATTTCCGACATACACGCGGGCAACAGCTAGTATATTAAGACATAGGATAATTTTCATCCCGGTAGAAGGTTCCCGTGGGATAATATCCGACATACACGCGGGCAACAGCTAGTATAATAAGACATAGGATACTTTTCATCCCGGTAGAAGGTTCCCGTGGGATAATTTCCGACATACACGCGGGCAACAGCTAGTATAATAAGACATAGGATAATTTTTATCCCGGTAGAAGGTTCCCGTGGGATAATATCCGACATACACGCGGGCGAAGCCGCTGGCAACAGCTAGTATATTAAGACATAGGATACTTTTCATCCCGGTAGAAGGTTCCCGTGGGATAATTTCCGACATACACGCGGGCAACAGCTAGTATAGTAAGACATAGGATAATTTTCATCCCGGTAGAAGGTTCCCGTGGGATAATTTCCGACATTCACGCGGGCAACAGCTAGTATATTAAGACATAGGATAATTTTCATCCCGGTAGAAGGTTCCCGTGGGATAATATCCGACATACACGCGGGCAACAGCTAGTATATTAAGACATAGGATACTTTTCATCCCGGTAGAAGGTTCCCGTGGGATAATATCCGACATAAACGCGGGCAACAGCTAGTATATTAAGACATAGGATAATTTTCATCCCCGTAGAAGGTTCCCGTGGGATAATATCCGACATAAACGCGGGCGAAGCCGCTGGCAACAGCTAGTATATTAAGACATAGGATACTTTTCATCCCGGTAGAAGGTTCCCGTGGGATAATTTCCGACATTCACGCGGGCAACAGCTAGTATATTAAGACATAGGATAATTTTCATCCCGGTAGAAGGTTCCCGTGGGATAATTTCCGACATACACGCGGGCAACAGCTAGTATATTAAGACATAGGATAATTTTCATCCCGGTAGAAGGTTCCCGTGAGATAATATCCGACATACACGCGGGCGAAGCCGCTGGCAACAGCTAGTATATTAAGACATGGGATACTTTTCATCCCGGTAGAAGGTTCCCGTGGGATAATTTCCGACATTCACGCGGGCAACAGCTAGTATATTAAGACATAGGATACTTTTCATCCCGGTAGAAGGTTCCCGTGGGATAATTTCCGACATACACGCGGGCAACAGCTAGTATATTAAGACATAGGATACTTTTCATCCCGGTAGAAGGTTCCCGTGGGATAATTTCCGACATACAGGCGGGCGAAGCCGCTGGCAACAGCTAGTATATTAAGACATAGGATACTTTTCATCCCGGTAGAAGGTTCCCGTGGGATAATTTCCGACATTCACGCGGGCAACAGCTAGTATATTAAGACATAGGATACTTTTCATCCCGGTAGAAGGTTCCCGTGGGATAATTTCCGACTTACACGCGGGCAACAGCTACTATATTAAGACATAGGATAATTTTCATCCCGGTAGAAGGTTCCCGTGGGATAATATCTGACATTCACGCGGGCAACAGCAAGTATATTAAGACATAGGATAATTTTCATCCCGGTAGAAGGTTCCCGTGGGATAATATCCGACATACACGCGGGCAACAGCTAGTATAATAAGACATAGGATACTTTTCATCCCGGTAGAAGGTTCCCGTGGGATAATTTCCGTCATATACGCGGGCAACAGCTAGTATAATAAGACATAGGATAATTTTTATCCCGGTAGAAGGTTCCCGTGGGATAATATCCGACATACACGCGGGCGAAGCCGCTGGCAACAGCTAGTATATTAAGACATAGGATACTTTTCATCCCGGTAGAAGGTTCCCGTGGGATAATTTCCGACATTCACGCGGGCAACAGCTAGTATATTAAGACATAGGATAATTTTCATCCCGGTAGGTTCCTGTGGGATAATTTCTGACATACACGCGGGCAACAGCTAGTATATTAAGACATAGGATAATTTTCATCCCGGTAGAAGGTTCCCGTGGGATAATATCCGACATACACGCGGGCAACAGCTAGTATATTAAGACATAGGATACTTTTCATCCCGGTAGAAGGTTCCCGTGGGATAATATCCGACATACACGCGGGCGAAGCCGCTGGCAACAGCTAGTATATTAAGACATAGGATACTTTTCATCTCGGTAGAAGGTTCCCGTGGGATAATTTCCGACATACACGCGGGCAACAGCTAGTATATTAAGACATAGGATAATTTTCATCCCGGTAGAAGGTTCCCGTGGGATAATATCCGACATACAGGCGGGCGAAGCCGCTGGCATCAGCTAGTATATTAAGACATAGGATACTTTTCATCCCGGTAGAAGGTTCCCGTGGGATAATTTCCGACATTCACGCGGGCAACAGCTAGTATATTAGGACATAGGATACTTTTCATCCCGGTAGAAGGTTCCCGTGGGATAATTTCCGACTTACACGCGGGCAACAGCTACTATATTAAGACATAGGATAATTTTCATCCCGGTAGAAGGTTCCCGTGGGATAATATCCGACATTCACGCGGGCAACAGCAAGTATATTAAGACATAGGATAATTTTCATCCCGGTAGAAGGTTCCCGTGGGATAATATCCGACATACACGCGGGCAACAGCTAGTATAATAAGACATAGGATACTTTTCATCCCGGTAGAAGGTTCCCGTGGGATAATTTCCGACATACACGCGGGCAACAGCTAGTATATTAAGATATAGGATACTTTTCATCCCGGTAGAAGGTTCCCGTGGGATAATTTCCGACTTACACGCGGGCAACAGCTACTATATTAAGACGTAGGATAATTTTCATCTCGGTAGAAGGTTCCCGTGGGATAATTTCCGACATACACGCGGGCAACAGCTAGTATATTAAGACATAGGATACTTTTCATCCCGGTAGAAGGTTCCCGTGGGATAATTTCCGACATACACGCGGGCAACAGCTAGTATATTAAGACATAGGATAATTTTCATCCCGGTAGAAGGTTCCCGTGGGATAATTTCCGACATACAGGCGGGCGAAGCCGCTGGCAACAGCTAGTATATTAAGACATAGGATACTTTTCGTCCCGGTAGAAGGTTCCCGTGGGATAATTTCCGACATTCACGCGGGCAACAGCTAGTATATTAAGACATAGGATACTTTTCATCCCGGTAGAAGGTTCCCGTGGGATAATTTCCGACATTCACGCGGGCAACAGCTAGTATATTAAGACATAGGATACTTTTCATCCCGGTAGAAGGTTCCCGTGGGATAATTTCCGACATACACGCGGGCAACAGCTAGTATATTAAGACATAGGATACTTTTCATCCCGGTAGAAGGTTCCCGTGGGATAATTTCCGACTCACACGCGAGCAACAGCTACTATATTAAGACATAGGATAATTTTCATCCCGGTAGAAGGTTCCCGTGGGATAATTTCCGACATTCACGCGGGCAACAGCTAGTATATTAAGACATAGGATAATTTTCATCCCGGTAGAAGGTTCCCGTGGGATAATATCCGACATACACGCGGGCAACAGCTAGTATATTAAGACATAGGATACTTTTCATCCCGGTAGAAGGTTCCCGTGGGATAATTTCCGACATACACGCGGGCAACAGCTAGTATATTAAGACATAGGATAATTTTCATCCCGGTAGAAGGTTCCCGTGGGATAATTTCCGACATACACGCGGGCAACAGCTAGTATAGTAAGACATAGGATAATTTTCATCCCGGTAGAAGGTTCCCATGGGATAATTTCCGACATTCACGCGGGCAACAGCTAGTATATTAAGACATAGGATAATTTTCATCCCGGTAGAAGGTTCCCGTGGGATAATATCCGACATACACGCGGGCAACAGCTAGTATATTAAGACATAGGATACTTTTCATCCCGGTAGAAGGTTCCCGTGGGATAATTTCCGACATACACGCGGGCAACAGCTAGTATATTAAGACATAGGATACTTTTCATCCCGGTAGAAGGTTCCCGTGGGATAATTTCCGACATACACGCGGGCAACAGCTAGTATAATAAGACATAGGATAATTTTTATCCCGGTAGAAGGTTCCCGTGGGATAATATCCGACATACACGCGGGCGAAGCCGCTGGCAACAGCTAGTATATTAAGACATAGGATACTTTTCATCCCGGTAGAAGGTTCCCGTGGGATAATTTCCGACATACACGCGGGCAACAGCTAGTATAGTAAGACATAGGATAATTTTCATCCCGGTAGAAGGTTCCCGTGGGATAATTTCCGACATTCACGCGGGCAACAGCTAGTATATTAAGACATAGGATAATTTTCATCCCGGTAGAAGGTTCCCGTGGGATAATATCCGACATACACGCGGGCAACAGCTAGTATATTAAGACATAGGATACTTTTCATCCCGGTAGAAGGTTCCCGTGGGATAATATCCGACATAAACGCGGGCAACAGCTAGTATATTAAGACATAGGATAATTTTCATCCCGGTAGAAGGTTCCCGTGGGATAATATCCGACATAAACGCGAGCGAAGCCGCTGGCAACAGCTAGTATATTAAGACATAGGATACTTTTCATCCCGGTAGAAGGTTCCCGTGGGATAATTTCCGACATTCACGCGGGCAACAGCTAGTATATTAAGACATAGGATAATTTTCATCCCGGTAGAAGGTTCCCGTGGGATAATTTCCTAAATACACGCGGGCAACAGCTAGTATATTAAGACATAGGATAATTTTCATCCCGGTAGAAGGTTCCCGTGAGATAATATCCGACATACACGCGGGCGAAGCCGCTGGCAACAGCTAGTATATTAAGACATGGGATACTTTTCATCCCGGTAGAAGGTTCCCGTGGGATAATTTCCGACATTCACGCGGGCAACAGCTAGTATATTAAGACATAGGATACTTTTCATCCCGGTAGAAGGTTCCCGTGGGATAATTTCCGACATACACGCGGGCAACAGCTAGTATATTAAGACATAGGATACTTTTCATCCCGGTAGAAGGTTCCCGTGGGATAATTTCCGACATACAGGCGGGCGAAGCCGCTGGCAACAGCTAGTATATTAAGACATAGGATACTTTTCGTCCCGGTAGAAGGTTCCCGTGGGATAATTTCCGACATTCACGCGGGCAACAGCTAGTATATTAAGACATAGGATACTTTTCATCCCGGTAGAAGGTTCCCGTGGGATAATTTCCGACATTCACGCGGGCAACAGCTAGTATATTAAGACATAGGATACTTTTCATCCCGGTAGAAGGTTCCCGTGGGATAATTTCCGACATACACGCGGGCAACAGCTAGTATATTAAGACATAGGATACTTTTCATCCCGGTAGAAGGTTCCCGTGGGATAATTTCCGACTTACACGCGAGCAACAGCTACTATATTAAGACATAGGATAATTTTCATCCCGGTAGAAGGTTCCCGTGGGATAATTTCCGACATACACGCGGGCAACAGCTAGTATATTAAGACATAGGATACTTTTCATCCCGGTAGAAGGTTCCCGTGGGATAATTTCCGACATACACGCGGGCAACAGCTAGTATATTAAGACATAGGATAATTTTCATCCCGGTAGAAGGTTCCCGTGGGATAATATCCGACATACACGCGGGCAACAGCTAGTATATTAAGACATAGGATACTTTTCATCCCGGTAGAAGGTTCCCGTGGGATAATTTCCGACATACACGCGGGCAACAGCTAGTATAATAAGACATAGGATAATTTTTATCCCGGTAGAAGGTTCCCGTGGGATAATATCCGACATACACGCGGGCGAAGCCGCTGGCAACAGCTAGTATATTAAGACATAGGATACTTTTCATCCCGGTAGAAGGTTCCCGTGGGATAATTTCCGACATACACGCGGGCAACAGCTAGTATAGTAAGACATAGGATAATTTTCATCCCGGTAGAAGGTTCCCGTGGGATAATTTCCGACATTCACGCGGGCAACAGCTAGTATATTAAGACATAGGATAATTTTCATCCCGGTAGAAGGTTCCCGTGGGATAATATCCGACATACACGCGGGCAACAGCTAGTATATTAAGACATAGGATACTTTTCATCCCGGTAGAAGGTTCCCGTGGGATAATATCCGACATAAACGCGGGCAACAGCTAGTATATTAAGACATAGGATAATTTTCATCCCGGTAGAAGGTTCCCGTGGGATAATATCCGACATAAACGCGGGCGAAGCCGCTGGCAACAGCTAGTATATTAAGACATAGGATACTTTTCATCCCGGTAGAAGGTTCCCGTGGGATAATTTCCGACATTCACGCGGGCAACAGCTAGTATATTAAGACATAGGATAATTTTCATCCCGGTAGAAGGTTCCCGTGGGATAATTTCCGACATACACGCGGGCAACAGCTAGTATATTAAGACATAGGATAATTTTCATCCCGGTAGAAGGTTCCCGTGAGATAATATCCGACATACACGCGGGCGAAGCCGCTGGCAACAGCTAGTATATTAAGACATGGGATACTTTTCATCCCGGTAGAAGGTTCCCGTGGGATAATTTCCGACATTCACGCGGGCAACAGCTAGTATATTAAGACATAGGATACTTTTCATCCCGGTAGAAGGTTTCCGTGGGATAATTTCCGACATACACGCGGGCAACAGCTAGTATATTAAGACATAGGATACTTTTCATCCCGGTAGAAGGTTCCCGTGGGATAATTTCCGACATACAGGCGGGCGAAGCCGCTGGCAACAGCTAGTATATTAAGACATAGGATACTTTTCATCCCGGTAGAAGGTTCCCGTGGGATAATTTCCGACATTCACGCGGGCAACAGCTAGTATATTAAGACATAGGATACTTTTCATCCCGGTAGAAGGTTCCCGTGGGATAATTTCCGACTTACACGCGGGCAACAGCTACTATATTAAGACATAGGATAATTTTCATCCCGGTAGAAGGTTCCCGTGGGATAATATCTGACATTCACGCGGGCAACAGCAAGTATATTAAGACATAGGATAATTTTCATCCCGGTAGAAGGTTCCCGTGGGATAATATCCGACATACACGCGGGCAACAGCTAGTATAATAAGACATAGGATACTTTTCATCCCGGTAGAAGGTTCCCGTGGGATAATTTCCGACATACACGCGGGCAACAGCTAGTATAGTAAGACATAGGATAATTTTCATCCCGGTAGAAGGTTCCCATGGGATAATTTCCGACATTCACGCGGGCAACAGCTAGTATATTAAGACATAGGATAATTTTCATCCCGGTAGAAGGTTCCCGTGGGATAATATCCGACATACACGCGGGCAACAGCTAGTATATTAAGACATAGGATACTTTTCATCCCGGTAGAAGGTTCCCGTGGGATAATTTCCGACATACACGCGGGCAACAGCTAGTATATTAAGACATAGGATACTTTTCATCCCGGTAGAAGGTTCCCGTGGGATAATTTCCGACATACACGCGGGCAACAGCTAGTATAATAAGACATAGGATAATTTTTATCCCGGTAGAAGGTTCCCGTGGGATAATATCCGACATACACGCGGGCGAAGCCGCTGGCAACAGCTAGTATATTAAGACATAGGATACTTTTCATCCCGGTAGAAGGTTCCCGTGGGATAATTTCCGACATACACGCGGGCAACAGCTAGTATAGTAAGACATAGGATAATTTTCATCCCGGTAGAAGGTTCCCGTGGGATAATTTCCGACATTCACGCGGGCAACAGCTAGTATATTAAGACATAGGATAATTTTCATCCCGGTAGAAGGTTCCCGTGGGATAATATCCGACATACACGCGGGCAACAGCTAGTATATTAAGACATAGGATACTTTTCATCCCGGTAGAAGGTTCCCGTGGGATAATATCCGACATAAACGCGGGCAACAGCTAGTATATTAAGACATAGGATAATTTTCATCCCGGTAGAAGGTTCCCGTGGGATAATATCCGACATAAACGCGAGCGAAGCCGCTGGCAACAGCTAGTATATTAAGACATAGGATACTTTTCATCCCGGTAGAAGGTTCCCGTGGGATAATTTCCGACATTCACGCGGGCAACAGCTAGTATATTAAGACATAGGATAATTTTCATCCCGGTAGAAGGTTCCCGTGGGATAATTTCCTAAATACACGCGGGCAACAGCTAGTATATTAAGACATAGGATAATTTTCATCCCGGTAGAAGGTTCCCGTGAGATAATATCCGACATACACGCGGGCGAAGCCGCTGGCAACAGCTAGTATATTAAGACATGGGATACTTTTCATCCCGGTAGAAGGTTCCCGTGGGATAATTTCCGACATTCACGCGGGCAACAGCTAGTATATTAAGACATAGGATACTTTTCATCCCGGTAGAAGGTTCCCGTGGGATAATTTCCGACATACACGCGGGCAACAGCTAGTATATTAAGACATAGGATACTTTTCATCCCGGTAGAAGGTTCCCGTGGGATAATTTCCGACATACAGGCGGGCGAAGCCGCTGGCAACAGCTAGTATATTAAGACATAGGATACTTTTCGTCCCGGTAGAAGGTTCCCGTGGGATAATTTCCGACATTCACGCGGGCAACAGCTAGTATATTAAGACATAGGATACTTTTCATCCCGGTAGAAGGTTCCCGTGGGATAATTTCCGACATTCACGCGGGCAACAGCTAGTATATTAAGACATAGGATACTTTTCATCCCGGTAGAAGGTTCCCGTGGGATAATTTCCGACATACACGCGGGCAACAGCTAGTATATTAAGACATAGGATACTTTTCATCCCGGTAGAAGGTTCCCGTGGGATAATTTCCGACTTACACGCGAGCAACAGCTACTATATTAAGACATAGGATAATTTTCATCCCGGTAGAAGGTTCCCGTGGGATAATTTCCGACATACACGCGGGCAACAGCTAGTATATTAAGACATAGGATACTTTTCATCCCGGTAGAAGGTTCCCGTGGGATAATTTCCGACATACACGCGGGCAACAGCTAGTATATTAAGACATAGGATAATTTTCATCCCGGTAGAAGGTTCCCGTGGGATAATATCCGACATACACGCGGGCAACAGCTAGTATATTAAGACATAGGATACTTTTCATCCCGGTAGAAGGTTCCCGTGGGATAATTTCCGACATACACGCGGGCAACAGCTAGTATAATAAGACATAGGATAATTTTTATCCCGGTAGAAGGTTCCCGTGGGATAATATCCGACATACACGCGGGCGAAGCCGCTGGCAACAGCTAGTATATTAAGACATAGGATACTTTTCATCCCGGTAGAAGGTTCCCGTGGGATAATTTCCGACATACACGCGGGCAACAGCTAGTATAGTAAGACATAGGATAATTTTCATCCCGGTAGAAGGTTCCCGTGGGATAATTTCCGACATTCACGCGGGCAACAGCTAGTATATTAAGACATAGGATAATTTTCATCCCGGTAGAAGGTTCCCGTGGGATAATATCCGACATACACGCGGGCAACAGCTAGTATATTAAGACATAGGATACTTTTCATCCCGGTAGAAGGTTCCCGTGGGATAATATCCGACATAAACGCGGGCAACAGCTAGTATATTAAGACATAGGATAATTTTCATCCCGGTAGAAGGTTCCCGTGGGATAATATCCGACATAAACGCGGGCGAAGCCGCTGGCAACAGCTAGTATATTAAGACATAGGATACTTTTCATCCCGGTAGAAGGTTCCCGTGGGATAATTTCCGACATTCACGCGGGCAACAGCTAGTATATTAAGACATAGGATAATTTTCATCCCGGTAGAAGGTTCCCGTGGGATAATTTCCGACATACACGCGGGCAACAGCTAGTATATTAAGACATAGGATAATTTTCATCCCGGTAGAAGGTTCCCGTGAGATAATATCCGACATACACGCGGGCGAAGCCGCTGGCAACAGCTAGTATATTAAGACATGGGATACTTTTCATCCCGGTAGAAGGTTCCCGTGGGATAATTTCCGACATTCACGCGGGCAACAGCTAGTATATTAAGACATAGGATACTTTTCATCCCGGTAGAAGGTTTCCGTGGGATAATTTCCGACATACACGCGGGCAACAGCTAGTATATTAAGACATAGGATACTTTTCATCCCGGTAGAAGGTTCCCGTGGGATAATTTCCGACATACAGGCGGGCGAAGCCGCTGGCAACAGCTAGTATATTAAGACATAGGATACTTTTCATCCCGGTAGAAGGTTCCCGTGGGATAATTTCCGACATTCACGCGGGCAACAGCTAGTATATTAAGACATAGGATACTTTTCATCCCGGTAGAAGGTTCCCGTGGGATAATTTCCGACTTACACGCGGGCAACAGCTACTATATTAAGACATAGGATAATTTTCATCCCGGTAGAAGGTTCCCGTGGGATAATATCTGACATTCACGCGGGCAACAGCAAGTATATTAAGACATAGGATAATTTTCATCCCGGTAGAAGGTTCCCGTGGGATAATATCCGACATACACGCGGGCAACAGCTAGTATAATAAGACATAGGATACTTTTCATCCCGGTATAAGGTTCCCGTGGGATAATTTCCGTCATACACGCGTACAACAGCTAGTATAATAAGACATAGGATAATTTTTATCCCGGTAGAAGGTTCCCGTGGGATAATATCCGACATACACGCGGGCGAAGCCGCTGGCAACAGCTAGTATATTAAGACATAGGATACTTTTCATCCCGGTAGAAGGTTCCCGTGGGATAATTTCCGACATACACGCGGGCAACAGCTAGTATAATAAGACATAGGATAATTTTTATCCCGGTAGAAGGTTCCCGTGGGATAATATCCGACATACACGCGGGCGAAGCCGCTGGCAACAGCTAGTATATTAAGACATAGGATACTTTTCATCCCGGTAGAAGGTTCCCGTGGGATAATTTCCGACATTCACGCGGGCAACAGCTAGTATATTAAGACATAGGATAATTTTCATCCCGGTAGAAGGTTCCCGTGGGATAATTTCCGACATACACGCGGGCAACAGCTAGTATATTAAGACATAGGATAATTTTCATCCCGGTAGAAGGTTCCCGTGGGATAATATCCGACATACACGCGGGCGAAGCCGCTGGCAACAGCTAGTATATTAAGACATAGGATACTTTTCATCCCGGTAGAAGGTTCCCGTGGGATAATTTCCGACATACACGCGGGCAACAGCTAGTATATTAAGACATAGGATAATTTTCATCCCGGTAAAAGGTTCCCGTAGGATAATATCCGACATACACGCGGGCGAAGCCGCTGGCAACAGCTAGTATATTAAGACATAGGATACTTTTCATCCCGGTAGAAGGTTCCCGTGGGATAATTTCCGACATACACGCGGGCTACAGCTAGTATATTAAGACATAGGATACTTTTCATGCCGGTAGAAGGTTCCCGTGGGATAATTTCCGACATACACGCGGGCAACAGCTAGTATATTAAGACATAGGATAATTTTCATCCCGGTAGAAGGTTCCCGTGGGATAATATCCGACATACAGGCGGGCGAAGCCGCTGGCAACAGCTAGTATATTAAGACATAGGATACTTTTCATCCCGGTAGAAGGTTCCCGTGGGATAATTTCCGACATTCACGCGGGCAACAGCTAGTATATTAAGACATAGGATACTTTTCATCCCGGTAGAAGGTTCCCGTGGGATAATTTCCGACTTACACGCGGGCAACAGCTACTATATTAAGACATAGGATAATTTTCATCCCGGTAGAAGGTTCCCGTGGGATAATATCCGACATTCACGCGGGCAACAGCAAGTATATTAAGACATAGGATAATTTTCATTCCGGTAGAAGGTTCCCGTGGGATAATATCCGACATACACGCGGGCAACAGCTAGTATAATAAGACATAGGATACTTTTCATCCCGGTAGAAGGTTCCCGTGGGATAATTTCCGACATACACGCGGGCAACAGCTAGTATATTAAGACATAGGATACTTTTCATCCCGGTAGAAGGTTCCCGTGGGATAATTTCCGACTTACACGCGAGCAACAGCTACTATATTAAGACATAGGATAATTTTCATCCCGGTAGAAGGTTCCCGTGGGATAATTTCCGACATACACGCGGGCAACAGCTAGTATATTAAGACATAGGATACTTTTCATCCCGGTAGAAGGTTCCCGTGGGATAATTTCCGACATACACGCGGGCAACAGCTAGTATATTAAGACATAGGATAATTTTCATCCCGGTAGAAGGTTCCCGTGGGATAATATCCGACATACACGCGGGCAACAGCTAGTATAATAAGACATAGGATACTTTTCATCCCGGTAGAAGGTTCCCGTGGGATAATTTCCGACATACACGCGGGCAACAGCTAGTATAATAAGACATAGGATAATTTTTATCCCGGTAGAAGGTTCCCGTGGGATAATATCCGACATACACGCGGGCGAAGCCGCTGGCAACAGCTAGTATATTAAGACATAGGATACTTTTCATCCCGGTAGAAGGTTCCCGTGGGATAATTTCCGACATACACGCGGGCAACAGCTAGTATAGTAAGACATAGGATAATTTTCATCCCGGTAGAAGGTTCCCGTGGGATAATTTCCGACATTCACGCGGGCAACAGCTAGTATATTAAGACATAGGATAATTTTCATCCCGGTAGAAGGTTCCCGTGGGATAATATCCGACATACACGCGGGCAACAGCTAGTATATTAAGACATAGGATACTTTTCATCCCGGTAGAAGGTTCCCGTGGGATAATTTCCGACATACACGCGGGCAACAGCTAGTATATTAAGACATAGGATACTTTTCATCCCGGTAGAAGGTTCCCGTGGGATAATTTCCGACATACAGGCGGGCGAAGCCGCTGGCAACAGCTAGTATATTAAGACATAGGATACTTTTCATCCCGGTAGAAGGTTCCCGTGGGATAATTTCCGACATTCACGCGGGCAACAGCTAGTATATTAAGACATAGGATACTTTTCATCCCGGTAGAAGGTTCCCGTGGGATAATTTCCGACTTACACGCGGGCAACAGCTACTATATTAAGACATAGGATAATTTTCATCCCGGTAGAAGGTTCCCGTGGGATAATATCTGACATTCACGCGGGCAACAGCAAGTATATTAAGACATAGGATAATTTTCATCCCGGTAGAAGGTTCCCGTGGGATAATATCCGACATACACGCGGGCAACAGCTAGTATAATAAGACATAAGATACTTTTCATCCCGGTAGAAGGTTCCCGTGGGATAATTTCCGTCATACACGCGGGCAACAGCTAGTATAATAAGACATAGGATAATTTTTATCCCGGTAGAAGGTTCTCGTGGGATAATATCCGACATACACGCGGGCGAAGCCGCTGGCAACAGCTAGTATATTAAGACATAGGATACTTTTCATCCCGGTAGAAGGTTCCCGTGGGATAATTTCCGACATACACGCGGGCAACAGCTAGTATAATAAGACATAGGATAATTTTTATCCCGGTAGAAGGTTCCCGTGGGATAATATCCGACATACACGCGGGCAACAGCTAGTATATTAAGACATAGGATACTTTTCATCCCGGTAGAAGGTTCCCGTGGGATAATTTCCGACATACACGCGGGCAACAGCTAGTATATTAAGACATAGGATAATTTTCATCCCGGTAGAAGGTTCCCGTGGGATAATTTCCGACATTCACGCGGGCAACAGCTAGTATATTAAGACATAGGATAATTTTCATCCCGGTAGAAGGTTCCCGTGGGATAATTTCCGACATACACGCGGGCAACAGCTAGTATATTAAGACATAGGATAATTTTCATCCCGGTAGAAGGTTCCCGTGGGATAATATCCGACATACACGCGGGCGAAGCCGCTGGCAACAGCTAGTATATTAAGACATAGGATACTTTTCATCCCGGTAGAAGGTTCCCGTGGGATAATTTCCGACATACACGCGGGCAACAGCTAGTATATTAAGACATAGGATAATTTTCATCCCGGTAAAAGGTTCCCGTAGGATAATATCCGACATACACGCGGGCAAAGCCGCTGGCAACAGCTAGTATATTAAGACATAGGATACTTTTCATCCCGGTAGAAGGTTCTTGTGGGATAATTTCCGACATACACGCGGGCTACAGCTAGTATATTAAGACATAGGATACTTTTCATGCCGGTAGAAGGTTCCCGTGGGATAATTTCCGACATACACGCGGGCAACAGCTAGTATATTAAGACATAGGATAATTTTCATCCCGGTAGAAGGTTCCCGTGGGATAATATCCGACATACAGGCGGGCGAAGCCGCTGGCAACAGCTAGTATATTAAGACATAGGATACTTTTCATCCCGGTAGAAGGTTCCCGTGGGATAATTTCCGACATTCACGCGGGCAACAGCTAGTATATTAAGACATAGGATACTTTTCATCCCGGTAGAAGGTTCCCGTGGGATAATTTCCGACTTACACGCGGGCAACAGCTACTATATTAAGACATAGGATAATTTTCATCCCGGTAGAAGGTTCCCGTGGGATAATATCCGACATTCACGCGGGCAACAGCAAGTATATTAAGACATAGGATAATTTTCATCCCGGTAGAAGGTTCCCGTGGGATAATATCCGACATACACGCGGGCAACAGCTAGTATAATAAGACATAGGATACTTTTCATCCCGGTAGAAGGTTCCCGTGGGATAATTTCCGACATACACGCGGGCAACAGCTAGTATATTAAGACATAGGATACTTTTCATCCCGGTAGAAGGTTCCCATGGGATAATTTCCGACTTACACGCGAGCAACAGCTACTATATTAAGACATAGGATAATTTTCATCCCGGTAGAAGGTTCCCGTGGGATAATTTCCGACATACACGCGGGCAACAGCTAGTATATTAAGACATAGGATACTTTTCATCCCGGCAGAAGGTTCCCGTGGGAAAATTTCCGACATACACGCGGGCAACAGCTAGTATATTAAGACATAGGATAATTTTCATCCCGGTAGAAGGTTCCCGTGGGATAATATCCGACATACACGCGGGCAACAGCTAGTATAATAAGACATAGGATACTTTTCATCCCGGTAGAAGGTTCCCGTGGGATAATTTCCGACATACACGCGGGCAACAGCTAGTATAATAAGACATAGGATAATTTTTATCCCGGTAGAAGGTTCCCGTGGGATAATATCCGACATACACGCGGGCGAAGCCGCTGGCAACAGCTAGTATATTAAGACATAGGATACTTTTCATCCCGGTAGAAGGTTCCCGTGGGATAATTTCCGACATACACGCGGGCAACAGCTAGTATAGTAAGACATAGGATAATTTTCATCCCGGTAGAAGGTTCCCGTGGGATAATTTCCGACATTCACGCGGGCAACAGCTAGTATATTAAGACATAGGATAATTTTCATCCCGGTAGAAGGTTCCCGTGGGATAATATCCGACATACACGCGGGCAACAGCTAGTATATTAAGACATAGGATACTTTTCATCCCGGTAGAAGGTTCCCGTGGGATAATATCCGACATAAACGCGGGCAACAGCTAGTATATTAAGACATAGGATAATTTTCATCCCGGTAGAAGGTTCCCGTGGGATAATATCCGACATAAACGCGGGCGAAGCCGCTGGCAACAGCTAGTATATTAAGACATAGGATACTTTTCATCCCGGTAGAAGGTTCCCGTGGGATAATTTCCGACATTCACGCGGGCAACAGCTAGTATATTAAGACATAGGATAATTTTCATCCCGGTAGAAGGTTCCCGTGGGATAATTTCCGACATACACGCGGGCAACAGCTAGTATATTAAGACATAGGATAATTTTCATCCCGGTAGAAGGTTCCCGTGAGATAATATCCGACATACACGCGGGCGAAGCCGCTGGCAACAGCTAGTATATTAAGACATGGGATACTTTTCATCCCGGTAGAAGGTTCCCGTGGGATAATTTCCGACATTCACGCGGGCAACAGCTAGTATATTAAGACATAGGATACTTTTCATCCCGGTAGAAGGTTCCCGTGGGATAATTTCCGACATACACGCGGGCAACAGCTAGTATATTAAGACATAGGATACTTTTCATCCCGGTAGAAGGTTCCCGTGGGATAATTTCCGACATACAGGCGGGCGAAGCCGCTGGCAACAGCTAGTATATTAAGACATAGGATACTTTTCATCCCGGTAGAAGGTTCCCGTGGGATAATTTCCGACATTCACGCGGGCAACAGCTAGTATATTAAGACATAGGATACTTTTCATCCCGGTAGAAGGTTCCCGTGGGATAATTTCCGACTTACACGCGGGCAACAGCTACTATATTAAGACATAGGATAATTTTCATCCCGGTAGAAGGTTCCCGTGGGATAATATCTGACATTCACGCGGGCAACAGCAAGTATATTAAGACATAGGATAATTTTCATCCCGGTAGAAGGTTCCCGTGGGATAATATCCGACATACACGCGGGCAACAGCTAGTATAATAAGACATAGGATACTTTTCATCCCGGTAGAAGGTTCCCGTGGGATAATTTCCGTCATATACGCGGGCAACAGCTAGTATAATAAGACATAGGATAATTTTTATCCCGGTAGAAGGTTCCCGTGGGATAATATCCGACATACACGCGGGCGAAGCCGCTGGCAACAGCTAGTATATTAAGACATAGGATACTTTTCATCCCGGTAGAAGGTTCCCGTGGGATAATTTCCGACATTCACGCGGGCAACAGCTAGTATATTAAGACATAGGATAATTTTCATCCCGGTAGGTTCCTGTGGGATAATTTCTGACATACACGCGGGCAACAGCTAGTATATTAAGACATAGGATAATTTTCATCCCGGTAGAAGGTTCCCGTGAGATAATATCCGACATACACGCGGGCGAAGCCGCTGGCAACAGCTAGTATATTAAGACATGGGATACTTTTCATCCCGGTAGAAGGTTCCCGTGGGATAATTTCCGACATTCACGCGGGCAACAGCTAGTATATTAAGACATAGGATACTTTTCATCCCGGTAGAAGGTTCCCGTGGGATAATTTCCGACATACACGCGGGCAACAGCTAGTATATTAAGACATAGGATACTTTTCATCCCGGTAGAAGGTTCCCGTGGGATAATTTCCGACATACAGGCGGGCGAAGCCGCTGGCAACAGCTAGTATATTAAGACATAGGATACTTTTCATCCCGGTAGAAGGTTCCCGTGGGATAATTTCCGACATTCACGCGGGCAACAGCTAGTATATTAAGACATAGGATACTTTTCATCCCGGTAGAAGGTTCCCGTGGGATAATTTCCGACTTACACGCGGGCAACAGCTACTATATTAAGACATAGGATAATTTTCATCCCGGTAGAAGGTTCCCGTGGGATAATATCTGACATTCACGCGGGCAACAGCAAGTATATTAAGACATAGGATAATTTTCATCCCGGTAGAAGGTTCCCGTGGGATAATATCCGACATACACGCGGGCAACAGCTAGTATAATAAGACATAGGATACTTTTCATCCCGGTAGAAGGTTCCCGTGGGATAATTTCCGTCATATACGCGGGCAACAGCTAGTATAATAAGACATAGGATAATTTTTATCCCGGTAGAAGGTTCCCGTGGGATAATATCCGACATACACGCGGGCGAAGCCGCTGGCAACAGCTAGTATATTAAGACATAGGATACTTTTCATCCCGGTAGAAGGTTCCCGTGGGATAATTTCCGACATTCACGCGGGCAACAGCTAGTATATTAAGACATAGGATAATTTTCATCCCGGTAGGTTCCTGTGGGATAATTTCTGACATACACGCGGGCAACAGCTAGTATATTAAGACATAGGATAATTTTCATCCCGGTAGAAGGTTCCCGTGGGATAATATCCGACATACACGCGGGCAACAGCTAGTATATTAAGACATAGGATACTTTTCATCCCGGTAGAAGGTTCCCGTGGGATAATATCCGACATACACGCGGGCGAAGCCGCTGGCAACAGCTAGTATATTAAGACATAGGATACTTTTCATCTCGGTAGAAGGTTCCCGTGGGATAATTTCCGACATACACGCGGGCAACAGCTAGTATATTAAGACATAGGATAATTTTCATCCCGGTAGAAGGTTCCCGTGGGATAATATCCGACATACAGGCGGGCGAAGCCGCTGGCATCAGCTAGTATATTAAGACATAGGATACTTTTCATCCCGGTAGAAGGTTCCCGTGGGATAATTTCCGACATTCACGCGGGCAACAGCTAGTATATTAGGACATAGGATACTTTTCATCCCGGTAGAAGGTTCCCGTGGGATAATTTCCGACTTACACGCGGGCAACAGCTACTATATTAAGACGTAGGATAATTTTCATCCCGGTAGAAGGTTCCCGTGGGATAATATCCGACATTCACGCGGGCAACAGCAAGTATATTAAGACATAGGATAATTTTCATCCCGGTAGAAGGTTCCCGTGGGATAATATCCGACATACACGCGGGCAACAGCTAGTATAATAAGACATAGGATACTTTTCATCCCGGTAGAAGGTTCCCGTGGGATAATTTCCGACATACACGCGGGCAACAGCTAGTATATTAAGATATAGGATACTTTTCATCCCGGTAGAAGGTTCCCGTGGGATAATTTCCGACTTACACGCGGGCAACAGCTACTATATTAAGACGTAGGATAATTTTCATCTCGGTAGAAGGTTCCCGTGGGATAATTTCCGACATACACGCGGGCAACAGCTAGTATATTAAGACATAGGATACTTTTCATCCCGGTAGAAGGTTCCCGTGGGATAATTTCCGACATACACGCGGGCAACAGCTAGTATATTAAGACATAGGATAATTTTCATCCCGGTAGAAGGTTCCCGTGGGATAATTTCCGACATTCACGCGGGCAACAGCTAGTATATTAAGACATAGGATAATTTTCATCCCGGTAGAAGGTTCCCGTGGGATAATATCCGACATACACGCGGGCAACAGCTAGTATATTAAGACATAGGATACTTTTCATCCCGGTAGAAGGTTCCCGTGGGATAATACCTGACATAAACGCGGGCAACAGCTAGTATATTAAGACATAGGATAATTTTCATCCCGGTAGAAGGTTCCCGTGGGATAATATCCGACATACACGCGGGCGAAGCCGCTGGCAACAGCTAGTATATTAAGACATAGGATACTTTTCATCCCGGTAGAAGGTTCCCGTGGGATAATTTCCGACATTCACGCGGACAACAGCTAGTATATTAAGACATAGGATAATTTTCATCCCGGTAGAAGGTTCCCGTGGGATAATTTCCGACATTCACGCGGGCAACAACTAGTATATTAAGACATAGGATAATTTTCATCCCGGTAGAAGGTTCCCGTGAGATAATATCCGACATACACGCGGGCGAAGCCGCTGGCAACAGCTAGTATATTAAGACATAGGATACTTTTCATCCCGGTAGAAGGTTCCCGTGGGATAATTTCCGACATTCACGCGGGCAAAAGCTAGTATATTAAGACATAGGATACTTTTCATCCCGGTAGAAGGTTCCCGTGGGATAATTTCCGACATACACGCGGGCAACAGCTAGTATATTAAGACATAGGATACTTTTAATCCCGGTAGAAGGTTCCCGTGGGATAATTTCCGACATACAGGCGGGCGAAGCCGCTGGCAACAGCTAGTATATTAAGACATAGGATACTTTTCATCCCGGTAGAAGGTTCCCGTGGGATAATTTCCGACATTCACGCGGGCAACAGCTAGTATATTAAGACATAGGATACTTTTCATCCCGGTAGAAGGTTCCCGTGGGATAATTTCCGAATTACACGCGGGCAACAGCTACTATATTAAGACATAGGATAATTTTCATCCCGGTAGAAGGTTCCCGTGGGATAATATCCGACATTCACGCGGGCAACAGCAAGTATATTAAGACATAGGATAATTTTCATCCCGGTAGAAGGTTCCCGTGGGATAATATCCGACATACACGCGGGCAACAGCTAGTATAATAAGACATAGGATACTTTTCATCCCGGTAGAAGGTTCCCGTGGGATAATTTCCGACATACACGCGGGCAATAGCTAGTATATTAAGACATAGGATACTTTTCATCCCGGTAGAAGGTTCCCGTGGGATAATTTCCGACTTACACGCGGGCAACAGCTACTATATTAAGACATAGGATAATTTTCATCCCGGTAGAAGGTTCCCGTGGGATAATATCTGACATTCACGCGGGCAACAGCAAGTATATTAAGACATAGGATAATTTTCATCCCGGTAGAAGGTTCCCGTGGGATAATATCCGACATACACGTGGGCAACAGCTAGTATAATAAGACATAGGATACTTTTCATCCCGGTAGAAGGTTCCCGTGGGATAATTTCCGACATACACGCGGGCAACAGCTAGTATAATAAGACATAGGATAATTTTTATCCCGGTAGAAGGTTCCCGTGGGATAATATCGGACATACACGCGGGCGAAGCCGCTGGCAACAGCTAGTATATTAAGACATAGGATACTTTTCATCCCGGTAGAAGGTTCCCGTGGGATAATTTACGACATTCACGCGGGCAACAGCTAGTATATTAAGACATAGGATAATTTTCATCCCGGTAGGTTCCTGTGGGATAATTTCTGACATACACGCGGGCAACAGCTAGTATATTAAGACATAGGACAATTTTCATCCCGGTAGAAGGTTCCCGTGGGATAATATCCGACATACACGCGGGCAGCAGCTAGTATATTAAGACATAGGATACTTTTCATCCCGTTAGAAGGTTCCCGTGGGATAATATCCGACATACACGCGGGCGAAGCCGCTGGTAACAGCTAGTATATTAAGACATAGGATACTTTTCATCCCGGTAGAAGGTTCCCGTGGGATAATTTCCGACATACACGCGGGCAACAGCTAGTATATTAAGACATAGGATACTTTTCATCCCGGTAGAAGGTTCCCGTGGGATAATTTCCGACATACACGCGGGCAACAGCTAGTATATTAAGACATAGGATACTTTTCATCCCGGTAGAAGGTTCCCGTGGGATAATTTCCGACATACACGCGGGCAACAGCTAGTATATTAAGACATAGGATACTTTTCATCCCGGTAGAAGGTTCCCGTGGGATAATTTCCGACATACACGCGGGCAACAGCTAGTATAATAAGACATAGGATAATTTTTATCCCGGTAGAAGGTTCCCGTGGGATAATATCCGACATACACGCGGGCAACAGCTAGTATATTAAGACATAGGATAATTTTCATCCCGGTAGAAGGTTCCCGTGGGATAATATCTGACATTCACGCGGGCAACAGCAAGTATATTAAGACATAGGATAATTTTCATCCCGGTAGAAGGTTCCCGTGGGATAATATCCGACATACACGCGGGCAACAGCTAGTATAATAAGACATAGGATACTTTTCATCCCGGTAGAAGGTTCCCGTGGGATAATTTCCGACATACACGCGGGCAACAGCTAGTATAATAAGACATAGGATAATTTTTCTCCCGGTAGAAGGTTCCCGTGGGATAATATCGGACATACACGCGGGCGAAGCCGCTGGCAATAGCTAGTATATTAAGACATAGGATACTTTTCATCCCGGTAGAAGGTTCCCGTGGGATAATTTCCGACATTCACGCGGGCAACAGCTAGTATATTAAGACATAGGATAATTTTCATCCCGGTAGGTTCCTGTGGGATAATTTCTGACATACACGCGGGCAACAGCTAGTATATTAAGACATAGGACAATTTTCATCCCGGTAGAAGGTTCCCGTGGGATAATATCCGACATACACGCGGGCAGCAGCTAGTATATTTAGACATAGGATACTTTTCATCCCGTTAGAAGGTTCCCGTGGGATAATATCCGACATACACGCGGGCGAAGCCGCTGGCAACAGCTAGTATATTAAGACATAGGATACTTTTCATCCCGGTAGAAGGTTCCCGTGGGATAATTTCCGACATACACGCGGGCAATAGCTAGTATATTAAGACATAGGATACTTTTCATCCCGGTAGAAGGTTCCCGTGGGATAATTTCCGACATACACGCGGGCAACAGCTAGTATATTAAGACATAGGATACTTTTCATCCCGGTAGAAGGTTCCCGTGGGATAATTTCCGACATACACGCGGGCAACAGCTAGTATATTAAGACATAGGATACTTTTCATCCCGGTAGAAGGTTCCCGTGGGATAATTTCCGACATACACGCGGGCAACAGCTAGTATATTAAGACATAGGATACTTTTCATCCCGGTAGAAGGTTCCCGTGGGATAATTTCCGACATACACGCGGGCAACAGCTAGTATAATAAGACATAGGATAATTTTTATCCCGGTAGAAGGTTCCCGTGGGATAATATCCGACATACACGCGGGCAACAGCTAGTATATTAAGACATAGGATACTTTTCATCCCGGTAGAAGGTTCCCGTGGGATAATTTCCGACATTCACGCGGGCAACAGCTAGTATATTAAGACATAGGATACTTTTCATCCCGGTAGAAGGTTCCCGTGGGATAATTTCCGACATACACGCGGGCAACAGCTAGTATATTAAGACATAGGATACTTTTCATCCCGGTAGAAGGTTCCCGTGGGATAATATCCGACATACACGCGGGCGAAGCCGCTGGCAACAGCTAGTATACTAAGACATAGGATACTTTTCATCCCGGTAGAAGGTTCCCGTGGGATAATTTCCGACATACACGCTGGCAACAGCTAGTATATTAAGACATAGGATACTTTTCATCCTGGTAGAAGGTTCCCGTGGGATAATTTCCGACTTACACGCGGGCAACAGCTACTATATTAAGACATAGGATAATTTTCATCCCGGTCGAAGGTTCCCGTGGGATAATTTCCGACTTACACGCGGGCAACAGCTACTATATTAAGACATAGGATAATTTTCATCCCGGTAGAAGGTTCCCGTGGGATAATTTCCGACATACACGCGGGCAACAGCTAGTATATTAAGATATAGGATACTTTTCATCCCGGTAGAAGGTTCCCGTGGGATAATTTCCGACATACACGCGGGCAACAGCTAGTATATTAAGACATAGGATAATTTTCATCCCGGTAGAAGGTTCCCGTGGGATAATTTCCGACATACACGCGGGCAACAGCTAGTATAATAAGACATAGGATACTTTTCATCCCGGTAGAAGGTTCCCGTGGGATAATTTCCGACATACACGCGGGCAACAGCTAGTATAATAAGACATAGGATAATTTTTATCCCGGTAGAAGGTTCCCATGGGATAATATCCGACATACACGCGGGCGAAGCCGCTGGCAACAGCTAGTATATTAAGACATAGGATACTTTTCATCCCGGTAGAAGGTTCCCGTGGGATAATTTCCGACTTACACGCGGGCAACAGCTACTATATTAAGACATAGGATAATTTTCATCCCGGTAGAAGGTTGCCGTGGGATAATATCCGACATTCACGCGGGCAACAGCAAGTATATTAAGACATAGGATACTTTTCATCCCGGTAGAAGGTTCCCGTGGGATAATTTCCGACATACACGCAGGCAATAGCTAGTATATTAAGACATAGGATACTTTTCATCCCGGTAGAAGGTTCCCGTGGGATAATTTCCGACATTCACGCGGGCAACAGCTAGTATATAAAGACATAGGATACTTTTCATCCCGGTAGAAGGTTCCCGTGGGATAATATCCGACATACACGCGGGCAACAGCTAGTATAATAAGACATAGGATACTTTTCATCCCGGTAAAAGGTTCCCGTTGGATAATTTCCGACATTCACGCGGGCAACAGCTTGTATATTAAGACATAGGATACTTTTCATCCCGGTAGAAGGTTCCTGTGGGATAATATCCGACATACACGCGGGCGCAGCCGCTGGCAACAGCTAGTATATTAAGACATAGGATACTTTTCATCCCGGTAGAAGGTTCCCGTGGGATAATATCCGACATACACGCGGGCAACAGCTAGTATATTAAGACATAGGATACTTTTCATCCCGGTAGAAGGTTCCCGTTGGATAATTTCTGACATTCACGCGGGCAATAGCTTGTATATTAAGACATAGGATACTTTTCATCCCGGTAGAAGGTTCCTGTGGGATAATATCCGACATACACGCGGGCGCAGCCGCTGGCAACAGCTAGTATATTAAGACATAGGATACTTTTCATCCCGGTAGAAGGTTCCCGTGGGATAATATCCGACATACACACGGGCGAAGCCGCTGGCAACAGCTAGTATATTAAGACATAGGATACTTTTCATCCCGGTAGAAGGTTCCCGTTGGATAATTTCCGACATTCACGCGGGCAACAGCTAGTATATTAAGACATTGGATACTTTTCATCCCGGTAGAAGGTTCCCGTTGGATAATTTCCGACATTCACGCGGGCAACAGCTTGTATATTAAGACATAGGATACTTTTCATCCCGGTAGAAGGTTCCTGTGGGATAATATCCGACATACACGCGGGCGCAGCCGCTGGCAACAGCTAGTATATTAAGACATAGGATACTTTTCATCCCGGTAGAAGGTTCCCGTGGGATAATATCTGACATACACGCGGGCGAAGCCGCTGGCAACAGCTAGTATATTAAGACATAGGATACTTTTCATCCCGGTAGAAGGTTCCCGTTAGATAATTTCCGACATTCACGCGGGCAACAGCTTGTATATTAAGACATAGGATACTTTTCATCCCGGTAGAAGGTTCCTGTGGGATAATATCCGACATACACGCGGGCGCAGCCGCTGGCAACAGCTAGTATATTAAGACATAGGATACTTTTCATCCCGGTAGAAGGTTCCCGTGGGATAATATCCGACATACACGCGGGCAACAGCTAGTATATTAAGACAAAGGATACTTTTCATCCCGGTAGAAGGTTCCCGTTGGATAATTTCCGACATTCACGCGGGCAACAGCTTGTATATTAAGACATAGGATACTTTTCATCCCGGTAGAAGGTTCCTGTGGGATAATATCCGACATACACGCGGGCGCAGCCGCTGGCAACAGCTAGTATATTAAGACATAGGATACTTTTCATCCCGGTAGAAGGTTCCCGTGGGATAATTTCCGACATTCACGCGGGCAACAGCTAGTATATTAAGACATAGGATACTTTTCATCCCGGTAGAAGGTTCCCGTAGGATAATTTCCGACATACACGCGGGCAACAGCTAGTATATTAAGACATAGGATACTTTTCATCCCGGTAGAAGGTTCCCGTGGGATAATATCCGACATACACGCGGGCGAAGCCGCTGGCAACAGCTAGTATACTAAGACATAGGATACTTTTCATCCCGGTAGAAGGTTCCCGTGGGATAATTTCCGACATACACGCTGGCAACAGCTAGTATATTAAGACATAGGATACTTTTCATCCTGGTAGAAGGTTCCCGTGGGATAATTTCCGACTTACACGCGGGCAACAGCTACTATATTAAGACATAGGATAATTTTCATCCCGGTAGAAGGTTCCCGTGGGATAATTTCCGACTTACACGCGGGCAACAGCTAGTATAATAAGACATAGGATAATTTTTATCCCGGTAGAAGGTTCCCATGGGATAATATCCGACATACACGCGGGCGAAGCCGCTGGCAACAGCTAGTATATTAAGACATAGGATACTTTTCATCCCGGTAGAAGGTTCCCGTGGGATAATTTCCGACTTACACGCGGGCAACAGCTACTATATTAAGACATAGGATAATTTTCATCCCGGTAGAAGGTTCCCGTGGGATAATATCCGACATTCACGCGGGCAACAGCAAGTATATTAAGACATAGGATACTTTTCATCCCGGTAGAAGGTTCCCGTGGGATAATTTCCGACATACACGCAGGCAATAGCTAGTATATTAAGACATAGGATACTTTTCATCCCGGTAGAAGGTTCCCGTGGGATAATTTCCGACATTCACGCGGGCAACAGCTAGTATATTAAGACATAGGATACTTTTCATCCCGGTAGAAGGTTCCCGTGGGATAATATCCGACATACACGCGGGCAACAGCTAGTATAATAAGACATAGGATACTTTTCATCCCGGTAGAAGGTTCCCGTTGGATAATTTCCGACATTCACGCGGGCAACAGCTTGTATATTAAGACATAGGATACTTTTCATCCCGGTAGAAGGTTCCTGTGGGATAATATCCGACATACACGCGGGCGCAGCCGCTGGCAACAGCTAGTATATTAAGACATAGGATACTTTTCATCCCGGTAGAAGGTTCCCGTGGGATAATATCCGACATACACGCGGGCAACAGCTAGTATATTAAGACATAGGATACTTTTCATCCCGGTAGAAGGTTCCCGTTGGATAATTTCCGACATTCACGCGGGCAATAGCTTGTATATTAAGACATAGGATACTTTTCGTCCCGGTAGAAGGTTCCTGTGGGATAATATCCGACATACACGCGGGCGCAGCCGCTGGCAACAGCTAGTATATTAAGACATAGGATACTTTTCATCCCGGTAGAAGGTTCCCGTGGGATAATATCCGACATACACGCGGGCGAAGCCGCTGGCAACAGCTAGTATATTAAGACATAGGATACTTTTCATCCCGGTAGAAGGTTCCCGTTGGATAATTTCCGACATTCACGCGGGCAACAGCTAGTATATTAAGACATTGGATACTTTTCATCCCGGTAGAAGGTTCCCGTTGGATAATTTCCGACATTCACGCGGGCAACAGCTTGTATATTAAGACATAGGATACTTTTCATCCCGGTAGAAGGTTCCTGTGGGATAATATCCGACATACACGCGGGCGCAGCCGCTGGCAACAGCTAGTATATTAAGACATAGGATACTTTTCATCCCGGTAGAAGGTTCCCGTGGGATAATATCTGACATACACGCGGGCGAAGCCGCTGGCAACAGCTAGTATATTAAGACATAGGATACTTTTCATCCCGGTAGAAGGTTCCCGTTGGATAATTTCCGACATTCACGCGGGCAACAGCTTGTATATTAAGACATAGGATACTTTTCATCCCGGTAGAAGGTTCCTGTGGGATAATATCCGACATACACGCGGGCGCAGCCGCTGGCAACAGCTAGTATATTAAGACATAGGATACTTTTCATCCCGGTAGAAGGTTCCCGTGGGATAATATCCGACATACACGCGGGCAACAGCTAGTATATTAAGACAAAGGATACTTTTCATCCCGGTAGAAGGTTCCCGTTGGATAATTTCCGACATTCACGCGGGCAACAGCTTGTATATTAAGACATAGGATACTTTTCATCCCGGTAGAAGGTTCCTGTGGGATAATATCCGACATACACGCGGGCGCAGCCGCTGGCAACAGCTAGTATATTAAGACATAGGATACTTTTCATCCCGGTAGAAGGTTCCCGTGGGATAATATCCGACATACACGCGGGCGAAGCCGCTGGCAACAGCTAGTATATTAAGACATAGGATACTTTTCATCCCGGTAGAAGGTTCCCGTTGGATAATTTCCGACATTCACGCGGGCAACAGCTAGTATATTAAGACATAGGATACTTTTCATCCCGGTAGAAGGTTCCCGTGGGATAATTTCCGACATACACGCTGGCAACAGCTAGTATATTAAGACATAGGATACTTTTCATCCTGGTAGAAGGTTCCCGTGGGATAATTTCCGACTTACACGCGGGCAACAGCTACTATATTAAGACATAGGATAATTTTCATCCCGGTAGAAGGTTCCCGTGGGATAATTTCCGACATACACGCGGGCAACAGCTAGTATATTAAGACATAGGATACTTTTCATCCCGGTAGAAGGTTCCCGTGGGATAATTTCCGACATACACGCGGGCAACAGCTAGTATATTAAGACATAGGATAATTTTCATCCCGGTAGAAGGTTCCCGTGGGATAATATCCGACATACACGCGGGCAACAGCTAGTATAATAAGACATAGGATACTTTTCAACCCGGTAGAAGGTTCCCGTGGGATAATTTCCGACATACACGTGGGCAACAGCTAGTATAATAAGACATAGGATAATTTTTATCCCGGTAGAAGGTTCCCATGGGATAATATCCGACATACACGCGGGCGAAGCCGCTGGCAACAGCTAGTATATTAAGACATAGGATACTTTTCATCCCGGTAGAAGGTTCCCGTGGGATAATTTCCGACATTCACGCGGGCAACAGCTAGTATATTAAGACATAGGATACTTTTCATCCCGGTAGAAGGTTCCCGTGGGATAATTTCCGACATACACGCGGGCAACAGCTAGTATATTAAGACATAGGATACTTTTAATCCCGGTAGAAGGTTCCCGTGGGATGATATCCGACATACACGCGGGTGAAGCCGCTGGCAACAGCTAGTATATTAAGACATAGGATACTTTTCATCCTGGTAGAAGGTTCCCGTGGGATAATTACCGACATACACGCGGGCAACAGCTAGTATATTAAGACATAGGATACTTTTCATCCCGGTAGAAGGTTCCCGTGGGATAATTTCCGACATACACGCGGGCGCAGCCGCTGGCAACAGCTAGTATATTAAGACATAGGATACTTTTCATCCCGGTAGAAGGTTCCCGTGGGATAATTTCCGACATAAACGCGGGCAACAGCTAGTATATTAAGACATAGGATACTTTTCATCCCGGTAGAAGGTTCCCGTGGGATAATTTCCGACATACACGCGGGCAACAGCTAGTATATTAAGACATAGGATACTTTTCATCCCGGTAGAAGGTTCCCGTGGGATAATTTCCGACATACACGCGGGCAACAGCTAGTATATTAAGACATAGGATACTTTTCATCCCGGTAGAAGGTTCCCGTGGGATAATTTCCGACATACACGCGGGCAACAGCTAGTATATTAAGACATAGGATACTTTTCATCCCGGTAGAAGGTTCCCGTGGGATAATATCCGACATTCACGCGGGCAACAGCTAGTATGTTAAGACATAGGATACTTTTCATCCCGGTAGAAGGTTCCCGTGGGATAATATCCGACATTCACGCGGGCGCAGCCGCTGGCAACAGCTAGTATATTAAGACATAGGATACTTTTCATCTAGGTAGAAGCTTCCCGTGGGACAATATCCGACATTCGCGCGGGCAACAGCTAGTATATTAAGACATAGGATAATTTTCATCCCGGTAGAAGGTTCCCGTGGGATAATATCCGACATACACGCGGGCGAAGCCGCTGGCAACAGCTAGTATATAAAGACATAGGACACTTTTCATCCCGGTAGAAGGTTCCCGTGGGATAATATCCGACATACACGCGGGCGAAGCCGCTGGCAACAGCTAGTATATTAAGACATAGGATACTTTTCATCCCGGTAGAAGGTTCCCGTGGGATAATATCCGACATACGAGTACACGCGGGCCACAGCTAGTATATTAAGACATAGGATACTTTTCATCCCGGTAGAAGGTTCCCGTGGGATAATATCCGACATACACGCGGGCAACAGCTAGTATATTAAGACATAGGATACTTTTCATCCCGGTAGAAGGTTCCCGTGGGATAATTTCCGACATTCACGCGGGCAACAGCTAGTATATTAAGACATAGGATACTTTTCATCCCGGTAGAAGGTTCCCGTGGGATAATTTCCGACATACACGCGGGCAACAGCTAGTATATTAAGACATAGGATAATTTTCATCCCGGTAGAAGGTTCCCGTGGGATAATTTCCGACATACACGCGGGCAACAGCTAGTATATTAAGACATAGGATACTTTTCATCCCGGTAGAAGGTTCCCGTGGGATAATTTCCGACATACACGCGGGCAACAGCTAGTATATTAAGACATAGGATACTTTTCATCCCGGTAGAAGGTTCCCATGGGATAATTTCCGACAAACACGCGGGCAACAGCTAGTATATTAAGACATAGGATACTTTTCATCCCGGTAGAAGGTTCCCGTGGGATAATTTCCGACATACACGCGGGCAACAGCTAGTATATTAAGACATAGGATACTTTTCATCCCGGTAGAAGGTTCCCGTGGGATAATTTCCGACATACACGCGGGCAACAGCTAGTATATTAAGACATAGGATACTTTTCATCTCGGTAGAAGGTTCCCGTGGGATAATTTCCGACATACACGCGGACAACAGCTAGTATATTAAGACATAGGATACTTTTCATCCCGGTAGAAGGTTCCCGTGGGATAATTTCCGACATTCACGCGGGCAACAGCTAGTATATTAAGACATAGGATACTTTTCATCCCGGTAGAAGGTTCCCGTGGGATAATATCCGACAAACACGCGGGCACAGCCGCTGGCAACAGCTAGTATATTAAGACATAGGATACTTTTCATCCCGGTAGAAGGTTCCCGTGGGATAATTTCCGACATACACGCGGGCAACAGCTAGTATATTAAGACATAGGATACTTTTCATCCCGGTAGAAGGTTCCCGTGGGATAATTTTCGACATTCACGCGGGCAACAGCTAGTATATTAAGACATAGGATACTTTTCATCCCGGTAGAAGGTTCCCGTGGGATAATTTCCGACATACACGCGGGCGAAGCCGCTGGCAACAGCTAGTATATAAAGACATAGGACACTTTTCATCCCGGTAGAAGGTTCCCGTGGGATAATATTCGACATACACGCGGGCAACAGCTAGTATAATAAGACATAGGATACTTTTCATCCCGGTAGAAGGTTCCCGTGGGATAATTTCCGACATACACGCGGGCAACAGCTAGTATATTAAGACATAGGATACTTTTCATCCTGGTAGAAGGTTCCCGTGGGATAATTTCCGACTTACACGCGGGCAACAGCTACTATATTAAGACATAGGATAATTTTCATCCCGGTAGAAGGTTCCCGTGGGATAATTTCCGACATACACGCGGGCAACAGCTAGTATATTAAGACATAGGATACTTTTTATCCCGGTAGAAGGTTCCCGTGGGATAATTTCCGACATACACGCGGGCAACAGCTAGTATATTAAGACATAGGATAATTTTCATCCCGGTAGAAGGTTCCCGTGGGATAATATCCGACATACACGCGGGCGAAGCCGCTGGCAACAGCTAGTATATTAAGACATAGGATACTTTTCATCCCGGTAGAAGGTTCCCGTGGGATAATTTCCGACATTCACGCGGGCAACAGCTAGTATATTAAGACATAGGATAATTTTCATCCCGGTAGAAGGTTCCTGTGGGATAATTTCTGACATACACGCAGGCAACAGCTAGTATATTAAGACATAGGATAATTTTCATCCCGGTAGAAGGTTCCCGTGGGATAATATCCGACATACACGCGGGCAACAGCTAGTATATTAAGACATAGGATAATTTTCATCCCGGTAGAAGGTTCCTGTGGGATAATTTCTGACATACACGCGGGCAACAGCTAGTATATTAAGACATAGGATAATTTTCATCCCGGTAGAAGGTTCCCGTGGGATAATATCCGACATACACGCGGGCAACAGCTAGTATAATAAGACATAGGATACTTTTCATCCCGGTAGAAGGTTCCCGTGGGATAATTTCCGACATACACGCGGGCAACAGCTAGTATAATAAGACATAGGATAATTTTTATCCCGGTAGAAGGTTCCCGTGGGATAATATCCGACATACACGCGGGCGAAGCCGCTGGCAACAGCTAGTATATTAAGACATAGGATACTTTTCATCCCGGTAGAAGGTTCCCGTGGGATAATTTCCGACATTCACGCGGGAAACAGCTAGTATATTAAGACATAGGATAATTTTCATCCCGGTAGAAGGTTCCCGTGGGATAATTTCCGACATACACGCGGGCAACAGCTAGTATATTAAGACATAGGATACTTTTCATCCCGGTAGAAGGTTCCCGTGGGATAATATCCGACATAAACGCGGGCAACAGCTAGTATATTAAGACATAGGATAATTTTTATCCCGGTAGAAGGTTCCCGTGGGATAATATCCGACATAAACGCGGGCGAAGCCGCTGGCAACAGCTAGTATATTAAGACATAGGATACTTTTCATCCCGGTAGAAGGTTCCCGTGGGATAATTTCCGACATTCACGCGGGCAACAGCTAGTATATTAAGACATAGGATAATTTTCATCCCGGTAGAAGGTTCCCGTGGGATAATTTCCGACATACACGCGGGCAACAGCTAGTATATTAAGACATAGGATAATTTTCATCCCGGTAGAAGGTTCCCGTGAGATAATATCCGACATACACGCGGGCGAAGCCGCTGGCAACAGCTAGTATATTAAGACATAGGATACTTTTCATCCCGGTAGAAGGTTCCCGTGGGATAATTTCCGACATTCACGCGGGCAACAGCTAGTATATTAAGACATAGGATACTTTTCATCCCGGTAGAAGGTTCCCGTGGGATAATTTCCGACATACACGCGGGCAACAGCTAGTATATTAAGACATAGGATAATTTTCATCCCGGTAGAAGGTTCCCGTGGGATAATATCCGACATACACGCGGGCGAAGCCGCTGGCAACAGCTAGTATATTAAGACATAGGACACTTTTCATCCCGGTAGAAGGTTCCCGTGGGATAATATCCGACATACACGCGGGCGAAGCCGCTGGCAACAGCTAGTATATTAAGACATAGGATACTTTTCATCCCGGTAGAAGGTTCCCGTGGGATAATATCCGACATACACGCGGGCCACAGCTAGTATATTAAGACATAGGATACTTTTCATCCCGGTAGAAGGTTCCCGTGGGATAATATCCGACATACACGCGGGCAACAGCTAGTATATTAAGACATAGGATACTTTTCATCCCGGTAGAAGGTTCCCGTGGGATAATATCCGACATACATGCGGGCCCAGCCGCTGGCAACAGCTAGTATATTAAGACATAGGATACTTTTCATCCCGGTATAACGTTCCCGTGGGATAATATCCGACATTCACGCAGGCAACATCTAGTATATTGAGACATAGGATACTTTTCATCCCGGTAGAATGTTCCCGTGGGATAATATCCGACATACACGCGGGCAACAGCTAGTATATTGAGACATAGGATACTTTTCATCCCGGTAGAAGGTTCCCGTGGGATAATATCCGACATACACGCGGGCCACAGCTAGTATATTAAGACATAGGATACTTTTCATCCCGGTAGAAGGTTCCCGTGGGATAATATCCGACATACACGCGGGCAACAGCTTGTATATTAAGACATAGGATACTTTTCATCCCGGTAGAAGGTTCCCGTGGGATAATATCCGACATACACGCGGGCAACAGCTAGTATATTAAGACATAGGATAATTTTCATCCCGGTAGAAGGTTCCCGTGGGATAATTTCCGACATACACGCGGGTAACAGCTAGTATATTAAGACATAGGATACTTTTCATCCCGGTAGAAGGTTCCCGTGGGATAATATCCGACATACACGCGGGCGAAGCCGCTGGCAACAGCTAGTATATTAAGACATAGGATACTTTTCATCCCGGTAGAAGGTTCCCGTGGGATAATTTCCGACATACACGCGGGCAACAGCTAGTATATTAAGACATAGGATACTTTTCATCCCGGTAGAAGGTTCCCGTGGGATAATATCCGACATTCACGCGGGCAACAGCTAGTATATTAAGACATAGGATACTTTTCATCCCGGTAGAAGGTTCCCGTGGGATAATTTCCGACATACACGCGGGCAACAGCTAGTATATTAAGACATAGGATACTTTTCATCCCGGTAGAAGGTTCCCGTGGGATAATTTCCAACATACACGCGGGCAACAGCTAGTATATTAAGACATAGAATACTTTTCATCCCGGTAGAAGATTCCCGTGGGATAATTTCCAACATACACGCGGGCAACAGCTAGTATATTAAGACATAGGATACTTTTCATCCCGGTAGAAGGTTCCCGTGGGATAATTTCCGACATACACGCTGGCAACAGCTAGTATATTAAGACATAGAATACTTTTCATCCCGGTAGAAGGTTCCCGTGGGATAATTTCTGACATACACGCGGGCAACAGCTAGTATATTAAGACATAGGATACTTTTCATCCCGGTAGAAGGTTCCCGTGGGATAATATCCGACATTCACGCGGGCAACAGCTAGTATATTAAGACATAGGATACTTTTCATCCCGGTAGAAGGTTCCCGTGGGATAATATCCGACATTCACGCGGGCAACAGCTAGTATATTAAGACATAGGATACTTTTCATCCCGGTAGAAGGTTCCCGTGGGATAATTTCCGACATACACGCTGGCAACAGCTAGTATATTAAGACATAGGATACTTTTCATCCCGGTAGAAGGTTCCCGTGGGATAATTTCCGACATACACGCGGGCAACAGCTAGTATATTAAGACATAGGATACTTTTCATCCCGGTAGAAGGTTCCCGTGGGATAATATCCGACATTCACGCGGGCAACAGCTAGTATATTAAGACATAGGATACTTTTCATCCCGGTAGAAGGTTCGCGTGGGATAATATCCGACATACACGCGGGCGAAGCCGCTGGCAACAGCTAGTATATTTAGACATAGGACACTTTTCATCCCGGTAGAAGGTTCCCGTGGGATAATATCCGACATACACGCGGGTGAAGCCGCTGGCAACAGCTAGTATATTAAGACATAGGATACTTTTCATCCCGGTAGAACGTTCCCGTGGGATAATATCCGACATTCACGCGGGCAACAGCTAGTATATTAAGACATAGGATACTTTTCATCCCGGTAGAAGGTTCCCGTGGAATAATTTCCGACATACACGCGGGCAACAGCTAGTATATTAAGACATAGGATACTTTTCATCCCGGTAGAAGGTTCCCGTGGGATAATATCCGACATACACGCGGGCGAAGCCGCTGGCAACAGCTAGTATATTAAGACATAGGATACTTTTCATCCCGGTAGAAGGTTCCCGTGGGATAATTTCCGACATACACGCTGGCAACAGCTAGTATATTAAGACATAGGATACTTTTCATCCCGGTAGAAGGTTCCCGTGGGATAATTTCCGACATACACGCGGGCAACAGCTAGTAAATGATAAATGATAAATGATTTTTATTTCTGTAAGTAGGTTTGTACAAACACTTTTACAAGTCAATATTTTTTTTTTAAACTAGATGAGGTCGGCGTTTCCTATCTGACTACTCTGAGAAGAAAGGCCGAAACAAACTCAGAGGTCACAGTCTCTTATAAAGTCCAGACATAATCTTGGTCATTTCATGTGAAGACCATGTAGATTGGTGTCTGAAATGGTCTTTTGAGGAAAGAACCACACAGATTGAGAGGACCTGTCCAGTCAGTGCACGCATTTGTCAGTAATCGCGCAGCTCAACTAGCTCAACGATTCGACGAACAATACCAAAGAAAGGACATTTGGGTAGGCCGCATAGATTACTCAAACTGCCAGACCATGATTAAAAATAACTGAGAGAAAAAATAAAACAAACAAAAAAAAAAAAGCAATGACCTACATAGTCTTCACATTCACAATAAAGTAAAATAATATAATACTTACTAAGTAAATATTAATGTCAACATTCAGTATGCAAAAATAAAAATAATATAAAATAAAATTGGAGCAGTTCAATCCCAAGCCTTTTTGTCCTCAATATAATCTTTAACGGTATAAAAAGCTTTCTGACACAACTTGCGTTTAATGAATGATTTGAATTTATTAAGACTCAGATCTTGAACGTGGCTTGGAAGTTTATTATAAAAGCGTATACATTGACACCTGAATGACCCACCTATTTTCTTGAGCCTTGTTGGAGGTACAACAAATTTGTGTTTGTTCCTAGTATTTATATTGTGGATATCACTGTATTTTTTAAACAATTTAATGTTTTTATGGGCATATAAAAGATTTTCAAAAATGTACTGAGAAGGCAAAGTCAGTATATTAATCTCCTTAAATTTCTCTCTGAGAGATTGTCTCGGACTTAATTTATAAATGCATCGAACAGCTCTTTTCTGCAAAACAAAGATAGTCTGAATGTCGGCTGCATTTCCCCACAACAGAATACCGTACGACATTATACTATGAAAATAACTAAAGTACACTAAACGGGCTGTCTCTATGTTGGTTAAATTACGAATTTTCCTAACAGCGTATGCTGCGGAGCTTAGCTTTTTTGACAATTTATCTATATGTGGGCCCCACTGAAGCTTAGCATCCAAAGTTAAGCCCAAGAATACTGTGCTATCTTCAGGATTCAACTCTTCGCCCTTTATCAACACGTTAGTTTTCACCTGCCTAACGTGAGGTAGTGTAAACTTAATGAATTTGGTTTTTTTTTTCATTAAGGAGTAAATTATTAACACTGAACCAGTGAACTACTTTTGAGATCGCTCTGTTTACATCGTCAGTAACCAGCTGCTGACGTTTAAGTTTAAACAAAAGTGAAGTATCATCCGCAAACAAAACTATATCATGATTATCCTTAATGAGGTAGGGCAAATCGTTAATATAAATAAGAAATAAGAAAGGACCAAGAATCGAGCCCTGTGGGACCCCCATTGTTACTATAGATCCGGGCGATCTTTTTCCATTAACGTCAACGCTCTGAATCCTATTACTCAAGTATGAAGTAAGAAGATCCAGAGCGGTGTTCCGGATCCCGTAATGGCGGAGTTTCCTGATTAACGTTTCATGAAGAACGCAATCGAATGCCTTGGACAAATCACAAAAGATGCCCAAGGCATCGCATTTGTCTTCCCATGCATTATAAATATGTCCTAAAAGTTCAACACCGGCATCAGTAGTTGAACGACCCGTTGTAAAACCGAACTGCTTGTTATGTAATAATTTATGTTTATTAAAAAATCTTTGCAATTGGTCTAAAATTAATTTCTCAAAAATTTTACTAAACGTAGGTAGTACTGAAATAGGTCTATAATTTGTGGGGTCTGATGTACTACCTGATTTAAACAAAGGTATTATTTTACTATATTTCATGAGGTCAGGAAACTCCCCACAGTCGATACAGTTATTAAAGATAAGAGCTAAAGTAGGTGCTACAATGTCAATAATAGACTTAGCAACTTCTACAGAATTACCCCACAGATCTGCTGTCTTTTTTACATTTAAAGTGTGAAAGGTTTTAATTATGTCTCTACAGGTAATTTGTTCAAAATTAAATTCCGAATCGCAAGCATTAACATTTTCCTTAAGCAAAGACTCAGCAACAGAAGTTGATGAGTTTAGGGATTTAGTAGTTGAAACGGGAATATCTGAAAAGAAATTTTCAAAGGCCGCGGCGACTTGTGAGTCTGATTTTATTATATTGTCATTAATAGACAGGCTGTAGTCAGCACTTCGGTTATTAGACCTTCCCGTTTCACTATTAATAATATTCCAAGTAGTATATTAAGACATAGGATACTTTTCATCCCGGTAGAAGGTTCCCGTGGGATAATTTCCGACATTCACGCGGGCAACAGCTAGTATATTAAGACATAGGATACTTTTCATCCCGGTAGAAGGTTCCCGTGGGATAATATCCGACATACACGCGGGCGCAGCCGCTGGCAACAGCTAGTATATTAAGACATAGGATACTTTTCATCCCGGTAGAAGGTTCCTGTGGGATAATATTCGACATACACGCGGGCAACAGCTAGTATATTAAGACATAGGATACTTTTCATCCCGGTAGAAGGTTCCCGTGGGATAATATCCGACATACACGCGGGCAACAGCTAGTATATTAAGACATAGGATACTTTTCATCCCGGTAGAAGGTTCCCGTGGGATAATTTCCGACATACACGCGGGCAACAGCTAGTATATTAAGACATAGGATACTTTTCATCCCGGTAGAAGGTTCCCGTGGGATGATTTCCGACATACACGCGGGCGAAGCCGCTGGCAACAGCTAGTATATTAAGACATAGGACACTTTTCATCCTGGTAGAAGGTTCCCGTGGGATAATATCCGACATACACGCGGGCGAAGCCGCTGGCAACAGCTAGTATATTAAGACATAGGATACTTTTCATCCCGGTAGAACGTTCCCGTGGGATAATATCCGACATTCACGCGGGCAACAGCTAGTATATTGAGACATAGGATACTTTTCATCCCGGTAGAAGGTTCCCGTGGGATAATATCCGACATACACGCGGGCAACAGCTAGTATATTAAGACATAGGATACTTTTCATCCCGGTAGAACGTTCCCGTGGGATAATATCCGACATTCATGCGGGCAACTGCTAATATATTGAGACATAGGATACTTTTCATCCCGGTAGAAGGTTCCCGTGGGATAATATCCGACATTCACGCGGGCAACAGCTAGTATATTAAGACATAGGATACTTCTCATCCCGGTAGAAGGTTCCCGTGGGATAATATCCGACATTCACGCGGGCAACAGCTAGTATATTAAGACATAGGATACTTTTCATCCCGGTAGAAGGTTCCCGTAAGATAATATCCGACATACACGCGGGCGAAGCCGCTGGCAACAGCTAGTATATTAAGACATAGGACACTTTTCATCCCGGTAGAAGGTTCCCGTGGGATAATATCCGACATACACGCGGGCGAAGCCGCTGGCAACAGCTAGTATATTAAGACATAGGATACTTTTCATCCCGGTAGAAGGTTCCCGTGGGATAATATCCGACATACACGCGGGCCACAGCTAGTATATTAAGACATTGGATACTTTTCATCCCGGTAGAAGCTTCCCGTGGGATAATATCCGACATACACGCGGGCAACAGCTAGTATATTAAGACATAGGATACTTTTCATCCCGGTAGAAGGTTCCCGTGGGATAATATCCGACATACACGCGGGCGAAGCCGCTGGCAACAGCTAGTATATTAAGACATAGGATACTTTTCATCCCGGTAGAAGGTTCCCGTGGGATAATTTCCGACATACACGCTGGCAACAGCTAGTATATTAAGACATAGGATACTTTTCATCCCGGTAGAAGGTTCCCGTGGGATAATTTCCGACATACACGCGGGCGCAGCCGCTGGCAACAGCTAGTATATTAAGACATAGGATACTTTTCATCCCGGTAGAAGGTTCCCGTGGGATAATTTCTGACATTCACGCGGGCAACAGCTAGTATATTAAGACATAGGATACTTTTCATCCCGGTAGAAGGTTCCCGTGGGATAATTTCCGACATACACGCGGGCAACAGCTAGTATATTAAGACATAGGATACTTTTCATCCCGGTAGAAGGTTCCTGTGGGATAATATTCGACATACACGCGGGCAACAGCTAGTATATTAAGACATAGGATACTTTTCATCCCGGTAGAAGGTTCCCGTGGGATAATATCCGACATACACGCGGGCAACAGCTAGTATATTAAGACATAGGATACTTTTCATCCCGGTAGAAGGTTCCCGTGGGATAATTTCCGACATACACGCGGGCAACAGCTAGTATATTAAGACATAGGATACTTTTCATCCCGGTAGAAGGTTCCCGTGGGATAATTTCCGACATACACGCGGGCAACAGCTAGTATATTAAGACATAGGATACTTTTCATCCCGGTAGAAGGTTCCTGTGGGATAATATTCGACATACACGCGGGCAACAGCTAGTATATTAAGACATAGGATACTTTTCATCCCGGTAGAAGGTTCCCGTGGGATAATATCCGACATTCACGCGGGCGCAGCCGCTGGCAACAGCTAGTATATTAAGACATAGGATACTTTTCATCCCGGTAGAAGGTTCCCGTGGAATAATTTCCGACATACACGCGGGCAACAGCTAGTATATTAAGACATAGGATACTTTTCATCCCGGTAGAAGGTTCCCGTGGGATAATATCCGACATACACGCGGGCGAAGCCGCTGGCAACAGCTAGTATATTTAGACATAGGACACTTTTCATCCCGGTAGAAGGTTCCCGTGGGATAATATCCGACATACACGCGGGTGAAGCCGCTGGCAACAGCTAGTATATTAAGACATAGGATACTTTTCATCCCGGTAGAACGTTCCCGTGGGATAATATCCGACATTCACGCGGGCAACAGCTAGTATATTAAGACATAAGATACTTTTCATCCCGGTAGAAGGTTCCCGTGGAATAATTTCCGACATACACGCGGGCAACAGCTAGTATATTAAGACATAGGATACTTTTCATCCCGGTAGAAGGTTCCCGTGGGATAATATCCGACATACACGCGGGCGAAGCCGCTGGCAACAGCTAGTATATTAAGACATAGGATACTTTTCATCCCGGTAGAAGGTTCCCGTGGGATAATTTCCGACATACACGCTGGCAACAGCTAGTATATTAAGACATAGGATACTTTTCATCCCGGTAGAAGGTTCCCGTGGAATAATTTCCGACATACACGCGGGCAACAGCTAGTATATTAAGACATAGGATACTTTTCATCCCGGTAGAAGGTTCCCGTGGGATAATTTCCGACATACACGCGGGCAACAGCTAGTATATTAAGACATAGGATACTTTCATCCCGGTAGAAGGTTCCCGTGGGATAATTTCCGACATTCACGCGGGCAACAGCTAGTATATTAAGACATAGGATACTTTTCATCCCGGTAGAAGGTTCCCGTGGGATAATATCCGACATACACGCGGGCGCAGCCGCTGGCAACAGCTAGTATATTAAGACATAGGATACATTTCATCCCGGTAGAAGGTTCCTGTGGGATAATATTCGACATACACGCGGGCAACAGCTAGTATATTAAGACATAGGATACTTTTCATCCCGGTAGAAGGTTCCCGTGGGATAATATCCGACATACACGCGAGCAACAGCTAGTATATTAAGACATAGGATACTTTTCATCCCGGTAGAAGGTTCCCGTGGGATAATTTCCGACATACACGCGGGCAACAGCTAGTATATTAAGACATAGGATACTTTTCATCCCGGTAGAAGGTTCCCGTGGGATAATTTCCGACATACACGCGGGCGAAGCCGCTGGCAACAGCTAGTATATTAAGACATAGGACACTTTTCATCCTGGTAGAAGGTTCCCGTGGGATAATATCCGACATACACGCGGGCGAAGCCGCTGGCAACAGCTAGTATATTAAGACATAGGATACTTTTCATCCCGGTAGAACGTTCCCGTGGGATAATATCCGACATTCACGCGGGCAACAGCTAGTATATTGAGACATAGGATACTTTTCATCCCGGTAGAAGGTTCCCGTGGGATAATATCCGACATACACGCGGGCAACAGCTAGTATATTAAGACATAGGATACTTTTCATCCCGGTAGAACGTTCCCGTGGGATAATATCCGACATTCACGCGGGCAACTGCTAGTATATTGAGACATAGGATACTTTTCATCCCGGTAGAAGGTTCCCGTGGGATAATATCCGACATTCACGCGGGCAACAGCTAGTATATTAAGACATAGGATACTTCTCATCCCGGTAGAAGGTTCCCGTGGGATAATATCCGACATTCACGCAGGCAACAGCTAGTATATTAAGACATAGGATACTTTTCATCCCGGTAGAAGGTTCCCGTGGGATAATATCCGACATACACGCGGGCGAAGCCGCTAGCAACAGCTAGTATATTAAGACATAGGACACTTTTCATCCCGAAAGAAGGTTCCCGTGGGATAATATCCGACATACACGCGGGCGAAGCCGCTGGCAACAGCTAGTATATTAAGACATAGGATACTTTTCATCCCGGTAGAAGGTTCCCGTGGGATAATATCCGACATACACGCGGGCCACAGCTAGTATATTAAGACATAGGATACTTTTCATCCCGGTAGAAGCTTCCCGTGGGATAATATCCGACATACACGCGGGCAACAGCTAGTATATTAAGACATAGGATACTTTTCATCCCGGTAGAAGGTTCCCGTGGGATAATATCCGACATACACGCGGGCGAAGCCGCTGGCAACAGCTAGTATATTAAGACATAGGATACTTTTCATCCCGGTAGAAGGTTCCCGTGGGATAATTTCCGACATACACGCTGGCAACAGCTAGTATATTAAGACATAGGATACTTTTCATCCCGGTAGAAGGTTCCCGTGGGATAATTTCCGACATACACGCGGGCAACAGCTAGTATATTAAGACATAGGATACTTTTCATCCCGGTAGAAGGTTCCCGTGGGATAATTTCCGACATACACGCGGGCGCAGCCGCTGGCAACAGCTAGTATATTAAGACATAGGATACTTTTCATCCCGGTAGAAGGTTCCCGTGGGATAATTTCCGACATTCACGCGGGCAACAGCTAGTATATTAAGACATAGGATACTTTTCATCCCGGTAGAAGGTTCCCGTGGGATAATTTCCGACATACACGCGGGCAACAGCTAGTATATTAAGACATAGGATACTTTTCATCCCGGTAGAAGGTTCCCGTGGGATAATATCCGACATACACGCGGGCAACAGCTAGTATATTAAGACATAGGATACTTTTCATCCCGGTAGAAGGTTCCCGTGGGATAATTTCCGACATACACGCGGGCAACAGCTAGTATATTAAGACATAGGATACTTTTCATCCCGGTAGAAGGTTCCCGTGGGATAATTTCCGACATACACGCGGGCAACAGCTAGTATATTAAGACATAGGATACTTTTCATCCCGGTAGAAGGTTCCTGTGGGATAATATTCGACATACACGCGGGCAACAGCTAGTATATTAAGACATAGGATACTTTTCATCCCGGTAGAAGGTTCCCGTGGGATAATATCCGACATACACGCGGGCAACAGCTAGTATATTAAGACATAGGATACTTTTCATCCCGGTACAAGGTTCCCGTGGGATAATTTCCGACATACACGCGGGCAACAGATAGTATATTAAGACATAGGATACTTTTCATCCCGGTAGAAGGTTCCCGTGGGATAATATCCGACATACACGCGGGCGAAGCCGCTGGCAACAGCTAGTATATTAAGACATAGGATACTTTTCATCCCGGTAGAACGTTCCCGTGGGATAATATCCGACATTCACGCGGGCAACAGCTAGTATATTGAGACATAGGATACTTTTCATCCCGGTAGAAGGTTCCCGTGGGATAATATCCGACATACACGCGGGCAACAGCTAGTATATTAAGACATAGGATACTTTTCATCCCGGTAGAACGTTCCCGTGGGATATTATCCGACATTCACGCGGGCAACTGCTAGTATATTGAGACATAGGATACTTTTCATCCCGGTAGAAGGTTCCCGTGGGATAATATCCGACATTCACGCGGGCAACAGCTAGTATATTAAGACATAGGATACTTCTCATCCCGGTAGAAGGTTCCCGTGGGATAATATCCGACATTCACGCGGGCAACAGCTAGTATATTAAGACATAGGATACTTTTCATCCCGGTAGAAGGTTCCCGTGGGATAATATCCGACATACACGCGGGCGAAGCCGCTGGCAACAGCTAGTATATTAAGACATAGGACACTTTTCATCCCGGTAGAAGGTTCCCGTGGGATAATATCCGACATACACGCGGGCGAAGCCGCTGGCAACAGCTAGTATATTAAGACATAGGATACTTTTCATCCCGGTAGAAGGTTCCCGTGGGATAATATCCGACATACACGCGGGCCACAGCTAGTATATTAAGACATAGGATACTTTTCATCCCGGTAGAAGCTTCCCGTGGGATAATATCCGACATACACGCGGGCAACAGCTAGTATATTAAGACATAGGATACTTTTCATCCCGGTAGAAGGTTCCCGTGGGATAATATCCGACATTCACGCGGGCAACAGCTAGTATATTAAGACATAGGATACTTTTCATCCCGGTAGAAGGTTCCCGTGGGATAATATCCGACATACACGCGGGCGAAGCCGCTGGCAACAGCTAGTATATTAAGACATAGGATACTTTTCATCCCGCTAGAAGGTTCCCGTGGGATAATTTCCGACATACACGCTGGCAACAGCTAGTATATTAAGACATAGGATACTTTTCATCCCGGTAGAAGGTTCCCGTGGGATAATTTCCGACATACACGCTGGCAACAGCTAGTATATTAAGACATAGGATACTTTTCATCCCGGTAGAAGGTTCCCGTGGGATAACTTCCAACATACACGCGAGGAACAGCTAGTATATTAAGACATAGGATACTTTTCATCCCGGTAGAAGGTTCCCGTGGAATAATTTCCGACATACACGCGGGCAACAGCTAGTATATTAAGACATAGGATACTTTTCATCCCGGTAGAAGGTTCCCGTGGGATAATTTCCGACATTCACGCGGGCAACAGCTAGTATATTAAGACATAGGATACTTTTCAACCCGGTAGAAGGTTCCCGTGGGATAATATCCGACATACACGCGGGCGCAGCCGCTGGCAACAGCTAGTATATTAAGACATAGGATACTTTTCATCCCGGTAGAAGGTTCCTGTGGGATAATATTCGACATACACGCGGGCAACAGCTAGTATATTAAGACATAGGATACTTTTCATCCCGGTAGAAGGTTCCCGTGGGATAATATCCGACATACACGCGGGCAACAGCTAGTATATTAAGACATAGGATACTTTTCATCCCGGTAGAAGGTTCCCGTGGGATAATTTCCGACATACATGCGGGCGTAGCCGCTGGCAACAGCTAGTATATTAAGACATAGGATACTTTTCATCCCGGTAGAACGTTCCCGTGGGATAATATCCGACATTCACGCGGGCAACAGCTAGTATATTGAGACATAGGATACTTTTCATCCCGGTAGAAGGTTCCCGTGGGATAATATCCGACATACACGCGGGCAACAGCTAGTATATTAAGACATAGGATACTTTTCATCCCGGTAGAACGTTCCCGTGGGATAATATCCGACATTCACGCGGGCAACTGCTAGTATATTGAGACATAGGATACTTTTCATCCCGGTAGAAGGTTCCCGTGGGATAATATCCGACATTCACGCGGGCAACAGCTAGTATATTAAGACATAGGATACTTTTCATCCCGGTAGAAGGTTCCCGTGGGATAATATCCGACATTCACGCGGGCAACAGCTAGTATATTAAGACATAGGATACTTCTCATCCCGGTAGAAGGTTCCCGTGGGATAATATCCGACATTCACGCGGGCAACAGCTAGTATATTAAGACATAGGATACTTCTCATCCCGGTAGAAGGTTCCCGTGGGATAATATCCGACATACACGCGGGCAACAGCTAGTATATTAAGACATAGGATACTTTTCATCCCGGTAGAAGGTTCCCGTGGGATAATTTCCGACATACACGCGGGCAACAGCTAGTATATTAAGACATAGGATACTTTTCATCCCGGTAGAAGGTTCCCGTGGGATAATTTCCGACATACACGCGGGCGAAGCCGCTGGCAACAGCTAGTATATTAAGACATAGGACACTTTTCATCCTGGTAGAAGGTTCCCGTGGGATAATATCCGACATACACGCGGGCGAAGCCGCTGGCAACAGCTAGTATATTAAGACATAGGATACTTTTCATCCCGGTAGAACGTTCCCGTGGGATAATATCCGACATTCACGCGGGCAACAGCTAGTATATTGAGACATAGGATACTTTTCATCCCGGTAGAAGGTTCCCGTGGGATAATATCCGACATACACGCGGGCAACAGCTAGTATATTAAGACATAGGATACTTTTCATCCCGGTAGAACGTTCCCGTGGGATAATATCCGACATTCACGCGGGCAACTGCTAGTATATTGAGACATAGGATACTTTTCATCCCGGTAGAAGGTTCCCGTGGGATAATATCCGACATTCACGCGGGCAACAGCTAGTATATTAAGACATAGGATACTTCTCATCCCGGTAGAAGGTTCCCGTGGGATAATATCCGACATTCACGCAGGCAACAGCTAGTATATTAAGACATAGGATACTTTTCATCCCGGTAGAAGGTTCCCGTGGGATAATATCCGACATACACGCGGGCGAAGCCGCTAGCAACAGCTAGTATATTAAGACATAGGACACTTTTCATCCCGAAAGAAGGTTCCCGTGGGATAATATCCGACATACACGCGGGCGAAGCCGCTGGCAACAGCTAGTATATTAAGACATAGGATACTTTTCATCCCGGTAGAAGGTTCCCGTGGGATAATATCCGACATACACGCGGGCCACAGCTAGTATATTAAGACATAGGATACTTTTCATCCCGGTAGAAGCTTCCCGTGGGATAATATCCGACATACACGCGGGCAACAGCTAGTATATTAAGACATAGGATACTTTTCATCCCGGTAGAAGGTTCCCGTGGGATAATATCCGACATACACGCGGGCGAAGCCGCTGGCAACAGCTAGTATATTAAGACATAGGATACTTTTCATCCCGGTAGAAGGTTCCCGTGGGATAATTTCCGACATACACGCTGGCAACAGCTAGTATATTAAGACATAGGATACTTTTCATCCCGGTAGAAGGTTCCCGTGGGATAATTTCCGACATACACGCGGGCAACAGCTAGTATATTAAGACATAGGATACTTTTCATCCCGGTAGAAGGTTCCCGTGGGATAATTTCCGACATACACGCGGGCGCAGCCGCTGGCAACAGCTAGTATATTAAGACATAGGATACTTTTCATCCCGGTAGAAGGTTCCCGTGGGATAATTTCCGACATTCACGCGGGCAACAGCTAGTATATTAAGACATAGGATACTTTTCATCCCGGTAGAAGGTTCCCGTGGGATAATTTCCGACATACACGCGGGCAACAGCTAGTATATTAAGACATAGGATACTTTTCATCCCGGTAGAAGGTTCCCGTGGGATAATATCCGACATACACGCGGGCAACAGCTAGTATATTAAGACATAGGATACTTTTCATCCCGGTAGAAGGTTCCCGTGGGATAATTTCCGACATACACGCGGGCAACAGCTAGTATATTAAGACATAGGATACTTTTCATCCCGGTAGAAGGTTCCCGTGGGATAATTTCCGACATACACGCGGGCAACAGCTAGTATATTAAGACATAGGATACTTTTCATCCCGGTAGAAGGTTCCCGTGGGATAATATTCGACATACACGCGGGCAACAGCTAGTATATTAAGACATAGGATACTTTTCATCCCGGTAGAAGGTTCCCGTGGGATAATATCCGACATACACGCGGGCAACAGCTAGTATATTAAGACATAGGATACTTTTCATCCCGGTACAAGGTTCCCGTGGGATAATTTCCGACATACACGCGGGCAACAGATAGTATATTAAGACATAGGATACTTTTCATCCCGGTAGAAGGTTCCCGTGGGATAATATCCGACATACACGCGGGCGAAGCCGCTGGCAACAGCTAGTATATTAAGACATAGGATACTTTTCATCCCGGTAGAACGTTCCCGTGGGATAATATCCGACATTCACGCGGGCAACAGCTAGTATATTGAGACATAGGATACTTTTCATCCCGGTAGAAGGTTCCCGTGGGATAATATCCGACATACACGCGGGCAACAGCTAGTATATTAAGACATAGGATACTTTTCATCCCGGTAGAACGTTCCCGTGGGATATTATCCGACATTCACGCGGGCAACTGCTAGTATATTGAGACATAGGATACTTTTCATCCCGGTAGAAGGTTCCCGTGGGATAATATCCGACATTCACGCGGGCAACAGCTAGTATATTAAGACATAGGATACTTCTCATCCCGGTAGAAGGTTCCCGTGGGATAATATCCGACATTCACGCGGGCAACAGCTAGTATATTAAGACATAGGATACTTTTCATCCCGGTAGAAGGTTCCCGTGGGATAATATCCGACATACACGCGGGCGAAGCCGCTGGCAACAGCTAGTATATTAAGACATAGGACACTTTTCATCCCGGTAGAAGGTTCCCGTGGGATAATATCCGACATACACGCGGGCGAAGCCGCTGGCAACAGCTAGTATATTAAGACATAGGATACTTTTCATCCCGGTAGAAGGTTCCCGTGGGATAATATCCGACATACACGCGGGCCACAGCTAGTATATTAAGACATAGGATACTTTTCATCCCGGTAGAAGCTTCCCGTGGGATAATATCCGACATACACGCGGGCAACAGCTAGTATATTAAGACATAGGATACTTTTCATCCCGGTAGAAGGTTCCCGTGGGATAATATCCGACATTCACGCGGGCAACAGCTAGTATATTAAGACATAGGATACTTTTCATCCCGGTAGAAGGTTCCCGTGGGATAATATCCGACATACACGCGGGCGAAGCCGCTGGCAACAGCTAGTATATTAAGACATAGGATACTTTTCATCCCGGTAGAAGGTTCCCGTGGGATAATTTCCGACATACACGCTGGCAACAGCTAGTATATTAAGACATAGGATACTTTTCATCCCGGTAGAAGGTTCCCGTGGGATAATTTCCGACATACACGCTGGCAACAGCTAGTATATTAAGACATAGGATACTTTTCATCCCGGTAGAAGGTTCCCGTGGGATAACTTCCGACATACACGCGAGGAACAGCTAGTATATTAAGACATAGGATACTTTTCATCCCGGTAGAAGGTTCCCGTGGGATAATTTCCGACATACACGCGGGCAACAGCTAGTATATTAAGACATAGGATACTTTTCATCCCGGTAGAAGGTTCCCGTGGGATAATTTCCGACATTCACGCGGGCAACAGCTAGTATATTAAGACATAGGATACTTTTCATCCCGGTAGAAGGTTCCCGTGGGATAATATCCGACATACACGCGGGCGCAGCCGCTGGCAACAGCTAGTATATTAAGACATAGGATACTTTTCATCCCGGTAGAAGGTTCCTGTGGGATAATATTCGACATACACGCGGGCAACAGCTAGTATATTAAGACATAGGATACTTTTCATCCCGGTAGAAGGTTCCCGTGGGATAATATCCGACATACACGCGGGCAACAGCTCGTATATTAAGACATAGGATACTTTTCATCCCGGTAGAAGGTTCCCGTGGGATAATTTCCGACATACACGCGGGCGTAGCCGCTGGCAACAGCTAGTATATTAAGACATAGGATACTTTTCATCCCGGTAGAACGTTCCCGTGGGATAATATCCGACATTCACGCGGGCAACAGCTAGTATATTGAGACATAGGATACTTTTCATCCCGGTAGAAGGTTCCCGTGGGATAATATCCGACATACACGCGGGCAACAGCTAGTATATTAAGACATAGGATACTTTTCATCCCGGTAGAACGTTCCCGTGGGATAATATCCGACATTCACGCGGGCAACTGCTAGTATATTGAGACATAGGATACTTTTCATCCCGGTAGAAGGTTCCCGTGGGATAATATCCGACATTCACGCGGGCAACAGCTAGTATATTAAGACATAGGATACTTTTCATCCCGGTAGAAGGTTCCCGTGGGATAATATCCGACATTCACGCGGGCAACAGCTAGTATATTAAGACATAGGATACTTCTCATCCCGGTAGAAGGTTCCCGTGGGATAATATCCGACATTCACGCGGGCAACAGCTAGTATATTAAGACATAGGATACTTTTCATCCCGGTAGAAGGTTCCCGTGGGATAATATCCGACATTCACGCGGGCGCAGCCGCTGGCAACAGCTAGTATATTAAGACATAGGATACTTTTCATCCCGGTAGAAGCTTCCCGTGGGATAATATCCGACATTTACGCGGGCAACAGCTAGTATATTAAGACATAGGATACTTTTCATCCCGGTAGAAGGTTCCCGTGGGATAATATCCGACATACACGCGGGCCACAGCTAGTATATTAAGACATAGGATACTTTTCATCCCGGTAGAAGGTTCCCGTGGGATAATATCCGACATACACGCGGGCAACAGCTAGTATATTAAGACATAGGATACTTTTCATCCCGGTAGAAGGTTCCCGTGGGATAATTTCCGACATACACGCGGGCAACAGCTAGTATATTAAGACATAGGATACTTTTCATCCCGGTAGAAGGTTCCCGTGGGATAATTTCCGACATTCACGCGGGCATCAGCTAGTATATTAAGACATAGGATACTTTTCATCCCGGTAGAAGGTTCCCGTGGGATAATTTCCGACATACACGCGGGCGAAGCCGCTGGCAACAGCTAGTATATTAAGACATAGGACACTTTTCATCCTGGTAGAAGGTTCCCGTGGGATAATATTCGAAATACACGCGGGCGAAGCCGCTGGCAACAGCTAGTATATTAAGACATAGGATACTTTTCATCCCGGTAGAACGTTCCCGTGGTATATTATCCGACATTCACACGGGCAACAGCTAGTATATTGAGACATAGGATACTTTTCATCCCGGTAGAAGGTTCCCGTGGGATAATATCCGACATTCACGCGGGCAACAGCTAGTATATTAAGACATAGGATACTTTTCATCCCGGTAGAAGGTTCCCGTGGGATAATACCCGACATTCACGCGGGCGCAGCCGCTGGCAACAGCTAGTATATTAAGACATAGGATACTTTTCATCCCGGTAGAAGCTTCCCGTGGGATAATATCCGACATTTACGCGGGCAACAGCTAGTATATTAAGACATAGGATACTTTTCATCCCGGTAGAAGGTTCCCGTGGGATTATATCCGACATACACGCGGGCGAAGCCGCTGGCAACAGCTAGTATATTAAGACATAGGACACTTTTCATCCCGGTAGAAGGTTCCCGTGGGATAATATCCGACATACACGCGGGCGAAGCCGCTGGCAACAGCTAGTATATTAAGACATAGGATACTTTTCATCCCGGTAGAAGGTTCCCGTGGGATAATATCCGACATACACGCGGGCCACAGCTAGTATATTAAGACATAGGATACTTTTCATCCCGGTAGAAGGTTCCCGTGGGATAATATCCGACATACACGCGGGCAACAGCTAGTATATTAAGACATAGGATACTTTTCATCCCGGTAGAAGGTTCCCGTGGGATAATATCCGACATTCACGCGGGCAACAGCTAGTATATTAAGACATAGGATACTTTTCATCCCGGTAGAAGGTTCCCGTGGGATAATTTCCGACATACACGCGGGCAACAGCTAGTATATTAAGACATAGGATACTTTTCATCCCGGTAGAAGGTTCCCGTGGGATAATTTCCGACATTCACGCGGGCAACAGCTAGTATATTAAGACATAGGATACTTTTCATCCCGGTAGAAGGTTCCCGTGGGATAATTTCCGACATACACGCGGGCGAAGCCGCTGGCAACAGCTAGTATATTAAGACATAGGACACTTTTCATCCTGGTAGAAGGTTCCCGTGGGATAATATCCGAAATACACGCGGGCGAAGCCGCTGGCAACAGCTAGTATATTAAGACATAGGATACTTTTCATCCCGGTAGAACGTTCCCGTGGGATAATATCCGACATTCACACGGGCAACAGCTAGTATATTGAGACATAGGATACTTTTCATCCCGGTAGAAGGTTCCCGTGGGATAATATCCGACATACACGCGGGCAACAGCTAGTATATTAAGACATAGGATACTTTTCATCCCGGTAGAACGTTCCCGTGTGATAATATCCGACATTCACGCGGGCAACAGCTAGTATATTGAGACATAGGATACTTTCTATCCCGGTAGAAGGTTCCCGTGGGATAATTTCCGACATACACGCGGGCTACAGCTAGTATATTAAGACATAGGATACTTTTCATTTTTTTATTTTTTATTATTTGTGATGGGTTTGCTCTTGACTCTAGTCTAGGTCAGAGGTGACAGAGACAAAGTCGACGATGGAGTGAGCTTACCCAGAAGAAGCCTGTTCACTCTCACTTTGAAGAGATTAGGGTTGTATACGTTCGGAAACACAGACGCAGGTAGTGAGTTCCACTCTTTTGCTGTGCGCATTATAAAAGACATTTGGAAGCGCTTAGTGCGAATTGGTGGAATAGCAACCAGGTAGGGATGGTAACTGGCAGTGCGTCTAGATGTCCGGTGGTAGAAGGGGGCCGGTGGAATGAGGTCGTGGAGTTCTCGGGCACACTCTCCGAAGTACAATCTGTAGAAGACCGACAAGCAGGCAACCTTGCGGCGATGAGCCAAGCAATGAAGCTTGGCATCCACCAGTTTTACGTCGCCAATGAGCCTCTTAGCTCTGCGTTTCACCGAGTCAAGCGCGGCTAGTTGGTACTTAGCTGATCCATCCCAAAGGTGACTGCAATACTCCATGCAGGATCGGACTTGCGCTTTGTAAAGGGTTAAAAGCTGTCCAGGCGTAAAGTATCGCTTCACCCTATTTAGGATGCCCAGTTTTTTAGCCGCAGTTTGGGCCTTGTACTCGATGGTGGCGCCGAAGTTGAGACCAGATGTCAACTCCATGCCTAGGAGCTCAAGTCGATCAGTTACAGGGACAGATGTACCCCGAAAAGTAGGAGTTTGGGCGAAACGACTCTTTTTAGCGGTAAAAAGACACGCCTGCGTTTTGGTGGCGTTAAAAGAGACCAGATTATCATCACCCCACTGGGAGACAAAGCTTAAGGTCAAATCTGTCCGCTCTACCATGGCCTCTCTCAAGGAACGAACTTCAGCCCCGCTGGTTTTTGCGCTGGACAAGTATCTCTCTGAAACTGTACTGTCATCTGCGTACCCAACAATACCAGGCCGAAGCAGGTCATTGATGTGCAGCAGGAAAAGAGTTGCAGAGAGAACAGACCCCTGAGGAACTCCGGCATCAATAGCCATAAGGTCAGAAGAGCAGCCATCAACAACTACTCTAATCGACCGTTCACTAAGGAAATCTGAAATCCAGCTACAAAAATCAGTTGGGATGCCATAAGCAGGAAGCTTGCTGAGCAGAGCAGCGTGCCAGACCCTGTCAAAGGCCTTCGAGATGTCAAGCGATACAGCCAGTGCTTCGCCGTGTTTCTCGATGGCTTCGCCAAAGCAGTGCGTGACATCCCGGTAGAAGGTTCCCGTGGGATAATATCCGACATTCACGCGGGCAACAGCTAGTATATTAAGACATAGGATACTTTTCATCCCGGTAGAAGGTTCCCGTGGGATAATATCCGACATTCACGCGGGCAACAGCTAGTATATTAAGACATAGGATACTTTTCATCCCGGTAGAAGGTTCCCGTGGGATAATATCCGACATTCACGCGGGCGCAGCCGCTGGCAACAGCTAGTATATTAAGACATAGGATACTTTTCATCCCGGTAGAAGCTTCCCGTGGGATAATATCCGACATACACGCGGGCGAAGCCGCTGGCAACAGCTAGTATATTAAGACATAGGACATTTTTCATCCCGGTAGAAGGTTCCCGTGGGATAATATCCGACATACACGCGGGCGAAGCCGCTGGCAACAGCTAGTATATTAAGACATAGGATACTTTTCATCCCGGTAGAAGGTTCCCGTGGGATAATATCCGACATACACGCGGGCCACAGCTAGTATATTAAGACATAGGATACTTTTCATCTCGGTAGAAGGTTCCCGTGGGATAATATCCGACATACACGCGGGCAACAGCTAGTATATTAAGACATAGGATACTTTTCATCCCGGTAGAAGGTTCCCGTGGGATAATATCCGACATTCACGCGGGCAACAGCTAGTATATTAAGACATAGGATACTTTTCATCCCGGTAGAAGGTTCCCGTGGGATAATATCCGACATTCACGCAGGCAACAGCTAGTATATTAAGACATAGGATACTTTTCATCCCGGTAGAAGGTTCCCGTGGGATAATTTCCGACATACACGCGGGCAACAGCTAGTATATTAAGACATAGGATACTTTTCATCCCGGTAGAAGGTTCCCGTGGGATAATTTCCGACATTCACGCGGGCAACAGCTAGTATATTAAGACATAGGATACTTTTCATCCCGGTAGAAGGTTCCCGTGGGATAATTTCCGACATACACGCGGGCAACAGCTAGTATGTTAAGACATAGGATACTTTTCATCCCGGTAGAAGGTTCCCGTGGGATAATTTCCGACATACACGCGGGCAACAGCTAGTATATTAAGACATAGGATACTTTTCATCCCGGTAGAAGGTTCCCGTGGAATAATTTCCGACATACACGCGGGCGAATCCGCTGGCAAAAGCTAGTTCATTTACAAATTAGTTTTTTTTTTAAATCAAATTGAAAGGCCTTTGTCGCACATGTAATTATGCCGCCCTTTTTACGGTATTAGTTACTATGTTTAACCATTTGTTGAGTTAACTACGGATCAAAAAACCGGACCTTAGTTTCATCATCTGCCTAATCTTTTCTTAACTATACTGGAGTCCTGCAGCTTAAGGCTCCTTCAAAGAGGCGCGATACAAAAGCACCCCGTGTCGCGCGACGAGCGGTGCCTTAAGGATGATTTCCACCAAACGGTTCGCATCGCATCGGATCAGAAAGAATACGAAACGGATGCGATGGCTACGATCGCGTGCGCGGAAGACGCCCGCGGTCAAGCTGCTGTGCGCGGCTTAGTAATGGCGCCGATTCCCTTCACAAACTAAACTTAATTTAAGTTCAGTGCATCTTTTTCTTTCTACTTCATTAAGAAAAGGACAGATGATAAATATTGGTTTAGTCCTGTCAAATTAAGATACTCCATAGACAAGTTTAGACGTGATTAAAAAATTGCTTATTAAAAATACGTCGTATATATATAGTATTTTGGGGGACGAAAATGCTCGCGTCCGTAGGATTTACCATCTATTCCTAGACCCACCCTACACGTGTCCTCCGGGTGGTGCTAAACGAGCAGAAAACGTCGAGCCTTGGGCGACGGTTAATAAACCCGATTCAGCCGGCCTAACTAGCCTGGTTTTAAGTGAAGGTAGGAAATGACCTTCACAACCCGTAACTTCGCCTTGCACACCTAGCGAAACCGGGGGCCTTGGCTTAACCGCCTGGGCCAAGAGGTAGAAAACCTCCATAAAAAGTTACCCCAACTCTACGGTGCGATACGTGCCTATGGATGCGTGGCTGATGGGGAGATCAGTCGTAAGCGAACAACCTCGGTGGACCTGGTAAACACCGTTGTATTTGCCTTCTAGGGGCAATGGGCGTCACCCTCCTAGTGACCTTTTAATTCGACCCTACTCGTGGGAACAACATGAATGATAATGTACTTAAGAACAATCCAATTAACCAAACTGAACCGCAAAATAAGACCTTAACACAGCAAATATTCCATAAAGGCCTCTTCGTGAACAGGCCTCGGGCCCAATCTCTAAGTGAAGACCGCATGGCACATAAAACAACAGGACAGTATGAATCTACCAAAACTGACTCTCAAAACATCAGCTCCGGTGAACCAAAATCCTCTCCCCCATGGACAGAAGTGAATGAAAGAAAGCGCCCAAGACAGAGCCCCGACCATGTAAAAGACCATGCTCAAAAGCAGACTACACTTAATAGCTATTGGCTCAGTCAACCCGTACCGACATGCAACAGGTTTGAGGAACTAGAGGTTGATCAAAACTAAGATAATACTGCACAAAAAGAAGATAAAGAAAAAACCCCAAAACCGCCACCCATATTTGTAGATAAAGTGGAAAACATACGGCCGTTGCAACAACTCCTAGAAGAACATGCTACGGGTAACTACGAAATTAAAACCCTAAATAGTAATAGGGTCAAAATCCAAACTATGACACCTAATACTTACAAAGAAATTGTAAAACAGCTAGAAAGCAAGAAAACTGAGTTTTACACATACAAGCCTAAGCAGGAGCGCAATTTCAAAGTAGTCTTAAAAAACATTCATCCGTCAATTGACACAGAAGAAATTCACCAAGCCTTAAAAGAAATTGGTCATGACACTGTTAACATTTGGAACATCAAGCAGAGAACAACAAAAAAACCTCTAGATATGTTTATTGTTGAACTGCTACCGAAAACTAACAACAAACAAATATACGATCTTACAAGCCTCTTACACATACGTATAAAAGTTGAACCACCAAGACCTGTACGCAACATACCTCAATGTGCTAATTGCCAGCAATATGGACACACAAAAGCATACTGTCATCGTACACCCAAGTGCATAAAGTGTGCTGGCAGCCACTTGTCGGCAAACTGTACCCGCAAAGAACGTTCTGATTCAGTAAAATGCGCACTTTGTGATGGAAACCATCCAGCAAACTATATAGGTTGTAGCGTATACAAGGACTTACAAAAACAAAAATTTCCACCTCTACGAAATAAAAATGTTGAGCGCCAGGTTAACCCTGAAAATGCTGATGAGCCTTTGTCAAAAGCTCAGAACAATACAAAAAACGCACAAAAAAAAAAGAACCTATAGCAATGTACTTTTAAACAAGGATTATGAAACACCGCAATCACACACTATCAATTCCTCCGACCAATCAAACGACATGAAACAGCTAATGGAAATGTTCAATCAATCAATCAATCTTTATTTGTGAACATAGGTATACATAAAAGGACTTAAATATACATATAATTGTAGTCGAGCTCTATGTTCTACCATTAAATTGGTGTACAAATAGTAATTTTAGTATTTATTTTATTGAGTACATCAAGTAAATTCGAGTTTAAACAATATTTAAAAAGTCAAAGTCCAAATGGGCACTCGTTTAAAGAAAAAAATAAAATAGTTAAATAAATGTCAATTAAATTAATTTTACATGCATGTCAAAGGAAGATAATATTATAGGAATCGTGTCATAATTTATCATTTAAAAAATCTTCGACAGAGTAATATGTCTTATCTATTAGAAACAAAAACAAATTCCTTTTAAATTTGTGGACATTTTCTTCACTCCTTATACATTTCGGTAATTTATTATATATCTTTGGAGCCATTGCAAAAACACTGTTCCTATATAATGCAGTTTTAGAGCCAACTGTTTGTAACCGGTCACAGCGGCGCTGGCTACTGACTCGATCAAATTTGTGCGGATTATTTTTGACAAACATGGATGTTTCAAATATGTACAACGACGGCATTGTTAATATTTTCATATTTTTAAAAAACGGTTTGCAACTGTCAGTTGTATGTAAGTTGTAGATAGCTGTTATACATCTTTTTTGGCACTTAAATACTGTATCTTTACCCGTTGCATTGCCCCAAAATATAATGCCATATCTCAATGTTGAGGCTACTAGACCATGGTATGCTGTTAATACTGTTGTCCGATTGGCCGTCCTACTCAACATATGCAATGCATAAGAGTATTGGTTTAGTTTACTACACACTTTGTCAATATGTGAATTCCATTTTAAAGTGTTTTCTATGTTTAGTCCGAGAAATTTTGTCACGTTTGTTTCATTAATAACTTTGTCATTGTATCTAATATTTAAGGTCAAGTTGTGATTCACTCTTTGTTGAAATGTCATTGTTACTGTTTTGTCTAGATTTATAATCAAATTATTATTTTGCAGCCAATTCACAACAGATTTTAAATTAGAATTGATGTCAGCCTCTAATGTACTTATGTCGTCATTATTAAAAAGCAAAGTGCTGTCGTCCGCAAACATTGTCATAGGATACTTTGATGCGGTCGGAAAGTCATTAATATAGATAATAAATAAAGGCGGTCCGAGTACGCTACCTTGTGGTACCCCGTAAGTTACAGTTCTCTGGCTAGATTTATACGTACGTTCAGTTTTTTTACAAATTCTATTAATTGTCGTTATTTGCTTTCTATTAGAAATATAAGATTCTATTAAATTTAATATATTTCCTCCGATTCCGTATGCGCTAAGTTTATTTAATAGTATTCTATGGTCTACGCGATCAAAAGCTTTTGACATGTCCATATAAAGTGCTATAGTTGGTAGTCTCTTATCCACTCTGCTACTAACCATATGCAAGAAATCATAGATGGCCATGTCAATTGATCTGTTTTTTCTAAAACCTTTTTGGTTATTAACGAATAAGCTATTTTTCTCAAAATATGAAACAAGTTTATTATATATTGCTTTTTCAAATATTTTTGAAAAAATTGGCACTAAAGCGATGGGTCTGTAGCAGGACATAATCTCTCTGCTATCTTTTTTGAAAAGCGGTTTTACAATGGTTATTTTTAATTCTTCTGGAAAATAACCATGCAATATGCACATATTGATAAGATGACTCAACACAGGAGCAATTATTGTGGATACCTGTTTAACAATTTTTGTACTTATATCATCATACCCAGTGCTAGACGTATTTTTTAGTGACATAATAATACGATGAATTTCAGGGGGTATTGTAGGCAACATAAACATAGATGTACTTTTACTTTGTATTGGTATATTTTTATTCATGTTTATATTGTTAACTGGATTCACTTGATTCACAAAATAATTGTTAAAAGCTTGTGCTATTTCAAGAGGATTACTTAAAATTTTATCATTTGACTTGATCTTCATTATGGTTTCACTTGGCAAATTATGTTTATTCTTGTTTTTGTTTATTACTTTCCATGTTGCTTTACACAGATTCTGAGCTGAATGTATAAAACGACTGTGATAGGCTCGCTGTGTAAGATTTATAACTCTTTTTAGCCGATTTGATAACTTTTTGAGATTTGTTTTATTTTGCATATTTGGCAATAACCGGTACTTCCACAGTAATTCCCGTTTTCTTTTACTACATATCCGAATGCCACGACTAATCCATTTTGCTTTTTCTTTAGTCGATATACGTATTTTTATATTTGGAAAGCACAAGTCGTATAGCAACTTAAACAAACCATAGAATAATTTGAATGCCTTATTGGGATCATTTTCCTCGTATACGTCAGCAAAAGTGATACACTTGATATGGTCCATGAATTTTTTAACATTTTCCTTCGAGTAGTCTCGTTTAGTTGAGAACCAGTAATTTATCATGCACGTTCGTCTAACTGGACATCTTAATAGTTGAGCTGTATGATCGGATACCGCTAGTTCTAAAACTTCTCCTTTAGACCCTTGTACATTATGAATTATGTTGTCTATGCAGGTTCCGCTGCTTAATCTTGTTGGAATTTTTATTTCAAATTTAAGGTTATAAGCCAATAAAAGCTGCTTGAACTGCTTTAAACATGTCGTGTTTTTTAAAAGGTCAATATTGAAATCACCGCATAAGATTAGTTTTTTACTAGCATGAAACGACAGAGACTCTAGAAGAATGTTTAGGTTATTAAAAAATATCTCAAGTTTACCTTTTACCTCCCTACTTTGTGGGCTCCTATAGATACAAATTATGATAATTTTGTGATCAGTAAGTTCCACTGCGCAACATTCAATTATATTAGAAACACAGTATTTTCCCACTGACTCCAAATACCTATAATTAATTCCGTTTCGTATCATGATACACGTACCACCATGTCTGGTTTTCCGAGTGAAATGTGCAGCGACAGTAAAATTAGGAATATGTAATAAGTTAACATCAGATAATATCATATTGTTACATATAGTTACACTTCACTTTTGTTATTAATTTGTAATAGTGTTTTATTATGTACAACCTGTATGTTAGGTTAATACAGTCATAGGTCATTCATGAGTTGTCCGATGGCGGTAAGCCTGGTGATCTGTAATACAGGTTTTACCTACAACAGACACCAGTCTCTATTAAGTGTTACCTTGACTTTGTACTGTGTTTGTGATTACGAGAGAAATAAAAGATTATTATTATTATTATTATTATATTATTATGCTCAGAAAAACACAACACATCAATTATTTTTCCTGAATTGAATAGTTCCTCCAATGCTACAGCAAACATACCGGATTTATTCAGTAGACCATTTATATTTTGATGTAGAATATTAATATTTTTATACACAAAAAAAGTTATCATGTTCATAAAACTTTTCATCTGCAGGAGGTTCACATTGTGTTCTGTCATCTGTTATGGTTAAAGATAATTTTTTAAAGATATTACGCATTCCGCGATCGTTAATTTTTCTGCTCAATTTTGAGTACATAGTAAAATCATAAAGTAAATTTAAATTAGAGTCAAATGCAATTGCGTAATTATATGATTGTAAGTCTAGATGTAGTAGATTATTGAAAGTCTCTATTCGCCAATTGAACATTGTTGAGTAGTTACTTAATTTAAAAGTGGGAACACATAAAATTACATTTGTATTCTGTACTGCCATTAATGCCTCCCTTAATTTTAAAATGATATCAACGTAATTTTCCGTATGTAAAAAGTCTTCTTCTCCAATTAAAACAACACAGTAATCGTTCATAGAATAATCAACTAGTTTTTTATGTAAGTCGTTGACAAGCTGTAGTATGCCGCAGTTTGGTGAAATATAATGACATACTTGGAAGTTTTTAAATGATTCTTGCGCTATGGACAAAACTTTGTTAATATTGTTCGCGCTCACTACGCACAGTTTATTTTTTGTCGGAACAGAAGAATGACCTTTACTGTCTTTTCCCTGTGTTGTTGCATTATCTAATTCAATTGCCGAAGTATTAACTGTCTCTTGCTTTTCTGAAAATGGTTGATTCTTCGTCCTCCTTTTTTGTGAATTTGGGCGCGGAGTAGATGTACGTGTGCTTTTGTTGAGGGTTGCAACATCCCTTGTCAATTTTTTAGTAGCCTTTTTCAGCACATCATTTTTAGTAGATAATGTATTTATAATTTTTTTAAGTTCTGTATTTTCTAAATTTAAGTTTTTTATCTCTTCATGTGCTGAGCTAAGTTGTATAGTGAGTTGTTCAATTTGACTTTGTAGTTCTTGAATTTGTATATTATTTTCATCGGTTAAGTTTGGTAAACTACTAGTGCTGCCATCTATCTTTGAACTAATTTCATCATTGCTTTCGTCGGAGTTATCTGTCAAGGAACGTGCCTTTGGTTTTCGAAACGTTATACTGTTGAAGATGCTCATTTTGTACTATCTTTTATTTTAAAACTTATTGAAGAAATTAGAAAAAAGTTATGCTTGCGCGGGGATCCGAACGCGCGCCGTGTTTTTCTCAGTCGAGCGCTCTGCCACTAGGCTATCTATTCAGTGATATTCATGCTCCACATTGTCCTTCATATAGAACTGTAATTTTCGGTTAGCTTTGATTATTGTTATTGACGGTAGTTCGAAATATTGTTGCATTCAAAGTATAGGTGTTATGAGATGATTTTCAAAAATGTTTTGTTAGCTCACTGTTTTGACTTCAATTCTAGTTAATTATGTTCACAAGTACCTTTTGTGATTATTGTTACTTCTATTACAACTTAACACAAACTTCACTCAAGTTCATAATATATTATTGTCATCTCTTGGTAAACTGATGCACTGGAATTTAAGTTGTTTATAACTTTATTGTTTTTGATTATAACCACTAGATAACAGTTTCACTTGCGTATTGTAGTCCACGTTCACTGATTAATCACTTTGAAGCACGTAAATACTCTTTTAACTATTATTAATTTTTAGTTTTTATCGGAGCTGACAGTGTTGACATTACGGTACGGTATGTTCAAACAAATAATGAAACAAATGGGTACAATAACAAATCTGCTTACAAGTCTAATGTCAATAATGTCCAAAAATTCAACCAGCTCAAAATAGTACTATGGAATGCCAACGGCCTGTCACAACACTTCCATGAAGTTAAACTTTTTCTCGAGATAAATGACGTGGATGTTTTGCTGGTTACAGAAACACATTTTACAACTAAATCATACTTTAATATACCAAAATATAAATTATACCATACAATGCACCCAGATGGAACAGCTCACGGCGGCTCAGCCATAATAATCAAAGAAAAAATAAGACAATACGCTGCTGATTCTTACTGCACTGAGAAAATACAATCTACTAATATAATAATTGAAGACCCGAAAGGCGAAATGGCATTGTCAGCGATATATATTCCTCCCAAACACAACTTGAAAACAGAGGAATATTATGCTTTTTTCAAAACCCTAGGACATCGATTTATAGCAGGCGGTGATTACAATGCGAAGCATACTGAATGGGGGTCACGCCTAACTACCCCTAAAGGACGTCAACTAATGGAAGCTATCAGGGCTCTACAACTAACAGTCACTTCATCTGGTGAACCAACATACTGGCCCACCGATGTCAGTAAAAAACCCGATCTCATAGACTTTTTAATTTACAAAGGGCTACCTAAATCATCAATAAAGTGTAGCTCCTGCTTTGAAATGTCTTCAGATCACTCACCAGTAATTGCACTAGTAAGCTGTAACTTCACAATCGTCGCCAAAACGTGCAAGCTACATACCAAAAAGACAAACTGGTCATTATTCCGCTACCTTGTCGAACAATCCCTTGACTGCCAGATACCTCTTAAAACAGATGAGAATATTATTCAGGCAGTCGAGTACTTCAATAAGACCATACAAGAAGCCTCCTGGGCTGCAACTCCGCCTCAACTTGATAACGACAAACCCAACAGCTTGTGTTCCAAGTATATCTTGGAACTGGTAAATTCAAAGCGCAAAGCAAGAAAACTATGGCATGAAACAAAATATACTGCACATAAAACCTTATTTAATAGTTTAGCAAGCAAATTAAAAATAACCCTAAAAACGAACACCAACATAGAAATGGAAAACTACCTCAGAAGTCTTGATACAACCCAAGCCACCGATTACTCTCTCTGGAAAGCTACGGCAAAACTTAAGAAACCAATAACACATCGATCTCCTATTATGAAGCCAGACGGTACATGGGCAAAAAGCGATAAGGATAAGGCAAATGTATTCGCCCAACACCTATCTGAAGTTTTTACCCCAAACACTGACCATGGATCTAGCAAAACCAGTTTAATCAAATCTGTACTTGATCAACCACATCAACTGGACAAACCCATAAAAAAATTCACTAAACAGGAAGTACTTACAGCCATCAGAAAAATCAACATTCATAAGGCACCTGGGTATGATCTAATTACGGCCAAGACACTGCGAGAGCTACCTGACGTCGGCATTACATTCCTGACTTATCTTTACAACGCATGTCTCTGGAAAAACTTTTTTCCACCACAATGGAAGGTAGCAGAAATCATTATTATTCCTAAATCTGGCAAAGACCCTACTGATGTGAAATCTTACCGTCCGATCAGTCTTCTTCCAGTTCCATCTAAGGTCATGGAAATACTAATACTTAAACGTCTTGCACATGAAATTACGGCTAACAAGCTTATCCCAGATCACCAGTTTGGTTTCAGACAATCCCATGGTACAATAGAGCAAGTACACAGGCTAGTAGAAAAGATTAATCACACATTTGAAAATAAGCTGCTCTGCTCCGCCGCCTTTCTAGACATTTCACAAGCCTTCGACCGTGTTTGGCACGATGGACTCTTGTACAAAATCCGCAAAGGCTTACCTATAAATTTCTACCTTCTTATTAAGTCATATCTCAGCGACAGACACTTTTATGTTAAATATGGCGACATTACTACAAAGCTTCACAAAATAAGAGCAGGTGTTCCGCAGGGCAGTGTAATGGGCCCAATGCTCTATCTTATATATACTTCAGACTTACCAAATAGACAAGACACAGTGACAGGAACTTTTGCTGATGACACAGCGGTTCTTGCCATTGATGAAACCGCGGTCGGAGCATCGGCAAAATTACAACGAAACCTTAATGATATTTCGGACTGGCTGAAAGACTGGCGTATAAAGGCTAATGAAACTAAATCAGTTCAAATCACGTTCTCTTTAAGAAGAGAAACATGCCCAGAAGTCGAACTTAATAAAATAAAGATACCCCAGGCAGAAGAGGTTCGATACTTAGGAGTTCACTTAGACAGATGACTGACCTGGAAAAAACATATAACCACTAAAAGAAAGGCGCTTGACTTACAACTAAGAAAGCTATATTGGCTCATGAGAAGAAAATCCCAAGTTACGCTGGAAAATAAACTCCTTCTATACAAATGTATACTCAAACCAGTCTGGACTTATGCTTTGCAACTATGGGGCACTGCATCCAAATCCAACATTGAGATTCTGCAACGCTTCCAGTCAAAAACCCTACGGATGATAACTGGAGCACCATGGTATATAACAAATAATCACCTACACCGTGATCTAAAAATCAAGACTGTTAAAGAAGAAATAAAGGACTCTTTACTACCCTATTGCAAAAGAATAGAAAACCATCCAAACCAATTGGCACGAAGTTTAATGGAGGAACAACCAAACCACACATTTAAAAGACTTAAGAGACGTGCTCCTCAAGATCTTCTGTAACCCAAATATAAAAGAACCATATTAGATGGACATATCATTGGATACTGTACCATGCGCGCCATATTTTCAAAATACGTAAAATCCAGCTTAATGTCGACAAGACAGCTTGCAGGACGAAAAGGAGTTAAAAAAAAAAAAAAAAATACGTCAATTTACGTCAGGCGCTGACTAATTTGACAGGACTAAACTAATATTTATCTTCTATACTTTTCTTAATGAAATAGAAAGATAAAGATGCACTGAACTTAAATTTAGTTTTACTTTGTGAACAAGGGAATCGGCACCAATATGGACTTTAAATACTGAGTACATGATTTAATATCGTTTAAAGATTGTAAAATCCGTTCCGATCCGAGCCGTTTGGTAGAAATCATCCCTTTGTGTCGCGTGCGATTGTAGTAGGAGCCTTTAACCGGGTGCGGCTGATTACCAGTATTTTACAAGGAGTGCTGCCTATCTGACCTCTACAACCCAGCACCTCTTGGTAAGCCTGGTTATCAGTCTTTCGGGCTATTGACTAGTAACCAGGTACTCTTAAGAGGATTGTGAAGCTGTAAATTTTCATACAAAAAGAGATAACGTTTTTCTCCCCGTAAACATAGTCTAATTTTCATAATTTTTGGAAATGTTGTAGGTATAATGAAAAACTAAGTCCGAACGTTTTTATTATACAGAAATATTGCATACGATATAAGTTATTAACATCTAAATATCTATATTTTGGACATAAAAACATCCATCCAAAAAAATAAAAATGCTTTAATTAAATTGAAATACTAAAAGCGAAAAACGTACAGACCCAGATTAATGTGTACTGAATGTAATGAGATCAAAATTGTCTCATTTCGTAAAGGTTTAGGGGGATGAAAACGTTATCGCCCGAAACAATATTTATGTAAATAATTGTATGAAATGTAGGTAATTGCCTCCAAAAATCGCGCCGCGTATCGGCACTTCACAATCCTCTTAAGCGTGCGGCAATCAAAGATCTACGAATGACAGCCGAGACCGAACGACTTAATGTACTTCTGGAGGATCGGGGATCTTTATCCCATGTAACTTGGGGTCTTTCCATTCTCCCCAGTCAACTGTCACTCTATCATTCACTCCCTTCTCTTTCATACTTTCATTTCATCTTTTCTTTGGTCTTCCTCTCTCTCTCCATCCATCAACATTTACAGGGTTGTTGGTAAAACATCAACAACTTAAAGGGTCATTATTAATAGCGAAAAAAAATGAGCTGTTCAGTACATTTTGACGAATTATGCGAACATAAATGTACTGAACAGCTGATTTTTTTTTCGGTGTTTCACGTTGATCCCATAGTAAAAGTTGTTCATAATGATGAGTACAATGACCCCTTAAAAGATTGTTGGTGTTTTACCAATAACCCTGTATATTCATCACTCTTTTAGTCGCATGTGTTTCCTCCCTCCTCATCACATGCCCATACCAAGCCAAACGATTTCCTTTCAACTTTGTTGTAACTAGCGCCACTTTTAAAGTTCCCCATAGTGACCGATACCTAAACACATTATTCAAGTACTCGTCCAAACAAATTATACTATGAGACCAAACCTGAAATCGCGAAAAAATCAAACAGTTGTTCCCTAAATTTATGTTCGCAGAACTCGTCAAAATGAAGGGTTCTAATCTGCAAGTTTTAAAAATATGGGCAGCTAGGTTTCCATTTTTTTTTTTTTTTTTTACATCAGACGAACATTATTTTTTACAGAAACAGTTTTTTCTCACTTTAAGATTTAAAAACAGTGTGGACCTATCCAATGTAGTAAAACCGTGTATAGATGTCATAGACAAACCGAAACATCAGTACAGTTGTAGCAACATACATGAAATTTGTGATCAATATCTAAATGCTAATTATTTACATTTTTACACAATCTATACTGATGGGTCGCAGGAAGGTAACGAGTCGGGATGGGCTGTTTTTGATCCGCAAACGAAGGCATCTATAAAGTTTAGATCATGTACTAAAATTTCAATAATGCACGTTGAACTACTAGCGATCTCTGAAGCTATTTCATACAGTCATTCGAATCAGGTAACTATTTAATACTGACTGATTCTAGGAGCGCTCTGCAACACTTGGCTCGATGCACCTCGAATTGTCGAGGTACACCGATAGCCTATAAAATTTTAGACTCCATTGACAAGGTCCAAGACAAGAGAATTGTTCTTCAATGGGTACCATCCCATATTGGCTTGTATGGAAATGAGGAAGTGGATCGTTTAGCAAAAGAGGCTACCACAGACGGAATACCTGTTGAATGTTTTCCCCTATATAGTGACCTCTTGTACCGAGTTCGCAACCAGTGTTTAGAATTATGGAAAGAATACTTTGATGAGAGGTCACTAAGTAAGGGAATTTGGTATAGAACCATTCAACATAGCCTTTCCCGCCTTCCTTGGTTTGTGGGTACAGATATGCATCGAGGGGAGATTGTGACTGCTTTCAGACTACGTTCCGGACATATTCCGTTGAATAGCTTCGCCTTTTTAATGAAAAAGAGCGATTCGCCCAATTGTTCTGAGTGTGATAAAGTAGAGGATACCACTCATATTTTAGCGGAATGTGTCCGGAACGAGGTTGAGAGGAGAAACTATTTCATAGAAAACAGTTATAATTATATTAATGTTGGCATGTATAATAGTATCTTGGCTGCTCCTTTGTCCAGGACAGCTAAAAAATTATACAAAATTGTACATCTAGGTATTAAGCGTAGATAGACTAAGAATGTCCCTATGAGGGTGACATGGTCATACTGATCAAACCCTCTATAAACTAATAAAGAATAAAAAAAAAAAGATTAAAAAAAAAAACAACATGGGGTACTCTAAAACTGTAATACACATCCTATAGCACGTTTATTTAAGAATATTATGCAGAAATCAGATAGTGAAAGTTCCTTCATTTGTGAACACGGTGGCCGAGGAAGTGACCAAAGGTGGCAATCTTATAAAATATAATTTAAAAAAAAATGCGCATACCGATCGACTCCGGGGTTTGACATTTTTTTTATATTATAGGGCTTGGGGGTCCCCCACCCGCAGATACAGGATTATCCATTAATTCCGCTACATCCTGTATATTAGATATGCTAATTTCTTACTTTATCCATTTTCGTCACTCCACACATCCATCTCAACATTCTCATATCCGCTGCAAACTACTTTGGTTAATTTTTAGAATCGGACAATTTAATGTATTGAAATGTATTAATGTTAATATGGTTTGGTCCGTTTTTTTTAATTTTTTTATTTGTGTTTTTGGATACAATGTGAAAATGAATGACACAAATGAGTAATTTGCACGTTTGCTTGCAGGCAGAATACAATAACTTTTAGGCTTTAAGGTCTTCCCTTGTTAAACAATGTATTTTCTGGCAAATAAATATTTTGAATTTGAAACTTTTTTCATGTTCCTTAATTAATGATAATGAATGAAAATGTTGATGTTGATCCTACTCACAAAGAACTCCAGTCCTGAACTGTATGGTAAGCTTATCTTCATTAAACTTGTAATCGTTGATGAAGTTGGAAGTCCAGCAATTACGTGACTCCTGCCACTGACAGACAACTGGTGGTTCGCTCCACATCACCTCTTGAGGGAGGCTGCAAGAAAATATCGTTTAATAGAGAGATAGAAAAAAAAACAGAAAAGACCGGCCAAATGCGTGTCGGACCACGTACAATGAAGAGTTCCGTAGTTGGCATGAATTTATCGTTGAAAAACATGTTCTCCCATACATAGATCGACCGTCCCTATTAACAATGTCGGATATACATTTTTACCATTTTTAAAAATATCTTCACTGTCAAAACAAACTTTGAACTGAGGGCAGTTCAAAGTTTGCCCTAACGATAAAAAAGAATCTTTATGGTATTAACAATGTCAGTTCTGCAAAAAGACCACTGTTCAGTAGGGACTAAACAGTAGTCTCCCTGCAGAACCGACATTGTTAATAGGGACGGTCGAGATATACGTCACGGTCAATTGTAAGTTTGTAATCGCATTTTTTTTTTAAATGTGATACAACTAAGTACAAATTAACGATTTTTAGATTTTTTCCTTTACTTGTGCTGTGAGACCTTGCTTCTTGCCTTTCATGATTCTAGGTCAGCAGGATATTATACCCTATAGGTTTAGACTTGTTTGCGAGTATCAAAATATGTCGCATAAAAGACCTTATTTTTTATTGCGTTGACTTAGAAGCTTGAATTTTCAGAGCTTCGTTGATCAAGTTGAAATTAATACCAACTACGTAATTCGTAGTTGGTATTAATTTCAACTTGATACCTCCACGCATTCCTAAGAAAAAGGGTCTTGACAAACATACAGTCAGAGAGACGGACAACGAAGCGATCCTATAAGGGTTCCGATTTTCCTATTGAGGTACGGAACCCTAAAAACGAAAACAAAGGAAAGGAAAAGAAATAAAGAATCTGGTATAATATTACGCTCGTATTGCCCGAAGGAGTTGGCAGAGCTGTATAGCACTCGCACGATTCCCATACAAAGAGTTAAAAAAAGCGGTAAGCAGCTGTGTTTCGCGCAGTCGCCTTTTAGGCGAGTAGCACCTTAGCACACCTCCGCTGCGAAACCATAGCAGCGAAACCACACTAGTTGCGCCATGACTTGCCCGTTGTACGATTTCATTATGATTCCATCTCTTTCCCGCGTGATTTCGCCGATCTGCTCGGAAGTCGGTTACACCTCCGCGCTTAGCCCCTTATTTCGTTGCGGTGCCGCGTTTGTTTCACACGTTTCCGTGGCAGTCGACAAGTTTATACAGGGAAATTTGCATTTTTTTTTTAATTGGATGTTGATTTTACGGAAAAACGAATCCAAGAGGTGCAAAGTATACTGTATTTATTAAGTCGAAAGTGCGCCATCCCATCTTTCTAGCACTGCGGGCTGTGCTGGGGCGGCTGCTGTGGGTGCGGAAAACCTCAAACGGCGCAAGTATAATATGTTTGAGCCGTTAGGGGTTGAAACATTAGGGCCTTGAGGTCCGAGCGCTCATCGAGTATTTCGGGACATCGCCAAGCGGTTGGTCGACTCTTCACAGTACCAGATGGCTAGCCTATTTTTTGCCCAAACAATCAACATTGCCATCCAACGTGGCAATGCTGGCAGCCTTTTGGGCACTTTTCCCATTGCACACAGCGATGCGGAAGAATTTATTGATGCCCAATGCGCGTTTCCCCTTTATATTTTTACATTCTACTATATACTTGTATATAATGTACCTATATATTTCACTGTTAGCTTGTATATTGTAATTAAGATTTCTTAAGTTCATAAATATAAAAGTCATAATGATAAGTCAAAAGCGACAACATATTGCTCCGATTGCTACAATTCAATTGACTCGCATGTTGTTCCGCTACTTGAATCGCGACATAACGTAGACCGTAGTAATGTTTCGCAGCGGCATTTGTTAGGTGGTTTCCCTCCATTATTTTCGCGTCGGAGGTGTGCTGAGGCCCTCACTGCGGAGCATGGGTTCCTAGTTTCGAACACCGAATCGGTAAAAGTTTCTAATTTCATCCAGCCTGCCCCATCTTGCTGTCCTCCCCCCAGCGACGCCCTAAGCCGAGGTTCGTTCCCCACAGGGGGAGCCCTTAGCGTGTAGTCGCTTATTCTGTAAGTTTTATGCCCCTGGCTTGGAGGCTTTGCGTTCGCTTGAGGCAGCCACAGGATTGACCGGTTAAGTAGTCACGGCCTCTCTAGGCCAACTACGAGATGCCATAAAAAAAAATCGGTAAAAGTTTTTGAACTAATATAACAATTTTTACAAAAAAAAAAAAAAAAAACAACAGACTTCCAAAAAAAGCGGACATTCTGCGGATTCCGTTAGTGGCGAGTTTGAAGTTTCGTTCGCGTCAGTGGACTACAAAAATAATGAATCATTCAGTGTTTAAAGTACATAGGTAAGTACAAGAGTCTAGAACACTCCTTTGAAAATATTGACACATTACTTACTCAATAAACACCATGGCCAGCTTCTCATACTGAGCCTCCATGACTTTGATCTCTTGCTCGATCTCCTCAGGGGTCCGAGTGACGCCCGGCGGGGGCGGCAGGGGGGCCTGGTACTGCACCTGGTACCTCACCGGTTTCAGGGCTTTTGGGAGTTGCACTGAGGAGGGAAAAGTTGGGTTTATGAACAAACTCAGATTGGTATTTTTGTTTGGTAAGAGTTCTTAAAATCTGGTAATTTTTTGTTTGTTCTATCGTTCATTGCTCATGGTAAATAACAGATCTTTAAGTTTTTTCTGGGGTAACTTTACCATCTCGTTGGTTTAAGCTCATTTCAGACTACGCTATACTATTCTGCTATATAGCACAACATTGAAAGCTATACAGCTATACTATACACTACAGGGTTATTGGTAAAACACCAACAACCTCTTAAGGGGTCATTTCATTGTACTCATCATTATGAACAACTTTTACTATGGGACCAAACCTGAAATCGCGAAAAAAAATCAGCTGTTCAGTACATTTATGTTCGCATAATTCGTCAAAATGAACAGCTGATTTTTTTTTTGCGATTTCATGTTCGGTCTCATAGTAAAAGTTGTTCATAATGAAGAGTACAATGACCCCTTAAGAGGTTGTTGGTGTTTTACCAATAACCCTGTATAGCATTGCGTTCACATTATGCGATATAATCGCAAGCAAATATGCTTTAAGGCAAGCTCAGTTGACCAATCGTGTCGTTTCGTTCGTCCCGCTGGCGGGGCGTGCGGGGAGGAGAGCGCCGCGCGATCATAGCATGGTGTATATAGCGTATAGCAAGCCAATAATATATACTATAGCAAAGTGTGAACGTGTTCTAAATAAATATATGGCGAGCGATATTGTTGTGCTATACTACCCTATAATGTAATAATATTATAGAGTAGTCTGAAATGAGCTTTAGTGATCGCAAGGACGACTGTTGCGCATGGGTTCGATTCCCGGGTTGTGCAGTAGGTAGGTAGATCTAGGTACTATTGGATTTACTTAATATTAAGATTATTTTATGGGAAACCTGGGGTCTGATTTATGCCTAGAGGATACCGAGCGCACAGTGGCGCCCTCATCGTTTGTTTGGTTATTTCTTTTATTTTTGAATGAAAATGCAGAAAATAATCTTGTTACGTTGTGCTCCACAAGACTAAACGAACACTGGAATCGAACCCACGGTCGCTACCCGTGTTCCCAGCCACAAAACCACTTTGACGTAATTATTATTTACATTGACGCGGAAATCCAACATGGCGCCGAATCCTTGTCATTGACCGAACTCGATAAGATATTATCTATCATATTTTGTTAGATTACGATACGATATCGCTCGAAAAACTCGTGCAAAAGTATATTCTGACACAATAATAAATTATTAATACGTAAATATTACAAAAACTGTGTATTTTTTTAGTGAAGTGAAATTGTGTGTGTGGTACACAGGTAGTCAAAAATTTGTATTTTTTTGGTGGCTGTGAAGTGCTTTTTGTGACAATGTGTGTGTAGCAGTGGTTTTTTTTTTACGATGACGTAGTGACAACATTTTGTGCCAATTCATGAGACAACATGATTTTGAGGGCAATAATGTAAGTAATAAAATAACTTAAGCATTTTATCCTCCTTTTGGGCTCCGCCAAGGTCGGGTTTGAAAATCTGGCTATTACCGGGATCTAACGACCTACGATACGGGCTTGTGATACGGAAAATGTGTTGAGGATAGTTTTGAGTATGGATGTGGACGGCTATACGAGTAGAAGACCAAAGAAACGATGGATGGACTGTGTGTAAGATGATATGGCTAGAAAGGGAACGACTACCAAGATCACGACTAATAGGTATACAGGGTTATTGGTAAAACACCAGCAACCTCTTAAGGGGTCATTGTACTCATCATTATGAACAACTTTTACTATGGGACCAAACCTGAAATCGCGAAAAAAATCAGCTGTTCAGTACATTTATGTTCGCATAATTCGTCAAAATGTACCTACTGAACAGCTGATTTTTTTTCGCGATTTCATCCCTTTTCGCAACGGAATTATGATGGCGTTAATAGTTCATAATAAGGACCCTGGCCATGATATAAATCATAGATACCTATGAAATTGCCGATTTTTGATACCGGCTAGTGTGAAGATAATATCTGTCATTCTATGTAGAATTCCAAATTCGAATTAATTTTATAATATAGCATTACATAAAAAAAAAATCAGTTGTTCATTTGTTTACCCAGCGTTCGATTTTTCTTTGATATCGATAAATGATTTTATTTCTGTAAGTAAGGTTTATACAAACACTTTTACAAGTCAATCATGATTTTTTTTTTTAAACTAGATGAGGTCGGCGTTTACTATCTGACTACTCTGAGAAGAAACTCCGAAACAAACTCAGAGGTCACAGTCTCTTATAAAGTCCAGACATAATCTTGGTCACTTCATGTGATGACCATGTAGATTGGTGCCTGAAATGGTCTTTTGAGGAAAGAACCACACAGATTGAGAGGACCTGTCCAGTCAGTGCACGCATTTGTCAGTAATCGCGCAGCTCAACTCAGAACTTACGGAGCTCAACGATTCGACGAACAATACCAAAGAAAGGACATTTGGGTAGGCCGCATAAATTACTCAAACTACCAGACCATGATTAAAAATAACTGAGAGAAAAAATTAAACAAACAAAAAAAGCAATGACCTACATAGTCTTCACATTCACAATAATTAAAATAATACAATATTTTACAAAGTAAATATTCATGTCAAAATTCAGTATGCAAAAATAAAAAGAGAAAAATTTGAAGCAGTTCAACCCAAGCCTTTGTGTCCTCAATATGTTTCTGTAACCATGGAAAAATCCAAATTGCGCGCTATTTTCGAACACGAGTTCCGTCGTGACATCAACACAACACAGACAGCACGCAATATTAACGACTTGTATGGACTAGCTACCGCAAGTGCGTACTGTGCGTTTTTGGTTTGATCGCTTCCGTTCCGGAAATTTTGATCTTAACAATGAGCCCCGGAGAAAAATTTCAAAACCAACGAGGCGGTGAAAAACGCTTTTAAAGAATTTAACGATTCCCGTTCCCAGGATATCTATAGCACACGCATCAACGAAAATTCAGTAAAATGGCAAAAAAGCATCAAAAATATTTCTTTAAAAAAATTGCTTGAATTTTTTCTATATAAATCGGCAATTTCATAGGACTATATTCCCCGGAGGAGTAGGCTGAAATGTGGAATATCATTGCCATTCACGGGGCATAAAATAAATCGGACAACATTGTTGCCATCGCGGATAGAAACTGGATGAGTCTGGCACAGGAGCTTGCAGATTGGCACAAACATAGAAATATGTGCACAGGACAAGAGAGATCTATCAATGCCCAGCTGTGGAAGAAGTCAAGCTGTGGATGATGTCGATGATGATAGAAATAAATCTAGAGTCCAGGGGCTACTGAGGATTTCCTAATAACCCTATAGCATTTCTCCCGTCCTGGGAATCCAACCCAGGACACAGATCACGCAGGTTAAATGAAAAATGATTTCATTTCTGTAAGGTTTGTACACACATTTTTACACGTCAACCATGTTTTTAAAAACTAGATGAGGTGGGCGTTTTCTATCTGCCTACTCTGAGAAGAAAGGCCGAAACAAACTCGGAGGTCACAGGCTCTTTTAAAGTACAGACATAATCTTGGTCAGTTCATGTGTCTGAAATGGTCTTTTGAGGAAAGAACCACACAGATTGAGACCTGTCCAGTCAGTGCACGCATTGGTCAATAGTCGCGCAGCTCAACTCAGAACTTAAGAGGATTGTGAAGCGCCGATACGCGGCGCGATTTTTAGAGGCAATTGCCTACATTTCATACAATTATTTACATAAATATTGTTTCGGGCGATAACGTTTTTACTCCCGTAAACCTTTACGAAATGAGACAATTTTAATCTCATTACATTCAGTACACTTTAATCTAGGTCTGCATGTTTTTTATTTTTAGTATTTCTATTTAATTTAATTTAAAAAAATAAAAATGCTCGAGGATGTTTTTATGTCAAAAATATAGATATTTAGATGCTAATAACTTATATTCTATACAATATTTCTTTATAATAAAAACGTGCGGACCTAGTTTTTCATTATAACAACAACATTTCCACAACAACAAAATTATGAAAATTAGACTATGTTTACGGGGAGAAAAACGTTATCTCTTTTTGTATGAAAATTTACAGCTTCACAATCCTCTTAAGTAGCTCAACAATGTGACGAACAATACCAAAGAAAGGACATTTGGGTAGGCCTCATAAATTACTCAAACTGCCAGACCATGATTAAAAAAAACAACGACCCACATAGTCTTCACATTCACAATAATATTAAAATAATATAATAAATTACAAAGTAAATATTCATGTCAACATTCACTACTTATGTAAAAAGAAAAAAGAGAAAAAAGAAAAATTGGAACAGCTCAATCCCAAGCATTTTTGTTGTAATAACAAGCACACGTGCAAATCGATAAATACATGTATTTTATATATTTATCAAAACTAAAAAAAATGGAACAGCTCAATCCCAAGCCTTTTTGTTGTAATAATAAGCACACGTGCATATCGATAAATACTTGTATTATATATCTAACAAAACTAATGCACCACGATAAGAAAGTGACTCATTTGTTTATACGGTCACCGAGTACTTCTGAAAACAACAATATCATTCAAATCACTCCATTTTTAGTTATGTAATTTTTATGGTTGTAATGGAAAATGCGGTAAACTAGAGTGTTATGATAGGCACTGATCATGCAACCGATAAAAAATAATTGGCCAGTGATTTGAATAAAATTAAGTAGCTGTTCGATTGCCTCGTTTTCAGGGTTCCGTATCCGAAGGGTGGCACCCTATTACTAAAGGTGCCCATTGACGATACGTCCATCAATCCAAATGAAGTGGACGTCTTCCAAAATCGTTTCGTGAATGTCAAAAACATATGCCAATTGAATGGACGTCGTCCAGCTTTGGAATTACAAACGGATTAAAATCCACGAATCCAATCTAAACGGACGTCTCGTCACTGTCAGTGGCTACCGTAAGTCTGTCAGCGGGTTGTAATCGCATGAACCGTAAGGGTCAGTTTCTACCAAATGGAATAATCCTCGCGGATGCTCGAGCACTTTTTAAATATCACTGAATAAGTAACTGTATCAATATTGACTTTAAGTATAAAATACGACGCAGACATCAAGCGTTTATCAAGCGTGATATCTGCGTCGAATTTTATACTTAAAGTTTATATTGATACAGTTACTTATTCAGTGAAATTTAAAAAGTGCTCGAGCGTCCGCCTGGATATTTCCGCTTGGTGGAGACACCCTTATAGTTAGACAGTACAAAAATTTTCACAGTTTGTGTATTTCTATTGCCGCTATAACAACAAATAATAAAAATAAAATAACGTTAAATATTAAATAAAGGAGTTCCCCTTATAAGAAACGAATTTTGTTTTTAAATGATATATTGGGTGGGTAAATATGACTCCGCCCTTTCCCATCAGATGTCGTTTTTAGTATTGTTTTTTGTAATGGCCAAACTTGTATTCGATAGTACTGAATGTCAGCTAATGTGATATTTGGTTGAAGTGTAAGCAAAAAGTTTAGTGTTTTTGCGTTTTTGAAAATGTCGATTTTTGTTCGAAATAAACATCATTTGAGGGAAGTGGTAATACATTATTTTACTGCGATGAAAAGTGAAACTTGTCGTTTGCTTGTGGAGATTTATGGTGAACATGCTCCATCTTACAACTTGTAAGGAATGGTTTCGACGATTTCAAAATAACGATTTCAGCACTGAGGATAAAAAATCATGGAAAACCGGCAAAAAAGTTTGAAAATGCTAAATTGGAAAGTTGGGCGAAGCTTGTAGCTGCAGATGGAGCATACTTTCAATAAAATTTTCGTTAATTATCTAAACAAGCAAATGTGTTTTATTTTAACAAAAAAGGGCGGTTGTATGCGCTCGGTAACACAGACGCAGGTAGTGAGTTCCACTCTTTTGCTGTGCGCATTATAAAAGACATTTGGAAGCGCTTAGTGCGAATCGGTGGAATAGCAACTAGGTAGGGATGGTAACTGGCAGTGCGTCTAGATATCTGATGGTAAAAGGAGGCCGGTGGAATGAGGTCGCGGAGTTCTTGGGCACACTCACCGAAGTACAATCTGTAGAAAACCGACAAGCAGGCAACCTTGCGGCGATGAGCCGAGTTTGGCATCCACGAGTTTTACGTCTCTAATACAAATACAAAATACAAAATGTTTATTTCTTAACCATAGTTGTTTACATTTTGTTAATGAATGGCGCCTCCTTTTAAGCAGATAATGCCTGTGTTAGAAGACGCCGCTCTTTTTTATGTAGGATGAAATGTGTAAACGTGTTATTTTACAAAAGATAGTATGTGTGTTCGCGGGGTGTGGCGGTGTAAAAGTGAGAGTGGTGTGATGTGATGTGATGTGATGTGATTGATGCGGTGTGATGTGGAAGTGAACTGACAGTCATGAGTGGTGTGGTGGTGTGTGACGTGTGTGTGTGTGTGTGTGTATGTGTGTGTTAGTGTTAGTTCATGTGTTGTAGGAGTGATTCAGTATCTGTGTATGTAAATGGTTTTATCCAGTCTGTTAGTTTTTTTTTTTACATTCATGTAGTTGGCTGGGATATATGTATATTTGTGTATTTACCCTATTATACAGTTGAGCAGATCGATGTTGATATTGTATAGCCGCGAATTTCGTTTTAGTCGGTGGTACATGTGCAATCAAGTCATTTCGCCTTTTCGACATTACTTTTGGATCATATGAAAGAGTTTTGTTTTTTTAGGACAGTGGATATGATATATAATTTCCTAACTGAAAGTAGATCACTAATTTCGTATAGCTTTTCAGTAGAGTATCTCATCCTTTTAAAATACATTGTTTTTATTAAGAATCGCTGTCCCCGTTCTAGATTGATAAATTTTGTTTTAGCCGCGCCTCCCCATATAGGTATGCAGTAAACTATGACAGATTGAGCAAGTGATAAATAGATTTCAATTAGGAGATTTCTAGGGGATTCATGGTTTCCTTTTGTATTTTTTGGAATTATATGTCTTAGAGATTTGAAAATCCAACCCTAACTCTCGCAGCGACATGTTCAATATGGGAATACCAGGATAATTTTTGATCAATTATGACGCCTAAGTATTTTGTCTGCGAAACTTTGTCAATTTTAGGGCAGGTTGTATTGCATGAGTGTACTTTGATGTCAAAGGCTACTTCTGGAGAATGATTAGAAATTGAGAAACATATATAGTTCGTTTTTGTTGTGTTTAGTGACAGTAAATTATCTCTGAGCCAATTGGCAATTTGGACCATACCCATTTCGGCTTTGAGTTTTACATCTGACCAATTGTTTCCGGAAAAAACCACTGCAGTATCATCAGCATACGAAAAAATATTTGCGTTTTTTTACATTTAGGTTACAGAGGTCATTAATATATGTAAGAAATAATGTAAGGCCCAACACACTCCCCTGCGGTACGCCATATAGTACGTCAGCATCCTCACTAGTATGTGCTCCCATCCTAACTCTCTGTTTCCTGTTGGATAAATAATCTTTGAAAAATTTTAGGGGAGTTCCCCTTATTCCAATTCCCTCCAGCTTTGCTACAAGGGCTGGAACAGAAACGGTGTCAAAAGCTTTTTTAAGATCCAGGAATATCGTTAGGCATTTCTTTCCTGCGTCAAGATGTTCAGTTACTAACGAGCTAAGAGCGTCAATTGCATCCTCAGTAGATACTCCATGCCTAAATCCAAATTGCGAAGATGATATAATAATGAATCTGTTCAAATAGCTAATTAGTCTCGTATTTGTTAATTTTTCTATAATTTTAGATATAGCTGGTAAGACTGAAATAGGTCTGTAATTATTGACATCGTTTCTGCTCCCCTCCTTGTGAACCGTAGTAATAATAGATTTCTTCAGTAGGATTGGAAAACTACCAGAGTTGAAACAAACGTTAGTCAGATGGGTAATGATGGAGACGACTAACTTATGACAGTACCTACTTTAAAAATTTGGTTGAGATGTTATCCCATCCAGGGGCACTGTCAGATTTCAATCCCATCAGGGTATTTTCTACTTCCTTGAAGTCAGTGTCCAAAAGCACAAAAGAATTACTTCGCATGCTTGAAATGCAGGGTTGTATCGAGGGGGTATTACTATTTTGGATTTTTTGTGCTAATTCCTTTCCTATATTTACAAAGTAGTCATTAACAAAGTTAACAGATTAATTTGGAGACGGTTTAGTATATTAATAGTTCAGTGCTTTGATTTTTGCATTTATTTGTATAGGTAATTGATTTTATATTTTTCCAGTCCCGTTCATATTTCCTTTTTAATTTTTTAATGAGATTATTACAATAGTTTCTGTATCGACAGTACGTTATTTTTAAGACTGTGTTTATATGGGTCGGCCCGTAAGGATTTTTGCAATTTGTTTCTATTTTTAATACAACGTAAAATACCCCGGCTGATCCACGGCTTAATTATACGTTTACTGCTTGGGTTATTTAATGAGCCTCAGCTCTGCGTTCCAACGAGTCAAGCACGGCTACTTGGTACTTAGCTGATCCATCCCAAAGGTGGCTACAATACTCCATGCAGGATCGGACTTGCGCTTTAAAAGGAGTTAAAAGGTGTCCAGGCGTAAAGTATCGCTTCACCCTATTTAGGATGCCCAGTTTCTTGGCCGCAGTTTGGACTTTGTACTCGATGGTGGCGCCAAAGTTGATACCAGATGCCAACTCCATGTCTAGGAGCTCAAGCCGATCAGTTACAGGAACAGATGTACCCCGAAAAGTGGGAGATTGAGCGAAACGACTCCTTTTAGCGGTAAAAAGACACGCCTGTGTTTTGGTGGCGTTAAAAAGAGACCAGATTATCTTCACCCCACAGGGAGACGAGGCTTAAGGTCAAATCTATCTTCTCTACCATGGCCTCTCTCAAGGAACGAACTTCGAACTCTTATATGAACTTAAAAGTTGTATTGTTGATTTTAATTATTATAATTCTATAAATACAGATTTCTTACGATCGCCAATCATATTTAGATCAACATACAACCTGAAACTGACCTGCAAATTGCAAAAAATGTAAGAAATTTTAAATTTCGCGGTCTACCTGGAGCTTTCGCCTTAATCTATTTTATGTTCTTCTACAATCTACTGAATTGGTGATTATGATGATGATTTTATTTTCCAGCATAACCAGCTGCCTCTTATATTCATCAGCTCAACCACCAGCGAAGGGTCCAAAATGTCTGACCGGCTATATGACCGATGTCCAAAACTGGGTCGACGAAACGGGAAAGCTACTTCCCGCCCCAGGTAAGAACCAATCACCTTTTTATTAGAAACAGTCGGGAGTTGTCGTAGGACTCCCGGTTGGAACGAAGTTCCTTTCGCTATATCTTCTGCGCGCGACTTCGTCCGCGTGACAGGAGATGTTCCAAAATGTATGGACCATGGGCCAAATACGTGTACACTATACATAAAAATAGGGAAATATATTTAAAACAGTTCTCAACCGTCCAATTACTTTAAAATGGCTTTGTTTGCTGGTAAACCACAATTAATTACACTTGAAATTGCAACACATAACAAAAACCCGTCATAGGGGTAAGCTGTCATTTTGATTGATTAATGACGTTTGACATTTAGAAGAGGTCTGAAGTGACACTGTTGTGACAGCTGACAGTCCTCTTTCTATGATCAGTGGTCGATCTATGGTTTCCTGTCATTGTTTTTATGCACAGAGTAACTAAATCTGTGAGACGCCATGTTAGAAGTAGATAAAAATAATTGATAAATATCAATTCCCTACCACAACAGTATACATTTAGAAAGAAAGAAAGAAGAAAGAAAAATATGTTTATTTGTCACAGAAACACGTGCATACAAAAATATAATTAACTCGAGTTTTACAATAAGAAAAATAAAATACAAATCACGAGCACAAAACAAAAGTCGGCAGCTGCTGGCACGCCATGACTGTGACAAGAAGGCTTCCACTCAGCATGATGCTGTGCTATGGGGGGCCCACAGCACAGCGCTGTTTTTCAGTGGTCACCCGAAAAAGACGTAGGTACGGAAACCAAGTCAGGTTAAATGATCTGTACATGAATTAGTAAATAAATAAATAAAATAAAACAAATAGTACCTAGAATTTAAATGAATTATCTGTATTTTTCCCGAATTCTACGGATTTTTCTCGTTTCTTTTGAGGTAGTGTACACAGACCTGGCCCATTTTGAAACATCTCCTTTCTTGTTCTCCCGACCCACCCCGCCGCATCGCGTAGCCCGCCCGTGCGATTACTTCGTTTTAGCTTAGCGTTCTTTCTGACTTTTCTTCTTTTTGTTCGGCTCCTAAGGGTCATATCGTGATATTAAATAACCTATAGCCTTCCTCAAGAATTGGGCTATCAAATGCAGAAAGATTTTTTGAAAATCCGACTGGGAGTTCCAGAGATTAGCGCGATCAAACAAACAAAAAATGTTTTAGTGAGCTAACCTTAAAAGATAGACATATCGGACTTTTTTGCCCGACTTTTGACTGCCAAGGAATGGTTATGTTTTTGGCGCGAAATAGTAATACGCTAATAAAAAAAAATAACCAATCCTATCGAGTAGGGTATCAAAATAAAGGAAATACAAAAATATATATGTTATATGTTTAAATTTAATTAGTAATAATAAATTGGTTAATTGAATAATTGATAAATATCCGTAGCCCAATCATATTTAAAACGAAACAAAAAATTAAAAGACAAAATATTAATAAAACTAAAAAGATTGAAATAAAAAAAAAAACAAAAAACCCGACTGCACAAACATATAAGTGAAAAGAGACTACTGAATTTTAGTATCGCAAGCGGGGGACTAACTAATAACCTGAAATTGGAGTAACTTTTGTTTGCCTGCGATACCAAAATTCAATAGATTATAGGTAAGTAGGTAATTCTTGTTTCTCTTTTTAGTTGTGTTTATGCAGTCGGGTTTGTTGTTTTTTAATATTTTTATTTTAGAACATTTTAAGAGGAACAATTCCGTCACGGTGTTATATAGCTTATAGCCTTCCTCGATAAATAGACTATCAAACACTAAAAGAATTTTGCAATTCGAACTAGCAGTTCCTAAGATTGGCGCATTCAATCAAACAAACAAACTTTTGAGCTTTATAATATTAGTATAGATTAATACAAAGCCATCTATTTAGTATCATAGAAATAATATAGTTTTTAGAAAGTTAAAATCTATGGCATTACGCTTTTCCGTTACGTCATAATTTCTGCCAGTTTACTCCTACCACAAGCTGCGTTAAAGAAATTCGTTCCAAAAATGGCTATTTAACAGTGCTTTTAAATAACAAAAAGCTCGTGACTCAGTAATAACAGCCGCTCAAGTCGTCACTTCCTTTCTAGCCATATCATCTTTCACACTGTCCATCTATCGTTTCTTTGGTCTTCCACTACTCTTATAGCCATCGATATTCATACTCAAAACTTTCCTCACGGCATTTATCCCATTCCTCCGTATCACATGCCCATACCATGTCAACCGATTTCCACACAATTTTTCAGTCACCCGTGTCACTTTCAAACTTCCTCTGATGTACTCATTTCTTATTCTATCCATTCGCGTAACACCACACATTAATTTTCTTCAACGTGCCACTATACATTATTGTAGAAGTGGTAGTCAAGATCAGGTTGAACAGCTGACTCCTGAACTAAGTAAAAAGATACTTCTATCTCAGGAACCACAGTTCCTAATAAATATTGAATATTATAATGCAATCAGGTTAAAGTGACGCAGTAGTTACAGGCATCAGTATTGAGAAAGGTATTCATGAGGACGATAGTATTATATATCTTCTGTATTGTAAGACAAATTCTGCAACCAATTAAGTTAGCTTTGCTTTCAGCGCAAACTTCAAACTTAAAAAAATAACCGATGTACCCTATCTATTATAAAAACGAGTGCTTAGGACTGGGTAATGGCAGCTAGAAAATGCGGAACGACATTGGACAGAGACACACAGACTGGACGACCTCGACGTCTTAGAAGGATGTGTAATGTTGCCTTACAAAGATTACGTGTTATTCTATCCATGAATTTATATGTTCCAGGTGACATGGCGAACTCAATAGATCTCTCGTCGATCACAAATCCGGTGCAGACTCTTCATCAGAAGATGAACTTGCAGAAGTCACCGAACCAGTTTGTTAAGTACCTCAGCTTGGCCAGATGTCAACTGAGTAGAGTACCACCGGTAAGTACCTAATAATAGGTCCTTACCTATGAAATTGGCGATTTTTGATACCGGCTAGTGTGAAGATCAATATCTTTCATTCTATTTAGAATTCCAAATTCAAATTTATTTTATAATATAGCATGATATTTAAAAAAATTCGGTAGTTCATTTGTTTTCCCGCCGTTCGATATTTCTTTGATATCGATGTTTCTGTAACCATGGAAAAATCGAAATTGTGCGCTATTTTCGAACACGAATTCCGTTGTGACACCAACGCAACACAGACAGCACGCAATATTAACGTTGTGTATGGACAAGGTATCGCAAGTGAACGCACGGTGCGTTTTTGGTTTGATCGCCTCCGTTCAGGAAATTTTGATCTCAACAATGAGCACTGGGGAAAAATTTCAAATTGGATTTGAAATCCAACGAGGCGGTGAAAAACGAATTTAAAGAATTTATCGATTCCCGTTCCCAGGTTATCTATAGCAGAGGCATCAACGAATTTCCATTAAAATGGCAAAAGTGCATCGACAATATTTCTTTAGTACTTCCTAAAATTACCTTCTTAATTACTGGTATTGTTGGGTACGCATATGACAGTACAGTTTCAGAGAGATTGTCCAGCGCAAAAACCAGCGGGGCCGAAGTTCGTTCCTTGAGAGAGGCCATGGTAGAGCGGACAGATTTGACCTTAAGCTTTGTCTCCCAGTGGGGTGATGATAATCTGGTCTCTTTTAACGCCACCAAAATACAGGCGTGTCTTTTTACCGCTAAAAAGAGTCGTTTCGCCCAAACTCCTACTTTCACTATTACATCTGTTCCTGTAACTGATCGACTTGAGCTCCTAGGCATGGAGTTGACATCTGGTCTCAACTTCGGCGCCACCATCGAATACAAGGCCCAAACTGCGGCCAAGAAACTGGGCGTCCTAAATAGGGTGCAGCGATACTTTACGCCTGGACAGCTTTTAACCTTTTACAAAGCGCAAGTCCGATCCTGCATGGAGTATTGCAGTCACCTTTGGGATGGATCAGCCAAGTACCAACTAGCCGCGCTTGACTCGGTGGAACGCAGAGCTAAGAGGCTCATTGGCGACGTAAAACTGGTGGATGCCAAGCTTCATAGCTTGGCTCATCGCCGCAAGGTTGCCTGCTTGTCGGTCTTCTACAGATTGTACTTCGGAGAGTGGGCCCGAGAACTCCCACGACCTCATTCCACCGGCCCCCTTCTACCATCGGACATCTAGACGCACTGCCAGTTACCATCCCTACCTGGTTGCTATTCCACCAATTCGCACTAAGCGCTTCCAAATGTCTTTTATAATGCGCACAGCAAAGGAGTGGAACTCACTACCTGCGTCTGTGTTTCCGAACGCATACAACCCTAATCTTTTCAAAGTGAGAATGAACAGGCTTCTTCTGGGTAAGCTCACTCCATCGTCGACTTTGCCTCTGGCATCTCTGACCTAGAATAGAGTCAAGAGCAAACCATCACAAAAAAAAATAATACAAACAACTATCCCTCTTTAATAATAATAAAGGTAGAATCAAGCAATTTCATTAAAAAAAAATAAAATAAAAGCAGTCCCAAACTTATTTCCATCAATGCTAGAAACTGAATGGTTTTCCATGACGAATCATTAATAAAAATAAAAAAGTTTATTGCATATTATGACAAGAAAACGACTTCCAAACTAAGTAAGACTTGTATTATGGAAGTCAAGGCGCTCTCTTATTCAATAAGCGTAATTGAGTACAATGCAAGGAAGGGGTGCATGCAGCAGGCATAAAAAAATTGACAAAAACAAAATTAATAAAAAAAAAAAAAGGTAAAAGCAGGTATAATTATGAAATACGCCTAAAGTATAAAGTGTAGTATTTTCCTGATTGCCTGGTTGCATTGTTCTTAAAAGTGTGCCTCCTCGAATCATTTCAGCCTTTGAAGGCTCACAAAAGCCAATATTATCTTGTCAATCCGAGATCTATAATAGTATCATCTGTGTACCTGTTATCTGTTTCATCAGAAACCAAACGGTGTATTATCTTTTTATCTCAAGTATCTGTTATCATTATAATATATCAGTATATATTATGACTTGACCAACGATTTGAATGGTACAGTCACGAGCATAATATTTGAACGGTACAGTCACAAGCATAATACCTACATATTTGAATGGTACAGTCACGAGCATAATATTTGAATGGTAGTCACGAGCATAATATTTGAATGGTACAGTCACGAGCATAAGATTTGAATGGTAGTCACGAGCATAATATTTGAATAATAATAATAATAATAATAATAATAATAATAATAGTTTATTTCTCACCAGCATAGCAACAGGATTAAAAACTAAAACAACATAGTTAAAGCACTTAATAATAGGTATGGTACAGTCACGAGCATAAGGTTTGAATGGTAGTCACGAGCATAATATTTGAATGGTACAGTCACGAGCATAATATTTGAATGGTACAGTCACGAGCATAATATTTGAATGGTAGTCACGAGCATAATATTTGAATGGTACAGTCACGAGCATACATTTTGAATGTTACAGTCTCGAGCATACTATTTGAATGGTACAGTCAAGAGCATAATATTTGAATGGTACAGTCACAAGCATAATATTTGAATGGTACAGTCTCGACCATAATATTTGAATTGTACAGTCATGATAATAATATTTGAATGGTACAGTTACGAGCATAATATTTGAATGGTACAGTCACGAGCATAATATTTGAATGGTACAGTCACGAGCATAATATTTGAATGTTACAGTCTCTAGCATAATATTTGAATGTTACAGTCTCGAGCATAATATTTGAATAGTACAGTCACGAGCATAATATTTGAATGGTACAGTCACGAGCATAATATTTGAATGGTACAGTCACGAGCATAATATATTACTATGAACAGCTCGGCAATAATATCTGAGTTCATGATTTATCAATTAATATCTGTCGACAAGAAATTGCCGTCAGCAAATAAATCTGATCTTTCGTGGAAGACATATTCCAAGTGGCAACACAAATCAAAATCAAAAGTCATTTATTCAACTATATATAAATATTTATATGACATCGAAGGAACACCAAAACTAACTGACGAGCCTAAATATAGAATGCTGCATCGGCTTCAAAAATATCACTTTTTAGTATGCTGAAAACTGAGCCGATGTCGACTATTCTGCAGTATCAATTACCCATAATTTATCATTAAGCCTGGTCGTAAATAGAACTGCTCAAAGTGGGGACCTGACTTCGACCTCCGATCTGGGCAGTGTTATTTAGTTTTCCTATTGGGTCATTCTGTACACACGACCCCTAATACATGGGACTTTATTAAGGCGAAAGCGTCAGGGTAGCCCGCGAAATTCAAATTTTCTTACGTTTTTTGCAATTTACAAGTCAGTATTAGGTTGTACGTTGACGAAATGTAATTCACCGTGCTGATCGTGTTCAGTTTCAATTGGTCTATTAGATTCGGAGCAAATTGGCTGTGACAGACGGACACGAGTGATCCTATATGGGTTCCGTTTTTCAATCAGGCATACGGAACCTTAAAAAAGTCGATTTTATGTTATTTTCCAGATATTCCAACTACGGGACAACCAGCTACGACCCTTAGCTTCAACGTTGGAGTATATGACACTATATGGCAACTCGTTCTTAAGCATGAGCACAGCAGGTGAACATTATACGTTGACATTCAACGCTACGGGATCTACTGTCATTAATTTGAGTAATGCACCTCAGACACAAGGTAAATTATTTGTATAGCTTAATAGCTTTGTATTTTCTATTGAGGTTGAGCGAACTTTACACCCTGTTCCTCTGTAAGGGCTTCCGTGTTCCAGGCTGAGCGTAATTTTAAGATCAAATTTAACATCATCATCATTCATCATAATTCCAGCCGAAAGACGTCTACTGCTGGATATAGGCCTCCCTAAAGCACCGCCACTTCGACCGGTTCTATGCTTCCCGCATCAAGCGGATTAAATGATAAATGATTTATTTCTGTAAGTAGGTTTGTACAAACACTTTTACAAGTCAATATTTTTTTTTTTTAAACTAGATGAGGTCGGCGTTTCCTAACTGACTACTCTGAGAAGAAAGGCCGAAACAAACTCAGAGGTCACAGTCTCTTATAAAGTCCAGACATAATCTTGGTCACTTCATGTGAAGACCATGTAGATTGGTGTCTGAAATGGTCTTTTGAGGAAAGAACCACACAGATTGAGAGGACCTGTCCAGTCAGTGCACGCATTTGTCAGTAATCGCGCAGCTCAACTCAGAACTTAAGGAGCTCAACGATTCGACGAACAATACCAAAGAAAGGACATTGGGGTAGGCCGCATAGATTACTCAAACTGCCAGACCATGATTAAAAATAAGAGAAAAAATAAAACAAAAAAAAAAGCAATGACCTACATAGTCTTCACATTCACAATAAATAAAAATAATATAATAATTACAAAGTAAATATTCATGTCAACATTCAGTATGCAAAAATAAAAATAATATAAAATTTGGAGCAGTTCAATCCCAAGCCTTTTTGTCCTCAATATAATCTTTAACGGTATAAAAAGCTTTCTGACACAACTTGCGTTTAATGAATGATTTGAATTTATTAAGGCTCAGATCTTGAACGTGGCTTGGAAGTTTATTATAAAAGCGTATACATTGACACCTGAATGACCCACCTATTTTCTTGAGCCTTGTTGGAGGTACAACAAATTTGTGTAGCCTGATTCCTGTAGCAGATTCCTGTAGCCTTCACAAGGTCATCGGTCCGCCTTGTGGGAGGCCTTCCAACGTTACGTCTTTCGGTATACGGTCGTCACTTCAGAACCTTTCGGCCCCATGTCATAATCGCCACGCTTAGCATGCGGCTTGGCGATCGCAGTATGGTTTTTAAAAATGCATAGAGAACGCTGCTTCCCATTCTCTAGTAGTAAGTTCCTTATGTCCGGCACCACACGGAACATATACGATCGTTATATACGTTCAAAATTATGCTTTGCACCTTTGCACCATCATTTGCTTCTATGAACAGACTATAGCTATGAATTTGTCTTAAATGCTTTTGTTTCTTTATTTACAGTTGCAAACGTCTGGTCATCGGGTTTCACATCAGTCACCTTCTCTAATCTCAAAGAGCTGGACTTAAGAGCATGTTCCATACAAGTCCTCGGCCCAAACTTATTTCGAGGGATGACTATGTTAACCGCACTTTACATCGGCGAAAACGAAATCTATTTCATTGATGCGACGGCTTTCTCTGGCCTAGATAAATTAGTGCACTTGGATTTCAGCAGGAACCAAGCGTTTGATGAAAATGGAAAACCGAAAAATTTAGCTACAGATAACTACTACGCCTTTCAAGATTTGGACAGTTTAGTTTCCTTGGATATGTCGTATACAAGAATGACTCAAAGAAATCTCGGAATGATTAAAAGTCTCGGCAGAAGTCTTAAAAGTTTGTCGTTGTGTGATACTGGGTTAAACGATCTTACAGAGGATATTTTTATAACGACATCCATACAGATACTGGACGTTTCACGAAATAATGGGATTCTGAATCTCAGTAGAGCTTTGAGGGGACTTGAACAAAGCTTAGTAATTTTGTATGCACAAGAAGTTGGTCTACAAACTATGGACATATTCGAAAATTTTATCAACTTAATGATATTACAACTTGCTCACAATGAGATTACCAGTGTAAACGATACAACCGCAAAGAGCCTGAGAAGTCTAAAGATTCTAGATTTGAATAAAAACAGGATAATCTCTTGGTTCGATCGAACATACTCTTTAATGCCAGAACTACAATTTTTATCGTTAGCTCATAACAATATTAACATAATCACAGAAGAGATGATCGTAGACCTAATGTACGTAGACTATTTGGCCCTATCTGGCAATTTCTTGGTCTGCAATTGTCACGCTAAAGATTTTTACAAGATGGCTGCGAAAAACGATATCATGTACAATGATAGTTTAATAAGGATACCGGGAGGTCAGCTACAGCATAATGGATACCGATTCTATAATACACTTATACTGAACAGAACTAAAGTCGATATGTATGATTGTGATGAACAATGCTTCGAAGATATTGGTCCAGCAGGTAGATTTCGTTTTGTGGATTATTCGCCAGTTGCCTACGCGTGTCTCATGATACCAGAAAGTAAGACTATTCACATTTCTAATGTATACAGCTGTGGCCGAGCTGCCAGGGATCTCAACTATGAGCAGCAGTTGAATGTTGGAAAGAACAAGCTTCTGGCGTTACTGGCAATACCTTGTGTGTTGCTGCCTGTAGCCATGATCTACGTTTTCAGGAGGCATATTAGATACTTCTTTATAACTATAAGGAACTCTGCGATGCTGAGTTTGATTAATAAGAAGGATGCTGTTGACGGTAAGCGTAAGTTTTCGATATTTTGTTTATTTATTGGATATGATTTGCACAAAAATTGTGCAGGGTGCTATAGGCATTCTCAGTGTCAATTTTTGTATCATGTATTGGTTTCGTTCCTTCTCTATATAAGAAACAGTCTTTGCAGGCAGTAGGACAGTCTTCTGGTATTCAAACTTTTCACACTGTGATTTCATCACCTGCCTATTTGACCTCCACAACCCTAGTTAGTGTGTATCACGATACACTACTTTGATGTAACTGGTTGTCAGACTTTCGGGCTTCTGACTACCTGTAACGTCTGTCTGATATCTACGAATAGCAGCGAGGACTAACGGCTTAACGTGCTTTCCGAGGCAAGGAGGGGTATGTAATGGATGGTCACCTATCGACGGACCGATCTCGGCAAGCGTTGCTTAATCTTGAAATTATTATTAGCCATGCCTGGTATTATTTCGCTACGAGCCCCTCTAAGAATCCTCTTCGTATTAAAGAATATGTCATGTAATCATATTTCATATGAAAAATCAATGCTAGCTCTACCTCAGTATGAGAAAGAGGCCTGGGCCCTGCAGAAGAACGTACAGCCTGTTATTATTACGTAAAATTTAATCTCTATTTCAGATAACACGATCTTCAACTATGACGTGTTCGTCTCCTACTGCAACGAGGATCGAGGGTGGGTGCTGGATCACCTGTTGCCGCATATGGAGCAGGAGTGCAGCATCAGTGCTTGTCTTCACGAGAGGGACTTTCTTGTAAGTATCTTTTGTGAATGAAGGAAATTAGATCGTGGTTGTATTCCTCGACGGAGTAGGCACTTAGATCCTGTATCGCTCACCCAAATTTTACCAGTTGTGTTTAAGTGCCTTAAATTAAGGGGCGATCCTATTGCCACCAATCTGGCACAAATATATACTCCAGGCTGCTACTGAGAAACTCCTAATGGAAAAGTCTAAAAAAGAGGAAATTATAACAAAGAACTATGGGTACCATATTAAACAAGAAAGAAGTTACTCACGTTTTACTACTATACCCTAAACATCATCGGATCTATTATTAGATTATATTATTGTTTATTAATAGAACTTGGTCTAGAACTGGAACTAGGGAATTTGTTGCGCCATTTCTTCTTCCCAGCTAAAGCACCAGGAAGTGGTGATGGGCGGGCATTTTGGGGGACTGTCTTATGTAATTTTGACGTTCGAAAAGTATTGATTCTCAGCCTAGTTTGAATACGAGTAAATGACTTTAATTTTTGAACGGTCACCAAACAAACTCCCAGATTTCAGGACCATAATATTTTTTTGTTTTTAGTATTCAGTTACGTGTACTGAACTACTTATAGATCTTTATTTATTCATATTTCAGGTGGGTCTTTCAATCCTGGAGAACATAGTATCCTGCATGGATCGCTCCAGGTCTATAATGCTGATCCTTTCGCAGAGGTTCCTGCTCAGTCAGTGGTGCCAGTTTGAGATGCATCTGGCACAGCATAGGTGAGCTTTTGAAATACCACTACACGATTGTTTTGTAGAGTGTGTAGTGAACCTTATGTCCGCTATTTGGCAATTGTAGCGTGAGACGCCCCCACAACTAGATGAACTGATGACCTTCAAATGCCGCGGCGCTGGGTCACCTGATTCTGCGGAGAACTGTGTGTTGGTACCCTGCGTTCCAATCCAAAGCTACTGTCGTGCGAATACGCGATTTCGCGATCGTTATCATGAATTATGACTTACAACTGCGCCTTGATTGATCGCGCAAGTACGTCATATGCATCGAAAGGAGCGCGACAATCGTATGAGACAGTCGCTTTCAGTCAGGAGAAGCCTATGCCCTGCAGTATTCACATAATGACATGGTGTTCCATCTATACCCCCTCAGGGGTAAAGGCTAGTTGGTTTCATTTCTGATACTTGGCCCCAAACGGGTGTCAAAGAACTCTAACGTCTCACGCTTGTATTGGCCAATGATGTACGCAGAGTTACAGTAGCCAACAAACACGATCGCGTCAGATCCGTGGATTGGATTGGATCTTTACATACCAAGACCCCTCCGTGCCTCGGTAAGCTCGTCGTAAGCCGTTGGTCCCGGCAGTCATTCGAGGATCTTTGACATTCGTTCATCAGAAGCCCGGAAGTCTGACAACCAGTCTTACCAAGGGGTATCGTATTACCCAGTAACTGGGTTGTGGAAGTCAGATAGGCAGTCGCTCCATGTAAAATACTGGTATTAAGCTGCATTCGGTTAGACTGGAAGCTGACTCCAACATCCTGTTGCATGATTGGTCGCGTCAGGTATGCAACTCAACTTGCGTGGCGAGACTGTACAGTCATGTATACACGGAGCAACTTTTAAAATTGATTTTCTCTTACTGTGTTGATTGTAATTTCATGTTGTTATAAACATAACATTTTGGAACCTATAATATTATGAAATAGGTCTTATCTCAAAGTTGCAATCGGTATTACACGTAAAAAACGATTTTGAATTATGTTTACTGTATACATATTTGTGCTCGTGACTGTACACGCATAACCATATTCTTCTAATTCCAGACTTCTGGAAACTCGCAGAGAAGACCTAACCCTCATTCTTCTTGAAGACATCCCACGCCGTCTCCGACCAAACACACTACACTACCTGATGTTAACAAAAACCTATATCGTATGGCCAAAAGACGAAGCAGAGAGACCAATCTTCTGGAAAAGACTTAAGAAGACTCTAATTGCCCAAAAAGCAAAACCCACAGAGAATGTGTCTTTAGCTTAGAATTAATAATTGATCTGGATGGGAAATAATAAATATAAAATAAAGGAATTATACAGGCTGTTGGATTAAACTGTGGAAAAGAGAACACCCCAGCCCACCCTAATATTCCCGATGTTGAGTCGTAAAAAATGATTGAAGTCTTGTTTGCATACGGCATAAGTTACCAAACATGTTTTGTAACATGTGTCTGAAACATTTTTGTTTCATTTCTGATACTTGTTGATAACTTTTCCTTGCCCTGTTACAAATATCTATTGTGGACAACGCTTAAGATTGAGTGATGATAATGTATACCTAATTTTTAGGAAAAAAAATATGTAGGAATAAAGAACCTCTTCTTTTTCAAGTTAAAAATTCAACAAACGGACTTTTAGAGACCAAAACTGGTAGAAAGTGGGTCAGGCCATGCCGTGTGACCACAGATTAAAAAAAACCGGCCAAGAGCGTGTCGGGCCACGCTCAGTGTAGGATTCCGTAGTTTCCCGTCCGTAAAAATATAATAAAATATGTAAACGAAGTTAAAAAAAATGCTTGCATATACGATTATACTACAAACATAGTCCAGAAATTATTTTGTACAACTTTTTGTCTTTTTTGTACAAAAACTGTTGTTTCCATCAAGTTCAAAATGATTTTCCTAGAAAGTCCTTATAAAGTTTTACTTTTCAGATTTTTTTCATATTTTCTAAACTTATGGTTCAAAAGTTAGAGGAGGGGGGGGGGCGGACACATTGTTTTTTACTTTTGGAGCGATTATTTCCGAAATTATTGACATTATCAAAAAATGATGTTAGTAAACCCCTATTCATTTTTAATACCTTTCCAACAATATAACACACGTTAGGGTTGAAGTTAAAAAAAAATCACTTCCCACTTTACATATAGGGGGGCTACCCTAATAAAACATTTTTTTCCAATTTTTATTTTACCACTTTGTCAGCGTGATTGATATACATATTGGTACCAAATTTCAGCTTTCTAGTGCTAACGGTTACAGAGATTAAGCGAGGACGGACAGACAGACATGGCGAAACTATAAGGGTTCCTAGTTGACTACGGAACCCTAAAAAAACCAGCCAAGTGCCAGTCGGACTAGTGAACTCAGTATTCTGTACCACAAAAATGATCAGAGTTCATCTTCTTTTTTAATGGCTTCTTTAGGGGCTCGTGGCTAAGTAATAACTGCCACACGGGTCGAACGATCAGGTTAAGCTACGCTTGGCGCGGTTGGATGGGTGACCATCTTACATTACATACCAAGAACCCTCCGTACCTCGGTAAGTACGTTAAGCCGTTGTTCTCGGCTGTCATTCATGGATCTTTGACAGTCGTTACGGGTGGGTCGTTAGAATCCCGAAAGTCTATGTTTTTGCGTGGAGAAATGCTCATGCATACTGCACTACCACAGGGATATAGTGCAGTTATGTGGGACTCCAACCCACTAAAACTTCACGGTGTCCTCCTCTGCCGCTTGTGGCGGGAACACGGGCAGTGGGCACGCGTTAGCAATCACCGCGTAAAGCCCGAAAGTCTGACAACCAGTCTTACCAAGGGGTATCGTATTGCCCAGTAACTGAGTTTTGGAGGTCAGATAGACAGTCACTTGATGTAAAATACTGGTGTTCAGCTGCTTCTGGTTAGACTGGAAGCCGACCCCAACATAGTTGGAAAAAGGCTAGGCAGATGATGGTGGCGATTCTCTTATTCAGTAACTAAACTATAAAAACTTTTTGCAAAAAATATCAACCGACTTCCAAAAATACCCCACAAAGTGAAAAATAACTATAATTTCGGAAGTCGGTGTCTTTGGATCTGTATTTTACTTTTTTGCCACCGACTTCCGAAATTAAAGTTATTTTTCACTTTGTGGGGTATTTTTGGAAAAATTTTATTTTTTTATTTTTAGTGGGTCAGTTTGTAATTTATCTAAGTTATTGTATTTATCTGAGTTATTGTATTTGTCTGAGTTTTATTGTAATCATTAAAACGGGAAATGGTGGCCACTTTTTTCCGTTTTAATGATTACAATAAAACTTAACAATATAAAACTACTGTTTATAATACTAATAACGTATAGTCTTGTGGAGTACAACTTAACGTGCTTATTTTCTGCATTTTCTTTTTAAATTAAAAGAAATAACAAAAAAAAAACGATGACGGCGCCACTGTGCGCTCGGTAGCCTCTTAAATAAACTTCTATCACATAGAATAATTTCAGATTTTTCTGTATGCAAACTTCGGAGTTAAGAAGGGCCTCCATATCTCCGAAGTTTGCAAAGGTAACTTTTTTTTTACAGTTTTCATCAAAAGACGAAAACTGCGGCCTAAAAAAAAAAAAGAAAAAATGTTTGAGATTGTGCAACAGCGTTCTTTCATATGACACGCTCTAGTAGCCCCACTTCGAAGTTTATTCGAAAAAATTTCGTATTGAATCATAATGACTTTTATTATATTATATAAAAATCGAAATCATTATCAATATTATTAATAAGTATAAAAAAATATGAATATAGAAGCATACAAGCTAAACATTTCGTCACTACAATATTCGTGAGTTAGTATTATTGAAACTTGGACAAATGGTGAGACTGACTCTTTAGAGAAGAATTTCTCCCTTATTATTGAGTTGTGCACCTTAAGACTCTAGGAATATACAACACTAGGAAATTCCTTTCAATACGTAGAGCTGCAGCCAAATCGGTGACCCAAAGGGTGAAAGGTCTCCTTATAAGACTTACATGTGGTTATTGTAACCCCGAATTGCATGCGTTTTGGTTGCGGCGGAGTCACGATCAGATCCAGGTTCAGAACCCCTCCACAGATCCTGAAACAACCAAGTAGGATAACCCTGTGTATAAAGATTTTATGTTGTATGGTACTTAACACGCTTCCCCGAGCGAACGTCCTTGAGTGTTCGGTTCTTCTCTGTCCCAACACTTTGACCCGCTTTGTCCCGCTCCCTCCGCACGCCCTTTTGTCAATAATTCACACGTGGGGGGTGGAGCGGGAGGAGTGGTAAAGAAATAACGAGGTTGAATATACGTAAGTACGACATGGTGTGTGGTACTTTAGTACGTGCAGTAATTTTATCTCACGAAGTGACGCGCGCTTTACTTGTGGTAACCAAGTGTCCAAACACGCTGATGTGTGCGTGAAGAAGAGTAGCGTCAGCACATCACATAGCACAACGACTTTGCCCTAGTCAGTGCCATTGCACTGATACATTCCGCTCGAGATAAATGCCTACAGCTCGCGACAACACAGTGTTGACTAGGAACTATCGCGCTCAGCGAGACACGAACGCGTCTTTTTTATTTAATTTTTGATTTTGTGCACCCTTCGCAGGTCGGCAGCAACCCTAACTGCCCTAACGTGGTCAGAAGGAATAAGAGTTACGCGATAGAAAGAGAGGCAACTTGTAGGTTAATATAACTTGTAGGTAATATGCGTTATGCGACCTGAATTGCACTTTATTGTGTCGTAGCAAGAGTCGCTTTTGTGCCCTTGTCTCGGACGGCTCTGACAGTTCCTGCGCTTACACACATATTCACAGCGTGTTTGTTTTAACCACAAAGGCCACGGAATAGAAAACAAAACAAGTGGAAGTGCCCACGCAGACACAATTATGCGGAAAAAATGTAAAATAATAACAACCTTGGTCTGTTGTAATAAATCTTAATTTTGTATGAACAACAAATTCAACTGCGACCAAAATCTTATTTGTTGTTCATACAAAATTAAGACTTATTACAACTGTCGGCAGTTGATATTATTTTACATTTTTTCCGCATAATTGTGACACGGATAGCGCGTGGGCACTTCCACTTGTTTTTTTTCTATTCCGTGCGTTGGGCGCAGAATGTGTGCTTTAGCCGTTTAGCCCTGCTGATCCTCGCTGACTGGCTTATCTGAAAAAATGGGCATGTCAAGCAAATAAAAAGGTGAATAATTTTATACTATTATAGTTACTTTATCAAACGAGAAATTGTGTTGTGTTTCTGGAGTCAGCGAGGAGGTGCATTAGAGAGAACAAAATATATAACCCTGCAAGAATTATAAACTAAAGGACCAAAAACTAAGCTAAGCTAGTTTAATTTAGCTCACATAGCTGGCGTAGTTTTTCATAAACTATGCAAACTAAGCTGTGTAAACTAACTGAAATATGTAAAGCTAAGTTAGTTGTGTATACCGAACCGGAGCTACGGGAGCTATGCTAAGCACCCCCCACCCGCCAGCTATTGTGAGCTAAGCTAAACTAACTTAGCTTAGTTTATGGTCTGCAACCCGCTTAAACGTTAGCTAAAAACAGCTTTAAGAGTAAGAATAGATGGATGTATTATGTGATAAATATTATGGGTTTTAAGAGGAGGTAAATACTGAGATGACGGCTGATAGAGATATACAGGATTATTTCAAATTGGCTAGCTAAACTCCGCAGATGAAAAAACAAAAAAAAAAAAATATTTGATGATTTTTTTTGTGAGGTCATCAATCACAGTTATTGTAGTCACTTGAAATATCAATTTACAATCTGTTTTTTTTTGTGTTAACTTCACAGACGTGATGGTGACGATATCTAAAGACAATAAAACATAAGAAAACAGTTTCTCTAAACTCATACTTGTATTCAAGTAACAACACTAACAGCGGTCGTTGACCTCCAAAAAGAAAATCAAATCTTTTTATTTTTTTTATATTATGGTGTTTAGGTATCGATACCCATCGCGTCTGCAAAGTTTAGCTAGCCTATTTAAAATGACCCTGTCAATCAATCTGCCTAGCCTTTTCCCAACTATGTTGGGGTCGGCTTCCAGTCTAACCGGATGCAGCTGAATACCAGTATTTTACATGGACCTCCACAACCCAGTTACTGGGTAATACGATACCCCTTGGTAAGACTGGTTGTCAGACTTTCGGGCTTCTGACGACCCGTAACGGCTGTCAAAGATCCACGAATGACAGCCGGGACCAACGCCTTAACGTGCTTTCCGAGGCACGGAGGAGTCTCGGTATGAAAAGATGGTCACCCATCCACAGACCAACCTCGGCAAGCGTAGCTTTACCTGATGGATCGACCCGTGCGGCTGTTATTACTTAGCCACAAGCTCCTCCAAAATGACCCTGTATGTCTATGTAAGTAAGAAGAAAAAACATGTAAGGATATGGTGATAAGGTGATGGATTAAATTGATAAGTGTCGAGTTTTACGAAGGAAAAGATACTAAAATCTTTGTTTTATGGTTTGTGCACTCACCTATACTTCCTCAAGTTAAGTTCACCAGTTCTGGACTTAGATACACACGATCTAAGGTATCTTTGATAATCACGTTCTGGGGACAAACAGTCATTGTAAGCAGTTTTCCTTTGCAAGTGAACAGGCCGGCACCAAACACACACATTGGGCCCAAGTGGTGGATAGTGGCCCACTGCATCCCACAGAGAGGAGGACCGAGCTCCAAAAGTGAGAAAATCATATGCTGATCATTTTATGTTAAGTTTTGATTAAACTGAGGTGAATCCCACCCAGGATGCGGGACAAAATTCAACTAACTAGGTGTTAAAAATGGCACGAATAGTCGCGTGACTTCTGCTCATTTTATTTAAATTGCTTACTGGGCCTGCTCTTGACCTCGATTACGCCTGATGGAAAGCGATGGATGAGGTCTATGATGGAACGAGCATGCCATAGATGCCTGTTCACTTTTTCTTTGAAGGCAAATGGGTAATATGTGGAAGAGAACACAGAGGCTCGCAGAGAGTTCCACACTTTGGCTTTGCACGTAATAAATGTGGAAGGAAAGCGCTGAGTACGACTGGTCGGGATATCAACCAAGTGAGGATGGGTACCCTGCAGTACGTCTGGTAGTCCGGTAGTAAAAGGGCGATGGTGGGATCAGGTCGTGGAGCTCCTGCGTACACTTTCCGAAGTACAGTATGTAGAAGACCGGCAGGCAAGCAACATTACGCCGATGAGCCAGGCTGTGAAGCCTAGCCACCAACGTCTCGTCACCCATAAGCCTCTTTGCTCTGCGTTCCACTTAGTCCAGTGCAGCAAACTGGTATTTTGCTGAGCCATCCCATAAGTGGCTGCAATACTCGATACAGGAACGGGCCTATGCTTTGTACAGACTTAAAAGCTGTCCAGATGTGATGTATCGCCTCACCTTATTTAGGAAGCCCAGCTTCTTGGATGCAGTCTGTGCTTTTGACTCGATGGTTGAGTCGAAGTTGAGACCAGACGTCAACTTCATGCCCAAAAGCTCTAGGCGGTCGATGACTGGTACAGATGCACCTCAGAAAACAGCAGATAACTAAAACTAGCTCATTTTGGCAGTGAAAAGACACGCCTTTGTTTTCAGAGCATTGAATTTGACTAGTTTGTCGTCGCCCCTTGAGGATACGAGATTTAAGGTCAAATTCATTTGTTCCACAATGGCCTTTCTAACTCGAAGGCCACGAGTCGCAACGTTTAAAGCAAATTCGCTCTGTGCTGCTAGCGTTAGCATCGATAGTTTTAAAACAAATGTATGTGTTCAACCTCAAAAGGCCACAAACCAGCGCTGCAAATCGTAGCGAAATTTGCTGTGAGAGAATTTGCACGAGTTTACAAGAGCGTTGGGAACAAACTGCATAAGGAAGTTCTATAGCGTATACGAAACAGTCGCGTCATAGAATAGATCATCGTGGATGGATGGTCGTCGTAGAATAGATCACCTCGAGCACTAGCGTTCGGAACAAATTTGTTTTTTAGTAGTGGGTAGCTCTGAGCGCTGAACAGCAGCCACAAGCGGGGCGAAAGTTTCGTGCCCAGGCATAAGAGTAGCTGTTTCATCTCTGCTGGCTCTTGCACTGGACAGGTATCTTTCTAAGACTGTTCTGCCATCTGCGTACCCGATAGCACAAAGCTGTAGCAGGTCGTTAATGTACAGCAGAAAGAACAGAGTCGTAGAAAGGCTATTTAATTGATGTGGGTGTTCCTCAGGGGTCTGCTGAGGAACACCGACATCAATAGCCATATGATCCGATGAGTAGCCTTCTATGACCACTCTGATCGGTCAATCACGCAGGAAGTCGGAAATCCAGTTGCAAATGTCAGCAGGGGTGCCGGATGCGGGAAGCTTACCCAACAGACTGGCATGCCATACCTTGTCAAAGGCCTTTGAGATACCAAGTGATACAGTAAGGGCTTCGCCATGCCTCTCAATGGCCTCGCACCAGCAATTCGTAACATACACAAGAAGATCCCCAGTTGAGCGACTACGTCGGAAGCCATACTGGTGGTCACTGAGGAGCACATTGTCTTCCAGGTATGCTAGCAGCTTATTGTTAAGTATCTACTCTTTCCATCACAGTATGGAGGTTATGGTGATTGGTCTATAGTTGGCAGTATCGGCACGGTTACATTTTTTGGACACTGGCTGCAGATTAGCAAGCTTCCAGGACTCCGGCACTTCTCCAATTTTTAGATAGAGGCGATTCAAGACACTCTGGAGCACAGCTTTTCAGGACAATTGTGGGTATTCCATCAGGACCGCTGGATTTATTCACGTTCAGACCGCAAAGGACCTTACGGACCTCTTTCAGGTGAATCGAGATCTCCGACATTGCGGATACATAAAAATAATCGACGCGAGTAATCATGCCCTACGTCCCACTCGGGATTTGCCTTAATTTGACCAGTCCTTTAGACACACAGAAATTGATTTTTTATCTACACATATCCGGCTTAAGCCTGTCGTTAGCTGTCATCCACTTGATGCTAGGGATTGACAATAGTGTCAATCCTTAGCATCAAGTGGATGGCAGCTCACGTTAAGCTCCCTTCACCTACGTTTTCACAGTGATATTTTTTACAGAATAGATCGGCTGAAACTAGCTGATCTATTCTGTAACAATCTCTACCACTTACCATTCTCAAAAGCAATCTGATCCCTCGGAAGAGGCATAAAAGGTGGCTCAGCCATATTCAAATTATCAAGTTCTTCTTTCTCCTTGTCAATCTTCAAAAATCTAATAGACAAACAATATATTAATATAATAAATGTACGAGACAATGCGTTCTTGACACCTTTCAGTTTCTGACACAATATGTGTTTTGCGAATTTGATTTTTATTATTACTACTAACTTGTCCAAATGCCAAGTGTCAGAAACGAATTCTTTAGACGGCTGGACTGATAATATGGTAAATATTGGGTTGGCTAATAAGTAATGAGCGACATACAACTATTTTATTTGTATTTATTTATTAAATGAATAATGGTTAATCATTAATAATATATTCACCGTCGTTTTCTACTACCATTCGCCATCGATCTGGCAAAGAGTGAATGGCGTCCGCATAGAACTTCGTTGGTTTTGGATTGAAGAAGTCATCTATGTATTGTTTCAAGTGTAGTTCATCGTCAAAGCTTTTTTCCCGTAAATTATTACTAAGTGATCGGAACAAGTTGAAATCAGTTGGTGCTAAGTCCGGCGAACATGGAGGGTGGGGTATTATTTCCCAATTGAGCTCCAATAGTTTTAGCCTGGTACTCTAAGCAATATCCAGCCGGGCATTGTCGTGCAGGAAAAATATTTTGTCGTGTTGTGGACGTTTGCGATGGATGGAGCTTCAGTTTTTCGAGTTGATCACAATATACTGTTGCTGTAATCGTAGTATTAGTAGGAAGGAATTCCCAGCTTATTACTCCATGTATATCCCACCAGACAGAAAGCATTACCTTGCGAGGATGAAGATCACCTTTTGACGTTGGTTTTCCCTGTTCTTTACATTTGCGTGTGTGATTAACATAGAGAACCCACTTTTCATCTCCAGTGACAAGATGATCTAACCAATTAAATGTGCGGCGGAAAGATAAAAGTTGTACACAAATCTCAGCTCAGTAGATCAGCTGATCTTTACTTAATTGATGGGGTACCCAAACACTATATTTGTAAGTCTTTCCCAAACAATGTAAATGATTTTCTATGGTGCCATGAGAGCACTCGAGCTGAACAGCCACATCGCGTGTAGTTCTTCGAGGATCTTCTTCGATTAATAGTTTTAATTTATCGATATCTATTTCCACGGGGCGCCCAGACCTTGGTTGATCGGTTAAGGAAAAATTGTTATTGCGGAACCGTTGAAAAGAAAGAAAGAAAATACGTTTATTTGCGATAAACATGACGCAAAGGAATAAAATAACAAAATAAAATAATTAAAGAACAAGTCTGGGGAAAATATGCGTCACATTCACGCAAAACGGAACCAGCGCTTTGCTGTTGCTTCGGAGACTGCATCGTGAGCTATCCTTTGACATATATTACGTGTAGCTTCTGCAGAAGAATGCCCAGATTGAAACTCATATAATATACAATGTCGTACGTGGGTTTTTAATATCACTCATTTCTTTGTGAACTTTAACGCACTAACAGCCAAACTATCAGTAACGCGCATGAGCACGACTCGCTCTTTATATACCCTCTGCTACAGAACGTTCTCGAACCTTTCCGAAAATTCTAGAAATTATAAACTAAAACGCTCATTACTTATTAGCCGACCCGATATGTTGTCAGAATATCCACTAAGCTACTTATATAACATTAGCAATATAAAAAAATATAATATTTAATTCATTGTACGTATGTCAACGGGTAAAACCCATGTTCTATGTTATCGGGTTTGGTTTCCGCACTTAATCCTTCAAGTGGACCATTGTGCGTGAGCCATAGCGGCCGTCGGGGTTTATTCCAACCAGCCCACCTCCCTCCAGAAGTTGGTCACGGCTTCTGGTCTGTTCAGAACGGGTAAAACCCATATTACATCAAATAAAATTTCAATGCAATTTAAATAAATGGATGAGTAGGTTTAATTTACCAAATTAAATATTAAAATCCATATTCCCTCAAATAACTAAATACACAGTGCTAACATGAGAGAACTCACACGTTAGTTTTGATGAAGGCCTCCAGCTCCCGAATCCTCTCGCGGAGTTCCCTGTAAAACTTTTGCCTTGCATCTTCCTGCTGCTTCTTGAGTTTTTGACTCTCTATCATCTCCTTTACGTTAAACGTGAAGAGATCTGGAACATTCACAAAATGACCAAAGTGATAAAAGGATCTTTTGGCGCTTTAGAGCCTCCGTAGACTACAGACTTTCTATCGGCCGATAGTTTGGTCGGTTTCGCCTGCCCGCCCACGTCCAATAATATAATCGGTGACCGATTTTCTTGGATGCCCCTTTCTATTTATATAAGTGCGAAAGGGAGATAAGACAAAAATCGGTCACCGATTATCGGACGTGGGCGAGCAGCCTTCTTGTGTGCAAGTGCGCTCATTGTAACGATTCGGTATCGGCCGATAAAAAAGTTTGATGGGCTACACGATTGCCTTCAAACTGAACTGTCGGCGAACTATCAGCCGACTGCTAAAACAGTATGGTGATCTTACACGCGCGCACACTAACCGATTACTTAGTCGGCGGTCCCAGCCGATAGTTCCAATTTCAATTTATCTTTATTGCAATCCATAATGTACACATACAGGTGGTAAGACCGTGCTTTGGCGCCGGATGGTCATGTGTATTTTTTATGATGGCCCCGTCCAGTTCTACTCCATCACTGCTTGTCGACAAGTCGATCGTAAATTTTATAAAAATCTAATAAAGCCCCGCGCTTTATAAAAAAATATAACTTCAAACAGTCGAGAGTCCCAACCGACTGTTATATGCGTACTCACCACCAACTCGACTGTTTAATTAGCTCAGTGTGCGCGCTAGTAGCCTAACCCGACCAAACTATCGGCCGATAGAAAGTCTGTAGTCTTCGGGGGCTCTAAGAAATAGACCAAACTATCGGCTGATAGAAAGTCTGTAGTCTGCCGGGGCTCGAAAAAATCGAACAAACTATCGGCTGATAGAAAGTCTGTAGTCTTCCGGGGCTCTAAGAAATCGATCAAACTATCGGCCGTTACGTTTTTAGTTTTTGTATAGTCACTGTTGTATAGAATCAAATTTTTTAACTGAACCGACAGCTGTGCTGCTCGGGAGTTTCCACTTTAGTTTAGTTAGCCACTTCTTCTTCCCAGCTAAAGCACTAGGAAGTGGTGAAGGGCGGGCGTTTTGGGGGACTGTCTTTTGTAATTTTGACGTTTGAAAAGTGCTGATTCTCAGCCTAGTTAGAATAAATGTCTTTTGATTTTTTTTTTTTTGAGCCTATAGAAACTTTGTAGTCTGTGGGGATTCTTAATGACGAGGGGCGTTGTTGGTAAACAGATATTAAATATTGCTTTGAGAAATTGTATTGAAAACCAAGATGGCGACCTTATTTCAGCTTTTGGCTACGCGCTGAAAGATATTTGTACAGCTCCATTACTGCCTAGCCTTTTCCCAACTATAATGTGGTCCGCTTCCAGTCTAACCCAGCCGAATACCAGTATTTTACATGGAGCGACTGCCTATCTGACCTTTACAACCCAGTTACTGGGTAATACGATACCCCTTGGTAAGACTGGTTGTCAGACTTTCAGGCTTCTGACAGCCCGTAACATTTGTTAATGAACTACGAATGACAGCCGGGACCAACGGCCTAAGGCGCGTCGCCGGAGGGTGCGGGGGCTTTTCCACGCTACCCCCGCGCCTCCCTTCCCATACCCCCCGCACCCCCGTGCCTCAGAAAGCACGTTAAGCCGTTGGGATATAGATCTTGGTATATATTATATTGTATGAAAGTTTAAAATACACACCTTCATATCGTTTAGGCATATCAAACTTCAAGGCGTAAGATCTGGATTTTTCGCTCAGCAGGTCGATCATAGATTGGGCCGCGCGCACGCAGACGCACGACCCGTCTATTATTGTAGGCAGTAACACTGTCACTTTCATGGATGGGAAGCATAGTTTCACTGGTTCCCTGAAAATAATTTTAGAGTTTAGGAGGAAAACAGGATCTATAATAATAATTATTAGGACGAGTTCAAACTTTAGTCCTAGTTTTAAACTTTAACCATCGATCATCGCGAGTTTCATTTTGAAGAAAGTAACGTTCATAATACAGTTTTTAGGGTTCCAGACAGACAGATTCAGACAGGCACTCGTGTGTCTGTCTGTCTGTCCGTCTGTCACAGCCAATTTGCTCCGAATCTAATGGACCGATTAAGTTGAAATTTGGTACACATATGTATTTCTGTGACCCAAACACGGACATGTAACGTAAATAAATAAATTTTGTATATGGGGGTCAACTTTGGGGGGCAAATGAGAAAATGAAAAAAAAAAGATTTGCAAACTGTACCGTGTGACATATCAAACGAAAGGGCTTACTGTGATGGTCTCAAATATCATTTTTTATAATTTTAAATTAAACCATTTTAAAGTTATTTAAGAAAATAGACGAAAGTTGACCTTTGCCCCCCTTTTCTCCGAAAGTACTGAGCCTAAAATTTTGAGAAAAAAATACAGAAAATAGTTCAGTACCTATAGATTACAAGAAAACCTATAAAAAGTCGATGGTCTTAAAAAAAACATGGTAAATCTCTCAATATCTAACTAACATTTGTCCATAGTTAAACAAAAAGGAGCCAACCCACATTAGGTGTATGTGGGTTGGATTCTTTTCGACATTTGTAGTTGGAATGTATGGGAGTACATGTTTTTTTTTTTCATCTTTTTTTTTTTCGTGGTTGGGAAATCATCAAATAACTTCTCCCGCTCTGGGTGGAGCGGAAGGGCGTGTCAGACTTTTACTGACTAAAACCCACCCGTGTTCCTTCAGTTGCCTATGCCAGGGCCACGGTATCTTTTTCAAACAACCCGCGACCCCAGCGGCATCGGCCCTATTGGACCCCATCTTTTGCTGACATCTCTTTGAGGCGCGCGTGGAACACAACGCGCCGTCGACCCGGGCCTGGTCCTCACCGGACGGCGAGCTACCCACTACTCACCGTCCGCAAGCCCGCGCCTACGGTGGCCGGGAATCGGCTATCGTTTCCCGCCGCCCAGGGACATGTTTTTCACCTACAATGTTAAGTTTGTTCTTGGGATAAATTCATCCCAACTACGGAACCCTTCATTGTGCGTGGTCCGACACGCAGTTGACCTGTTTTTTTTTTTTGTAATTAGAACTTTAATTTCGTGTTTAATTATAAACTTGGGTGGTCCAGTGGTAACGACCCCGACTTACGAGTGTTTAAGTCGTGAAATCAAACCTTGGCAGGTCATTATTACGTAGAGGTTTCATCCAATGGGCAAACTTATATCTTACTGGCATATATTATCTATGACATTCGAACGGTCCCTTTTATAGAAGGCGTTTAGAGTTTGTTCTTGGGAGACGTCAGCGAGGCGCAGCCCCTGGGCGAATATAGGCACGTTGCTTTTGAAATAGAAACAATATACAGGGTTAATGGTAAAACACCAACAACCTCTTAAGGGATCATTGTATTCATCATTAAGAACAACTTTTACTATGAGCCTAAACCAGAAATCGCGAAAAAAATCAGCTGTTCAGTACATTTATATTCGCATAATTCGTCAAAATGTACTGAACAGCTGATTTTTTTTCGCGATTTCAGGTTTGGTCCCATAGTGAAAGTTGTTCATAATTTTTTTTATTTTTTTTATTTGTGATGGGTTTGGTCTTGACTCTAGTCTAGGTCAGAGGTGACAGAGACAAAGTCGACGATGGAGTGAGCTTACCCAGAAGAAGCCTGTTCACTCTCACTTTGAAGAGATTAGGGTTGTATACGTTCGGAAACACAGACGCAGGTAGTGAGTTCCACTCTTTTGCTGTGCGCATTATAAAAGACATTTGGAAGCGCTTAGTGCGAATTGGTGGAATAGCAACCAGGTAGGGATGGTAACTGGCAGTGCGTCTAGATGTCCGGTGGTAGAAGGGGGCCGGTGGAATGAGGTCGTGGAGTTCTCGGGCACACTCTCCGAAGTACAATCTGTAGAAGACCGACAAGCAGGCAACCTTGCGGCGATGAGCCAAGCTATGAAGCTTGGCATCCACCAGTTTTACGTCGCCAATGAGCCTCTTAGCTCTGCGTTCCACCAAGTCAAGCGCGGCTAGTTGGTACTTAGCTGATCCATCCCAAAGGTGACTGCAATACTCCATGCAGGATCGGACTTGCGCTTTGTAAAGGGTTAAAAGCTGTCCAGGCGTAAAGTATCGCTTCACCCTATTTAGGATGCCCAGTTTCTTGGCCGCAGTTTGGGCCTTGTACTCGATGGTGGCGCCGAAGTTGAGACCAGATGTCAACTCCATGCCTAGGAGCTCAAGTCGATCAGTTACAGGAACAGATGTACCCCGAAAAGTAGGAGTTTGGGCGAAACGACTCTTTTTAGCGGTAAAAAGACACGCCTGCATTTTGGTGGCGTTAAAAGAGACCAGATTATCATCACCCCACTGGGAGACAAAGCTTAAGGTCAAATCTGTCCGCTCTACCATGGCCTCTCTCAAGGAACGAACTTCAGCCCCGCTGGTTTTTGCGCTGGACAAGTATCTCTCTGAAACTGTACTGTCATCTGCGTACCCAACAATACCAGGCCGAAGCAGGTCATTGATGTGCAGCAGGAAAAGAGTTGCAGAGAGAACAGACCCCTGAGGAACTTCGGCATCAATAGCCATAAGGTCAGAAGAGCAGCCATCAACAACTACTCTAATCGACCGTTCACTAAGGAAATCTGATATCCAGCTACAAAAATCAGCCGGGATGCCATAAGCAGGAAGCTTGCTGAGCAGAGCAGCGTGCCAGACCCTGTCAAAGGCCTTCGAGATGTCAAGCGATACAGCCAGTGCTTCGCCGTGTTTCTCGATGGCTTCGCCAAAGCAGTGCGTGACATACACAAGAAGATCGCCAGTTGACCGTCCCCGGCGAAAGCCATATTGACGGTCACTGAGAAGATCATTGTCTTCAAGGTAGTTCAGCAACTTATTGTTCAGTACCCTTTCCAAAACTTTGCACAGAATGGAGGTAATGGCGATCGGACGGTAATGGGCAGGGTCTGCACGGTCGCCTTTTTTGGGCACTGGTTGTACATTTGCAAGCTTCCAGGATTTCGGCACCGTTCTTTTTTCAAGAGAGAGGCGGAACAAACGTGTCAATACAGGAGACAGTTCAGGCGCACACTGCCTCAACACTCTCGCTGGAATGCCGTCAGGCCCGCTGGCCTTGTTCACGTCTAGACTGCACAATACTCTTCGGACCTCTTTAATGTGTACTGCGATCTCTGGCATCGAGGAGTCACAATGAGGTACAGTAGGTGGTTGCTTTGAGCCAGCGTCCAGACGTGAATTGCTTGCGAAGAGAGATGCAAATAAATTTGCCTTCTCAGTTGCAGAGTGAGCCAGCGACCCATCAGGTTTCATCATAGGAGGTAAAGTAGGACGACAGAAATTCGTTTCAACCGCTTTAGACAGGGACCAGAACTGTTTACTACCCGGAGGGTGCGAAGCCAGCCTGGTCCCGATATGTCCGACATGGTCAAAACGTGCCCTACGCAAAACCCGCTTGCAGAACTTGGCGGCAGAATTAAAGGCTCTCTTCTTCGCGCGAACCCTGCGCGCTCTAACTTTGCGGTCGCGGGCCTTGACCCAGGCTTGGTAGGCAGTCTCTTTTCGGGCCTCAGCGTGGGCACATTCTGCATTATACCAAGGCCGGGATTTGTGACCGAGCGGGATGTCGGAGAATGGAATAAAATATTCCATCCCCTGCCGAATCACGTCCGCAACCGCGTCAGCACAGCGCGAGGGGTCACCCGAGGAAAAGCACACTTGCCGCCATGGATAAGACGCAAAAAAGTGCCGCATCTCATCCCAGTCTGCTGACCCGTATCGCCATACTCGCCTCGTGCCTCTAGGGCTCTCATCTGGAGGAGAGCAGGTTGATATGGATTTCACCAGACAGTGGTCAGAAGTTCCCAGCGGGGCTGAGACCGATACTGAATGACTGTCCGGATCAGATGCCAGCAGAAGGTCCAAGCAATTGGGTGTATGGCCGTCAACATCCGGTACCCGCGTTGCCACATTCACCATCTGGGTTAGATCTAGCGTTAAAGCAAAATTGCGCGCCTCCAACCCAGCATGGTCAGTTTTCTGGTATGGGAACAACCATTCTTTATGATGGGCGTTGAAGTCCCCCAGAAAAATGAGCTTCGCCGTTGGGTACCGTTGCTGGGCTACGTCAGTCGACTCCACGAGGAAATTAAAGAGCGCTGTTGTCTCCTGGTCACCGCTATGCGATCGGTAGATGCCGATGTAGAGAGATTTCTCCACGCCAGTATCCACAAGTAGCCATATGGCAGAGAAACCCGATTTCTCAAAGCAACGGAGACGACGACAACAAATGTCATCGCGGACGTACACACAGACCCCAGCTTGCTTCTTGAACTTGTGTTCAAGAGAGTACCCCGGGTAGTTGAGGTACGCCACGTCCGACGGGGTTGTTATCTTCGTCTCCGTTAGGAAAAACAGGTGCGGCTTCTCGGTCTCAAGGTGGTGATGGACCGAATCGAGATTGGAGTGCAACCCCCTGATATTAGTGAGGTGCACTTTTAGTGGGAGGAAGTGCAGCCGTTGTTTTACCTTATTTTTCTTCGCTTTGTGTGTCATATTGAGTGGAGTTGTTGGGGAAAAAGTCGACTTGTCGAGGCGCCGCTCAGTGATCCAAGTGGAACACTAGAGCCAACCAAACCTACGGGGAACTCATCTGGAGACTGCGGGGACGCCCGAACCCCCCCGGATATGGCCACCGGGTCCTCCCATCCAATCGCCGGCTGGCACGGTGGAGCATACCGGGATTTTTCGCGAGTTGGCGGGGCAGCCTTTGGCACGTGGCTGGCGTGCTACTTGGGCCCCCTACTGACTGCGGTCGGCCAACGGCTGGCACCGTGCTTCGGATCCCGCTACCCTCCAAAATGAGTTACCCGGCTAGCTGACTCAGAGACCACAACCGGTGCCAAACAGCGCAACTGACAATCTCCTTCTCCCCCAAAGGCACTGGCACTCCCACACACCGACGGAACACAGCAAGCTGCTTGGCGCCGGACTCCGGTGGGATGGTGGTCGCGAGCCAGGCGGCCCCTTGCGGAGCCTACCACCGCTAAGTGGGATCGTTCAGCCGTACCACAGGCAAGCCTGTGGTGCCGTTGCCCGGGGTGGACCACTAGGAGGTAGATCCCAAAACCACCCCAAAAATAATTATAAGTACAATGACCCCTTAAGAGGTTGTTGGTGTTTTATTAATAACCCTGTAGAAACTTCTTTTAAATATAACACAGTCTAATGTGAACAGCATAATATTATTTATCAGATCAGATCCCGAAAAAAGTAAAAAATCCTAGTCGGGGATTTTTACAATCATTATTTCAGCCGTAAGACGTCCACTGCTGACGCCAGATCAATCGTGATTCTGTGATTCTCGCATCCAGCGGATTCCCGACCTTCACACCAGGTCACCAGTCCACCTTGCAGAAAGCTTACGAACGCTGCGGGTTTCGGCACGCGGTCTCTACTCAACACCTTTCGGCCCTATTGGCAATCCGTTTGCGAACAGTTTGCCCTGCCCACTGTAGTTTGAAAATTCTTCGGGCTATGACCAAGGTACAAAGTAATTCACAAGCTACTCACGGTTCAGGCTCCACTGCCTTTGGTTTCCTGGTAGGCCACTTGATAGCCACCCAGATGTTGAGCCTTAGACCTTTGAATTCTCTTTGGTACGTAGATACTTTTGTGGATTCCGAGACTAGATTTTTCTCCAGATCTCGGAGAAGAGTGTACGACGTCATTTGTATAGCTAAGGCAAGTTGGGCTCTGAGGGCTAAGCGGACCTGGAAATACGAGTAAGAAAACGTCACACTAGAATGAACTACACCCACATTTCGCCAGATATGCTTATATTTTCTTTAGTCGTGACTGAATGATGAACGAATGAATGAATTGAATTATGAACGTCATCATATACAGGGTTATTGGTAAAACACCAACAACCTCTTAAGGGGTCATTGTACTCATCATTATGAACAACTTTTACTATGGGACCAACCTGAAATCGCAAAAAAAAATCAGCTGTTCAGTACATTTTGACGAATTATGCGAACATAAATGTACTAAACAGCTGTTTTTTTTTCGCGCTTTCAGGTTTGGTCCTATAGTAAAAGTTGTTCATAATGATGAGTACAATGACCCCTTAAGAGGTTGTTGGTGTTTTACCAATAACCCTGTATAACTATATTATATTCTTTGTCGAAATGGAAGACCTCGAAGACCTCTTGGCAAAGTGGCATCTAGTGGCATTAATTTTCATGAAACCCCTCATTGGTTACCAACAATAGCGCTCGCGTCGCCAAAAAATTCTTGTACAGACGCCAGCAAATCAAGCTACTACAATCTGTCAAATGTCTGTAATAGATTTTCTACTTTATTGCTAAAGCATTAGGTTCAAGGTTGATTGGGAAAATTTTACAGTTTTGGGTAGCTTGATGTGCTGGCGTCTGTACATAGCACTGTTAGTCTGAATCTAGAGTTACCTCATCATAATTCTCGGTCTGTCTTTTAGTGAACTGTCTGTTATTTCCACGAAAACTTTCCAACATTTCCAGGATCTGTAAGAACAACATTCAGCATCTAAGTAACATCAACATTTTTTCAATTTTAATGTATTTATTCATTTAAAAATCATCAAGTCTCAAAAATTGCAAAGAATGTGCGCAATATGGAGTTATAGAATTATGGAGAAATGTTTTGACGCTGCGTGAGCGTGCGTGATCCATCGCCGCCCGTTCGATGTCCACCGCGCGCAGAATGGATGGAAAGCAGCACATGAAGAAATTTTTTGCTCTGTTGGTGTAATTGCTGTATGGCGTTCCAGTGAGAGGATAAATAAGTAAATAAATAAATAAATAAATAATAAATAAATCAGCCGAAAGACGCTGTAAGGATTAATCTTATGAATGAATGAAATGCACCGAGCCCAGCGTGGTTTGACCAGTCTAGATTACTTGAATGAACTCGAAAGATTCACACTAGCCCCTGTTGCCTCATGTTACATGGTGCAACAGAAACCATTGCATATCAAGGAGTAGACCGGGGGGCGCGATGATGGTAGGGAGGACGTGCCCTTAGGATATGGAAGGATTATAGAGCCGTACAGGAATGCATCATACAGTAAACAATGGAATTCTGGAGTGACGGGTGATATATATGGATGGGCTCTTTTAATGACGTTGCCGCCAGGTTCTTACAAGTCCAGCTTCATTGGTATTCACCAATGAAGCTGGACTTGCAAGAACCTGGCGACTTTTGGCGGGGTTAAACAGCATTCTCGACGCTTTTTATATCACTGCTAGTCTAGTACGCCCACATTTCACCATATAAAAGCGCAAAAACTAGCGGGGCCGAAGTTCCTTCCTTGAGAGAGACCATGGTAGAGCGGAGAGATTTGACCTTAAGCTTTGTCTCCCAGTGTGGTGAGGATAATCTGGTCCCTTTTAACGCCAACAAAACACAGGCGTATCTTTTTACCGCTAAAAAGAGTCGTTTCGCCCGAACTCCTACTTTTCGGGGTACATCTGTTCCTGTTGACATCTGGTCTCAACTTCGGCGCCACCATCGAATACAAGGCCCAAACTGCGGCCAAGAAACTGGGCATCCTAAATAGGGTGAAGCGATACTTTACGCCTGGACAGCTTTTAACCCTTTACAAAGCGCAAGTCCGATCCTGCTGGTGGATCCTTAGCTTCATAGCTTGGATCATCGCCGCAAGGTTGCCTGCTTGTTGGGTCTTCTACAGATTGTACTTCGGAGAGTGTGCCCGTGAACTCCACGACCCCATTCCACCGGCCCCCTTCTACCATCGGACATCTAGACTCACTGCCTGTTACCATCCCTACCTGGTTGCTATTCCACCAATTCGCACTAAGAGTTTCCAAATGTCTTTTATAATGCGCACAGCAAAGGAGTGGAACTCACTACATGCGTCTGTGTTTCCGAACGCATACAACCCTAATCTCTTCAAAGTGAGAGTGAACAGGCTTCATCTGGGTAAGCTCACTCCATCATCGACTTTATCACTTCTGACCTAGACTAGAGTCAAGAGCAAACCCATCACAAATAAAAAAAATATAAGGTAGTTTCGGTATACATACCGGTAGAACTTCAATAAACTTCCTGTCTAATTCGTTATCATCCGCAATTTTATTCTCCTGCCAAACATGTAGGAATGTATTCAGCTCAGTCACGATTCTGGGATCCGGAAGACCATCACAACGAAGATATTGCTGCCACTGTAGGAATTACCAAAGGTTGAGTTATAAGCAGGGCCGTCTTTACCTGGCGGCGGCGGTGCAAGCCGATCGCCTTGTACAGTCGCGACCAAAAGTCGATAAGCAAACTCACAAAGCAATAGCTTGGCGTTTAGTTTGACTTAAGACCTTCTATTTTCAAGAACATAAACATGCATAATTATTGTCGTCAACAACTGATTGTAGTTCATAATTTCAAAGTTATAACATGTGTAAAGATGACCTAGCGGTTAAGCGCGTGCAGATAGATGCGTGAATCAGTGAGCCGTGAGTTCAAATCTCACGCAATACTTGACTTTTTGTAAGTTTTTACTTGATTGGAAGTAATGGGACAGAAATATAATATTCTTTATCTTGTTCGCTTGGTCACTCATTTCGTAAAGTTAGAACGGTAGATCATAGAAAACTGAATAAATAATTTCGATTTCTGTGAGGTAGACAACAAAAAATCCTATGAACGGTTACAAAAAAACTTCTTTTATCTAGTAGGAATGTAACGTCACAATTCTCTTAAGTTGGTTTGTTAATTTTATAAATAAGTAAATAAAACGAATAAACATTTTTGTTATTATTCAGCATGAATTTTTTATTTCAACCTTCCAACACCGAAAAGATAAATTAAAAATCACAAAAATAGTTAAATAATAATACAATAACTAATATTTAACTTCTTATAAAAATAAATAATAAATGAACATAAACATCTAACAAATTTTTGCTTAAAATAGTACAAATATATTATTATGGTTCCAAAGAAACAAAAAACAGTCCTACATTGTGATTAAGATTCGAACTCAGACTTCATTGATCGTGAAACCATTGCTTAGCCCAAACAGCTACCCAGCACATGTTATGTTTATGCGAATTTTAGCAATGCAATGATAAGAACAGGTCGCCACTATGACGAGTATTCTAAATGCAACAGAAATATAATGTTATTTCGCGTAGTACGACGACATGCGACAATCCATTAGTGTGTGTTATCTGCGGAATGTTGAGTGAGACATCGCTCATACACGCACACGTACTGGTTCGTGCTCGCACAGTTCATAGCAATGTAATCCTTAGCACGCTTATGGACTTTTAAGCGTTTACTGTACCTACCACTATATATCATGCGTTAATCACAATCACTTTAAAAATTACTTAACAAATATATACAGGGTAAATTTTTCAAGTGGGCGTGGATGGCCAAAACCGAAACTATGAGGAATAGCGAAAAGTACTCAAAGGAGTGTCGGGCTCGATTTTGATGAAAATTAAAACTGCATTATTGGATTTTTGATAAATCAATATCAAGGCTTAATAGGTAGGTAACATAAACAAAATAAAAAAAGTAGGTATTTTATTAAAAATGAGCTCTTTCCTTTAGTTTGCCGTATCTCATTACTTCCCAGAATTCGATACTTAAGCGACATTATCGAATGGTGTAATAATACAGTGTGTTTTTATTTTTCAAAATCAATATTTCTAGCCAGGAATCGATCCCGTTGGTTCGACTCCTGGCTAAAAATATTGATTTTTCAAAAATCCAATGATGCAGTTTTAGTTTTCATCAAAATCGAGCCAGCGAATTCTTTGAGTACTTTTCGCTATTCCACATAGTTTCGGATTTGGCCATCCACGCCCACTTGAAAAATTCACCCTGTGTACTTTATCCTACCTATACCTGTCAAAATATATATTATGTCACAGCAATAGAAAAACGTCGCTGTTTTGGAATGCGGCTACCTTTCGTTCAGCCGGATTTCAATTCGGAACAGTTTGGCATATCCGGCCAACTACTCATGTGGTTTGGCTCATACCTATTTGAGCGGAAACAGAAAGTAGTTGTGAGGGGTTATGAGTCACCGTATTATCTTTCCACCTCCGGGGTACCACAGGGATCTCACCTGGGACCGATTCTCTTTTTGATCTTCGTCAATGACATTGTTCATTCTGTGCGGCATAGCAAATGTTACATGTTTGCAGGTGATTTGAAGCTGTACAGGGTAATTAAAACAGACTGCGACGTTCTTCTTCTTCAGGAAGACTTGGATGCGTTGCAAGAATGGTGTCAACTTAATATGATAACTCTCAATGCAAGTAAATGCTATCACATGACTGTTACTCGTAACAAACAAGTACGAGCACCATCTTATGCGTTGAATGGGGTTCCTCTACAAAAGGTTGATACCATCCGTGATTTGGGTGTCCATCTCGACAGCAACCTAACTTTTGTCAATCATATTGACGCGATTGTAGCCAAAGCGTCAAAAATGTCGGGTTTTGTGAAGAGAACTTGTTCGGAGTTTCGGTCCATATCGACACTAAAAGTGCTTTACTACACCCTTGTCAGAAGCATACTGGACTACGCATCTCCAATTTGGAATCCCATATATCGTGTCCATATTAACAGGATTGAACGTATTCAGAGGGCTTTCACCAGGTACTTACGCTTTAGAAGCCCTAGTTGCCCTCATGACGCTAATTATTTCCAAAGGCTTAATCACTTCAGTATGTTACCACTAGAACAACGTAGAAGCACTTCTGATCAGCTCTTGTTTTACAAAATCATCCATAACCTGGTGGATGTACCTGAGTTATTATCAGAAATTAATACAACTGTTCCTAGGCGTACCTTAACTAGATCTCTGCGTAAAACAAATACCTTTCTTTATCTAGAACCAACCTTGGTCTCAATGCCCCCTTAAGTCGACTAATGGCTAATTATAATAAAATTGATATCAGCAACAATATTGATATATTTGCTGACTCATTTTCCCAATTTCGCAGAAAACTTTTAACTATTAGTTACGGATCATAACTTCATAACTTACTTTGAGTCCCTATTGTTTATTGTTATTATTATTTTAGTTTTTTGCCACATGTGCGGCCAGCCAATTTTTTGAACAATTTTTGGATTGTTCTCTTGTTGCATTCGTTATTGCGTCTACTGTTTTGAATATCAAATATGAATTTTACTGTTTTTTTTTTTAACTTTAATCTTAATGCTTTAATTTTATTTCTAATGATAAGTTTGATTTTAATTATTGGTTCTAATATCGATTATGATTTTGTTTTGATTTTTGTTTCTAATTAATTTTTCTATTCTCACTACGAGTAAAAAATCTTGTTAAAACATATATTTAAGAGGCTATTTTTCATGTACGCCTGTAAGTGACTAATTCACCATAACTTAATACATATGTTATTTATTATTATGTCAATATTCCTAGTGAATAGGTCGTTGGTGTACATTTCAAATAAAATAAAATAAAAATAAATACTTTCCCACTCTTCTGCAATGACTCTTTTTAGCTCCCTGATGTTTTGTGGAGCAGGTTGCACTGATCTTACCCGTCTCTTTAGAACATCCCAGACATGCTCAATTGAATTGAGGTCAGGACATCGAGCTGGCCAATCTAAACGACGACGGATCCCAACTTCTTGCATGTACGCTTCCACGTCGCCAGAACGGTGCAGGTGTGGGCGAGCATTGTCGTCCATAGAAATGGAATCTTCCCCAAGTGCAGTCAATGCGGGTTGTGCATATGGAATTAGAACTTCCATTATGTACCGGTGTGCATTTCATGTTCCATTTTCTATGAAAAGTAACTCCGTACGCTCTGTCGAATTAATTGCTGCCCAAAACACAACGGATCCTCCGCCATAAGGAGCGATTTCTTCGAAACACACTTCCACATAGCGTTCCCGTGGTCTTCGCAGAACTCGCCGGCATCGGTCCTCTCCACACAAAGAGATTCTAGCTTCATCAGAAAACAATACTTTATTCCAGTCCTCCAGAGTCCATGAAGCACAGTTTCGAGCAAACTGAAGTCGAGCAACTCGCTGCTCACGGACTAATTTAGGGTCCTCCTCCTCCTGATATTGGCAGCCAAAAGCCTCCTGACCGTCCACAAGCTAACTTCTACTCCTCTTACTTCTTCAAAGTTCTTCTTCAGGACCACACTTGACGACTTACGGTTCCGTAACGCCTGACTCACCAAAAAGCTGTCATCTCCTGGTACAGAACCAGGAGATGACAGCTCGTTTACAGCATCGTTTTCTTCCTGAACCGGGTCTTCTTTTGACCGAACTGGTCTCTTGATACCGTTGCCAAGTCCTCTGGACAGTTGAACGACTCACATTTAGCCGCTGAGACACGTAAGTTTGTGAACAACCTTCTTCAAGTAGAGCTATAATTTTACCGGCCCTTATCGCTTTATCATTCATATCAAAAAGTGGTAATTAATGTAAAAAGAAAGATTAAATTGTTTAATTTGCAGAACATACCCAAAAAGTTTTGAAATTTTAGTAATCAGTAAAAAAATCGTTTCAGCAATTCGCGTCATTAGTAAAGCAATTTTACAATAATCCACAATAACAATAATTTTTTTTTTGTTAATTTCAAAATTTAAATTTGGAACGTAAAAAATCATACCAGGATGCTTCAAATAGCATGCCGATACATCGTCAAATTAATAAAACCTCTTTCTTGTTCTTCTTCGTTGAAGTAGAGAAAAAAATCTAAAGTGCCCGTTTTTTATATATATATATATATATATGTAAACATCCGAATTGAGAACCTCCTCCTTTACGGAAGTCGCTTAAAACAGATTTTATCAACTCTCACTTCAAGTTACTACCACCAGGCCCGGGTCGACGGCGCGTTGTGTTCCACGCGCGCCTCAAAGAGATGTCAGCACTAGCTGAAGGGGTCCGCTAGGGCCGATGCCCGCCAGGGTTGCGGGTTGTTCGAAAGAGTTACTGTGGCCCTGGCACAGGCAAATGAAGGAACACGGGTGGGTTTTAGTCAGTAGAAGTCTGACACGCCCTTCCGCTCCACCCAGAGCGGGAGAAGTTATTTGATGATTTCCCATCCAAAAAAAAAGCGGTACCCCAAAAAAAATCATAAAATCTTTTTTATTTTGTCGTGTTTATTATTATATCGATACTCATCATAACTGCGGAGTTTCGCTACTAGGTGTTTTAGTTGGTCTTTTATAAAATACTTATTTATAATAATCAAATTGATAGTAAATAAATAAAAAAAAAAAACTATTATAAAACAAAAGTAACATAAAAAAAATATAATACAATCGTTCTCTCGACGATGACAGATTTATACCAAATCTGTCATCGTCGAGAGAACGATTGTATGTACCTATTATAATTTTTTTTTTGTTAGTTTTGTTTTATTTAATCAATTAATTTAAAAAAATTAAATATTTCTTAATCTAACCTAAAAGTAATTTGTTCAAACTCGGTATAGTATAGTAGTTTATGATAGGTAGTAAAACTATGACATACCTCAGCCTCTTGTGATTTTATGAGCTCCTCATTCATCTTTTGCTTTTCGAAACCTAAAAGAAATAATCAATAAGACATAACTGCTGATTCTGCTGAAGTGGTAGGTATTGCTATTTCTTTCTCGCAGCTACTACAAGAACGAGAGAGAAGTAAATAAGAGCCTTTTATACTTGTGTCACAATTATCATGCCATTTGTAATTAAACGAACCTCAAGTATTTCCCATTTTGTGCTCATAGAAATATTAAACCTTTAAAATAATAACTGCGCCTCTTTTAGTTAACCTTGAATAATTTCTATAAGACCAGAAAGTCAAAAAGAGGCTCAATTATTAAAAAAAGTGTGGATCATTAGAATAGCAAAAACTTTTTAGAGGTTCATTCCTTCAAAAAAACTGTTCATCATTAGAAGTCAATAAGTTTTTCGAGAATCAGTTAAATATTTCCCAATTATCATTTTATATGTAGCTGAATTAACTCCTGGGCCTAGGTCTACGCTTCCTAGAAGTGGTAGTACGTACTTCTCTGGACGAACTCCTTCACAAAGAGCCTTTACAGCTACTGAATGAAAGAGGATGCATAGATCGACATTATCATCAGCTTAATGCTGGACAAAGAGAACGCATAAATCAACATTATCATCAGCCTCCTGCTGGACAAAGAGGATGCATAAATCAACATTATCATCAGCCTCCTGCTGATCAATGAAAATGCACAGATCAACATTATCATCAACCTCCTGCTGGACAAAGAGGATGCATATATCAACATTATCATCAACCTCCTACTAGACAAAGAGGATGCATAAATCATCATTATCATCAGCCTCCTGCTGGACAAAGAGGATGCATAGATCAACATTATCATCAGCTTAATGCTGGACAAAGAGGATGCATATATCAAAATTATCATCAGCCTCCTCTTGGACAAAGAGGATGCACAGATCAACATTTTTATCAGCTTAATGCTGGACAAAGAGGATGCATATATCAACATTATCATCAGCCTCAGACGGACAAAGAGGATGCATAGATCATCATTATCATCAGCTGGACAAAGGCAGAGCAGCCTTTTTCCAGCCAAGAATTTAGTTAAATGACGTGCTATTGGATAACTAATAGCACGTCATTTTGTTTTTCTTTTTTTTTAAATTGGGTATGCTCTTGACTCTCGGGCGGAGGTGACAGAGACAAAGTCGACGATGGAGTGAGCTTACCCAGAAGAAGCCTGTTCCCTCTCACTTTGAAGAGATAGAGTTGTATGTGTTCGGAAACACAGACGCAGGTAGCTAAATTATCGGCTAATTTCATCCAGCTGCTACCAGCCACCCAGCGAAGATCGTCCCTCCATCTAGTCTAAGGGAGTCCTACATTACGCTTTCGAATTTGCGGTCTCCACTAAAGAACGCGTCTACCCCAACGGTCGGCTTAGAAGCCAGGAATACTCGTGCCAGTAACTTGCATGAAAGTGTGCAAGCTTGCATGCCGTTGTGCCAAAACCACTGCTTCTGATTGGTGGATGGATACGACATTGCATTCTGCAAGATCTTCGTGTTTCCGAATTAGCTCTAACGTCACGCCACAGAGACTCCCCACAGAGGCTAAGCTTCTTACACCCGTATTTATAAACAAGTAAAAGTGAGTACTTCAGTAAAAGTAATTACTCAAGTAACGATTTTTATTCTATAGTTTAGTAATTGCTTGAAGTTAGAACTGTCAAAGGTTAAAACTCTGAGGCAAGTAATAGTCACCATTTTCTTTACTTAAGAATTGAGAATTCGAACAATTTGCGTTTGAATTTGCAATGGAATGTTGATTCTTACTCAAGCATTTACTCAAGTCAGTAACGTACATTACTCGACTATAGAATAAGATTTTATAATGAAGAGCGCTCCATTTCTAGATATTTGCACTGACTAGACTGACTTGTAACGTTTGTTTGTAACACGTTTCTAAGGAATTCTAGAAACAGCTGACTGCCGAGTGGAGGATCGGTAGGCTTATTACCTATCTTGCAGAAGCCCAGCGATAGAAAAATATGCGCAATAATTGCTTTTAAATCGCAAATCGGTATTATGTATCAGCGATACGTCGTACAGATTTGCGATTGACAAGCGCATAATTACACTTACTTTTATTTCTTTTATCTCGAAAATGGTGTCCTATCGCAAACCTAACGAAAATTTTGCCCCCTTTATGAAACCTATAACCCTCTAAAACTCTACATGTACAAATCTAAACTTTTTGTATGGAAATTATGAAAAACATACCTAGTTTTTCATCATTTCCATACAAAAAGTGAAAAATTACATAAGTATAAAACATGTTGAGAATCGCATCTTCTCAGGCGCTACGGGTGTGACTCCGCAGTTGTATCAATATGCGTCTTAAAAAAAAAAAAATGATTATGATTATGACTAATATTTGTAAAAATTAAGAATTAAACAGAAAAAAATATCCTATGAAAAAACAAAGAATTCTGAATCGAATTATGTAAAAAAGTGAATTTCGTAAAGTGCAGTTGAGTCTTTCTACTTTGTTGCCATCGTACTGTCTACACGGTGACGTCATTTTTGTCTACTCTTCCGTCGACAAGACGCTTCTCTACGGTCCTCGTGCTAAGTCTGCTGGTAGATCTGTGCTTTTGTGCAAGTTACTTTTATGTTCTTTTCTAATCTGTGGTCACTGTCATATAGTCATCTCTTTCTTAATGGGCTATCTCGCTCTTCCCTTTTTGCACGTCTGCCATTGCAAAGTTCGTTTGTGTCGCTCTTGTATTCTTACTATTATTTAATAAACAACTGTTATTTTATGAAAAACCTCGTTTAATTTATCACTACTAAGGTTGGATGCATGAATACGTACTCTCAAACAGGTTCACAGCTTTTTGCAGAATGTCCTCCCTTATTTCCTGTTCGCCTGCCTCCTTAGCCATGAGTTCGATTCTTTCTCGTGCCAATCGGGCACGCTTCTCCTTTGCCCCTGCCAGTTTGGCTTGCCTAGATACAAGATTATCGTTAGAAATTAGAAAATCAACATTTTGCTTAGTCTTTTCCCAACAATTTTTATTACATGGATGGTTTAGTTCCTGCTCGATATGAGAAGATGTCTTTCCCCTGCAGTAGGAGGAGGCTGCCTGTCCGATGAAGCGGAGCGAGGCTACGGAGCGGAGAAACGAGGAAATCTCCGCTCCGCTCCAGGAGCCAGGATCCTATTGGTTAATACTTCTCCCGTTCTCCACTCCACCGCCTCGCTCCGCTTCAATAGACAGGCAGCCGTACATTTGGATGATGGCTGTCTGAGTCTGTCTGTCAGTGTTTAATAAATAACTAATAAGGTTGCCTGCAAGAAATCGCAGAAAGCGATAAAGTCGCCCATTGTATGTTTTGTAGTTTAGTTTATTTGTTGCTATGTATATATATTTATGGTGTACAATAGAGTATATATGTCTATGATATATGATTATGAATTTCGCTAGTTTATAATCTATCTCGCTATCGAAAATTTGTGAAGTGCAACAAACCATTTAATATTTAACGCATTCTTTTTCGATAGTTTATAATACAAGTGTATTATTTAAAAAAAAATGTTTTTAAATACAAGCTTTTATTAGTCTGGATATCATCTAGGACCGAAGTCCTTGTTAAGACAAATCAAATGAGCCCAAACTCGATAGGGTTGCATCGTTTTATTACTGAGTTCCCATGGCCACCTTCCGGCTCCATCATCAGATCAGCTCCATGTCATAATAATATTGCATTGTCATCTGATTTACATCTGCATGTACAATTTCAACTCAATCGAAAACCGGGAAGTGGGTCAAATTTAACTTGCGAGATTCGATTACAAACATCGGGACAAAGCTTGTAATATCCATGGAAAATCGACAAATTGTGAACTGGTATCAAACTTGCATGCGACGGAACGCACCTTGCGCTAATACTAAATAGCCAAGTAACTTCAACCAACTTGGAAGAAGGTTGGTCGCAGTTCTAACCTAACCTAAGCCGGTCGGTGTGCCCTGGCTTAGTTATTGTGACCAATTCGGCTACCGCCAAGACCTACCAATCAAGGACAGTTCACAATTTTACGAGTGATAAAATCGGACAGATTACGTATGCGTATATAAACCCTACCGGTAAGTGCAGGTTCTTTCACAATGTGACGATCATAGAAAATAAATACATCACATTGTAAGCAGAGGAGCTCGTGGCTAAGTAATAACAGACGCACAGGTCGATACATCAGGTAAAGCTACGCTTGCCAGGGTTGATCCGTGGATGGGTGACCATCTTTACATACCGAGTTTCCTCCATGCTTCGAAAAGCACGTTAAGCCGTTGGTCTCGGCTGTCATACGTGGATCTTTGACAGTCGTTACGGGTCGTCAGAAGCCCGAAAGTCTGACAACCAGTCTTCAAAAGGGGTATCGTATTACCTACCCAGTTACTGGGTTGTGGAGGACAGATAGGCATTCGCTCCATGTAAAATACTGGTATTCTGCTGCATCCGGTTAGACTGGATGCCGACCCCAACATAGTTGGGAAAAGGCTAGGCAGATTGATTGACATTGTAAGCAGTATGGAACAGTTCACAATTTATCGATAGTTTACAATCTTGCAAGATATATTTATATATACAAATTAACGGTGTTCACAATCTTATGGTGACTTAGGCCCAATTTCACCACACATCAATAAACGTCGCTCCATATAACATACTGGCTGACAACCAGTCTTACCAAGGGGTATCGATTACCCAATAACTGGGTTGTGCAGGTCAGACAGGCCGTCGTTCCATGTAACATACCGTTATTCAGCTGCATCCGGTTAGACTGGAAGCCGACCCCAAGACAGTTGGGACAAGAGTAGGCAGATGATGGGTTCTACGACTACAGCTGCTCCTACTGGATAGGATAGGTCGATAGGAAAGGATTTAAACTAACTTTTCAGCCTCCATTTCTGCCCTCCAATCTTCTATCCTCTTTTGCATCCACGCGTCTCGATCCTTCTTGGCCATTTTCTTCCATGCTTTTGGCTATGACAATAATTGAAGGTATAGTTGAAGAGACTTTTTGAATAAAAATAGGAATATAATTTTTTCATTCGTTACGACTACGAGTATTGAAAAATCAGTCTATCGAAAGTGCTCATTTTTATAGGAATCTGGCAATGGGAAACACCATGTTAATATTATTTTGAATGTTCCCTGACTGTATTACGTTTAAAAACGTAAACATAATAAATCAAAAGTCAGATTAGGCTGACATTCAGCACTTTTTGAATGTCAAAATTACATAAGACAGAACGCTCGCCCTTCACCACTTCTACGAACACTTTAGCATTGGAAGAAGAAGAAGCGCAAAAGACTCCGCAGCAACGACAATATTTTTATACATCATACTGTGATTCAAAATTCATTTGTCGTGTCTTTATAGATGTTGGCAAAGTAACTGTCATCGTTTTTAGTAAAAAAATTTAACACGAAAATTTTGGTTTTATTTCACCCACTTACAAATTCATTCATTTTGTAAACTCAGCCACGATTGTTCAACAGCACTTCACAATAATTCTATCACCAAACTCATTTGTTTCTTTTACCCGTAAAACGATTCCAATAACTTCTATTTTATTGAATCCTAGACTTATTTTATAACCTCAACTTACAACTCTATCAAGGAAAAAATTTATATGACTGAGAAATCAGGAACGTGATTTTTAAAGAGAACACAAAATATTCGTGCTTTTCCGCCGTAAGACTGAATTAAAATTCATAAAATTGTAAAAGGGTAGGCTTTATTGCACGTTTTAGCATTATTGTCATTGTAAAAAGTAATAAAACAACATTTTTATGGCTGGCAAGGGGAAAGGAGGAATAACAAAAATAATATTACGGATATTTCGTGGTTAGGGATAGATCGATTTTCAAATTATGTTGGACGAATGTTGGGGACGACGTTTGGTATGATGGCAATGCGTGCTGAAGCTTCGTATGTTTTGCTTGTTTAAAAGTTACCGAAGAGATAAACTGAACGTATGATTTTATACAAAAAATCTGAACACACTGGCATGAGATTGCGTTTCATACAGTGTGCATATTTTTTTAAATCTAGTGCAGAAGATATTAAGTGGATTGCGAAGCTGTAAATTTTCATACAAAAAGCCATAACGTATTTCTCCCCGTAACCATAGATTTTTGTAAATGTTGTAGGTATAATAAAAAACTAGGTCCGTAAGTTTTTAAACTATCTGACCCGACAAACATTATCCTGTCAAAATTTGAATAACTCATACAAAATTCCCATAGAAAATGCACTTTGAGTTTTCCAGAATTTTCCAATTTTCCCGCCATGTTTTAAAACATTTTCTTTCATACAAACCTTGTCCTGACAATTATAAACACAACAAAAATGAATTATCCAAATAGGTACAACCTTTCTGAAGTGATGCGCGTACATAATTCGGCAATTGATTTTATTAATATTTAAAGAATAAATATTTCGTACGAAATAAGTTATTAAGCATCTAAATACCAATATTTTTGAGTTACAACTTCCTCGACCGTTTTTGTTTTTTTAAAATTAAACTAAACTGAATTACTAAAAAAGAACAAAAAAATACAGACCTATCAGGTGGGGTACCTTAAGGTGTACTGAATCCAATGTAACCAAAATTGTCTCATTTCGTAAAGGTTTAGGGGGCTGAAAACGTTATCGCCCGAAAAAATGTTTCAAAAAGGAAAAGTAGGTAATTTCCTCCAACACTCGCGCCGCGTATCGGTACTTCACAATCCTCTTATTGCGTTGCACACATTGCGTACGTGGGATCAGTTGTCTCTAAACTCTCTACCTTTATCGTGTATCTAAGTCACATTAGCGTCTATCTAAGTAATTTTTTAATGTACAGACCACCGTGCGATAACTGAGACGCGGTTGAACTTTCGCTACGATAGCCAATAGTGAAAGGTCGCATGTGTGTTTTAATAGCGCAAAGTTGTGTGAAGATGAGTGCAGTCCTAGCTAAAGCGCTCGTAAGCACGTGAAGATTTTTTCGTGCACTGGATTTTCGACCCACTCTTTAGCGATGAGTGTTGAAAATCCAACAGTATGTTTTATTGACGCGCGGATGCACTGTTGGATTCTCAATGCTCGGCTCTACACCAAGAGTTGAATTTCTAGTGCACTATAAAAAATCGCTCGTGGGAACAACAACAAGGGTTAAGGAACAGTTTCATGGTTTACCTTGTCAAACACAGGTATTTCTTCCTCTACTTTCCTTTTTCCTTTCTTGCCTTTTTTCTTTTTTTCTGGTTCTTCTTCTTTTTGTACTACTAGCAGGTCAGCTGTGTTTAAGAGATTTTCAATTAAAAATAGATAGGTAGCTATTGTTACTAGCGTGACGCAAAATACGCACCTTGACGTGGTGTTGCAGACACCAGCCCATATTACCTAGGGTATTTACCCTACCATAAATATCGGGTATTTTTTTTTTAGAGAGGAGAACTTTAAAGTGAAATTAAGTTTTTCATATCCATGAAATTGGTTTTATTTGATAGTGAATTTTATGGCATTTATGTTTGAATATGATTTCGGGCATGTGGCCGCCGCGGCTGACGCGTACATGGCGTAATCTGGAGGTCGAATTTTCACACACTCTTCGCAGCAAATCGGGTTGTATTTCGGCAATAATGCATCGAATGTTGGCATCCAAGTGCTCAATTGTTACTGGTTTGTCGGAGTAGACATGCGACTTAACATATCCCCAGAGAAATTAGTCGTTTGTCAAATGTTTCCTTTAGTAAATTAAGCCAATAAAAAAGTTTTCAGTTGTTTTCGTTGCTGTCAGCCGCTGCGGCCACATGATCGAAATCATAAGCAGACATTAATGCCCTAAAATTATATATGATATAAAGCCAATTTCATGGATACTATATATGCTATTTTTTGACAGATATTATAGTACCTATTTATCCATGAAAATTGACATACTGTCAATTATTTTCTATTTGCAGTATTACGATTAAATATTTTATTTATTATAGAGTAAATAATTATAAATAAAATACAACGATTTAGTGTTTATCTGAAAAAATAGTACTTTGATTTGAATTTAATAAAAAAATCACGAAAAACCTCTAGAAATGCGACCTTGCCAGCCCACGCGGAATGAACGCTCTTAAGGCGCCGTCTCCTAGGACCAGAGAATAGCAGCGAGTCTCATCGTGCCTTCACATAACCGCCGCGATGATATCGCCGTGTGGAGAATGATTAATAGATTTTCTATTGAATTTGATGACATGGCGAGATTACCGCCACGATTCTCATGCCCGTGGAGACAACTCTTACGCCCCAAGCGTTAAACTGACTAAGTAGCAGTTAATTCTCAAAACTAGGATAATACTGAAAAGTAAAAATACGAACCATAGGGAGGCTTCAGAGATTCGTCTGACCACCGTAACAGATCGCTGCTGGCTCTCGCAAGAATTGCAGAAGAATCTAGTTCCTGAAAGAAAGAAAAATTGTTTTGACTTCTCATGCTCTAAAAGTTCGTCTTTATGTTGTGCGTAGGCGACATAAAGTCGCTTTTATGCTCTAGTGCATACAGATATTTTTTTTTCTAAGACAGATAATCAGGTCCAACGTCCACACGCACAATAAAACGTCGCAGATTGCAGTCGTTATTTTATTTCATTGATAAATTCATCCCAACTACGGAACTATACATTGTGCGTAGTCCGACCCGCACTGGGCCGGTTTTTTTATAGCCCGCGAAATTAAAATTTTCTTACGTTTTTTGCAATTTGCTGGCCAGCATCAGGTTTTATGTTGATTTGAATACGATTCGCGACTATTACAAGTATGTATTTATACAACACACATTTATTAATACAACTTTCATGAAATTTTGTTATTTAGGATTATATACTGATTCTAATTATTACAATTTGGTAAATACATATCAACAAACAACCTAATACTGACTTGCAAATTGCAAAAAACTTAAGAAAATTTAAATTTCGCGGATACCTGGAGCTTCCCCCTTAAATAGCAATGTTTATTTTTTAGACAATTTACAGTTCATTGTGTTAGTGCATGGTATGTAATAAAGTGTATATATATGTTTAAATAGAGTAATTTGCTTCGGGCCGTTCTATTTAAAATAAATAAATAGTAATAGTAATAAAGCTTGGGTTTTTAAAGAAAGCCTTTTAAATAATTAAGTTACGGCTAAGTAAGTAGGTATATGAATTTTGTCGTCTAGATTTCATACTTGTTCTGTTATTTATTTACGCCCCCATAGTTTTAAATTAGAGTTGAAATACGGATCTTTCGAGGCTCATTACTTTCGAATTAGGTACTTTTTATATTACTATTTCTGCTGAAAATTAGGTTATTAAAGTATGATTCGAGACCGTAACAAATATGTATTTACAGAATTATAATCATTGGAATCAGTAATAAAACTCCATGAGCAAATGTCAAGATTTTATGAAATCGTCATTCATTTGGATTACCTGTTCTTAAAGAGTTGTATTGATGACTTTAATGATTATAATTTTATAAATATATACTTTTTACGGTCGCGAATTACATTTTGATCAAATTGCAAATAACCTACGAAAATATACTTTCGCGGGCTACCCTGGCGCTTTCGCCTTAAGGGATTCTGATTTATGTTTTTTGTTTTATATATTTAATTGTTGTATAAAATATTTATTCTTACCCCAGGTTTCCTCCTTTTCCTCTTTTTGACTTTGACTTCTGTGAAAAAAGGGTAAATTAGAGTAATAAAAAATATGATTAGATGGTATGTCTCAAGAGTGAGCCGTCGTCGTCGCACTGTGGGAAAATCGCGTATGTTTCATCTCAAAACTCCGTATCTCAGTTATTTCAAAACTAAATGATCTGTAATTTTGCACACATATTCGCGAAAGCATAAGGTTTAATAGAAAAAATAATGATTTTGAAAATTATTTTTATTAATTTATTTAAAAAAATTTACTTACATGAAATAGAATTAAATATCATTGTATAAACAGTGTCTAACGAGAAAAAAATAATGTACGAAATTCAACAAGCCCCTACAGATTTTCGTTGACAGCAAGAAGGGACTTGGCTTCATCGAAAAGTTCTTTCGATATTGTTTCTGAGGTATTTCTCAAACTTGATATATATGGATCAGAAGTGTACAATAAGGTATGGAACACGTCTGTATTGGTAGCCGCTCTTGAACACTTTCTAGAATGATGAAGTCTAAACTTTTTGTAATCCTTGTTGCGGGATTCTTGAGCGTCTTCGGACAATTGTCCGATAGGTAAAATAGCATAGTACTCAATGATTTTTTCTCCGTGAATAAGTATTTTATGTACGGAGGAAGGCATATAATACCAATTATAAATATTTACGTACAGTTGGGCGGTACTATATGCGTATTCACCGAACTTTTTTGAATCAATAGCCATTCCAGATGACATAGTTTGTAGTATAATGTACATTCGTTTTATAAGTTCTACGTCTACACCTTTAATGTCTGCAGAGCAAGAGTAATTCTGAAAAAAATCTCCGAGCTGTGTTTCCGTCATTACTATTTCCAGTGCCTTATCGAGGTTTATCGATATGCAGTCCCATTTCCTCCCTAAATCGCTTTGGTACCAGTTTTTTCTTTTCGTCTTTGTTTTTTTTATTTTCTGGTGTAGTGGCTGACCACTTTTGGAAAGACAAGTTATAGGAAATGTGTAAAATCATCTCCATACTTCTAATCCAAGCGTGTAGTGTTGACAGTCCATATTGAAATGAACTTTCATTCACATCTCGTGTCCTAACTGCCTCTAAGTTATTCATTTGCCGAGGAGTAGCACCACAAAATGTACAAGAAGCGCTCGAAGGAGTTTCAGTTAAAACTTGTGCTACTTTGCCATCAATCATGGTTAAAAACAGGTTATGAGTAATTTCAATTACTTCACCATTCTTATTTATCACGGAAGGAGACAGGTTTTTAATTTGATTTTTGATATCAGCCACAACAGACGCGGTTTTTTCAGGAGTTTCTTTGGCAAATTCTATCAATATAGGTCTGCAATATCTTACGGATGAGCAAGTTTCATTTTTCCAAATAACAATATTATTTGTCTCATCTATGAGTTTAATGGGTATAAGTGAAGCAATAAAAAGGTTCGCATCTGATATGAAATCGCTTTCTTCGGGCAAAACTTGCTTGTATTCACTTTGCCCTGATGACCCGGCACAACCCCATTTGCAGAATAGTTTCAACTGTCTTAAACCGTTTTTGTAAACTGAACCAATTAGTAATATACGTGCCACAGTATGATCCAATAAGTCCTGCAGATTGACTTTTGCACTTATGTTAGTAATGGTTATGCTCGAATCTGGTGGGTAACACATCTTCTTCGCTTCGGCTAAAGTTGGATAAGAAGGAAACACAGAGCAGTTTTTGTCCGCCAAACAAATTCGAAGTTTCCCATACTGTTCTTTGTTAAGGTCTAAGTCAATAAATGTCCGTAGTGCTTCTTCCTTTGTAAAAGGTGGAACGTCTTCAGGGTTCTCAGTTATGAATTTAAGAAACTTTTTCTTATCATTTTTTGACGCAGTTCGTATAATATTAACAATTGTGGCCTCCTCCGTCTCACCCATAGACCGCAACTCCTGAGCATATGAATTGAGCACACAGTCCAATCCGTACTCTTGTATTAATTGCATGTTTTTTCGTTTCTTTGTTTTTTCTGAAGATGCTTCGTATGGTTTTGATGGTCTGCCACGTGCACTGCTTCCAGACGTATTAGGGTCATTAACTGTGACTCGACACTCCAGTGGAACACGAAATTCACCATTTAACCAGTCGACGTTATTACTTTCAAAGCGTTCTCTTTTCCGGGATGCATTTCTCCAGCGTTCGTTACATTTAGATACCAAGTTTCTTTGAATGTAGGAGACCACAGTAGCCATATCCTCTGGTGACAAATTGAAATTTTCTTACAAGTAGTCTTCTATATTATTCCCATTTATCAACAAATTGCACAACTCTCGTTTACTACAAACAAATTCACCCATTATTGTCAAATCAGATAACTTCTGTGAATATTTGAAAATAGGTATTAACTGCTTTTTTAAGGCAACTGAATTTCTGACGAACGACTGTGGATGTTTCAGGGTTCGCCTTTCTTTTATAGGCCAATGAAATAATGCTATGTGCAAAAAGATAAGAAACTAATATTTGCACTCTTCCCATAACCAACATGTTTTTAATTTGACCCTAATAGATAAAGTGACCATATTTTATCAAATAAGGTGGTCAAAACTATATCAAAACCACAAATAACTATTAATAATACTCATCACTGTAATGACCATTTTATCAATTTGACCTTAATAGATAACAGATGATTATGTGAGAAGTAAAAAGATATTGGAAAAAAAAAAATTATCTCGCGATATGTTTTGGCACCGTGTCAGAAAAGGCGCAAGTATGCGCCACTTTTCTTTTTCTCCTTGTGTAAACTAATGTATAAAGATTGTAATACAACAAATATCTCGACATTGGCAAACAGCGGCAAACGGGTAAGTCTCGTTAAAAAAAAAGTAACCCGAAAATTATACCGTCTTAAACTATATCGGTTAATTTTAATTTATTTATTTATTTATTATACATAATATTATTTAAGAAACGTTATGAGGAGATTATCAGCATTCAAATATGTATAATACTTTTACATTTAGATCAAAAACTTTCGAGTAATGTGGCGTTGAATTGTAGCAATTTATTGTGCCAAAATCACATCATTGAACATGAGTTAGCTTTGATGCCTTTTATATACATTAAGGTTAGCAAAAAATAATTTAAAAAATATAGAAAAGAAAGCTTATTTATAAGACTAAATTAATTAATTAGTTTTACTCCATAACAACGACTTTCACGTGAAACGGTTTTGAGACGGCCTTGTATGGGGCTTTCCCATAGTGCGTCGCCGTGCTTTGGAGAACATTCTTATTATGCTTATTAAGTGTAAATGAGGCTTAATGTTCTTCATCATTCTGTCCCGGAACCACCTATAAACTGCATTCAAAACCGTTCAACATACATACACATACATAAACTAACGCCTTTTTCCCATGGGGGTAGGCAGAAACTATAGAACGCCACCTGCTATGATCCTTACATTTTTCTTTCTTACCCTTTTTCATCGTTTACATTTACGTGCGGAAGGTTAAAATATGTACCACGGACCGTGAACAGTGGGTGTAACGTGTGAAATTAATACTGTAATGTATTTTATCTACACTCATATCGTAAAGTTCTGATTATGAATTCAAAAATAGTACCATAATGACAGACTTTACGAATGTACAACTCAAACAAAATTAAAAGGTTCTATTATGATACAGATGCTAAGAAATCACTTTTATTCTATTAAAGTACACTTCGGATCGATCAAAGAGTTTTCAATTCGATTTGTCATTGTATATGAGGAGCGCGCTAGAGCGTATGCGCCGTTGACCGATGACAGCTTCGTAACCAAAGTAACGTAATCCACGTTACTTAGGTTTCGGAGCCATTATTGTGTTTAACACTCATGTGTTACGATTAGAAATCTCGCCTATGCTCGAATTTTAAACACACACTTGTGCTTAATACCCCTCATTATGCAACAGTTTCATAAACTACCATTTTATTATTACTTTATTGAACTTTATTAACTTTATTTTTACTTTATTAGTTATTGAACCAAAATTAATGGTAAAAAAGTATCTTTTTTTATATTTAGTAAAGGAATTAACAATTTGAACTTAGGTATATTAATAGCATAGGCCACTAGACTTACTCACTAGATTTTGGTAAAACTATTTAAAAAAGAAAAACAACGTACAGTATTTTTCTTCTAATAAAACAAATGAAACCAAAAATACATAAAAAATAAAGAACAGGAACAAAAACGCCTAGTTCATTTGTTACACGGAGCGTACGGTCACCTGCTGACACCTTTGACGGTACCTCCTCTAAAGACTTCACCGGGAGGCACCGCCCGTGGCGGTCGACTGAGCCGTGACAATCGGCGCTTCCTTACCACCTCACTTGCAGCTACTCAACACACATCACAATAAAACGATTCAACCACTAAAATATGATCAATGTATCTTGGTCTGGGTGTACCACATACAAACGTACTTTCGCAGGGTTAAACATCTGGTCATACTCGCACGCTGGTTGCGAGTACTACGCACCTGACCTTTCTGGAGAACATCACCAATAAGTGACCTTATGTTTTCCTAGGGCTTCCCCTCCCGGTATTTCAACTCACATCATCATTTTCCTGCATTTATCCGATGTTACGTGGGGTCGGCGCAACACGTTTCCTTCTTCCACCCTCCCCTGTCAACCGTCACGCTATCATTCACACCCTTCTCTTTCAAATCATTCCTCACACAATCCATCCATCCTGAGTCTGGGTGTAACTATCTATATAAGTATGTATTTCCAAAAAAAAAAAATAGTGTATGTAGTAATCAGTTATCTGGTTTCCATAGTTCAAGCTCTGCTTAGTTTGGGATCAGATGACCGTGTGTGAAATGTCCCAGGATATTATTATTATTATTTTTACATTTCTAGGGACCCTGGGGTCCCGGAACTTTGGAAGGCGTACGAGGAGCCGAAGACAACTCGCAGAGGCCCCTTAAATAATTTTAAATGATAAGGAGGCACCAACCGACGATTATCCCTGTATGCACTATGCAAGTGCACCCAAGGACAAACCCCGGTTCGTACAGGACTATTGTTGTACGTGGAAACAAAACATATTGGGCTATGGGTTTGGGTGGCTAAAGTGGATTGGGTAACTTGAACTATGGAAGAACTATGTCCCCTGCCTGACCAATGTTATATATTATATTATACACGGATAAAATGGCAGGGGGTGACTTGCACACTCAATAATGGGCCCCCGGAAACGGCCGCTAGCACATAGTGACGTAGCGACAAGGGGGCAATACTTCCTGAGGTGATTGACGAGTGGAGAGGTATTCCACGGCTATCAGGACAATCCCGGAAGTACGGTCAAGATCCCTACCAGCACCTTACTGGAATACTTCCTTCCTCCGAGCACTTTTGCTCTTGCGAATCTCCACTCAAGCCGGCCAATAAAGGCAAGAAAGAGGTGGGAGCTCTGTTCCTCGTCAGTGTTCACTCCAGCCGGCCAATAAAGGCAAGCCAGAGATGAGGACAAGGTTTCTCTCGAGAGATTGGGTCCGTGGGGTCGCTACTGCCTAACAGCTCGCAACATGCTGCCCTGCGGGTTTCTGTATCTCTCTTGGTCTGGCTCCTCATCCTAGACCCGTTCCGGCAAAGTAAACTCTACCAGCACAGACCTAAAGTTTGGAGCGCGCAAGCCCCACCACGACGCCAACGTAGAGATACAGCGGTGGGGTTATTATTATTAGTATTATCTTTTCTTTGGCCTTCCTCTCCCTCTCCATCCATCAACATGTATATTCATCACTCTTTTAGTCACATGCGTTGTCTCCCTCCTCATCACATGCCCATACCAATCCAAAAAAAAAATGCGTTTCAACTCATATCTACTTTGTAAATACCTTTTGTCACCACTCATTCATCCTCTAAACATACTTTTTTGAATTTTTATATCCATTAAAAGATGGACTATGTCACGTCCATCAATTACATTCAGGGAAATTAAATCGTTAGCCTACGTCAATTTGCCGTGTTATAGCCAGTTCATGCAACACAAAGAATTACAGTTTTGATTTGAAGACACTTACGCGGGCAATAATTTAAGTTGGTCAGTAATTAGTTTGCTTAAGAGTCATATTACATTTCGAACGTGATTTTTGCGTAAATTGGCCAACTTTGGCGTTCTTATTTTGAGAAACTGAAAGACTTCGACAACTTGAATGGTGGGTATTAGTATAGTTCTTAGTGGCCTCGCTTTTCGCAAGTTTTTCTTATACAGTGTGTATGTTCACGGTGTAGCGAAAATGAAGGGTGTGGTACAGACCATCAAACTGAACAACTTTTCTAATCATCTATCATGTAATCATGAAAAAAAAATAGTCGTCACATACAAAAATTCAATATCTACTTGACCAAAAGTATGTGACGACTGATTTTTTTTTCACGATTACGATGTTAGTCCTCGGGAAAATTCAGTTTGATGATCTGTACCACACCCTTAATTTTCGCTACACCGTATACGGACATATATAAATAAAGCCTGTATATATAAATAAAGCCCTGTATATATAAATAAAGCCAAAATTCCGAGGCAAGCTTTTCATAAAATGCGCGACAGCTTTTTTCGAGTGGAGTTTAGTTTTAGCTTTTTTTACAGGATTGAATCCTGTATTGTAAGTAAATGAAATTAAAAATATATAATAATATCTCTTGAATAATGTTTTAAGGCCTCAGAATTTTGAAATATGTATGGAATAGCTATAAAAGAAAACCCATTCAAAATTAAGTGTTTTCTCCTTACTACATTAATAAATATTATTACGTAAATATTACACCCGAATAAACGTTAGTTCAAAGAAATAAAAATTTGATACCTTAAACAAAAAAAAATATAAAACTCAAAATAAACGTAATTACAACTGCCAAATTGATACAAAATGCGATGCGTGGCCGTGCTTCAATATATCTAATCAGTCAAAAACGCAATTTTATGATCGATTAATCTCCCTCCGGAACACAAAAAAAAATTCATTTCACAATAAATTATTTCTACAGCAAAAAAACATGTTTCTTTAAACCCTCCGTCCTGCATAATATAAACATAAAATTCTTACTTACCGTTTCGATTGAAAAGCAATTTATAATGAAATAGTGTTCGATTCTTTTTATTACATTGTTACTCACTCACAAGTCACAGCCAGACACGACTGAGTCTGTCGGTTGCCATGGCAACGTATTATGGATATAACTGACGTCACAGGGAAGCATTTTGTGGACACAGACAGTTCAGGGTATGTGTAAATATGTGTATGATAGATTAGTATCTATGTCGTAGCTAGCACCCTAATTGCGTAACTCACTATCAATCGGGAATCGGTTTAATTTTGACAGTTCATTGACATAAATAACGCAATGTTATTTACGTTGTCTAGCAGACTGAAGTTTAGATTAAAAAAAAAACTTATATTTTTAAACTGATATTTATTTTTTCGAACATATGAAGCAATCGATTAGCAATTTGCTTCAAATTGATTCAGATTCCGATTGATAGTTTGTTACGCAATTAGGGTTACCTTAGAATTGATAATTTCTTGAAGTGTTCGGCCATTTCATGAAATGGTTGTATATCATGAAATACGTATAGAACATCGATCGCTGGTCACATCATGATGTTGTCTGGCCAGATCATTGAATTCTCAACGTTTGACGATATGAGTATTGAACAGTTAAACGCACGACTACTTCATGATATGGCCAAACATAAGTGACCATATCGTAAAATAGTTAGATTATCCACCGGTAGAGGCGTTGATGTCGCTTTGTTTTTTTTTTTTTTTTATTTATAAAGGGTTTTTATCCACACGGATACGTCAACCCCATTGTACCTTATACTCTATTTACACACAACTATACACCTGTAATTATACTATATATTACTACACCACTATCCACCACAACTATACATAATACTATGGAAATAGAAAAGAGAATCATTGCCTAGACTTCTGACTTTAACCACCGCTTTGTTTTTGTTGTGCATATATTCCCGCTCGAATAATTTCTATTTTAGGGACAATAAAAATACTAAATAGCCAAGTAACTGCGTCCAACACACGCCAGCTGCTGTGGTTGGTCACAGTTCTAGCCTAAACTTCTTTTAGGTCGGATTGCCATTAGCGGCGTGAAACGCAACTACTTTGCGATATACCAGGTGGTCAGCTGGAAATGTCGATAAATAGGTTGCTTTCGTCACGATATCGCCATTTCTACGTTGGACCATAACACATAATGATATGGCCAAACGTCGACTGACATATCATTAAACGTTGACGTTTAAACGCTATAGAACTTTTGTTGGGACGTGATTTAGGTTCTATGTAATTCAATGTTCATTCCAGTCTTACCGGATGCAGCTGAATACCACTATTTTCCATGGAGTGACTGCCTATCTGACCTCCACAACCCAGTTACTGGATAACACGATACCCCTTGATAAGACTGGTTGTCAGTTTTTCTAGCTTCTGACTACCCGTAATGACTGTCAATAAAAGACATCCGGGACCAACAGCTTAACGTGCTTTCTGAGGCACGGAGGGGGTCTCGGTATGTAAAGATAGTCACCCATCCACGGACCGGACGCGGCAAGCGTAGCTTAACACACGGGCCCGTCGCCAGGATATCTATAAAGTGTAATTAAAATAACTGAAAACCTAAAAAGAGGTAATTATTTTCATCATTATGAATGACTTTTACTATAACACATATAATGCCTCGTCAGCCACATATGGCTGACATTTTCCAAACCAATTGAGCCGTGTCAGCCATTTGTGGCTGACGGAATATGCTTGTTTTGAAAGCGCGATTTTTCGTCGTCAGCCACGTTTTTGATGTTTAACTGCATGTAGTATGGCTGACAAGGCCTGGTAAATTATAACTGTAGTGATGGCATCAATACTTTTACTTACATTTTGAGAAATATTAAGTTTGTAAGTGGAAGTTTCGAAAACAAAAGAGTGATTACAAAAATAGTTGGTTTTTTGCAAATGAAACTTATAGGTAAATGTTTTAATTGCTTTTATTCATATTTAAGTTGGCATTGGCAACATAAAAAATCAAACCTACATCAATCATCATGTTCAAACACGTTTAAACTCAAACATATCTGTGGTCTAAATTGAAACAGCTGATACAATAGTGTGGCTCATTCGGGCAATCTTCGCAGTATGTTACCACTCTTTTGGTTTTATTTCGAGCATGAACTCTTCCAAATTGGGCACAGTTTTCTTTGTAACACCTAACACAATATTTACGACAGACAGAGGCCAACCCTTGCCTTTTCTTCAATTCATGCTTTACTCGCCTAGGTCTAGCGGAGGCACTAGTATCCGGGACTCCTGTATGCACGAGGTAGTCAACCAACGCGGTTCTAAACTGGACGACAGAGAGCTTCTTCTTGGTTGTTAATTTATATAAAATATATGAATTTACAATCGCTGTATTCAGTAATAACTCCATCGCCAATCTCTTGGGCCATTTCGTTGTCTTCCGAAGAGGAGTCGTGTAAGAGGTCATTTGGTCTGACAGATCAACCGCTGATTTTGCATGATTATAATCTACCACAATCTTCGGTTTAATTTTTTCTTTTCCTTTTTTAGTTATTCTTCTGAAACTGACGGAGTGCTTAGTAGACAGCAGCAGAACATCTCGCTTGTCTTTCCACTTCATAATAGTTATTCCTCCGTCATTTTCTTGAGCCGAGAATTCTCCTGTCTTCAGTTTGGTTTGGACAACTGTTTGAGGTAAACCTCGTCTATTTTTTCTTAGTGTGCCTATGAGGTGAGTTTGTCCTGCTAGTAGTTTTCGTGCCAGATCCAAACTGGTATACCAGTTATCCGTGCAAACCGTATGTCCTTTATTTAGATAATCGTCACATAAGGCAAGGACAACATTAGTCGGTGTAGTATTCACATTATCATAATTTTTGCCAGCATAAACTTGCACTTTTACAGTGTATCCTGGGTTTGAGCACAGCTTAAAAAGTTTTATTCCATATTTATGTCGCTTATTTTTATTGTATTGCCTAAAAATAACGCGGCCACGAAATGGAATTAGACTTTCGTCAACACACAGTTCTTGATTAGGTGTATAATGACATTTAAAATTAGCATTCAGCATATCTAATAAATGTCTAACTTTAAACAATCGGTCGTCCTTATTGTGATTTATTTCATTATTGGCAAAGTGCAACATCCTCAAAATGAGTTCAAATCGATTTCGGCTCATAATGGACTTAACAAATTGCTGTTCAAAACATTTGTTAGTGCTCCAGTACAAAGATAGTTGGGGTAGTTTCACTATCCCCATCCAAATTATAATTCCAAAGAACCGTTTAATTTCATGGCAATCTGTAGGCATCCATTTCTGCATTCGGTATGATTTTGTTGCACTTTTGTTCAAGGTTTGTAAAGCAAAGCGATTTGTTTCTTCGGCTATGTACTTGAATATACTATCAGGTACTAGCAATGAATAAATATCTGCTGGTTTAGCTGAACTCATGATGGATCGCAATGAAAATGGCTTAAGCCCAGGACATTCAGTATATGGAATAATGCTTGGTTGCTTACCCATCGGATTGAACCATACTTCTGTATTTCGCGAGGTTGGTAACATGGGAATCTGATCATCTTCACTGTCGGATAAAATCTGCCATCGATGATGATTTTTGGTCCGTGCGATTGATACTGTATCATCGAGATCAACGTCAAATACTTGTTTAGCATCACTATTCGATAATGTGTAACATTCTTGATTATACTCTGTTAAATCTAATTGCGATAGTTCGTAGTCCAAATCATCATTAAAATCTTCCATTTTTGTTGAAAATCACAAATCGGTAACGTATAACTTGCTAAATCACTAACTGAACAACTATTTACTGCAGTCTCCTTCGATGCACAGCGACAAATGACGCGCGGGGGGCAAACACACGCTGCTATAAAATCAAAATGGCGCCGGCGGCGGCGAGCGAGGCGTTCGTTTCGCGCGCTTTTGAAATCGAATGGCTGACAAAATGACTGACGCGGCCCCATTGAGAATTTTATTACAGTGGCGCCGCGTCAGCCATATATGGCAGCCACCATTATTTATTTATTTATTTCACTATTATATTATGTAAAATGTAACGAAAATAGTGAATTAAGACATTCCTCACATTCCATGGACGTATTTTACAAAAAAAAAAAAAACAGTTAGTTCATTTGTTAGTACGGCATTATATGTGATAATAATAACTTTGACTCGGTGGAACGCAGGGGTAAGAGGCTCATTGGCGACGTAGAACTACTGGACTCAAAGCTTCATAGCTTGGCTCATCGCTGCAAGGTTGCCTGCTTGTCGGTCTTCTACAGAATGTACTTCGGTGAGTGTACCCAAGAACTCCACGACCTGATTCCACCGGCCCCCTTCTACCATCGGACATCTAGACGCACTGCCAGTTACCATCCCTACCTGGTTGCTATTCCACCAATTCGCACTAAGCGTTTCCAAATGTCTTTTATAATGCGCACAGCAAAAGAGTGGAACTCACTACCTGCGTCTGTGTTTCCGAACGCATACAACCCTAATCTCTTCAAAGTGAAGCCGGCCAGCACGCCGAGGCTGCGGTGGTGAGCGTTAAAACCATCTGCGACGATAAGCTCGCGTGAGACCGCCTGAGCCGTAACAGAAACAATGCTTGCTGCATGCCTGTTTGCATGCTGCATGCTTGTTTGCATGATGCCCTTGCATGCTGCATGCCTGTTTGCATGATGCATGCCTGTTTGCACGCTGCATCCCTGTTTGCATGCTGCATGCCTGCTTGCACGCTGCATGCCTGTTTGCATGCTGCATGCCTGCTTGCACGCTGCATGTCTGTTTGCATGCTGCATGCCTGCTTGCATGCTGCATGCCTGCTTGCATGCTGCATGCCTGCTTGCACGCTGCATGCCTGTTTGCATGCTGCATGCCTGTTTGCATGCTGCATGCCTGCTTGCACGCTGCATGCCTGCTTGCATGCTGCATGCTGCATGCCTGCCTGCATACTCCATGCTTACTTGCATGCTGCATGCCTGGTAATTAAAACAGTGGTATAATTAATGTTCGGAAATATAATACTTCGAACAAATATTATTTCAGTTAAGTGTAACTTCGGTAAAAAGATTTTCGACCAAATGAAACCTCGAAGTAACGCAAAATCGAATTCAACTGATATAGTAGACTTACTGAGATAGTAGAGGTCAACTGATACAGTGGCAGACGTGACTTCGATGAAGTAAAAAAAAAACGAAACGAAAATAGTTGAAAAGTTTTAGGTGAAATGAAATTCGGTCAAATATTGAATCAAATATGATAGGTAAGAAAGTTTGTTTGTTCGTTTGTTACCTTTTCACGCCTAATCCACTGAACCGATCATCCTGAAATTTTGCGTATACGTTGTCAGGTGTTCAGAAACGGACATAGCCTTACCTTTTATTCTGAAAAAAAGTTCTGTTCCCGAGGAAAACAACAATAACTTTCTTATAATAATAGATGGCCACGTGTCATTCGAATCATGATTGAATTATATTATTATAGAAACTTTAGTAGTGCGTTATGAGTTTTTTTTTTAAATTTAAGTACCTAATACACTTTGTGATAAGTGTCGATAGACGGTTTTTTCATCCTTCTAACTATCCTAAGTAATATTATAAATGCGAAAGTGTGTTTGTTTGTTTGTTGATTACGCTTTCACGCTAATACGGCTGAACGGATTTGGATGAAATTTGACACTTGGGTAGACCATACATGACCTGGAGAAGGACATAGCCTACATTTATCCTGGATTGCAGACAAAGTCGCTGGCAACAGCTAATTTATAAAATAAAAAATTGCCAAATCGATCCTGCCGTTCTGAAGTGATGCGCATACCAACGAATAGCATTTAATTTTTATGATACAGATAAAATATAGATAGATCATAGATTGTGTATTCAAGGAGGTCACCTTCAGGAGGAGGAGTAGGTATGAACTCGAAAGAGGCGCTGGTGTAAGACGTGTCGGTGAACTGGACTTCTTCTGATTCAGGTTCTAGGTCTGTCGTGGTTAACAACATCTCCTCATGGGTGGAGTCTGAAACAATAAGCATTAGTAAAGCATCATCAATAGAACACACACTTTATAATAATTCCAGCCTATTATTGTTCCACTGCACATTGATCATCACACCTGCTCAAAGCAGATTGTCATAAATGATATATGATTTTATTTCTGTAAGTAGGTTTATACAAATACTTTTACACGTCAATCATAAATTTTAAAAACTAGATGAGGTTGGCGTTTCCTATCTGACTACTCTGAGAAGAAAGGCCGAAACAAACTCAGAGTTCAGTCTCTTTTTAAAGTCCAGACATAATCTTGGTCAGTTCATGTGAAAACCATGTAGATTGGTGTCTGAAATGGTTTTTGAGGAAAGAACCACACTGATTGCGAGGACCTGTCCAGTCAGTGCATGGATTTGTCAGTAATCGCGCAGCTCAACTCAAAAATTAAGGAGCTCATCGATTCTACGAACAATACCAAAGAAAGGACATTTGGATAGACCGCATAAATTACTCAAACCATGATTAAAAATAACTGAGAGAAAAAAAACTATGACCCACATAGTCATCACATTCACAATAATTAAAAAAAAACTTTTTAGCAAAAAATAAAACCGACTTCCAAAACAAAACACTACAAAGTGAAAAATAACTTTAATTTCGGAAGTCGGTGTCTTGGGTTTTGTATTTTCGTTTTTTGCCACCGACTTCCGAAATTAAAGTTATTTTTCACTTTGTAGTGTTTTGTTTTGGAAGCCGGTTTTATTTTTTGCTAAAAAGTTTTTATTTTTCACTTTTTAGTTGTGGAACCTACCCCACACTAATTCGAATACATAATTGAGCACAATAATTGTAGATATAGCCATGTAAATAACAGTGATAGGAAGTTATTAAAACACCATCACATCATCCACATAAAATAAGTGGGAAATATACGCATTATTGAAGCTAACTCAAAAACTCTCCAAGCAAAGTTAATAAAATTTATATGGGACCACCTCGGAAGTATACCCTATCAAACAAAAAAAGAATTTTCTAAATTGGTCCATCCGTCTTTGAGTAATCGCGTAACAAACATACAAAAAAAAAAAACATACAGACGAATTGAGAACCTCCTCCTTTTGGAAGTCGGTTAATAATATAATACGTTACAAAGTAAATGTCATGCCCTAGAACTAAACATTCGACGACATTGTGACAGCCACCAATCCGCACTGCGCCTGCGTGTTGGATTACGTCCCACTCCCTCTCTCAGAGAGGAGGCCTGTGTCAAAAGCAATGGTAAGGAATCTCAACGAGTTAATATGAGAACTGTTGTTCAAAGTCTTTTAGTTCGCACTTCTGGGTTAGACGGAGATTTAATTCTACTGTTGTTAATGCCCATGTAACAGGAGGCGAGCCTTACTAAACCGGGCACAAATCCAGACTTCAGGCTGCTTTTAGGAAGTCCTAATGGATAAACAAAATAATACTTTGCCAGATTTGAGGATCAAACCAGTACTAAAAACTGCTAAGCAGATGGCGGATGGATTTGAAAATATTCAAGCTTGCGTTACCTTCATGATGAAAAGAGTAGATCCACAATAAAAAAAGCAGTTTATAGAGCAATCTGCAGAAGTTAAATATCCAAATAAAACCACGATCATCCATTTTAGTTAAAGTTGAAATGTTAACTAAGCAATATGATACTTAATTATTTTATATATACCTGTAGGTTCTGAATCCTGAAAACAGAAGAGAAATCTCAAGTTACACACTACTTTTCTATAACTATTACAATTACTTTTTTAACCGACTTCAAAAAAAGGATGAGGTTCTGAGTTCGTCCGGATCTTTTTTTTTATGTACGTTCCCCGTTTACTCGAAGACGGCTAGACCGATTTGGAAAGTTCTTTTTTTGTTTTAAAGGGCATACTTTCTAGTTGGTCCCATTGTCATCAGGTTAGGATCTGATGATGTAATCCTGGAGAAATTGACGGAAATCTTCAAATATTATAGGCACACCTATAGCGATTTGGATATTTTTTATAGGAAGTCGTGCATTTGTTCAAAAGCACCATTTGGCTAAGTGGAACTGATGATGAAGATCACAGATGGCCACCGGAATAACTCAATAATAAGTATTTCACGGATTGCGATTCGATTAGGTGCTTTAATAATGATTGCTAATTATTAATTTATGCTCGTCACAATGGTGATGTGTAATTCTCCTGGTACCTACTTACCAGGAGAACTCCTCAACAATTAACGTCCCTGCATCGGGAAAAGCGATTGTGAAAGGTGATGAGTAGTTGACATTAGGATATTGTAGCTTAGATAAATTCCACACTGACCCACTAATAAATGAAAAATATTTTTCTTTTCCAAAAAAAAACCAAATAAAAAAACAACCGACTTCCATAAAAACACTACAAAGTGAACAATAACTATAATTTCGGAAGGCGGTGGCAAAAAAAAACTAAAATACAGATCCAAAGACACCGACTTCCGAAACTAAAGTTATTGTTCACTTTGTAGTGTCTTTTCGGAAGTCGGTTTTTTTTTAAGTTTTTTTTTTTTTAAAATTAGTATAGATGAGGGAGAGTTGTTTGTATGTTTGTAAAAGGTAAGTTCAGGAAATACTGATTCGATTACAAACATTTGTTCATTGAGAGAGAGCTACCACAATCAGCCAATGTTCCTACTGCTGAGACACAGGCCTCCTCTCTTCGAGAGGGAGTGGGCCGTAATCCACGACGCGGGTCCAGTGCGGGTTGGTAGATGTCACATGTCTTCGAATGTTTGGTTCTAGGTCATCTCGATTTTCTCGCGATGTTTTCCTTCAACGTTTTGAGAGCAGTGCTGATGAAATAATTTACACAAAGTAAAGCGCCCGTCTGGGTTCGAACCCACGACCTACAACTCGTAAGTCAGGGCCGTTACCAATACAAACAAATACCTCTTCGATTTTTAAGGTTTTGAACCAAAATGGTATAAAGGAACCCTTACGGTGCGACTCTGTCTGTCTGTCCGTCTGTCACATCTGGATATCTAAAGAACTACTAATGCTATCAACTTGAATTTTGGAATAGGTTTAGATGACGTTTGCCCAACTATTTTGCAAATAAGAATGAATTTATTTTTTTTCGAACAGGGACCGAAAGGGTTTCTTCAAAATTCTAAGTGGGGCTACTAGGGCATGTTGGGTATCATATGAAAGAGCGCTGTTTGCACATTCTTAAACATATTTTGTTTTAGGCCGCATGGTTTTCGACATTCGATGAAAAATGTAAAAAAATACAGTTCCTCCCTTATCTCCTAAGTTTGCACAGAGAAAATCTGAAATTATTCTGTGTGATAGAGGTTTATGTAAATATTACTGGAAAAGTAAAACGATATCTCTAAATAGCACACTTTTTGCGCAAACTAAATAGCACATTTTTTGAACCCTCGTTTCGCGAGTCCGACTCGCCCTTGACCGGTTTTTGTAATTAGCCAAAATGCAGGACGATGATAGCGATGAGGTTGTCAAAAAAGTCATAAATAATTAATGCCCTGGTAAAATATTGGTGCAGTAGTGACCCAGTGGTAACGGCCAGTTGCAGACCGTAGGTTCGAATCCAGGCAGGCACTTTATTTCATCATCACTGCTCTCAAAAACGTAAAAGGAAAACATTTTTTTTTTATGATGGGTTTGCTCTTGAGTGTAGGTCGGACGCGACAGAGACAGATTATCGTAAGAACAAACCGGCAACATGTCCTAGAACCGAAAATTCGAAGACATGTGACATCTACCAACCCGCACTGGGCCCTCGTGCTGGATTACAGCCCAATCCCTTTTATCGAGAAGAGACCCTCTGTCCGTGGGAACATTATATGCTGATCATGCTCGTAAAGTATTGACCAGTCAGCAGTGCTATTCTGTACATATCTCACCGTGAAAACTTAGGTGAGGTGAGCGTGGAGTGAGCTGTCAATCCCTAGCATCAGGTGGAATGATAGCTCTCTTCAAGCTCACTTCACCTACGTTTTCACGGTGAGATTTTTACAGAATAGACCGGCTGTAAGTATGCCACTCGTGGAGACTGTTCAATGCTCGCTATGGTAGCAGTCATCTTTGCCCACCCTTTTTTCAGTCCATAGTTAAACGAAAAGGATCCAACCCAACGAAAATATGTAAAATAATAACAACCTTCGTCAGTTTCAATTTTGTATGAACAATAAATGTGGGTTGGATCCTTTTCGTTTAACTATGTATGTTTAGGTCGACATCCAATCAAATCGGATGCTGCTGAATACCAGTATTTTTTTTTTCATGGAGTGACTGTCTATCTGACCTCCATAACCCAGTTACTGAGTAACACGATACCCCTTGGAGAGACTGGTCTTGATAGTACTTCTTTTGAATGAAAAATGAAAATTTTAGGCATGGCAAACCAAACCAAATTATTTGGGCACGGCATCATTTTAGGAAATTAGGTACCTAAGTCATCTAGTTTATCACAGGAAGAGACACACGAATTTGTTATAGTTACAAATAAAGAGTATTATTGTGACTGTTGAAAGTTTTTCTTCAGTAGTGACTTACTTAAAATTGTTTGGTGGCACGTCCACATTAAATATTTATTTGGAAAAAATGGCACGTAGGTGATCTTTCAAGATCCAGTACTATCAAACGATGGGTGATCGCAGTTTGTTATTGTAAGCAGACAGGAGGACTTTGCTGATTATGTTGACCTAATTCCTCAGTATCTTTTTCCCTAATGGTTGTTCGACTCATCATACAATAAGGCTCTGTCGTAATAATATGACTACAGTCATGTTAAAGTGACTTACGTCGGGGGAACCCAGACAGGCAAATTTCTTAGTGTAATTTATTTTATCACCGCTGCTCTCAAAAACGGGAACATCGTGAAAGAAAGAAAGGCCATGTCATTGTAACATCCACCAACTCACACTGGGCCTACGTGGTGGAGGGATCGCGGCCCACTCACAGAGCGGAGGCCTGTGCCCCAGCAGACGGATCGTGTTTGGCTGATTATTGATGAAGAAGCTCGTGGCTAAGTAATAACAGCCGCACGGGTCGAACCATCAGGTTAAGCTACGCTTGCCGGGGTTGGTCTGTGGATGGGTGACCATCTTTTCATACCGAGATTCCTCCGTGCCTCGGAAAGCACGTTAAGCCGTTGATCCCGGCTGTCATTCGTGGATCTTTGACAGTAATCCCAGTAATGACAGTAACCCAGTAATGGTTGTGGAGGTCAGATAGGCAGTCGCCAACATAGTTGGGAAAAGGCTAGGCAGATTTTTATTGATGCTTATGAGTAATGACTTTAGGGGAAGGATATCTCCAGCCGTGGCATCAGCTTACATGCCAGATTACGTTGGTTTTTACACGACTGCCCAAAAAGGAGTGTAATGTTTTGTATACTTACTTTTTTCTTTTTATCCTTTTTACCGACATTTTTATTTTTATCATCCTTTTTCTTAGCCATTTTTATATATAAGTGGACGTAGGATTATCCTAAAATAAATAACAACAAGAAAAATAAATGTATAAAAATATTCGTAGGTAGGTATATTTGTTTATAAATATTATCAGAATAAATTGTCCGAATTTTGATTTGCACTGTCAATTTAGGTAGTTTTTTTTTTTTAATATAGTATAAGGCAATAAGGCATTTTGGTCAAACGGCCTTTTTAAGGTCGTAAGGTCTAGGGGCCTACTCCCTTTTTTTTTTTGTGGATGGGAAATCATCAAATAACTTCTCCCGCTCTGGGTGGAGCGGAAGGGCGTGTCAGACTTTTACTGACTAAAACCCACCCGTGTTCCTTCAGTTGCCTATGCCAGGGCCACGGTATCTTTTTCAAACAACCCGCGACCCCAGCGGCATCGGCCCTATTGGACCCCATCTTTTGCTGACATCTCTTTGAGGCACGCGTGGAACACAACGCGCCGTCGACCCGGGCCTGGTCCTCACCGGACGGCGAGCTACCCACTACTCACCGTCCGCAAGCCCGCGCCTACGGTGGCCGGGAATCGGCTATCGATTCCCGCCGCCCAGGGCGTCTCCTGCGGCGACTGAGGGCGTGAGGCTGCCTCTCCCTCACGCGTTCCGCCTCCTCCTTCGCGAGCATTACCGCTTCGCAGAAGGAGGTGACGGGCTCCCATGCACTCTCGCTCCGCACCATGGCCTGGACCAGGCTCGGACGCGAGAGATCGCCGCCGCCGATCGCCTCCGTGAGAACACGGCGGTGCTCTGCCCAAGCCGGGCAGACCTCCACTGTATGCTCCGGGGCCTACTCCCTAAGCTCGAAAACGTAGTTTCAGCTTTCGTTACGGGCGTTTCCTTCTCCCTATCACTGACGGACAGATGATTCGTTCGGGGCCCGAATGAAGAATTAATGACGACACCATTTGACAGTTGTTCCTACTCCCGACGTGGTTTTGTCCATCCAAAAAAAAAAAAAATAAGTTTGACACTTGTTTTGACAGCTCGTTTATGACAATTGATACGACATCAAAATAGTTATCGTGCTGTCGACGAAAGTAAAAAGTTTAAGAAGAATTCGAAACTACCCAAGGAGCAAAATATATCATTATAATAAAACAATACAGGGTTATTGGTAAAACACCAGCAACCTCTTAAGGGATCATTGTACTCATCATTATGAACAACTTTTACTAGAGATACAGCGGTGGGGTTATTATTATTTCCTTTATTTTTTATTATATACATATGATTTACATTTTTAAATATTTTTATAAAAACTTAAAATAAATAAAAACATTTAAAAATATAAAAAATAGTAGCCCACCGGTATCGGGAACAGGGTCCAAGCTACCGGTGGTCAGGGCTCCTGAGAGAGGAACCTCCTAACAATACGTGCCGTGTCCAGAAGTACCGCTTTCTGGATCAAGCCCTTGATCCAGCTGCCTAACGAGAGCCTCCTCAGGTGTTGGTCGAGACTCTTCGATATTATGCCATTGGCTGTCACAACTATCGGCACAATGATTGCTGTATCCACATCCCACATGTCGACAACCTCGCGAGCCAAATCAAGATACTTAATCTGTTTATCTTTTTCAGCTTTCACGAGGTTCTCGTCATGCGGAACCGCTATATCAACAATCATTGTGCGACGCTCTTTTCGATCTATCACCACTATATCTGGCTTATTGGCAACAATAGTCCTGTCAGTGATGATAGATCGATCCCAATACAACGTGATATTGCCATTTTCGAGAACTGGGTCGGGCACATACCTATAGTACGGTACTTCCGATTCCACAAGATTGTATTGCAGAGCAAGTTGCTGATGGATAATCCTGGCTACAAGGTTGTGTCTATGCAAGTAGTCTCCGTTAGCCAGACGAGAACAGCCAGAAATAATGTGACGGATAGATTCCCCCGGACGGTGGCATGCCCGACAGATGTCAACCGTGCCGTCCTTCACAATATATTTCCGGTAGTTGTTCGTCATTATAACTTCGTCCATAATCGCAAAGATAAAACCTTCGGTTTCACCAAAGAGATCACCGAATCGCAACCAGGATACGGACGCCAAGAGGTCTACATCAGGCCCATGTAGGACCCGGTAAAAGCGCCCATGAAGCTCTTTGCTCTGCCATACCTCCCTGCGGTCATTAGTATCTAATATTATACGTTTGCGCCAGTTCTCGTTAGCCAAGGAGAGCGGGGTGAGGCCCTTGTCCACTGAGACCACATCTCGGTGCATCCCCACGTCGGCTTCTAGGAAGTATTCCCTGAGACTGCATACCTCACGGTTGTGCAGGGTCTTAGCATTTAATAAGCCTCGACCACCACACTTCCGCGAAATATACAGTCTCATCACCGATGACCGTGGGTGATGCATCCGATTTGCAGTCAGCAGTGTGCGGACCCTTCTATCCAAGGCGTCAAGTTCTGTTTGAGTCCATTTGAGTATACCGAAAGAGTACATCAAAACCGGCATGACCCAACCATTGAAGGCGCGCACCTTGTTTCCGCCTGATAGAAGACTATTAAATACTTTGTTCAGGCGGTTAAAGAAGCGCTCCTTCAGCGATTGCTTCATGTCAGCAGCGTCGATGCCTAACGCTTCCGACATACCCAAATACTTGTAAGTTTCGAGTGAGGAGAGGGGTCTTAGGTGTATGGAATCCGAGAGTTGGGTTTCTACGGATTCCAAAATCCTCCCCCGCTTTACATGCATGACCGCACATTTGTCCACACCAAATTCCATCCTGATGGCACTACTGAAAGTTTTTGGTTACCTTCAATAGCTCCATCAGTTGAAAATAGCTGGGGGCAAAAAGCTTCAAGTCATCCATGTAAAGAAGGTGAGATATAACCTGACCACCTCTTCTCAATCGATAGCCTAGACCTGAATCCTCCAACAGTGTGCTTAGAGGATTCAAGGTTAAGCAGAACCAAAGTGGACTCAAACTATCGCCTTGAAATATACCTCGCTCGATCCTTATCGGCTCGCTATTCCTCTGGATATGTAGACATCCTGGATAGCGAAGGACTGTCCTCCACTGCCCCATACACGACATCAGGAAGGTCCGCAGAGTTGCATCTACTTTATACAACTCCAGCACCTTCATGAGCCATGTATGTGGCACCGAGTCATAGGCCTTCTTGTAATCTATCCAGCATGTCGACAGATCCTTTCGGGAACGACGAACTTGTTGGTTAATGGCCATATCTATGAGGAGCAGCTCCTTAGTACCGCGGGATCCATTCCTACATCCATTTTGAGAGGCAGACATGATGGAGTTATTGTCTATATGTTTGTTAATTTTAGCTCTCAAAATGGATGTAAGAACTTTATAGACCGTCGGTAGAAAAGTGATCGGTCTATAATTTTTGGGTTCCGCAGTACTACCTGATTTATGGAGCAGGTGGGTTATTCCTGTCGTTAGGAACTGGGGCAGCGACCCGGACTCGTAAGGCTGACTGGAACTGGGATGCCAAGCGGGCGTGCGACTTGTGGAAGCATTTTATCCAGAAGTTGTGCAGCCCGTCCGGCCCTGGGGATTTCCAGTTAGGTAACGGACGGACTGCACAAGTTACATCTTGGGGGCTGATGGTAAGTGCCTCCATTTCTGGTATTTGATCGCACGTTCGCTCGATCTCCCTAGTCCAATCACCTTCGGTGTGACTGACAGGCACCGACCAGATGCTTCGCCAGAACGAATACATGGCGTCATCATCCGGGAGGCGCGTATCGGTCACACCATGGTCTGGTCGCTCCCAAGCCCTATAGACCCACTTTTCATCGCTCCGGAATGTGCGATTCTGAGTATACCGGTCCACTCTCCGCCTGTACCGACGAATACGGTTTGCCCATGCACAGATCTTCTGCTTCAGGAAGTCGATACGCTCTGTGACGCGGGTCAAGTAATCTCGAGAACTAATATCCATCCCCGAGAACGCCCGCCTTACAAAGCGCATCACTCTAGGGCGAGTATTGCCCTGCCTGAAGCAGATTAACTTGCCGATGAGTGCTCTAGCCTCAGCAATACGACGCTCAATCCTGCACTGCCAAGCTGGTACAGCTGGTTTTGGTCGTGGAGCTCTGTCACTGTTAGGAAATTTAACATGAGCTACACGACATGCCGCTACAGCAGCACAGTACAAGATCGAGTGGGTATCGGTGAGGTCTTTGCTGCCGTCAAAATAATTTGACAGCTGCGAATCTAGAGCACACACCAGCGCCTTATTTTTCTTGTGCATGGGCAAACGAGGTAAACGTGGTCTAAGCCCAGGCGGAGTGGAACGGTACTCCCGGAAAGCATCCTCCAGAGCGCTCCTCAATCGTACATTGCATTGGGAACTCACGGACATAGCCCCGTCATCATCCTCATCACTAATGCGGTCGGGTCGCGGTGAGGCACTGGGTTGTTGCACCGCGACCAGTGGCGAAGCAGGCGTAACATGGCTATTCCGTGATTCGAGACGTAGTCGATCAAGTACGACGTCAACCAGCATATGGTTACGCTGGATGACCCGCACCTGATCCGACAGTCGTTGCGCCGACACGTTGACAGCTGGTTCAAGCACCTGAAACAGAGAGAGCATCCGACCACGATACGCAGTCAAGTTACTTCCCCCCTCTGTAGCCCCAAAGTATGCGCGCATGACATTTTCGTTGATGGTTTGTGTCCACCTCATGCGCTGCACACTTCCACCGGCAGCGGGGACCCTATCAGAGGCCGATGGGCCTCGGAGTCCTAAGCTGGCCGGTGGTCGGCCTCTTCCGCGCCGACGTAATGGTGGTGGTGTTGTCGGCGGCGAGAAGTATTCGTCACTCGAGCTCGACGCAACTGCAGCAGCCGGTATCACTGGACTCACGTCTGGAGCAGGTTCCGGCAACTGCGAGGCGGAGCTGAGCGACGAACCCGAAGATGTTGGGCGTGTGTTTCGTCGTGCCCGACTTCTCGTCAGCATTGTGTTTGGTCTGCTATTCTCCGTGTTCAGTAGTTAGTAGGTGGTAGTTTTCGTCTTGCATCCTGATATAGTATGTTTTGGCATAAAAACCAATTTTGGGTTGAGTGAATTGGTGTTGGAACACATAACACCACATTATTGCATTAAAAGTTTAAAATCCAATAGAAAATACACGGAGAAAAAATTTTTTCGACCGTCAGCTTGACAGTCGGGCCACAGATTATTATTATTATTATTATTATTTGATTTTTTGATATTTCTCGGGACCCTGGGGTCCCGGACCTTTGGAAGGCGTACGAGGAGCCGAAGCCAACTCGCAGAGGCCCCTTAGATAATTTTAAATTTTAAATGATGAGGAGGCACCAACCGACGATTATCCCTGTATGCACTATGCAAGTGCACCCAAGGACAACCCCCGGTTGGTACAGGACTATTGTTGTACGTGGAAACAAAACATATTGGGCTATGGGTTTGGGTGGCTAAAGTGGATTGGGTAACTTGAACTATGGAAGAACTATGTCCCCTGCCTGACCAATGTTATATATTATACACGGATAAAATGGCAGGGGGTGACTTGCACACTCAATAATGGGCCCCCGAAGACGGCCGCTAGCACTTATTATTATTATTATTATTATCATTTGACAAATATAGAATTGTGTAGGTAGGTCTCGGCAAAGGCTCCATGTAACATAATTATTATCATCGTAAGTACTAAACCTTTTAGAGGGGAGAGCTTTAAATAATTAAAATAGAACCTGGACCTGGGCGTGACCTTTGACTCTGGACTGACATTTAGAGATCACGTCTCCACTCTTGCCAAGGAATCTTTTAGGCGTTTGGGTTTTGTTTTGCGAAATGCCCGTGATTTTCACAACCTAAATGTAGTTAAGCTTCTGTACACGACTTTGGTTCGTAGTAAGCTTGAAGCTGGTGCCTGTATCTGGCATCCCTACACAGCGACTCAAAACTCAAAACGCTAGAAAAGGTACACAAAAATTTTCTGAGGTTTCTGTATAAAAAGACGTTTCACTTATTTCCTTTCATGTACCCTACGAATTACCTCTAGGCTTTGGGCTTCATCTCGCTGGAGGTTACACGAGGTTTTCTACAGCTCACGGTAGCCTGCAAGACTCTCAGAGGACGCATCGACAGTCCTGATCTCCAGGATCTTTTCTGTCGGCTATTTGTTCCCGACAAATACATCGGACATCGCCGAAGCCGTCGACACAATCTGTTTGCGCCGCCGTCATCTAAAACTGTCGCTGTCGTAAACAGAGCTGAGCTGAGTCCCCAGTATGTCGTACTTTAAGGATGCTTAACGCCCTCCTAACCACCAATCCTGAATTTGATCTGTTTGCCGATGAATGGAGTATAATTATGCGTGTATGTCTGATGTTTCGTGAAAGTAAGTATGCTAGGGTGTCCTCTATATGTTAATATTTGAAATATTTTAATTTACTTCTACCTGTTTCAATCTTATGTTAAGTAATGTAATTGGTGCTACCGTTTTAATTAACAATAAATAAAATGAAATTGGCTTTATTTGATAGATAATTTTATGGCATTAATGTTTGAATATGATTTCGGGCATGTGGCCGCCGCGGCTGATCATGCTTAATACTATTGCTACGGTCTCCAGAAATATGCCCTAACAGGCGTTGCACAGAGGGGTTCCAGAGCTGGTCTCTTAAGAGGATCCCTTCATGGGCCACCATCAGGTGACCACCGGGTTGGCTTCAGTAGACTAAAGTTGTGTAGTGCAAAACCCCAGACGGGGTTCCTACCTACCTCTACACCAGCGTACCTACAAGCGATGCCCTACCACTCAAGCTCCAGTAGGCCGGCTCAGCTCACTAATACTGCATAATTTACTAATACTGCTGCCGCTACGGCAGTGGAGTGGCTAGGCAACCCTGCGAGCAACGAAACCCGGAGCCGGAACCACATACATCTGGACCCCGCTTCCTACGTCTGGAGGACCTACATACAGGATTAGTGGCGTTGTGGCACAAGGGTGTCTGTCACGACACATCCCAAACCACCGACAGAAACAGAGAGGTGTTATAAATTTAACGTGTCTGTGGCATCGTAGCTCCCAAACCACTGAACTGATTTAGATTTTTTTTTTTGTTTTGTTTTTATACAAATTCACAAAACAGTTCCACAAATGTTTACCAACAGCGTTACCGTCAATGTGGAAACCGTACAGTCTTTGTACTTTTATCCTCAAAAAGAGCAACACAAAAAAGTAAGTTTAAAAACTACTGAAAAATCACACCCTAAAAATATGAAACAAGAAAATACTCTCATATGAAAGAAAAGGACAAACAAAAAAAATCCGGAGTCACACGTAGTATTAGAGAGATTATAGATTTATGCCTTAACATGACGTGTGACTTCGGATTTTAAATTTGTCTGTCTTTTTCAAATTTCGAATGAAAATATTTTCTTGTTTCATACTTTTTAGAGCGTAATTTTACAGTAGTCAGGTTTTATTTTCAAAACTAACTTTTTATTTAAATTATTTTGGATTTATAATTTCGTGCTAAAGTACCTATTTGCAGAGCCACTTTACATTTTTTGAAGAAGAATAATTATTTTATAAATTCATTTTGTAGGTTTGGAGAGAAAATAATATGGTTGGCTCGGGTTCTCTATATCTGGCAGAATTCCCTAGCGTCAGATGGAATGACACTGACAGCTCACTCCACACTCACTTCACCTATGTTTTCACGGTGAGATGGTTACAGAATAGCAATGCAGCTTACTTTAAAATCACTTCACCTAAGTTTTCACGGTGAGATTTTTACAGAATAGACCGGCTGTATAGGTACGTCCCGCATCGCGTGTGGTATTCACTTCAGCAGTTTGGCCAGAGAGTTCCGATTGTGTCATTCGTGTATTGTCTCTCATAGCTGTCACATAGAAACGATTGACAAAACCAAAATAAATGTAGTAAACGCAGTTCTGGATTGTGACAGACCTAGTCTAGCTAGAGATGTTCCTTCCCTAACCCTAGTCGGTTCTTTGCACTTCTCCAGAAAATAAATTAAATTAAAAGTAATGCTTATTGATACATTGTTATGTTTAAAAAACTTGCATATTTTGAAAACATTGAGTTAAATCTGTAAGCCTGCAAGTTTCGAGCCACTTGCAGGCTTACAGATTAAGTCATTTCATTGATCACCAGTGTAGTGCGTTCTTTTTTTTCGACTTCCGAATATAGCAAATATCCAAAAACGTCTTCATATGTTTTTTATTACTTTATTAGATTGATTTGACAAAAATACAATGTTTTTGCTATTGTTCCAGTTTTTAGATTTTTTTTTTTTTTTTTGTCGAATCTATCGACAAACAAAAATTTTGTCGATAGATTTTTGTTTGGTAAAACCACCTACCTATAATAAAATTAAATCGTTTGAACAAATCACACGAATTATTCGCGCATGTACGCGCACCATTTTCGGCAATCATAATTACAATTACTTTATTCAGAGAAAATTCATTATTCAATGGATAAAAGATTGACCCTGTGTTTCTTTAATTTTACCAAACAATAACCCATCGACAAACTCATCCCTGTTTTCGTATTAGGCCCATATTGGTCGGTCTCTTACTCATAGAGAATAAGAATTTTGGAAGAAATTACTAATAGATAATTAAAAACAAAACAATAAAACAAATAGAATAAAAGGGCCATGTTCTCAAATAAAATTATATGAAATGATATAGTTTTTATTTTTCAAATCACGTAGGTATAATTTACAATAGATGTTATGTATTAAATAAATTAGTTAGCTACGTAATATAATTTTAAATAACTTAATTACTTACAGGAATTACAGTCAGGATTACCCAAATATGACTTAACGAGTCCTCTCTAATTTCGTTCGTCCGCCCCGAGTTATTTAAATAAATACAATAACGTGAGTAACAGAATGATAATCTAAACGTTAAATAAACTAATTATACGTAAAATCAAAACGTAGATTTACTCATATACAATTTTATTAATCTTCGTTAACATTTTATCAATACCTATCTCTACTGATTCGGCTCTATCTACTGTAGGTACAATTTTTAGAACAAACTATTTTACAGAATTTATCCTAAATACAAATCGAATAAAGTAACTAAAACTTCTCTCTCTATTTCTCTCGCCCAGAGTGACCAGTCCCGACCACGACTGCGGAGAGACTTGCTCGCTGCCCGCGCCTTCCTTTCGTCCGCGTCGATGATTTGCTATTCTGAAATCATTAAGATTAGCTTCAGACAGTTAAGGTGCTGTGAGCTTTTTGCGTAATAATCAGTGATCGGAGTAGGTAGAGCTATTTTTTGTACTTGCGATACGCTGTCTTAATATGGACATTCCCGGAATCCCGGGATTTGAAATATATATTATTAAATAAGTCATAAATTACTTTGGAAAAAGTTATTCACGTCTTAAGGAACTATGAACGAACACCCCTCCTCCACCCCTCCGACGGGAACCGAAGTTATGGACTGAGTTATTGTCGAAAAACAATTTTAATTCTGTAGAAAGAGGCAAATACGGGTGCGTTCCTCCAGCGGCGCAGGCCGCTATTGTATTCTTTAGTTTCCACTAGTCATGTCGCGCGTTACACCTGAGCGGTAACATCGCGCGTATGCGCATTGGAAATTAGCAACCTACTGATGTTAGTTTGACAACGTCGTGCGCTCACTGCCAATACATAAGACAAGCTTTCTTTTAAACTTGTTAATAAAAATCAGTTTAGTTTTGAATCCCGGGGAATGTCCATATTAACATGAACATTTGCGGTCATTGAACCAAAATAGATCTACCTACTCCGATCACTGGTAATAATATACAACGAGTCCCAAAATTCAACGATAAGCGGGCACCAGACGGTGGACCTGCTCATGACTACTCGAGAAAAACATAAAATAAAATATATCTCAATTTTTTTTTAAATACAAAAAAAAAAATTAAAATACTTCGAAAATTTATAATCCTTAACATATTTTTAACTACCATGGCCACATTTTTCCAAAAACTTCAGATTTTTTTTTGTATCGGCAACCTAAGTAGTACGGCTATCCACCACAATCCCTAAAAATTCCAGAATGCCTGTAATTTTTACATAAAGATCAATCTAAATATTTATATCTTCTACCATTGATATGATCCGCAGCGTGATTTATTTTTTAGCGAAGCTCGTCCAATGTTGAAATGGGTTTTGAGTAGACCCTGTATTTGAACCAACCCCACTATAAGAAGTCCAGGGGGTTTAGATCGGGTGAACGGGGTGGCCATAAGATAGGTCCGAGTCGCCCGATCCAACTTAGTTTAAGTATTCTTGCACAGGACGGGCATAGTGAGATGGGCAACCATCATTTTGAAACCACAAATGTTTTGTAAATCACTTCTGGGTACGTCGTCTAATAATTCTGACAAGTCATTTTGTAAAAAATTCAAATAACTATTTAATCTAAGTTTTCTTGTCAAAGGGCCCAATCACTTTTCCATTTAATATATTATATTGGGATATGTCTTGTCTCGTTAGGTGCGAATTTTCATTGCTCCAGCTATGTAGGTTGTGAAGATTTAAGTAGCCATCTTTCTTGCAGGTCGTTTCAGCCAACCATAGAACTGTATCTGAGAATTGGAGAACTTCCCTGTGCCTTTTCAGCATCACACGGCAAAATACGACCCGTAGTGGATAGTCCCGCAGTAATAACGTCTGCACATGCATGTAGTGTTGTGCAGAACTTTTTGGGATTCCCGTAGCTGCTTCTAGGGCACGTACCAAGGTTGAACCATGTTCTATTTCATTGAGAACTTCTTCATCGCGTTCCAATCAAGGTATTCCAGCGTTTCTCCTATCAGATGGTAAACGAGCCTCCGAAAACGCGTGATGTACATTAATTGCATTATTTTATACATTTTGTTTCCAAAAGCTTAGACTGTTTTGAGGATAATCACATTCATCAAAAACCGTAGAGCAACGTTTTACTTACCAATAGGCATTTTGGCCGCAGAAAAGCGTATAGCGACTTCTCCTGCACTTCTACCATTATTTATAAATTCAGATGCACAAACAAATCTCTTGTGATCCAGTCCATTCAGATAAAACGACATCTCAGCCTTCTTTCCTGTTATAAGTTCTGTAATTTAAAAATGTAGTAAGTAGATACTCATTAACAGTTGTAGGTTTATTAGGTTGGTATGTTATGTTTATTTAGTCCTTCAAAATCCCGTTTTTATTTCGCGAGTCTGCGAGGTGTATTGGGAAAGCAGAATGATGCTTAATTCTTAAGTCTGTGTTGTCCCACTCTGCCCCCATTCAGCCATCAGCTACCTATACTGACTCGAAGCTAAGTATCTAATGTGGCTTTCACACAAAAAATAATAACAATAAAAGTAAACATGCTCTAATTTGTTTTCACACGAGTTTTAATTTAATATAGGAGAAGGGACTTCCAAGTAGAAACTTAAGTATGTCCGTTGATATGTGTTCTACGTACGCGTGTAAATATGTTACAGGACGCTGACTGATCTCACTTCACGTGGTCATCTCATTACGTTAGTTTATGGTCGGTAGATGTGCTTCATTAACGTTACTGTGAAACGGCCGTAGAACGTATCATACAAGAATATACGCAAACTTGGTAGTAGTTTGTCCAAAATTAATACTAGAATCCATTTAAGTACTTTTAAAATTGCCATTTGTCTCATAATGAGGACAGCTACAACTAACAGTGCAATGGGCTCTTTTAAATTTATTTTCATACCACCTGTCATTTCATACCATTGTCAAATTATATCGAAAAATATTGAACAGGTAACTTCATGGGGTGGTGCTGTAAAGTCAATTTTACTCCCTCTAGAACGCGCTCGAAGAGCAATTCTAAAGGTCGCCACCATTAGGCCTTTCTGATTTCCTACACACTAGCTTTACATTCCATGTGAGGTGCTAACAGTACGCCAAATTACACATCATATATTATTACACCGGCACGTTGAACTCGCTTACAAGCCGTACTGGCTGACAAGAGAAGGAAAGATCTGGTTTGCATAAAGCCTCAAACTAGACATACTATTTTAAACCGATTCTATGTATATTTAGGATCCGACTTATACAATAAGTTCAATAGGATACCTACCTACTTAATATTTATAGTGCCACTTACAAACATTGAAGATATGCGAATATTTGGGTAAACTTGATTACACAGACTCAGAAAACCTTCTAGAATTACTTCAATAATTATGTAGATATTAAGATTGGTATTTTTTTTATTTGTATTTAGTACTGTAAGTAGGATAGCATTTTTTCAATAATTTATTAACTATGGACAAATAACCACCTGATCGCTTAGTCTGGAGATGGCCTGAAACACAGGTTTTTATTGGGTTGGCTAATAAGTAATGAGCGACATACAACTATTTTATTTGCATTTATTTATTAAATGAATAATTGTTAATCATTAATAATATATTCACCGTCGTTTTCTACTACCATTCGCCATCGATCTGGCAAAGAGTGAATGGCGTCCGCATAGAACTTCGTTGGTTTTGAATTGAAGAAGTCATCTATGTATTGTTTCAAGTGTGGTGCATCGTCAAAGCTTTTTTCCCGTAAATTATTACTAAGTGACCGGAACAAGCTGAAATCAGTCGGTGCTAAGTCCGGCGAATATGGAGGGTGGGGTATTATTTCCCAATTAAGCTCCAATAGTTTTAGCCTGGTACTCTTAGCAATATGAGGCCGGGCATTGTCGTGCAGGAAAAATATTTTGTCGTGATGTGGACGTTTGCGATGGATTCAGTTTTTAGAGTTGATCACAATATACTATTGCTGTAATCGTAGTATTAGTAGGAAGGAATTCCCAGCTTATTACTCCATGTATATCCCACCAGACAGAAAGCATTACCTTGCGAGGTTGAAGATCACCTTTTGACGTTGGTTTTCCCTGTTCTTTACATGCCAGCCACTGGCGCTTGCGTGTGTGATTAACATAGAGAACCCACTTTTCATCTCCAGTGACAAGATGATCTAACCAATTAAATGTGCGGCGGAAAGATAAAAGTTCAGCTGATCAGCTGATCTTTACTTAATTGATGGGATACCCAAACACTATATTTGTAAGTCTTTCCCAAACGATGTAAATGATTTTCTATGGTGCCATGAGAACACTCGAGCTGAACAGCCAAATCGCGTGTAGTTCTTCGAGGATCTTCTTAGATTAATAGTTTTAATTTATCGATATCTATTTCCACGGGGCGCCCAGACCTTGGTTGATCGGTTAAGGAAAAATCGTTATTGCGGAACCGTTGGAACCAGCGCTTTGCTGTTGCTTCGGAGACTGCGACGTGACTTTGACATATATTACGTGTAGCTTCTGCAGCAGAATGCCCAGATTGAATTTCATATAATAAACAATGTCGTACGTGGGTTTTAATATCACTCATTTCTTTGTGAACTTTAAAGCACTAACAGCCAAAATGTCTTTAACGCGCATGAGCGTGACTCACTCTTTATATACCGTCTGCTACAGAACGTTCTCGAACCTTTCCGAAAATCTAGAAATTATAAACTAAAACGCTCATTACTTATTAGCCAACCCGATATTAACCTAACTCAGGCAGGTCGCCACAAGTTAGAATGTCGACCGACGCACCTTTCATAGGTAATTAAAAATATGTGTAAATTCAACTAGTTTTTATGTAAGTAATTAAGCCAATCTGTTAAGAACTTGGTACTACTAAGTATTTATAAGTTTGTAAAAGGACCTAAATAAATTATTATTATTAAATTATTATATAAAAATACTAATTATTGAATTTTTTTATTGTCTCGTAGATGGTGTGAAAAGTAGAGTATTCTCCTCGGGGATAAAGGTGCCTTCGTCTTGGACGGGCTTGATCCCTCGCTGCAGTCAAGCCTATACAACCTCAGCTCAAATTCTAATTTCGCCCCCACTTCCCCGCACCACCTTACTCTTTATCCTACCTGTTGGGTAATGTGTGACACAGCTTTCCCGTTCGAAAGCCGAAGTGAGACTGAGGGCCGAGCGGGGGTGCTGGGTGGCAGGGAACAAACTTCAAGACCCTGATATATATATAGGCCTTTTTACGGTAAAAATAATGCTAAATAAAAAAAAAACATAAGACCTGCTTTATAATTAGCTCAGTTAGTATGCTAAGTTTCATTATCTAATTTGAAGTATTTTTTCAATACCAGCGGTTTATTATTCGGTTTAGAGGTAACTTTGGATTGTTTTTCTATCGAGAAAATGTTATGGAATCAAGTTTTCGTCACACATAGTACTTAACATTAATCCTCAACTTTACCATATATTTATTTCAAAATTAATGCTGCAGTATTTTCGACATAACGGAGGATCATGCTAAGCCATTTGAGGTAGTATAAGCTCTAATCCTTCGTTACGCTCGGAATTCAATATGGCGCCCGTGACATAAGCCGCTGCCTTATCCCCTTGGTGCATAATCTATTATTATTTATTATTAGGCTCTTCAACAATGAGTACACTATTACTTTACAATTTGTACATTGCAAAATAGTATTTTGTTTACCCCAACACTTAAACCAACGTTCTTTAAACATACATCTATTCTTATGTCTAATATATTATGTAAGTATATATATATACAGTATGTTAACCAATAGAGGGCGTTCCCGTTAACCCGCAATAGTATAGCATCCATACATGCTAAAAAAAATATTACCATTCGAAAACAAAATGGTTTTTATTTTTTTTTAATATTAAAATATTCACTAAAAATGCTAAAAATATTCAAAAAAATATAAAAATATTCACTAAAAATAAAAACTAAATTGCGATGTTTCCGTCCTTCAAGTACGCGTGTACAGAGTGTTTCTTTTACGTATCAATTTAACATTTTTAGTGAATATTTTAATATTAAAAAAAATAAAAACCATTTTGTTTTCGAATGGTAATATTTTTTTTAGCATGTATGGATGCTATACTATTGCGGGTTAACGGGAACGCCCTCTGTTGGTTAACATACCGTATATATATAACAAATTACCTGTCTTATTGTAACTGCTTACTTTACGGTAGAAATCGATTTCGTCCATCACTACCAACCTCATGTCTGTTCGCTGTACTTCACACACCACGGTTATATGTTGGCGACTTACATATTTGTAATTAATTTCATAATATTTGTATAAATCACTCTTGCGGTATGGTCGGAGAGTCATGCCATTTATACTGACACTTACTGTACCTATATAAAATTTGGTTCATTATACAGGGTTATTGGTAAAACACCAACAACCTCTTAAGGGGTCATTGTACTCATCATTATGAACGACTTTTACTATGGGACCAAACCTGAAATCGTGAAAAAAAAATTAGCTGTTCAGTACATTTTGACGAATTATGCGAACATAAATGTACTGAACTGCTGATCTTTTTTCGCGATTTCAGGTTTGGTCCCATAGTAAAAGTTGTTCATAATGATGAGTACAATGACCCCTTAAGAGGTTGTTGGTATTTTTTTAGGGTTCCGTAATTACATAAAAATACCACTAGTTTAAATTTATTTAATTTTGAATGTAGGCATTACTTTTACAACATCTTAAATTCCGGGACTTATTTGTCATGTTTATGATTCCGGGAATTTACTATGTTACTTACTTCCTCGAAGTTTAGATAAATATACTCTACCTATTCCGATCTCTGCATGCATGCATGTAAAGTATCTATTTCGAAAAGCTACTTGCCGAAAAACCGACTCAAATGCGTTAAAATAACAACATATATTTTTAAAAGTAACCAATTTGATTAAGGAATCATGAGAATCAAACTAATAAATCATTGTTATGTAAATAGTATGGCAAATGGCAAGTGACAGCGCGACTGAATCAGACAGAGATAGCAGGATGAGGTGGACTCCTTTAATAACGACTAGTCCCCAGCAGCTCTAGTCAGAGATAACTGGAAGGAAAGAAGGGAGGCATATGTCCAAAGTTACAAAATATGTTGTGTAATGTAGCCTGGTCTGTCCACTTGAAACAGTTAAAAGTGTTCATAGAATAGAAGAATAGAACAGCATAGCAATCAGTTCATAGAACCTGCTGTGCATAAGTGGGGCGACATCGACGCGACGCTGCGCGGCGAAAAAAATGTTTCAGGGAATTTACCGGAGGAGGGTCGCGTCGAGAGCTGCTCATATTTGTGTGGATAAAGATCAAAGATGACAAACTCAATCCATGAACTAGTTAAAGGCAAGCTTCACCCGATTTTAGCCATCTAAGCAAACAATTACTATATTATTAATGACTGTACCGTAATTTGGTCCTACTTTGCTCCAATATTTGCTCCAAATGTTGAAAAGTATGATTATTTTTAGAAAATCAACTATACAATTTACTTAATGTATTATTTTATGGATATATAGCTTATTTGACAAGTATTTATATAGGGAAATAGATATTATGAAGTATATTATGAATTTATTTTTGACAAATAATACTGAGCAAAATTACCCATGGTGTTGGGTATCTTTGCTGCTAGATATAGTTTCTATGTAATCTCCATTGTTAAAGCTGTTGGAGCAAATTAATGATTTCCTAATTCAAACTCTGCTCCAGTTATAGGGGAAGTACGTACAAAATGACATATACGGACAAAACGACACATCCGTCATATTTCAAATTCTGCCGCGTCTAGCCCGCCATTGACAACTATATCACGTGACCCTACCGGCTCATACCAACCTGTCAAAACGTGAACTCGCGCCAGTCTTTCGTTCGGGTGCTATGGCCGAAGACAAATATTGGTAAGTTTCGAGTTTTTTTCTTATAGGAAGGAGTTTCTTGTTTTAATGTTAGATTTTTCATGGTTTTACCTTGTGTGCACATTTATTGCACCCCTTAACTACTTATTGTTGCATTTAAATAACTTTTACCTTAAATAATATTGATTTTACATTTATTGTTGAATTTTGATTTTTATAACGCTTTATGGACAAAATGACACATATAGGTAACGGACAAAATGACATACGTATGTCGTTTTGTCCATAAGATAAGACTCAATGAATTAATTGTACCTACCTTTATTCAACGCTGTTAATTTCTTTGTTAATTGTCGTTTCTTTGTTAACGTTACATAAGTGGCCAAGGAAAGCGTAAGCCAAAGAAACGACAAACCGCTTTGATTTTGACTTCTACTCCAAACATGAACGAAATCAAGTCAAAAAATGAACCTAAAGCTCCTCCAGAGAAGAAGAGACGAAACGTTACCAAATCTCTATTCGAAGAAGACAGTGATGAAGAAAATTTGCCAAGCAACGATCAAGATGACGAAGAGGATTGCGCTTGCATATATTGCAATGTTCTTTTTTCCCGGTCAAGACCTGGAGAAGACTGGTTGCGGTGTTTAAGTTGTTCGCATTGGGCCCATGCTTCTTGCGCGGACGTGTCTAAACGAACCAAGCGATTCATTTGCGAACTTTGCCTTTAATTTTATAGTTTCGTCGTGTATGCCATTTAGTCCATATGTGTTATGCCATTTTGTCCATATGGTATGGACAAAATGGATTTTCGTTGATCTCAGTTTAATATTTTTTTATATTTTTTCTAGTTTGTTTATCTTTTAAATGGCTATTATAATTCATCGGTATAAAACCAAAGATTACTAGAGTACAATACGAACGTGCTGTGATTTGATAATAAAGAGTTATGATTCAAAAACAAAACCATATGTCATTTTGTACGTACTTCCCCTAATATGTTTTGCTATTTTGGATGATATAAATTGGTGAGATATGGGTAAAAACGAAAAAGTGGATAAAAACGGATGCGTTCATAATTTAATTAATTGTTGCAAAATTTTTAACGTAGAATAGGCGAAAACATTTTACAGAACAGGAGCATAATTACACGTAGAGGAGCAAAGTAGGACCAAATTACCAGTACTTATTAAAATAAAATAAAAAAACAAATAAACTTACTGAATTCTGTCCGCATTACAAATCTCACCATAACTTTGGTGTAGTCATTTGGTTCCGTTTTAGTACATATCATATAACTGTCGTTGTGTCCAGAATGCAATGTTGTGACAAAACCGATCGCAGTATTTGATGACAGTTCATTCATGGTAGAGTTATCTGAAATAATACAATATACCCATTCATTTATTATTGTTACAGATATTTTAAGGACGTAATGCTAATCCAATTTTCACTCGATGTATGGACTTATGGAGCTGATCTTCTGTACGTATTGTTTTGCGCCGGTGCAGACGTGTTGATACTACATTGAATAGGTTTCATCAATTATAATATACAGTGCTATTGTATTATTCTCTTTATTCGAAAGGAACATACAGGTACAAAATAATGTAAAAACTAACCGCTCATTGTGCCTGCCATCGCATATTCCATCGTGAGTGGCGCTGGGTTCAAGAAGTTGACGCAAGTGACGTTGACTACATCGCCGTCTGCGTATTGGTACTCGGCAGTGAAGTCAACGTCGTTCTTCGAAATGTCTGTGTGAAATGCACGCATTTCCGCGTTGTTCACGAGGATCGTCTGAGGCTCTGTGGAGTTAGGTATTTGTTATTATTTAGACCCAAATGTGTATTACGCTGTTGGCCGCGATTTCACTCGAATCCAAATAAAACCGCTTCGTATAAAAAGTATCATAATTTTGATTTAATCCAAGACATGATCTATCTGTGTGCCAAACATCCAAATCCGTTGAGTAACAGACATCGAAACTCACAATCATCCAAACATTCACATTTATAACATAAGTAATAAAAGCTTACAAACCCCTTGGTCTCACGTGAATTTTCATATAGCAATAGGCAGCTGAATAGTTGTGCTCTTTGAACTTGACCACGGGAAGTACTGTTGGGTTATCTTGATGTGCCAATATCGTACATTTCCATAGAGTACCCATTATTTTTTCAGCCTTAAACTGTTAAGAGATAAATAATGATTAATTTTAAAGACATACATACGTTACTATAATATCAACACATCATATCTGCATTCCCCGAAGGGATAGGCAGTGCATTAAATGGTGAATGTACTTACAATGGTGATATTTTTAGAACCGCCTTTCTTCGTATATAAATATTTAAATTCATTGTTATTAATGGCGTCATGACAGCTGTAAAAGATTTAATTACAAACTTAATGCCTTCCTAGTTAATTAAAAAACTGTTAAAACATATCATGTCATAATTGTTATTAGGAAACATTTAATTGATCGACGTCGTTAAAAGAGACCATCTATACAGGGTTACTGGTAATTCGACGTATATCCGTCAGGGGCTGATAAGGGGGCCAAAATGCAACAAATTGAACCCCCCATATGTATGGCCGAAATTCAATAGTTTCGAGATATTTGAATTTTAAGAGTTTTTCGATATTTACCCAAAATTTGACATTTAATTCCAAATTTAAAAAAAAACATATTTGAATGGGACCATTAAAAATGATGTTGTAGCTGGCACTTCAATTAAGCTATGGACATAATTAAAACTACTTAATTTAACAAAATTATTAAAATAATGAGCGATATAAGAATAATATCTTACCAATATTTACATTTTACGCTTCAATAATGTTGTCTCGTCACAAAAATTTCTATGACATTAATCGTAGAAATAACTAAAACAACTTGCCTATTCTGTAAGTTTTCCAAAAAGGTATAAAAGTCAATTTTAAAATACATAATTCGTGGCATGTCTTTGAATCGGTGCGGGGAGAGAAAGGGTCATTTGTATTTGTATGAAATAAAATGCATTAAAAAATTTACACATCTTGTTCAAAGTGAGCCCCTCGATTACGAATGCAGGTTCGAATTCTCTTCCTAACTTCGGTTTTCGTCACTCTTGATGTGAACGTTGTTCTCATCTGTTGCGCCGCGTTTATTATTCGCTGTCGAAGTTCTTCGACTGAATTTATTGGGGTCACATAAACTAATTCCTTCATATGACCCCAAACGTAAAAATCAAGTGGTGTGATATCAGGGCTTCGTGCTAGCCACGGAATTGGCCCTCCCCTCCCAATCCATCGGTTTGGATATCTCTCGTCTAGCCACTGTCGGACAGTAATCCGGTAATGTGCTGGGCAACCATCATGTTGAAACATGAGGTTGTTTTTTATTTCTTCGGGAACATCCGCCAACAAATCGTCTAGGTTGTTTCTTAATAACTCCTCGTAATTTTCACCGTTCAAATTTTGGGGCAAGAAATGAGGGCCCAGCAAATAATTATCAAGGACACCCATCCATACGTTCAGGGAAAATCTCATTTGCGACGCAGTTTCTTTTAGTTTTTTTGGATTCTTGCCTACTTTAGGTGCCCAAAAATGTAAGTTATGGTAATTCGTTATACCATCCCGGTCAAACTTTGACTCGTCAGTCCACAAAATATTTCTTAGGAAATGTTCCTGGTCAGCGTCAGCGTTTAACATAAACCGAGAAAATTCGAGTCGCCTGGCAGGATCTCCCTCGTGCAATGTTTGGACAGGTTGATAATGGTATGGGTGTCTACCTGATAGATGTACTACCGACCACACTTTCCACTGGGACATACCGAGCTGTCTTGCAACAATGTTCGTTGAAATGTTTGGGTCATCAATAAAACACTGAAGAATGGTGTCCTCTTCGTCAGCCGTGTACCGTCGAGGTCTGCCAGCGTTGACTTGTGCTCTCTGAACACTGCCAGTTTCAGACAATCGTCGATAGGTGCTCCCGAAAACAGTAACGTGGGGAAGTCGACGATCGGGAAAGCGGCGTTGGTATTCTCGCCGAGCCGCAGCCGCGTTTCCATCGGCAAAACCATAACAAAACATTATGTCTGCGTATTCGTTATTAGAATACGAAGCCATGTTATCCGAAATAACAATGATAACAAAAAGAATAACAAGAGAAACAAGAATTAACAATAATGATCGATAACAAATTAACGCGATGAGAGATTGGTTAATAGCAAGAAAACAACACACGTGCTTGCGTGGCGTAGAGTCGAAACTTACTAAGGAAGGCGACGCGAGCGCAGCAGACGCCGTGTACTCCCCCGCCCGCACACCCCGCCCCATCACAAAGAATTTCGCCAGTAAAATCGGTTGTTTTAGCGAGGATCATAAACTAAAAACAGAGATGATTTCTCTCCCCGCACCGCGCGCCGCCGCGCCCTTTCAAACACATGCCATGCCACGAATTATGTATTTTAAAATTGACTTTTATACCTTTTTGGAAAGCTTACAGAATAGGCAAGTTGTTTTAGTTTAGGGAGTCCTCGCCGTGTGGCATAGCGAATGGACGTGTGCACTCGCGTAAATAAGTCGTGTTAAAATCTAACTTTCTAAATTCTGATTGGTTTAAAATTTAAATTCCAATTCTTGTTTCTTCCTGAGGCATCTATACGAGTAAGCCCCTCCCCACAAAAGTGACAACGATACTTTTGTCACCATCCTTGCCTAAGGCATACAAAGGGTCCACCGTGATTGGATCTGTTAAGCTCGGGTTTGAACCGCCTCCTCGGTGCGCGAGAGCCGGCGTCGCTGACCGCTTAGCCAAACTGTGGTGACGCATCGTCGCGAAACACCGCATCCCTACCACCCGCCAGACTGCTACGGGAGTACGCGTCATCAAGTATCGGCTACGTGCGGATAAGCTACGAGTGCTACGAGATACAACTGTGCTACGTGGTGATCGGCTACGAAACGGGTTCGTTTAGCGCTGTTAATACCTACCGTTGTGAGTAAACAAGTGCAGATACTATGCCGAGGATTGAGCGCTCGCCACCCGCTACTTCTGTCCGAGAGACGGATTGTCCACCAGTTTTATCAACTTCAGACCTTATTGACAATTCTAATGAACCGGAAACCTCGAACGTTACCGTGCGGCCCAAGCGACCTCAACCAGACTTATCTCCGGAGTGCGAATGGAAGAATTTCGAAGATAAAATAATGAAGTTATTTACTTCCTGGAAAACTGACCAAGAGGCCCTGCTTGGGAAATTAACATCGGAGTTGACGGCAATTAAACGACAAAATGCGGAGATTCAAAAAACGAATGCTGAGACCTTAAAAACTGTGGAATTTCTGAGTCAGGATTACGATTGCATTAAAAAATCACTGCAGAACTTAGAAAGAGAAAACGGTGAACAGCGCAATTATATACTGGATCTAGAAAAAAAAGTACAAGATCTGCAATTGAGCTCGCGATCATCATGCATCGAGATAAGGAATATCCCTACAATTGAAAAGGAAACAGCTCGCGAATTAACTTCGATTGTTTTAAAAGCCTGTGAGACCATCCAGCCGTCGGTAAACCCACCTCAACTACGTGACGTGTATCGTTTGCCCGGAAAAAAAGGCTCAAACAGACCGATAGTTGCAGAGTTCCTGACTGTCCCCTCGAAGAATCAAGTACTGGATGCCTGCCGTACGTTCAATAAGGGTCTGCCACCAACTGAAAAACTAAACACGGGACACATTGGTATTCCCGGTGAAGTTAAACCAGTCTATATCGCCGACCACATGCCTCGTACCCAGCGGCAACTATTTTTCGAGGCACGTTCATTTGCTAAAACGAACAAATATCAATTCTGTTGGTCTCAGAATGGAAAAATTTTTCTTCGTGAACGTGAAGGAATGGACTCCGTTGTTATCAACTCAACTTCTTGTCTTAAGAAGCTGCCTACCTCTGCAAAATAAACGCAAGGCAACTCATTTCTATTCTTATTGCATGTTTTTAGAATATATTAGAACCTCACATTTTTATTTACATAAAACTCGAGTAGCCTCTTACAAATTAGTTTTTTACTATTTTATTAATTTAACTTCTTACCTTATAATAATATCATTAAGATTATCAACTTTATATAATGCATCTAGTAAATATCAGTCTCTGTATTATACATCGTACCTGTTTAGACTTTGCAAAAATTATAATCATATGAAAACTTGTTATTACTCACACACAACTCATATCATACCTGCGGTTATATACATCCTTTTGACTATCTTATTCCTACATAAATTATCTGCAACTTTTAAAATAGACCTACTAAACATCCACAAAACTAGAATACACATATCCCACATATTTAAGGTTGAAACCAATATGCACCTAACATCAAACATCAATATTCGATTCTGACACTTTAAATGATATTGACTCCTTGGGTATGAGTGATTCACGTATTTGTGTACCTGAGTCATGCAGTCGTTTTATTAGTGACAAAAAAAAGGCGCTTAATATAATACACCTCAATATACGCAGTGTAAATTGTAACTTTGATAGCTTCCTGCTGCTCCTGGCTAGAATAAAAATTTCATGTGATGTTTTGATTCTATCGGAGTGTTGGCTGAGCGTGTCAACAGTACCACCTCTGGATGGATATGATTCTTATCACACAAGCAAACTTACTAATCAGAATGATGGTGTTATAATATATGTCAAATCAGAATTACCTCATATCGTCACCGAACCTTCTATATCTGGCGCTAGTTGTCTGATCTGTAATGTAAAATCTCACAATATCTTAATTTTAGCGTTATATCGCTCTCCCTCCACACGAAATTTTGACAAATTTATTGATAGCTTAGACACTATCCTTGCTCGGACGTCAGTCCAAAAAAATTTAGTGATTATGGGCGACATCAATATTGACATCACTCCGAATGCTAGCTCCCAACAAGCAGATCAGTACCTCAACCTTATTGCTTCACATGGCCTCCTTCCTACACATTTACTCCCAACCCGTATTAACTCCTGTATTGATCATGTAATGTTAAGATCTGACCTTAAAAATACGACTCTGGTTCTGGATACGTATATTACTGATCATAGGCCAACGATTATTAGCATCCAACGTGTAATGTCACTCCCTGTCCCTAAACTTAGTCGCATAGTTGTTGATTATACAGCTGTAATCACAGTCATTTTATCAATGGACTTTACTGAAATATTGGCTATTCAAGACCCAAACAACGCCGCCGAGTCTCTGGTTTCCATCATTAGCTCTGTCATCGCCAATCACTCTAAATCGGTGCACATGTCTTCGAAACGCCGAATCCTGAAACCGTGGATTACAAATGGACTGCTTCGGTGTATTCGAAATAGGGATAACATGGCTCGAACGTTACAGGCAGATCCTGAAAACTTCATTCTTGTGATTACATATAAGCGATACCGTAATTTCTGTAACAAACTTCTCAAAAACTTAAAACACGCATATGAAAGTAATGAGTTCCAAATGGCAAAGAACAACCCTAAAGCTACTTGGAAGGTCATTAAAAAGGTTACTGGAACTAATCTCAATGCTAAATCCCCCAACGAGTTACTAAGAATATCTTCGGATGACAAGTCCTCGGTCAATAAAGTCAACGAGTTTTTTGCCCATGTTGGCAAGAACTTGGCTGACAATTTCTTATCCACCTCGTATACCCCGGAATGTTCTCTCGATGCGCTACCCTCTAATTCGCTGGTGCTTTTACCCACAGATGAAGTGGAGGTCTCGAATCTCATTATTGGGTTACGAACTGATGCTGCGGCAGGTTGGGATGGCATTTCATCGAAAATGTTAAAATCCTGTATGCCCACGATTGTCCCCCCCATTACTCATATCTGCAATCGCTCTATTGCCACAGGCTGTTTTCCTAGGGTTTTCAAAAGGGCTGTTGTTCACCCAATCTTTAAAAATGGGGACAGACACAGTGTAGATAATTATAGACCGATCTCAGTCTTGCCTGCCATTTCTAAAATATTAGAAAAGATACTTAATAATCGATTGGTGCACTATCTTGAGTCATATAAATTACTAAGTAATAACCAGTATGGTTTTAGAGGTGGCAGGTCAACTGAAAATGCTGTTGCTGCTTTGGTAGACCATGTGGTATCAAAATTAGATAGTAAAATGAAATGCTTGGCTATCTTCTTAGATCTCTCTAAGGCATTCGACACTGTGTCCGTTCCCCACCTCTTATCTAAGCTGGAAGCTACTGGCATTCGAGGACATGCCTTGAAGGTCTTCCAGGATTACCTCTGTGATAGAACTCAATGCGTTAAAATAAATGATGTTGTCAGTGACACCATTTCATTGAGTTTTGGCGTTCCTCAGGGCTCAATCCTGGGCCCTACCCTATTTCTTATCTACATTAACAACTTATGCAAAATGTCTCTAATGAATTGTTCAATCTTTACTTATGCCGATGATACGGCTCTATTAATTCATGGTAATGACTGGCCTGAAACAGTAAAATACGCGGAACTTGCTCTGAACTCAGTGATGAAGTGGCTGTCTAATAATATCCTAACCTTAAATTTAAATAAAACGGTATACTTACCTTTCTCGTTACTATCCACCAACCTCCCTCCACCGCATTCAATGGTGCTCAGAGCTCACACTTGCTCACTCGGTCTATCTTCTTCACAATGTGGCTGCCCTCAACTCAAGAGGTGTGAGTCTGTCAAGTATCTCGGAGTCTATGTAGATAGCTCTCTGAGCTGGAAACCTCACCTCAGTAATCTCATATCAAGAGTCCGCAAGTGTATATTTATTTTTAAAAAGCTGAGGAATTCCGCGGACCACCTTACGATTAAAACAGTTTATTATGCACTGTGTCAGAGCATAATAAACTACTGCATCACAGTGTGGGGTGGGACTCCCAAGACAATCCTCCTACCTCTTGAGCGCGCACAGAGAGCTGTTCTCAAGGTAATGACCTCGAGGCCTTTTAGGTTTCCCACTACTACTCTCTACACCGAATGTCAGGTTCTTACTGTGAGACAGCTCTTTGTCCTTGGCACTATACTGCGCAAACACCCTTCTGTGGAATATGATCCGAATGCTAACAAAAAGCGTAGACATTTCGAAGTATGCCCAACTCACGGTTGTAGAACGGCCATTGCTCAGCGTCATTTTGGTGTACTGTCTAACCATTTATATAATAAAATAAATAAACTCTGTTCCATTGCTCCCATGTGTCTAAACGAATGCAAAACCGAAGTCACAAAGTGGCTCTTGACATTGACTTACAATAAGACTGAAGATCTACTACAGATATCGATCGCTTAACCAAATGTTATATATATATATTTTATATATAAAATAAAGAAATATGTTCAGAATTATATATATTTATACTGACTTTCATAATACACAGGTTTTCATCATAATATTATCTCTTGCTCACACACACACACAACCATTTATATAGGTAGATAAACAGGATACATCATAGTTGCATTAGCTTTGTAATATATTATTATAATTTAATCATGATGATCTGTGCTCGTCTTACTACTACTGCTGTATGTTCAAATCATAGGCGAGGACGCTGGCACCCTAAACACAAGTTAAATCTTACTTTGGGTGCCAGAGTTCATCGAAAACACTCTGTTTCCTTAGTTGTAATGCCGCATAGTGTTAAGATAAGTGTTTTTCTTGTACAACTGAAGTTAAATAAAAAAATTATTATTATTATTATTATTATATAGTTATTTGTACGATTAATGTCATAGTAATTTTTGTGACGAGACAACATTTTTGAAGCGTAAAATGAAAATATTGGTAAGATATTATTCTTAAATCGCTCATTATTTTAATTATTTTGTTAAATTAAGTAGTTTTAATTATGTCAATAGCTTAATTAAAGTGCCAGCTACAACATCATTTTTAATGGTACCCATTCAAATATGTATTTTTTTTTTAGAATTAAATGTCAAATTTTGGGTAAATATCGAAAAACTCTTAAAATTCAAATATCTCGAAAACTATTGAATTTCGGCCATACATATGGGGGGTTCAATTTGTTGCATTTTGGCCCCCTTATCAGCCCCTGACGGATATATCGAATTACCAGTAACCCTGTATAAATACGAGTATATCACCCGTCTCTCCACAATTCTATTGCTTACTATGGATGCATACCCGGTACGGCTCTATAATCCTTCCATATTCTAAGAGCACGTCTTTCCTACCATTATCGCGCCCCCCGGTCTACTTCTTGATTACACCTTGTAACATGAGGCAACAGTAGCTAGTGTGTATCTTTGGATTCATTTATTTATTCTTTTTTAGGTTCACTAACAATTGATTTCATTCGAGTGATCGAGTCTGGTTAAACCACGCTGGGGTCGGAGCATTTCATTCATCATTCATTCATAACAGATTATTATCCTTCTAATGACGTACGCTTTTTTTTTAAATAAATGAGTGTCTTTGTAACTTTCTGGCTTTTTCTAAAGGATGATCGCAGTAACTAAGCTAGGACACTCTGACGGAATGGGTTAGGCTAGGTAGGGTTAATTTACCAAGGAACCCAGTCAAGAGTCTCATTGGTTAGGTAGGTGACCAAGAAATCTGTGGAGGGGGCCAAAAATCCCACACAAATAGGAACTATTTGGGGTTCTATTAAATACTAGCACATGCCACAATTAAAACAAAAATTGGTAAAGTATTCTTCATTTACTTACGTGAAATGATTGATATTGGAGTTATATTTCGTAATTATTTTGATTTCTTTTCCTTCGAGAACCTTGTATATGTTTTGTTGTATATCATTATTATTGTGATCACAGATCAAGGTAGGAGTACGTTCATTTTTTGATTGCTCGGATTGGATTTCAAATGTGATTTCCACGGGATCTGTAAAGAATTAAAGTTTACTGACTGCGTAATGTACAGTCACGAACCGGGATTGTTGAGCCACTAGCATAATCATCTTAACTTGGTTGTGCTATACAAATGCCGCCCGTGAAATTTGACATAGGTAGGTACGTGACATTTCAATAACGAAAAACGGGCGGCATTCGTGTAACACAACCAAGTTAAGATGATAAGCTGGTGGCTCAACAATCCCGGTTCGTGACTGTACAAGTGACCACTATGCAACTTATTTGTTTTATTTATTTATTTATATAAAAGGGCTTACCAACTAAACACATACACAGCATTAACCATAGCATTAAACCCAACGTAAAACACTACAACAAACTATTGACGAGAGCCTCCTAACAAAGCTCTTTTGTATACTTTCTAGGCGTTGAATAAGATTTTGGTAGGTAGGATACCAGACGATTGTATTCAATGTGGCTGTGTAGTAATGCAAAATTGAAGGATTTTAATGCGGACAGGGATCCAAACTGCTTTGTGTTGCGATGCCGCCAGCGCGCCATCCACCACCACACAGCCGCCGCCGCTTTTTTTTTTTTTTTTTATAAATGGCATCTCGTAGTTGACCTAGAGAGGTCGAGACTACTTAACCGGACTATCCTGTGGCTGCCTTAAGAGAACTCAAAGCCTCCAGCCAGGGGCATAAAACTTACAGACTAAGCGACTACACGCTAAGGGCTCCCCCTGTGGGGAACGGGCCTCGGCTTAGGGCGTCGCTGGGGGGAGGACAGCAAGATGGGACAGGCTGGATCAGATTAGAATTATTATTGTCAGGGGAGTTTAAAGCTACAGGCTCAGCTACGCCACCAGCTGGCACATCATACCCGAGCAAGGGACGGGGGGGAGGACGATTATTACGGGGTCGTCGCGAGGGACCTCGGCGGCGAGGTCGGAATGTCGATTTGTTTTTGTTCCTACGGTCGCTACTGCTCTCCTGGAGAAGAGTTATGGGGTCGTCGGGATCTGAGAGGACAAGCCTGGGGCGGCGGACCTTACTAATACGAGAGGGGACATAGCTAGCCGCCTCGACAACCAGAGGGTTGCGGTGGTTGGTGCAGGCTGAGTCGAAGAAACGCTTGGAATTGCGTTTCAAGAACTGGGAGATGGTGGGAATATCGAGATCTACATGGAGGATTTCGTTCCGAACGAACCAAGGGGCTCCCGTTGCCTTTCGGAGGAAACGGTTTTGGAGGGCCTGCATCCTATGAATGAGGTGAGGTTTTGCGTGCGCAAACACTGAACCCGCATAGGTCATGATGGGGCGACTGCACGCTGTATAAATGCGCAATTTGCACCTAAGTGACAATTTGCTACGTGCATTCAGAACGGAGTGGAGTCTACCGAGGGCGAAAGCGGCGCGCGAACGCGCCTGCTTTATGTGCTCAGCGAAGGCGAGGTGGTGGTCGAGGGTCACACCGAGGTATTTGGCTCGCGTCTCCCAAGGGATCGGCTTGCCGAACATGGTGATCGGTCGGGAGCCGCCGCCGCACTTGTGCGCTGTGCTTATACGAAACGCGCCCGCGCAACTCCGCATCGCCACCGCGCCGTCACCACTTGATTTCACCGGTTCTTAGTAATAGATTGCTACCCACGAAGATCACACGCGGCGCATTGACCGTGTCGCATTGGCGGGGGCCACGGCGGTGGCTCGGTGGCGGCGCTGTCTACACGAGCTTTAAGTGGATTGTGAAGTGCCGATACGCGGCGCGAGTTTTGGAGGCAATTACCCACATTTCATACAGTTATTTACATAAATGTTGTTTCGGGCGATAACGTTTTTACTCCCCTAAACCTTTACGAAATGAGACAATTTTAGTCTCATTACATTCAGTATACTTTAATCTAGGTCTGTACGTTTTTCGTTTTTAGTAATTCAATTTAATTTAATTAAAAAAAAATAATTTTATTTAGATGCTAATAACTTATATTATATGCAATATTTCTTTATAATAAAAACGTACGGACCTAGCTTTTTATTATACCTACAACAATTCCAAAAATTATGAAAATTAGTCTATGTTTACGGGGAGAAAAACGTTATCTCTTTTTGTATGAAAATTTACAGCTTCACAATCCTCTTAAGACGTCATTTTATTTTACTAACGTCTACTTACGGAATCTGCTTATTGAAATTCGAGGTAAAGGTTTAATCGAGTTACAAACACTAAATAGTTCGAGATACCGCGTACTTGGTACCGATTACAATTTAACGAGGTACAAGTTTCCACTGAGAGAGAGAGAGATTCCGCTGAAGTATGGAGAGATTCCGTTCGGCTTCATAGGGAATATTTATTTTTAGTAACAAAAATATGAATATAATTTCAATATAAAAGTAAAGATATAATTTTATCAAAGATATTAGTAAATTAGTCCTACAAAGAAAATCATGAAAATATCTTATCTTGTACTTACACCAAGAGTATGCTAACCCCACGGACAGCGCTACCAACACCAGCACACACTGCGTTCTACACATTTTAAACTTCAGAAATACAAAATTGTTTCAGCACACGTAGATATTGCCTCCAGCGCTGGTGATTGCTCTTTTGACTCTAAAGCCAAACGCTGGTTTCTCGCAAAATAAATGATTATTTTCGGAATGGTGATAAGAGACTGGCAGATAACGAGTTCCTAACTGAACATTCTACTCATTACAAAGATAGCTCGGTGACCTTTTCCTGGTATTTGTCTTGTAAAGTTCTCGTTTTGCAAAACAAAAAAGTTTCTTTAGGGCGCTTACAGACGTGGAGGTCGGCCCGGCTTGGGCAGAGCACCGCCGTGTTCTCACGGAGGCGATCGGCGGCGGCGATCTCTCGCGTCCGAGCCTGGTCCAGGCCATGGTGCGGAGCGAGAGTGCATGGGAGGCCGTCACCTCCTTCTGCGAAGCGGTAATGCTCGCGAAGGAGGAGGCGGAACGCGTGAGGGAGAGGCAGCCTCACGCCCTCAGTCGCCGCAGGAGACGCCCTGGGCGGCAGGAATCGATAGCCGATTCCCGGCCACCGTAGGCGCGGGCTTGCGGACGGTGAGTAGTGGGTAGCTCGCCGTCCGGTGAGGACCAGGCCCGGGTCGACGGTGCGTTGTGTTCCACGCGCGCCTCAAAGAGATGTCAGCAAAAGATGGGGTCCAATAGGGCCGATGCCGCTGGGGTCGCGGGTTGTTTGAAAAAGATACCGTGGCCCTGGCATAGGCAACTGAAGGAACACGGGTGGGTTTTAGTCAGTAAAAGTCTGACACACGGGAGAAGTTATTTGATGATTTCCCATCCACAAAAAAAAAAAAAAGGGCGCTTACAGACCAACGACACTCGATCGACGACGAGCGCTGCGGCGTAGTCGCCTTGCTGACGACCGTGGACGACGACGTCGTCGCCTAGTTGTGGCGTGTATAGTAGTTGTCAAATAGTCTCGAAGACCAGACGTATTCTTATTCATTTTACGGCAAAATGAGTGTTGATTTATTAATTACTTAATTTAAAAAAAACACGAATGTATTTGGAACTACAAATCCAAAGAACATAGTAATAAAATGAATAAGAATACGTCTGGTCTCCGAGACTATTTGACAACTACTATACACGCCACAACTAGGCGACGACGTCGTCGTCCACGGTCGTCAGCAAGGCGACTACGCCGCAGCGCACGTCGTCGATCGAGTGTCGTTGGTCTGTAAGCGCTCTTAGCCAGAATATAAACGTTATCTATTAGCTAATAAGGTATTATGTTCATTATTTCCTTAGTAGGTAATTGGATATCTAATTCGAGTGGGCCGTTTTGTGACGATAAAAACGTTGTAGGTATAGGTTCGTAACATAGTAAATTAAACAAGTGTTTGATCTATTGTATGAGATGTTTTTATTAAAAACTAGTGATTGCTCGCGGCTTCGTTCACGTGGCGGCGGTTCAAGATTTTTTGACCTAATAGTGTTTGTTTTATGAATTTCCATACAAGTTTACTGTTTTTACCTGCTTTCTGTAGTTGACTTTGATCATATTGATGTTTATGAATAGATTATCTATATCGTTTGTAAATGATAGCTATAGTAGTTCATTATTCGATGCATTCTTCGATTTTTGGTGAAGTTTATTTCTATGTCTGATACGGCGTACAAGTCCAGGCGTCATCCATAGTTTAATATGACTATACTTTGTAGGTATTACTATAGTAAATGTATTTTTCCTTATCGTAGATAGTAACAAATCGATAAATTATTGTAGGGATACATTTGGATCATGTGAATTGTAAACAGGGTCAAAATTAATACCGCGAAAGTCTGTTTCAAGACTCTTCATATTGAGTTTAGTATAGCTGAGCATGTAGTTATTTCTAGGTGAAGGTATTTGCAATGTAAGTAAAACTGACGACTTAGTAACCAATGTTATGGACAGACTTTTCGATTTTATAAGGATAGGTATGGTCTAGACCATAGAGCCGCTCTGGTGGGTTGGGTGATAATGAGCTGGTAAAGCTGGTCCATGAAATGCGCAAATATTGAGGTAATTATCTGAATGAGTTTCGATTTTTTCGGCAGCAATGATTATGTTGATATCACCTACCAGTATGATATTTTTAAACGAAGATAATTTTCCTATGCTGCTGTTAAACGAATCCAAGAACCCATCAATACTTTAGGATGGAGGCCTATAAATAGCTATAATTACTGTATCGGTAATAATTTTAAATACTAAGCATTTGAAGTCTAGAAAATGGGGTTCATCTACTAATGTCCCTAAATTATTTTAAGTTTTTGCACTCCTCAACATTACAGATTTTAGCCTCAGACACGTAAAACCCATCTAGTTCACAGATTAGCTGATAGGCCATAAACAAATATTATAATATATGTATGCAGAAGTTAACCTGCTAATTTACTTAAAAAACTGAAAATTGAGTCTGAGAAACAAAAATTCTTAAAAGCCAAGAATAACCCCTAAAAATGTGGGAAACCATCAGACATAAGTATTACTGACAATAGGTGTAACTCACCTTTACCTGTGGAACTTCTGGGACTTTGTCACTCACCCCTGCAATCTGTTGACTCTGTTAATTGCTATTCACACAGGTTGGCAAAAATCTGACCAATAAAATCACCCTTACCCAAAACTGCTCTCTTTCGTTCTTCAAAAATACGGTAAATTCTTTGAACTCGCTAGTTTTACTGGAGACAGACGAGGAAGAAATTGAGTGTATTATTAAAGAGTTGCGCACGGACAGTGCCTCGGGCTGGGAAAGTATTTCCCAGAAGCTACTTAAAGCTGCTAGCAAAATACTGGCCCCGCCAATAACTCATATCTGCAATCTCTCCCTTGTCTACAGGCATATTCCCAGTTGCCCTAAAAAAGGCCTTGGTCTACCCTATACACAAATCTGGTGACAGAGGCAGTGTCAATAATTACCGTCCAATCTCGGTCCCTCCAGTCATCTCAAAAATCTTAGAAAGAATACTTTATAAGAACCTTGATAACTATTTAATTAAATGTAACCTTATCTCTAAAAATCAGTTCGGGTTTCGAAAGGGCTTATCCACAGAAGACGCTGTCTTCTATACTTAATTGTATAGTTGACAAAATTGATAAAAAGTTTAAGTGTTTAGGAATATTCCTAGACCTCTCTAAGACAATGTCTCTGTCCCTATGCTCCTATCTAAGCTGGAATCGATGGGGTGCGGGGTGTCACTCTCAGAATATTTGAGTTTCTTTTCAGGCCGAACACAATGTGTCAAGGTGGGTGATGATATAGGTATGTGGGGATGAGAAGGTGGAGTTCGGTGTGCCACAGGGAAATCTGATCAGTCCTCTCCTCTTCTCCATCCACGTAAATCAGCTCTGCAAGCTCTTCCATCCATGTGCAATTGTAGTGTCCTATGCTGATAACACGGCGATTTTTATAATTTATTTATTCTAATATTTAAAAATATAATTTATATATGTATTAGAGAGGGAACGCAGGGCGCTGACGATTCGTTGTAATATGCTGGCACGCAGATTTTCCCGATGTTCTTAAGCGGTAAAGAGGACATTATTAAGGGCATACTGCCAGTCCTTTTATACGTGTAGTTTGTGGACTAGCTATACGCAGCTAACCGTCAGTGCCCTGCGGGTCCAATATAACAATGCTTTCAGGTTGCTGATGGGATTGCCTCGCCACTGCAGTGTGTCGGCGATGTTTGCTGAAGCTCAAGTGGACGGCTTTCACGCCATTATACGAAAGAGAGCAGCATCGCTGATGCGAAGGGTGAGGGGCAGTCCCAACAGTTACCCGAATGTAATTGCAGACTACATCCATAGTCCTATTGTAGCCTCCACCCGTTTGATTCCCACCTAATAACTGGCGACTGAATAAAAAAACGGGTGTGTACCTTAAAAAATGTTTAATTGAAAATAACCAAACCAGTTAAGCCGGAGGCACACAAAATTTTGTAGGTCGTGGGTTGCGAACGTCTGCTGTCGCTCCTGCAGGGATAGGTACTCCCCTGTAGATGCAGGTGAAATCCCGCTGCTGGCCAGAGATGAAAGATGGCCGGAGTTCAGTGCTGTGCTGTACGGTGACGTCACTAGTGGCCCGGCCGTCCGACTTGCTCAGCACACCAGTGGCGAAGCGTCGAAACGATCTTCGGTCCGTTCAAAAGTAGACGCGAAGCTGCTGCCGTTGATCTCTTGATGTGAACATAAAACCTGGAACCACCGTTCCAGCTGATTAGAACTTGGCCTAATAACTTCCGCGCTGGGGTACCACCGACAACAACAGGAAGGAAATACCTATTTAGTTGTAGTAGTATTGCCGTGGTGGAACTGTCCAGAACGGAGTTTACATATTAAGCAAAGTGGAGCAAAATTAAATAAAAAAAAAAACAATAGGTATGAGTCGGTTACAACTTAAGAATTTGAATTTTGAAATTAATAACGTACTTGAAGGTAGAAGAAAATTAAGTAGCATGATACCACATTATTAGTAATCTCTGAGGCTATTCCTAAATGGTACTGACATATTTAACAAGATGAAATAAGTAACAGAAAATGAGTAATAACAAGAAATAATATATATAATAGTAGTACACAGAATAATGATTGGCAAGAAAATGACATGATTATGATTTGCGTAATTTGTGTGCTATTCAAAACTTACCCTAGATCGGGATTACCACTGATCACTTATTGGCACTTTTAACTTGAAGTACTTTTTCAAATGATAAAAATTAATTGTCGTGTCTGCTAGGGCGCTCGACAGGACACCAAGCGATACGTGATGTTTCACCTCAGTCTAGAAGCGACTGTCTGGACTCGCGTCAGCTGCGCGGGCGCAATGCCTTCACATCATTCATTCTATGCGAACACCCGCCCCGCACTGCACGTACCCGGTGCGTTCCAAGTCGTACACAAACAAAGAACAAAGCATTCATTTATAATAATTATATTGTCATTTAGCGAACCATTACCAAAACATGATTATTCATGTAACGTTCTGTTACATTACTCGCGGTTCCCTCATAAGGATTTTATTTTAAGAATAAAATCCGCATCATAAACTTGTTATAACCTTTTACTCATTCTTTCAGTTCAGTCATACCTCATCACTCAAAAACCTAACATATAATACATCACACAATATAAAAAAAAAGTGTGACGTGTCCTAAATTACTGAAAATCAAGTGACTAATATCCATCACTGACTTTTGTAACGGCCTTAAAGTTGTTTAGTAGTAAGTGGGAAAATGTAACGAAGACAGAATTAATTTATAGGTAGATATTTTCAGATCCTTAATATGCCAAGACCCTAAGTTTTTTCCTGACATATCCTCTAAGACATACACAAGTGGTGACAGTTTTTGAAAAACCCGGCACTTAATGTATTTGGGCGCTAATTTCTTGCTAAAGTGCTTATCCTTATCGCTCAGGACGTAAGCACGTTTGTATACGATATCACCTGTATTAAACTCGAAAGCCTTACGTCTCAAATTATAATATGACGTGTTTATTACATGGGCGTGATACAAAGATTTCTGGACTTGATCAAAGATAGAACTTAGGCAACCACGATTCTCGGCATACACCTCGCGAGGAAGAAACAAAACCTCATCACCCAAGTCTGTATCTGCGTAATGGGAACCACATAATACTATTTCCCGTCCAAAAACTAGAAAAGAAGGGGTAAATCCGGTAGCCTCATTAACTGAATTATTTATTGCAAATTGTACTTTCGGAATAAATAAGTCCCATGAGCGATGATCACCATCTACAAAAGTGGAAATGCAAGTAATAATAGTTCTATTGTACCGCTCCACGGTATTAACCTGAGGGGTATTATACTTTGGTGAAAAGAATATTTTTGGTATTTTATATTTTTTGTATAAATCCTGAGTATGGCCGCTAATAAATTGAGTGCCATTATCCAGGAAAATACTTTGAGGAACACCGTGAACCAAGAAAATGTGTTCTTCCAAAATTTTAACAATAATCTGAGAAGTTGCTTTTTAAATTGGGAAAATATGACAAAATTCGGAAAAACAACAGGTTACAAATAGTATGTAACTTTTTTGTTTTCGTGTGACAGGAAAAGGTCCCATTAAGTCGATGGATATCATTTGGTAAGGACGAGAACATTGTTTTGGGCGTCCCATTTCACCAAGAGTAGCATGGTTTTGAGTTTTATACTGAAGACAATTACTACAAGCTCCAACGTATTTTGCTACATCTCGATACATGCCCGGCCAATAATATCGGAGTGCAATGCGCCTATAGGTCTTGAAGATACCCAAATGACCTGCAGTTGGTTCGTCATGGTTATCCGTAATAACCTTATCCCTAAGCTCAGATGGAACGACTTCCTTCCAAGAAAATTCATTAGTAAGCAAGCACTTATTCTTACTAAGGCGGAAAAGAGTACCACCTTTAATTTGGTAATTGGGAAAACTTTCAGGTTTTGTGACACAGTTGTTATAGATGTTCCTATACCAATCATCACTAGAAGTCGCGAATGAATTAGAAGTTACCATAGAGGAAACAGGAACAGATCTCGACAACGCATCAGGAATAACGTTGTCGACACCTCGCCGGTGCTTTATATCAAAATTAAACGAAGACAAACGCACACCCCAACGTGCGAGCCTTCCCGTAGGGTTATTTAATGAAAGATGAGATGATTACCTCTCAGCAAGGACTTGAATCCAGACAACCTACTCAGGTACCTGATGTTCACACTAGACAAGTACGTCGAACAAGACTATAGCGTCGTGTACTTCCACTGTGGTCTGACCAGCAAGAACAAACCCCCACTTTCCTGGCTCTGGAGAGCCTACAGGGCATTCGATAGAAAATACAAGAAAAACTTAAAAGCCTTGTATCTCGTACACCCGACGAACTTCATACGTGTAGTGTGGCAGATGCTAAAGCCAGCCATAAGCGTCAAGTTTGGTAGAAAAATGATGTATGTTAACTACCTACACGAGCTGCAGCAGTATCTGAATCTGGATAAGCTGAGCATACCTGACGCGGTCCTTGAGTACGACAAGCTGTTGCTGTCGAAGAACCCGAGAGCTGCCGAGTCGGCTAGTCAGAATTCGGCCCCAACCGAGACCTCGCTGATCGCCAAGCTCAAAAATAAACCAAAGGACAGTCTGTCACCGCCGCCAACTCAACAGTTTGGCGTTTCTCTGGCGTTCATAGCGGAAAATAATACTAATATGGTCAACACAAATTATTACTATATTAAGTGATCAGAACCCTACTAATTAAGTAATGTTTACTTTTATTCTGTTTATTTTGATATCGTTCATTCTAACAACTAGTACCTAGATCTGTTTAGTAATATGTGGATAACGTTGTGAGTAGTGTATTTGTTACCTCTATTATTAAGCTCTAACCTATGATCGTGAACGGGTGCTGCTTGTGGTGACTGGTCGTCTTGCTGACCTTGGTTTTGTTTTGTTATTAGTAATTTAACTCGTTTTTTTTTACTTCGATGGTCCTAGTTTATCATCTGTGACTTCGAGTTACGGCTATATGTAAGTGGGCACGCCCTTTATTACTGGAGGCTTTTAATATAGGTATAAAGTTCTACTTACGTTTTTAGTTTTGTATTTTGATTCTGCTTGAGTATAGTTTTCGATTTTTCGATTTGTTTTTCTTCTTTTTTTAAGTATATTGGCGTGTGCTAGCTGACTTATAGCAAATAATTAAATTTAATTTAATGTTTGTGTTGCGTAATGTACTTGCATGTAATTTGCACAGTGTTGTATAGAATATATATATTTTTTTAAATTTTTTATTTAACTGAACAGACAGCTGTGCTGCTGAGGAGTTTGTTGCGCCACTTCTTCTCCTCAGCTAAAGCACTAGGAAGTGGTGAAGGGCGGGCGTTTTGGGGGACTGTCTTATGTAATTTTGACGTTCGAAAAGTGCTGATTCTCAGCCTAGTTTGAATAAATGACTTTTGATTTTGATTTTGTTTACTTAGTATTACACTGCTGTTTGTTGTCCCTAAATAAATAAATAAATAAACACGGTCAAAAGCTTTTGACATGTCCATGTAAAGTGCTAGAGCTGGTAGCCTCTTATCCATTCTGCAGCTACTATTTGCAACATGTTCAAGCAGTTCTGTTCCACCATGCACTGTTTTAATCGACTTCCAAAAAGGAGGAGGATAACTTAATTTCATTGTGGTCAAAATGAATTACAAAGTTTTAGGGATGTTCTAGCAAGATGGAGGATACTTATCTTTTACAGATGGAATAGAAAATTGGATCGAATAAATAACTATTTCTATGCCTACAGCCTGTTTCTGATTTTTAGATTTGTAAAGTATTTCGTGTAAGCGGTACAGTCATATGATTAGTTTATACGTATGTTCCATTTTTAGAAGTTGTCTTTTTTTGTATTTATTTGTTATTTAGGTGTCCACTGTGCTCTGTGCTGTGAGGGTAAAAGCAGTCAGTACATGAATCCTTAAAAAGCATTATTTATAGATTTCATATACTTAATATTATTAAATTTCAACAATAAATACATCCATTATTACAATAATTTGCACCTTATTATGTATTACAAGTGCAATCATGGTGATTATCAATCCTTCAAGAAAATATAAAAAGGTGATAATACGAATAGAGATTCTGGACAAAAAAAAAACTAACATTCATTTTAAATCCGTGTTCCGCCTATTTTTAAACGCAAGCATTAATATTGTCCTGTTTAGACAAGACAATTTCTAGAAAGTAATGAAAACATTCTGAAAAAAGAGTTCCTACCAAACGCCGGTCTTACAAAAATTTGGCATTCAACATTCTTTAACTACCTACCTACTAACCTACATTTATGTTTTGTCTCGGGACGATTATTTCGGCTACGATTTGATTCGTTTTTACTACACATTAGATGATAAATATAGATTCCTGGTTTGCTAGGAGGAAGTCTGTAAAGTTGTTGATTGGTGCGATCGACAGCAGCGACATCTGTCCATTGGGTGGCCAAGCGAGGTTGGGCCCGAACACCACGGCGAGGATGTTCGTAGTCATCCTGTTGAGACAGCTCCTGTCTTGTACCTTCCACAGAAACTGGAATACATATTTCAGCAACTTGTAGTTGTCAAGTGGCAGCCGCTCCAGAATCAGGATCTTTACTTTGCGCGGTTTGTCTCGAGCTGACCAGTTCGGGAAATCCATAATCTCGTCGTACAAATCAAAGGTCAGAAGCGGCTCTTCCAGACCCCCGAAAAAGGTCTTCAATAGAACGGCTGCATTGTGGGGATCGTTTCTGAAGCGAAGAGGCTCGCCGCGGTTGCAGGCCCGCTGGAGTTCCTTTATCACTGACATGTTGGCCGAGCGACGGAATATACCCTCGGTCTCTAGAGCATCAGGTTGCGACAGAAATTCAACACACTGCCTCACGACTGGCGGTATAGCGACCGTCATATTAGTATTATTTTCCGCTATGAACGCCAGAGAAACGCCAAACTGTTGAGTTGGCGGCGGTGACATTCTGTCCTTTGGTTTATTTTTGAGCTTGGCGATCAGCAAGGTCTCGGTTGGGGCCGAATTCTGACTAGCCGACTCGGCAGCTCTCGGGTTCTTCGACAGCAACAGCTTGTCGTACTCAAGGACCGCGTCAGGTATGCACAGCTTATCCAGATTCAGATACTGCTACAGCTCGTGTAGGTAGTTAACATACTTCATTTTTCTACCAAACTTGACGCTTATGGCTGGCTTTAGCATCTGCCACACTACACGTATGAAGTTCGTCAGGTGTACGAGATACAAGGCTTTTAAGTTTTTCTTGTATTTTCTATCGAATGCCCTGTAGGCTCTCCAGAGCCAGGAAAGTGGGGGTTTGTTCATGCTGGTCAGACCACAGTGGAAGTACACGACGCTATAGTCTTGTTCGACGTACTTGTCTAGTGTGAACATCAGGTACCTGAGTAGTTTGTCTGGATTCAAGTCCTTGCTGAGAGGTAATCATCTCATCTTTCATTAAATAACCCTACGGGAAGGCTCGCACGTTGGGGTGTGCGTTTGTCTTCGTTTAATTTTGATATAAAGCACCGGCGAGGTGTCGACAACGTTATTCTTGATGCGTTATCGAGATCTGTTCCTGTTTCCTCTATGGTAACTTCTAATTCATTCGCGACTTCTAGTGATGATTGGTATAGGAACATCTATAACAACTGTGTCACAAAACCTGAAAGTTTTCCCAATTACCAAATTAAAGGTGGTACTCTTTTCCGCCTTAGTAAGAATAAGTGCTTGCTTACTAATGAATTTTCTTGGAAGGAAGTCGTTACATCTGAGCTTAGGGATAAGGTTATTACGGATAACCATGACGAACCAACTGCAGGTCATTTGGGTATCTTGAAGACCTATAGGCGCATTGCACTCCGATATTATTGGCCGGGCATGTATCGAGATGTAGCAAAATACGTTGGAGCTTGTAGTAATTGTCTTCAGTATAAAACTCAAAACCATGCTACTCTTGGTGAAATGGGACGCCCAAAACAATGTTCTCGTCCTTACCAAATGATATCCATCGACTTAATGGGACCTTTTCCTGTCACACGGAAACAAAATAGTTACATACTAGTTGTAACCTGTTGTTTTTCCAAATTTTGTCATATTTTCCCAATTAAAAAAGCAACTTCTCAGATTATTGTTAAAATTTTGGAAGAACACATTTTCTTGGTTCACGGTGTTCCTCAAAGTATTTTCCTGGATAATGGCACTCAATTTATTAGCGGCCATACTCAGGATTTATTCAAAAAATATAAAATACCAAACATATTCTTTTCACCAAAGTATACCCCTCAGGTTAATACCGTGGAGCGGTACAATAGAACTATTATTACTTGCATTTCCACTTTTGTAGATGGTGATCATCGCTCATGGGACTTATTTATTCCGAAAGTACAATTTGCAATAAATAATTCAGTTAATGAGGCTACCGGATTTACCCCTTCTTTTCTAGTTTTTGGACGGGAAATAGTATTATGTGGTTCCCATTACGTAGATACAGACTTGGGTGATGAGGTTTTGTTTCTTCCTCGCGAGGTGTATGCGGAGAACCGTGGTTGCCTAAGTTCTATCTTTGATCAAGTCCAGAAATCTTTGTATCACGCCCATGTAAAAAACTCGTCATATTAACATACGTATGAACTAATCATATGACTGTACCGCTTACACAAAATACTTTACAAATCTAAAAATTAGAAACAGGCTGTAGGCATAGAAATAGTTATTTATCCGATCCAATTTTCTATTCCATCTGTAAAAGATAAGTATCCTCCATCTTGCTAGAACATCCCTAAAACTTTGTAATTCATTTTGACCACAATGAAATTAAGTTATCCTCCTCCTTTTTGGAAGTCGATTAAAACAGTGCATGGTGGAACAGAACTGCTTGAACATGTTGCAAATAGTTAGCTGCAGAATGGATAAGAGGCTACCAGCTCTAGCACTTTACATGGACATGTCAAAAGCTTTTGACCGTGTTGACCATAACATACTTATGAATAAACTTAATGCATATGGAATACGAGGAAATATATCTAATTTAATCGAATCTTATCTACGAAATAGGCAGCAAATAACAATAGTTAATAGAATATGTAAGCAAACTGAAATAACGTATAAATCTAGCCAGAGGACTGTAACATATGGAGTCCCGCAGGGCAGCGTACTTGGGCCTCCCCTTTTTATTATTTATATTAATGACTTTCCAACAGCATCAATTTATCCCATGACAATGTTTGCAGACGATAGCACTTTACTTTTTAATAGTGACGAAATAAGCACCCTAGAGACGGAAATTAATTCTAACATAAAATCGGTTGTAGATTGGCTGCAAAATAATAATTTAATAATAAACTTAGACGAGACAGTAATCATGAAATTCCAACAAAGACCAAATAATAACTTAGTATTAAATATTAGATATAATGATAAAATAATTAGTGAGACCAATGTGATAAAATTTCTTGGATTAAATATAGAAAACACCTTAAAATGGCATACACAGATCGACAAAGTATGTAGTAAACTCAATCAATATTCCTATGCCTTGCATATGTTAAGCAAAACGGCAAATAGAGCAACAGTCTTAACAGCATATCATGGTCTAGTTGCCTCAACATTGAGATACGGCATTATATTTTGGGGCAATGCCACAGGCAAAGATATCGTATTTAAGTGCCAAAAAAGATGTATAAGAGCTATTTGTAATCTCCAAACCACCGACAGTTGCAAGCCTTATTTTAAAACTATGAAAATCCTTACTATGCCCTCCTTATACATATACGAAACAGCCATGTTTGTTAAAAATAATATGTATAGATTTTCTCGAGTATCAAGTCGGCGACGATGTGACCAGTTAATTTTAGTTGGATCTAGAACCGCATTATTTAAGAAAAGCATTTTTGTAATGGCTCCAAAAATTTATAATAAATTACCAAAATGCATAAGAAGTGTAGAAAATGTAGGCCAATTTAAAAGTAGATTGTTCTTATTTCTAGTAGAGAAGACGTATTACTCCATAGAAGATTTTTTAAATGATAATTTATGACATTAACATAATAATATTAACGGCTATTGACGTTTATTTTGTTTTTTTTGACATCATTGACATTATAATATTTTATTAACTGGCTTAAACTTAGAAATTATTTATGTTATCTTATTAAATTCTTTTGATTATTAAAATTATATAACAAATTATTTGTATACCAATTGCATTGGTATGATCATGATACAATGTATATTTTAGAGATCATGCTACAATGTATATTTTAAGACCTTTTATGTACCTATGTTCACAAATAAAGTTTGATTTGATTTGATTTGATTTGAAAGAAACCATTTTAATGCACTATGGTCTGTGTAAACCGTGAAAGTTTTTCCATTTTCCAAATAGCATCGCCAATGCTCTAATGCTACGAGAACTGCCAGAGTCTCCCGCTCCGTAATGCTGTAGTTCTTTTCTGCCGCTGTTAATAATTTGCTCATGTAAGCTATGGGGTGCTCCTTTCCGTTTATAGATTGGGTGAGCATACCGCCTATCCCATAGTTACTCGCATCCGTATGCACCTCGAAAGGTAGATTGTAATCGGGGCAAGAAAGAACAGGCGCGGAATCTAAACATTCTTTTAGTTTTCTAAAAGCGCCTTCTGCCTCATCAGTCCACTTGAATGGTGGAGTGTTCTTTTTATTCGAAGTCAACTTGTTGAGTGGCCCTGCAATTGTGCTAAAATTGGGAACGAACCTACGATACCAAGTAGCTGTGCCTAGAAATCGCTTTAACTCCTTGCGATTAATAGGAGTTGCGTAGTTAAGGATGGCTTCAACCTTTTCTGGATCTGTTCGCAACCCATTCGCATCAACCACGTAACCTTAATACTTAAGTTGACTTCGAAAAAACTCACACTTTTCCAAGTTGACGGTTAGACCTGCTTTACGCAATCTGTCCAAAACGCGAAGTAGGAGGGACACATGCTCATCAAAACTATTACTAACAATAATAATATCATCTAAATAAGCGAATATACGGTGATCTACATTACCTAGTAACTCATCTACAAGACGCTGTTGCTTAGCGGGAGCATTTGTGAAGCCAAAGGCTGTGGTCTTAAATCTAAGTGTTCCTCGACCTGGCACGTAGAAGGCCGTCTTATCTCTGTCCTCCTCTGCAATAGGTATTTGCCAAAATGCTTTAGATAAATCAAGGCTAGTAAGAAAACGGGCGTCACGCAGATTATCCGAAATTTCGGCAATGTATGGTAAGTTGTAGGCATCTCGTTTTGTGACCGAATTTAACTTCCTACTGTCAAGACAAAAACGAGGCTGGCCATTTTTCTTAGTAACAAGGAGTACCGGAGACTGCCAGACACTTTCGCAGTGCTCCACCACATCTAGATTTAACATCTCATCCACCTGTTCGACAAGGATTCTCTGTTTTTCAGGAGACAGCCTATAATATCTTTGTCGAATAGGAGGGGAATCGCCAGTATCTATGCGATAAGTTATAACGTGCGTACGGCCTAAGCCTTTACGCTCAAATGAAATGTCCCTAAATTGCTCCACAACGTTATCAGCAATAGCGCGTTGAGACTCATCTAAACTATCATAAGAATGAATAAAAGTTTGATGATTATTACTATTTAAATCTTTTAATGGATTAGCCGACAAATTAACAGAACCGAAATATTTCGGACATAACTGAAAGGCGCACCAGAAGTCAATACCTAGAATAAGCGATAATTGAACTTCTGGAACTACATAACACTTAATAATGTGAAATTGTTCCTCTAAATGCACTGGAACATTAATATAGCCAATACTCTTAAGTGTCTGACCACCAGCAGCTATTATCGAAGGTGTATCATCAGTACATAGCTTAAGGCCACGACTGAGTAACGTGTTGTGTGCATAATTACCTAATATTGTAACGGCTGACCCGGAATCCAGGAGGCCAGTCACTGCAATATCGTTGATCTTAATAGTTAAATATGGTCGCGAGTCACCTGAAGGCTTAGCTTGCAGAATTGAAGTAATTTTGTAACTGTTGAAAAATAAATGAATTGTTTTCAACCAATCATCCCAATCTTCTCTATTAAAGCGACCTTCTACCGAAGATGGGTTGATACAATCCTGCAAACCTAGTTTTTTGGTTTCTGATCCTTGTTACACTTCGGACAATCTGGTTTCTTGACACCTTTATGACCACACTTAAAACACAAAATTTCCTTATTCTGACAATCCTTGAGGCTATGCGAATTATTACGACATCTAGGACAATACGGCAGTTTTGCATTTGGAACTGAATTATCTGTATTCATGGCATGTAAATATTTTTCATTAACATTATTATTTTTGGAATCATATTTGTTATTATCTAAGTTAGTTTTATTGTTCACGTTCTTACTGTTAATATATTTGCTGGCTATATCTGTTCTTTGTTTGTATGCAAACTCTGGTGCTAATGTGTCAGAAGCAGCAGCGGAAGGCTCTCGGAACTGTACCATGCGTGACTGAACGTTTTCAAAATTCCTACAAAGACATCTCAACTGCTCAATCGTTGTGATTTGAGGTGCAGAGGCCAAAGTGCTCGCATAACATGGTCTTATATTATGTAAAATTATTTCCAACTTGTCCTCCTCCACCAAAGGCCTCGACAAGCGTGAAAACATACCCGAAATAATGGATAAGTAAATTGTAATGTTTTCCGTTGCCCCCTGAGTCCTAGACCGAATCTCAGATAAAAGTCGGTAATCGTAATCCGCTTTGTCGAAGTATTGTAGTAAAAGAACGACAAGTTCATCCCAAGATGACACCTGTTGCCTCACGCTTCTAAACCAGTGGAGTGCATCGTCCACAAAAATTTCGGTCGCAAATGAAAGAAACTTTGCGTTTGTAATATTACGAGCTATACTATATTCGTCTGCTCGCTGTATAAAAGCACGCACGCAAGTCTTGCCATCATATCTCAGTTTGGCTAACTCGGAATGCTTGGTATTACCCTCACAAGTCACTGAAATATTGATACTCTCAGGTGTGACTTGCGAGTCTGAAATTGGGGTGACAGCTATGAGAGGGTCAATACTCTATGCTTTTAGAGAAACGAAAATTTCATAATATTCCCTAAACATTTTCGTACATTCTTTATGCACATCCATGTAATTCTCATCCATACTGATTCTATTGAGCCGATGATAAAGGTGATGGAAAAGATTTTCAATTCGCCCTAACACATTCTTATCCTTGGTATCCACATCAGGACTAGATTTTATTTTCTTTAAAATTTCTAAAGAATTATTCAAATCGTCAAGGGGATCGAGATGGGAGCACAAAATATCTTCGGATAAAAGAACTTGACTGAGCTTACAAATCTGCCGCCTAAGATCCGCCACAGTAATAGCCGGGGTTTCACCTCGTACGGCCACCTCCTATTCTAATTCAGATTTTTGCAACGATAAATATTTTATAGGGTATGCCATTTTAAAAGTAAAAAAAAAAAACTAAAAAACGTGACAAAGTTGTAAATAGCACACAAACTATTATAAATCAATGATGAAAATACTCCGTTCCGTTACAATCTACTCTAACAGAACGCTGTCCTATACGAAAGGTAGAATCAAGAACTAAAAGAAAGAAACAGAAAAAAAAATTAACAATAATAAGCGTTACAAAAAATTAAAAAAAAATGCAACTGGCGTGAAGGTAGTTTTACAATAAATTTGATTAACCAAACTATTCAAATTCGAAACAGACTACAGAATAATAAACAAGAAAAAAAAATATTAAAACTTTTGTTCATCCGCTATACTAAACAAAACAACAGTTCACCTCTATATTTATAAAAGTAATATGACAATGTTTATATACTCGTAGGTACTATAATTATCAAAACAATCTGAACATTAATCTTCACTCCAGTTACTGCACACAAAAAAAAAAACAAAGCGTTTTACAAAAGAAAAAAAAATACCCACTCACCGTGCAATAACTAACTACTAACTACAGAAGCGAAAACAGACAGAACCACGTAATTGGGCGCCAGTGTAGCCTCCACCCGTTTGATTCCCACCTAATAACTGGCGACTGAATAAAAAAACGGGTGTGTACCTTAAAAAATGTTTAATTGAAAATAACCAAACCAGTTAAGCCGGAGGCACACAAAATTTTGTAGGTCGTGGGTTGCGAACATCTGCTGTCACTCCTGCAGGGATAGGTACTCCCCTGTAGATGCAGTTGAAATCCCGCTGCTGGCCAGAGATGAAAGATGGCCGGAGTTCAGTGCTGTGCTGTACGGTGACGTCACTAGTGGCCCGGCCGTCCGACTTGCTCAGCACACCAGTGGTGAAGCGTCGAAACGATCTTCGGTCCGTTCAAAAGTAGACGCGAAGCTGCTGCCGTTGATCTCTTGATGTGAACATAAAACCTGGAACCACCGTTCCAGCTGATTAGAACTTGGCCTAATAACTTCCGCGCTGGGGTACCACCGACAACAACAGGAAGGAAATACCTATTTAGTTGTAGTAGTATTGCCGTGGTGGTACTGTCCAGAACGGAGTTTACATATTAAGCAAAGTGGAGCAAAATTAAATAAAAAAAAACAATAGGTATGAGTCGGTTACAACTTAAGAATTTGAATTTTGAAATTAATAACGTACTTGAAGGTAGAAGAAAATTAAGTAGCATGATACCACATTATTAGTAATTTCTGAGGCTATTCCTAAATGGTACTTACATATTTAATTAGATGAAATAAGCAACAGAAAATGAGTAATAACAAGAAATAATATATATAATAGTAGTACACAGAATAATGATTGGCAAGAAAATGACATGATTATGATTTGCGTAATTTGTGTGCTATTCAAAACTTACCCTAGATCGGGATTATCACTGATCACTTATTGGCACTTTTAACTTGAAGTACTTTTTCAAATGATAAAAATTAATTGTCGTGTCTGCTAGGGCGCTCGACAGGACACCAAGCGATACGTGATGTTTCACCTCAGTCTAGAAGCGACTGCACAAGCGACTGTCTGGACTCGCGTCAGCTGTGCGGGCGCAATGCCTTCACATCATTCATTCTATGCGAACAACCGCCCCGCACTGCACGTACCCGGTGCGTTCCAAGTCGTACACAAACAAAGAACAAAGCATTCATTTATAATAATTATATTGTCATTTAGCTAACCATTACCAAAACATTATTATTCATGTAACGTTCCGTTACACTATTTGGAGGTAATGGATTGGGCTGCACGTATTGTAGGCTGACGGGCGTCGTTTTTCTGTTTTTTTTCTCTTATTGTTTTTGTGAATTACTAACATAGCTTTAAGTCATCTTGATTACATTACACTAACACTCTATGGACGAAAAGTCTGAAATAAATGTTTTGAATTGAATTGAATTGAATTAACAAATAAATAAAGCAAATAATAATAATAATTGTCACTACGTCGCTATGTGATAGCGGCCGTTTTATTATTGAGTGTGCAAGTCACCCCCTGCCATTTTATTAGTTTATAATATAAAACATTGGTCAGGCACGGGACATAATGTAGTTCTTCCATAGTTCAAGTAACCCAATCCACTTTAGGCACCCAAACCCATAGCCCAATATGTTTTATTTCCACGTACAGCAATAGTCCTGCACCAACCGGGGGCTGTCCTTGGGTGCACTTGCATAGTGCATATAGGGATAATCGTCGGTTGGTGCCTCCTCATCATTTAAAATTATCTAAGGGGGCTTTGCGAGTTGGCTTCGGCCCCTTGTATGCCTTCCAAAGGTCTGGGACTCTAGGGTCCCGAGATATGTAAGAAATAATAATAATAATTACCAATAAGCCACATATAGTGGTGATAGTACGAATAGAGCGTCGCACAATGATTGTAGATGTATCGGTTCCGCATAACGTGAAAGCTGAAATAGATAAACAGATTATCTTGATCTGGCTCGCGAGGTTGTCGACATGTAGGATGTGGATACAACAGTCAAGGTGCCGATAGTTGTAACAGCCAATGGCATAATAGCCAAGAGTCTCGACCAACACCTGAGGAGGCTCTCGTTAGGCAGCTGGATCAAGGGCTTGATCCAGAAAGCGGTACTTCTGGACACGGCGCGTATTGTTAGGAGGTTCCTCTCTCAGGAGCCCCGACCACCGGTAGCTTGGACCCTGTTCCCGATACCGGTGGGCTACTATTTTTAAATGTTTTTATTTATTTTATGTTTTTATACGTGAAATCCTATCCACATAGATCTGCAGCAGTCATCTGGTAGAACCCAGTTGCGTAGAAACATAGAGCACATAGCAACTAGTTAATTGGAGATACGCTGTGGTTTCTTAAATATACAAATTATTGGATTAGACTAAGTTGTATTGTGCAAAAGGTACATTCATTTAAAAAAGTGCGTGTCCGACCACGCACAAAGAAGCGTTCCGCAGTTAGGTTGATTTTATACCAAAAAACAAACAACATTGTAGATGAAAAACATGTTCTCCCATACATCGGATATACCTCTTTCTGCATATTATGTAGGTACAGACGCCAGCAGGTCAACCTACCCGAAACTGTCAGATTTTCCCAATCAACCTTGAACCTAATCCTTTAGCAATAAAGTCGAAAATCTATTAAAGAAATCTGACAGATTGTAGTAGCTTGATGTGCTGGCGTCTGTACGTTTGTAATCGATTTTTTTTTTTTTTTGTGATAAAACTACAAATTAACGGTTTTCAGACTTTTCCCTTACTTCTGCTATGAGAGATTGCTTCTTGCCAAATTTCATGATTCGAGGTCAACGGGAAGTATCCTATAGGCTTTGATTTATTGGCGAATATCAAAATATGTTGCATAATTGGCCGTAATTTTCTATTGCGTTGAGATAGAAGCTTGATTTTTATTAGAGCTCCAAGGGACCTAAGACCTACCGTACTGGATATTAATTTCAACTCGATACCTCCACGCGTACCTGAGATAAAAGGTCTCGAGAGACTGACAGGCAGACACAGACAGATAGACAACGATGTGATCTTTCAGTGTTTTTTCTTTAGAGGCACGGAACCCTAAAAACAGCTTTTGGTGCTTACATGTTTGTAGGAAACTCTATTTTATCTTCAATGGACTCCAATACATACAGAACTTTTGGTTTCGTGAGACGAAACTTTGGAAGGCATTCAAGGGCCGAAGCCAACTCGCAGAGGCCCCTTAGACAATTTTAAATAATGACGAGGCACCAACCGACGATTATCCCTGTATGCCCTATGCAAGTGCACCCAAGGACAACCCCCGGTTGGTGCAGGACTATTGCAGGACATAGAAACAAAACGTATTGGGCTATGGGTTTGGGTGGCACTATTATTATCCATCTTGGGCGACGAACAATGATCTCGTCCTCATCCCAAATTTCGTCATAGCATAATCTTAACAATCTTTTAATTTTATTAGTCAAATACCAACAAAATCAGTAAACAATATTTTTTTCTCAACAACACGACACTGACAGTGTGCTGACAGCTCTTGAACTCGTTTAGAGACTTGAACGCCGAAAATCGAGCGTTCAGAATTTAAACCGGTTTAAGATTTAACTGCGTTCACTTTATGCTGGTGAAATCATAAGTGTAGTTCTGAACTCAGTTAAACGCTTAAAACGAGTTTAGCGTGAATTGATCACGTTCAATTTCGTTGGAGAAAACCGTCCTTAGTGTCGCGCATAGACTACTTATTAAATATAATGAGACAAGACTGGCAACTGACGCTTTCGGTTTCAGTTGGCGATCAGGGCCTTCAGAACGCCAAGCGTTGAATTAAAAGAAACATAAGTATCTATTTATACAACACATCGTTAGTATAAGCGAAACCTGAATATAGTTTGTTCAGAATAAGTAACTGAATCGATTCCAATAACTTTTACACCATGTTATATTTTGTCCCAAAAATATTTAAAAAAGGTTACAAGTTGGACACCGAGCGACATAAGTCAATGACCGAGCGACACTACGTACCTATCGGCAATCGCGCGCATACTACAGGTACTTACCTAGGCGCGGGCGCACAGCTGGGCGGGTGTAAAAACATCCCTTCAATCGTCAGAATGCTACAGATTGACGAGCACGTGTCGACGTGTCACGCTCCCCGCGAGTTCGCGGCCGCCGTGGGCCTACAGTTGTGTTTTGGTTGATCGTGTATAAATAAAACAACAATTCGTAAGTCTACTTACGTAAGAATTGCTGTTTTATTTGTTTCGCTTATTAGTAACTGTGTTTTGACGTAAGCATATTTTTATGAATATCGATATCTAAAGGTACCTGGGTACCTACATATCGACATAAACTCACCTACCTATACAAATAGATATATTTGATTTAGTTCAATGCTTGGCGTTCAGAGGGCGCTGATCGCTAACTAAAATCAAAAACGTAAGTTGCCAGTCTATCTCATTCTCTTAATTCTTACACTTTAGGTAGGTACTACCTAAGTATGTCGACAAAGTAACTCATATTATTTCTTTCTGTACCTAAGTATGGTCAATAGAAAATCTACTATTCGAGGCGGGATGCTAAAAATTATATTACTTTTGTAGTAATTCTTATTTCATTATTTGATGTTGTACCTAAGTTCGTAGACGCTCCGCGGTTACTATATAAAAGAAAGACCCTGTAACCTGTGTAGCCGTGTACAACACTACCGTGTTTCTGGAAGCATAAAAGTACTTACCTACTGGGGGTGGATTGTTGAAAAAAAAGACAGTGCCAAAAAAAAAAACATTTGTAAAAAAAATATTTATTGAATAAGCAAATGGTAACTAATATTAAGGTGTAAAATTTTAATATAAAAATGTTATTATGACTGTATAATGGTCGTGACATGACTGGATACTTACATCACAAAATATTATTATAGTAGGTAAGTTACAAAATACTAAAAACTATAAAATATCAATGGTTTTTGAGCAAGCCTATTTTACAATAACTACCGTTATAATAGGAAATTGACTGAACTGAACATCATTTGATAATTGAATATACAATACGAACCCAAGTATGATATTAACTTGGTCAATCATCGCCTGAAATTGTACCCTTACACTTATTTTTTTTTAAGTTACAAAATAATAAAAACTATAAAATATCAATAGGTTTTTGAGTAAGCACCATTTTACAATAACTACCGTTATATGAAAAATCTCTGATCTGGTAATTTTTTTGTTCTGTGATTCTTATACGTAGCACATAAAATAAAAAAGTAAATACTATGTTTGATAACATAAACATATCACTTGGTAACCACTACATATTATAAAACAAAGTCCCCCGCCGCGTCTGTCTGTCTGTATGTTCGCGATGATCTCAAAAACTACCTACTGAACGGATTTTAATGCGGTTTTCATCAATAGATAGAGTGATTCCGACATCCACACGGGCGAAGCCGCGGGAAAAAGCTAGTTGAGTATACATACGAACCTAGGTATAATGATTAACTTGGTCAATCATCGCCTCAAACCGCCTTTGCCCATGTAATTTTTTTTTTAAGTTAGAAAATAATAAAAGCTATAAAATATCAATAGGTTTTTGAGTAAGTACAGTCACGAACCGGGATTGTTGCGCCAGTAGCTTATCATCTTAACTTGGTTGTGTTACACGAATGCCGCCCGTTTTTCGTTATTGAAATGTCACATGTCAAATTTCACGGGCGACATTCGTGTAACACGACCAAGTTAAGATGATAAGCTAGTGGCTCAACAATCCCGGTTCGTGACTGTACCTATTTTAGTAGCACAGATAAATTTAATTGTTAATTATGTAAAAACCTGTATTACTGCATGCTAAATATTGGACAAATGAGTATTACTAAATAGTTTATATAAGAACTTCATATACCTACCATATTTGATGCAATAAATGAATTGAATTTAGGATTTTAGGAAAGTGTTTCATATAACGGTACTTAGTTCCGTTATATGAAACACTTTTAACTGGTAACAGATTTTTTTTTTTGTTCTGCTATTTTTATACATAACTATGTTTGCTAACATAAAAATATCACTTGGTAATTTAGTATACAATACGAACCTAAATATAATGATTAACTTGGTCAATCATCGCCTCAAATTATATTAACTGGGAAGCTCCAGGTAGCCCGCGAAATTCAAAATGTTTTATGTTTTTTTGGAATTTGCAAGTCAGTATTAGGTTGTATGTTGATCAAAGTATGATTCGCGACCGTAACAAATATGTATTTACAAAATTATAATCATTAGATTCAGTAATACAACTCCTTAAGTTAGTATAATCCTAAATATCAAGATTTCATTAAATAGTCATTCATTAGGATTATAGGAACTTAGAGAGTGTATTGATGATTTTAATGATTATAATTCTATAAATACAAATTTATTTCGGTCGCGAATAATATTAAGATCATTTTATAACCTGATACTGACTTGCAAATTGCAAAAACGTAAGAAAATTTGAATTTCGCGGGCTACCTGGATCTTTCGCCATAAACTTTAATTTTCTTTTTATATCACCAATAGTAATGTTATCTAATAACACTGTTATTTAGTCATTATGTTAAAGTACAATGGCAAAAATTAACATAAAAATATCTAAAACTAATCTTCAACCAAACTGTTTAGTATTCCCACAAAATCATCCCACAGACAAATGCCATTATCATCAGTTTTACAACCCTCCAATTGCAAAGAGGTAAACTCAGGAGGGTTATCCAAAGACAAACTTTTACCTTCTCTCATTTGGTTGGTACACTGGTATACATAATCAACCTTCATGTAAAAAATACCAGATCTTTCTTCCAGCCATTTCTGGAAGACAATCTTTCCACCAGCAGGTGTCATTTCATGTTGATTTTTGAGGCTGTATGGTTTAAAATCCATGCTTTTAAGTACTGTATAGATGTTTGCATCATGCCCCATTAGAAGCGTAATTTTATATTGTTTATTTAAAATGATATCTCTCATATATTTTAGTAGTGGTCTTGCTAAATCTTTAGCAATTAAAGTAGTGTTAAAAATCACACTATGGTAGCCTTTACTTAAATCTAAAACAAAGTTCCATTGATCATTATTTTTTAGAAGTCCCCATGCAACCTCTTTATCAGGAAATCCTTGATAATTCTCCATTATAAAAGAATCTACGACGGATTTTGAGATTTTCAACGGACCTTCCAAATTCGGTTTGAAACCAACGTTAACAAATATTTTATTTATATCCAAGACGAAATCACATTTGTTTTCTGTTAAACAATATTCTGACTGTTTATAATCGAGGATTTGTTCTAAGTCTTCGTAAGAACTGTTCAAATGTAATGATTTCAGTAACATTCGCATTTGTTCTGTTGCTTCCAGTTTAAATATTGCCGATGTGTTGTGTATCACTGGGTTGAAAATGGGATCCTTACTGTCTGAAGTGTGATGTATCTTTACGTTACATCGTGGAAAACCTTTAGTAACAAAGGCTTTAGCGGAAGCCATAGTACGTTGTGCGGTATTAGCATAAACAAAAAAGTTTTCTTCACCAGGACACTCTGCATTTAACAGACCTTGTTTTCGCAGCCATAAAGTAAAATATTCTCCCATATATCCTTCCAATAACGCTCCTTTGGCTGTCAAATAGCCATTTTTTTCCTTCCAAATTGGCCATGTCTTTGGTGTAAAATCAGCTAAATTTTTAGACAAAGGAGTGCGCACATTATGCCTACTAAGTATCAACACTTGCTGTAGCTTAAAACTCTTTTCACAGTGGCCTTGTAACACTACTACAGATATTAAAAAGAGTTTAAAATACATTTCTCACTGGATAATAAAACTTAGAATTTAAATATTCACATCACGAGTTACAATTAAAACCATAGCCAAATTAGTGAATGTGAGTCACAAAATATAATCTTTACACAAAGAGAAAGTAAAATTATATAATCTACACCTACTATACAACTTGGATACAAGATTAGTATGCGTTGATAGAGTGTAATAATATGCTATGTTGACGGTATAAAATACAGTACCTAATAATATCATAAGGATGTAAGAAGCACGCATACATAGATTCAAACATACCTACCAGTGTACACGTCTAACGTAGTAATTAATTTTTTATCAAAATACAAAAGTAAACTGAAAATATTTTTGAAACAAAACAAAAACAAACACAGCAGTAAAATATATTCACAAAATAATGTCAATGTCAAATTGACAAGACAAGCACAATAAAGCCTTTCATGAATTCTTCATGGACCAATTTACATTACATAAAAAAAAGTTTAGCTAAAAGGAATTTTCTGTTTAGCCTGAGGCTAACAATTATTTTTTTGGAAATACAGGTAGGAAATCAATGAAAAACTTAGGATAGGTTTGTGTTCATTTTGCGAATGAGCTAATCGCTTACCTTATAAACACGAAAACAAGTACTTCAACTCTCTTACTAGATGGCGTTAAGCGTCTAAGCTTTACGCAAAATATTATGTATTTAATTTGATTTTACAATTATTTGCAAATTATATCAAATCTGAAAATGAAGCGGAAATATGATTTGGAACTTCGCTTACTGTATACTTTTATCAGAAAAAAAGAGCAACGACCGTTTACATTTTAAGCTCCTGAACCTCCTTGAACTTACGCCCTTGACGTCACTGTTCATTGACCTAGTCAGCATACTCTTGTTTGCAGTGTTATAACCATGACGCTGCTCGCCACTAGATGGCGTAGGTTTGATGATGTTTCTACTGAAAAGAACAGTAGGTACTGTAGTACCTTCGCGGATTTAACGATTATAATAATTATTATGAGACAAACATTGGAATAAAAATATGAAAGGAACGTTTAGATGTCAGACCGGTTGACAAGCCGTCAAGCTAGAAGGAAAAATCCGTAGACAGAGAAAGCATTCTCTGTCTACTGAAAAATCTTTGACTCATATAAATATAGTTTATATAAAAAAGTAGAACGAAGGAGTGTTCAGTATACCTTGCCTCTTGCCAAATTTCATGATTCTAGGTCAACGGGAAGTACCCCATAGGTTTTGATTTACTTGCGGGTATCAAAATATGGCGCATATATGAGGCCGTATTTTTTTATTGCGTTGACGCGTTGACTTGGTTTTTTAAGAGCTCCAAGGGACCATAGATCTACGTATTTGATATTAATTTCAGCTTGATACCTCCACGCGTTCCTGTGAAAAAGGGTCTTAACACACTGACAGACAGACAGACGGACAAAGAAGTGATCCTCTAAAGGTTCCGTTTTTCTTTTGGGGTACGGAACCCTAAAAATGACTACAGGATATCTAATAGAATTTAATTCCTCCTTCACAATCCAGTAACTGGGTAATACCTTGGTAAGACTGGTTGTCAGACTTTCGGGCATCTGACGACCCGTAACGACTGCCAAAGATCCTCGAATGACAGCCGGGACCAACGGCTTAACGTGCTTTCCGAGGCACGGAGGAGTCTTAGTATATAAAGATGGACGGACCAACCGCGACAAGCGTAACTTAACTTGATGGACCGACTCGTGCGGCTGTTATTACTTAGCCTCGAGCTCCTAAGATCATATAGCTCACAAGATTGACTTGAGAAAATGCGAATAGCTAGGTTAAGACAGGTAAAAGTCTTTCTTATCTTCTGACTCAAATAGGATGTCTAGAATGCTACAAGATAATTTTAAGAGCATTTTTTAAATTCTCGATAGATAGATAGAGAGACTAAGTACCTACATTAGAGCTGTTCTTCATAATGCAATTTTAAAATCAAAGGAACTATAAATAAGTTACATTTTTTTTTTTAAGTATTATGGCGTCTAGTATCGTCTGTGCTGTCATATGGTCTGATACTATGGGGCAATTCAGTTGAAATTTTAAGGGCATTTCGGGTACAAAAAAAGTGCGTTAGGGCAATAGCTGGCGTCTGGTTCTTGGACAGTTGTAAACCTCTATTTAAAAAACTTCACATTTTACCCTTACCATGCATGTACATCAAAGAACTATGTATGCTAGTAAAACAATATCCGGACTATTTTCGCATGCAATCTGAAGTGAGCCACAAAAAGGCTTCTGCTAGAAATAAATATAAATATGAATTAAATGTACCTCAATGTAGATTGCAAATATTTAGAAAGAATGTATATGTGAATGCCATTCAGGTGTATAACAAGTTACCTAACTCATTTAAGGAACTTCCCATACTTATGTTCAAGAAAAAGCTGACAAGTTGGTTACTAGAAAATTGCTTTTATGACAATGGCGAATATATGGAATATTGTAAAAATCTAAGATGACATATACTTAATTTTGACATTGATTTTAAAGTAACGAACACTTAATTATAATAATATTAATTCAAATTGGACTTACTGTAAAACACAAATCTTAAAATTTACTGTAATTATAATATTTGTCACATTATTTATTGACACATTTGAATATTTGTACACCCTATGTTGCGGTAGAATGTATAGAACTTAAAAAATATTAACACCAAACGATGTAAAACTACATTCTTACAAATAAATTAATTTAAAAAAAAACAAATTAAAAATTAATATAAATTATAAAGTAACAAAATTATTAACAACATGGCGCTATTCAATTAATTAATCCTTACGTTTTTCATGCAATCTGTTATCGTTTGTTAAACGCAAATGGACGTGCCGTTTTATATATACTTACACCGTGAAAGATAATGAGAAACGTGTCGTAAAACAAATAATTTATCTCTATTTTATATATACTCGTATAAGGATAAATTCCCAGTAATAAAAATACACAATAGTAGATTTGATTGTTTTTAGAAAACTTCATTCAACTAGAAAACCGTATAAGTAAATAGTTGCAAAACGTTTTATGTTTCCTCTTGCAACTTTTATCGCCGATTTTTTTAAATCGTTTACGGCACGGAGAAGCTCGTGGCTAAGTAATAACAGCCAAACGGGTCGATCCATCAGGTTAAGCTACGCTTGCTGGGGTTGGTCTGTGGTTGGGTGACCATCTTTTCATACCGAGATTCCTCCGTGCCTCGGAAAGCACGTTAAGCCGTTGGTCTCGGCTGTCATTCGTCGATCTTTGACAGTCGTTACGGGTCGTCAGAAGCCCGAAAGTCTGACAACCAGTCTTACCAAGGGGTATCGTATTACCCAGTAACTGGGTTGTGGAGGTCAGATAGGCAGTCGCTCCTTGTGAAATACTGGTATTCAGCTGCATCCGGTTACACTGGAAGCCGACCCCAACATAGTTGGGAAAAGGCTAGGCAGATTGATAAATTACGGCAATATCGCAGACATTTTTTTATTGTGCATGAATTTGGCAACAAGATCGAATAGTTTTTTTCAACATCGGCAAGAGTAACTTGGCTATAGCATAATCTATAGAAAAGCTGACTATGAATAGGATAATTTGACTACTATAATACTATATTTATTACTACTTTATTATATTACTATTTTACTACTATAATATTTATTTCTTTTTAGGTTTTTTTTTTTATATTTTTTTAGGATAATCTGTTTCGACCTGTAGGAGAGTTTGAGCTCTTATGTTGTCTCAGACCTTTTTTTGTTAGTCTGAGATGGAAGGCATTTCCTCTGGGTATAACTTTTCATCCTGCTATAGTGGCTGATCAGAATTCTGTTCCTGGTAGTCATTGCTAAGTTTGTAAAAATTTTGTTTTGCAATACTCGCCATTTTGTTTCGCAATACTCGCAAACTTCATTACCAAAGCGAAGGTGTGCAAAAAATATAAATATAGAAAAATTATACTCAGTTCAATGTGAAATTACGCATAGCAAGTTCATTAGCACGATTTTTTTTTCATTTTCAAAGTACTTGTGCACATTAAAAACGATTTCTCGTGCTCTACGATGGAACACCGCCCCTCTTTTCGAACTCATATTGAGTTGAAAGTTCACTCTAACGCACAAACTTAACAAATATGAAGAAACAAAGTCAACAATGATAACAAAAAAAATTCATGAAGTTAAGTAGGTATACATATATATTGGTTAATTTTTTTAATGAATACTGTTTCCATATATTATTAATTTATCCAAAATTATATATTTATGGAATTCAAGAAATACCATTTTATAAAAATGAATATAAATAATAAAGAAATGAATAAAAAAAATATAACATTTTTTTCGATTACAGTTTTTTTTGCTGGCAGTATTAATTTGACAGCTATCGTGCGAAGTTGGCAGCATGCGCGATCCTATTCTTACAAGGAGACCTTACACCCTCTGGGTCACCGATTTGGCCGCAACTTTACTTATTGAAAGAGACTTCCTAGTGTCGTATATTCCTAAAGTCCTTTTTTTTGTGGAGGGGAAATCATCAAATAACTTCTCCCGCTCTGGGTGGAGCGGAAGGGCGTGTCAGACTTCTACTGACTAAAACCCACCCGTGTTCCTTCAGTTGCCTGTGCCAGGGCCACTTTCGAACAACCCGCAACCCTGACGGGCATCGGCCCTAGCGGACCCCTTCAGCTAATGCTGACATCTCTTTGAGGCGCGCGTGGAACACAACGCGCCGTCGACCCGGGCCTGGTCCTTACCGGACGGCGAGCTACCCATTGCTCGCCATCCGCAAGCCCGCGCCTACGGTGGCCGGGAATCGGCTATCGATTCCCGACGCCCAGGGCGTCTCCTGCGGCGACTAGGGCATGAGGGCGCAAAGATTGCTTCTCCCTCACTCGTTCAGCCTCCTCCTTCGCGAGCATTACAGCTTCGCAGAAGGAGGTGACGGCTTCCCATGCACTCTCGCTCCGTACCATGGCCTGTACCAGGGCCGGACGCGAGAGATCGCCGCCGCCGATCGCCTCCGCGAGGACGCGGCGGTGGTCTGCCCAAGCCGGGCAGACCTCCACCGTATGCTCCACCGTGTCCTCCGGGCGATCCACACAATGGTAACACCCGGGCGTTTCCTCCCGCCTTATCCGGAACAAGAACCTCCCGAAGCAACCGTGTCCGGTGAGGACCTGCGTCAGGCGGAAGGTGAGGATGCATCCTCACATTCCTAAAGTCCTAAGGTGCACAACTAAAAAAAACCGGTCAAGAGCGAGTCAGACTCGCGCATCGAGTCCATCATACTTATATTAAAGAAGTGTGCTATTTATAGACATCGTTTTATTTTTTCTGTAATTTTTAAATGAACTTCTATCACATTGAATAATTTCAGATTTTTCTCTATGCAAACTTCGGAAATAAGGGGCGAAAGGTACTTTTTTTACGTTTTTCATCAAAAGTCGAAAACTATGCGGCCTAAAAAAGAAAAAAATTTTGAGAATGAGCAAACAGCGCTCATTCATACTATCCCTACATGCTCTAGTAGCCCCACTTCGAATTTTATAACTCTTCCAAAAATTTTCATACTGATTTATAGTGACTTTTATATATTATATAAAAATCGAAATCATTATCAATATTATTAATATATAAAAAAAATATGAATATAGAAGCCTACAAGCTACACATTTCGACACTACAATTTTCGTGAGTTAGTATTATTGAAACTTGGACAAATGGTGTGACTGACTCTTTAGAGAAGAATTTCTCCATTTTTGAGTTGTGCACCTTAAGACTTTAGGAATATACAACACTAGGAAATCCCTTTTAATACGTGGAGGTGCAGCTCGTGCTGGAGCTCGTGGCTAAGTAATAACCGCCGCACGGGTCGATCCATAAGGTTAAGCTATGCTTGCCGGGGTTGGTCTGTGGATGGGTGACCATCCTTCATACCGAGACTCCTCCATACCTCGCAAAGCACGTTAAGCCGGATCTTTGACAGTCGTTGCGGGTCGTCAGAAGCCCGAAAGTCTGACAACTAGTCTTACCAAGGGGTATCGTATTACCCAGTAATTAGGTTGTGGAGGTCAGATAGGCAGTCGCTCCATGTAAAATACTGGTATTCAGCTGCATCCGGTTAGACTGGAAGCCGACCCCAACATAGTTGGGAAAAGGCTAGGCAGATTGATTGACGTAGAGCTGCAGCCAAATCGGTGACCCGAAGGGCGAAGGGTGTAAGGTCTCCTTGTAAGTTGAAACGCATAGCATGACCAACGTGTAGAAGCACCATCCCTTGATTCGGCAACCTGCTTTTACCTGTAATTATGAATATACCAAACTTAATGCAAGGTCTCTGTTCGAGAAATAAGAGCACTAACATAATATATACATACACCTATAAGATTTTGCACGGGGTATATGTTTGGAAGCCCTAATAAAAAAAAAAGAATTGAGATCATTTTTTATAAAATGAATAAGTCTTACCTATATTTCCTTCAATAAAAACGACATCGTTTTCGTCAGAACTAGGGCCCGCTTTATTCATTCGTAAATAACAATATAATTTATATTAATAAGTACTTATCTTTATTAGATTAGAAATGTTCCCGAGATGACAATGTCAAATCAATGACAAGTAAATTAGTCTTTATCTAATCTCAAACTAAAGAAATTGCATATCAACAATAATGCATTAGGTACTATTGAATATATTTATGTATGCCTACTACCTACCTCCTTTCTAAAAAAATAAGCTCATTCTCTTAAATGGGCAAGTTTGTAAGTAGGTACTATATTCTCAGTAAGGGCCTAAAATAGTGTGCGGAACTGTACCTTTCTGTCTTATGCCAAACTGTCCTTTTTTTATTTGTGATAGGTTTGCACTTGACTCTAGTCTAGTTCAGAGGTGACAGAGAGAAAGTCGACGATGGAGTGAGCTTACCCAGAAGAAGCCTGTTCACTCTCACTTTGAAGAGATTAGGGTTGTATGCGATCGGAAACACAGATGCAGGTAGTGAGTTCCACTCCTTTGCTGTGCGCATTATAAAAGACATTTGGAAGCGCTTAGTGCGAATTGGTGGAATAGCAACTAGGTAGGGATGGTAACTGGCAGTGTGTCTAGATGTCCGATGGTAGAAGGGGGCCGGTGGAATGAGGTCGTGGAGTTCTCGGGCACACCCTACGAAGTATCGTACAAAGTCCTTATGAGAATCTGTCCTTATGCGAACAAAGGAAATTTAAGTTCAGTGCATCTTTTTCTTTCTATTTCATTAAGAAAAGGACGGAAGATAACTTATACTTTAGCCCTGTCAAATTAGTCAGCGCCTGACGTAAATTGACGTATTTTTAGTAGCCGATTTTTTAATCACGTCTACACTTTGTCTACGGAGTATCTTAATTTGGCAGGACTAAACTAGTAAAAAAAAGGACATAAAATAAATTGTATGTCCTTTTTTAATGAAATAGAAAGAAAAAGATGCGGTGAACTTAAATTTAGTTTAGTTTGTGATCAAGGGAATCAACACCAATATTCGGAAAAAACGCGCACTTCTTTACCCTTCCTATCCTCTAGCTAAGCGCAAGGTGTTTCTTTATTAGATTTTCAATTTTACCGCTAAAGCAATAGGTTCAAGTTTGATTGGGAAAAACAGTTTCGGGTAGCTTGACCTGCTGGCGTCTGTACATCTCTTAGTTTATAGCTATAACCGTCCTTTTCTCCCGCTGTCTGTTAATAAAAGATAGCCATTCTCTCATTTTAGTTCACCAATGGTGCCGATTCTCTTGTTCAATAACTAAACTAAAATAAGAGAATCGCTATCTTTTACTAACAGGCAGTGCCAGAAAAGGACGGCTATAACTATGAACGTTAGAAATGTCAAACTAGAGTACGTCTTGCGCTTCACCGTTATTTTAGTCGGCATGTTTTTATGTGTCGTCTAAATTTGTATGGAAATATTAGTTCCAACTAAATTTGACAGCTCTAATTTACGTCCGTCTCTTTCTTGTTTTATTAGAGAGAAAAGTAAGCAATAGCCTAAATTAAGTTTTGTTTGTTCACAACACAATCGGCACCAACATCTACCTTAAACACATAACACAATAATAAATAGACTATACCGAGTATATATTGTAGATAGAAGAGGTTTAATGCTTCTAAGGAATGCCCCATAAATAAAGGTAGCCATAAACTTCCTGTGTTGTAATTATATAACAACTTATCGTAGTACAGGCACTAACCCGTTTTCGAAACAAGTTTAATAATACCGATGCTGTTCTGCAACGTGTAAGGAGGCTCATGTTTAAAGTGTCTTTGTAGATTAGATTGTAACATTAATAATCTGTAAGTCTTTCTAATAAACTATTGCAAAAAGGAGGACATTTGATTTCAGTCTTTTGTTTTAACCCACTTCAAAAAAGGAGGAGGTTACATATGTTCATTTTTGTTTTTTTTTTCATCGATCTTTTCGTGGACTGATTTTGAAAATTCTTTTTTCATTCAATTCAATTCTATTCAGGAACAGTTATTCACATTGTGTTTGAAATCATTAAAAATATAAAACTAACACATTCATAATACATTAAATCATAGAAAATAACAAAAAATAAATAAATAACAATTCAATAACATTACAAGCTACTACATACTAATATTAACATTACCCATAATAATTCAATTTTTTAAATCGTGGATGTGTCATCGTCTGTCGAATACAGACATTTCTCCAATAGGAACGCTTTAAGTCTTGACTTAAATGAGCTCTTATAAACTATAGTTTTAAGTCCAATGACAACATGACATGTTAAAAATCCGCACTGCTAGATATTGAGGACTATGTTGAACAATATTAAGGTGGGGTATTATTTTGTTTCTAAAATCTTTCCTGGGTATACTTTCCCTCAACTGTATGTACAACATTTACTAGAGGAATCCACTTTGTGTATCTTGATCATGTTATAATAATACTTCCTGTCACTTTTGTTTACATAGCAAGTAGTGGTATAATAAGTTTTTTATTAAACTTTTTTACAAATAAAAACAAGTTCCAAAATAAAGACTAAGTACAAAGTGAAGAGTAACTTTAATTTCGAAAATCGGTGGCAAAAAACTAAAATAGGTCCAGACACAGACTTCCGAAATAAAAGTCGAAAGTGGTTTCTTTTTTATGTAAAAAATTTTTGGCGGTTTGAATGATTGTCTACATAATCATGTAGTCTTATGCTTACAACACAAATTAAAAAAAATATTGCTAAGAATAGATATTTAATTTCATAAACTCACTCCAAGGACAATATCCAGTTTGAGAGATCTGACAACTTTTTAATTCCAATAAAACTTTTTGAGGAGGCTGCAAAAATGACAATTGTTCGCCGTTCCTCAACTGTTTAGTAGTAGCATAAACGTATTCCACTTTCAAATACTGTCCAGATACGTCACTCCATTTTTGAAATACGATTTTCCCGCCTATCGGGAACGGCTCAAATTGATTCGGCAAAACAAACGGTTTGAAACCTAATGCACTAATCACAGGGTTTAAATTGGAGTCGTGTCCCATTAGCAAAGTGAATTTTGGTGTTTCATTTCTGAAAATGTCGAACATGTATTTTAAAAGGGGTCCAGCTAAGTCTTTTGCTCCTGTCGTCAAATTGAATCTAACATTCTGGTTTTCTTTACTGATTTTTGTCAAGAGGTCCCATTGATCGTCAGCCACGATTTGACCCCATGCAACTTCAGCCATTGGCTTTCCTTCGTAGTAACTCATTATGAATGAATCAACGATTGAGTTTCCGATAGACAATGGTCCGCTGACATCAGGTTCTTCGCCATCTTCCATCACGATTTCATTTCGACGCAAATGTAATTCACACAAATGTAATTCCTTGCAAATATCTGAAGTACCTAAATTCAAAATTCTACTCAGTTCTAAATATGACTGTGTGAGGTTTAGTTCATTTAATTTATTCTCCATTTCTTCTCTAATTTGATTTTTAAATGCTTCCGTTGTGTTGTGAAATATAGGCAAGAATACAGGATCGAAAATCTCCAAATTTTCTTGATGTTGTACTGTTATGTTGCAAAATTGGAATGCAGAGTTTGCAAATGCTTTTGCAGTGGCTATAGTCCGCGGTTTGGTGTTCGCGTAAATAAGTACCTCGTCCCTATTAGGACATCCTTCTATAAAATCCTCGCTATCTAGCCATTCAGCTATGTATCTTCCCATATAACCTTCAAGCTGGAAACCTTTTTCCGTTAAATATCCCGCAGAAGCATTCCATTTCGGCCATACCTTTGACGAGTACGATTCAAGCTTATCCGTTAACGGTGTACGAACATTATGACGACTCAGTATTAAAACCTGTTCCAACTTGAGGCTGTTTATATCAATTCCTTTGCTTAACACAACGAGGCACAAAAGAACAATAAATGTTCGCGCCATTTGTTTATGGTTTTTACACGGAGTACTGACACACTGACCACTAAATAATTCTTCCTGATTTTTTAAAATGCAAATCCCGAATTTGTATCACAATGTTCTAAACATGATTGGGCTACACTTCCCGCGTCTGTGAGCGAACTGCGACTGTCTCGATTCGCTTAAGCGCTTCGATAAGCCATGATTCATCATGCGACGAAAATGATAAAACAAAATGGGATTTTATGACACCGAAGTGTAATTGCTAATTGCAATGGTAAGTAGTTATAACTATCAGTAATTGTTTTTAGAATAATATGATTCCGTTATCATCAATTTATTGCGTACAGATACAGTGCGTACAGATGCGTACAGTAATAGGTACCTAGGGGTTTTTTTTTTACATTTTTGACATATAGGTAGATGATTTCTTTTTTAATTATTGTATCTTCTTATTAATTTATATTACTTTATGACATTTAATTTTTCGACATTATTAAATTTTTCTGACATTATTGAATTGTTTTTTTAATTATTATTTTTAATTTTCCACTGATTAATTGTTTCTTTCAAATTATTATTATTTTTTTAATTATAGGTACTTACTACTTTAAAATTAGTCATATTTCATTATTATAATATTATTGATATTGTACGCCTAAACGGCGGATCATAGCTGATGTTTTTATTATAAGACCATCTGTATTTATGTACAGACGCCAGCACATCAAGCTACTACAATCTGTCAGATTTCTTTAATAGAATTTCGACTTTATTGCTAAAGCATTAGGTTCAAGGTTGATTGGGAAAATCTGACTGTTTCGGGTAGGTTGACCTGCTGGCGTCTGTACCTAGAGTACCTATGATTCACAATAAAGAATATGAATATACTGGGTGATTGTTTTTACCGTCTTGAAAAAAATAGGGTACAATATAAGTGAACGGAGTAGAAGCCTATGGCATACCTAGTTTTTATGTGTGTTTTCAATAGTTTAGACAGAAATTGCTCTATCAATAAACACTACACATTTAAAGTAAACTAGAACAATAAAAACAGAAAATTTGAAAAAACTTTATACTTAGATAGTTAAAAAATATCGTACCCTGCGTAGTGCGTATGATTTGAATTTCGATACTTTTTTTTATTTCTAATAAAAAGCTAGTTATGTCATAGGCTTCTACTCCGTTCACCTATTATACCCTATTTTTTTCATGACGGTAAAAATGTCACCCAGAATTGTTTAGTTAGCCAAATGATGATTATCAACCTGTGGTGGTTTCAGTGCGGGCCAAAGGGTTCTTCTCAATCCCATACCTACAGCAGGAACGAGCACTAATCACCACACTTGTTCACTACGGGTTGGCAATTTAGAAGACTGTTACTTTTGGTATTATATTTCCCTAGTCACTTCAAAAATTTCCTGATAAAAGGTAAAAAGGTAGCGACAACGAAGCAAGTCCGGTATTTGATCTTCCATGGCCTAAGGTTGGGTAAGTACTTTGTTTTCGAATTCAGAACACAACGTTTATCTGTGTAAAACTAAAGACTGTTGGAATACTTATTACAATCATAATCAATCGTGAAATATAAAAGATAATAAAAAAAAAACTGAACACTCAGCAATCCCGGAACTTGTTGTTTTGCGAGTTAATTTTGTGATGCTGAACTGAAGTAAGTAGGTATTTATTTATTTATCTAGTAGGTACCTAACTATATTAAAAAAAAAATGGCCGACTTTTTATTTTGGTATCTCATAATGGCCTATTCTTTATTTTTTTCAAGGACTGACAAGCAATAATTATCTACATTCCCTTTTTAACCGACTTCCAAAAGGAGGAGGTTCTCAATTTGTCTGTATGTTTTTTTTTTTTGTATGTTTGTTACGCGATTACTCAAAGACGGATGGACCGATTTAGAAAATTCTTTTTTTGTTTGATAGGGTATACTTCCGAGGTGGTCCCATATAAATTTTATTAACTTTGCTTGGGGAGTTTTTGAGTTAGCTTCAATAATGCGTAAATTTCCCACTTATTTTATGTGGATGATGTGATGGTGTTTTAATAACTTCCTATCACTGTTATTTACATGGCTATATCTATATTATTATTGTGCTCAATTATGTATTCGAATTTGTGTGGGGTAGGTTCCACAACTAAAAAGTGAAAAATAAAAACTTTTTCGCAAAAAATAAAACCGACTTCCAAAACAAAACACTAAAAAGTGAAAAATAACTTTAATTTCGGAAGTCGGTGGCAAAAAACGAAAATACAAAACCCAAGACACCGACTACCGAAATTAAAGTTATTTTTCACTTTGTAGTGTTTTGTTTTGGAAGTCGGTTTTATTTTTTGCGAAAAAGTTTTTTTGAAATATTGTTTCGGGCGATAACGTTTTAACCCCATAAACCTTTACGAAATGAGACTTTGATCTCATTAGATTCAGTACACCTTAATACAGGTCTGTACGTTTTTATTTTTTAGTAATTCAGTTTAATTTAATAAAAAACTAAAAAAAAAAACGCTCGAGGAAGATTTTATGTCAAAAATATAGATATTTAGATGCTAATAACGTATATCGTACGCAATATTTCTTTATAATAAAAACGTACGGACCTAGTTTTCATTATACCTACAACATTTCCAAAAATTATGAAAATGAGTCTATGTTTTGAAAATTTACAGCTTCACAGTCCTCTTAAGTAATGGGAACAATCTACATTTGAAGTAAGTAGACAAACACTTGACGAGAAAAACGTGGTTTAACATCGGACAAATTATACAATTTAGTAATAGTTTCATGATTTTTAGCCTCGTCATCTCGTGCGTGTCTCGAGGAGTCCGATTAATTATACAGTATGTTAACCAACAGAGGGCGTTCCCGTTAACCCGCAATAGTATAGCATCCATACATGCTAAAAAAAATATTACCATTCGAAAACAAAATGGTTTTTATTTTTTTTTTCACTAAAAATGTTAAATTGATACGTAAAAGAAACACTCTGTACACGCGTAGTTGAAGGACGGAAACATCGCAATTTAGTTTTTATGTTTAGTGAATATTTTTATATTTTTTTGAATATTTTAGTGAATATTTTTAGCATTTTTAGTGAATATTTTAATATTAAAAAAAAATAAAAACCATTTTGTTTTCGAATGGTAATATTTTTTTTAGCATGTATGGATGCTATACTATTGCGGGTTAACGGGAACGCCCTCTGTTGGTTAACATACTGTATAACACAATCACGTGATAACGTAGCGAGGTCAAAATGATTAGATCGGAATTTTATTATTGATGGAGGACCTCATGGCTAAGTAAATAAGAGACGCACGGGTCGATGGACCAGGTTAAGCTACGCTTGCGGCGCAGTGGCGGTTGGTCTGTGCGTCGGAAAGCACTTTACGCCGTTGGTCCTGGCTGTCATTCGTGGATCTTTGACAGTCGTTACGGGTCGTCAGAAGCCCGAAGGTCTGACGACCAGTCTTACCAAGGGGTATCGTATTACTCAGTAAGTGGGTTGTCGAGGTCAGATAGGCAGTCGCTCCATGTAAAATACTGGTATTCTAGAAAAGGCTAGGCAGATGATGATGACATGAGAGAAGAAGAAGATACATCGTCATCTGCTTAGCCTTTTCCCGATTATGGTAGACTCAGCTTCCAGTCTAACCGGATGCAGCTGAATACCAGCATTTTACATGGAGCGATTGAAGAAATTATATCAAAATAAATGCTTTGCTCTTAACCTCTTTTAAGGGAGCATTCCCTTAAAAGATATTAAGGAATCTTACAGTACGGCCGATTAGATCTAGGCAGGTCCGAACTTCGCGCAGAAGGCTGCGCAGTAAGATTTTTTAGGAACCAAATGGTGACATGAGGCGAGTTCCAGTGAGAGAACGTGCGCGAAACTTCTTAGTGCCTATGTTCGGACCTGCCAAGATAAATCTGCAGTAATTGTACACAGCGCAAATACGACCATTCTCACAATTGCATCATAGTGAATAAACAGTGATATTAAATTAGTCAATCGTGTCTGCAGGTACTAGTACTAGACAGTAAACCAGAGAGGTATTGCAGCGAGTTGGTAAACAGCTGATTTTTGTGGGGGAGGCCGGGGTTCAAAGTGCCGAATTTCATATAACACGTTAACAACCGTTGAAACAAGGTCTCATCTCTAAGACTTTCCAGATATGTAGAAGCAGAATATATTTTAGTTTTTTTTTTTTTTTTTTTTTTTTATTTGTGATGGGTTTGCTCTTGACTCTAGTCTAGGTCAGAGGTGACAGAGACAAAGTCGACGATGGAGTGAGCTTACCCAGAAGAAGCCTGTTCACTCTCACTTTGAAGAGATTAGGGTTGTATACGTTCGGAAACACAGACGCAGGTAGTGAGTTCCACTCTTTTGCTGTGCGCATTATAAAAGACATTTGGAAGCGCTTAGTGCGAATTGGTGGAATAGCAACCAGGTAGGGATGGTAACTGGCAGTGCGTCTAGATGTCCGGTGGTAGAAGGGGGCCGGTGGAATGAGGTCGTGGAGTTCTCGGGCACACTCTCCGAAGTACAATCTGTAGAAGACCGACAAGCAGGCAACCTTGCGGCGATGAGCCAAGCAATGAAGCTTGGCATCCACCAGTTTTACGTCGCCAATGAGCCTCTTAGCTCTGCGTTCCACCGAGTCAAGCGCGGCTAGTTGGTACTTAGCTGATCCATCCCAAAGGTGACTGTAATACTCCATGCAGGATCGGACTTGCGCTTTGTAAAGGGTTAAAAGCTGTCCAGGCGTAAAGTATCGCTTCACCCTATTTAGGATGCCCAGTTTCTTGGCCGCAGTTTGGGCCTTGTACTCGATGGTGGCGCCGAAGTTGAGACCAGATGTCCAGTTTTAAATTAAATGGTCATATTTATTAAGTTAGTAACATCTTCTTGGCCAGAATCTTTTTTTTTTTGCGTAAAGTCGACAACGGACAAGCTTCGTCATGGGGTTGGTTGTTCCATCGTTGAGGTAAAATAAGATAAGATTAATTTAGTGACATAAATTAAAGCAAAACTAGTGTCAAATATTCATGTCTCATTAATTTAAAAAAATAACCGGCCAAGTGCATGTTCGACCACGCACAATGAAGGGTTCTGTACTTAGGATGAATTTATTCCAAGAACAAACTTAATTGTAGTTGAAAACATGTTCTCCCATAAATTCCAACTGCAAATGTAAATTTTACGCACAATATTGAGAGATTTACCACGGTATTTTAAGACCATAGACTTCTTATAAGGTTTTCTGTAATCTATAGATAAAGAACTATTTTCTGTATTTATTTCAAAATTTCAGGCTTGGTAGTTTTGGAGATAAGGGGAAATAATGGGCAATTTTTATCTATTTTCTTGAATAACTTTAAAATAATTTATTTAAAAAAAAAAATAAGACCCTCACACTCCTTTCATTTGACATGTCACGCGGTACGGTTTACAAAACCTTTATTTTTTTATTTCCTTATATGCCCCAAAAATGAATCCCATATTCAAAATTCATTTATTTACGTTACACGTTCGTGTTTGGGTCACGGTAGTTCATAAGCGTACCAAATTTCAACTTAATCAGTCCATTAGATTAGGAGCAAATTGGCTGTGACACACGGACGGACAAACAGAGACACACGAGTGATTTTATAAGAGTTCCGGATTTCTCCTTTTGAGGTACGGAACCCAAAAAAGAACAGTATGACGAAGTCGTGGAGAGAAGCTTTATGGTTGAAACGGTAATATGTATTTGTTTAAACTGTATCGTGATTTGACGATTCGTGACAAAAAGTTCTTGACTCAAAGAAATTGAAACCATGGCCTAAACGCAGCAAGCTAATCGCTCAACCATTGCGGCATTGAGATTCGCTAAACGTAACATTAAATTGTCTCAACTTGAGGCAGCTTACCACACAAACGAATAAAAACAAGAATAACAATTGAAACAAAATTTACAACTAGAGGGGTTAATTTATTAGTAGGTAAGCATAGCAATTGTGATAATAAAACAAACAAACAAATCTGCCTAGCCTTTTCCCAACTATGTTCCAGTCTAACCGAATGCAGCTGAATACCAGTATATTACATGGAGTAACCGCCTATCTGATCTCCACAACCCAGTTTCTGGGTATATAATACAATACGATACTCCTTGGTAAGACACAATCATGATTTTGAAGGATATTGCTTCATAAGTATGATTGAATTTGTCTTCTCAGCAACGGCAACGTAAGTAACACAATAGGGAATAAGCATATAATTTTTTTTTTCTCTTAATCAATAAAGCACATTAATATTAAACCCAAGAAAAGTATTAAATTAAATGTTTATGCTACTGTTTGTTGCTCAAAACAATGATTAAACTCTAACAATTTTCTATCATAGTTCAAACCACGGGTTCAAACATCCGTTATTCTAGCGGCCTTAAGGTGACGTCATAATTCACAATACTGATTTGTTTACATCTTCTTACTTTATTCAAGCAGAAATTGCACTAACTTACTAGGGCTTATTGATAACTGGCTGAACCGATAAAAAAAGAATACATTTATGTTCTGCCATTTTTTCGAATTTAAAACGCTAAAAGCGAAGGCCCAAAAATAACCCAGGCCCGGCGCAAAAGTTTTGTATTTCAGATTTTAGAGGATATTTAAAAATAATATTTAAAACTATCACTATCTCTCTATCGGGTGGCTAACATTCTTTTTTTTTGCTCGAAATGTTTTATAGGTGTTCTTATTAAAAACTCATTTATCGATCAAAATATTTACAAACGTGCATACTGATACAAAAACCTATAATCAGCATAGGTACCGGTTATTAAAAGTAAATAACACATTATTATAATCTAATTCTTTAGTCATAAACACTTACGTCTTTAGTTATTACGTTACGTAGGTACATAATGTGAAGTCTTAACCGATGAAGTGTCCGTAACTTGACACGTACAGAATCCGCGCTGTATTTCATTTTCGACACGTAATTTTTTTTCGTCATTTTTTTACTTTTTTTTCAAGTTTGTTTTCTTTTCAACCAGCAATTATTTTGAGAGTCTTATGTCGTAGTCAGGGTGTATAATATAATATGTTCTGTGTCGCAGTCATCTGCTAGCGTTTGGTGTATTCTTTGCTGTGTATTACAATTTCATCTAAAAATTCGATTTATTTTTTTAATTACTTCGGCTCTTTCATACTGGATTTTTGGTTTGCTTTGTGATAATGGCTGACGTTTGTATCATATGTGAACGTTCACTACGACGGCTGCGAAGACATGTCCTTACTGAACATTTTCTGCAGTCGCGACGGGACTTTGTAGAACTTATTATGCGTGCTGTAGCACAATTTCAAGAGGTAAGTATTTAAAGTATTTATTTATTACTTAGCACGTACAAAAACTTAAACTAGGGAAACCTTTGTTTGGCTTGTGATAAGTTATGAAATTGCAATTGTTTTCAGCCGATGATGGTACGAGATCAATTTGTCACGCATGCTGGCACCGAAGTGACTCGGAACTCAGAAATCAAGACCGCCCGCCTGCACGCGCCGCTTCACCCATGCTCCCCGCTTATGGAGCCTTGCTGAATGTTCCTGACCTTACTCGAGCAGCTAACACATCCCGTCCATAAAAACTTACCTCCTAAGTTATTACCATTTGTATATTCCTGATCTGGCTAGTATTTGTCAATCACACTTACAACAAACACCTTTAAAGGAATTATCCGCAAATGCAGTCAATCAGCACACCGACTTTAATGCTCAAAGTGTCATTGATATCGTTAATATATATACATTGACCCTTGAAAGAAGAGGACAACTAGATTTTGAAAATATAAGCGAAATAGCTGAAGACAAATTGCACTATTGGACTAGTTTAAATCACGAAAAATTCGAACGACTTTCGAAAATTCGAACGACAAACCCCATCACTGCGTCGGGAATCTCGTACTCCACGAACAGACTTGGGACTGTTCCTGTGCAAATTAAGAACAGGAGAACCTAATAGAAGACTAGGCTCTATTTTTAATATACCAAAAACAACTGTGTGCAGTGAAATCCACTTAGTGAGAAGATGTCTGTTGACAGATTTCGTGCCCTGCATTTAGGGTTAGACCACATAACCCGAAATTATGTAATAAACCGTAATAGAGTTTTACCTGCACATATATTTGGTAGTGAAAAATCCCTAAAAGCGGTTATAATAAGTGATGGCACATACTTATTTGTCGAAAAGAGCTCAAATTTTTTATTCCTAAGGCAATCATATAGCTTGCACAAATAAAAGCCTTTTATGATTGTTTGTGGGGACGGCTACATCTTAGATGTGACAGGACCATACGACGCTGTAACAAGCGATGCTGATATAATGAGTAAAATTCTATCAAATCACGGCGAGCCAATAGAAGAGAACGCGTTTCACTATTTTTTTGAAGAAGATGATATTGTTATACTGGGTAGTGGGTAGGTTATGTGGCACAGATGCCACCCTCTAAGAGACGAGGTGAAACGCAACTTACAACCGAAAAATAATCGAATTTGATCAAATAAATACTTATATTACCTTATTTATGTCCCTCTGTGGTTTTGAGATAGTCTTGGATGCGATTGCAATTACACAATAATCGCAAATGATAATAAATATTTTAGTCGACAAATGAGATTTTAATAGGACAACCTACAAAACATCTCGAGCAAAAAAAAAAAATGTTAGCCACCCGATACAGAGATAGTGAGTGTATGGAATATTACTTTTAAATATCCTCTAAAATCTGAGACACAAAACTTTTGCGCGGGGCCTGGGTGTTTTTTGTATGGGGCTTGGGCCAGCTCTTTTGAATTTAAACGAACTGATGGAATTTCCACGAGAGGAGGATTTTCAGAAAATTCGCGACAGATCAATCAATCTGCCTAGCCTTTTCCCAACTATGTTGGGGTCAGCTTTCAGTTTAACCGGATGCAGCTGAATACCAGTATTTTACATGGAGCGACTGCCTATCTGACCACCACAACGCAGTTACTGGGTAATACGATACCCCTTGGTAAGACTGGTTGTCAGACTTTCGGGCTTCTGACGACCCGTAACGACTGTCAAAGATCCACGAATGACAGCCGGGACCAACGGCTTAACGTGCTTTCCGAGGCATGGAGAGTCTCGGTATGAAAAGATCCACAGACCAACCCTGGCAAGCGTAGCCTAACCGACCCGTGCGATCGACCCGTAAATTCACGACAGAGTAAGTAGAAGATTATTTTCTTAATAATTAAACAAGAAACAAAATTCGTGCGGTGATAAATATTTGCGTTTTAAAAGAGAAAACAGCAACCCAGAGTAAAGTCAAGCTAGACAGTGTTTTAGGTAATTCTGCTCCTGCATTGAGTACGGGTAACAGATTTTAAACGTGGAAGACAGAGCTGCTAAGACGCGCACAGGTCTGGTCGATCAATTGAAGTCACGAATCCAGACATGATAAAAAATATCCACAAAATGATATTGAACGATCGTCACTTGAAGTTGCGAGAGATAGCAGAGATGGTGAGCATTTCGTCTGAACGTGTTTTTAAATTTAACACTAGCATTTGGGAATGAAAAAGCTTTGCGCGCGATGTTGCCGCGTTTGCTCACTGTTGACCAAAAGCAACGTCGATTCATCGGAATGAAAGGAAGAAAAGAAAGAAAGAAAATACGTTTATTTGCGATAAACATGGCGCAAAGAAATAAAATAACAAAATAAAACAAAGAACAAGTTTGGGGAAAATATGCGTCACATTCACGCAAAACGGCCCACAGTGGTGCAGGTAGTACGGGCATGCGGAAAATATTATTTTTAAATGAAAAGACGTTGCGTTTCTTCATAATACTTTATTAAAATGATATAATGGATGTACCAGTTTACAAAGAGAAAGATATAACACGTATTTTTTTTTTATTAACATGAAAATATTCATCAAATTTTTTCACATGAATTTCATATAATTAAATCAGCATTTTTAAATAAATAAATATTAATAAACTAAATATTAAATAGAGAAGACATTGATTTAGAGATGGGTGCTATCCACTAATAAAGCTTTGGCATCATCGTGAAGAGGATAGTATTTTTTATTCGGTACTGCACGTAAACTGTTGATAAGGGGATCTGAGGTAGCTAAGAGCATATTCATAACATCTTCATTACATGATAGACGAGAACATTTTCTTGAATGACCTAACCTATAATTGCGGTAATCTTTATTTCGCGCTTCTTGAGCTTCCTCAGATAACATCCCAATAGGTAAGGCAGCAACACTTATTATTTCTTTGCCATGCAGCAAGATTTTATGCACAGTATTTGGCATATTATACCAGCTGTACATGCTTACGTATAGTTCAGCAGTTTCGTAACAATAACTACCAAACTTATCCGAATCAACTAATGCACTAGAATTAATTGTTTGCAATATTATACCAAACCGATGAATAAGTTCTTTATCGACTCTTGTGACTTCAGCTACAATGTCTGCATTATGGAAAAATCTTCTAGACGTATTTCCATCGTTAGATGTTCCCATTCCTTGCTTTACAAAATCCACTTTTAGACCTAAACGTTGAAACAGCTCACTTTGGATTCTTTTCTTCTCTTCATCTTTTTGTTGTTTGGTAGTTGCGTTCGTTCTCCAACTGGTAAATGACATATTGTACGCAATATGTAATATGCATTCCATAAATTTAATCCGTGCGTGAAGCGGGGATAAACCGACCTTGAGAGCCTCCGTATTCACAGTTTTATTTCGCACTTGGTCAAGGTTATTCATTTCTGATGGCTTTGACTTGCATATAAAACACACTGCACATGATGATGTGTCCGTAACTGTCTGCGCTATTTTGCCATCTATCATTGTGAACACAAGTTTATGGTAGACTTTGTAAGTCTTTTCCTTTAAACTAATAACAGTTTCATTTAAGTTTGCTATTTCAGACTCCATTCTAGCAATTTCATTTTTCGTAGATTCTGTAGTTTCTTTTTGAAATTGGAATTGTACCGGGCGACAACACCTTGTAGAAGAAGGAGTTGCATTTGTCCAATACACAACAGATTTATTTTCCTTTTCATACAGACGCAGTGGAACTAATGATGTCAAAAACATATATGAATCTGACACATTTTCGTCGATAAATGACTGTTTGTACTCAGCATGACCTGATGATCCGTCACATCCCCACTTGTGTAAAAACGTTGAATTTACACTAATCTGTGTAAGGTCGTCTTCAGACATTACTTCAAATAATCTTCTGGTTGTGTGATCCAGTAATGACTGCAAACTTACACAAGCGTAGCTTTCCGTTACATCAATATCCGTGGGGTAGCATTGCCTTTTTACTTCAAGTACTTTATGATAATCGGGAAAAATATCACAACCAATACTTTTTGCTGCATTTCTCAGTACTTGATATTGATGTTTCGAAAGTGATGCATCAAGTAATAATGCCAACGCTTTTTCTGGAGTAAACTTGATAGTATCCGATGATTCTTCTTGTACGAGTACCTTAGAGGCAGCTTTCTTAATCATTTCTTCAGGAACGCTTTCACACAATCTTTTAACTTTATATCGCTTTGTTCGATCGCAACATTCATCAAATGATTTTTCTGGTCGTCCTCTATGAGAGCGTTTTGATGGCCCTGGAACATTACTGTCACAATTCACCACATCAGTCTGCACCGAAGATGTCTCAACGGTAAAAATATTTTTCAGCCACTGTTCATTTTTTGCCATAAAAGCATTTTTATTTCTCGCTGCAGTTTGCCACTTTTTTGTAAATACGGGTAGAAAATTACGGCTTAACTTTTCATAAACTTGATTCCAAACACTTTCTGTAAGCTGTGGATACATAAGTTTTAAATTTTCGAGGCATTTATGTATCTCACGATTACTTGATATTATGATTTCCACTAAATCGGCATAGACAATAGTAAAGCTATCCATCACTATAATAACACTGTTATCGTAAGAGAAAATAATTGTAAGTGAAGTTAAAACTACCATTCAATGCTATTTATACTTACACGATATGATAAAATGTTAATTACCCTCATTAGAAACACTTATTAATATAATGCACTTTTTCTTAATTACAGAGCGTCATTAGTTAAGTACCTGGTATTTCCAAGATCGCAGGTTATCGCAGCCAAAACTAATGTATTCTTAATCTATAGGGTCTAATTAATCTCCGAAAGTATATTATTACGTATCGGTCGATAACGGAGATTAGTTATGATCTCATGATTGAAAACAAAAGGTTCCAAATGACCTTCTTCACTAAAAATGTAATAGCAAGTAATTATTCATTATATTATAACATTATGTTTACTATTTTATTAATACACACAATAAACTTATGACTAAACTAAAAATGAAAGTTGATAATTATAGTATTTTGGTTCTATTCATACTTGAAATAACAATATTTTTTGCACGAAATTTGTAAATTCTCGATCACCCTACTTTGGCATCATATAATTAAATACTGTATAATTATTTATCCGTATTAATTTTAGGACTTGTTTCTACTCATTCTAGTATGTGTGTACCAAATTGTAGACATTTTAAACAAGGTTGAAACAAAGGACTTTTTTCCGCCCTTGAACCAATGTGCGGCCGTCGCTCAGCATAATGCCGCGAGTAAGTAAATGTTTGGTGCTCTATCGAGTTTTTGCGGCGTTATGTGACAGAAGTGAAACCTGGATACATCATTATACTCCTGAAACAAAAGAACAATCTAAGCAGTGGACTGTGAGCGGGAAACGCGCCGAAGAAAGCGAACAGTTTTGTCGGCCGGCAAAGTGATGGTGACTGTTTTTTGGGATACTCGAGGGATTGTTTTAGTGGATTATCTGCAAAAAAGAAAAACATTAAATGGGGAGTAAGTACCCCGCAAGCTTCGCAAGAAATCCGTCAAGAAAAGGCCTCATTTGGCCAAGAAAAAGTTTTCTCCACCATGACCACGCTCCTGGGCCTCAAGTCTGCTATTACAATAGTGTCAGAATGGTCTATCATTGATTTCATAATTGTTGATTTTGACAAGTTTCGTAATCTACTAATATAATGGCGTCATTATGACTTTCCAATGGTCAACCACTGACACTCCATTGAAAGAATTGGCTTAAATGGTAATCTCTTACACAATGTTAAAAACAATGTTACTAACCATTTATGAGTTGGCTCGAAATAAAGTTTATTCTATTCTATTCTATTCTATAATGACAAATGAAAGACTGACGTATGCGGTAATCTGCTAAAATTTTGACAGTTCCTTTGATCAGTACCACGATTCTATTACGAGACCACTGACCTACCAATGATCGACCACTATGAATTTAGCAGATTACGAACTTTTAGCAAAATGACAATGGGATCGTGTTGGAATGACGAATTAATAAAAAATAGCAGACTTGGGGCCCTGTTCACACGTCAATGGTTGCGGTGGTCAAACTCCATGAATTGCGGTTCGAATTGCTACCGCATCCACCCTATTCCCCAGATCTGGCTTCGAGCGAATTCCACTTGTTCCCGAACCTGAAGAAATGGTTAGGTGGCCAGAGATGGTCTTCTGATGAAGTCATAGTCCCTGTTGACAAGTATTTCTAAGGGTTTGAGAAAAAAAATTATCGAACTGGAGTTGGCATTGGAGAAACGCGAATGAGAACGTTGAGAAATAAATTTATTTTAAATAGATTATCTAAGAAAGAAAGAAGATACGTTTATTTGCGGTAAACATGACGCAAAGAAATAACAAAATAAAATAATAATAATAATAAATAAATTTATTTGCCTCAAAAAAATACAGATAGGAACTTAGGTACAGACGCCAGCAGGTCAACCTACCCGAAACTGTCAGATTTTCCCAATCAATTTTGAACCTAATGCTTTAGCAATAAAGTCGAAAATCTATTAAAGAAATCTGACAGATTGTAGTAGCTTGATGTGCTGGCGTCTGTACATCTGGTTCTATGTTGAATTCTGTACTCAAGTATTGCAACACTAGGTAAACCTGTATCTTAAGAGAAAGAAACAAGTTGGGGGAAAATAGGTATGCGTCACATTCACGCAAAACGGCCGTCGCTTAGCATAATCTTATAAGTATAGCAGACGCCGTCACTACGAGTGCAGTAGTTTTTAAGTTTGGTGTATAAAATATGTATTAGTTTATAGTTATTGTTTTTATAATTATACTGGATGTTTTTTTTTTTACCGTCTTGATAAAAATAGGGTTACAATAGGTCAAGGATCATCAATTTGTTTCATTGGGGTCCCTTTTTTAAAATAATATGACTGTCGCGGTCCATTTGGTAGACGATTACTAGCGAACAAGATTTTTTTTAAATTAAGAAATAAAACGAAAAGATACCTGAATATTTTTTATTGAGTAACTAGCTTTTGCCAGCGGCTTCGCCCGCATGGATATTGGAAATTATCCCATGGGAATCGTACATTTTTTCGGAATGAACAGTATCTTATATGCTATTCCAGACTATATATCTGTGCAAATTTCATCTAGATGCTTTCAGCCGTTCTGGCGTGATTAAGTACCAAACCTCCATCTATCCAAACTTTAGTATTTATAAAATTAGTAGGATAAACCTAAATAAAAATAAAAAAAGTAAGTAATTAATATTACATGCATTGCATTTTTTACTTCGGCTCCCGCAGGTAGGCGCGATTCTAGTTGAACATTTCTAATAAACTTGAAACAGAATCGCATCACGCCTGAGCCAAGGTTTCTAGTAAAGTTGGTGCAAGCTAAAACTCGAAATTTTTATTTTAAGATTTCAAGACTAAATTTTAGTTATACAGGGTGTGTCGTAAATAGTGGTCCACACCGTATATTCAGCTATCCCATACCACAATTTGAACCATTTTTTCCGGTCTCAGAATAAAATATTTTTTCATTATTATTTGAAAAATTTACACCTTGCCTTGCTGATTTGGCTGTATTTTCTATAAATGACATGATTTTTTTACTTTTTATAACTGTGAAATGCACGTGCTATCACATGCGAATATGTAGAAAAATGTACTAAAGCAAGTTGTCAATTTAAAAATAAAATTGTATTCTGAGACCTACCTAAAAAAAAATGGTTCAAATTGTGGTATGTGATAGCTGAATATACGGTGCATCGAAACCTTAACGTTGGACCACTATTTACGACACACCCTGTATACCTGTCTCCTGAGATACAGGCTAACAACCTAGTTCAGGAGGCAGTGTGCTTATGTAACTGTGTAATTACTTTGTTTTCAATAAAGCATTATTATTATTATTTTTTAAACTTATTTTATTACATTTTTAAATATTTTTATAAAAACATTTAAAAAAACATTTAAAAATATAAAAAATAGTGATCCGCCGGTAGCGGGTGCAGGGTCCAAGCTACCGGTGGTTAGGGCCCCAGAGACAGGAACCTCCTCACAATACGCGCCGTATCAAGGAGGACTGCCTTCTGAATCAGGCCCTTCACCCAGCCACCCAACGAGAGCCTCTTGAGATGTTGGTCGAGGCTCTTAGCGATAAGGCCATTGACCGTAACGACTATCGGCACAATGATTGCCGAGTCCACATTCCACATAGCGACAACCTCGTGGGCTAAGTCGAGATACTTCAATTGTTTCTCCTTCTCAGCCTTCACGAGGTTCTCGTCATGCGGGATAGTGACATCGATTATCATTGTGCGGCGCACTGATCGATCTATTACCACTATATCAGGCTTATTGGCTACAATAGTCCTGTCAGTGATAATAGATCGATCCCAGTATATCGTGACATGGTCATTCTCGAGAACTGGGTCGGGCACATACCTGTAATACGGTACCTCAGAGTCCACAAGGCCGTATTTCAGAGCAAGTTGCTGATGGATAATCCTGGCTACTTGATTATGCCTGTGCAAATACTCGCCGTTAGCTAAACGAGAACACCCAGAAGTAATATGTCTGATAGACTCACCGGGACAATGGCATGCCCGACATATGTCGATCGTCCCGTCTTTCATTATATACTTCCGGTAGTTATTCGTTAGCATAACTTCATCCATAATCGCACAGACTGAACCTTCGGTTTCCCCAAAGAGGTCACCGAAGCGTAGCCAGGCCACGGACGCTAAGAAATCTACGTCGGGCCCATGAAGGGCCCGGAAAAAGCGTCCGTGAAGCTCCTTGCTTTGCCATACTTCCTTGCGGTCGTTGGTACTAAGCACCACAGGTTTGCGCCAGTTCTCTTTAGCCAAGGACAACGGGGTGAGTCCCTTGTCCACTGCAACCACATCTCGGTGCATACCCACGTCAGCCTTGAGAAAATATTCTCTGAGACTGCACACCTCGCGGTTGTGGAGGGTCTTAGCATTTAAAAAACCTCGACCCCCGCACTTCCGCGGAATGTACAGCCTCATGACAGACGAACGTGGGTGATGCATCCGGTTTGCAGTCAGCAGTGACCGGACTCTCCTATCCAGGGCGTCTAGTTCCGTCTGGGTCCACTTTAGTATGCCAAAGGAGTACATTAGGACCGGCATGACCCAACCGTTAAAGGCACGCACCTTGTTGCCGCCTGACAAAGAACTATTAAGTACCTTTTTCAGGCGACCAAAGAAGCGCTCCTGCAACGATTGTTTCACGTCAGGTCCGTTAATGCCTAACCCCTCTGACATACCCAGGTATTTGTAGGTATCAGTTGCGGAGAGTGATCTCAGGTTTATAGAATCTGAGAGTTGTAGTCCCTCAGATTCCACAATCCCGCCCCGCTTTACATGCATGACTGCACATTTATCTACACCAAATTCCATCCTGATGGAATCACTAAAAGTTTTAGTTACTTTTAGTGACTCCAGCAGTTGCAATTTGTTGGTGGCAAACAGTTTCAAATCATCCATATAAAGCAGGTGGGATATTACCTGACCCCCTCTCCGCAAAGGACAGCCCAGCCCTGTACCCTCCAGCAGAGTGCTAAGAGGGTTCAAGGCTAAACAAAACCACAGTGGACTCAGACTGTCGCCCTGGAATATTCCCCGCTTAATCCTAATAGGTTCGTTGCTCCCCTGAATTTGTCGGCATCCTGGATAGCGAAGAACCGTCCTCCACTGCCCCATACACGTCGTTAGGAAGGTGCTCAGAGTTGTATCAATTTTGTACAACTCTAACACCCTCAAGAGCCATGTATGCGGCACCGAATCAAAGGCCTTCTTATAGTCTATCCAACATGTCGACAAATCCTTTCGGGATCGACGGACCTGTTGGCTTATGGCCATGTCAATGAGGAGTAGCTCCTTGGTGCCGCGGGACCCATTCCTACATCCATTTTGAGAGACAGACATAATAGAATTCTTTTCTAAATGAGAATTAATTTTCTCTCTCAAAATGGATGTAAGGAGTTTATAGACCGTCGGCAAACAAGTGATCGGCCTATAATTTTTGGGTTCCGTGGCATCACCTGACTTATGGAGCAGGTGAGTAACTCCTGTTGTAAAGAGCTGTGGCAGCGACCCAGACTCTAAGGCCGACTGGAATTGCGATGCTAAGCACGTGTGTGAACTTTGCAGCCATTTAAGCCAAAAATTGTGCAGTCCGTCCGGTCCCGGAGATTTCCAGTTCGGTATCGGACGGGCTGCACTGGCTACATCAGAGGAAGTAATTATTACTTCCTCCATTTCCGGTATGGCGTCACACACGCGCTCAACATCCCGCATCCATTCAGCCTCAGTATGGCAAACGGGCACCGACCAGATGTTACGCCAGAATATGCTAGTGGCATCATCATCCGGGCGGCATACGTCTGCCACATTTTGCTCAGGTCGCTCCCATGCTCTATACACCCACCTTTGATCACGCTGGAATATGCGATTCTGGGTATACCGCTCAACCCGTCGCTTATACCTACGGATACGGCTTGCCCATGCACAGACCTTCTGCTTCAGGAAGTCAATGCGCTCTGTGACACGGGACATATATTCTTGAGGACTGATTCCAGTCCCCGAGAACGCCCGCCTCACAAAGCGCATCACTCTAGGGCGAGTATTGCCCTCCCTGAAGCAGTATAGTTTGCCGATGAGCACCCTGGTCCCCTCGATACGCCGCTCGATCCTGCACTGCCAGGCTGGAACAGCGGGTTTTGGTCGTGTAGCTATGTCACAATTTGGAAATTTGACATTGGCTACACGACACGCCGCAATAGCCGCGCAATACAAGATCGAGTGCGTATCTACGAGATCTTCGCTGCTTTCAAAATAAAAACCAAGCAGCGAATCCAAGGCACACACCATCGCCCTATTCGTTCTGTGCATAGGCAAGCGAGGTAAATGTGGTCTAAGTTGGACGGGGGCGGTTCTAAACTCCCGAATCGCATCCTCCAGCGCGCTCCTCAATCGTTCGTTATACTGGCTACTTACCGTAACAATCTCATCGCCCCCCTCCTCATCATTAACATAAGACCGCGGTTGGTTTATGTCACTGACTAGAGGTTGCACCGCGGTCTGTGACGGGACAGGGACGATACAATTGCTCAGTACCTCTGAGCGCAGCCTATCAAGCGCGGCGTCGTCCAATCTGTGATTCCGTTGGATAACCCGCACCTGATCTGAAAGTCGTTGGGCCGAGACGTTGATGGCTGGTTGAAGCGCCTGGAACAGAGACAGCATCCTATCGCGGTACGCAGTGAGGTTAGTTCCCCCCTCTGTAGCCCCGTAATATGCGCGCATGACGTTCTCATTTATTTGTTGAGTCCATTTCATGCGCTGCACACAACCACCGGCAGCGGGGACCCGGCTCGGGGCCGGTTGGCCCCTAGATCCCATGCCGTTCGGTGGCCGGCCTCTTCTCGGCCGACGAACTGGTGGTGGTGTTGTCGGCGGCGAGAAGTATTCGTCGCTCGAGCTCGACGCAACTGCAGCAGCCGGTATCACTGGACTCACGTCTGGAGCAGGTTCCGGCAACTGCGAGGCGGAGCTGAGCGACGAACCCGAAGATGTTGGGCGTGTGTTTCGTCGTGCCCGACTTCTCGTCAGCATTGTTTTTGGTCTTCTATTCTCCGTGTCATAGTTCAATAGTGTAGTACCTAGTAGGTGGTAGTTTTATTCTTGCATCCTGGTTTGGTTTTTATGCCAATTGTGGGTTGGGTGAATTGGTGTAGGAACGCAAAACACCACATTATTGCATTAAAGTTTAAAAATCCAGTAGAAAATACACGGAGAAAAAAAATTTTTTCGACCGTCAGCTTGACAGTCGGGCCACAGATTATTATTATTATTATTATTATTATTATTATACAATTTACTGTTTACTCAAGGCCCGCACAAAATAGGTCCGGAACCGGGCCGCCGTCCGCCATCTGCTGTAGGTGCACGGAGTAGAAGCCTATGGCATACCTAGTTTTTTATTTTTTATTTTTCAATAGCTTCGACAGAAATTGCTCTATCAATAAGCACTACCTACACATTTGAAGTAAACTGGAACAATAAAAACAGAAATTTTGAAAAATTTTATAGATCGTTAAAAAATATCGAAATTCAAATCATACGCACTACGCAGGGTGTGTAGTTCGTATGATTTGAATTTAGATAAAAAAAAAAAAAATTAAAAAAAACTAGGTATGCCATAGACTTCTTCGTATATGTATTGTGTTTTATGGGCCATAGTTGCCTGAAACAAAGGATAAATAAATAATGTTGCGACGACATGCGAGACAGAGTCCCAGCGCTGATCTTCAGCTAAGCTTTTCTTTGTCGTTTCGGAAACTTTGAAAAGATGCAACAAAATTTAAGAGGGTATTCTACACATCAGTATGAATAACTTTTAGTATATGGGACCAACCTGGAATTCGCAAAAAAAAGCGACCTTCCCACGAAAAAGTACCTACATAGGTACCCGATTGAACGATTTTGTATAAGAAGGTCGATTTTTTTTTACGAATTCCTAGTTGGTCGCATAATGATGGGTAGAACACCGCCTTAAATTTTGTCGCATCTTTTCAAAGCCACTCTGTATACGTAGATTATACAATACTTTTGCGTTTGTATTAAACATCGTCACAGATTAATACAGATGGGACACTACGCAAAATCATTTAAATAAAAAGCGACTCTTGCTACTACACAATACAGTGCAATTCAGGTCGCACAACGCTAATTAAATATTACCTACAGTTACGCGTAACTCTTTATAACTTCTGACCGCGGCAGTCCTACTGAATTGGCCCAGTGAGATGGCCCGGCGCGTACCTGTAGCTTGATACGTAAACTGCGGAGTGACCCATCTGTATTAATCTATGACATTGTGGACCTACTGCATAAATCTTTGCCTTGTCACAATAGTAACTTGTCACTTATCTGATCAATAATTTGTTACAACAGTAACTTCCTGTACTGACCACGTGATTCATTGATCTTATCGTGTTATTATTTTGTTATTTGACACGTATGTATGTAATATTGTTGGAACTGCAATCAAACATATGATAATCTACATATTAAGGCTTCCAAACAAATATACAAAACTTTTTAGATGTATGTATGTTTGTCCACGCATTTCTCCGAAACTCTTAATCAGATCGTGACCATTTAATTTTTATTGGCTTAGATTTACTTCAACTTAGGGAACAGTGCAAGTATCATCAAAATCTGTTCAGTAGTTTTCAAGATAATGAACAAATGCGTATAAGTGTGACGGCCTGGCTTATTGATACGAGCTACGGGTGTGGTGTGAAAGAGAAAACATTTCAAAACCTTGGTCAAATTCTAGTGCAATATTTATAACAAAACTATATTAACTACATCAAAACTATTACAAACAAATATTCCAGTTTTTACTAAAAACATCAAAAAGAAATTAACTCAAAATTATGAAATAACTTTAATTTCGGAAGGCGGCGGCAAAAAAAAAATATCTACAGGTCCCAAGACACCAAGTTCCGAAATTAAAGTTTTTTTTTTATTATTCATTCCAAAATCGGTGTAAAGAAAAAACAAACATGATGTCTGCCAAACTGCACAGCAGTTTGTCGGCAGTAGTCTCGTCTAATAATGTATTACATTTCAAAAACAAAATATTGTGCTAAAACTTAATTAAATACTTAATTATGCTAAGTAAACTACAAAGCATTACAGGCACCTATATTATTTTATAGTTCACTCACCATTTCCTACAATCGAGATCAGAAATCGTACAATTGGAAAACAAGGCATTTTTTCCTACGTAAGGTTTGTTACAAATATAGAACTACAGAACTATGGGCACAATGAGAGATAATGTTTTTGTAGAACTTTTTTAAGTTTCTCCTCCTCCTCCTCCTCCTCCTCCTCCGGCTGCTATTTCATAATTTTGAGTTAAATTCCTTTTGAAGTCGATTTTTTTTTTAATTTTTTTTATTACGTAATCCCACGGACAGGCGGCGGATAGCGAGCCTATTACCACTAAACGGACACGAATCCAGAATGCTGCTAAGAATTGAGAATTTTCCTAACAGAAAACCAAATAGGCACTGTCCAGCACCAATCAATCTGCCTAGCCTTTTCCCAACTATGTTGGGGTCGGCTTCCAGTCTAACTGAATGCAGCTGAATACCAGTATTTTACATGGAGCGACTGCCTATCTGACCTCCACAACCCAGTTACTGGGTAATACTGATTGTCAGAATTTCGGACTTCTGACGACCCGTAACGACTGTCAAAGATCCACGAATGACAGCCGGGACCAACGGCTTAACGTGCTTTCCGAGGCACGTTGGAGTCTCGATATGTAAAGATGGTCACCCATCCACGGACCAACCCCGGCAAGTGTAGCTTAACCTGATGGATCGACCTGTGCGGCTGTTATTACTTAGCCACAAGCTCATAGTTGTGTAACACACTATCAATCGGAATTACTTAGTTTCATTTTGACAGTTCAACAACATTCATTGCGTTATTTACCAACGTCGTCGAGCAGACAAATTTTTCGAATATATGAAGCAATGGATTATCTAACAATTTGCTTCAAAATGATTCTTATTCCGATTGATAGTGTGTTACGCAATTCGACGGTCCCTATTAACAATGTCGGTTCTGCAGGGAGACTATTGTTTGCTTCGGGAGGTTCCTGTTCCGGATAAGGCGGGAGGAAACGCCCGGGTGTTACCACTGTGTGGATCGCCCGGAGGACACGGTGGAGCATACGGTGGAGGTCTGCCCGGCTTGGGCAGAGCACCGCCGCGTCCTCGCGGAGGCGATCGGCGGCGGCGATCTCTCGCGTCCGGCCCTGGTACAGGCCATGGTACGGAGCGAGAGTGCATGGGAAGCCGTCACCTCCTTCTGCGAAGCTGTAATGCTCGCGAAGGAGGAGGCTGAACGCGTGAGGGAGAGGCAATCTTTGCGCCCTCACGCCCCTAGTCGCCGTAGGAGACGCCCTGGGCGTCGGGAATCAATAGCCGATTCCCGGCCACCGTAGGCGCGGGCTTGCGGATGGCGAGCAACGGGTAGCTCGCCGTCCGGTAAGGACCAGGCTCGGGTCGACGGCGCGTTGTGTTCCACGCGCGCCTCAAAGAGATGTCAGCACTAGCTGAAGGGGTCCGCTAGGGCCGATGGCCGCCAGGGTTGCGGGTTGTTCGAAAGAGTTACCGTGGCCCTGGCACAGGCAACTGAAGGAACACGGGTGGGTTTTAGTCAGTAGAAGTCTGACACGCCCTCCCGCTCCACCCAGAGCGGGAGAAGTTATTTGATGATTTCCCATCCACAAAAAAAAAAAAAAAAAAAAAAAGGGAGACTATTGTTTAGTCCCTACTGAACAGTGGTCTTTTTCGCAGAACTGACATTGTTAATATCATAAAGATTATTTTTTATCGTTAGGGCAAACTTTGAACTGCCCTCAGTTCAAAGTTTGTTTTGACAGTGAAGATTTTTAAAAAAAATTGTATTGTTGTGTTGAATATTGCTAAAAATGATCCGACATTGTTAATAGGGACGGTCGAATTAGGGTGCGGTACGGTGGTCAAACCTAGGGCCCTACGTTTGACGGTCTTGCTTGCGACTAGCGGGCTACGTACGTGTACGCGTACATACTCCCTGGCCGCGCCTCAGTAGAAAATTAAAAAAAAAAAAAACAAATTTCTAGATAAATTGTAGATACCATTTATGTATAGGTACGTGTAATAAAAAACATTGTACCTCAACGAATAATGAAAATAGGTAATTAAGTTTTTCACCAACAACAAGGCTATAATTGTTACAAACAACAATAGGCCAGTTGGCGTGGTTGGTTAAGATACCACCTATCATGCCGCAGATCGTGGGTTCGATTCCCATCCAGGACAAACATTTGTGTGCATAAACATGTCTGTTTGAATCTGTTTGAACATGTCTAATGGACCGATTAAGTTGAAATTTGGTAGGTAGGTACATGTATGTATTTCTGTGACCCAAACATGAACGTGTAATGTAAATTAATGAATTTTGAATATATATGGAGGTAAATTTTGGGGGACAAATAAGAAAATTTAAAAAAAGTTTTGCAAACTGTACCGTGCGATAGGTATATCACAGGACTTACTGTGAGGGTCTCAAATAAATATATACGTATTTTTTATAATTTTAAAATAAACTGTTTTAAAGTTATTTAAGAAAATTGACCATTCGATTTTTTGATTGACCATTATCTCCGAAACTACTGTGCCTAAAATTAAAAAAAAACGAAAAAAATACAGAAAATAGTTCTATACTCGGCTACTTTTTTTATTTCATTATTCGTGGTTGTAAATTTTACATTACACGTGGAAGTATGATACATAAATGGTACAACTTATGTTTTTTGTTTTTCAATTTTCCACTGTGGAGCGGCCAGGGAGTAGGTATCACACCGGGCTATGAGGTATTTCATTCAAAGCAAAAAAAAACTGTGTGTTGTCAAATCAAAAGCCATTCTTTGAAAGCTATTGAATGAATTCACTTCCACTTTGTGAGACAACAAACAATACCAGCCTAGTGCTGCAGTGCTTAGTAAACATACATAACGACGACGTGACGTGGTTCCCATTCTTTTTAGGGTTTCGTCGCCAAATGCTAAGAATGAAATCCTTATAATTTCGTCATATCCGGTCATTCATAGGTATATATATATATATTTACTCGGAGACGTAAGTACCTAAATCGATGAAGAAAAGTGTATTCTGTGCACCGCTAACATTGTGTATCTATTGAAAAACTTTTTATCAAAAAATAAAACCGAATTCCAAAACAAAACACTACAAGTGTTTTGTTTTGGAATTCGGTTTTATTTTTAGTGGATTATCTGCAAAAAAGAAGCAAGCTTGCTGCAAAAATAAGTGAAGAAATCCGACAAGAAACGGCCTCATTTGGCCAAGAAAAAGTTTTTTCCACCATGACAACGCTCCTGTTCACACGTCAATGGTTGCGGTGGCCAAACTCCATGAATTGCGGTACGAATTGCTACCGCATCCACCCTATTCCCCAGATATGGCTTCGTGCGAATTCCACTTGTTCCCGAACCTGACGAAATGGTTAGGTGGCCAGAGATGGTCTTCATATGATGAAGTCATAGTCCCCGTTGACAAGTATTTCTAAGGGTTTGAGAAAACATTTTATTGAACTGGTATTGGCATTGGAGAAACGCGAAAGGGAACGTTGAGAAAGTTCAAGAGAAAAATAAAAACTTTTTAGCAAAAAATAAAACCGACTTCCAAACGAAAACACTACAAAGTGAAAAATAACTATAATTTCGGTAGGAGGTGTCTTTCTTTTTTGTATTTTCGTTTTTTGCCACCGACTTCTGAAATTAAAGTTATTTTTCACTTTGTAGTGTTTCGTTTTGTAGGTAAGTCGGCTTTATTTTTTGCTAAAAAGTTTTTATTTTTCACTTTTTACTTGTGGTACCTACCCCACACAAATTTGAATACCACTACCTGCTACGTAAATAACAGTGATAGGAAGTTATTAAAACATTTTCCGCATAGATTGAAACATCATCCAAATAAACCAAGTGGGAAAAATATGCATTATTGAAGCTAACTCAAATACTAAGCAAGCAAAGTTAATAAAATTTATATTTTATTTTATTCATCATCATTCTCCTGCCCTTGTCCCAATTTATTTGGGGTCGGCGCAACATGTCTTTTTCTTCCATACTTCTATATTAGTCGTCATCTCGGTAGTCACTCCCTTTCTGGCCATATCATCTTTCACACAGTCCATCCATCGTTTCTTTGGTCTTCCCTTACTCGTATAGGGGGGCTATACGAGTAAGGGAAGACCGTTCATACTCAACAGTTTCCTGACGACATTTTCCTCATTCCTCCGCATCACATGCCCATACCATGACAACCGATTTCCACACAACTTTTCAGTCACCGGTGTCACTTTCAGACTTCCTATTACATACTCATTTCTTATTCTATCTATCCATTCGCGTAATACCACACATCCCTCTTAGCATTCTCATCTCGGCTGCATACAATTGCCTTTCATTCATTCTTTTTATGGCCCAACATTCTGATCCATACAAGACAGCAGGTCTAACCATTGTTTTATAAATCTTCCCCTTGAGTTTAAGGGGAATGCGGGAGTTGCAGATTGTTCCCGTGACCTGCCGCCATTTCATCCATCCAGTGTTAATTCTGTGCTTAACAGTCTGGTCTACTTCGCCATCGCTTTGCACAAGTGAACCAAGATACCAGAAGTCGGAGCAGACCGGGAGAAGCGCGCCATCAAGCGCTATGGCTCCAACACTGGAGAGACCGCCGAAATCGCAGAACATATACTCGGTCTTGGTTCTGCTGATTTTCAAGCCGACATTCTCCAGTTTCCGTTTGCCATTTCTCCAATCTGATCTGGGTCTCAGGTCCATCTTCACCGACAAGAACGATGTCATCTGCAAATAGCATGCACCAGGGTGCCTCTTCCTGTATGTCCGCTGTCAGAGCGTCCATAATCAACAGGAAGATGTAAGGACTTAAAGCCGACCCCTGGTGCAAGCCTACCGCCACACTGAACTCGTCGGTGTTGCCAGCAGCCGACCGGACGTAGGTACAAGATTGACTGTACATAGCACGAATTAACTCTACATACTTCAAGGGCAAACCTTTCTCTTTCAAGGCCCACCACAAGACTTATTTATATTTTATTTTATTAACTTTAGAAAACTTACAGCTAGATTATAGATAGGTTAACAATAGTGAAACAAGTTTTCACTGACAAAATTAGGATAGAACAAGATACAGTAGACAGGTAAGAGAAAGTAAGAAGTGAAAGAACTTGGAGTAAACAACAATAGAACATGAGAAGCGTCAATGATCTTCGAAGAAGCGGTTGCATAGTGTTTTTTTAGTTAAGTGACATTGGTGGTGATTAAATCAAGATCATCGACACTCCGACACATCGAGTTGTATGATCTGCTAGTTCTTATCGTACCTATAAGAGTTTTGTATTATAGCGGGAACATACAGAGGTTGATGATTCTTAAAGGTAAAGGATGGAACACGTAGCTCAATTCTGCCAAGCAGTTCAGAACAATTGGTTGAACCATTAGCTATAGATATTGAACAAAAATGCCATGTCAGCAATTTTTCTCCGCTCGATTAGTGGAAGAATGTGAAACTTCTTACAGCGACTGTGATTGTTAGGTAGATATATTTTACATCTATATTGAATGCACCTTAAAAACTTTGCGATTATCGTAAGTAACATAAATAGGATTCCATACCTGTGAACAATATTCGAGATGACTGCGTACAAAGGGTCAAAGGCACAGTAAAGAATTTTGAGTGTTTTATATTTTGAAAATCGGCTGATATTATGGGGGGATATGGGACCACCTAAGAACATACCCTTTCAAACAAAAAAAAAAATTTCCAAATCGGTCCATCCATGAAAAAAAAAGTGGTTGCACTCCCCATACCTACATGTAAACAAAAGGAATGAAAAATAAACTGCGCATTCGTGTGGCGTATCGTAAGATCCGATAATTAAAAAGATTAGATAAGATTCTAAGTGACTTTGTTGTTTATGTCAGTAGTTTTTGAGATAATGGGATATTTTCAGTTTGAACCGAAGAAATAACTTTGTAAATCAAAGGTGAAATACAAACTACGCAAGCCGCATGTCAAGTCGTTTAGCTATTCTCCACGAGATGGCGTTAAAATAAAAACAACAAAATCGATGAGAATTATTTTATTTTAATAATAATAATTTATCACAAAGTTAAATATTGTGTAAATGTAAACATTAAACAGCCTTAATACTAATAAATAGATGTTAATTTACATTAATAATTATTGGAACCACATACATTGGTACATGAATATTCTAATTTCAATCAAAGAACAGTAAGTACATTTTGGGTGCACTATAATATAAAATAGTCTTGCTATGAGTGGCGATAAAAGTCAATGCTAAATCCAACTCAGAAATATCTCAACTCGGCGATTTATATTATCGTGTACACAAACGTTTCCACATTCTACTACATACTTTGGGCGCCTCCACTCAGATCTACCTAGCCTTTTCCCACCTATGTTAGGGTCTGCTTCCAGTCTTAACCGAGTGCAGTTGAATACCAGTATTTTACATAAAGCGACTGCCTATCGGACCTCCAGAACCCAGTTACTGGTTAAAAAAAATACCTTAGTAAGACTGGTTTTCAGACAACAACTGTCACAGCTCTGCAAATAACAGCCGGGACAACGGCTTAGATCCGGTTTTTTGATCCGTAGTTAACTCAACCAATGGTTAAATATAGTACAGCCCGCGGCACGTAAGTTGGCAAGAGTCGTTAGATGCGCAGAAGTCATTTTTTAGATCTCTTTGGTCGCGAGCGGGACGCGGGGAATGAGGTAGCATCATTCCGAGCGCGCGATTGGTTGGTCAGTCGACCCTTGTCTCTCGCGTCGCGTCCACGTTCCATTCGCTCCCGAGTACACTTGCATGCACTAAAATTGTAACATTTGTTTTTGTTGAGCTTTTGTTACAAGTTCTTGTTATTGTTTTGTTTGAATTTTTAAATTTAGATAATGCCACATACAAATACCATTTTACGTAGACATGCCAGAAAAATGGTTTATGATGTGTACTGTTACATATTTTGACGAATTATGCGAACATAAATGTACTGAACTGCTGATTTTTTTTTCGCGATTTCAGGTTTGGTCCCATAGTAAAAGTTGTTCATAATGATGAATACAATGACCTCTTAAGAGGTTGTTGGTGTTTTACAAATAACCCTGTATATTTTATTTATTACTCCTAATATACTTCACGAATTCTTCTCCTTTCTTTAACTTTCTTCTAAATAGTTATGTTTAAAAATAAATTATGGTAATAACCACAGAATAATGACAAGCAATAAAAGTGACCATTTTTTTGTTGCAATAAGTGTAGCATGCGCGAACTTACCCCCACTACGCCAAAACCTTGCCAACTTACGTGCCGCTGGCTATAACTAATGGTTGAATTTTGGCTAAAAGTGTTTGCCAAAATACCACTGGTTAGTATTTTTTTTACATGAATGGGTTAACATGAATACATTGTCATTTTTAGCCTTTCTATTTTGCCAAAACTCAACCATTAGTTACCATGTTTAACCATTGGTTGAGTTAACTATGGATCAAAAAACCGGCCCTTAATGTGCTTTCCGAGGTACGGAGGTGTGTCGGTATGTAATGGATGGTCACCCATCCACGGACCGAGCTCGGTAAGCGTTGCTTAAACCTTGAAGATCGACCCGTGCGGCTGTTATTATTTAGTCATGAGCCACTCACTCAGATGCAAAACATAAATTCCATAGTAAGGATAAAAATTCTACATTCAACTTTCTAACTTACACAGTAAAACTCATGGGGCATTATAATAATTTTAATAGGCGACCTCGTAAATTGGTTTATCGCTTTTCCCAAAAACTCTTAGTAAATTGAAACTTTACTAAGGCACCTTTCCCACCGCCGGCGATTAACGAGAAGCGAGTAGAGCTCGCAACAGTCGCAACTAAAAACTAGTTGGCGAGCAACAAGCATCGAGTGCGCGACGGCGACCAGCGATAACACGCTGGTATGTGTATGTACCAAGCGTGAGACCATGTGTTCTACCGCCAAGCGATCGTCGCTGAGCGAGTACTCTCTTGAACAGACAGTGATCAAATATTAGTATATCATGTATCTTTTTTACGTTTCTCGAGCGAAAAAATCGTTGATAGCCAGTTGCTTCTTCGTCAGCGGTGGTACAGGTGCATTAATCAAGTTCAAACTATCTAACGGCAAAAATATTGACGTTTCATGACGAGTGCAAATGACATTCAACATCGTAATGTAACAAAAGCTACAAAAATGTTACTTTTTCTAGACTCTGGTAGGAATCCATAGACAAAATACGCAAATGCGAATTTTAATCTATGGCAGTACTCGCATACAAAATAGGAAGACTGCTAAGCTCCTCGAGTTACATTGCACTATCCCGTAACATACATACTTAAAAATACTGCCCAATCACATGCTCATCACAACACATTCAACAACAAATCTTGATACAAAGACGCAATCTTTAAAAAAATTGGCGGCTATTTTGACATTGGCAGCTGTCAAATGGAATGTTTTGTTTTCTTCTAGCTTTTTGTTGTAGCTCGGTCAAGTTGTGCCAGTTGGTGTGCAATTCTTTCCTCTCGGGCCCGCCTGGCCTGTCCAATTCCTCGTTTCTCTGCGAATTTCACTACAAAGGTCTCAACTGGCATTTTACCTGAAATTTTGGAATACATAAATTAAGTATTAATACTTTTAACATTGTTTTATTATCTTACATAAACATTCTCAGAAAATAACAGGCATTGTTACTAAGAAGATTAATACTTGGGGCAAATTTTAAAATATCTCATCTCATGACGGCCTTGTATGCTAGAAATGCAACAAATTCAATACAAACCTGTCAAGAACTGCTCAGCAATGACCTCGGACTCCTCATCAGCCTTCAACGCAGCCTCCTTTAGACAATCCCTAATCCGATGAGGATCATACATCTCCGCTAACTTCATGTGCTTTCTAAATAGAAGAGTAAAGTTTTAATATTAACACGTTGGGTTAAGTATGTTTGTGGACAGCTACGCAAGTAGGGAAAGGCCAAAAAATCAATTAATCTTTGTGTGAAAGATAATATAGCTAGAAATGTGGTTCAATAATGAGATGGCTGCTGGAGTTCTGACAGAAAGAAAAGAAAAGAATGAAAAATTGGTTGGATATATAGATGTATGGGTGAATAAAGCATATAGTACTACCAAATAAATTGGGATAAGCACCCTAATGGCATAACACACTCAATCGGAATCTGAATCATTTTGAAGCAAATTGCTTTTCATTGCTTCATATGTTCGAAAAATTTGGCTGCTCGACAACATAAATAACGCAATGAATATTGTTGAACTGTCAAAATGAAACTGATTCCGATTTATAATATAATAATAATAATATCCTAGTACATTGTTCACACACGGTCATCTGATCCCAAACTAAGCAGAGCTTGTACTATGGAAACCAGATAACTGATATACTAGATATACTACTTTTTTTTTTTTGTAAATACATACTTATATAGATAATTACACCCAGACTCACGACAAACAAACATGTTCATTCATGCACACAAATGTTTGTCCTGGATGGGAATCGAACCCACGACCAGTGGCATGGCAGGTAGTATCTTAAGCAACCACGCCAACTGGCCTGTCAAGATTAAGTGTGTTACGCAAGTAGCCCAACGGTCAGGGATGTGTTTATTTGATTACCTATTCAATCGGTGGTGTAACGGAAGAACAGTATGACTACTCGGGCCCGAACGAGCTGAGACACGTGACATATTTGCACACCATATGTAATGGTAGAATGTAATTGGGCCACAATACTCTTAATTTCTTCATTGTACCTACATTCTAGCAAATAAATTAATTTGAATTTGAGAGTTTACACTGACGGATCAAATACCGACTCCGGAACCGGTGCCGGAGTCTTCTCGCACAACCTCAACATAAACATATCCAGCCCGCTGGGAATGTTCAACAGTGTCTACCAGACAGAATGTGTGGGCATTATTCAAGCGGCGTATGCCATAGAGGCCAGGAGAGTTACGGATGCCCATATACATATACTGTCCGACAGTGCCTCAGTACTCCAAACATTAGAGAAAAAATATATTACTTCAAGATTAATACTAGAATGTCACAATGCGTTAGAACGAGTAACGGTATCTAACCGCAATACAGTGACACTGCAATGGATAAAAGGACACAGTGGGCCTTTGGGTAACGATGCAGCGGACGAACTGGCTAGGAGGGCATCCAGTGCGTCAGTCTGTGGACCCGAACCAGTCGTACGCATCCCTTTCAACAAATTACGCAGGTGGCTCCAAGAGTTCACCCAAACACAAGCAGAGGAGTGGTGGTCCTCGACACCAGGGTGCAGGCAGTCCAAGGAGGCTATGCCAAGACTTGGCAAACTAACCAGGCGACTTTTACGCCTGGACAGGAATGGCCTGCGCGTGATGACAGGGACCATCACAGGACACTGCTCGCTGAACAAACTCTTCTACACAATGGGCATAACGGACAGCCCTCTGTGCAGAGCCTGCATGGAGGCTGAAGAAACCGTTCCGCATGTGCTCTTCGAGTGCACAGTTGCCCAAATTAGAATAGAAACCCTCGGGGCACCCAGATCTTTCACAGATGTTCTGAACAGACCAGAAACCGTGACTGACTTCTGGAGGGAGGTGGGCTGGTTGGAATAAACACTCACGGCCGCCATGGCTCACGCACAATGGTCCACTTGAAGGATTAAGTGCGGAAACCAAACCCAATAACATAGAACATACCTATTCAATTCTTCAAAGTTCATCTTCATTTGTACAATAGTAGATATACGGTCAATAACTTCAGTCTTTAAATCATCCAATGCTTGTTGTTTTATGATGTTCTCTTGAGCTATCAGCTCGATGCTGTTCATCAACTCTTCTGTTTCAAGGTCCAATTCTACAAGCTGAGGGTTTACTTCAATTATTTTGTCCTGGAAATTGTGATGATAAAATTTTTATAAGTGTGTGGACATTTTATGCTATGGTCATGCAGTAAATACCATTTCCTACTTTAGGTTTAGACAGATAATTTTAATAGAATAATATTGTACTCCAATTTACAAGTAAGTTGAACTTTTAACAAATTACAGTGAGGCATAGCATCTTACTGGACTAAGTAATGAAATATATAATTTTAGTTACAGTATCTCACCTGTAAATCAGTATTCTGCAGTATCTCCTGCAGCTCTTCAATACAGCAGTCATTTAATTCCGGGAACATTAGAGATTGTCCACTATAGTTCGATTGCGGACTTGCATCATTGCTCTTTGACTCATCAGAATTTGACAACTTCGGCATGGATTTCTGGAACTCTCTTATAATAGCTTGAACAACACGGCCCAAGTCGGAGTGTAAGGTATAATTCAACAATCCAGGAGCTCCAATAACTTGGTTTGAATTTTCTCCGATCCACGGATGAGGTATAGGCGGATTTACGAATATAGAAGGCTTTTCATTAGGGAATTCGGGCCCCAATAATACTGTTAAGCTCATATTTTTACCATCAGCTACGAACTCGACTCGATATTCCGCATTTTCATTGACTTCGACGACGTGATCATTAAATATTTTTAAGGTGTCGATTTGACGCTTTCTCAAGTCTTGTTCGCTATAATATTGTCGTGGCAGCATCTTTAGGCAACGTACTTACTGAAAACAGAAGCTGTTTGAGTGAAAGTTGTTAAAATCGATGTATTTTTTTTCACGAAAATCTTTTGTTGACACCATTGGTTTTTTTTATATTGTTGTTTAATTTTAACCTTTTAAAACAAATTATGTGAAGATATAGAATTTCATACCTGCTATTTAAATTTATAAATGTTTTTTAGAGAATTTATTAAAGTTATACAAAGTGGATAAGAATTTCCAAAATATTATTTCGTGCGATCAATAAGAAACTTACAGTCCGTTTTCTTTGGAAGAATATGTACTGTCACTCCAAAGAGATAGCATAATTTCCTTTAGTTAGTATTCTAAGAGAATTTCATTGGGTTCCTAGTGACGATTATAGTTTTCGACCAATCAAAACCGCCTTTGTTATCTGTGGGGAATTTAGCCGTGAAAGGAAACAAAGAGGCTTTTCCTAAAGTGTCAAACTGACGTCAATCATGACAGATCGCGTTTAATTACTTTAGGATCTCCAGTTGAAGACAAAACATAGGTAAACAGGATTATTATATTAATTGGATTCACAGAACAGTATTAGGTCGTATTTTTATTGTATCTTGTTACAAAAGCATGTATTTATTTTAGCGAGGGTTTGTTTAATTTGCAGTTCCGCAACCAACAAAAAACCCAGCATCAAGCAAAACGCTACTATTAATGCAAAAAATAAGACTAGATGTCGCCTTTACATTCTACCTATAAACAACAAGTCGTTGTCGTTCTACACCCGTTAGGGTAGGTATATAATATTATGTTCTGTGATTCTACCGTAAAACACAGAGTACTTACTTCTATAAGTGGGTTAGCAGAGACGAACTATCTCACAGCCCACGGGGCTTATCTATACATACAGCAGCTACTAAAAAACAATAACTAGATGATTTCTTGATAATTAAGTAGAGGTGCCTAAGTATAAACGTTTAGGTTTCACAAGATTAGAATTCATTAGGTCACAGTTGCGCGCGGGCGCTTCATTTCGTTGGACGCGCTGTTCACTCGACGCAAAACCGGTTTGAGTCACTCGAACACGGCTCGAGTGTTATCGTTTGTATTTATTAAACTCATTACGATGCTATTTAAGAATGGCTAGCGATGAGTTAGATGGTACAGCTTTTAACGAGTGTGATAATGTGAGTAGAATGACTAGAGAAAATAGTGAGATGACAAGTAGTATGGAAGAATTAGATCAAGCGAGAGATAATCGGGAGGTAGACAGGTCGAGTGTTGTGTCGCAACAACAGTCGACGATATCAAAGAGGAACCGAGAACTAAGTCAGGACGAGATTTGGACAACAGTCAACAGAAGAGGTAAAAGATATGCTAGAGGGAGTGAGGTAGATGATACAATAAGAATAGCCGAGGACAGAATCGAAGTATGCCTTTCATCAACAAGTGTACTTCCGAAGCAATTTAAATTGGCAAAGATTTTTAAATCTGAGAACATAGGTGATATTACCCGAATTAAATACGTTAACACTCACAAAGTTCTGATAGTATTTAATAATGAAGACAGTTGTGAACGATTAATTAACTCCCAATATTTTAAGAAAGAGGGTTATAAATGTCAAAGAACTTTGGAAACAATTCAGTCTTACGGGGTGGTGAAATATATTGACCTGGATTTATCGGAAGAAGAAATAGTAGAAGGTTTGGAGAGTGATATTCAGATAATAGGAGTGAGAAGGCTAAAACGCAGAAGTAGTTTAGATGCTCGATGGGAGCCATCGGAGGCAGTTCGTATATGTTTCATAGGGTCGTCGCTGCCCTCCTACATACATATATTTAACACAAGAGCAGAAGTTACCCCCTATAAATATCCAGTAACACAATGTGCGCGGTGTTGGCGATTTGGACACACAATGAAATTATGCCCATCCAATAAGGTGATATGTCCAAAGTGTAGCAGGAATCATCCTAATTGCGATACAGTGAATTACAGGTGTAATAATTGTTCCGGCCCTCATATGACTTTAGCAAAGAAGTGTCCTGTATATATTAAGGAGAAAAAGATCAGAGACCTGATGGCTGAATTCAATTGTACCTATAAACGGGCCCTTACCATGTATGTCCCGCCAGAGCATCCTACAACGGAACCTGCTTATGGAGAGGAGAATCAATATATATTAAGTGGAGAAAAACAGAAGTCAAGTGAAGATCACACCTTAGCTCATTCCTCAAAAAGTAAGAATACCTATGCAGAAATAGTAAAAAGTAATCTAGGTAACAAAGGCGTTAAGAAAAAGAAGAAAACTAGAGAAAGGACGAGCACCCCCCTCCCCCCCTTTCAAAAACATAGCTCGGAAGATATAACAATAGAAATGTCTCAAGATTCAGACAGCGATATTGACAGTAAAAATTCGGAAGACAGTTATAGAGGGAACCATTCAAAGAGAAGAAGATCAAATATTGGAGGGATATGGAGTCAATTAAAAGAAAAAATGTTGGATACAAATACAGAGTCATCATGGGAGAATAAAATAAAGGGATGTGCAGGTATACTGTTTGAATGGATCAAATCTATTATTATGAAGTACATATTAGAAGTGCCAATCCTTATTAACTTTAAACAATGGATCAACGGACTAACAGACCCTCAATAATCAATATCCTGCAATGGAATGCTCAAAGTCTTCGGCCTAAAGCTATTGAGTTCGAAGCGTTATTAAATCAAGAGAAAGTGCACATTGCAATAATAAATGAGACATGGTTTGATCCTGAAAGCAATTTTCGTGTAAGCGGTTATAATATATTTAGGGAAGACCGTGATGACGGATATGGCGGCGTCGCAATATTAACTCATTGGTCCCTAAGAGCAAGTCGTTGTAACATCAGTATTAGCAATCCGGGTATACAGCTTTTACATGTAAAGATATCTAATTGCGAACATCTAGAAAACGTGATTACAATTTATTGTCCTTCTTCAGTATACTGTAGTAAAAGAGACTGGGACCATATCTTTTCTCTGAAGCAAGAAAAAACAATAATAGCCGGTGACTTCAACGGACACCATACCAATTGGTCATCTAAGACGGACGCAAGAGGAATGCAGTTGTTTGACTCCATAATTGAAAACAATTGCATTACTCTTAATGATGGCACTTCTACACGGGTTAAACTGGTTAATGGTGTGTTACAAAGTACCTCTCCTGATTTGACCGTAGCATCCCTGGATTTGGCAATGAAGTTTGGATGGCATGTTATGAATGAGAACTTAGGAAGCGATCACCTAGTTATAAAAATTAAAACGGAAATTAATAATATAAACACGTGCAAAATTAAAAGAAATTTTAAAAAAGCAGATTGGACAAAATATAGACAGATTCTTAATGAAAAGTTAAATGATTTAGACATACATATAGACAACCAAACCGCATACGATAATTTTATTGACGCCATCAACGCTGCAGCGGATCAAAGCATACCTAAAATAAAAATGTGTGATAACCCAATTCGACAACAGATGTTTAAACCTAAACCATATTGGGGACAAGACTTATCACGTGCAATTGCTGAGCGACGCCTGGCCTTAGCCGAATTCAGGAAGAACCCTACGCCACAAAATTTAGAAAAAATACAAAGAACTACTAGTAACGCCCAGAGAATGATTCGGAATGGCAGGTTTAGCTCGTTTAGAAAATTCTGTGATAGCATAGATAACACAATGTCAGCATCTGAAGTGTACAGAAGAATGAAGTGGCTCAAAGGCTATAAAACAGCAAGAAGTACAGTGGATCAGGAACAAATGGAACATCTACTATATAGTTTAACACCAGATTACGTGAGCCCCCCTTTACCTAATTTCATTTCAGAAAATGAACAATTGAGTAGCCCTATATCGATCCAAGAGCTCAATAACTGTATTAAACAGACTGATACCGCTCCCGGTGGAGACAATATTTCCTACTCCATGATCAGGCACTTACCGGAAGTAGGAAAAATAGTTCTAGTTACACTTTACAATAGATTTATACTTTCCGGCTTTGTCCCGAATCAGTGGAGAGAAGTCAAAATAGTGCCCATACCAAAACCAGGTCGGGATACTGGTTCTGTATCAGGTATCAGACCAATTGCTTTATTGTCATGTCCTTGTAAAGTTTTACACACAATCTTAAATCGTAGACTTGAATGGTTTCTTGAAAGAAAGAACTATTTCTCACATGAAACAACCGGATTTAGAAGAACACGGTCTTGTGCTGACAACTTAGCTAGATTGGTATCACGCATTCAGGAAGGGTTTTCGAAGGGCATTAATACTTTGGGATGTTTTGTTGATATTGATAGCGCTTACAATAATATAAACTTAGTGGCCCTGTTAAAAATGTTAGATGGTTTGGGAGTGGGAGCTGTGTTGTGCAGATACTTATGGGAGTTCTTACATGACAGGCATCTATCAGTTCAAACTAATGATAGTAACACAACAATGCGAACCACTGGGATTGGCATTGCACAGGGCGATCCGCTATCCCCATTATTATTTAATGCAGCTACTTCAAAGATCTGCCATAATATAGTTGATGTGTTTGTGTCGCAATATGCAGACGACTTTGTGTTATATATAGCTAGGAAACAAATTTCGGACTCCGTTATTAGTATTCAAAACGCGTTAAAATTATTCCAATGTTTAATAGAAGAAGTAGGATTACAGATATCTTTTAATAAAACAAAAATAGTTCTATTTAGTAGGGGTAGAAATAAGAAAATATTTTCGGTAAATATTAACAATCATAATATACAACAGGTGGACAATGTAAAATATCTAGGCATGTGGCTGGACAGATCTTTGAAGTGGAAAAGACATATTAACGAAATACGGGAAAAGTGCTCAAGATTATTGAACATATTTAAAGTGCTAGCGGGATCCAAATGGGGTGTCCACCCGAAACATTTAAGACGTCTGTATATCTCTATGATCCGAAGTAGACTTGATTATTGTAGTTTTTTATTTGGTAACTACGCTAAAAGTCAATTGAATAAACTTGATGGAATCCAAAATGTATGTATGAGGATTATTGGGGGATTTATTAAGAGCACTCCAATCCATGTCATGGAGAACGAATTGTGCTTACAGCCGCTAGCAATTCGAAGAAGATATTTAGCGGGAAAATACTGTCTTAAATCTAGGTCGGTAAAGGATAATGTTACCATAAATATTATTGATGAATTGTCAAACCTGTGTGAGGGTCAATACTGGAGGAATAAAAAGATCCCATTATTAGTAGACACCCATAGACTGACCCATGATTTACCTATTTATTCAAGTTCCATATTGGGTGTATTCTCGTTGGATACATGGCTGTCCAGTATTGACTTATCAAAGAATATCTCTTACGATATCCCGTATGTACACATTCCAAAGAGATCGATGAATGTATTAGATTTAAGACAAAAGTGTGCCAAATATTTGAATGATAACTACGGTTCGTTCTATCAACTTTATACAGACGGATCTAAAGATGCGCAGTATGCGGGAGCGGCTGTATTCGACCCTCAACTAAATACTACGCTTAAATTTAAAATTAAGGTTAACATTGCTGTAATGTACTGCGAACTGATAGCTATTTCCGAAGCCCTGTCTTACGCGCTAACTCTTGATATTCAGGATATTGTGGTTTTAACGGACTCTAAAAGTGCTTTATTGCATCTGGCTCGGCTACCCTCGAACTCTCGAGGTTCCCCGATAGCCATTGTTGCCCTCCAAACCATTTTAGAGCTGCGTAATAATAATAAAAATATAATTCTACAGTGGATTCCATCTCATATTGGCATCATGGGCAATGAAAAAGCGGATCAGGCAGCAAAATTAGCTTCATCGGAAGGGATCACATACAGTTGTCTACCGCTACACACAGACCAGGTTCAGACGGTCAAAAAGATTTGTAAAGACTTGTGGCAGGAATATTTTGATGAGAGGTCGCTTACCAAAGGCATTTGGTATAGGACAATACAGGCAGGACCTTTTCGTTGCCCATGGTTCCAGGAGATGGAGGCACATAGACAATATATTGTGACACTGCTGAGACTTCGGTCCGGACACATTCCATCAAATAAATTTGCACATTTAATGGGTAAAACGGACTCACCTAATTGCACGGAGTGTAACGTGATCGAGGATGTTCACCATGTTTTGCTTGAATGTGTCCGGAATGAGGGTCAACGGCGACAGGCACTCGGCAATTCGCAGTACAACATAGGGTTATGTAGCAGCCTCTTGGCCTTCCCCTTTTCGGAAGGGGCCGGGAGGTTGTGTTCATTATACATGAGCCATTTACGGAGCGGAAGCACCACCCAGCAATAGCTGGGTTCTGCTTCTACTCCATAGTTGTAATATTGATAAGATTTTAGAGGGATAAGAGTGATTTAGCCAGTAAGTTATATCATATTTAGAATTACGGGGCGACATCGTCAATGTTGACCGAGTCCCCTTAAATAAAGGAAAAAAAAAAAAAAAAAAAAAAAAAGAATTCATTAGGTATAATATTAATTATAATGAATTCTATTAAGAATAATCTTTGGGTACAAATACGGAATACCCTATAAATACTTAGAATTTTTGCGTCCACTTGTTATTTACACGTACTTTAATATAATATTACTAGCTTCTGTCCGCCACTTCGTCCGTGTAAAATTTCTTGTTCCCACGACCCATCCCATCGCATCGCATCGCCTGCCCGCGCTATTTTACTTCGCTTAGCGTTCTTTCTGACTTTTTTTATTTTGCTTGGCTCCTAAGGGTTGTAGCGTGATGATGAATTGGGATATCAAATGCGAAAATAATTTTTCAAATCCGATTGTTAGTTCCAGAGATTAGTGTGTTGAAACATACAAACAAACTCTTCAGCTTTTTAACCGACTTCAAAAAGGAGGTTCTGTATTCGACCCGCATGTATTATGTAAGTATGTTTGTATGTCCGCGATTGTCTCAAAAAATAATGAACCAATTTTGATGATTCTTTCACTAACGTGATCTACATACTCTCAGGAAGGCTCTTAGAGCATTAAACTTTAATGCTCTAAGCCTAAAACGAATAAAACAACTTTCATAGAAAAACCTTTACAGCTTCTGAAGTCTGCGTCTTCAATTCTTCAATGCACCTTAGCTTGACACCAACTTCTTTTTTATGAGTATAGTTTTTGATTTTTTTTTCTTTTTTTTTTGGGTATTGGCGTGTGCTAGCTGACTTATGGCAATGAATTTAATTTAATCTCATGTTTTTTGCGTAATACTTAAATTATTTTGTGCAGTGCTGTATAAAACCATTTTTTTTTTAACTAAACAGACAGCTGTGCTGCTGGGGAGTTTGTTGCGCCACTTCTTCTCCCCAGCTAAAGCACTAGGAAGTGGTGAAGGGCGGGCGTTTTGGGGGACTGTCTTATGTAATTTTGACGTTGGAAAAGTGTTGATTTTCAGCCTAGTTTGAATAAATGACTTTTGATTTTGCAGGTGGTATACCTATCTTCGGAACTACCTACAGATCTGATTCAGAAAATTCTTTAACTAATGGGAAGCTACAACCCGAATCTCTTCAAAGTTAGAGTGAACAGGCTTCTTCTGGGTAAGCTCACTCCATCGTACAGTTTGTCTACCTGTTTACTCTAACTTTGAAGAGATTCGGGTTCTATGCGTTCAGGAACACAGACGCAGGTAGTGAGTTCCACTCTTTTGCCGTGCGCATTATAAAGGATGTTTGGAAGCGCTTAGTGCGAATTGGTGGATGGCAACTAGGTATGGATGGTAACTTGCAGTGCGTCTAGATGTTCGATGGTAGAAGGGGGCCGGTGGAATGAGGTTGTGTATTTCCTGAGCACACTCACCGAAGTCTGTAGAAGACCGACAAGCAGGCAACCCATCCACCAGTTTTACGTCGCCAATGAGCCTCTTAGCTCTATTATCTACATGGTTTTCACATGAACTGACCAAGATTATGTCTGGACTTTAAAAGAGACTGTGACCTCTGAGTTTGTTTCGGTATTTCTTCTCAGAGTAGATAGGATATATCGGATAAAAGGGTGTTTCTCTTTTTTCGTGCATATTACAAGTCCAGTAAGAAAAAAAATGTTTATTCAATAAACTTCTAATTTTTTTCCATAGAAAACTAAATGTAATAGAGTTATGCTTGCATGCATGTAAGATTGACTGTATAAATTAACGTAATTAGTTAAATATAAATTAAAAACTTTACTTATTCTCATTTCCGTCGTTGTCCATTTACTACTATCCTTAATACATTTGTATTTTATCCGAATAAAACGAAGTAAATAGAAAAATTATAACTATATAAATGTAGTATATTAATAAACGCAACGTTTACGTCTAAATTAAATAATGGTATCTTTTAAATATACTGAAATTATATCTGGAAAATAATTTTTTCATTTTTTTTCTGATTACCTTCGTTATGAGAAGAAATCTATATTGTAGTTTGCGCTAGACCTTAAATGCTACTCTGCTGCCATGTTTAGCTCCGCGCACGTCTCAGTCTGGCAGCAAACGTCGTAGCGGATGCATGCTCGCTCGTGGAAAAAAAATATTTTCGTGCTAAGTGTCGCGGGAGGTGATTATTCTGGATTCGTTCTCTTTCCTATCGTCCGTATTAGAAAGTGAGTATATATGATTTCATTTATTACGTAGCTTTTTATCAATTTTAATGATTACCTTCGAAGTTTAGTACATGTATTAGATTTGTAATTGTGATATTTTTGAAGAAAAACTGGACAAAGTATTCAAACCTCATTACCTTCTTCCTCATTCCGTTCGTTTACCCTCGTTTCTTTATTTTAGAAATGATTATAATTTCATCGATACTAATTAAAAGAAAGTAGAAACTACTAAATGTTCAAAGATTAATTATATACTAATGATATTTGCAAAAAAAACCCAAATAATTCATCAATAAATTTGAAATTTGGAATCGTTGAGAATTTGCACGAAATATGCGAAACACCCAAAACATGATTGATATGTAAAAGTGTTTGTACAAACCTACTTACAGAAATAAAATCAATTATCATGGCTCGCTCCATGACCCTTTGTCCTACTCGTATGCGGTGGATAGTCTCCTATATGAGCGTCCATGTCTCGGTCGGTACCGTAAGTCATTGTTGGCAGGACACGTTGACTGAAAAGGTGGTAAGTTACAAGTTAAGAAAATGGGCATTAGGTTTAATTCAAGCTTATATTTTATGATAATAATATAATATAATATCCTGGGACATTTTCACACACGGTCATCTGGTCCCAAACTAAGCAGAGCTTGTACTATGGAAACCAAATAACTGATATACTACATATACTACTTTTTTTTTGTAAATACATACTTATATATAGATAATTACACCCAGACATGTTCATGCACACAAATGTTGGTCCTGGATGGGAATCGAACCCACGACCAGCGACATGATAGGCGGTATCTTAACCAACCACGCCAACTGGCCTGATAGCAAACAAGTGCAACAACAAAAAATAATCAAGCTTTCATTAAGTATGGATATCATTTAAGACCAGAGTCCTTGTTAAGACCAATCAAACGAGCCCAATCTCGGTAGGGTTACGTCGTTTTATTACTGAGTTCCCATAGCCACCTTCTCGCTCCATCATCAGATCAGCTTCATGTCATAATAATATTGCATTGTCATCAGGTGAAACTAAATTAAAGCTTATAAACATATGAATCCCCTCGCCGTTTCAGCATTTAGGTACCTACGTACGTCTTAAATACCTTTGAAGCGCATAAAATGTCATGACCTGCGAATTTTTCGTCATTAAGAGGATTGTGAAGCAGTAAATTTTCATACAAAAGCGATAACGTATTTCTCCCCGTAAACATAGTCTAATTTTCATATTTTTTGGAAATGTTGTAGGTATAATGAAAAACTAGGTCCGTAGGTTTTTAGTATAAAGAAATATTGCATACGATATAAGTTATTAGCATCTAAATATCTATATTTTTGACATAAAAACTTCTTCGAGCTTTTTTGTTTTATTTATTAAATTTAATTTAATTACTTAAAAATAAAAACAATAGACCTAGATTATAGTGTACTGAATGTAATGAGACCAAAATTGTTTCATTTCATAAAGGTTTAGGGAGGTGAAAGCGTTATCGCCCGAAACAATATTTATGTAAATAATTGCATGAAATGTAGGTAATTGCCTCCAAGACTCGCGTCGCGTATCGACACATCACAATCCTCTTAAATACTTACCTACGAAGAATTTTCTATCTTATTCAAATAATTACAGGTTTGTGTTAGATAATCTGTCAAATGATAGGCATCGCCATATTGTTTTGCAACATTATTTTTAAGTGGTTACTCGTAATCAGTGCCATTAACTTTTGCAAGAATCATTTACCGTCACGTTTTCATAAAACGTGTTGTTTTACCTACCTGGGTTCAATGATACCATGTACCCTACCTACCCTTACCTGTAATTCTTATAAACCAAGAAAAGAAAGAATAAAGCCTATTTGGACACAGTTCGTGAAACACGAAATACAAATAACAGTAACAAAAACTTAAAATTAAAATAATGTTTTAAACAACAATAGTATGTGCTTCACGGCTCGGCTGCGCCAAAAAGGTTCATTTCAGCATTAATGGCACCTTTAGGGACAAGTGACGAGGAGTAGGTATGTACCTACAGTTTCAACATACCTTAGACATAATTTTATGGTTATACTTGAATGAATGAGCTCGTGGCTAAGTAATAACAGCCGCACGGGTCGATCCATCAGGTTTTAAGCTACGCTTGCCGGGGTTGGTCTGTGGATGGGACCATCTTTACATACCGCCACTCCTCCGTGCCTCGGAAAGCACGTTAAGCCGTTGTTTCCGGCTGTCAGTGTTGCCAATTTAGCTCTATTAGAGCTAAATTTAGCTCTATATTCAACTAATCAGCTCCAAAAAAACAATTTTAGCTCTTTAGCTCTTTAATATTAAGATTTTAGCTCCATTCCAATACTTGAAAAAAAAAAACTTTTGGTATTTTTTTCTTTCAAAATTTTAGGTGTGTATCTGAATTTCACGCAGGCCAAGGAGTAAATTAATACATAGACCCATATTTAGTCTATGATTTGAACTACGGGAAATCCCTGTATTGTTTTATTTCGTTCGTTTCATTAAGTACTTCGTTTCGTTCGATCATTTATTCCTTGATTTTGGTAATTGGTGTACGATCGTGGTGGAGTACTGTGTTGATTAATCAAACGGAGAAGTAGAAAGAGTATTTAGTCAACTAAATATTGTCAAAAACAAATATAGAAATCGACTTAAAAATGACACCACTAATGCGATTTTAACTGTCAGATCTGGATTACGACGGACAAAAAATGTTGCCACAACTATGAAGTGCCAAAAGAAGTCCTAAAAAAAATTGGAACCATGGCAAGTTATGATGTGGAAAACTCAAGACCAAGCACAAGTGGATTAGAATTATTTTTATCGAAATATTATTGAAATTGTGTGAATTTGACACACAATTTCGATAGTTCTGACGACGAATAATCGTATTTTTAAATATCTCTCATAATAACCTAACAAGATATGTTACGTTTACATGTTAAGTTTTTCTTTACCAATAATTAAAATTTTGATTTTTAAACTTTTTTTATTTTAGGTCTTTTTTATCCAAAAATTTAGCTCTATTTTAGCTCTTTTTCGAAGATGATCTAGCTCTTAGTTATGTCAATAATAATGAATTGAATACAATTATATAGCAATATTAATGTCATACAAATTATAATAATTATTATTATATGAAGTTAAATAGGATAGCCTATCTTATTGTTTGCATAGATCGACACTTTTGTACATGAGAGAAAATGGTTATTTTAAGCAAGACTCTAAATATTCTTTTACAGAGTAGAAACATTTTTGGATTAGGTATAGTTTTAGCCTTTTTTGGAATATCGTTATTGATTTTTCAGTTTTAAACATGTTGGGCAACTTATTATATATTTTTATTGCCATATAGCATTTTAATTCTTGAAGATGGAGCACATAACCTCTTTTATGGCGAGTGTTGACGTTGTGCGTATCTTCTACTTTAGTGAACTGGTCGATATTTTTAAAAACAAATACGCAAATGTCAAGTATGTATATTGACGGCAGAGTTAGAATCTCGTATTTTATGAAGTATGGTTTGCAGCTGTCCGTGTTATTTATCTGGGCTAGAATAATTCTTATACACTTCTTTTGCATTATGAATAGTTTCTTCTACGTTAACACTATTTCCCTATAACATAGACTATTTTTGAAAGAAAATCATATTTTTGTTTAACACAACAACGAAGCGATATACAGGATTATTGGTAAAACACCAACAACCTCTTAAGGGGTCATTGTACTCATCATTATAAACAACTTTTACTATGAGACCAAACGTGAAATCGCAAAAAAAAACTGCTGTTCAGTATATTTTGACGAATTGTACGAACGTAAATGTATTGAATAGCTGATTTTTTTTCGCGATTCCAGGTTTGGTCTCAGAGTAAAAGTTGTTCATAATGATGAGTACAATGACCCCTTAAGAGGTTGTTGGTGTTTTACCAATAACCCTGTAGATATGAACATAGAAATAATAATTTTAGTCTCAAATATAAATTTCTAATTAGTAATTGGAAGTATTTTCAAAGTATCGCAAAACAAAAGTAATAAAAAAAAATTAAATTAACATAATTATAAAATTAAATTAAAATAAGTATTTAAATAGATACATTTCACGATCAACCTCTTAAACACTCCCATAACATCTCAGCGACGCACCGCGCATCTAAGGAGCGCGCTCCCCGAAATTACGTCACACAAAGGGCACCCTCCTGCCTTGACTATTAGTGATTCACAGGTCCGGTTTTTTTTAAATGTAGCCCAACTCAATACCTCGAGGAATTTTTTAATTTTTTTTTATATTGCATTTAGTTTTTGAGATATAGTTGATTTTATGACAAAAGACCCTAAAAATTGATCGAATTTTTCACATTTTTGCGATTTTCAAGAAAAGTTTTTGACTTTTATTTTTTTTCCTCCATATTGTAGCCCTTGTTGATACGCGTCTTTTGAGATGTCAACCATTTATGTAGCCCTATAACTCACGACACCAAGGCGATGTCACACTCTGAGCGAAAATGGGGACTATACTAAAGCGATCGAAAAAACATTTTCAATGTTAAAACGAAAACCACAAAGTCTCCGCAAAAACCTGTTCTTCGCTATTAGCTACAGTGTAGATTGATCCGTGCACGGTGCAATCAAAGAGCAAAGGCCACGTAGCGCGACGGGCAGTAGGTACACCGACAGTTATTTAGTTTTAAAACAAGAAAAAATTACTTACCTGGGTTGTTTGAATAAAAATTTGAATAGTTATAATAATATAAATAAAAAAAAAAATTAAAAAAAAGTTAAATCAATTTCAAAAAGAAATTAACTCAAAATTATGTAATAACTTTAAAGTCGGTGTATTTTAGTGTTTTTTGCCTCCGACTTCCGAAATTAAAGTTATTTCATAATTTTGAATTAACTTCTTTTTGAAGTTGATTTAATTTTTTTAATATATTTTTTTATTTCGTAATATTTAGTTTTTAGCAAAAACTGGAAAGTTTGTTTGAAAGAAGTAGTTAATAGTTTTTTTTTTTTTATAAATATTGCACTAGAATTTGACCAAGGTTTTGAGATGTTTTCCCTTTGACACCACACTCGTCGTAGCTCGTATCTACAATACAGTATGTTAACCAACAGAGGGCGTTCCCGTTAACCCGCAATAGTATAGCATCCATACATGCTAAAAAAAATATTACCATTCGAAAACAAAATGGTTTTTATTTTTTTTTATTAAAATATTCACTAAAAATGTTAAATTGATACGTAAAAGAAACACTCTGTACACGCGTAGTTGAAGGACGGAAACATCGCAATTTAGTTTTTATTTTTAGTGAATATTTTAGTGAATATTTTTAGCATTTTTAGTGAATATTTTAATATTAAAAAAAATAAAAACCATTTTGTTTTCGAATGGTAATATTTTTTTTAGCATGTATGGATGCTATACTATTGCGGGTTAACGGGAACGCCCTCTGTTGGTTAACATACTGTATAAGCCAGGACGTCACACTTACACGTATTAGTCTATTAACTTGAAAACTACAAGACCGATTTTGATGAAACTTGTACTATTCCCAAAGTTGAAGTAAATGTAAGCCAATGTAAATTAAAGGGTCACGAACTTATTAATAGTTTCGGAGAAATGTTTGGACAAACATACAAACATACATACATCTAAAAACTTTTGTATATTTCTTTGGAAGCCCTAATAGATTATCATATGTGAATATATGGCAGTTCCAATAATATTACATACATACGTTTCGAATTGACAACCTCCTTTTTTTTTGAAGTCGGTTAAAAATCACCGAGCGGTCGCAACCACCCATACCCAATATACAGGATGTATCAGAGAGGAATTATCAAACTTAAGAATGTGATAAAGGCCATCAAACTGAACAACTTTTCCCGAGGATCACACCCTTTTGCATTAGTGTAATCCTCAAATGATTAGAACGTCACCTTTAGCAAAAGATGCATGCAATCAATAAATTTAGTCACTTTTTTTACAAAGAGATTTTAAATGTATTTATTACACATATAAACAAATAATAACGTTCAATGTGATGATAAGATATTGAACATTAATAATGTGCTTTTAGATGTGTAGTTTATTACTCTTAATATTAATTATGAAATTATTACTATATGGCTATTATCTCACTAGAGTTAATAGCTCTGAAAAACGCACTATCGCAAGGTTTTGGTCGGGGTAGCGCCTTAAAAGAGTAATGGTGGAGTTTCCTCCCCATTTTTCTCTATACGAAACTTCCTTATGGTAGTGGCAAATAAAATCAATTCTATTTTCTTGTTAATTTTTGACGTTCAAAGTGCCCTTATGCCTACTTATTTGAAATAAACGATTTTACTTTGACTTTATCCGTTAAACGATTTAAAATACACTGTACGGAAAATAGTGGCCACTAAGCTCCGTTTTAAAGATTATAATAAAGCTTTACAATGTAAAAGAAATAAAGAAACAAAAAGTATTTAGTGAGACTCGCACAGGAAGATCACAAATTACACTTAAAAAAAAGTAAAAATTAAAAAAAAAAAACATTCCCCTACGAGGTCAAAAGGCTCTTATCTCAGCATGATGCTGCAACATTTAAAAGTAAGTGTCGCAGTGCTGGTATTCCGATAGGGCCCGCTTTGATGTCACGGACAATTACAGAAATAATAAAATAAATAATAATTAAATATATAAATAATAAAAATGATGTGCGAAATAACATGTAAATAATATAATATTTTATTAAATTGGTATGAAACCGCCTGACTGCTAGCACCTGTCGTTACTTGTCTATGCCTCAGCAGTGAACTGGACACCTGCAAAGTGGACAATGCTCCAGCAAAAAATAATTAAATAAATAAAACACGATTGTTTTAAATAATAATAACGTGGAGCACAACGTAACTTGCTTAGTTTCTGCATTTTCATTCTAAAATAAAAGAAATAACCAAACAAACAATAAGGGCACCACTGCGTGCTTGGTACCCTCATAAGCCTTGACCTTTTAATTATTATGCAAAATCATCATCATATTCCATTTTATATTCACATTGACATTGCTGATTATTATATACAAAATGGCATGACTATCTACTTTGAAAAGTATTTTATTAAGTACTTTAATTTGTGAATGTGAGCGCTATGTGGATCATTTTTACACAATGTCCTTTCTTTGGTATTGTTTGTCGAGTCGTTGAGCTCCTATACAACCTCAGCTCAAATTCAAATTTCGCCCCCCACTTCCCCGCACCACCTCACTCTTTATCCTACCTATTTTACCTGTTGCGTAATGTGAGCGTAAGCAACTCAGCTCTCCCGTTCAAAACTTCGCCGAAGCGAGACTGAACTCTCATTTTATATATATCAGTCTATGGACTGAGCGGGGGTGTTCATGCAGCAGGAACAAAGTTCAAGACGCCGATAGTTTAGGTAGGTACTTAATTTCTTTTACGATAAAAATAACGCTAATTAAAAAAAATAAAAACATAAGACCTGCAATAAAGTTAGTTCAGTTATTTAGCAAAGTTTCATGATCTAATTTGAAGTATTTTTTCATACCAGCGGTTTATTGTTCCGTTTAGAGGTAACTTTGGAATATTTTTTTCTATCGAGAAAATTTTGTGGAATCGTGTTTTTGTCACACATAGTACTTAACATTAGTCCTCAACTTTACCATATATTTATTTTAAAATTAATGCTGCAGTATTTTCGACACAACGGAGGATCATGCTAAGCCATTTGAGGTAGTAAGGTTAAGGTTCTTAAGTCCTGAGTTACACGATTACTGACAAATGTTCGCACTGACTGGACACTCTTTGTATTGTTCTTTCCTCAAAAGATCATTTCAGACACGGATCTACATGGTCCTCACATGATCTGACCAAGATTATTTTTCTAAACTTCTGAGTTGGTTTCGCTATTTTTTCTGAGGGGTAGTCAGATAGGAAATGTCGACTCCAACTAGATTATTTTTTAATATGTTTGTAGTATGACGTGTAAAAGTGATTCCGATATCCTAATTACAGAATAAACAGTTTATTTCATTTCGGCCTTTTCCTAACGATGTTGGGGTCGGCTTCCAGTATAACCGGAATAATGGATGCAGTTCAATACCAGTATTTTACTTGGAGCGACTGCCTATCTGACCTCCACAACCCAGTAACTGGTAATACGTTACCCCTTGGTAAGACTGGTTGTCAGACTTTCGGGTTTCTGACGACCCGTAACGACTGTCAAAGGTCTACGAATGACAGCCAGGACCAATGGCTTAACGTGTGTTCCGAGGCACAGAGGGGTCTCGGTATGTAAAGATTGTCACCCATCCAAGGACCGACCGCGGCAAGCGTAGCCTGATCGATCGACTTGTGCGGCTGTTATTACTTATGCATGAGCCCCCCTAAATGGAAATAACCATTATTTAGTAAAAACCGAGAAAATCACTAGTTAAACATTAGTAATTTTAGATAAATAACATAAAACTCAGTGTAAATGTTTCTTTATTATTGCAAATGTTATTTTACTGTGTTTGTAAAGCTTAATCTATTTGCTCGACCGTCCGTCATATCCTTTCAAAGACGTCAATGGAAAATGGATGTCGATGTAGAGGTTTACGAATTTGTTTCGGACTTCACCAATGAAACTGAACGCGATCAGCACATCTAAACTGCGTTCAAGGGCTGTCAGTGTCAAAATTGTTATGGAATATTGATACTGACAGCTCTTGAACGTGTTTCAGAAGTGCTAATCGCGTTCAGTTTCATTCGTGATATTGGCCCTTACTAAGTATGTAAGTAGGTATGTATTAGACGACCATGTAATTATTGCTTTAGTACCTTTGACAACAACTCCATAAGGTATTAAATACGTTCACTGTCCAGCCAAAATGTCGAAATTAGCTCTCGCATCAAATTTACTTTTTCGTTCCTATGTACTGAGGTACTTGCCTTTACACCACTTCAGGTCCTTAGAGGCCATAAAAGTTGCTTTTAAATTTATTTTTAAGTTCAATTTTCAAAGCTTTGTAAGTCATAAATAAATAAAAAAAATCGATGGCTAATTGTTTTTTTTTTTTTAATTGCTCATACGTTCATTAATATTAGTATTTATTTTATGTACACGAAGTAAGAACCCATTATGTATAAAAATGCAGTGACCCACAAGTATGGCACGGACGTCGCGTTCCAACTCAAAATGACCCACATGTGGGTCACGTACAGTGAACGTGTTAATACTGTCTAAGGGCAAAATTTCACCCAAGAAACTGAACGAGATCAGCACATCTAAACCACGTTCAAGAGATGTCAGTGTCAATATTCTTCAATAATGATAACAACTTGAACGAGGTTTAGATGTTTCACGTTCGTCGGCGACAACTTGCCGCTCGTGTACCTATTTGAGCACCGTACTTAAGACGCATATACCTAGTCTTGCCATAAATATTGTCACGAAGAAAAAAAAAATTTTTTTATTGCAAATAATATTTATTGCTTTTACAGTGTGTTAGTTTAATACATAAATATAAAACAATTTAAAAGCTTATTCGAAGTGGTCTCCATTGGCTGCAATACAGTCCTTTAAACGTTGAGGCCAATCAATAGAAGCACGAACTCTTTCCATGGGAAAATTCTTCATTGCCAATCATGGATTGTTTTAGGGACTCCAAATTATCATGGCGTTTAGAGCAAGCCGTACTCTCTAAAACTGACCATAAATCATAATCCAGCGGATTAAGATCGGGACTAGACGACGGCCAGTCTTCAGCTCTGATGAAGTCCGAAACGTTCACTTCCATCCATACTTAGTTATTGAACATGGTGTTGTTAAGGGGCTTAACTACCTTCTCAAGAATGGTATCTGAAGAAGTGGTACACTTGTGCCGATGTTTTGATACCTTTTTCACAAAAATATGGCTCAGTCACTCCTTCATAGCTAACACCCCACCAAACCATCACTGAAGTCGGATAGTGCCCACGTTGCACTCTGTCGACTAATTGGGAAGCTTCCTTAGAGCTTTGAGCATAAATACGGTCATTTTGTTTGTTAAAATGTTGCTCAATTGTAAAGATTTTCTCATCCGTAAACAAAATTTTTCTGTGACCTCCCTTTGCGTACCGCTTCAGTAGTTGTTTCGATTTTACCACCCTATTCTTTATTAAACTATCAGTTAGAAATGACCAGTGCGTCTCTTATAGGCTGCAAGTCCTAAGTCATCTTTTAAAATACTTACGCGACATGGTTCTGGGTGCTATTTTCATCTCTCGAGATAAAATCTTTTGCTTTCGGAGAGGATTTCTTCGAATTCTTTCCCTTACTGCTTTGACCACCTTTTTCGTACGAACACTACGTGGACGGCCAGATCTTTTTCTGTCACACACAGAGGAGGTCTCATTGTACCTATTAATAGCCCGGTACACAAACATTTGACTAATACCAAGCGTATGGAGAGTTTTAAAAATTGCATTTGGCTCCATACCAAATTTGTGTAATGCAATCACAGCGATTCGGTTCTCTTTATCACCCCACTCCATTTTAATATTGCAAAATATGGTACAATATATTGGCGCCAAAATTAGAAAACTCAATGAACAATCGTATAAAAATGACAGATTCCAAATTCAAATGTAATATCTTTCTTATTTTTAATTGTAACAGTATTTATGGCCAGACTGTATATGCCAATGGCCTTGAGTGGTTAGCTTGCGTGTTCTGTACTGAGCTCACGCAACGCGTCGTACGTCCAGCCAGTAATAGGACTCGCCCATCAAGGAGCGCTATCCCAAATTAGATACATTATTATTTTATTATACATAAAACAAAAGGTATTTTAATAAAACACGTATACTAAAAGATATAAAAACTATTCAATCTTTAAATAGTGAAGATTTCATAAAAATACGCTGTATAGTTTTTGCGTGATTCACAGTTTCTTATTTAATTTTATACAGAACAATATGTATTTCATAATTTAATTTACCTAATAAAACAGGTAAATATAGAACATGGACAGTTATTGGTGATGTTGCCAACTTTCAGAATGCACCCTCTCAAGAAGTATAAATACCTAATAATATATTATGAGAAGCAAAAAACCTAACCCTAATAGCAAAACAAAAAATTCATTAGGAAAAATTAACTGAATTAACTATTAGTAAAAACATACTACTTTGAGGAACAACCTGTATGTGTTCGAAAACATTCCTGCACCACTTTTGTGTTAAAGACGGGCTGTCAGATTGGTCACCCGTGTTTGCTCGCTAATAGTATTGGATAACTGTTACTATTTAGCTTACACCCTCTTTGCTGCTCTTAGTTGTTAACCAAGTACCTTCTTAATTTGTATAAATTATGTAGTCGATGATTTTGGTGCACGGTAAAACACTAATGAGTTTATGTTGGCACCGATTTAATTGTAAATAATGTGTGTGAACTATAGAACGAATAAATAAATAAATAAGAGGTTATAAAAAACTGACAAGTATCACACAAAAACATGAAAGTCAAGATAAAGCCAAATGTATAATTTCATGGGTTCTTGTAGGTCATATACCATGGGCACTCTACACGAATCACCATAGTGGGTAGCCTTCCGAACGGTCAAAGTATGAGTGAAGGTTCTATCTTGTTTTGGGAAAACCTATTGCACAAAAAAACAATTTCGGTCAATGTTAACAATTAATATAATGAGGTTCGAATGGTGCATTGGTTGAGCGATTGGCTCTGAGCTACGGATCGTGGGTTCATTGCGAAATTCAAATATGTGTATTAAAAGTCGTGAGGGAATCATGGGGCATACTGAATGTTTCTGGAACTGGCCACTTAAATTAAAAAAAAAAAGTAATTACGGAATTCAAAAATGGAACTCTCTGGGAATATGTGACTTTTTAATTTGCGAGACTGTCATTTGTTTTTTTCATCGTGGCGTCCTTTAGAAAATTGTGTGTCGCTATTACAATGAATTTAACTCGTAAAAATTTTCGCTGAATGATTATTACGATTTTCGCTGTGGCATATGTCAACAAGAGTTGCCAGAGACTTCAATTGGCATTTGGTGATGAAACCCCATGTCGCAGCTCTGTGTATTCGTGGTTCAGAGAATTTAGTCGTGGACGTGACCATGACGATATACATGAAGATCAGCCTGCGACGGCAGTTACAGAATCTAATATTACGACAACTGATTGAAACTGACAAAAAAAATACTTGTCAGCAAATTGGTGCTGTATTAGGCATTTGAATGACGATCTGAAGGTTCGGAAGCTTTGCATTCGATGGACAGGGTACCTCATGATTTAACGGAAGACCAGAAACGACTGCGTGGCGAGTGGTGCCATAAAATGATAAAAAAAGTTTAATGGAGGACAGTCATTGGCTGTCTATAATATCGTGACAGGTGACGAAACCTGGGTGTACTGCTTCGAATCGGAAAGAAAAAGCCAGTCGGTAGAATGAGTTTTTCTGTTTGAAGACTCGCCGACGAAAGTTAAGAAAAGTGGAAGCAATGGTAAGGTAATGGTTGCTTCTTTTTTCGGCAAATCAGGACATTACACATCTATGTCGCTTGAAGACTTATCGCAGATTGGTACATCAACACTTTCTTGCCCAGAGTCTTAGATAAATTCGCGAAAAGCGACCTCGAAGCAATGTCCTCCTTCACCACGATAACTTGTCATCACATTCCGCTAAAGTAACGGAAGCGTATTTGAAGGCTTCAAATGTAGAGCTGATGACGCATCCGCCATACAGCCTAGACCTTGCACCTTGGGGCTTCTTTTTATGTCCGAAAATTAAAGACAAACTTAGAGGCACACATTTTAACTACGAGCTCTGAGTCGGCGGTGAATGCGTACCACGAAGCCATCGAAGAGGTCCCTAAGGAAGACTGGTCCAACTGCTTTTTACAATAGTCCCAACGAATGAAAAAATGTATAAATAGTGAGGGCATATACTTTGAAAAACAATAAATGGATCATCAATCAATCTGCCTAGCCTTTTTCCAACTATGTTGGGGTCGGCTTTCAGTCTAACCGGATGCAGCTGAATACCAATATTTCACATGGAGCGACTGCCTATCTGACCTCCACAACCCAGTTACTGGGTAATACGATACCCCTTGGTAAGACTGGTTGTCAGCCTTTCGGGCTTCTGACGACCCGTAACGACTGTCAAAGATCCACGAATGACAGCCGGGACCAACGGCTTAACGTGCTTTCCGAGGCACGGAGGAATCTCGGTATGAAAAGATGGTCACCCATCCACAGACCAACCCCGCCAAGCGTAGCTTAACCTGAAGGATCGATCCGTGCAGCTGTTATTACTTAGCCACGAGCTAAGTCTAATAAATCTAGTCTTATTTATCAGAATCCAGAAACTTTCAGTATGACCTAAGTATTTCTGTATGTAACTGGGTATTATAACAGAAAGAAAAATGCGTTTGTTGGCATCGTTGAGGTTCAATGTGAACTAGAGCAGACACCGCGAACAAAAGGAGACTGTTTTTTTTTATGGGAAGTGGTCTGTTAACCATTAGCTATACTGTAGTGGTATTTCTGTGGGGATACCTCAACTATACCCTTGTGCAAAGGAGCATCAACATATCGAGGGTTCACGGGTTATTTGTATCAAGCGACATCCTGGCCGATATTGAATTTTAATCATTTTGAGTTATAATCTACCTGCATTAAAAAGTGAAAAACGTAAAAAACTGAGATAGACAGTATTGATAGGCCACTTTTACTTAAAAAATATTGTTACTTTTTTAAATGTTGTTTTTTCCGAATAATAAAACTATGAAATGCTTTCTTGTAAAGTTCCAAAAATGTCGCTTAATACAAATAGCCCGTGAACCCTCGATATGTCCCGGGAGTTTTGAGAAAATAATACTTTAAAATTCATATTTCTTGCTACATTTTTTATTTTAGAAACGTTTTAAAGGGTATTTCTGACTTTATGATACTTAATTAATGTGTTTTTCTGCTTAGAAATGTCACTGGCCACCTCGACGGTACCGACCGACTTCAAAAAAAAGGAGAAGGATTTAGAAAATTCTTTTTTTGTTTGAAAGGGTATACAATGGGAACTTGGTAAGTATACGAAGTTTCATTTATGATCATATTATCCTCTCCACGTTGTATAATCAGCTTATAATGTTCCCATTGCTGGGACCCAGGCCTCCTCTCTTCAAGAATACCCGTTCAAACCTGAGTTTGAACGGGTATTTTTTGACTTTATTAATGTGTTTCTGCTAGGCAAAGTCACTTGTCACCTCAACAGTTTTTACCTACCGATTTTTAGGTAGATACTTTTTTAATATTTACGTATATGTAGAAAGATTACGTCTTAAAGCAAAAAAATACTCCAAAATACGAAAAATACGAAGGAATTCTATTTGTAGCAGCAGAAAAAAGGATTTATCAGTAGGTATAGGTAGTAAAACACCTTTTTATACACATAATATAAATATATATATATATATATATATATATATATATATATATATATATATATTAAACGAGCTGACCCGAAAAACGTTGTCCTGTCAAAATTTCAATAATTAATACAAAAGTCCTATAGAAAATTCACTTTCAGTTTTCCCGAATTTCCTAATTAACTCGGCAATGTTTAAAACATTTTCTTTCATACAAACCTTGTCCTGACAATTACAAACACAACAAAAAAAGAATGACCCAAGTAGGTGCGCGCGTACATACATTCGGCAATTGATTATTTAATGTATTATTTAATTCTAACTGAATTTATAATTTATGTCTCGTTATTTTAATTGTTGCCTTGACATGTAAAAATATTCGTTAATTCTAAAGTGCTGCATATTTAAATTGTTATTATTTTAATTTTCTATTTGATTATGCTGTTAAAATGTTACCTACTTTAAAATTATTGTATGCCATTATGGCGGGTCATAGCTGTGTACAATTTCGGAAACATGTAACAACTTATTGCTTACCTATGTACCACAATAAAGAATATTTGAATTTGAATTTGATTTTTATAGATATAGATAGATTCATCAATGATAATGGAATATAAAAATTCAGCTGGACGTAGGTAATATCGTTTCTTCATACCTAGCCCAAGACAGAAACCATACAATTGTCATAATATGACCGCAGCACCCCAGAGTACGCATACCAGATTTGCATGTACATAATTATTGTGATTGCTTAATAGAATCTAACCCAGGTCCGCTTTCTTCTAACAAAATATAGCAATTATAAAATAGCGAGCGCGCATGCCTCGACTAAATCCATTAAAAAAAAAACCGGCCAAGTGCGTGTCGGACTACGCACAATGAAGGGTTCCGACGGTAGCATTACATAATCTACATATACAGGGTTATTGGTAAAACATGTTATGTTCGCAAAACTCGTGAAAATGTATGAAACAGCGGATGTTTTTTTCGCGATTTCAGGTTTGTTCCCATAGTAAAAGTTGTTCATAATGATGAGTACAATGACCCCTTAAGAGGTTGTTGGTGTTTTACCAATAACCCTGTATATGTAGATTTTGTAAGGCTACCGTCGGTTTAAACATCCACACTCAAATATTTTATTACCATAACAGTTCAGACTCTGTTGCAATAACCACACAAAATTAACATTCATAATCAACATAATTTTTCTCAACAAGTCAACAACCCATCCATTTCTCAACCTCACCGCCGCTGCTTAACCGCAGCTATATAACACAGTCAACTGACCTTTATGAATTTAAACAATCCCATTTTTAACCTTGGCAACAATATCAATCAATTAAAGTTGCATCTTGAAGGCCAAAATTGAAAGAAGGACTTCTACTTGACATTTATTTCAAATTGACATTTTACAATTTAGTTTTATTTTAGTAATTAATTCGAATACACAATTATTATACTCTTCTTTTCTATAGTAACTTTGTAAGACTTTTTATTTGTCATTATAATAATTACATTGACATTTAAATATTTTTATGCCACAAAGGATGACTGATCCAAATATGTAATTGCTTGCATGTAATTACTTGCATGTTCTGTATTTAAACTCATGTTTCGACAAATAAAGAATATTGAATCTTGAATCGATTTTTTCTATCAACAAAACGAATAAATCATTGTATTTTTCGTCTCTGACGTCCGAGGCAGCGGACAGTCATCCCCACTTTCGCTGTAGAGGGGACGGCAATTTGCTGAATTACTACAACTTCGAGCTGCGGCATTTCCATTCATACTCCATCGCACTTTCAAATACAATACCTGTGTCTCATACGAAAATATCAAAAAGTAAATTTAAAAAAATAATATTATATTTCCCGCGCTATCCATGTCGGGCTTCGCGGTTTTGAAAATTCAAATTTCAGATTTAATATGACATATTTTTTATTTGTTTTTTTTTAATATAATTTTTTTTTTCTCATATCCGTAAAGCCCGCTAAGGATTCATCTTATAACCTAAAAAGTTACTCTTTGCATAATATAGCTGTAGCCGTCGGCAATTTTTATGTAATACAAGTAACAGTATTACATAACTATCATTTCGGCCTCATATTTTGGTAGTTGCGATAGTCGACGGTTTGCCATGGATAAAACTGTTCGCGCTTTCCAACTGAGAACTGTGTCCTAAATTTAAATTAAATAGTTTGGTGTTCTGTGTTTAAAAAGTGAAGTGTGTCGGGACTTTTTAGCTGTCAAGTGTCAAGTAAGTGTCAAATATATTTTTTAAATTTGTTCGTTTTTTAGGGTTTAAGCCTATGCCGTTATGTGAAAGTCTCTTTATGTATTACGTAGGTACAATGTTTTCTGTTTTTCTCATGTAGTGTATGGTCGATCCAAGTTTAATATTGCCCAATTTACGCGGTATTAGATAATTCGTTGCGATAGCTTAACCTAGTTTTTTTAATATCATTCTTGATTCTTGGCTGTTGAATTAGATGTTTGAGTATAATTTTGTAATACATGCTAATTAGTATGGTGATTCGGATTTATGAGATAATAAATTATTAGTCGATGCAATAATATTATGTATGTGTTACCATGAATGTCATTCAATCAGTCATTGGGTCATTAGGTGAAACCGAATAAATTAGGACAGTACCAAGTGTGTGTGTTTTATTTTATTTTATTTTAATTTGGCGTAATGATTTTTGACGTATCATAAAAGTAGGTCATATTAAATTCTACAAGTTATTTGACATATAAAAACTTAACAAACATACAAAATAATCTCTTCGCGATAATCAGCAATGTATATTAACGCTGCAACAACAAGGGAGCTGGCAGAAAGCCAACATTCTCTTAAGAAACTATTTGAATACAAGACTTATTTGTCAATGGTGTCTCCGCGTTGATGTCTATCGTATTGAGGACATGCGTAATATAGATTTTACTCCATTACGGTCGATTTTAAAGGGGCTATCTATGTGTTTTTGAGGTCTGGAGGGATTCAAACTTGATCATTTAAAACTAGTTCGCGGGTTGAAATCTGGCATTTTATAATCATAGCAAAAGTGAACATGGTGAACATGAACTATTAATTTTTTTTTACGTTTTTTGCAATTTACAAGTCAGGTTGTGCGTTGATCAAAATGTAATTCGCGACCGCAACAAGTATGTATTTACAGAATTATTATCTTTAAAGTCATCAATCTTTAAGACCAGGTAATCCTAATGAATGACTCTTTCATGAAATCTTGACATTTGAGGATTATACTAACTTATGGAGTCGTATTACTGATTTTAATGATTATAATTCTGTAAATACATATTGTTACGGTCGCAAATCATACTTTATTCAACATACAACCTAACACTGACTTGCAAATTGCAAAAAAACGTAAGACAATTTTAATTTCACGGGCTACCCTGACGCTTCCCTCTTAAACATACCTAACTTTAACCTTTCGGGGAATTAAATTTTTTAACACCTTTATAATCATTTATAAAGGTGTTAAAAAATTTAATTGACAAACTTTAAGGAAGACTTAGAACATCGAACTGAATAACCTTTACTATGGGACCAACTTTGATATCGCGAAAAAAAATCAGCTGTTCCATATTAAACTTTAATACTGTACCTACATCTGTTTTACTGTACATCTGTGTTTGTGTTGTACTTTAATACTGGACATCTGTTTTTTTTTCGCGATTTCATTGCTGTTCCTATAGTAAGTTCGATGTTCTAAGTCTACCTTAAAGTTTGTAAAGTAAATTTTTTAACACCTTATGTAATTAAATATTATATTACCCATTTTATGCTCTTCTATAAAATTAAGGTTTTGTAATTAGGGGAAAATATATTTCAATAAGTGAAAAATCTATTTATTTGTCTGCTATTCTACTTAGCGCTTCGGTTATGATAATCTAAATGGCACAAACCCAGATCTAAGCTAGTTGCTAGTGGAGTTAAATAAGTAGTTGTAGTAGGTACTGCTGGGACGCAGACCTCCCCTCTTTGAGAGGGATCAGAGGTCGGAATAAGTAGAGCATAAATACTTCAACTTCGAAGAAGGAAGTAACAAGCTAGGATAATACCTCCTATATAATCCCGGAATCATAAACATGACGATTAAATCTCGGGATTTAATAAATTGCCAATTATTTATTATAAATATTTAATTTGTTACGAATGTATTCAATAGCAATAAATAATTCGCAATTTCTTAAGTCTCGAGATTTAATCGTCATGTTTATGATTCCGAGATTTTATAGGAGTTATTATCCAAGCTATTAAGGAGTTACTATCCAATTATAGCTCAATCCCTCTCAAAGACGGGAGGCCTGCGTCCCAGCAGTACCACAACTACTTACTTAGCTTCACTAGCAAATAGCTTAGATCTGGGGTACCATTTAGATTATCATAACCGACGCTCTAAGAAATTATTAGATATTATTTATACAGGGAATTATTTATTAAATATATTTAATTTGTTACGAATGTATTCAAAGTGCAATAAATAATTCGCAATTTCTTAAATCTCGAGATTTAATCGTCATGTTTATGATTCCGGGATTTTATAGGAGGTATTATCCACTCTTGTTACTTCCTTTACACGAAGTTTACGTATTTATGGTCTACTTATTTCGATCTCTGGCTATAATCCACGACGCGGGCCCAGTGCGGGTTGCTAGATGTCACATGTCTTCGATTTTTTGGCTCTAGGACATGCCGGTTTCTTCACGATGTTTTCCTATTTATTTTAATTTAATCCTATTTATTATTTATTTATTTTAATTTACACTAAGTGCCTGCCTGAACTCGAACCTACGACCTACAACTTCGTAAGTCGCAGACGTTTTCACTGGACCACTACTGTTTAGTTCCGCAAGCATAATTAACAAAAATTTTGGTATTTTAGTGTCCTTGTTATTATTTAACCCATGTAATAAATTAGATAGTTCAATAGTTTAACCATGAGGAATTAATGAACTATTAAAATCGGATGACCTGGGATTACTTTCAATAATATTTGACATTGAGTCTTGCCTAATTTATCCAATATTTGATACGGCATTGAATACTTATCACGATTTATTTAATTATTTACATATATTTCACAATTTTGATTGTGGTCTGCCTCGGGCTAGTGGTCGGGCCTGCGTTCGATACCCAATTCGGGCGGTGTAGTTATTTTAGGTTTTAGGTTTCCGTAGGTACCGCAAAAGGAAAAACGGAACTATTATAGGATCACTTCGTTATCCGTCCGTCTGTCTATCTGTCTGAGAGTTTGGTCAAGGCCTTTTCTCTCAGGAACGCATGGTGGTATCAAATTGAAATTAATATCAAATACGTAGGTTTACAGACCCTTGGAGCTCAAAAAAAAAAATAGCTTTTAAAAACTTATTTTTTTTTTAATATGACGATTAAATCTCGGGATTTAAGAAATTGCGAATAATTGAATAAAAACATTTTTTTTTTTAGGAAATGTTTCATTAATTTTGCGGTAGGACACACCGTTTTCGAGATATAAGCAAAAGAGAAAAAAAAATGATTTTGTAGATAACCGTGTAGTTATATACTTTGCGGCCGTCCAGTAGAAAGTTTTCTACTGTCTTTAGCATGGCGATTACAAAATCAAATTGTCTTCACTACCCTAGACAATGATCAGTGGTCAGTGTGATTTTGACAGTTGCGATTGAAAACTTTCTTCCGAAATAGTCTACATAAAAGAGGACCCTGACAAAGATGGCTTGAAACGAAAGACAAAATGACAAATTGTAGAAGGATTTCTACGGTGCGATGTCAAAAAATAAGAAACAAAATGTCACTTTAATAATAATAAATAATAAATAAATTGTTTATTGATCTTGAAAGTACAGATGATGAGAAAAACAAAACTTAAAAATAGTAACAATCAAGATATATAAAGTTATGTAATTACATTATTATGGTAGAACACGGTACATCTGTTGACAATTTCTGATAGAAAAAAAAAAAAAAAACTTTGTACTTATATATTAGAAAGAGATGTCTACTCTTCGTAGAGATAGAAAGTGGTCATGCTAAACCCACTGCCAGCACCTTAATTGTGTAACACAATTTAAATCATAATCCAAAAGAATTTCAAGGATATTGATAATCCATAGCTTCATATGTTTGAAAAATCCGTCTGCTCGACAACGTAGTATGCAATGAATGTAAGAAAGAATGAAAGAAAAAGTAACTATTTATTGAAACTCGCACAGGAAGATCAAAAATTAAGCTTAAACACAATTAAAAAAAAAACAAAAGTGAAATAAAAATAATAAAAAAACAGTCCCAGTACGAGGTCAAAAGGCTCCTATCTCAGCATGACGCTGCAACACTTAAAAGTGTCGCAGTGCTGGTATTTCTATATAAGTAAGCTCTGCTTAGTTTGGGATCAGATGACCATGTGTGAACAATGTCCCAGGTTATTATTATTATTATTATTATTATTCTGATAGGGCCCGCTGTGATGTCACGGACAGATACAGTTGCAATGTTACAATTTTGTTGAACTGTCAAAAGGAAAGCCTTACCATTGTAAGTGTGTTACGCAATTCTGCCGTCGTAAGAAAAAAGGGCACTACTAACATTTAAAAAAAAATTGAGTTACATACATATTTAGAATCAGAAAAAAAGGCTAATCTGCTCAATTTTTTGTAGATTTTTTTTTAAATGTTATTTGTGCCCTTTTTTCTTACGACGGCAGAATTACCATGCTAGCTGGCTAATATTTTACCCATGGCCTGAGAGCAGTGGTGGCCCAGTGATAACGGCCCCGACTTACGAGTTGTAGAACTTGTAGATCGGGGGTTCGAACACGGACAGGTGATTTACTTTGTGTAAATAATTTCATCAGCACTGCTCTCAAAACGGTGAAGGAAAACAATCGATCTGCCTAGCCTTTTCCCAACTATGTTGGGGTCGGCTTCCAGTCTAACCGGATGCAACTGAATACCAGTATTTTACATGGAGCGACTGCCTATCTGACCTCCACAACCCAGTTACTGGGTAATACGATACCCCTTGGTAAGACTGGTTGTCAGACTTTCGGGCTTCTGACAACCCGTAACGACTGTCAAAGATCCAGGAATGACAGCCGGGACCAACGGCTTAACGTGCTTTCCGAGGCACGGAGGAGTCTCGGTATGAAAAGATGGTCACCCATCCACAGACCAACCCCGGCAAGCGTAGCTTAACCTGATGGATCGACCCGTGTGGCTGTTATTACTTAGCCACGAGCTCCTTCAAAACGGTGAAGGAAAATATCGTGAGGAAACCGACATGTCCTAGAACCAAACATTCGAAGACATGTGACATCTACCAACCCGCACTGGGCCCGCGTGGTGGATTACAGCCTACTCCCTCTCCCAGAGAGGAACCCTGTATCCCAACAGTGGGAACATTATAGGGTGATTTGAATGAGAATATCATACAGGTAATTCGTGCCAATACGAGACGAGACGACTTAATATAAACCATTTTGCCCACGGCTTCGCCAATTCGGAAATTATTTAAAAAATCCAGGGGAACGTACTACCGGGATAAAAAGTATTATAATATGTTCTAATTCCATCAGAAACCGTTCAGCCGCTTTAGCTTGAAACAAACAAACTCACTTTCGCATTTATATAACTTGCAGTTAAGATAATTAAATGCCCTCCATTTTAAATGTCTAACATAATTAATAGTAAAAATGTAATAGTAAAAATAACTCATTGTTTGACTTTACGCACTAAAAATTATTATGATGTAATTCATTCAAAATTAGGTGTAATTTCGCACTTTTGACGTGTAACACATAAACTGTATCTAATTAGTTTCTTTTACACACAGTACATCATATGTTTGCACATACGTATAATATAGCAACATGTTTGCACATAGCACAGCATATGTTTGCACATATAATATAGCAACATGTTTGAACACAGTACAGCATATGTTCGCACATATAATATAGCGACATGTTTTCTCACAGTACAGCATATGTTCGCACATATAATATAGCGACATGTTTGAACACAGTACAGTATATGTTCGCACATATAATATAGCGACATGTTTGAACACAGTACAGCATATGTTCGCACATATAATATAGCGACATGTTTGCACATAGTACAGCGTATGTTCGCACATATAATATAGCAACATGTTTGAACACAGTACTGCATATGTTTGCACATATAATATAGCAACATGTTTGAACACAGTACAGCATATGTTCGCACATATATTATAGCGACATGTTTGAACACAGTACAGCATAATATGTTCGCACATATAATATAGCGACATGTTTGCACATAGTACAGCATAATTATGTTTGCATATATAATATAGCGACATGTTTAAGAATTTAGGTAGTTATTTAAATATTTTAATAAGAAATGATATTCGCAGAGTAAAGAAATAATTTATTTTCTTTCTCTATGAGTCGTACATTTGTGCCAAATTCCAGAATTTAGGTCAGCGCCAAGAATCTACTAGGTGAACATACTTGGCGCTGACCTTAAATTCCCTGTAAATTTTTTTGCTAGTGAATTAGTCAAATCAGTCACAGTGAATCACAAACAGATTAAAAACGTGTAAAATGAACATGATCTTTTCTGGAATTAAGTTAGGAGTTCGACTATTAATACTGAAAAATGCAGATATGGACTTTTGTGCCTACTTGACTTATAAACTTCTACCATCATCATCTGCCTAGCCTTTTCCCAACTATGTTGGGGTCGGCTTCCAGTCTAACCGGATGCAGCTGAATACCAGTATTTTACATGGAGCGACTGCCTATTTGACCTCCACAACCCAGTTACTGGGTAATACGATACCCCTTGGTAAGGCTGGTTGTCAGACTTTCGGGCTTCTGACGACCGGTAACGACTGTCAAAGATCCATTAATGACAGCCGGGACCAACGGCTTAACGTGCTTTCCGAGGCACTCATCCACAGACCAACCCCGGCAAGCGTAGCTTAACCTGATGGATCGACCCGTGCGGCTGCTATTACTTAGACACGGGCTCCTCCACGAGTTATAAACTTCTACCATTAGCAACAATCAACCAAATGAACTTTGCTTATAGCAGACTGGACCTCGAGGCCTCTCCGAAGCTGCACCACATCATCCCTGTCTGTCCCATCTATATTTTTAAGTTCATCGGTCCATCCAGCTGGGGGGTGTTCCACGCTATGCTTACCGATAAAATCATAATCAAAAGTAATTTATTCAAATTAAGTTTTTTGAACATCTTTACGTAAGATATTCCTCCAAAACGCCCGCCATTCACCACTTCCTGCGCCACTTAGCTGGGAAGAAGACGTGCTGCAACAAAGTCTCCAGCAGCACAGCTCGTCCAGACGTACTATAACAGTCCGAAGTCGACTAGCAATCTCACAAAACTATGGCATAGCAATATTAGTTGGACTTATGACCTTTTTCTATAAGAACGTTTGACAATACTACACATTGGCAATTTTGGCAGCCCGTATAGCGCAGGCGATAATGGTCATTGCGGTGTAAGTGGACTTCTAGACGTTGACTGTACGGGGATTAAGTCACTTAAAGGAGCTCGTGGCTCATTAATAACAGCCGAACGAGACAATCCATCAGGTTAAGCTACGTTAGCCGGGGTTGTTCCGTGGATAGGTGACCATCTTTAGATACATACCGATATCCCTCCGTTCCTCGGAAAGCACATTAAGCCGTTGGTTCCGGCTGTCATTCGTGGATCTTTGACAGTCGTTACGGATCGTCAGAAGTCCGAAAGTCTGACAACCAGTCTTACCAAGGGGTATCGCAGTTACCCAGTTACTCGGTTGTGGATGTCAGATAGACAGTCGCTCCATGTAAAATACTGATATTGAGCTGCATCCTGTTAGACTGAAAGCTAAACCCAACATGGTTGGGAAAAGGCTAGGCAGATTGACTAAGTTACTAAAAGAAAAAGTTAAAATACACAATCCTACATGACTCAATCAATTAGACCAATTCGAACCTTTCTCGCCATTATTGCTTATCAACACATTCCTGACTGGGTTTTACCCGTTATCATACAGTCATATATTTCGACACCTCGCTGTCCACCTTGTGAGATGAGTAGAAAGTTCAACAGTTGCTCAATCGTGTCAGGTCAAAATTAGTTATGTTTTTTGAGAAGGTCATCTGGAATGATTAATCCACGAGGCTAACCAGTATTCAACATCGGTCAGGGTAGCGCATGTGAGTTAGAGCGATAGAGGTTACGAGAATTTAATAATGCTTTAGCTGCCCACAGCTTCGCCCGCATGGAGATCGGTAATTATCCCACGGCCCGTACTACCCGTAAAAGTATCGTATGTCCTATTCCAGGTCATGATCTATCCATTTGCCAAGTTTGATCCAAATCTGTTCAGCCGTTTTAGCGTGAAAGCGTAACAAAAAAACAAAGAAACAAACTCACTTTCGCATTATGGAGGATGTTGGTTACCGAAAGTCTATTTAATTTTAATTCTCATGTTAATTTACACAGTCTGGCCATAAATACTGTTACAATTAAAAATAAGAAAGATATTACATTTGAATTTGGAATCTGTCATTTTTATACGATTGTTCATTGAGTTTTCTAATTTTGGCGCCAATACATTGTACAATATTTTGCGATATTAAAATGGAGTGGGGTGATACAGAGAACCGAATCGCTGTGATTGCATTACACAAAGTTGGTATGGAGCCAAATGCAATTTTTAAAACTCTCCATACGCTTGGTATTAGTCAAATGTTTGTGTACCGGGCTATTAATAGGTACAATGAGACCTCCTCTGTTTGTGACAGAAAAAGATCTGGCCGTCCACGTAGTGTTCGTACGAAAAAGGTAGTCAAAGCAGTAAGGGAAAGAATTAGAAGAAATCCTGTCCGAAAGCAAAAGATTTAATATCGAAAGATGAAGATAGCACCCAGAACAATGTCGCGTATAAAAAACTTTTTTTCTTCGTGACAATATTTATGGCAAGACTAGGTATATGGCTTGTTGATGTTATTTTAGTCAATTTAACATGGGAATTAATCAGTTTTTCAGAGTTTCCTCTGGTTACGATTGTGGGATGTAGAATACTAATGATAGAACTGAGGTAGATGACATTTTAGCTATCCAATAATTAAACCTGGGCAGAGTCGGGCTACCTAATAGGAAAATTACATAAAGGTTTTCTTCAAGCTTTGACAGTAGGAAAGACCCGTACAAAATCGTTTAGCGACCTAAAATTAGCCCCGAATTTCTGCCTAGGCCTGCAAGACCCAGGCCTAGGGGCCCAGCCAGCCTAAGGGCCCTACCTATCCAGCTACCCCGATTAGGTAGCTTGCCTGTTTGGATGCTAAAATTTTTATTTTCTGTACAATGCATTTTATATGCTAAATTTTCAATGACTTCGGGGGCTCAAATGTCAAGTGCCAAGGTGCCCTAGGTCTCCAAGTCGGAACTTGCGTAAAACCATAGTATAACAGTGACCAATCTTGTCAATTTTATTTAAATAGCCCACGAGATATATATTATTGGTGTCCTTTTTTAGGGTTCCATACCCAAAGGGTAAAACGGACCCTATTACTAAGAATCCGCTGTCCACCTGTCTGTCCGTCTGTCACCAGGCTGTGGCCTGGTGACAGACGGACAGGTGGACAAATTAAAAAAAATATTGTAAATTTCAACTGTCTAACTATCACGGCTCATGAGATCTCATGAACCGTGATAGTTAGACAGTTGAAATTTTCCAGATGATTTATTTCTGTTGCCGCTATAACAACAACTACTAAAAAACACAATAAAATATTTAAGGGGACTCCAATACAACAAACGTGATTTTTTTGCCGTTTTTATAAATAATGGTACGGAACCCTTCGTGCGCGAGTCCGACTCGCATTTGGCCGGTTTTGTTTAATTACTGCCGAGATGTGTCGATATCATTGTATACCTCTCATTGTATTGTATTGTCCAAGATCATAATCAGAGTAACACCCAAACATAAGATGTAATTGGAAAGGATGTTTCTTTTTTAGAGTCGGAGAACTTTAATTGAAATAAAACACAGAGAAATGTTTTTAATATACATGAAGTTGGCTTTATTTGACAGTGGTATTAATGTGGTCGCCGCGACTGATGTTTACTTGGCGCAATCTAGAGGTAAATTTTTTACACACTCTCCGCAATCAGGCTGTATTGCGGCAATAATGGGTGGAATGTTGGCTTCCAAGTGCTCAATTGTTTCTGGTCTATCGGCGTAGACATGCGACTTTACATATCCTGTTATAAATATTTAAATTATGCCTATAATTATTTATGTTTCTTGACTTATTACAATCATTCAAAAGTAGTTGTATTGACTTTATGTGATTGGCCGAGACTTTGACAGTTATCGACGACCAATCATAAGCAAGTAAAATGGCGGGGATAAAAAAAGACAGTCGGCAGGCATTTCAGGGATATGCCCGGCATTCGTACTTTGGCATCGGAGTTAGTCACTTGCATTGTATCTGTAGTTTGTGATTGTATCGCTAAATCAAACTGTATTATTGTACTGCTGTAACTATAGTGATAAAGCTGATCTTTCAAAAGTGTTTTTATATTCAAAATCCTTACTTCTGAGTGTTGAACCGCTACGGTTCACAATCCTCAGAGAAAATACTGTAATGGCGTCAAATCGCACGAACAATGATTTCACCATTCGTGAATTTAGTCGTTCGTCGCATGTTTCTTTCAGAAACCTGAGCTCGTAAAAAAAAAATTGTCTTTCAATAAACTAGGCATTGGAGTCAGCCGCGGCGGTCACATATCCGAAATTATATTAAAAAATTAATGCCATAAAGTTATCATTAAAATAAAGCCAATTACATTGACATTAAAAATATTTTTCTGTGTTTTATTTCGATTTAAAAATCTCCGCCTCTAAAAAGAATCCCTCGATACCTGTTTTCTACAATTCTATTGCTTATGAGTGATGTTATAATGACTATATTATTTAATCTCACATTTATTTCATTGCCCATAGGAAGATCCGTCCTTAGCCAAGCTTGCTTGCCATTTCATGTTGCAGCAAGAGAGGTAGAAAATGGCCAATTTCTGTCAGGAACGATGTCACAATCTCCAGCTCCCTTCACGGATCCTACCCGTGATTATTATCATTATAAACATTACAGTCATATTATTACAAACATTGTGTAGGTACACTTGTTACAGAAAAACGTCAAACGAAGCGTAAAGATTTTAAGATTGGAGCTAATTATTATTACATAACAGATAATTCTTTTGAGATTATATTAATTATAATTAGAGCAATTTTAGCTAAAACAATGGGACTATTAAGCATTGAGCTAATATTAAATATTTAAAAAAGGAAAAATACTTAGTGGTCCGGTAATCGCCGAGCATGTCATGATGTCAATCAATCAAGAAAAACAAAAATCAAGTCATGACGAGCGGGGAGGTCATGAGTTCGATGTATGTACTATTTATTTTATTTTAATATGTATTAAATTTTTTTTTGCCGAAACAGCGTCTTTTTGTGTCCTCAGTGACCTCAGAACTCGTGTGAGTATTATTTGTTCGGTGCCTCGGATCAATGAGTAACTACTGTTTTATTTATTGTTCCGAGATAGCAGCGATACGCTTACGCTGAAAACCAGCGCCGTGGATTCGTGCCTTCGTATACGGGCCACAGCATTATGCTGAGCGTTAGCCATTTCGCGCGGTAGGTACCTAGTGATACATATTATTTCCGTCTAGTATATTATTTTTTAAATAGATACCTGTTTGTTTATGTTTTACGCTTCGGTTTAAACAACAATTTTATGTAACATGAAAGTATTCATTTTAACTCATTCATGTATGTATGTGCGTCACTTACACGTGAATAAACTGTTTTTCTTTTTTCTTTTCTTTCTTTCTTTCTGTGTCAATACTTGTATTTATACTTTTTGTTGAGATGGAAGCAAGCGAGAGAAAATCTCGCCAACACATAGTAAGCAAACCTACTAACTAATGCTCGTTCCGCTCCAACACATAGTGAGCAAACCTACTAACTAATGCTCGTTCCGCGCCAACACATAGTGAGCAAACCTACTAACTAATGCTCATTCCGCGCCAACACATAGTGAGCAAACCTATTAACTAATGCTCATTCAGCGCCAACACATAGTAAGCAACCCTATTAACTAATGCTCATTCAGCGCCAACACATAGTAAGCAACCCTATTAACTAATGCTCATTCAGCGCCAACACATAGTAAGCAACCCTATTAACTAATGCTCATTCAGCGCCAACACATAGTAAGCAACCCTATTAACTAATGCTCATTCAGCGCCAACACATGGTAAGCAACCCTATTAACTAATGCTCATTCAGCGCCAACACATGGTAAGCAAACCTATTAACTAATGCTCATTCAGCGCCAACACATAGTAAGCAACCCTATTAACTAATGCTCATTCAGCGCCAACACATAGTAAGCAACCCTATTAACTAATGCTCATTCAGCGCCAACACATAGTAAGCAACCCTACTAACTAATGCTCATTCAGCGCCAACACATAGTAAGCAACCCTATTAACTAATGCTCATTCAGCGCCAACACATAGTAAGCAACCCTACTAACTAATGCTCATTCAGCGCCAACACATAGTAAGCAACCCTATTAACTAATGCTCATTCAGCGCCAACACATAGTAAGCAACCCTATTAACTAATGCTCATTCAGCGCCAACACATAGTAAGCAACCCTATTAACTAATGCTCATTCAGCGCCAACACATAGTAAGCAACCCTATTAACTAATGCTCATTCAGCGCCAACACATAGTAAGCAACCCTATTAACTAATGCTCATTCAGCGCCAACACATAGTAAGCAACCCTACTAACTAATGCTCATTCAGCGCCAACACATAGTAAGCAACCCTATTAACTAATGCTCATTCAGCGCCAACACATAGTAAGCAACCCTATTAACTAATGCTCATTCAGCGCCAACACATAGTAAGCAACCCTATTAACTAATGCTCATTCAGCGCCAACACATAGTAAGCAAACCTATTAACTAATGCTCATTCAGCGCCAACACATAGTAAGCAACCCTATTAACTAATGCTCATTCAGCGCCAACACATAGTAAGCAACCCTATTAACTAATGCTCATTCAGCGCCAACACATAGTAAGCAACCCTATTAACTAATGCTCATTCAGCGCCAACACATAGTAAGCAACCCTATTAACTAATGCTCATTCAGCGCCAACACATAGTAAGCAAACCTATTAACTAATGCTCATTCAGCGCCAACACATAGTAAGCAACCCTATTAACTAATGCTCATTCAGCGCCAACACATAGTAAGCAACCCTATTAACTAATGCTCATTCAGCGCCAACACATAGTAAGCAAACCTATTAACTAATGCTCATTCAGCGCCAACACATAGTAAGCAACCCTATTAACTAATGCTCATTCAGCGCCAACACATAGTAAGCAACCCTATTAACTAATGCTCATTCAGCGCCAACACATAGTAAGCAACCCTACTAACTAATGCTCATTCAGCGCCAACACATAGTAAGCAACCCTATTAACTAATGCTCATTCAGCGCCAACACATAGTAAGCAACCCTATTAACTAATGCTCATTCAGCGCCAACACATAGTAAGCAACCCTATTAACTAATGCTCATTCAGCGCCAACACATAGTAAGCAAACCTATTAACTAATGCTCATTCAGCGCCAACACATAGTAAGCAAACCTATTAACTAATGCTCATTCAGCGCCAACACATAGTAAGCAACCCTATTAACTAATGCTCATTCAGCGCCAACACATAGTAAGCAACCCTATTAACTAATGCTCATTCAGCGCCAACACATAGTAAGCAACCCTATTAACTAATGCTCATTCAGCGCCAACACATAGTAAGCAAACCTATTAACTAATGCTCATTCAGCGCCAACACATAGTAAGCAACCCTATTAACTAATGCTCATTCCGTGCCAACACGTAGTAAGCATACCTATTAACTAATGCTCATTCAGCGCCAACACATAGTAAGCATACCTATTAACTAATGCTCATTCAGCGCCAACACATAGTAAGCAAACCTATTAACTAATGCTCATTCCGCGCCAACACATAGGAAGCAAACCTACTAATGCGTATTCCTTTTCTTTATGAAAACATATTTGTTCAGCAGCTATTCTCGGAACAAATGCCTTTTTCTCTAAAAGTATATTTCTTTATAAGGCAAGTGACACACGACATCCGTTTCCTGAAGTAATAGTTATCAATTTGACATTGATCTTAGAACGAAACAGTGAAAGTACGCAAAATTCAAAGTCACTTGTGGGTGTACTCCTTATTTAACTTTTTGACTCAATTTTATTAGCCTAAAACGTTGTTAGTTAGTCAAGAACAAGGTTGTCTTAACCTTCTTAGTTCTCACCATCGGCCTAGCCCTCCCAACTATGTTAGGGTCAGCTTACAGTCTAACCGGATTCAGCTAAATACCAGTACTTTACATGAAGCGACTGTCTATCGGACCTCCATCACCCAGTTACAGGATAACACTGGCAAGACTGGCCTTTGGTAAGGCCAGTCTTGCCAGCCTTTCTTTTTCTTTTTTTGCGTCGAGATATGCTCATACATACTGCACTACCACGGGGAGATAGTGCAGTAATGTGGGACTCCAACCCACTAAAACTCCACGGTGTCCTCCTCTGCCGCTTGTGGCGGGAACACGGGCACGCGTTAGCACTCATCCGTGAACCCGCCGCGGCTGTCCGTCACCAGACTCTCCTCTACCCACCCCCCATCACTGGCGCACCGGAACACAGCACGCCATGACCACCCCAGGGACCAAACTAGCACATGGGCGCTAGACGGGTCAGGTCAGTGGCCCGTCCGCCTAGCACTTTTCGGCCGCAGAGGATCTATGGCGTTGGCCGCTCTCACTGAGCGGCCAACGCCATACCGACACTCCACCTCCCCTGCGGCCCCACCGCGTCCGCCATCAGACGGTGGGGACCCCGTCAAGAAGTCTGGCTATCAGATTCTTTCACATATTTTTAGTATACATTAACAACGACAACAGTAATTGTAATTACATCACTCCTATATTCCTCGAAGAGGTAAACAGATTATGATGATATGCCAACCACATTTTGCCAGTTATATTTAAGTCCTATGTCAATTGGGATGAGTCTATTATCTAAATCTAGACTAGCTGATACTGTGAAATTCCAAATGGGAAAACCTAATGACACCTAGCATGACCAGGGAATCAAATCCAGGATCTTAGAGTCTGGCCACGCTATGCTTAAGCGGAAAAACGGTGGAATTTGAAAATCTATAGACGGCAACACCGTCTGTACTACGGACAAAAGAATTTGATACTAGTTGGTTTTTTTGTTCGTTTTTGATAGGTTATTTTGTCTATATTTTGCTTGAATAATATACGAGTATATAGAGTTTTACTTCTTCACTTATTCTAACTGAAATTTACAAATAATAAGTACTTGTTATAAATTTACTGTCTATAGTAGTTTCACAGTGAGGGATTATAACCACAAAGTTTTGTGAGGAATGTGGAGTTGTCGAGGACCTACAACATTTATTAATGGAATGTGTCCAATATGAGTCCAATAGAAATAATTTAGTAAGGTACCTGAATTTGAACAGAACTGATGTAGGCATGTTCCATACAATTCTATCCCAACCAAATGGCGAAGAAGCGAAGGATTTGTTCAAATTCATGGCCCACATCTTGTGAAAGTATGTACAATTGTTTAGGATATGATGGGACTGACATACGCTATGCGTAAAAGCCCCTATAAATAAATAAAGAAAAAAAAACCACAAAGTTGTTTTGTTTCATCATGTTGTAATTTGACACGATATTCTTGTGAACAACATTAACAGGCGTATGAGTATTCGAAAAAATGTTCTTAGATACATAATCTATCATGCAAAAATCAAAAGGCAAAATATCAAAATCATTAGATCTACTTACGAGTACACGTCAACGTTTAGCATACCATAATGTAAAACTTTTTGGGGTTGCCTTTTTATTCCAATGCAGAGTTAGCGTGCCAGACTACGTTCAGCAGTCGCTCTAGCAACCTCCTGATCAACGAGGCAGTCACTAAATTATAACTTAACTAGCGACCCGCTCCTGCTTTACATGGTTTTTACGTCTTGACAAAACATCGAGATTTCTTTATTATAAACTAGCTTCTGCCCGCGACTTCGTCCGCGGGAAATTCCTTCAACAAAAAAAGGCTTCAGCTTTATTACTAGTACGAACAAAAAAAAAATCAGGTGTTCCCTACATATTGACGGGTTATGCGAACATAAATATAGGGAGCAGCTGATTTTTTTCGCGATTTCAGGTTTGGTCCCATAGTAAAAGTCGTTTGTTATCATGAGTACAATCATATGTTTAAGTATCGGTCACTAATTACCAGTCACCCTATAGTAAAGGTACTCGGTTTTGGTTCTGCTGATTTTCAAGCCAACATTCTCAGGTTTCCGTTGCCATTTTTATAATCTGCTCTGGATCTCAGATTCATCTTCACCGACAAGAACAATGTCATCGGCAAATAACATGAAGATGTAAGGACTTAAAGCCGACCCTTGGTGCAAGTCTACCGCCACACTGAACTCGTCGGTGTTGCCAGCAGCCGACCGGACGTAGGTACAAGTTATGTAAGGAATTAAGAATGTATTAACAACTTACCACTGCCAACGGGGATTCCGGTGGGTCGCCCTATATAAATAGGTAATTTATGTATTACATAAAAACCTTCTGGAATATTTCTGTAAATAATGGTCAAAACCGCATCAAAATCTGTTGCGTAGTTTAGAAGAACAATGCGGTCACGCAAACAGAAACGAAAAACTACTAAAAATCAAGAAGAATCAATAGTCCAATACTTATCACACAGAACGTTCGTCTGTGGCGGCTCTGAATCGACCTGACGCCCCATTTCACTAACCTTGTGTGGCAGGAACGCAACCCGCATACCTAATGAGTTACGATACGTATGCGGACTTGCGATACTGAGCCTATGTGAGTGTGAAGTAAAATAATGTGTATCAGGCATTATATATCTACAAGCAGAACTAGCGATGTTATTGCAATAGCTTGCTGTCATTCGTAGATGCTTGTCAGTCGTTACGGGTAGCTAGAACCCCGAAAGTCAAACAACTAGTCTTGCCAAGGGATATCGTTTCATTCGCTTCGGAGCGATTCTATTTCTACAATCGTTATCGACGCGCATCTCTATGGAAATGCTGATCTATGATCACGTGACATTTCGATAGCTTGTGTCAACCTCATACATTTTTGCCATTTCTATTAGCGTCATCGCTAATCGAATGTTACTTTGGCTAGGCCTGCAGATCTCCATAACCCAGTAACTGAGTTGTTTAGCCGACCCCAAATGCTAAGAAGATGATGCTGATTAAGTAGTACTGACAGACGATGCCGTAACCTCAAATACAGAAGATAATAACACTAGTTCCTAAGTTCTGAGTTGAGCAGCACGATTACTGACAAATGCGTGCAATGACTGTACAGGTCCTCTCAAATATGTGTGGTACTTTCCTCAAAAGACCAATTCGGACACATCTACGTGGTCCTCACATAATCTGTTTCGGCCTATCTTCTAAGGGCCGGTTTTTTGATCCGTAGTTAACTCAACCAATGGTTAAACATAGTAACTAATTGTTGAATTTTGGCTAAATGTGTTTGCCAAAATTACATTAGTTACTATTTTTTAACTGAATGTTTGGTTTTTTGTAACCTTTAACATTTACCCAAAATTCAACCATGAGTTACTTTGTTTAACCTTTGGTTGAGTTAACTACGGATCAAAAAACCGGCCCTAGTAACTAAAGATTGAATTTTGGCTAAATGTTAAAGGCTAAACATGAATGAAATAACATGAATATATTCATTTTAACTCATTCATGTTAAAAATTATTATCTAATGGCATTTTGGCAAACAAAAGCCAAAATTTAACCATTGGTTGAGTTAACTTCGGATCAAAAAACCGGCCCTAAGAATAGTCGGAATGGGAACGCTGACTTCATCTGTTTTAAAAATATGATTGACGTGTAAAAGTGGTTTTACCAACTTACTTGCACTAAGAAATTTGTCAAAAGTCAAAAACTCGACCCCTGAGCGAGCTTAAGGCACCTACCCCACCACCGGCGACGCGAAGCGAGAAGCGAGTGGCGAGCAACGAGCAGCGACGGCGTCGAGCGATTACTCGCTGGTATGCGTATGTACTTACCAAGAGTGAGACTCTCGGCGGCTGTTTTGTCTGCCCACCAAGCGAGCGCAGCTGAGCCAATACACTCTTTGACAGCTCTTGTCACTACGACAAACGAGTAGGTACTCGCTGGCGCGGTGGGTACAGTCAGCGAACAACTATTAATTATCATGTATCTCTTTTACTTACACTCTTTTCAATCTTTTGTACATACGTTTCTTGAGCGAGAAAATCGTTGATAGCTAGTCGCTTCCTCGTTCGGCGCGGTGGGACAAGTAACGAGGGATTGAAGTTTGCATACCAACAAAATCGCGGGCAGAAATGTTCAAAATTCAAATATCTGTCAAAAAATCTAACATGGCCGCTCTAAATACAAACAGAAAACAACCGTTTGCAAATCCACCTCTCTCTTTGCCGTGCCGAAATAACACATAATTATTTACATTTCTGGTTCAAGTTCAAGTGTTCATTATGTAAGCCGGTGGATTTCACCGTACTTTCGTAACTATATTACGGCCGGTACTTGGCTCGCCGTATGTTGTTGGTATAAGGACCGGCTGGCCGATAAAGGGGGTTATAATATGGCTGTGTTTTTGGAGTGACTTATGACCCATAGTGTGGTGGTATGGGCCATGTTTCTCCCATAGTTGGCCATAAGTATAAACTGAATGACTTTTTACCATCTTGAAAAAATAGGGTAAATAGGGTGAGCGGAGTAGAAGCCTATGGCATACATTTTTTTTATTTATTAATAATATCTAAATTAAAATCTGAATATGATTTGAATTTCGATATTTTTAACGATCTGTTTTCAAAATCGTGTTTTCAAAATTTCTGTTTTTATTGTTCTAGTTTACTTCAAATGTGGTGTGTTTATTGATAGAGCAATTTCTGTCTAATCGTAAGCTATTGAAAAAACAAAAAAAAAAAATACAAAAAACTAGGTATGCCATCTAGGCTTCTACTCCGTTCACCTATTATGCCCTATTTTTTTTTTCAAGACGGTAAAAGAGTCACCCAGTGTAATTCTTTTGTGGCATAAAATTCCTTGAGGTTAGTAGAGTACTTCACCAACAAGAGCAAGAAAAAGAAAGAAGAAATCGTGAAAGAATGCATTACAGTTGAGTTACAAAACGGAATCAAAATTTTTGTTGCACCTCTTGGTCTAAGTTTAGTGTAATTTGTCACCTTTGAATCTAAAGAATTCACTATCCTTCCTTACAAAAACTGTTACTTCATACAAATACATGTCGGTCAAGGTTAATAGCCCCAGTTTCTTGAATAAAGGCCTAAAAGACTCAAGTGGACCGACACAGCATAAAACTCTTACACATTTCTTTTGAACAATAATTCGATAAACGATAATGATATGAATGACGTATTCTAAAATTGATTCGAAAAATAAGATTCAAAACCGATTAAAGAGGACGACCTAAAGCGGCGCATGTTTTATGCCTAAAAGTACCTTTATGATCCCTTGCAGTAAACAAAATCAGAAAAATGTTCTGATATTGTTCAGGATTATGATAGTTAGATAGTCTGTTGACAACTAATTCTAAACAAAAACCGGCCAAGAGCGAGTCGGACTCGTGCACCGACGGTTCCGTACCATAAAAAAGTGTGCTATTTAGAGACATCGTTCTTTTTTTCTGAAATCTTTACATAAACTTCTATCACATAGAATAATTTCAGATTTTTCTCTATGCAAACTTCGGCGATAAGGGGGGAACGGTGTTTTTTGACATTTTTCATCAATAGTCGAAAACTATTCGGGCTAAAAAAAGAAGAAGTTTTGGCATTTTGGAACTTTTAATTATTAACAAAGATCTGCTACGGCATCAGCTATGATCATAACTTAATTTACAGTACAGTCGCGCCGTAAATCATTATTAAATTGGATTTTTCATAAAAAAAAACACTAAAATCTAAGTAGCTCAAAAACTACTGAATTTCGGTAGAACATTTGATGACGTCGTTGTTTACATTTTTATCAAATATTTTTGGAACCGACCAATCAATCTGCCTAGCCTTTTCCCAACTATGTTGGGGTCGGCTTCCAGTCTAACCGGATGCAGCTGAATACCAGTATTTTACATGGAGCGACTGCCTATCTGACCTCCACAACCCAGTTACTGGGTATTACGATACCCCTTGGTAAGACTGGTTGTAAGACTTTCGGGCTTCTGACGACCCGTAACGACTGTCAAAGATCTACGAATGACAGCCGGGACCAACAGCTTAACGTGCTTTCCGAGGCACGGAGCGGTCTTGGTATGTAAAGATGGTCACCCATCTACGGACCAACCACGGCAAGCATAGCTTAACCTGACCGATTGACCCGTGCGGCTGTTATTACTTAGCTACAAGCCCGACCTTTTTTTTTTGAACCGACCATAAGTACTTTTCCCCTACATCAACATATATTTGAAATAACATACATTTAGATCTACGATGACACATATCAACAAGTAATGCTTCCGCGAGTCTTTCCGGCCGGCTTATAACGGATTTCTCTTCCATCATAGAGTAAGGCTGTGACCATATCATCTCATCTGCCTAGCCTTTTCCCAACTATGTTGGGGTCGGCTTCTAGTCTAACCGGATGCAACTGAATACCAGTATATTACATGGAGCGACTGCCTATCTGACCTCCATAACACAGTTACTGGGTAATACGATACCCTTGGTAAGACTGATTGTTAGACTTTCGGGCTTCTGACGACCCGTAACGTCTGTCAAAGATCTACGAATCAGAGGCACGGAGGAGTATGTATGTAATGATGGTCACCCATCCACGGACCAATCCCAGCAAGCGAAGCTTAACCTGATGGATCGACCCGGGTATAAACATACCTACCTATGTTGTAATAGGTACTCCTAGTTCAATGTAGAATAAAAGGGATTTATAAGGAGACATTTAAATGATCCTCTAAAAACTTATTAACCTTCTAATGATGCACCCTTTTTTAAAATAATGGAGTCTCTTTTGAACTTTCTAGTCTTTTCTCACAGTTGGTCGCAGTAACTAGGCTAGATCACCCTGACCAAACGAGCTAGGTTAGGTTAGAATTGTGACCAACCGCGTTGATACGTCCAAGATGGCCGCAGTTTCTAGGCTACTTAGGACTTTTAGGATCCCAAAATAGGAATTATTTGAGGTTCACAAAAAGAGGCGCAGTCATTATATTAGAGTCAATCAATCTGCTTAGCCTTTTCCCTACTACCTATGCGACTGCCTACCTGACCTCTACAGTTACCCAGGGTAATAAAGATACCCCTTGTCCAGACTTTCGGGCTTCTGACAAGATGGACAAAGATGTATGTACGAATGACAACCGGGACCAATGATTTAACGTACTTTCCGAGGCACGAAGGGGTCTTGGTATGTAAAGATGGTAACCCATACATGGAATTCGTCATTCCAACACGATCCCATTGTCATTTTGCTAAACGTTCGTAATCTGCTAAATTCATAATGGTCGATCCATTGGTAGGTCAGTGGTCTCGTAATAGAATCGTGGTACTGATCAAAGGAACTGTCAAAATTTTAGCAAATTACGCATACGTCAGTCTTTCATTTGTCATTATGTACGAGATTACCATTTAAAGCCATTTCTTTCAATGGAGTGTCAGTGGTTGACCATTGGAAAGTCATAATGACGTCATTATATTAGTAGATTACAAAACTTGTCAAAATCAACAATTATGAAATCAATGACAGATCATTCTGACACTATTGTAATAGCAGACTTGAGGCCCTGATCGATCGACCCGTGCGGCTGTTATTACGTAGCCACGAGGAGCTCGTGGCTACGTAACTTCCTTCCCTTCCTTAGGCTTCTGGACTTTGTAGTTAATGTAAGTTTAAATTCGCCAACATGTCTTCAGCAAGCGTGGTGATCAATGCTCGTGCCTTCTCTGTTTGAGAAGAGGCCGTTGTCCTGCTGTAGGACAATAATAGGCTGGTAGTAAGGTACTGTGGTAGAGGATTTGAAAGTCGTGGAGGCTCTTTGATTGCACCATAAATTTGACATATCGCTGACCAAGCAAATTTGACGACATGACCTCAATTTATTCTAGGAACGTGATTTGTTATCGAAGTTGCAAAGAATGCAAGCGATGCAATTTTGCAGTACTTATTACTTTATTGTCACAATCTTATTAGAGTGAGTATTGTATTTATTATTGTTCTAGCGAACAGATAATAAACGAGCGACCCTTACAATAGTCGCATATGATGTGTAACATCTGATATCTCACCTTATTTATTTCTCTGTGGCAAAAGCACTTTCTAGTTCCAAACCTAACCGCAACATTTAAGGCGAAAGCGTCAGGGTAGCCAGCGAAATTCAAATTTTCTTAGGTTTTTGGCAATTCGCAGGCCAGTATTAGTTTTTATGTTGATCTGAATATGATTCGCGACCGTAATAAATCTGTATCTATAGATCTTTAATCATTAAAATTATCAATAAGTACTCTTTATTATAAGTTCATATACAGGGTGTTTGGTGCATCGTGTGCCAAATTGAAATGGTCGACTGGGGGGGTCACCTTCTATCCTTTCAGACCCCTAAACACTTCTCATGCCCTGTGGCTTTTTTTTCATCGACTTTTTATTTTTTTATAAAAAAAATACCCAAATTTTGCATTCAATTTCAAAATAAAAAAAAAAGTGTAAGTCGTAGACTCTGAATTTTAATTTTATTTAGACGTGTATTGTATTACAGTACTTTTAAATTCAAAATTAGTGACATTAGCCTTCCAGTTTTTTTTTAATTTACTCGCAAAGTTTCGGACTTCAATTAAAGCTGTCCATGTTACAGCTATTTACATGGCTATAAAAAAAAAACCAAAAGCGACCGGGATCTTCCAACTCCCTCAAAAACTCTCTAGTCTATCCTCTTGCTAGTGATGTGCCACATGCCATAAAAATCTTTTTACAACTTTGTGAATTCGCTAGAATTGTGAATCGAGTCACAAAATACTAAATTTGAAATTATGATTTAAAAAAATATTTTTACTTAAATTATACCTCAAGAACTCATTTAATCTGTTATCTCACTCTTGTAAGGTAAAATCTGTCTCGTATCTCTCTTTTTTGGGGGGGACGGTTACTAGAAATAAAAAATAATTGCATTTTTAACATTTATTTAATCATTTTTTACATATTCTGCTCAAATTGTTGGCCGCTATTGCGAATGCAGGCCCGACATCTATTTCGTATTTCCACAGTTGTTGTACGAAGTCGTATTTCCTCCTTAATTTAATTAAACGCCGTTTCAATGCGTTGAAGTAGTACCTCCCTAGTCGGAACCTCCGTGGCGTATACCAGCTCTTTGGCACGTCCCCAGACATAAAAATCTAGCGGAGTTAGGTCTGGGGAACGTGCCGGCCATGCAATAGGGCCATCGCGACCAATCCACGCATTGGGGAACACATCGTCAAGATATTCCCTCACAGTCAAACGCCAATGCGCGGGACAGCCGTCATGCTGGAATACTTTGGGAACATTTTCATTAAATACGGGCACCTCGGACACTAATTCGGGCAGGTCATTTTGAAGGAACTCCAAATAGTTATCGCCATTGAGGTTATCGGGCAGGTAATGCGGTCTAACTACCTGATTCCCAATCACTCCTGCCCAAACGTTTACACTAAACCTCCTTTGAAAAGATTTCTGCCTTTTAACATGTGGGTTTTCCGTTTTGTTTGTCCAGTGATGCAGATTGTGAAGATTGAGGATCCCTTCTTTGGTAAATTTGGATTCATCCGTCCACAATATTCTTTTTAAGAAATTAGGATCATCCACATCCGTGTGTAACATAAACCGACAGAATGCCACTCGTCTGTCAAAGTCGCCACCCTCAAGACCTACAAACAAAGAACTCTTTTAAATTCCTGTTGAGCAGTAAATAATTGCAAAATGAGATTTTTAATGACCGGCGGCGTCGGACCGTTTGTATGGGCTGGTTCACTACCTGGAAGTAGTGACGTCATACCCATTACCTGCTACACAAAGGCATCGTCAAACAAAGTGTGTACGGGTTTAAAGTTAGTTCAAAATTACGTACCTTGCACCGGAGTGTAGTGGAATGGATGTTTTTCGTTTTGCTGAAGAACTTTCCACACTTTCCATATTGAAATATCAAGATGTGCTGCCACATTTCTGATGCTTCTTGTAGGGTCTTCCTCAAAAAGTGCCAGTATTCTCTCGTCCACTTCAACATTATGTCGCACAATATGGCCCCTTGGTTCATGAAAAGTGACACTGCCAGTCTCGCGTATGCGTCGGTATGTGTCTTGGAAGACTCTGCGGCCAGGTAGTCGTCTACCAGGAAAACGTTCCTGGTAAATTCGTTGCGCTGCACGAGCGACACCATTGGCGGCTCCATAAGCCATCATGATGTCAGCATATTCCTCGTTAGAGAACGTCGCCATTGCAACAACAAAAAATCAACAAAGTTTAACAATAACACCAAAAGTTAAAACGTAACAAAAACCAACAAAACTCAACAAAACAAAGTAACAAAATGAAAAAATCGCGGAGTACGGTGAACTAACACACACGTCAGGTAGCAGAGGCAGTGATGTCTCGACTGACTGACGAATGACGGATTGACGGCGTCGCCGCGTCGGTGGCAGTTCGTCGTTTGTTCAAACTAGTTTAGGTACGCTATGCAAGAAAGATAGAGATAGAAGATAGATTTTACTTCGCGAGAGTGAGAAAACAAATTTTACCTGTTACTTAAGTAACAATTACGCAAAAAACAATTATTCTAGCTAATTTACAAAGTTGTAAAAAGATTTTTATGGCACGTGGCACATCACTAGCAAGAGGATAGACTAGAGAGTTTTTGAGGGAGTTGGAAGATCCCGGTCGCTTTTGGTTTTTTTTTTATAGCCATGTAAATAGCTGTAACATGGACAGCTTTAATTGAAATCCGAAACTTTGCGAGTAAATTAAAAAAAAACTAGATGGCTAATGTCACTAATTTTTAATTTAAAAGTACTGTAATACAATACACATCTAAATAAAATTAAAATTCAGAGTCTACGACTTACACATTTTTTTAATTTTGTAATTGAATGCAAAATTTGGGTATTTTTTTTATAAAAAAATAAAAAGTCGATGAAAAAAAAGCCACAGGGCATGAGAAGTGTTTAGGGGTCTGAAAGGATAGAAGGTGACCCCCCCAGTCGACCATTTCAATTTGGCACACGATGCACCAAACACCCTGTATAATAATAATGAATGACTGTTTCATGAAATTTTGACTTTTAAGGATTACATAACTTAAGGAGTTGTATTACTGATTGCATTGCATCCAGACACTAAGATGTAGATTGCAAAAATCGTACGAAAATTTGAATTTCGCGGGCTACCTTAGCGCTTTCACCTTAAAGGTACGGCAACATTTCAATCCATCACTCGAAAAATATTTTCTCTTCCTGTTACACATTTCGCGTCACTTCCATCCCTTTTCACGAAATCGCTCCGACAGACTGCAGGAAAGCGAGAAGAAAGATATTACATATTACACATAAAAAATTCCTGCAGACATCTGGTCGTGACCTAGATAGCGCTCAGTATAAAGTTAACCTTTAGAAAGGTAATTATTGAAATAAAAACTTCGTTAGAGAACACATGCGCTGTTTCTGAACAATGAACGAAACTGAACCATCACACTCGGGTCGGTGACGCTGAATCGTTTACACTCGGCTCCAGTCGGTAGGTGACGCTGAGTCGCGTTTACTCGGCGCAAAATCGCGTGTACTCGGCTCACTTCCGTCGTGTGTTAGCACAAACATTTGACACCTTCTTTTTTTTTGTAAAAATAATATTCAAGTGTAATTATTACTAAACAGTACCTAGTTGCTAATTAAGTGTTTAAGTAGATACAGTGTTAAGCTAAAATTATGGTAAAAGCGTGCAAATGCAAGTTTATGAAACATTTGGATTAAAGTTGTGGAGCATTGAATATTTTCAAGCCAATTACTTACACGTAAGTACCTTTGCAAAAGGTTTAGTAACAATAAAACTAACTACCTTACTATTCACGTAAAGGCTCCAGCAGACAGGCGCGACGCGACTCTGGTAGAACAATTTCCATGAAGTTATCAAAGAAATTGTTGATATCTGTTGGTGTAGGTGAAAAAATTATCAACTGTCCCATACAAAAGTTCAATATAACCCAAATGTATGGGACGACTGATTAGATATTTATTCTCGATTACGATGTTGGTCCCATGGAGAACGTAGTTCAGTTTGATGGTCTGTATCATACACTATACCGACCATATCAAGGCCACGTCGCAGCCACACACAACATCAGCAAGACTGCCCACCAGCGGCCGCGGACACATCGCAAACAACGATCTATTTGTCTGCAAAATAATTCACAATTTATAGTTTTTCGATTGAAACACACATCGATAACAATTTTTTTTTGTTTGAATGAATACCTTTAAATTTTTCTTATCATTGGTTCCACATTAAAAGTTGTACATAATGAGGACCATGACCCCTTTTTATGTTTTCAGTAATTTTAATTACTTGTTGTAAAACCTTTAACGAATAATTGTATTTATTTTTTTGGAAATTTCTCTTCATTGATCTGTATAGTGTTGCAACGAATAGTATATTCGGTACCAGGCCAAATACCGAATATTAGGCCCGGTGTGTGGCCGAATAGCCGAATAATTTATTTTTTCGTTTATTTTCTTCAATAACTTTAAAAACATTTATTTTAAAATTATAGAAAAAATATATTTGAGACTCTCACAGTAAACCCTTGCCCCCCAAAATTGACCTCTATATTCAAAATTCATTTATTTACGTTAGACGTCCGTGTTCACAGAAATACATATACGTGTACCAAATTTCAACTTAATCGGACAGACGGACAGACAGACACACGAGTGTTCTATAAGGGTTTCGTTTTTTCCTTTTGAGTTACGGAACCCTAAAAATACAAAATCTTAGTTATCTGACCATTACGTCATTACATTACCAACGGTCTTTTTTACAAAAAATAAAATATTGATATCGTCGCTATTTTGTATGCATCGGCTGCATCGAAAGGGGTAGTAGTCAGGTTTCACCCTTCACACGAGAATTCGGTGACTTTGGCGTGGACTGAATTATGCGCAAGGGTGCAAGCCAGAAAATATGCATGGCTATCGTAAACATTGTATTTATTTATTTACGTAAATCTTACCTACAACTACCATTACAGATCTGCGATCCAATGCGATAGAGTGGCCTTACATTCTAAATCCTTAATCTACATCCTATAAAATTACATACTATATCGTAGATCTCAACCTAAATCTAAATAACATATTATATACAATGCAACTTTTGCGAATTCTGTCAAGTTGCACCATAATACATCAACCCTCTCGTGAACCTCATTCACCACACGTATGGCTCTAGTGAGAGGAGTTCTCGCCAGTAGGTTGGTTCTGGCTGCAGGCACAGCAAGCAGGTGCGGGCGTCGCCTCCTCCACACGTACCGGTCTGACACGCAAAGTTCCAGGTGCCGCAGCACTCCCGGGATATGCGCCCCGCCACGCAGTAGCTTCACTACATACGCTGCGAGTGCAAAGTCCCGTCGCACCTTCAACGCGTTGTACCTTACCATACCCAGTACATGTAGTGTAGGGTGCATTAAGGGGTACAATGGATATACCCCATACAGCTTGAAATACAAGTGTCTTGTGAACTTATTTTGGACACGTTCCAACATGACACTATATTTCGCCTCATGAGGAGCCCATATGACTGCACAATGTTCAAAGTGACTCCTGACTAATGCTTCATACAACACCTTGAGTGTCGTGATGTTGGTTAAATCCTGAGCCTGCCTGAGTACGAAACCTAGGTTTCTGTATGCCTTCGTACATATCTTATTGATATGCTCACGGAAGTTTAGTACCTGAGTGAAGATTACCCCTAAGTCTCGTACCTGAGATACTCGTTGCTTCGGCGTATCCTCAGCCTTGTATTGACAATACAATGGAGTCCGGGCGCGAGTGAACGACATCACCGAGCATTTGGCTATATGTGAATGAAGTTTGTTGCTGATGCTCCACTCGCAGGCGTTCACAATCCGAGTGATCCCTAACCTCGAGCAGCAATTTCTGGTCATCTGCAAACAATAAACAAGTCCCATGTCTGACGACTTCCGATAAATCATTTATCAATATAATAAACTCGAGAGGTCCTACATTGCTGCCCTGGCTCACGCCGAACCTAGTGTAATACGGTTTAGATTCACAGCCATTGTAATCTACATATTGCTGGCGATCCTTGATTTAGCTAGCGAAGAACTGTAGCAGAGGCAGTGTACATCTAATTTTGGCAAGCTTCCTTAATAAGACGTCATTATCAACCGTATCGAACGCCTTTTTAAAGTCGAAGTACGCAGCATCTACCTGTACTCCAGAACCACTCTACTGACGGTACCACCTGTACCATAAAGTTGAGTAGGTTAGTGGTCGTGCTGCGTCCCAGCCGGAACCCATGTTGTGCGTCTGATACGCGCGCGCACTTATCCCTGCACGGAGCGCTGCATAGCTGACTCCAGTACTTTATCAGGCGTCGATAGTACAGCTACCGGACCAGGTTTTCCTTTAGGGACCAGAATAACGTGGGTGTAGTTTTATGACACTAAATTTTGTTTTTATAGAGCCCGTAAAGAGGTTTTAACTAGGTTTTAGTGCAATTTTTTATAATCCATATGGGATTTTGATATTACAACAATTATATGAGAATATTTACATTATAATTTACTTTTGTAAGATTTTGTAGCAGGTAGTTAGAGGATTTGATTGTTGTAGGTAGAGCACACGCGATGAGATGCGTTTGCAGAGCGGTTCGACATCGGATGGGTGATCAAAAGAATTGTTATTTCGAATTGCTCCGTACTGTAGGTAATGGGGACGTTCATAAACTGAGATGAAAAAAGATATTATAATTACTCGTCAGCCGTTTCTTGCATTTTGGTTAAGTAGGTAGGTGTTGTAAATGTAAATGGGTTGTGTGAGGTCAGATAGGCAGGCGCTCCATATAAAATACTGGGATTCAACTGCAACCGGTTAGACTGGAAGCCGAACCCAGCATAAGGCGATTAGTTACACTTTGAACGATCAACTCATTAGCAGGCTAAATAGCATAAGAGATTTAGGGGTAATCATAGACAGCAAGCTTCTGTTTGATCAACAGTAAATAGCATAGTTACAAAGGCATCCAAAGCTCTGGGCTTTATACTACGGACCACGGCCTGTTTCCGATCTCTTAAACCGGTTAAAATTTTGTATTGTTCTTTCGTGCGTAGCCATTTAGAATACGCGTCTCAAGTTTGGAACCCGCAGTATGAGGTTTATAAGTCCCGTATTGAAGGCGTCCAAAGAAAATTTCTACGCTATTTAGATTATAGGGCACAGCAATACTCAGTTGACTACGAGCACCGCTGCAAACCGTACCACTTCCTTCCTCTGGAGATGAGACGTCATATTGGAGACATGAGTCTACTATTGGGTATCGCAAATGGCCACATTGACTGTCCTGAACTCGTTGCTAATTTGTCATTACGCACGAATCTGATGGGATTACGTCGGCGACCAATATTAAATGTTCCTTTCGCAATGACTAATTATACGCGTAATGTTTTTTTAATAAGAAGTGCACTTAGTTTCAATGGGCTTCCTAAGGACCTTAATGTCGACTTGTTCTGCACCAGTGTGGCGACCTTAAGACGGCTTTTGGCACAGTTATTTTTCAAGGATAGTTAACTTGTCTGCTACTCTCTTTACTAAATAACTTATTATTAACTTGTATGTACTTTCTTTTTATCGACTTTTTTTAACTATATGTGGAGGCTTGTAATTAGCTATTTGTTAATATTACATTCTTTATGTCATTGGTTTGTTAGTCTGTAAGCCTTCTATAAAATAAAATAAATAAGGCGCTTTTTCCTATAAATATATGTTAAAGTTAGTGAAGACAATTTTAAGTTACTTTTACGAAAAGGATGATTCAAAAAGTTAATGTTGTTGGAAAGAGATCTCCCAGATGTGTATTAACAATGAGTGTCCCACATTCTTGGGCTATTTTTCTTTCTCATGTCAAGAAATAACGAAATATTTTATAAGTTATAAGTAGGTAATTACCAACATTACGCCAATGTACTATAACAGTCAGAAGTCGACTAGCAATCTCACAAAACTATGGCATAGCAATATCAGTTGTACTTATGACCTTCTTCTATAAGAACGTTTGACATTACTACACACTGGCAACTTTAGCAGCCCGTATAGCGCAGGCGATAATGGTCATTGCGGTGTAAGTGGACTAATAGTTGGACCAACACTCTCTATGTATTTTAACCGAAAAAGGAGGTTCTCTATTCGACCCGTATGTATGTTTGTATGTCCACAATTTTCTCAAAAACTGATGAACCAATTTTGATTATTATTTATACTTACTATCGTAATCTACATACTTTCAGGAAGGTTTTAGTATATAATACATTAGGTAATTATTCTTATGTACGAAGTTATATGCATAAATGTACTGTATATCCGGCATTTCTATGCGGATTTTGATGATTTTTCTTTTCGTTCGTCTTGTTATATTAGTTCCATTTTTGAGCTGTATGTATGTATATTTTGGGCCAAGATGCTCTTAATTTCAATTTGAAAAAAAAAATTGAATTTGAATATTCAGCTAAAAATGGAAAGATAAATTTACTTCAAAAAAAGTAAAAACCGACTTCAAAAACCTAAAACGAATAAAATAACTTTCATACAAAACTTAACAGCTTCTGAAGTCGGTGTCTTCAGTTCTTTAATGCACTAATAGCATGGCACGACTTCAAAAGCTGTTATGTTTTTTATGAAAGTTATTTTATTCGTTTTAGGTAATGTGTCTATGTCTTTTATAATGCGCACAGCAAAAAGTGGAACTCACTACCTGCGTCTGTTTCCGAGCGCATACAACCCTAATCTCTTCAAAGTGAGAGTGAACAGGCTTCTTTTGGGTAAGCTCACTCCATCGTCGACTTTGTCTCTGTCACCTCCGACCTAGACTAGAGTCAAGAGCAAACCCTTTTGAAGTTGGTTTTTACTTTTTGTAAAGTAAATATTTTAAATGATTTTTAATCGACTTCAAAAAAAAAGGAGGTTATCAATTCGACACGTATGTATGTAATATTATTGGAACTGCAATATATTCACATACGATAATCTATTAGGGCTTCCAAACAGATATACAAAATTTTATAAGTATACTTATATGTATGAATGTTTGTCCACGCATTTCTCCGAAACTATTAATGGAATCGAGACCATTTTCTTTTCTTGACTTAGAACAGTGCAAGTTTCATCAAAATCGGTTCAGTAGTTTTCGTGATAATAGACTATACGTGTAAGTGTGACGGCCTGGCTTATTGATACGAGCTAGGTGTGGTGTCAAACGAAAAACATAATAAAACCTAGGTCAAATTCTAGTGCAATATTTATAACAAAACTATTAACTACTTATTAGAAACAAATATCCCAGTTTTAACTAAAAACTAAAAATTACTACCTAAATAAAAAAAAAAAATTAAAAAAATTTAAATCGAGTTCAAAAATAAATTAAGTCAAAATTATGAAATAACTTTAATTTCGGAAGTCAGTGTCATAAAAATAAAATACAGATCACAAGACACCGATTTCCGAAATTAAAGTTATTTCATAATTTTGAGTTAATTTCTTTTTGAACTCGATTTTTTTTTGTTGTTAAATAGTTTGGAGCCAGGGCGGCCACAAAAATGATTTCATCATTCCAGTTTTGCCAACCTTGTTACTTTGAACCACTAAGAACAGGTGTTTCGCGAACCTCAGTATTTCGACACGTATGATTGATGAGTTAAACACTCATGTATGTAATTGTTATTAATGAAACGATAAATTGTAAATTCTGCTCGACTTACGTTTTAGAAAGTATATCAGTAGGACAATGTCAGTATTGTTTGTGATTCCATCTGATTGCAAATAATAACAGCCGCACGGGTCGATCGATCTGGTTAAGCTACGCTTACCGCGGTCGGTCCATGGATGGGTGAACATCTTTACATACTGAGACCCCGAGCCTTGAAAAGAACGTTAAACCGTTGGTCCCGGCTGTCATTTGTGGATCTGTGACAGTCGTTACAGGTCGTCAGAAGCCCGAAAGTCTGACAACCAGTCTTACTCTTACCAAGGTAACTGGTTTGTGGAGGTCAGATAGGCAGTCGCTCCATGTAAAATACTGGTATTCAGCTGCATCCGGTTAGACTGGAAGCCGACCCAAACATAGTTGGGAAAAGGCTAGGCAGATGAGATGACTAAGTTAAACGCAGTAGGTAATTAAGTCTTAGTTAGGTACTTACACAGTACTTTTTAAGCAGGCACTTGTTCTTCTTCTCTCGTATCGGTACCAACTTACGAAGAATACCTCATGCCGTGTCCAAATACTGTCTACCTCTTTAAGGAACACTAGAGTGATATTTTTAGGTACTAGTAGAAATCTTGCTGAGACGTGGACGCTGCGTGACATCGCGAAGAAGAAGATAGACGTTCTGGAAAAGTAGTGCTGGACAAGAATATTTGGGGTATCGTTGATCCAAACGCTCATTCTAAAATACGTCGGACACGTCTCGAGGCGTGAGGGTGACCCATAGAGCACCTTGTAGTGCCGGATAGAGTGGAAGGCACTAGACCACGCGGCCGCTCACCCGTGAGATGGACTGATCAAATTAAACATGCAGTGGGCGATCCCTTGTATGAGTGCACTAAAAACACCAATAATCGGAATAGATGGCGAGAAATCCTGAGGTGAATCACATCAGCCCCTGCACAAGAAACTACAAACTATGAAGACCACGACCGCTCTGACGGGAGTGCGACGAAGAAGAACAAGAGAAATCCGGCCGATGCCCTTTGCAAACTAGAACAATACTCTTCTTCTACATACTATCTACCACCAAAAAAGCATCTTCCTGCAGGGTGGCTTTTCGTGATCTACTTACTAAGTCCTTAAACCGTCTCCGGACCCAACCTCGGCGGAACGGCAGCAGAGTGTGGTTGTAGAGCTGTGCCGAAAACTAAGCTCCACCTCCTATCCTGTCTTCAGTGTCCCACAAAATGCAGTCAAAGTGGTCTCTGTGCTGCCACCGACGAGGTCGTGGATGTGGCGAAGCTAATCTTAGTTCGCGTATCTCTGACGACACCATCTCAGCCCATATCAATTCCTATCACTTGCCATCATAATTATTTGCAATACCCGCGAATTCCTATCACATTCCACCCACTGCCAGTCGGAACACGTAATCTATGCACATCACGACCTACTAACCCTCACGGTGATTTACATAACTATCTATTATATAAACAGTTCAAATATTTAGTTGTACTGACTTGACCACGCGACATCGCTCGCCTTTTATTGCATAGCTAAATAAATGTTTGTATAGTATTTCTTAATGGTTTTTGGAGAAAAAGATTTTATTTAGAGATGGGCAATTCTTGTGATAGATTTATCTCCCATTTCGTGTTATTCTACATCTATTATACCTACCTTATGAATGATACATATATGTTTACGTTAAGGGGCTGGTTCCGGTTGTCATTTATAAATCTCGGGTCGTCAGAAGCCCGAATATCTGACAACCAGTCTTACCAAGGAGTATCGTATTAAGCAGTAACTGGGTTGTGGAGGTCAGATAGACAGTCGCCCCATGTAAAATACTGGTATTCAGCTGCAACCGGTAAGACTGGAAGCCGACCCCAAAATAGTTAGGAGAAGTCTAGGGCGGATGATGAAGATACATCTACACAATTATTTGATATGATATAGTCGATTTGGCATCAACCGAGCACAAAGCTAGTGTCCAGGCCACAAAACGTAATCCTAACTCTAAACTAATATTATAAATGCGAAAATAAGTTTTTTGTTCGATACCTTTTCACGCCTAAACCACTAAACCGATCATACTGAAATTTTGCAAATACGTTGTCAGGTGTACAGAGACACCATTCATCCCGAAAAAAAGTACGGTTCCCGAGGAAAACAACAATAACGTTCTTATGATAATAGATGGCGCCACGTGTCTTTCGATTCATGATTGAATTATATTATTATAAAAACTTTAGTGGTGTGATAACAGGAGTTTTTTTTTTTTTAATTTAAGTAAGTACCGAATACATTTTGCGAGTCTAGAGTATCGATAGACCGGTTTTTCATCCTCCAAACTATCTAACTAACTAATATTATAAATGCGAAACTGTGTTTGTTTGTTGATTACGCTTTTACGCTAAAACGACTGAACGGATTTGGATGAAATTTGGCACATGGGTAGACCATGACCTGGAGAAGGACATAGGATACTATTCATCCTGGATCGCAGACGAAGTCGCGGGCACCAGCTGGTAACATATAAATTTGCCTGTTTTTAATTCGGTAATCGAACCGAAACCCCCATGCTTAGGCGCGTCGCTCACTGGTAAGTCGAGGCGAGGTAGCGGCGGCATGACATCGCGGCACGGTAGCGTGGAAAATGCCGAAAAAACAAAAAAAAAAATCCGTTTTTTCGGAAAGAAACAGCTTTCTTTCGAATGGTATCAATCACTCTTGATGTAAGTATTGAAAAGTTGAAAAAAAAAACAATATGTTTTTTCATGAAAAAACAAATTTCGATCCCTTTATAAAAACAATTAAGGGACGAGAGTATATTGGGACTAACTGTATGATCAGATAATATGAACGTAAACGAGGCAAATAATAATTTATTACAACATAATTCCATATAAGTACAATCGTTAGTGAAACTATGTGCCTACTTAATATAGATGAAGGAGTATGTCAGGATCGAAGCAGGTGGCGTTCCGTAATTTCTAATACATAAGTACTAATAACATGTTCTTGTTGTTACAGAAAAATGCAATAAAAAGAAACTGCTAAAGCAAAAAAAAACCAAGATGGCTGCCCCCCAGCTGATTTCTGTCAGTGACGCCATCAACGAGAATTTAGTGAAAAATGACAAGGAAATTAATTATTGTGCCCAGTGCATCGATAGTGTGGACGAGAATATGAACAATAAATATGAAGACATGACTGAAATACAGAAGTTTTATAATGGGAAGAATGTTCTGATTACTGGTGCTACAGGTAAGACAATCCTGCTGTATATTAAATATCTGGTTTTTAAATCTGGCTCTTGTGATACAGGAACACCTATTACAAGAATAGCCCTTATTCTTGTAATAGGTGTTCCTGTATCACAAATGTTTGTGACTTTGAAGTGCACATATAAAGAAATTTCCCATCCAGGACAAACATTTGTGTGCATGAATATGTCTGTTGGTCCTGACTCTGGGTGTAATTATCTATATAAGTATGTATTTACAAAAAAAAAGTAGTATATGTAGTATATCAGTTATCTGGTTTTGGTTTCCATAGTACAAGCTCTGCTTAGTTTGGGATCAGATGACCGTGTGTGAAAATCAGGATATTATCTATTTAAAAAAATTTTTGCTGACAGATCTCATGTTAGTTGTTCGTGGTTGGACCAAAATAATAACATCCAATTATATAGGCTAATCGGACCTAGTTATGCAGAAAGCAGCCATATGGCACTTTTTCAAAAATGAATTATAAACACAGTCATACTAATTTCGACATACATGATTTTTTACAAAAACAGCTATGTCGATATCTCTATTTATCACGGAGATATGAGCCGTCAAATGCAGCCTTGTCCATACATCCGTAATTCCGTAATGCCACCATCGACAGAAAAATGCTTATAATGCTGTTTGTACTTTTCCCGTCATGGCTGCTTTCTGCATAACACGGTCCAATTGCCATCAGATTTTACGAGCATTATAGTACGACGACGACGTTGAAAGGTTCCATCGTTTATCTTCGGAAACACCGAAGTATAGCGAATAAAATGTTACCAATAGAATTTGATTTAAGGCGAAAGCGTCAAGGTAGCCCGCGAAATTCAATTTTTCTTAGGTTTTTTGCAATTTACAAGTCTAGTATTAGATTATACGTTGATCAAAATATAATTTGCGGTCGTAACAAGTATCTATTTAAATAATTAGAATCATTAACGTGAACAATACAACTCTTTAAGACCAGGTAACCCTAATAAATGACTAGTTCATGAAATCTTGACATTTCAGGATTATTACTGATTATAATGATTATAATTCTGTATATACATATTTGTGACGTCCGCAAATCATACTTTATTTAACATACAACTTAATACTGACTTGAAAATTGCAAAAAAATCTAAGAAAATTTGAATTTCGCGGGCTACTCTGACGCTTCCCCCTTAAGGTAATAATTTTTACAATATGGAAGTTATTATAATAATAACCTGGGACATTATTCTCACACGGTCATCTGATCCCAAACGAAGCAGAGCTTGTACTATGGAAACCAGATAACTGATATACTACATATACTACTTTTTTTTTTTTTTGTAAATACATACTTATATAGATAGTTATACCCAGACTCAGAACAAACAGACATGTTCATGCACACAAATGTTTGTCCTGGATGGGAATCGAACCCACGACCTGCGATATGATAGGTGGAATCTTAACCAACCACGCCAACTGTCAATAATATTTTACAATATGGAAGTTATTATGATCAGTTGAAAAAAATAACGGACAGTAATATTAATTTTACGGCGCTTGGTAAATCGGTGAGACAGTAAAACATGATGAACAGTAATAAAAAGAATAGATCGGTTTTTTCATCCTCAGTGTCAGTACAAAAAATACTCAAATATGTAATAAATGAATGGCCAGTAAAAATGTTGGAATGGACAGTTCGATAAATAGTACGGTAGTTAGTTAGGTTAGGTTGAAACTGTGACCAACCGCGCGCGAGCCGAGCAAGCGGTGCCGCGGTAGCGGCCGGCGAGCGCTACTTCCATGTTAGACTAATTCCGATTTGTTAACTGCCCGTTCAGTCATTCTATTGCTTGTTTATTTTAATTTTTGTTATGAATAATAATAATAATAATATTCTAGGACATTTCACACACGGTCATCCGATTCCAAACTAAGCAGAGCTTGTACTATTTTTTATTTTATTTTTATTTATTTATTTATTTAGTTCAGACATCAATATGGTCCATTTTGCTAGTAAAGTACCTTATCACTAGTGTTAGTAGTACACAGACAGAAGGAGAAGAATAGTAGTTGACTGAGGCAGGATGTGCAGAGAACGATAAAGCAAGAAATATGCTACCTGACCATTCTCCACACATAGTGCCTCAGAAAAGGGGAGTAAGGACTCTCCACCACAGTTTTCAGGATTCTATTGTCACTGACCCGCGTTCTACGCATCAGTGATGCGACTTTTTTGCGAATCACTGCATGGAAGCCGTCAGTTCGGTTCTGAGCAAACAACTCCGATGCGCTACAGAAACGGGGCAGCTTTAACAGCATCCTAAAAATATTATTGTATAGGATGCGTAAGACATCTAGCGATATTTTGGTGTAGCTGACCCACAGACCCCCCGTGTACAGACCCTGACAAAACGCCTTGAACAGGGTGATCTTGACTTGGTCCGCACAACGAGAGAACCTACGGGCCAACATGTTCCCTCGGACCGCCAGTGCCCTACGCTCCCTTTCGATGTCTACATTATCTTTAAGGTCGTCGGTAAGTATGTGCCCCAAGTACTTAAATTGGTGGACTTTATTTATGCTCATACCATTCAGAGAAAAACTAGGTTCATGATTAGGGCACTTACCAGGTATTCACATTTACGGACATTGTACACAAGGCCGTGCAAAGCAGCATACTCCTCGCAGACCTTCAACATTTCTCTGATAGATCCCTCAGTCGGGCCCAGCAGCACCATGTCGTCCGCGTAGCTGATGCTGTTAATACTAACACCACCAACCCGGCAGCCGACACGCATACTACTGAGCTCGACTATGAGATCATTAATATAAAGGTTAAAGAGCCGTGGAGACGTCAGCCCCCCCTGTCTCACACCGCACTCCAACCCATATGACTCAGAGAACGCTCCGGCCCACTTTACACAGTTCGTTTGGTTCGCATACCAATACTGCATGAGCTTTAGCACTGATGCCGGTACATTCCTGTCACCCAGCTTTCTCCAGAGCACATCATATGACACCAGGTCGAAGGCTCTGGAGAGATCCAGGAAGCAGGCATACACCGGCGTTTTTCGGTCTGTGTAATATTGAACAGTATTCTTCAAACTTAGCACAGCACTTTCGGTTGAAAGCTCAGGTTGAAAACCAAACTGTGCATCGTGCAGCCACAAATACTTCTTCAGGCACGAATCAAGCATACTGTCCAATACTTTAGCCGCTGTGGTTGCAAGGGAGATAGGACGGTAATTTCCCCTGTCCGAGATATCTCCTGTCCTGTTTTTTACTATAGGTACTACAGTAGTTTGCATCAGCTTAGCAGGTAAGTGAGAGTGACTGAGGCACATTGTGTAAAACCAGGACATGACCCTCGGCAGGTGACCTCCCGCATGTTTGAAATGCTCGATGCTGAGTCCGTCGTGGCCAGGCGATTTACCTCTGCACATTCCTTGAATGACAGAACTAACTTGTTTAGCCGAAAAAAGTGTGAGTGGCTCCGCCCCCCCACGGTCGGACTCAGCATCTATCATTGCAACTGCAGGGCCCAGTGGAGATTGCACTTTAAAATGTTTCATAAACATATTTGCAATTCCCCCCGGGTCATTGGTCCCTCCTACGCTCACCGGTAGACCAGGCCTAGTCTCCAATTTACGGGTCGACGCCCAAAATTTACTAAAATTTTTCGTTGCTCTTTCCTTTACTATGTTGTCCATTTTGACCTGTTCTTCGTTTTTTTGGCACCATTTCAGGCGTCCCTTGAAGATTTTACGAGTCTCACACATCTCTTCAAAAGCTACTCCACTATTTGGTCTCCCGTGTCTAACCCATTCCTTGAATTTAATCCTGGCCTCACGGTGAGCGTCACGGATATGGCTGTTCCATCCGCAGACCACTTTACCTCTCCTTGGCCTAGACTCTCCCACCACATTAGTTTGCTCGGCAGCGTCCCGTAAAATACTTATAATTTTACCATATCGGTCGTCCAAGACATATATATGTTCTACTGAGTTGCATGAGCCATAGCTACACTCTGCGAATTCAGATGGAAAATCAATGTCACGAAGCCTATAATTACACCAGTCCTTTTAACATTTGATCTGAGATTCGTCCCTTTCGCCCCAAATAACTCTAGAGCGCGGCGTATTCTGTGTTATTAATTTAGACCTTACTATATTCAGGTCACACTCAACGTACAATGGCAAGTGATCTGACATATATACTATGGAAACCAGATAACTGATATGAATAATTTTTATTTAGTCTACTGCTCAGTTTTTACTTCTGAATTTGTTAGTAAACATGCATTTTGTAATGTTTAACTTACCAAAACTACAATAAACAACTGCCGCTTTAAATCAGAGCCATTGATTTATTGCATAAATTACTTCCACCACCACCTACCACCTAAATTATTATAGACTAGCTGTTTCCCGCGACTTCGTCTGCGATCCAGGATGAAAAGTAGCCTATGCCCTTTTCCAGGTCACGGTCTACTCATGTGCCAAATTTCATCCAAATCCGTTCAGCCGTTTTAGCGTGAAAACGTAGCAAACAAACTCACTTTTGCATTTAATTTGACAGGCCAGCTGGCGATACCGCCTATCATGTCGCAGGTCGTGGGTTCGATTCCCATCCAGGACAAACATTTGTGTGCATGAAAAATAGTGTATTTAGTATATCACAGCTCTGCTTAGTTTGGGATCAGATGACCGTGTGTGAAATGTCCCGGGATATTATTATTAATATTATTTTAGAGGATTAGGATTGAGGCACTAATTCTCAATCCCTTATTGGACCCACATATTTGAGTAGCGGAACATCATGCGAGTCAGTTGAACTGTGAACTAACTACTGCGATTTCGCTGCTATGGTATCGCGGCGGTGTGATACCCGTCTAAATCCGGCAAAGTTCGGTTTTTCCATAGAAAAACGATGTCGTAGCGCATCTTTTTAGAAAACGGGTCTTACGGGTTTACGGCTTAATTCTCAAACGCAACACAACGTCACTGAGTCGCATGATTTGTGTTGTGGTAGAAATACTTAAAAACACCTTAAAGTTGTGTCTTTAGTGAAATGTAGATTAGAGTTCCTTTTTAACGACCCCCAAAGGCAAAGTTACATAATTCATCATATATCATCATAGGGTTCACGGGCTATTTGTATTAAGCGACATCCTGGCGGATATTGAGTTATAATCATATCTACCTGCATTAAAAAGTGAAAAACGTCAAAAACAGAGATAGACACTATTGATACACTCTTCTAGTCCACTGGTTATGTCGATAAAAATGTAAAATAAACTACCTGACGTACTCAGAAACGAGGCAAATATTTCTGTTTTTACAAATAAATTAAAAAAATATTACTACGCAAATGTTATTATAGCATAAATGAATATTTGACTGACAAATCTATAGAACTGACTTAATAATATAAATTGACAAAAATCTTAGATTAAATTAATAAAATGTTACCATAAATTATGCTTATAATAACTTGTTATTCGTTGGTTTGCATGTATAAATGAGTCCTCTTCCGTTAAATTTTCTATTGCTGTGCCCAACAGGGTCCATAATTGTTACAACAAATGTTACCTACCATCTAAACATATACATTGTGGAATGCAATAAATGATTGACTGATTGATTCTAAACCGTCGATAGGCCAATTTTTCGTAAAAAAAAATTGATTCTTTTTTACAATGTTATTTTTTCCGAATAATGAAACTTTGAAATACTCTCCTGTAAAGTTCCAAACATGTCGCTTAATACAAATAGCCCGTGAACCCTCGATATCATTCTTTGCCTAGCCTTTTCCTATTAGTTGAGGCCAGCTTCCAGTCTAACCGGATGCAGCTGAATACCAGTATTTTACTTAATGAAGCCGCTGCCTATCTAAATACAATTTAATATTTTTGCCAAAAATACTTTACCGATTAACTTTCACAGGTTTCCTCGGCAAGATCCTCGTGGAGAAGCTTCTCCGATGCTGTCCAGGCGTGGAGAACCTGTACCTTCTGGTGCGGCAGAAGAGGGGGAAGGACATCTACACGAGGATGGAAGAAATCTTCGATGATCCTGTAAGTATTTCTGTGTGTATTGTGTGGCAGACGAGCACACGGTCTTCCTGATGGTGAGCACTGCCACGTATAGACATCTGCAACACCACGTAGGTGCGTTTCCATTCTAGAAACAGGCTTACATCTTTCGGCAATTGCTTATTTGCGAGTTTGCAATTCCTGCATCTGCAATAAGTCAAGAAACGATAAGTATTTCATTTGTTTTAGGAATCCTTTTATTCGATCTCTAGCGTAAAAAACCGGCCAAGTGCGTGTCTGACTACGCACAATGAAGGTTCCGTAGTTGGGATGAATTTATCCCAAGAACAAGCTTTATATCTAGTTGAAAAACCTGCTTTCTCATACATCTATATACGTCACAGTCAATTCTCCAACTGCAAAAGTAAGTTTGTAATAATAAAAAAAGTGATAAATCTATATTATAAACTGACGATTTTTGGACTTTTTCCTTTACTTGTGCTGTGAGACCTTACTTCTTGCCATGATTCTAGGTCAACGGGAAGTACCCTATAGGTTTTGCTTTATTTGCTAGTATCAAAATATAATATAATAATAATAATATTATATTATGTCGCAAAAATGGCCGTATTTTTTTTATTGTGTTGACTTCGAAGCTTGATTTTTTTTTTAGAGCTCGAAAGGACTACGTATTTGAACTATACTATTTTGAACTTGATACCTCCACGCGTTCCTGTGAAAAAAGGTCTTATCTGACAGACAGACAGACGGACAACGAAGTGATCCTATAAAGGTTCCGTTTTTTTCCTTTTGAGATACGGAACCCTAAAAAATGATTATCAATCATTGTAAAATTAACGGAAATAATGAGTTGTCGTTAGTCGTATTTTCATTTTCCAATATTTTCATTGACATTACATATTATACGTTAATTTTAACAAAAATTGCAAAGGTCAGGTTCGGTCCATAAAAATGGCAGCCATGAAAGTTATAGTTACGAGTATAACCAAGACCTTGCCATTTTACGGGCAGATGAACCAAGGCGAGGAAGATGCGTTCCTTTTAGGCAAATCAGAGATAATTATCAAAAGTTAATGACAAAGTTCACCTTCAGTAGAACGGAAGTCGTAATTAAAGCTTTATTGGAGAAGTTATGGGTCTTCAATATATTATATTATTGAGTAATTTATTTTGAAGGTAACTTCCTGAATATTTATTTCTTTTATCTATAAAGATGAATATAATAATTGGGTATGTCGTGTGCTACCAATGTGACCTTTTACTAGATATTTATGTACATTTTTATGAAGCTTATTTGAATCATACATACATATATACAATTCCGCACCACCACACTTTTAATCGCCTTTCTGGTTCCTACTCTGGCAATCAAATCTCGAGTCCCAAGATACAAACCCCTAACTGTAGGTAATATTTTAATCAAATACCGAGCCCCATAAGATACACACTGGCGCCAATTCCCTTGTTCACAAACTAAACTAAATTTAAGTTCAGTGCAGTCTTTCTATTTCATTAAGAAAAGGACAGACGATAAATATTAGTTTAGTCCTGTCAAATTAAGATACTCCATAGACAAGTTTAGACGTGATTAAAAAATAAGCTACTAAAAATTCATCAATTTGCGTCAGGCGCTGACTATATAATTATACTAGAAGGTATTATAATTATTTGGCTTTAAGGCGAAAGCGCCAGGATAGCTCGCGAAATTCGAATTTATTTACGTTTTTTGCAATTTGCAAGTCAGTATTAGGTTGTATGTTAATCAAATACGATTCACGACCGTAACAAGTATGTATTTACAGATATTTAATCATTAAAGACATCAATACAACTGTTTAAGACCAAGTCAAGGCAAAATCCTAATGAATGACTATTTCATAAAATCTTGACATTTGAGGATTGTACATTCTAACTTAAGGAGTTGTATTACGGCCGCGAATCATACTTTAATAACATACAACTTAATAATAATGACTTACAAATTGCAAAAAAATGTGAGAAAATTTGAATTTCGCGGGCGTCGCTGGCGCTTACCCTTTAAGGGTAACACGTAGCCTTCAGCGTCTTAAGTTACAAGCAAACACATATCTCGGTCAAGGGATATTGGTAAAGGAATCGGCACTGCCAATATTTGCACAAACCATCAATGAACCAGGACTTAAATATTTTGACAAACATTGGCTTGAATTGGCCACTAAGCGTCATGTCGATGTGCTGGTATTCTGTAAAGTTCATTTGGAACCTCACTCAAGTGACCGCACACAATTTGACAGTGAACTCATTTGTATATAAAGTAAATCATCGCGGAGTCACAAAGAGTCACCGTTCGGATGTTCTTCTCTTAGACAGAGCTTCATGCCGTGCTAAAAATATTATCCAGCCAGCAAGATGGAAACCGAGTTTACTGTCTAGGGTGCGCCGGACGTACAATATTGTACATGTAACTTACACACACACACACACATACATACAGGGTGTCAAAAATCTGTCGTCCCATACGTTTGGTCTAGTAGGTAACTATAGAAGTTTTGTATGGGACGACTGATTTTTTTTTTCACGATTGCGGTGTTGGTCCCCCCGGCCGCGGCATAAAGTGGTTCAGTTTGATGGTCTGAACCACACTCTTAAGTTGGCGACACCCTGTATACACATTTCGCTGCTTTGCATGAATACCCGCACAAACCAAAATTTTGAAATTACTGGTTTATAACACAGTCAAATGCAAAATAGTCCTTATTTTATGGTCAGTAAGACTCCATTCATAACGGCATAATCGGCGGTTTTGCCGTTATGAATGTGTCATACTTCCATGAAATAAGGACTATTTTAACTAGGACTATTTCTAATTTTAAAAAAGTAATATAAATCGCTGCTTTGTATGAATACCCATTCATACAAAGCAGCGATTTATATTACTTTTTTTTTTTATTTATGTATTTATTGCTCAAATTGTGAAGTCTGATTAATAGGTAGGTAGGTACTATTTTGGCTAAGTAAAACCAGCCGTACAGGTCGATCGATCAGGTTAAGCTACGCTTGCCGCGGTTGGTCCGTGGATTTGGATTGGTGCGTCGGAAGCACGTTACAGTCGTTGGTCCCGGCTGTCATTCGTAGATCTTTGACAGTCGTTATGGGTTGTCAGAAGCCCGAAAGTCTGACAACCAGTCTTACCAAGGGGTATTGTATTACTCAGTAACTGGGCTGAGGAGCTCAGATAGGCAGTCGCTCCACGTAAAATATTGGTATTCAACTGCATTGGGTTAGACTGGAAGCCGACCCCAACATAGTTGGGAAAAGGCTAGGCGTAGGCTGACGTACCTACCTACTAAAAAGTCCGCTTGCACCACAAATAACGATATACCTACGTTTAGCGCAAAATTTTTAAAACATCGTTCTATTTCTGTCAATTGTTTGAACATGACAGAGACAGAGATTTAATAAATATTTGTAAAGCTAAACGCATTTAGTGATTTTTGGTGTAGGTACCACCTAATTTCCAACCAGCAGTGAGCGGAAGTCGTTATCAATGCTGCTCCAGTCCCTTCTCTGTATGAGAAGACTATTTTCCCTGTATTCTCTTTCTAACTGTATTTTACTTTGACTTAAGCACGCCTATGAAGTTCGTAATTTATTGACTGGCAACCATAGACTAAAAAATGCAATTCTTTATGGACGCTAAAGTAAAATAAATGGTTTTAAAGATTATATTTATTTTTATTTATTTATTTTACAGAAGGCATACAGACTAACAAACGATCTCATTAGGAGCTCATGGCTAAGTAATAACAGCCGCACGGGTCGATCCATCAGGTTAAGCTACGCTTGCCGGGGTTGGTCTGTGGATGGGTGACCATCTTTTCATACCGAGACTCCTCCGTGCCTCGGAAAGCACGTTAAGCCGTTGGTCCCGGCTATCATTCGTGGATCTTTGACAGTCGTTACGAGTCGTCAGAAGCCCGAAAGTCTGACAACCAGTCTTACCAAGGGGTATAGTATTACTCAGTAGTAAAAAAATAAAGGGTTGTGGAGGTCAGATAGGCAGTCGCTCAATGTAAAATACTGGTATTCAGCTGCATCCGGTTAGACTGGAAGCCGACCCCAACATAGTTGGGAAAAGGCTAGGCAGATTGATACAGACTAACAAACCAGTGACATAAAGAGTGTAATATTAACAAATAGCTAATTATAAGCCACCACATATAGTTAAAAAATCCCGGCCAACCGGTGGTTCCGTACCATTATCTATAAACACGAGCAAAAAAAAAATCACGTTTGTTGTATGGGAGTCCCCATAAATATTTATTTTATTCTGTTTTTTAGTATGTGTTGTTATAGCGGCAACAGAAATACATCATCTGTGAAAATTTCAACTGTCTAACTATCACGGGATAACTTGGGATTGAGCTGCTCCAAATTTTCTTTTTTCTCTTTTTATTTTTGCATCCTGAATGTTGACATGAATATTTACGTTGTAAAGTATTATATTTAATTATTGTGAATGTGAAGACTATGTAGGTCATTGCTTTTTTTGTTTGTTTTATTTTTTCTCTCAGTTATTTTTAATCAAGGTCTGGCAGTTTGAGTAATTTATGCGGCCTACCCAAATGTCCTTTCTTTGGTATTGTTCGTCGAATCGTTGAGCTCCTTAAGTTCTGAGTTGAGCTGCGCGATTACTGACAAATGCGTGCACTGACTGGACAGGTCCTCTCAATCTGTGTGGTTCTTTCCTCAAAAGACCATTTCAGACACCAATCTACATGGTCTTCACATGAAGTGACCAAGATTATGTCTGGACTTTATAAGAGACTGTGACCTCTGAGTTTGTTTCGGCCTTTCTTCTCTAGTTAAAAAAAAGAAACATGATTGACTTGTATAAGTGTTTGTACAAACCTACTTACAGAAATAAACATCATCATTTAGTCATCATCACGGTTCATGACATACAGCCTGGTGACAGACGGACAGACAGCGGAGTCTTAGTAATAGGGTCCCGTTTTACCCTTTGGGTACGGAACCCTAAATAGGAAAAAAAGTCGATAAAAATAAAGTTCATATAAGTTAATATAATTAGTTAAGTGAGTAGTAGATAAGTTCACTATCCTTAAAATATAACTGTGCTAAAAGCCGTCTTAAGGTCACCGCACTGATGCAGAACAAGTCGACATTAAGGTCCACAGGAAGCCCATTGAAACTAAGTGCAGTTATCGCAAAAAGATTATAGTGAGACAATCACAGACTAATCAATCATTCATACCTATTATTTCCAGGTGTTCAGTCGACTAAAGGAAGAGGTGCCGAAGTTCCGGCACAAAGTGGTTGTGGTGCCAGCAGACTGTGAAGCTGCTGGACTTGGGCTCACCCTGACTGATAGGCAGATGCTTACTGAGAAGGTAAGGCAAAGGATTGTGGCGGCATCTACAGCACCACATGAGAACTACACATCACACTGACGTCACGCAAAATCCTGCATCGCGCAAGCAAAGTTTACCGCGCGACTGGAATATAATACTGAATGATTTTTTACCGTCTTGAAAAAAATAGGGTAAAATAGGTGAACGGAGTAGTTTTTTTTTTTGTCGTATTTTCAATAGCACAGAATTTGCTCTATCAATAAACACTACACATTTGAAGTAAACTAGAACAATAAAAACAGAAATATTGAAAAAAACTTTATAGATCGTAAAATATATCGAAATTCAAATCATACGCACTACGCACGGTGCGTAGTGCGTATGATTTGAATTTAGATTTAAAAAAGAAAAACTAGGTATGCCATATAGGCTTCTACTCCGTTCACTTATTATACCCTGTTTTTTCAAGACGGTAAAAAAAGTCACCCAGTATTTATGGTGACTGGTAATAGGGATGATGACTAAAAAATGATTTTTTGTTGTGTTTGTAGATTATTAAAATATGTATATTGGACACGTAATTTTTTCTTTTTCTACGTAATCAAAAGATTACGGCGATACATTGAGTTAAAATGTGGCATGACGTCACGTCTTCGTAGATTTTATACGTAGAAGTGACGTAGCAAGCCCCCACTCCCGAACTTTAATGCGAGTTATCTAAGTCATTTTTTATTAATTTGATAAAGCAAAAAATACGTCTCTAATATTTTTTTATTATGTGACTGACGGACTAAATAGAATTTCTTTTTTTTTACCCAGGCATCATCCCTATTAGTGACCGAAACATGATTGTACTCATGAAAACAAACAACTTTTACTATGAGAGCACACTTGAATTCGCGAAAAAAAAATCAGCTGTCCCATACATTCATGTTCGCATAACTCGTCAAAATGTAAGAAGCAGCTGATTTTTTTTTTGCGATTTCAAGATTGATCCCATAGTAAAAGTTGTTTGTTATCATGAGTAAAATCATGTGTTTAGGTATCGGTCACTAATTACTAGTCAACCTTACATTTATACAACATCCCAACATCAACCGTTGGGCAGAAGCCCACCAGATACCACACCGTCTGGTCGGAGGATCCTCCCTTTTTTATAGAGGATGAGTGAACTTTACACCATGTTCCTCATACCTGTATAGTTTCATGCTTTGGTTCAACTATCCTAATCAATTCACTAAGACGACTAAGCCAATCAGTCTGCAAGTTTTTTGTTTGTTTTTTTTTTTTTTTTTTGTAATAAATGATTTGATTAGATTTTACTTGAACTTTGAAAAGTGGGAAATTATGAAATAACTTCTCCCGCTCTGGGCGGAACGGGACGCGACTTCAGACTTCTACTGACTAAAACCCACCCGTGTTCCTTCAGTTGCCTAACGCGCGCAGTAACTCTTTCAAACAACCCGCAACCCTGGCAGGCATTGGCCCTAGCGGACCCCATCAGTTAGTGCTGATATCTCTTTGAGGCGCGCGTGGAACACAACGCGCCGTCGACCCGGGCCTGGTCCTTACCGTACGGCGAGCTACCCATTGCTCGCCATCCGCAAGTCCGGGAATCGGTTATCAATTCCCGATGCCCAAGGCGTCTCCTACGGCAACTCACGCGTTCCGCCTCCTCCTTCGCGAGCATTACTGCTTCGCAGTAGGATGTGCCGGCTTCCCATGCACTCTCGCTTCGTACCATAGCCTGGAGCAGGTCCGGACGCGAGAGATCGCCGCCGACGATTGCCTCCGCGAGGACGCGGCGGTGCTCAGAGAAGACGTCATCATCCTTCAGTAGTTCAATTGAAATCAATTTACTTAGCAAATGTATCTGTAACTATTAGGTACCTACATTGCTTTTTAATTTCTAGAAGCCTAAAGAAGACATTAGAATCAAAATTTTATTTTTAAGAATGTACAATCCATTACATACAATCTCACAACCATTGTTCCAATTAATTTGGGGTCGACGCTGAAGAACATCTATTCCTTCTATTTATCTTTATAAGCCGAAATCATAGAGAAAACTTCCTTTCAAGCCAATTGACCATATATCACACAATCCATCAAACTTTTGTTCAGTTTTACTTGTAAAACCCTTCAGCCATTGTCATTGCCATTCGCACTGCCGTAAATATTTCCCTAAATATTAGATACTGTGGCAACCCCAAGGGCACTGAGTGTTTACATTGCCGCATCACATGTCTTTCCAATTCGACTCCTGCCAATGGAGAACGTGGAAATTCGACAGCAAGTGAGTGAGTATAAAAACTCATCCGCGCTCGCGTTGCCGGCCCTTGGATGTCCGCACAAAAGCCGCCAATTTGGGGATCGCCAGGCAAGGCGAGCGGCAATGTCAACGGCGTGGGACATATTGGTGCTGCTCATTTTATTGCCAATTTCCTTACAAGTTGCAGTGGAAATAGACTGAATGTAAACGGGGTAATAGGTACAGTATCAATGTAATATAAGTATAAACATTTGTTGGCACAGAGCCTCTTTAGGTACCTAGGTATCTACTAAACCAGGTGAAGAGGTTTTAAAAGGAGTGCAGTGTGCCCATTTCCAAAATTGCCATTTTTCTGTTCAAAATTATTAGCAACTAGCTTTTGCGTTTGCTTTTGGGTTCGAAAATTATCCCACGGGAACGAACTACCGAGATAAAAAGTATCCAAGTCATGGTCTACCTGTGTGCCAAATTTCATCCAAATCCGTTCAGCCATTTTATCGTGAAAGCGTAACAAACAAACAAACTCACTTTCGCATACATAATACTAGCTTTTAACAGCGGCTACGCCCGCGTGGATGTTGGAAATTATCCCACGAGAACCGTACATTTTATGGCTTTTCCAGACTATAATCTATATCTGTGCCAAATTTCATACAAATCCGTCAGCCGTTCTGGCGTGATTGAGTAACAAACATCCATCCATCCAAACTTTCGCCTTTATAATATTAATAGAAATAATAGAAGTAGGACTAGCAGCGCCCCGCGGTTTCACCCGCGTAAGTCGCAAACCCACAGGAATATCGGGATAAAAAGTAACCTATGTGTTAATCCAGGTTATAAAACGCAACCTCACAATCTACGGTGTGTGCCAAATTTAATCAAAATCTGTTCAGTAGTTTTTGCGTGAAAGAGTAACAAACATCCATACTCACAAACTCTCACGTTTATAATATTAGTAAGATTATTACTTACATAGGTTGCTCTAACATCTCCCCTCCTTCAAATGGCAGGTGAACATAATCTTCCACTCGGCAGCGACAGTCAAGTTCGATGAGCACCTGCGAGCGGCTCTGGCCACCAACGTCAGAGCGCCCCTCCATCTACTCAGACTGGCTAGGGACATGAAGAAATTAGACGTAAGTACCTACAAGACCATCCATTCTCTTCTTTGTAGCAAAGAATCCTGCCACACTATTCCCTACTACTGCAATTCCTAGTCAGAATCTTTAGTGAGTGGAAGTATCTAATCAGAAAAGACTCAGAAAAATGATTCAACTGTCCTCCAATCCGTAAAGAAATTAATCAGAAATGAATATTGGAGTAGGGAGCAAGCTTGATGTCATTTGTCTCTGGACTGGAATTGAGAATTTTGTAATTATAAAACCCAATACTTAAGGCAGAAAGAACCTGCTACATTTTTGTATTATAAGTTTCCGATGTAATTTAATCAAAATTAAACCTTATCCCCAGGTACTAATGCACATATCGACGGCATACTCGAACTCCCATCTCTCTGAAATCGAGGAGAGGTTCTACCCCTGTGATGCTGACTGTGAACAGCTACATCAATTGATAGACAAGCTGTCAGATAACCAGATCAATGAAATGTTACCTAAGTGAGTATTTTTTAAAATCTTTTGACGACAGTTCTACTCGCATCCATCCTCATAACTATTGGATCGTTCCCATACTACGTGACCCGTTCAGGGGGAGGGGGTCTTCAGAATGATTCACTATCCATTTGCATAAAATTTTAAGCCTTAATATAACATAGCATACTTTTGTGTATCCTAGTTATATTTACGCATACCATTTTTTACGCTTATCAGCTTACGCATAATTATTTAAATAAAAAGGAACCTGACCAAACCGAACTTCGGTGTGCCCCTGACGTCGACCATCTAGGGTTAAGCTTTAAGGTCAGGTTAATTAGTCTACAAGATAATTACGTATATGTCAACATAAGCTGTATGTCAAAAACAATTATGACAAAGTATTATTATGCCAAAAAATTATACCAAAATAGTTATGCCAAAGAATATTAGGAAAAAAATATGCAAAAAGAAAAATACCACACTTGGTCACAGGTGCGAGGGGGTAGGCTTAGGTTTTCGTCAGATAGTCTCCTCTAGAGAAATCTCACGCTTTTTCGAGCTATAATAAAACAAATAATAAATAAAATCAAATATGACGTGCAATGTTAAGCGCTTTGGTGGCAACACTGACGCGCATGGCCGGCACAATTGTAATTATAGGTCCGCGCGAACTCTTGGCGCCACGCGGTGAATGCCGTAGTAATAAAGATAATCGTCCCCCCGCATAATATTTACTTGCACTATTATCATTTATGTAATACTATAATAACGCTTGTCTTATCAACTTATTAGTCATAATTTTTATTTGGCATAAAATAAGTTTCCATAATAACATGTGTTATAATCATTACTTTATATAAGTAACACAACACATAATCGATACTTTACATAAGCAACATTTAATATAACTTAGAAACGTTTATTGTTTTTTACAAATAACAATGGAGACACATTTAACATTTGCTAATAGTTAGGTTTTAGTGACAAATGATTCGCTGTAAATCCGACTCCACGCAGTCTTGTCTGCTCTACCCCTAGAGCATTGATTTTCAAAGTGGGGGGATCTACAGGGGGGCGCGGGCTCCTAATTCTGGGCGGTTATATAAAAAAAAACCTACCAACCTATCCCAGTCGGTTTGCTCTGAATCGGGGTGTTTTGCCTTCGGCATATTACATAATGACGAACGTTTGTGAACTGACGACGCCGTATGTAAACGGCGAAATCATACAAAATGCACAGCGAGCGCCCGAGCGAGCGCCAGACGTTCGGTGGCCATTGACACACTTCTAACGGCGTCCAAGCTTACAAATTTTCTGACATTTTTGATGAAAATTATAACATGGTTTAAAAACTATTTCAATCGATTCTGTAACGATTCTGAACAAACTACTTTCAGGTTTCGCATCAAGTAGGAATAACCTTGTATATTATACCCTTATTTTATTTTAAAATTGCTTGGCGAGCCCACTTGCTGCTACTTGCTGGGCCCTGGGCCGAGGGGAGGCGTGGGCATATTAATTTTAAGCAGTAGGGAGGCGTGATACTTATAAGTTTGGGAAACCCTGCCCTAGAGTGTAATTTAGAAATGCGTCGGCGCGTAGGGGCGAGGCGGCTGCGGGCTGAGGCTGGTCGGCTTTAGCTGGTCAGCAAGACGAAGCTGCGGTGGTGAGCGAAAGCTGTATGCGACGATTAGCACGCGTGGTACCGCCGGAGACCCGCAGCGCTGGAGCCGCGACAGAAACCATGCCTGCTGCATGTTGCATGCTTGCAAATAAACATTAAATAATTTGATCATAACATCAATTGCAGGCGCAATTACTGAACGAGAACACAACAATTGTGCTAGTATGGGCAAATGAATATTATAATGGTGAATAAATGTTATGGAAAACGACATTATTGAAAATGAAAAATATAACAAATATATTTATGGATTAAATGATAAAAATAATATTAGTGACTTGATCGTTTATGACCAATGAAATTAGTGAAAATTATTTTATGTAATTTGACGAAGATGGCAACTGAAGCGTTATTTCTAATGAAATTATGGCAAATAGAAGTATGGTATAAAAAATTATTGCATTTTAAATTATGGCAAACATTAGTAAACCCCGTCTTCTATCAGCCACCCTGTTAAGAAGCTCGACCTATTTTGATGGCGTTAAGGAACTACCTCATGAACAGGGTAAAAGTACAGCATATAGTCTTATTCGTATCTTTACAAACTTTGATATTTTATAGTAGGTAGTCGGAACTGTTTCCCAGCTTTGAGTAACTAAAACTTGCTTGAGAAATCACACGAATGGCGGTAAAAACAACATCAAAATTAATTAAGCAGTTTTAAAGTCCCAACAAGTTCAAATCTGACCTGTTGAAGTGAATCCACTTCTCAAAAGGACTTTTTGGGCTAAAATGTCTTAATTAAAATGGGTTTTTCCTACATTTTCAGGATTCTAGGACCATGGCCGAACACGTACACATTCACAAAAGCTTTAGCGGAGAAGGAACTGCGAGTGAGTGCGGGAGGCATGCCTGTAGGTATATTCAGGCCGGCTATAGGTAAGTCAATCTTCTAATACTAGTCCCGTGTTATTTGAGGTGGGAGTAAAATGGTCATCATCATTCACTCTCTCTCACAATCCTGCGATCTCCCCCGCTATCATATAGGTAAGTCAACGCACGCACAAATTATGATAACCGCAAGGAGGAGTATTCGAAGCTTTTCAATCGTATCTACTGTTGAAAAGGTCAGCTTGATTAAGCCAGGCTTAGGCTTTTGTATACTAGTCGTATAAATAGGCATGGCCCGTCCCAATTAAAAGCTCAATGCTGATTTATACAGGGTCAGTAGCTGACTCCAAACTCGAACCAAGTCAGCGCTGACCCATTACTGTCTTCATGTAAGTTGATTTGGATGTCAGTAATCGTACTACTGACTGCATGTAATCAATGAAAACCCGTTCTCGACGCCAGCACTGACTTCATTTGGAGTCAGCTACTGATCCTGTGTAAATCAGCCTTTTATGGTTTCCGAACAAGACCGAATGCGGAAAATGGACGAAGAAGAATTTTATTTTAAATCGCTTTAAAAATAAGCCTGATTGTATATGAAACTCACGTGTAATATAAAAAAATTATTTTACAGTAATATCGACAGCGAAGGAACCTTTGAAGGGATGGCTGGATAACATGTATGGACCCACCGGAATCACCGTTGGCAGTGGTAAGTTGTTCATACATTCTTAATTCCTTACATAACTTGTACCTACGTCGGCTGCTGGCAACACCGACGAGTTCAGTGTGGCGGTAGACTTGCACCAGGGGTCGGCTTTAAGTCCTTACATCTTCCTATTGATTTTGGACGCTCTGACGTCGGACATACAGGAAGAAGCACCCTGATGCATGTTATTTGCCAACGCCATCGTTCTTGTCGGTGATGATGGACCTGAGATCCAGAGCAGATTGTAAAAATGGCAACGGAAACTGAAGAATGTTGGCTTGAAGATCAGCAAAACCAAACCCGAGTATACTATAGGATGACTCGACACTTAAACACATGATTGTTCTCATGATAACACATAAGTATTACTATGGGACCAAACCTGAATTCGCAAACAAAATCAGCCGTCCCATATATTAATGTTCGCATAACTCGTAAAATATAGGGAGCAGCAGTTTTTTTCTCGTTTTCAGGGTCGGTCCCATAGTAAAACTTGTTAGTTATCATGAGTACAATCATGTGTTGAAGTATCGGTCACTAGTTACCAGTCACCATATATGTTCTGCGAATTCGGCGGTCTCTTCAGTTCTGGGGCCATAGCGCCCATAGCGCTTGATGGCGCGCTTCTCTCAGTCTGCTCCGATTTCCGGTATCTTGGTTCACTTGTGCAAAGCGATGGCGAAGTAGATCGGACTGTTAAGCACAGAATTAACACTGGATGGATGAAATGGCGGCGGGTCACGGGAACAATCTGCGACTCCCTCATTCTACTTAATTATAAAACAATGGTTAGACCTGCTGTCTTGTATGGGATCAGAATGTTGGGCCACAAAAGATTCCTTTTGTGAAAGGCATGCAGCTGAGATGAGAATGCTAAGAGGGCTGTGTGGTGTTACGCGAATAGATAGAATAAGAAATTAGTATACAAGAGGAAGTCTGAAAGTGACACCGGTGACTGAAAAGTTGTGTGGAAATCGGTTGTCATGGTATGAGCATGTGATGCGGAGAAATGAGGGAAATGTCGTCAGAAAAGTTATGAGTATGAATGTGAATGGCTATACGAGTAGAGGAAGATCAAAGAAACGATGGATGGACTGTGTGAAAGATAGAAAGGGAATGACTACCGAGATAACGGCTAATCCCCAATTAAATTGGGACAAGGGTAGGAGTATGACTATGAAGTCTTTTTGAGTTAATAAAATCGTCCTTCAGTAGAGTCAGGGAATTATAGAATTGACAAACGTAGGGTACGCTGATCTCAGGCTTAGTAGAGCATATAATATCGAGCGAATGGACAGGTCACGACTCACAGTGCACGACTATAGGCCGATAATGATCAGCTATAAAGAATTCTATAATCCGTTATTTGCGGCAGTCAATGAAGAACTCGAAATTCGAAGCGGGGAGTCCCTTGGCCAGCTATGTTGCTAACTTCAAAAATCATCTGATGGAACACATTTTTTCTTAATGATCGTCATTTATTTCCTTTTTTTCTCACCAAACATCCCACTTCTTCCAGCCACTGGTGTCCTACGAACGGTGCAGTGCGACGAGTTGGTGTCAGCAGACATAGTGCCGGTGGACTCGGTGGTCAACTGCCTGATGGTGGCCGCCTGTAGTGTGCACAAGGCTTACAAAGAAAGGTACGTACTTCTGTAGTCGGACAAATAGATTTAGCTTACGTAAAGTCGCTTCACAGCAGCTCACGGCCAACTTATGCAGGTATACTTGTGGCGGCATCTACAACGCCACTCGCTAACCACGCATCAAAAAAAAAACCGGACCAGTGCGATTCGGACTCGCCCACCGAGCTCCGCACTTTGTAGGTACATATTATAAATAGTTCAGGAATCGAGTCTCGCAAGTTTTTCCCTGTACTTGTAGTATAAGTCGATATTACTTGGAAATTTCATAGTTCTTGGTCAACGGAAATGTACCCTATAAATTTTGATTTCCTTGAGTGTGAGATAAAGACTCTTAACTACGACAGACAGACACACAGACAGACGGACACCAAAGTGATCCTATAAGGGTTCCGTTTTTTTCTTTTGAGGTACGGAACCCTAAAAAAGACCTGACGTCATACAAACCCTGCATCGCACAGTCAGAGTTTACCGCGCGACTTGCATATACGTATATACAACGTTCCGACATCAATCGACGGGCAGTAGCCCACCAGACACAACACCCGTCTGGTCGGAGGATCCTCCCGCCTCTATGGAGGATGAGTGAGCATTACACCCTGTTCCTCATACCTCTACCCACAGGGTGTATCAGGGTGTGGACAGACCATTAAACAGAACAACTTCCTCCATGGGACCAACATTGTAATCGAGAAAACATTAGGTAGTACTTAGTACGTTACAGCTGATATTATTTTCTCGATTACGTCAATGTTGGTCCCATGGAGAAATTTGTTCAGTTTGATACTTCCTGTATACTGGTGACACCGACGTGTTCCTTACGAACGTGTTCTACTTCGCTTTTTATGAAAATTTAGACGGAATTTTCCACTGCGACCTGTGACCCTCGGCGATACTACGCACAGATGCGTGTTGGCTAACTTGCCAAACCTCTCCGTGCACATCCTACGTACTTACTCGTAGTAGTGAATGGTCGGATACACGAACTTGTTTCTCATTCAAATGCTTTCTTCTCCGCTTGCCACACACTGTTCTTTGTTAATGTGGGTCAACCATTGGGGTAGGAGCCAAGCTCGTCTCTCTATCTAAGCCTAGACAGTGGCATTCTATCAACTATAACGATGATGGAACAGACAAACATATATTGGATTGACATATTATAAGCTACCGAAAAGTTTATGTCAGTTCTGTTGAAAGTCATTGTAGAAATATGAAATGCTTTGAAAGCGATTGTCACTTGTCTAGGCTTCTCATCACAATTGCTTAGCGTTTGTTGGCATATTTTTTTAAATTTTATTTGAGTTGGGTTTGCTCTAGACTTTAGTCTAGGTCAGAGGTGACAGAGAAAAAGTCGACAATGGAGTGAGGTTGCCCAGAAGAAGCCTGTTCACTCTCACTTTGAAGAGATTAGGGTTGTATGCGCTCGGAAACACAGACGCAGGATAGTGAGTTCCGCCGCTGGGGTTGCGGGTTGTTTGAAAAAGATACCGTGGCCCTGGCATAGGCAACTGAAGGAACACGGGTGGGTTTTAGTCAGTAGAAGTCTGACACCCCCTCCCGCTCCACCCAGAGCGGGAGAAGTTATTTGATGATTTCCCATCCAAAAAAAAAAAAAAAAAGGATAGTGAGTTCCACTCTTTTGCCGTGCAAATTATAAAAGACATTTGGAAGCGCTTAGTGCGAATTGGTGGAATAGCAACTAGGTAAGGATGGTAACTGGCAGTGCGTCTAGATGTCCGATGGTAGAAGGGGGCTGGTGGAATGAGGTCGTGGAGTTCTTGAGCACACTCACCGAAGTACAATCTGTAGAAGACCGATAAGCAGCCAACCTTGCGGCGATGATGTATTCAGCAAATTTTCCTCACAAAATTCACTTTTTGAGCAAATTTTTACCAGCCAGCCAGCTGGGTTGCCAGAACCGTTGTGGTTCTGGCAACCCAGTTAAAAGTTGTTGTAGAAATATGAAATGCTTTAAAAGCGACTCCCGTGATATCGCCTAACGTTCAATGGGACCTCCGCAGTGGTTATTTTAGGTACATCATCATTATCTGCCTAGGCTTTTCCCAACGATGTTGGGGTCGGCTTCCAGTCTAACCGGATACAGCTGAATACCAGCATTTTACATTGAGCGACTGCCCTCCACAACCTTGGTAGGACTGGTTCAGATTTTCGGGCTTCTGACGACGGCTTCTGATGACAGCCGGGACCAACGGTTTAACGGCCGAGGCACGGCGGGGTCTTGGTATGTAAAAATAGTTACCCATCTATGGACCAACCGTGGCAAGCGTAGTTTAACCGATCGATCTACAAACTTATTTATTTTAGTGAGTTGCCTACTAATTTAATGCCTTCATTTTCAGTTCACCACCGCTAGAGCCTCCGATCTTCAACTACGTCAGTTCAGTGGAGAACCGGTTGACCTGGGGCGACTTTATGTCTAAGAACATGCAGTGGATACATTATTACCCTTTCACCGATGCTGTGTGGTGAGTGGGATATGATTGCTAATATCTTCACAGTTGTGATGATGCTAGGGGCTGAAGGACCATCTTCTTGGGATACAGGTTGAGGGCTCAGACTAAATAAAAAACTGAGAAACAGTGAAGCATGCGTAAAACTACACCTCGCTCTGTGCATACACGCTCACACGCACACATTTAAACCAAACTACACCTCATTATGTGCACACTTGTTTACGAAACCCAAAACGTGCGACCTCACGTCACCAACGTCACTGCTGACAGCGTAATGTCACAGAAAAATAATGTTACAGTAGTAGTATAGTATCTACATAGAAAATAGCCGATTCAACGCGCTTCGAAATCTCAGTATACCTAAAGTAGTTCGAGTGCGCGGGAGTTACGCAAGGACGGACCCTTATTTATCTACCGAGCGGCCGTAGTCGGTAATTCATTCAGTGTCACTGCCGAGATAAACTGCTATAGCTTTATTATTCTGTGGCTATGTCTTGGTTTTTTTATTTAGTCTGAAGTTGTGGGTTCAAAGGCAAAGTATAGTTCGTTCGCGTTAAGAATGCAGTGAGTCATCAGTGCAACTGCAAGATCCGACCAACCGTTGCGTTCGAAGCAATGCCTTCAACTGTCATTGTGAACTTGACTTTGTAATTTGAAAAGATTTGATTGGTTAGGGGGCGCGGCTAGGCCGACGGACAATGATGACTCACAGCATTCTTAACGCATATGTACTATAGGTATGTACCATTGAGACGTCATAGGCGCGTCGCTCACACGGGCTATAGTCGAGGCGGTGTCAAGGCGCGGGCGTGCGGTGCAGGGGTGAGGGCGGTGGGGAAGGGGTGCGGAGGATTATGACTTTCCACGCTACCTCGTCTCGACTTACCAGTGAGCGACGCGCCTTACAAAATCGTATTTTGTAAGTACTTTCTAAAGAAATAAGAATAGATACTACTTATAGTATACCAGCTGTTCCCCGCGACTTCGTCTACGATCCAGGATTAAAAGTAGTCTTTGTCCTTTTCCAGGTCATGGTCTACCCATGTGCCAAATTTCATCCAAATCCGTTCAGCCGTTTGAGCGTGAAAGCGTAACAAACAAACAAACTTTCCCATTTTACGTATAGTATTAGTTAGGATTTATTTAGCGTTAGTCAAAGAAAGCATCGTGAGGAAATTTTGACTTATGTTCCGAATTATCTGCTCCCAGTGAGCAATGAAAATAAACCACTTTTCTTTAACCTCATAGTTTAATGTTTCGCCTTGCAGTACTTATTTATTCACTTAAAACATAATCACCTTCTCCCCGTTCCAGGTTCATATCACTAAGGCTGACGAAATCGGCGCTAATCAACAAAATCTACATGTTATTCTTGCACTTATTACCAGCTGCGCTAGTCGATGGCTTAGCCGTCTGCTTAGGAAAAAAGCCAAAGTGAGTATATCAACATTTATCTGCCTAGAGCATAAGAAAACCTCCCATAAGTATTTGAAAAAAACGTAAACAAATTAAGTGCTATGATTTGATTATTTAATTTCAAAATAATTATTGTGGATATTTTTAAAACCTCAATTTTCTTCGACGGTTATTCCTACAAAGTAATTAACACGTTATGTGCGGCCAACGCGCATGCGCGATTTTCGAACGTTCACTATGTGCTGGCGGCGCTTATGCGCGTCCATACAATTTATATAACTTCCTTCGAGTGCGGCGCGCCGCACCTGTGGGTTTTTTGTGCATCTCTATTGTTATTGGCGTAATTGTTTTACGACTCGTAAAACTCGAAAATTTTCAAACACACATAAGCGTCTCGCCGCACTTGGGACAAGTTTATAACGCCGCACTCATGCGCCCAGCCGCATTGGGTAGACTTTCTTCAACCGCGCATGCGCGGTCATAGCACCACACGAAATATTTTTTGGGCGCGCATGAGCTTTTGCCGCACAGGGTTTAGTGTATCATAAAGCAGCATTTGGAACAAATTCGCAAATAATTCAGCAGATAATGTGTTAACAGTAGTGGAGGTCACGATACTAATTGGGAATTATTCCGACCTGTCATCCTGCTTTGTCTCCTTAGGTGGACAGATCGGAAAAAGTTTGATGTGTCCTCCTGTCAGCAACTTTATTCACTCCTATCTGTCCAAGATAGGAGTGAATAAAGATCGAACTGTCCCCTCGTTGCTAACAGGGGGACAGATCAAATTTTTTTTCCGATCTGTCCCTCTAAGGGGCAAAGCAGGATTAAACTAATAATTATTATCATCTGTTCTTTTCTTAATGAAATAGAAAGAAAAAGATGCACTGAACTTAAATTACTCGTAAGTTTAGTTTGTGAACAAGGGAATTGGCGCCAATGGTGTCGATTCTCTTGTTCAATAACTAAAGTAAAATTAGAGAATTGTTATATTTTACTAACGCAGCGCGAGAAAAGGACGCCTATAGCTGTGAATCAAGTTAGAGATGTCAAACTAGTTTACGCCTTGCGCTTCACCGTGTTTTTAGACGACATATTTTTACGTGTCGTCCGAATTTGTATGGAAATATTAGTTCCAACTAATTTTGACAGCTCTAATTTACGTCCGTCTCTTTCTTGCTATATTAGAGAGAAAAAGTTAGCAATAGCCTAAATTAAGTTTATTTTGTGAACAAGGGAATCTGCGCCATTATTTAATTAACGTACAGGTGGGGTTGCCATACGTCCGGAATTTTCCGGACTTGTCCGGTAATATTGGTCTTTGTCCAGAATGCGGAGGGAATCCTAAACCGTCCGGAATTTTTACAATTTAATTAGAGGGATTTCTTTTAAAAAAATCAAATATTTTTATTTCAAATTAAGGTAATAATCAACATTAATTATGTAATTATTCATTTCACTGATATTTAGTGCTCCCAGAAATGTTCTTCAACACTTCCCGATCTTTAATAATAGTTTTGTAGAACATTTCGCATCTCATTTTTTTTTAAATTAAGTCAGGAATTGTCATCAAATGTCCGGAATTTCCTCCGGAATTTCGATTTTTTGACTTGGCAATCCTACGTACAGGTGAAATTGATCATCTTTTTGAAAACTATTATATTACGTATATATTATAAGATCTAATTGTACACAGTTACGCAATATATAATTCTTATTCTTATTATTGTAGGATGCTAAAGGTATACCGTAAGATCCACAAGTTCTCCTCAGTCCTGTCATACTTCTGCACGAGGGAGATCAAATTCAGCAACAGTCGGACGAGAGAGCTTTGGGAGAAGACTTCTGAAGCCGATAAGCAGGTAAGGATTTGCAAAGAAAGAGAATGTTGTGAGGAAAATTACCTAAATATGCTAATGAGCAAGTGCAGTGATCATCAGAGAGCCTAGACAAGTGACGATACTTTTCAATGCGTTTCGTATTTCTACAACGACTTTCAGGTAGCTTTTCGGTAGCTTATGTCAGTCCAATACGTTTTTTACTTTTTCATCATTTTTGTCGCTGATAGAATGTCACTTTGTCTTAGACCTCTGTCGGTCTATTCTGTAAAAATCTCACCGTGAATACTTAGGTGAAGTGAGCTGTCATTCCACGTGATGCTAGGGATTGACACTATTGACAGCTCACTCCACGCTCACCTACGTAAGTTTTCACGGTGAGATTTGTACAGAATATCACTATTGATCTGCTTGTGCCTTCTCCGATTTTGTCCTGTAGTGTAGTGTAGTTAAGGTGAAAGCTTTAGGTAGCCTGGGAAATTCAAATTTTCTTACGTTTTTTGCAATTTGCTGGTCAGTATCAGCTTGTATGTTAATCTAAATATGATTCACAACCGTACCTAACAAATCTTTATTTATAGAATTAAAATCATCAATACAACTCTCTAAGTTCATATAATCCTATTGAATAACTATTTTTTTTACACATTGTACTATTACAACACCAAAGAACACCTTTCCGTCAAATCTCCAAACGCCGTAAGGACATGGTATGTATTATTCCACATGCGCGCATGTCATTTATAAAAAGATTCGCTACCTACCTTGGCCCTTCACTTTACAATAAAGTCAACAAGAAAACCCCTATATTTAGTTCAACGTTTTTTATTTGCAAAAAGACTGTTTGCACTTTTCTTCGAAACCTAAATTACTACGACACTGAAGAATTCTTAAAAAAGTGAACACAACAGACATACATACATCACACACCACACTAAATACTAACACTACCACACACCACACTAAATACTAACACTACCACACACCACACTGACTTACTCGTACACGCCTAGATCTTTGTTTTTATTTAATTGTTTATATAAGAATTAAAAATATTTACACGTGCTACTGTAATTTTTCCACTACGACAGGGACCCGGAACTGTTTCTTCTAAACACAGGCTACCCTGTAGCCTATCTAGAAGAGCAGAAATCCTCCCACAAACTAGATGTAAGACAATCATTGTTCTACTCTTACTTCGCCATGTATCTAGTCTTAGTTAAACAATAAATAAACTTTAAACTTTATTATTATTATTTCATGAAATCTTGACATATATGATTATATTAACTTAAGGAGTTGTATTAGTGATTGTAATGATAATAATTTTGTAAATACTTAAATGTTACGGTCGCCAATCATACTTTAATCAACATATAACCTAACACTGACTTGCAAATACACTTGTAAAAAACGTAAATTTTAATTTCGCGGGCGACCTGGAGTTTCCCCCATAAGTCCTAGCCACTCAACCGTCCAAGTATATTAAGGCGAAAGCTCCAGGTAGCCCGCGAAAATCAAATTTTCTTACGTTTTTTGCAATTTGCAGGTTTATGTTGATCTTAATATGATTCGCAACATTCATGAAATATTCATTCATTAGAATTATATTATGAACTTAGAGAGTGATGATTTTAATGATTATGATTCTATAAATACAAATTTGCTACGGTCGCGAATCATACTTTGATCGATTCGATTAGCCTCGAGAGCATAATACCCTTTCAAACGAAAAAAATAATTTTGCAAATCCGTCTCTAAATACGACGGAGTTATGACCGAACATACATAAAAAAAAATACAGTCGACTTTCGATAATTTGAAACTCAATAAGGGGCCAAAGAAAAATTACCAAGAGTTCAAAATAACAGGAGTTTTAATAACCAAGAGGGAGGCAGGAAAAAATCAAGTAAACAAGAATTTGATCAAAATTCGTGATTTACTACCTATTTTAAATATTTGTATAATTACTCAGAATTTTAATAACACAAATCAAACTATCGAGAGATTCAAATTATCGAGAGTCGACTGTATATAAACATGCGAATTGAGAAACCTCCTTAATGGAAGTCGGTTAAACTTGATTGAAATTTAAGAGGATTGTGAAGTGCCGATACGCGGCGCGATTTTTGGAGGCAATTACCTACATTTCATACAATTATTTACGAACCTAAACCTTTACCTTTACCTAAACCAATTTAAACCTTTACGAAATGAGACAATTTTGGTCTCATTACATTCAGTACACTTAAATCTAGGTCTGTACGTTTCGTTTTTAGTAATTCAATTTAATTTAATTAAAAAAAATAAAAATGCTCGAGGATGTTTTTATGTCAAAAATATAGATATTTAGATGCTAATAACTTATATCGTATGCAATATTTCTTTATAATAAAAACGTACGGACCTAGTTTTTCATTATACCTACAACATTTACAAAAACTATGAAAATTAGACTATGTTTACGGGGAGAAAAATGTTATCTATTTTTGTATGAAAATTTACAGCTTCACAATCCTCTTAAGTTGAATATTTATGTTTTCTTTTTTCATTAAGAGCCCGCTTCTACTGTGTACCTCGTGTACCACAATCTAAGACACCTTGTCTTGTCTTTTTCGTGTGACCACTGAAAATCGGCGCTGTGCTGTGGGCCCCCCACAGCACAGCATCATGCTGAGTGGAAGCCTGCTTGTCACAGTCATGGCGTGCCAGCAGCTGCCGACTTTTGTTTTGTGATCGTGATTTGTATGCAGATCTATTTTATTTATTTATTTTGTAAAATTCGAGCTATCTTTTTGTACGCACGTGTTTCTTTGACAAATAAAGTTATTTTTCTTTCTTTCTTATCTTATTCTTTTAGATATATCCCTTCAGCATGAGCGACATGATCTGGGAGGAGTACTTCCAGGACTACCTGGCTGGCATCCGGAGGTTCCTCTTCAAGGAGAGCGACGACACGCTACCAGCAGCCAGGATTAAGTGGAAAAGGTACATTACCTACGATAAAAAAAAAAATGACAAAATTTTTGATTTTCACACTGCCGTAGTTGTTACAGGATGGTTCGTTACTTACTTAGCAAGGACTTATTATGACTTATGCTTATGGGTTCGATTTCCGGGTCGGCAATGTATTATTGGGCATTTCCATAAGGAATTTCACAGTTGAAGTTGATGGTGCCTCGGAGAGCACGTTAAGTCGTTGGTTCTGCGCCATCACTCTCCAGTCGTGTCGGAGTGCCGTCCCATCGGACTGTGAGAGTGAGGGAACAGAGACATGTGGCTGCGCACACTATAGTTGACAGGCCAGATGGCGTGGTTCGTTAAGATACCACCTATCACGCCGCAGGTCGTGGGTTCGATTCCCATCCAGGACAAACATTTGTGTGCATGAACATGTCTGTTTGTTCTGAGTCTGGGTGTAATTATCTATATAAGTATGTATTTACAAAAAAAGTAGTCTATCAGTTATCTGGTTTCCATAGTACAAGCTCTGCTTAGTTTGATGATGATGATGTGTGTGAACAATGTCCTAGGATATGATTATAGTAGGTAACTATCTCCCGCGCCGAAGGCTAGTCTCCGCTGAGAATGGTCGCCATGCCCAAAATTCGACCTGGAGGACGAATAATTGTTATCATGATTTTAGATTTGCGGTAAGGTAGCCCGTTAAATTAAAATTTTCTTACGTTTTTTGCAATTTGCAAGTCAGTGTCATTACATACAGACCTAGTGATACACAATTCTAAGCAATATTTTTTTTGTTCCAGATTATTCTATCTGCATCAGATAGCAAGGTTTCTTTTCTTCGTCTTGGCGGTCTACGCTTTATGGCGGATCTTATCTTTATTGTGGTGATTTTAGAATAACTTGTACAGTTATCGTAAGAAAAGGTGATTTTAAAATTAACTGAATTAGGGAATGTAATAAACAGCATCCTGTATGTGAGACCGCGTAGCTTTTTTTTTTTCAGAAAAACGAATGTTTTAAGAATTTTGCAATAACCCGTTGTTCTGATTTTTTACCTATTACCTACCTACGTTTAAATAATATTTTTCGCATATATGTATATACACAGCGGCAATTAGGTTATCACATTTATTGAAACCGCGTATTCAGTAGGTCGAAGGTTCGAACCCACACAGGCGCTTTACTTTGTGTAAATTATTTCATCAGGAGCTTGTGGCTAAGAAATAACAGCCGCACGGGTCGACCATCAGGTTAAACTATGCTTGCCGAGGTTGGTCTGTGGATGGGTGACCATTTTTTCATTCCGAGACTCCTCCATGCCTCGGTAAGCACGTTAAGCCGTTGGTCCCGGCTGTCATTTGTGGATCTTTGACAGTCGTTACGGGTCGTCAGAAACCCGAGTCTGACAACCAGTCTTACCAAGGGGTATCGTATTTCCCAGTAACAGGGTTGTGGAGGTCAGATAGGCAGTCGCTCCATGTGAAATACTGGTATTCAGCTGCATTCGGTTAGGCTGGAAGCCGACCTCAACATAGTTGGGAAAAGGCTAGGCAGATTGATTGCTCTCAAAGCGGTGGAAGAAAACTTCGTGAGGAAACTAGCATGTCCTAGAACCAAAATTTCGAAGATATGTGACATCCACCAACCCGCACTGGGCCCACGTGGTGGATTACGGCCCTCTCCCTCTCACAGAGAGGAGACCTGTATACCCGCAGTGGGAACATTATAGACCTACATGATTTTGGACTGCGTTAAAATTTTTCGTTGGTTATTAAAAAATATCCGCTGTTTCCTACAAAAGTACAAACCTACGCGGCCAAAATATATGGAATAGCAAATTTTTGGAGATTTTCATTTATGGCCCACGGTAAGAAAATTTTATGAGGAATGAAATAATATAAGCGTTAACTTAAAAGGGTTACGTTTTTTTGCGCAACGTAAAACAAAACGAACGTCTTTACACCTTAAAGTTGCTTTTTGTATACCACTGATTCATTGAAGAAACCCCGCCCCTACGGTCCTTTATTTTCGTCCAACAATAGAAAGTCGGAACGGCACAAAAAACAGGAGTAAACTCGAGTCATGCGTCGGAGCTGACACACATACCTACACACTATTTTTTAAAAACCGACGAAATTTTTCAATGCGTTGAAAATTTCTGTCACAAAGTCAAAATTTCCTCAGTCCAGAATCATTAACTGAATACGTGGTTTCAATTAATTTGATTGACAACCTAATCGCCACTCTGTAGAGATGTCAGACGCCTTATTTATTTTTGTTACTTGTAAAGCTGAGCACTGGTGATGGTTTAAAAATCACTCAATGCCTATGGGATGGGATAAAAGTATAGCTTTTTATATAATTCGGGGTTCGGTAGGAAAAATGCAAATGGGATTTTTCTGAACTACCTTTTTACTATAGCTGTTGCACGTGGTCTCATTAAAAATAGGGCTCAAAATTCACGTACTCATTATTTTTTAAAACCAAAACTGTTGTAAAAAAATAATTATGTACCTAGCTTAAATAATTATGTTAGGTACAGCAAAATGAATGTTACCAAAACCTAATTATTATAATAAGTAGGTATTTTAATTAGAAAACGATTATGTTGTAAATGTTGATTTCAAATAAGTGTAATTCTAAGTAATTATTAAGGGCGATAGTAGGTAACAAAAAAATGTACCTTTTTTGGGTTCCGCCGCAGTCTGGTAAAAAATAACGCACCTTAGTCTTCCTACCATTTTCTCTTGTTTTAACATCATGTAGGTAAGTACTGTGAACGGTCGAACTCCAAGAGAGGGGGGGGGGGGGCTAACTAAATAAATAAAGGATTTATAATTGGAGCTTGAATGAAATAATACAATCTTCGGACAATCGCTCACTTCTTAAAACCATTGTATCTTATCGTCTCCTAGACTGACGTAAGCCCTAAAACCGAGCTACTGAGACTACCTTTTTTATTAAAAAGGTAGTTCTATGTCAGCCAGTAAAATATAAAGTTGCCCATTGCATGAAACCTTTACAGTACTTACCCTCTAAATTCATTGCGTTATTTACGTTGTTGAGCAAACTTTTCGAACATATATGAAGCAATAGATTAGCAATTTGGTTCAAAATGATTCAGATTCCGATTGATAATGTGTTACGCAATTAGGGTGTTAACTTAAAAATCAACTCGCACGATGTTAAAACTAGCAACAATGTAAAAAAGATAAAATGTAATTATGTATTGTCGCAGCCATAATTAGTCGTTTAGTTCACCGCCTAGCCTTTTAACTAAACGGCGGTAGTTCAACTAGCGGCCTGAATGATATTCAATTATAGGTTAGGTTACAACTATAGCCAACCGCGCGCGAGCCGAATTGGTCGCAGTAACTAAGCCAGGGCACCCCGACCAAATGGGTTAGGTTAGAACTGTGACCAATCACGCGCGAGCTGAGCGAGCGGTGCCGCTGCTGCGGCGGGCGAGCACCACTTCCAAAGGCTAGGTGGTTAACTAAACGGCTAATTTAACCAGTTGGCTGCGACATATACAATTCTGTATTTTGTAATAAAACTTATTTGTAATGATTTATTATCCAAAAATAAATACTTTAAATAATATCTGCTGTTTATTTTTATTTGTTTATATTCATGGATAACCTATATCCATCCATACTAATAATGCGTGTCGTCAACTTAAGGGCGTGGTGCAGACCATCAAACTGAACAACTTTTTCCCGGGGACCAACATCGTAGTGGTGAAAAAAAAATCTGTCGTCCCATACAAAACTTCTATTGGTACCTACTTGACCAAATGTATGGGACGACTGATTTTTTTTTTTCACGATTACGATATTGGTCGCCGGGAAAACGTTGTTCAGTTTGATGATCTGTATGCACAGCCTGTATAAATGTGGAAGTACCTGTCTGTCGGTTGGCATACAAGTAGACCATGACCTGGGGATACTTTTATCCCGATAGTTCCGACCTCCACGCAGACAAACCTGCAGTGCTATTCTGCACAAATCTCACCGTGAAAACTTAGGTGAGGTGAACGTGTAGTGAGCTGTCAATTGTGTCAAACCCTAGCATCTGGTGGAATGACAGCTCTCTTCACCTACGTTTTGACGGTGAGATTTTTACAGAATAGACCGGCAGGACTAGTTGTCTATAGAATGATGTATAGTCACAGATTAATACAGATGGGACACTCCGCAGTTTAGGTATTAAGCTACAAGTAGGTACGCGGCGGGCCTACCTCACTGGGCCAATTCAGTAGTTACGCGTTAGAAAGAGAGGCAACTTGTAGGTGAATATAACTGTAGGTAATCAGCGTTGTGCGACGTGAATTGCACTGTATTGTGTCGTAGCCAGTCGCTTTTTTATTTAATGATTTTGCGGAGTGTCCCATCTGTATTAATCTGTGGTATAGGTAAGTTTAGACGGTTAAAAAAAAATCGGTTATATTTAAAAAACATATATTTTCAAACAAAATAACTGCACTTTACATTGGGATACAAACTACACTGAGATTCTGTGCAAGTCTTTAATAATTAGTCATAAGCAAGTTTTTATCAATTCATCACTGATTACACTTCGATATCGATACAATCAATAAATTCACGCCTGTATTTCACGTAGGTAGGCAGAGTTGTGTTGGTGGTGACGGTATAAGTAGCCCTACATTTGGTCAGATATTTAATATTAGGGGATCCTATATACGCTTGCCGAGGTTGGTCCGTGGATGGGTGATCATCTTTACATACCGAGACTCCTCCGTGCCTCAGTAAGTACTACCACTGTCATTTGTGGATCTTTGACAGTCGTTAGGGGTCGTCAGAAGCCCGAAAGTTTGACAACCAATCTTACAAAGGCGTATCGTATTACCCAGTAACTGGGCTGTGGAGGTCAGATAGGCAAGCGCTCCGTGTAAACGTGGCAAAAAGCAAACGGCCCACTTATTTGTAAGTCACTTATTGGTAGGTCACCGCTGCCTAAGGACATGCGTTGCCCTCAAACACGAAAGTCAAAACGTCTCGAGTGCCTGTAATGAGGGTTTTCTGAAATGACGTTCACTAGATGGCAGCACTGAAACGATGAGTCCTGGCACCTGTCAAAAGTGTCAAAGCGCCTATTATTTTCTTTAGTGACTGAATGATGAACGAATGAGTGAAACTAATAATGAACGTCATCGTATATTTTATATTTTGTCCGTCCTTCTGCCGTCGTCCCACTGAACGAGAATACACCGAAATTGAAGTCCTCTTGTCAAAGTAGCGCGAACTTGCAGCGTGAATTTTCATGAAAACCCTCATTACACCGACACACAGCTCAATGATTGGCGGCGGGAATAAGAATGGTCGTAGTACTCCCCCGGACGAGCTCCTTCACAGCTCTACTAGTGCTAAAAGTAGAATCTATAATATAGATAGCGAAGAATTATCGCAATGAATTGATAAACAAATTCTTCTAAACGATACTAAGCACAAATAATTATATCTCTTGTTAGTACCGTTTACTTATTAAACTACAGAAAAGGGAAAAGCTTTAAACACAACACGTTGAAAGGTCAGTCCAAAAGTTTCTAGATGAAAATTGAAGGCAAATTGCAATGAATTCATCGATATCCAAATTTTAACAAAGCTACGGAGACCGCTCTGTGCCTTGGAAAGCATCGGTCTCGGCTGTCTTTCATAGATCTTTGACTATCGTTGCAAGTCAGAAGCCAAAGTCTGACAACCAGTCTTATCAATGGGGTATCGTGTTATCCAGTAATTGAGTTGTGGATGCATGTAAACAGTAAAATACTGGTATTTAGCTGCATCTGGTTAGACTGAAGGCCGATCCCAATCATAGTTTAAAACTCAGGCAGAGGATAAAATAGAAATGGCAAAGGCTGCGAGTAGAGGTTTACAAGCTCAGCTATCATATAACTGTCTCTCTATAACCCAAGTAGATTGATATAGATTGCCATCCCTTAATAATTTACAACATAAAAATATCCTCGAAAACTTGCCTTCAATTGTCATCAAACAAACCAACAGAATACATAAAAAGTCAGCTCAAAATTCATAATATAAAAAATAAAAAATCATTAGTAAATTTTGCAATATCGAAAGTTGCCTAAAGAATGGTGTAAAAATTAATTACTAACGTTAAAAAGTCTTACAATTGGATGGAATAAGTCGAAATATTGTAAGACTCTGAAACTATTATTTATACAATTTGGATACAAGATTCCGTGTCTCGGAAAGCACGTAAGTCCCAAGCGTGATCAGTCGTAAATCTCAGAAGTCCGGAAGTCTGACAACCAGTCTTACAATGTTTGTCGACCGCGAGTCAACGAGAAACGAGATTATTCGAATCGAACGTGACATCCAGGTGACGACGTGCGGTGGAAACGCGACCATAGTAAACTTAGGTATGTATCGCTACTTCGGCGCTGCCATCTCGTTCTCATTGACGTGGCAATGGACAAATGGCCTTACCAAGGGGTATCGAGCAGTAACTGGGTTGTGGAGGTCAGATAGGCAGTCGCTCCATGTAAAATACTGGTATTCAGCTGCATCCGGTTGGACTGGAAGCCGACCCCAAACATAGTTGGGAAAAGGCTAGGCAGATTGACAACATTGTTACCACTTAGCATTCCTCTGATTCAGTAGTAAACGCCCGCGAGGCAATGGAAATGTGTACGTAACATTCTGTATTTTATATCATTTGAGCCGATGATTCAAATGATCCAAATGAAACATATATCAGTGATTCGGATCATTTCAGTGATCCAGATGCAAATGTTCCAATCGCAATAATGATACACTTTGCCCACGCCTAGCGCTTACCGTGGTATATTATGCAGTCAGCAAAGTGGTAAAGCCACGGATCTCCTAGAAGAGCGGTGGCCTGTTATTGGCGGCTCCAGTGACGGCTGTCATGAATATGATGGTACCGCAGTTTGACTTGACGGTGTCAAAAAACGCTCTATACGAAACACACCAACTTACATACATAAATTATGTTTCAGTGATGTCATTCGCTGGTAAATTGCGGACGCTATTTGGCGGCCACCGCTCTTTTAGGAAACCTTAGCTTAACTAATCAGGGTGTGTCAGACTCCGACGTAGATTTAAGTAGTCGCCATTTTTGGAAACTAAACCCAATTGGTTGACTGAATTCTTTTGTTTCTTGTATCCAAATTGTATAAGCATTGAAGTTTCGGAATGTATAATTCAGATATAAACTATAATAAAAAAGCATTATACTTACTAACACTATGTTAGTTTACATTTAAAAATGCTTCATCGAGATGCCATACGGAAATTATTATTTTTGAATTTTCTATCGCATTACACAAAAAAAAAAACATTTATTACAAATAAAAATATACATAATCACCAATTTAAACAAAGAAAAACTCATACGAACTACAAAAAATAGATCTAACACAACAAACATGCGATCTTCTTGTCGTAAGACAAAAAAAATCGTGATTTATAACCCTTCGAATGCCGGAACGTAGGTCTGCGCACCATTTTTTTATGCGAGTGCGCCACTCGAAAAAACACCTAATTACATTAATGTAATTAGGTGTTTTTTCGAGTACAGCTAAAATCGCGCAGACCTACGTTCCCGGCATATGAAAGGTTAAATTAAAGCAAAATTACACTGAATTCATCACAATTATGTTTACAAAAATAGTTTCATTTAAAAATCATAAGTCAAAGTGCAGAAAAGCTGGGTTATTTAAGAAATTATAATTATGTAAATTACACACTCGTAAGTAAAGTATATTAGGGTGTGATCACAGTCACACGATCGACGTTGCATCGATGCTTTTATCAACGTCGACTTCAGGATTGTCGATTGCCGGTTTTGTAAAACCCATCTCATTGGAAATAGCTCAAGGGTTAGCCATACCCTTTCATAGCAAGTCAGTATTTGAAAAGTGTCAACCTCGAGTGTCATGTGAATGGTCAAGCGATTTTGAACCATGTGCGGTGCAACTATTTTCGTCAAGTTGATCTGGTCTACAATAGCTTTTTATAGTATAGGCCCTGGTATGAGGCTGCCACAGGAGCACAAGAAAAGACAGGCCTATACCCAGCAGCGGGTGAAGTCGGGCTATGGGTGATAATGATAATGACGAACCCTGATTGATCAATCAACGTTTTAAGGGTCTGAATAATCGACGAGGCCTAAAGAGGCGACTTCTACCAGTGACAATAGAACTGACTTGAAAATTGTATGTCATTTTGGAACCTATACCTTCTGCCAGATAATCGTGCCATAAAAGTCATTAACCCCACTTGTAAAAAAAGGTCTCGAAACTTAAATGCAAAAAAAAAACATTCCACATGCACTCGTCAAGGACGCTTCTTACCGCGATACGTTTGTTTTGATCGTGTTAGCGACACTGCCTTAACATTTTTTCGTATCGTTTTGAAATATTGGAATACATTGGTAGAGGGGTCAACGACTTTTATTGCAAGATTATCTGGCGGAAGGTATAGTAGAAATAAAGGCTTTTTTTATTTTATGATCTGATCCCCAAGATACAGACAAATGCCTAGTTTGGGGGTCACTGTTCCTGTTCTTGTAAAAACTGATGAATTAATTATGAATAAATAAATAAATTTGAATCGATGTCGATAAAGGTCACCACTCGTTGTCGATCGTGTGGGTATTATAACGCCCTAACAGCAACTATGCGATGCTATGGATATTACCCTGAATGTGATGCGTTTGCGGATGAATGGAGTAAAATTATGCGTCTGGTGTTCTGTGAGAGAAAGTATGCAAGGGAACAGCGGGCCTAGCCAAAGTAACATTCGATTAGCGATGACGCTAGTAGAAAAGGCGAAAATGTATGGGGTTGACATAAGCTATCGAAATGTCACGTGATCCATAGATCAGCATTTCCATAGAGATGCGTCGATAGCGATTGTAGAAATAGAAACGCTCGGAAGCAAATGCCATTTAGCTAGGCCTACAGTTCCATGTTAGTTTTAAATTAAATTATATACATGATAATTAATGTAATTGGTGTTGTACCGTTGTAATTAATAATAAATACATAAATAAATTACAAAGATATGAAAAAAAAAGATCTTTTATTGCTGCCATTAGCAGCAAAATTAAAAAGACCATAAATATGATGGGATGAAGATTCTTATAGCATCGCAGAGCTCTGTCACAATCCTAATTAAGTTCAGTATAAAAGTTACACACAAGACATATATTCGACTAAATACTATCATCATTATATTACCTATTTTTAAGGTATAAAGTTTGCTTATTTATATAAGTTGATTCACTGTACCGAACACTGGGTTGTCAATGTATTAAAATGGTTCCTTAGTAAAATAAGAAAATAAGCCTGAATAATTCTCATTTCATGTTGGGATTCGAAAATGCATTTTGATAATTTCATAAGTTCATAATATGGTTAACTACTTCATTCTTGTTTTTTTTTTATATTATTATTAGACTTACTATGTTCAGTTATTTCTCAATTTAATCCTTGATTGTATGTTGCCAAGTGCCTTATTGTAGACTTATAAAGTTTTTACAGTAACCGGCCGTAAATATTGCATGTTGAGCTTTGTAGAGAGTCGTCTTTGTCACTGGTATCACTCGTTGGTCATTCCAAAAACATTCCTCCACCAATTTTGTTTTAAAGACCCACCCGTGTTTGCTCGATAGTATTAGATAACTGTTACTATTTAGCTTACACCATCATTGCATTTTTTTTGTTAACCAAGTACCTTCTGAAGTTGTTTAAATTATGTAGTCGATGATTTTGGTGCACGGTAAAACTCTAGTTGGCACCAACTTAAATGTATACAGGGTTATTTCATTAGGCGCGGCCGACGCGCATGCGCGATTTCGGACGTTCACCAGGTGCTTGACGGCGCGTATGCGCTTCCATACAATTTACATAACTTTCTTCGAGTGCGGCGCGCTGCACCTGTGCGTTCGTTGTGCATCTCTATTGTTTCGAAAACATCGTAAAATAAGGGTCGGTAAGGGTGTCTACACCCAAGATATTTTTTGCACGCACCCGAGCGTTTGCCACACAGGATTGTGTAGCATAAAGTTCGCTAATAATTAAGCAGATAATGTGTTATTGGTAAAACACCAACAGCCTCTTAAGGGGTCATTGTACTCATCATTATGAACAACTTTTACTATGAGACCAAACCTGACATCGCTAAAAAAAATCAGCTGTTCAGTACATTTTGACGAATTATGCTAACATAAATGTACTGAACAGCAGATTTTTTTTTCGCGATTTCAGGTTTGGTTTCTTTCCCCTTAACACATTCGGTGCGGCAGACACACATGCGCGTTTTCATAACTTTCTTCGAGTGCGGCGCGGCGCACATGTGTGTTCGTTGTGCATCTCTATTGTTTCGAAAACATCGTAAAAAAAAAGGGTCGGTAAGGGTGTAGCATAAAGAAGCGTTTGCATAAAGAATTCAGCAGAGAATGTGTTAAGAGGTTGTTGGTGTTTTACCAATAACCCTGTATAATGTGTGTGAAGTAGGGAACGGATAAATAAATAAAAAAAATATTGTATGTGACAGACTTTTTCTAATGCTCGATGATATAAGGTGTTTGTTTCATGTGCTTTTCAATCCATGTGCAATATTTTGGGCCGGTAACTGTATCTATATAAGTTGTTATCATTGACTTAGGTAAATGAACATAGTAAGTATTACAACTGGTATTAATTTACTGGGTATTATTGTGCATTTGTAAGTCTTAAACGGACAATCACTCTTTTGTTAGTCATTTACTTAGAAGTTACTTATATTATTATATTTATACCCTATGACGCTAATCTAGCGTTTTGTCTATAGATATTATTTTACTTTTTTGAATTTATATAACGCTTCATTGGATTGGTAGTCTTCTTCAGAAAAGGTATATGTTTTTAATAAATAAAAACCTATACATGCTCACATAGACAATACGAATAGTCAGGTGCCAATTAATTTGTTTTAAATGGCATACATACTTTGGCACGTTAAAAATAAAAATAAAATGTACTTAAATAAGGTAACGGATCGATCCGCCATTGTTTTAGAGATCAACACTAAATGATAAATCGTTACGATCAATTCGATAGATATTCATGATAGTTTTCGTCGTAATGTCCAATCTTGTTGTCTTCGATCAAATAAATAGTAAATCAATCGATCTGCCACGATGGATCATAACGATTAATCGTTCCGTGTCACCCTTTATCAGTATGTACACCCCCTTTCGGTTGGTATTTCGCTCAAATATTAGGTTAGTATAATGAAAAGATATGTCAGCATGTAGAAGATATGTTGTGTGTTAGTTCTTGTAGCTGATCCGTAAACTAACGGATCGGGCCGCAGTCCGGGGTAGTTAATGTCCGGCATTGGCGACTCTGAAAACATGAATTAATAGTTGGTTGGAAGTTCACACAAGTTTCTTACAGTACACGGTATGTTGGGGTAAGTTCGGCGCTGGGATAAGACCGTACGATTCAAACCAAGCGCCAGTTTATTCTGCCCCATCGTCGGAGCTGAATGAAATGGCGCAAAACACAATGATGTCAGCATTAAAAGTGAAGCACTAAAATAGCCCGCGAAATTCAAAATTTCTTACTTTTTTTGCAATTTGCAAGACAGTGTCAGCACCCTAATTCCGTAACACACTATCAATCAGAAATGGTTTAATTTTGACAGTTCATCAACATTCATTGCGTGATTCACATTGTTGAGCAGACAAGTTTTTCGAACATATGAAGCAATAGATTAGCAATTTGCTTCAAAATGATTCCGATTGATAAAGTTACGCAAAATAAAAACATAAAAATCATTTATTTCTTTGCAAATATGGGTATAGTATGTACTATATACACTACTATCTATACTATACACATATGTACTTATGTGTTTTTATAGTAAAGTTCTCCATATTTTACCGTCACATGGGCATGCAAAGATTTACAATTCCAAATAAAATATCAAAAATAAGTGGCATCATTGGAATTACAATTTAATATTTAAAAAATATGTCAGCGTGGTAAACAGCAATAAAAAAAAAATATTTTTTTGAAAATGAGAGGATCACAACAATTAACAGGTCGTATTTTGATCAAAATATGATTCACGACCACAACACATGTATTTACAGAACGATAATCATTAACATTATCAATACAACTCTCTTAGTTAGAATTAGCCTCAAATGTCATGGTTACATGAAACAGTCATTCAATGGGGTAATTTGAACTTAGAGAGTTGTATTGATGACTTTACTGATTACAATTCTGTAAATATGTATTTGTTGTGCTCGCGAATCATATTTTGATCAAAAAGCGACCTGAAAATTGCATTAAACGTAAGAAAATTGGAATTTAGCGGGCTAACCTGGCGCTTTCGCCTTAAACAATTGCCAATTTAGGCGAGAATTTTAATCATACGGTCTTATCCCAGTGCCGAACTTACCCCAACATACTCACGGCGACACATCTGGAAATCTAGTATGAGCTGACCTCGCTATAAATGGAAAGCTAAAATCTGAGACCAGTTTATATTGGAAATGTATAGCTTGATAATATATGTCGCCGTGTGTATATGTCGTAGGATAATTTGATACTTCGAATCTTCGCGGAAATCCTAGGGGTTTTGCGAAAACGCGGATAATTAGACATAGGCGAAAAATTATCAAATCTTACTGGACAAAGTCAGGATTTTTGCGAAAATACTCGTTATTATAGCAATATTGCGAAACGAAACGCTGGCTGTTATGAAATAAGAACGCTGATTGGTCGGTCAGCGCGTTCAATAAGAGATCGTCTCTGATTGGTTGACGTCTTAAATGTCAATCGTTGCCGCACGTTATTTGTTTACGTTTGTGTCTGAGTTAAATTGCAGAAGTGTTTTGTTTTTTATCGTAAATAGTGTACCTACTTGGACTTAAATAAAGTGGTAAATAAAAGTGCTACACGGATGTACATAGTGTCATATATCATAAAAGTCTTAGTCAACCACTCAACAACAACAATGCTTTCGAGATTGGTTTAGCGGTGTTTTGTTTGTCATTGTGTTAAAAGTGGACTATAAAATTGGACTTGAACTAAGAAACGGTGTGAATAGGAGGTTTGGTTTTCATATAATTATGACAGATTCGACAGAGAATGATGTTCAACCTTCAGCAGAATCCGATAAAGACAAATTTTACATAGAGTTAAGAAAGTTTTACGATAATAGAGTTGACGGTACAACTAAACCAGAATGGACTAAAGAACGCGTAAATGCTGTAATAAATTCAATTGAACAATTTAAAACTGCGAGTGTACTTAAGCAACCAAAAACACAACAACAGTATAGAAATGCAAAAAAATACGACGTGATGAGTGTAGGTGAAGAAAAACTTTTGATACTGAGAAGAAAGGATCTTAACTCTCCTGTTGTACAAGTACCTTCAACAGATATGTACTATGATATTCTTCTGCAGGCGCACATCAACTGGGCATGGAGGACGCGACAAACTGATATATAACCTAAAGCAACAATATGTGATACCGGTACCGATTATGATATTGTTCCTCAACTTGTGTAAGATCTGTCTGAATAAAAAAAGTTGCCCAAAAACAGGAATTGTTGTACGCCCCATAATTTCTCAAGACTTTAACAAACGTGGGCAGGTAGATTTAATTGATCTCCAGTCAACTCCTAGCCACAATTACAAATGGATTTTAAACTATCAAGACCACCTCACTAAGTTCTGCTTTCTCAGACCTTTAACCAGTAAAAAAGCAACTGAAGTAGCCATGGCTCTTTTAAAAATATTCTTAGAAGTGGGTGCGCCAATGATTTTACAGAGTGATAATGGCAAGGAATTTACTGCCAGCATAATAAAAGAGCTAATCACATTGTGGCCTGCATGCAAGATAGTGAATGGACGTCCCCGACATCCTCAAAGTCAAGGTTTGTTTGCAAGTTTTGCACTATCCCGCTTACCGCTATGCATTTTTCTTTCACCCAAAGGTTGCCTGGTAGAGATTGCTACCTTAGCAATAAGGCCACCTATGTTGTACTGTCTTTTGTTGTTATCTGTTGTTTTGTATTTTTTTTTATGTGCAATAAAGTATTTTTCTCTTTTTTAGGTTCGGTAGAAAGGTGCAATCAGGATCTTGAGAACATGTTGCGTTCCTGGATGTCCGACAATAACTCAACTGAATGGTCACTGGGATGCTATTTCGTTCAGTTCCAGAAAAATTCTTCGCATCATCGCACAATAGGACGTTCACCATACAAAGCCTTGTTTGGTCACGATCCTGTAATTGGCCTGTCTTCGACTTATTTGCCTAGAGATACATTGTCCAAATTAGAAAATGAAGAAGACTTACAACAGGTTTTAATTAATGAAAATCCTCCTCGCACTGAAGATATTCAAGACGAGCGTAATGCAGGTTGTAGAAATGAATCCAAAGTTGAAAATGCAATCCTTTTCTATGAGCAGCTTTCTAACGAAACCACAAATCAGTATGTTTCCACTGATCAAAAAATGACTATCCGAACACAAACTTCAACACAATCTACCCCTCTTTCATCTATGACACAATATAAAAAAAATTCTGCAAATAACATTACAATTTTAGAAGATGTAATAATTGTCCCAGCAAGTACTTTTTTTTTTTTTTTTTTTTTTATTTGTGATGGGTTTGCTCTTGACTCTAGTCTAGGTCAGAGGTGACAGAGACAAAGTCGACGATGGAGTGAGCTTACCCAGAAGAAGCCTGTTCACTCTCACTTTGAAGAGATTAGGGTTGTATACGTTCGGAAACACAGACGCAGGTAGCGAGTTCCACTCTTTTGCTGTGCGCATTATAAAAGACATTTGGAAGCGCTTAGTGCGAATTGGTGGAATAGCAACCAGGTAGGGATGGTAACTGGCAGTGCGTCTAGATGTCCGGTGGTAGAAGGGGGCCGGTGGAATGAGGTCGTGGAGTTCTCGGGCACACTCTCCAAAGTACAATCTGTAGAAGACCGACAAGCAGGCAACCTTGCGGCGATGAGCCAAGCAATGAAGCTTGGCATCCACCAGTTTTACGTCGCCAATGAGCCTCTTAGCTCTGCGTTCCACCGAGTCAAGCGCAGCTAGTTGGTACTTAGCTGATCCATCCCAAAGGTGACTGCAATACTCCATGCAGGATCGGACTTGCGCTTTGTAAAGGGTTAAAAGCTGTCCAGGCGTAAAGTATCGCTTCACCCTATTCAGGATGCCCAGTTTCTTGGCCGCAGTTTGGGCCTTGTACTCGATGGTGGCGCCGAAGTTGAGACCAGATGTCAACTCCATGCCTAGGAGCTCAAGTCGATCAGTTACAGGAACAGATGTACCCCGAAAAGTAGGAGTTTGGGCGAAACGACTCTTTTTAGCGGTAAAAAGACACGCCTGCGTTTTGGTGGCGTTAAAAGAGACCAAATTATCATCACCCCACTGGGAGACAAAGCTTAAGGTCAAATCTGTCCGCTCTACCATGGCCTCTCTCAAGGAACGAACTTCAGCCCCGCTGGTTTTTGCGCTGGACAAGTATCTCTCTGAAACTGTACTGTCATCTGCGTACCCAACAATACCAGGCCGAAGCAGGTCATTGATGTGCAGCAGGAAAAGAGTTGCAGAGAGAACAGACCCCTGAGGAACTCCGGCATCAATAGCCATAAGGTCAGAAGAGCAGCCATCAACAACTACTCTAATCGACCGTTCACTAAGGAAATCTGATATCCAGCTACAAAAATCAGCTGGGATGCCATAAGCAGGAAGCTTGCTGAGCAGAGCAGCGTGCCAGACCCTGTCAAAGGCCTTCGAGATGTCAAGCGAAACGGCCAGTGCTTCGCCGTGTTTCTCGATGGCTTCGCCAAAGCAGTGCGTGACATACACAAGAAGATCGCCAGTTGACCGTCCCCGGCGAAAGCCATATTGACGGTCACTGAGGAGATCATTGTCTTCAAGGTAGTTCAGCAACTTATTGTTCAGTACCCTTTCCAAAACTTTGCACAGAATGGAGGTAATGGCGATCGGACGGTAATGGGCAGGGTCTGCACGGTCGCCTTTTTTGGGCACTGGTTGTACATTTGCAAGCTTCCAGGATTTCGGCACCGTTCTTTTTTCAAGAGAGAGGCGGAACAAACGTGTCAATACAGGAGACAGTTCAGGCGCACACTGCCTCAACACTCTCGCTGGAATGCCGTCAGGCCCGCTGGCCTTGTTCACGTCTAGACTGCACAATACTCTTCGGACCTCTTTAATGTGTACTGCGATCTCCGACATCGAGGAGTCACAATGAGGTACAGTAGGTGGTTGCTTTGAGCCAGCGTCCAGACGCGAATTGCTTGCGAAGAGAGATGCAAATAAATTTGCCTTCTCAGTTGCAGAGTGAGCCAGCGACCCATCAGGTTTCAACATAGGAGGTAAAGTGGGACGACAGAAATTCGTTTCAACCGCTTTAGACAGGGACCAGAACTGTTTACTACCCGGAGGGTGCGAAGCCAGCCTGGCCCCGATATGTCCGACATGGTCAAAACGTGCCCTACGCAAAACCCGCTTGCAGAACTTGGCGGCAGAATTAAAGGCTCTCTTCTTCGCGCGAACCCTGCGCGCTCTAACTTTGCGGTCGCGGGCCTTGACCCAGGCTTGGTAGGCAGTCTCTTTTCGGGCCTCAGCGTGGGCACATTCTGCATTATACCAAGGCCGGGATTTGTGACCGAGCGGGATGTCGGAGAATGGAATAAAATATTCCATCCCCTGCCGAATCACGTCCGCAACCGCGTCAGCACAGCGCGAGGGGTCACCCGAGGAAAAGCACACTTGCCGCCATGGATAAGACGCAAAAAAGTGCCGCATCTCATCCCAGTCTGCTGACCCGTATCGCCATACTCGCCTCGTGCCTCTAGGGCTCTCATCTGGAGGAGGGCAGGTTGATATGGATTTCACCAGACAGTGGTCAGACGTTCCCAGCGGGGCTGAGACCGATACTGAATGACTGTCCGGATCAGATGCCAGCAGAAGGTCCAAGCAATTGGGTGTATGGCCGTCAACATCCGGTACCCGCGTTGCCACATTCACCATCTGGGTTAGATCTAGCGTTAAAGCAAAATTGCGCGCCTCCAACCCAGCATGGTCAGTTTTCTGGTATGGGAACAACCATTCTTTATGATGGGCGTTGAAGTCCCCCAGAAAAATGAGCTTCGCCGTTGGGTACCGTTGCTGGGCTACGTCAGTCGACTCCACGAGGAAATTAAAGAGCGCTGTTGTCTCCTGGTCACCGCTATGCGATCGGTAGATGCCGATGTAGAGAGATTTCTCCACGCCAGTATCCACAAGTAGCCATATGGCAGAGAAACCCGATTTCTCAAAGCAACGGAGACGACGACAACAAATGTCATCGCGGACGTACACACAGACCCCAGCTTGCTTCTTGAACTTGTGTTCAAGAGAGTACCCCGGGTAGTTGAGGTACGCCACGTCCGACGGGGTTGTTATCTTCGTCTCCGTTAGGAAAAACAGGTGCGGCTTCTCGGTCTCAAGGTGGTGATGGACCGAATCGAGATTGGAGTGCAACCCCCTGATATTAGTGAGGTGCACTTTTAGTGGGAGGAAGTGCAGCCGTTGTTTTACCCTATTTTTCTTCGCTTTGTGTGTCATTGAGTGGAGTTGTTGGGGGAAAAAGTCGACTTGTCGAGGCGCCGCTCAGTGATCCAAGTGGAACACTAGAGCCAACCAAACCTACGGGGAACTCATCTGGAGACTGCGGGGACGCCCGAACCCCCCCGGATATGGCCACCGGGTCCTCCCATCCAGTCGCCGGCTGGCACGGTGGAGCATACCGGGATTTTTCGCGAGTTGGCGGGGCAGCCTTTGGCACGTGGCTGGCGTGCTACAAGTACAACAAAAACGATCTGTCTTGATAACAATATCGCTATAAATGACACAAATTCCCACACAAATGTACAACAACAACATTCCAATAATATTGTTGCTACTGAAGTTAAATGTTGTATTTGCCAAATTACCACATCCGATTCACTCAAATGTTCAAAATGCCAACAAGTTATTCACGGCGCATGTGGAGTGTCTGAAGTTAGAGAAGGTAGTAGTTCTTCTAATGTTAAATGTAACTTATGCTGGCAAGAAGATTCTATTAAGAAAGAAAGAACAAGTTCGCATGAAAATTTAAAAAGAGCAGCTGCGACTATGTGTACTACATCCAACAAAAAATTTAAAGAAATAGATGTAGGTGCTACAATTTTGGTTGATGTTCCGAAGTACGATCGTGCACCCTTAGATAACAAAAACATTACAGGACGAGTAATTGATAAGAAGAATGGTTTGTTTCAAGTTGGTACCTCCGTTGGTATAATTAAAGATTGGCTACCAAGAAACGCACTTCAAATATCTCCAGGAGCTCAATTTACCGGCCCCGTTCCCGAGGTAGTATTACCTATTCGTGGTATTTCCTCACAACTATCACCATTCGGCGGACAAGGGTTTAAGCAATGTCATTGCAAGAAATCAAGCAAACAATGTTCCTCAAATAAGTGTGCTTGTAAAAAGCACGGTTTGCTTTGTAATTCCAAATGTCATAAATCTTTGAATTGTTGTAACAAGTAAAGTCTTACTAATAATTTCATATTACTATTTACTAAACGCAGCTGTGCTTGCATTGCAACTCCAATGTTACAGGTCCATGCAACTCAGCGTAAGTTTCACATTAGTGACGTATTTAATTATCTTTTGTTCTGTGATTATTCGCTTTTCAAATTTTTTTCTAGTAATCTTTTAATTTCTTTGAATAAGTCTATTTTTTCCTATTTTTGCTAATTCAATAATAATTTGTTGTAGTTATTTTGTTCACTATAAGTGAACCAGAATGTGATAATAATTTTGCCTCAATATATCTTAAGTTTAGCTGTATAAGAGAAGAGAAGGCTGATGAATGAGTGATTTTATCTCAAGACTTTAATTCACAAGACTGATCAATTCCATTGTTGCACTATTAAACTAATTGTTTACCTAACCAGTTTCATCCAATTTATGGATTACACCCTAAAATTGGATCATTTTTTTTTACTACGACTGAGATCTCCTATTGTCTGTAGAAAACAACATACATACTAAAATTTTCAATAAAAAGTTTATAAAAATCAATTTAGTGATTTTCCTTTCTCACCTATTCTAAACCTTCATAACTCTATGATACAATACTTGAAGTTAATCATCGGCAAACTAGGAACCAATTAGAAGTCAGCCAGCAAAATTGTAGCCAATCAGTGTTGAGCACATCAAATCTTACTATAGTAACGAGTATTTTCGCAAAAATCCTGACTTTGTCCAGTAAGATTTGATAATTTTTCGCCTATGTCTAATTATCCGCGTTTTCGCAAAACCCCTAGGATTTCCGCGAAGATTCGAAGTATCAAATTATCCTACGACATATACACTATATATCAGAAAGGTGTGGTTCAGACCATCAAACTGAACAACTTTATCCTTGGGACCAACATCATAATCGCGAAAAATAAACAGCCGTCGCATAAAGGGTCGAGTAGGTATTGAAGGAACAGATCATATTTCTTAATAAAATATTATACTTTTATTTACTAGAGTGGAACAAAAGTTCAACAAGAATGACTAAAAACTCGACAATTTAGTGTTTATGAACAGTATGTGTGAAAAAAACATTCCTTATGTAATAACAACACACACACCATTGGTCGATGAAAACCAAATTGCAGAAACATACACGCGTGCGTAACAGATTATCATTTTTATATTTATTTACTAGATCGCATTTTTGTAAGCTTGTCTTGTCTACTCAAAAAGAATGTACAGTAACAAGCTACTACATAAAATTACATCATATTTCCTCTATGAAGCAAAACAAGAAGCTATGTTCTTCCAAACATGCAAAAACTGTCGTTTTTTCTTATTTATCAGAAATAAATAAATGCTACGAATAAAAAATAGTTGTTTCTAAGATCACGTCTTAACCAAAACGATAGTGGCGCAAATACGTGACCATTGCGTTCATTTTGATCGGCGGACCACGCCGACAGAGGGCGTCTTCCGGTATTCCGAACAAATGGAGTAACATAATTATGAACGCAAGGATCGTGAATTCGCGCGAACGATCCTTTGGTTAGGACTCGGGGTAAGACACTATTCCCACTATGTAGTGTTTTAATTTTTTTTGATCGTCAGGCGACTGGCGTTTTTATTAGCTTCTCATTGGATGATAATGATAGAAAATATAACGAATATTAATAATTGCACTTTCGAATTATCACGGATGAGAGTTAATCGTTCGTGGCATAAGTAGAGTGCTACAAGTATCTTTTGGTGCCTGAGGGCCTATTTCATGATTAGCCACTACTTATCGAATAAATTCAAAAATGGAATAGAATTTGTATGAAATTATCTGCCAAGTAAGTTAATAGGAACTTTATCGTAGGTGGTGAACCAGGCCCCGAGTGACATTGACACGGTACGTTGTCGGTAAACATTACATTAAAATCCTTATAAAATTCATAGGTCCTTACAAAATCAGAAGTTTTGGGTACATTACCCAATGTAGTAAACGGAAAAATACATTTAAAAGCGTAGTTTGCGCTGACCGTGTAAGACGCTGGATAAAATATCGATAACGCCGCGTCCTAGCTAAACGAGATCGTCGCGTTCATTTATTTTTTTTAATTGTAACACAAATTGGACTTATTGAGAAAAAAAAGATGGCGGCGCTTTTTTCAAATTTTGACAACGCGCTAAAAGATCCATGCACCGTTGTAAATAAGCCACCAAACTTTGAACAAGCGGTCTATCTGTCGTGACAACACAGTGAGAATAGTTTCTACTATAGTTTGACCGATACCGCTGTACCGCGGTGGGGCGGGGCGCCGAGAGCGTTGACGAATGAGCGGCTTGCACTGCCTCCTCGTCTCGATGCGTACACACCTAAGGCGCGGTACAGCGGTATCGGTCACTCACTATATATATTATTACACACAACATAATTATGAGCTAAAACTCACCTCCTCGCAGCATAAACGACGTAAACAGCAAACATGGACATAAGGGTCGTCTCAGACGGCGCGATGTTAGCCGCGCCGCCATAACGCGCGGTGCCACACGCCGGTGGGCACACCGGGATTATAGATTCTAGAGACAAGACGTATGTTGTAGCATGCGACGAGTAGCAGCCATGCATGCGGAGTTTGGATAAAAAAAATGGTAGATACAGAGTGAGATCATCAAAATGAAGATGTTGGTTTGAAATCGCCAACGATCATTAACCACTCGTAATTACCGAAACAATTAGACAAGTGTCTCGCAAGCAAGCGTGGAGATCAATGCTCGTGCCTTCTCTGTATGGTAAGAGGCCTTTACTCGTATACCACTACAGGGCAAAGACATATTTTTGATTATTGTTATAATATTGGGTGTTTAATTGGTCGATTATTTTCATCTTACTCTGTATTGTACAACAGGACGCATGTTAGTGGTAACATTTTGAACTTGAGCTGGCCTAAAGGGCCTCAGTTCACCGATAATCCGCCGGCAGGCCATCCGAGTAAATTCAGGCCAACGAAACGAGATAAATAATACATTAAATTCAAGTAATCTAAGTTGATTTTTAAATGAAACAACTATCGATAAACGTCTTAAAATAATTTTACTTGCAATGGAAACTGAAATATGCACAATTAGGTTAAAATTTTTAATCCCAAAGCATGAAATTTATCTCGTATTGTTGGCTTTAGTTTAGCATAACAGGCCGGCTGATAATGGTTTTGTTACCACTGACCTGCGGCATATCTTGATCCAACAAAAACGTAAAGTTATACTTGTTAAACATAGAAATTAAACATTGCAAGGCACAATAATTGAAATACAGTATGTTAACCAACAGAGGGCGTTCCCGTTAACCCGCAATAGTATAGCATCCATACATGCTAAAAAAAATATTACCATTCGAAAACAAAATGGTTTTTATTTTTTTTTAATATTAAAATATTCACTAAAATATTCAAAAAAATATAAAAATATTCACTAAAAATAAAAACTAAATTGCGATGTTTCCGTCCTTCAAGTACGCGTGTACAGAGTGTTTCTTTTACGTATCAATTTAACATTTTTAGTGAATATTTTAATATTAAAAAAAATAAAAACCATTTTGGTTTCGAATGGTAATATTTTTTTTAGCATGTATGGATGCTATACTATTGCGGGTTAACGGGAACGCCCCCCTCTGTTGGTTAACATACTGTATATTAAAATATTTTGAAATCAAGTCTGAAAAATACTAAATACAGAAATATACAGGGTGTAAGTCTTAACAGTGCCTACCTCTTTTAAGGGATCATTGTACTCATCATTATGAACAACTTTTACATGGGACTAAACCTGAAATTGCGAAAAAAATATCAGCTGTTCAGTACATTTATGTTCGCATAATGCGTCAAAATGCAGGGAACAGCTGATTTTTTTTCGCGATTTCAGGTTTGGTCCCATAGTAAAAGTTGGTAATAATGATGAGTACAATGACCCCTTAAAAGGCTGACACTTACATCCTGTATATTATGCTTGTCATAACTAAGCAAGCTTATTTTTAAATAACGAATTTAAGTATAATAAAATCCCTTTCCCGTTTATGCAACTCAAAAAATCCATCAAATCTGTCTCTATGCTTATACCAATAACTTTCACAGTGACTCACCCACTAATTCCACCTGCCCTTCGTCAGTCCCCAGCTTATTCTGAGCCTTGCATTTGAAGATGCCGTACTGACGCTTCTCAATTGTGATGACCCTGATAGTCGTGTCTGTGAACTCGTCTGCAGTCGCGAAGTGAGAGATTCTGGGGGAGAAAGAAATTCATACTATATTAATATATGGCACTTATTTAAAGCGGTTTATTGTAGTTAAGGTAAGTAAAAAATTACAAAATACATGTTACTAACCAGTTCGGCAGTAAAATCTGAGCAGTAAACTAAATAAAAATGAGTCATAAATATATAAATGTGTAATTAAATAAACAATTAAGTAGTAACATTACTGAGCGGGCAGTTACGTGTGAGCAAGCAGTAACAAATCGGAATTAGTCGGTAAGAAATCCAACTTGGAAGTAATATAATATACAACTCTTTAAGACCAGGTAATCCTAAAAAATGACTATTTCATGAAATCTTGACATTTTAGGATTAAACTAACTTAAGGAGTTGTATTACTGATTCTATTGTACAGACGCCAGCAGGTCAACCTACCCGAAACTGTCAGATTTTCCCAATCAACCTTGAACCTAATGCTTTGGCAATAAAGTCGAAAATCTATTAAAGAAATCTGACAGATTGTAGTAGCTTGATGTGCTGGCGTCTGTACATAATTCTGTAAAAACATATTTGTTACGGCCGCAAATCATACTTTATTTAACATACAAACTAATACCGACTTGCAAATGCAAAAAATTGAATTTTGCGGGTTACCCTGACCCTTCCTCCTTAACACATTCACTGCTACAAAAAACCCACAGGTGCGGCGCGCCGCATTCGAAGGAAGTACATAAATTGTATGGACACGCATATGCGACGGTAGCACTTGGTGAACGTTCGAAAAATCGCACATACGTGTCGGCCGCACAGAACGTGTTAATGTACATAAATGCGAAAGTAACACTGTCTTTACTTTTTCATGCCTTAACGGCTGAACCGATTTCGATTGTTGGCACACAGACCATGACCTGTGTTAGGATACCTTTTGTTCCGGTAGTACGATCCTGTGGGATAATTTTCAAAGCAAGCGAAACCGCGGGAAATAGCTAGTACGATTCAATCAATTCTCATAATAATAAATGCATGATCCGTCGTATCTCTACGCTGATTTAAAAAAAAAACAAAAATTACACAGATTACTCCCAATAACTTTGGTATCTCTCTTCATATGACTAACGGCTGATTTGTCAATAGTCAGATAACTTTTATCTGAAGAATATATTTTTGCCAACGTTTTCGTTTGATTTCCTTCGAACCAGTCGAAATTATACCACCCATCAACATCTTTCCAAAATAATAATAATAATAATAATAAGTTGGGACATTATTCACACACGGCCATCTGATCCCAAACTAAGCAGAGCTTGTACTATGGAAACCAGATAACTGATATACTACATATACTACTTAGTTTTTGTAAATACATACTTATATAGATAATTACACCCAGACTCAGGACAAACAGACATGTTGATGCACACAAATGTTTGTCCTGGATGAGAATCGAACCCTGAACTGGCCTGTTATTTTGCTTCTAAACTTCTTGTGCGTATATTTAAAAAAATATGTGATAAAAATATGTGTTCAATATTTTCGTAATACTTATGAGGGTAGTCAAAAAACAAAATCGATCTTATATTACATTTTGGTAAAAAAAAAAATGTGTAATCAGCCTTGTCATTTGTAAATAAGTCATATGTTGGTGTAGCTTTCAAGTTTACTAAAATAAAATAATTATCTTTACTCCACTTTATACCTAACTAGCTTTTGCCAGCGGCTTCGCCCGCGTGGATGTTGGAAATCACCCCACGGGAACCGTACATTTTTCCGGGATAAAAAGTATCCTATGTGCTATTCCAGACTAAATCTATCTGTGCCAAATTTCATCCAGATCCGTTCAGCGGTTCTGGCGTGATTGAGTAACAAACATACAAACTTTCACCTTTATAATATTAGTAGGATTATTAGATAACCTAAAAGACTTTCATTAGTTACGAAATCAAAACTTAAAACCATTCTATGGCAAGAAAGATCTTCATTATAAATTATAACTAAGTAGGTAATAAACAATATTTATATCTGCTCAGTCCGAGTCGCTCACGCGCTTCCGTCCGGCATCTTTTGGCGGGTCAGTGTTGACCAAAAGCCGGACAGGCCAAACTTGTACATACTAGGCTGGACATGATTGTAAAAAGCCGAACATGTCCAGCTAAAGCCTGGCAACCCTATCCACAACCCAGTTACTGGGTAACACGATACGCCTTCGGGAAAGACAAACATTATGATGTGTTCAAGTACTAAGCTGTAAGATATTCACCTGTAATGCTGGTTGTTGGATAGCTGCACTTCATCTTTCAGCCAAGTAATAGCTGGCGGTGGATACGCTTCCACGTGGCATTCCAGATCCATGTCGTATTGTAGGGCCTGAAATAAATGATACAGGTATGATGTAAAGTAAAAAAAAAAATAGGCCTCCCGATACACTGGATCGCTATTGTTGCTCTGATTTGCTGGCTTAAAAAATTTAGCGTACTTGGGGGGCTGAATTGTTTTGAGCCTAGGTATTAATTTTTTAAGATAGCACGACATTTAACCTCTATTTCTACTTTATGTGTTTGTAGTTTCTTTATGACTTTCTGACTGCGCTTTATAAAACTTATTTTTAATTTTTCTAAAGGGTGTTTTTTTTTTAGAGGCCGAGAACTTTAAATTGAAATAAAACAGCAAAACGTTTTTAATATCCATGAAATTGGCTTTATTTGATACATAATTTTATGGTATTATTGTTTGAACATGATTCCAGGCATGTATAAAATTTTCACACACTCTTCGCAGTAAATCAGGCTGTATTTCTGCAATAATGCATCGAATGTTGGCATCCAAGTGATCAATTGTTACTGGTTTATCGGAGTAGACATGCGACTTTACATATCCATTGCCATTTTTATCGTTTTTACTATTTTTAACTAATTTGCCTATACGTCTCAATTTATTTCATAAGAATAAAAAAAAAATGGGACCGCAGTCCAGATGCACATGGTTAACCTACGCTTGCTGCGGTTGGTCTGTGGATAAGAGGCCATCTTTACATACCAAGGCCCCTCCGTGCCTCGGAAAGCACGTTAAGCCGTTGGTCCCGGCTGTCATCCGTGGATCTATGACAGTCCTTACGGGTCGTCAGAAACCCGAAAGTCTGACAACCAGTCTTACCAAGGGTATCGCATTACCCAGTAACTGGGTTGTAGAGGTCAGATAGGCAGTAGCTCCATGTAAAATACTGGTATTCAGCCGCATCCGGTAAGATTGAAAGCCGACCCAAAATAGTTGGGAAAAGACTAGACAGAGGCCTTGATTATTCGACCAGTAAGTGAATGTGGGCGATTTTTCCAAAAAATCCTGAACTAATTTGTATGATATTTTCGCCTTGACAATTCTATCTTACCTGAGCCAATCTCGGCCTGGGTACAGTCACAACAGGAGCGAACTCCACTTCTAAGTTGATATTTCTTCTAGCTCCTTTGCCGACTCCGTTCTCAGCGACACAATAGTATGTACCGCGATCTTCTTTGTGTACTGCTGCGATTTTTAGGATGTTGCCTCTGTAATTAGAAAAAAAAGGAAAATGTAATACACTCCTGACCGAATTTAGGTCAGAGCGGGCGGCCAATCTTTTGTACAACTACGCAAGAAATATTATAGTGTGTCTCTTTTCTTCCCTCACTCTCATAGTCCGATGGGCGATGGGACGGCAATCCGAAAATAATAAAATGCGTGATTTCAAATGACTGTAGCATTTATGCAGGTATAGGAACCTGCTCGCGTATACATGGTAATGCTATTTCTAAATCTGTGATTACAATGTATATGTTACTGCTAAAACCCGAAGTGCGGCTACATCTAGTTTTAGCCGGCTAGAACTAGATGTATATAACCAATTGCATTTGGACCCTGGCGCTCGCTCGGCTCGTGCGTTGTGTAGTCACAGTTCTAACTTAACCTACCTTTCAGCCTACACCTAAGTTTAACCAACTGCTATAAGTAGTTGTAACCTAGCCGAACTTCGGGTTTTAGCCGGCTAAAACTACGTGTAGCCGCTCTTCGGGCTTTAGCCGTGACATATACAGTAGGCGCTCGGTAATCCGTCGCTCGCCAATCCGGCACACTCAGTAATCCGGCAGTTAGCGACTCAGGGGCTGCAGTCTCGACATCGCTATACGACCGAATTCGGTCGCAAAGTCCTAGTGGGGTACCTAGACGGACAAAATTGCTTGACAAGCATGTGATTTTTTCGTGTTTGTCATACAAATTTTGACCGTCGAGGGACCGCACTAGGACTTTGCGACCGAATTCGGTCGTAAAGCGAACGCTATCTATGTCGAGACTGCAGGCCTAGGTGACCCGCTATAATCCGGCAGTTTACAAAACCGAACGCCGGATTACAGAGCGGTTGTAGTATAGTTCGTGTAATTTCGATCCCGCTCGGCAGTCCGGGCCTAACGTTGACAGTGGTGCCACGTGTTTGTTTTCTGTTAAATGTTGAACATAATACTAATGAGTCAGAACCTATTGTCATTAATTGATTGATTAAGTAAACAATGTCGCTAAATTTATTTTCTATATAAGTTGTATCCCCACCCAGATCGAATCGTAGGCGCAAGATCGTATGAAAAAATCTTATCAACTAAAACCTAAACGTCAGCCGCAACGTACCGAACGAACTATAGTTTGACCAAGACCGCTATACCGCGCCGTAGGTATGTGCGCGGCGAGACGGGGGGCAGTGCAGGCCGCTCATTCGTCAACGCTCACGGCGTCCCATCGCTCATTCGCCAGCGCTGCACCCCGCCTCGCCGCGCATTCCTAAGGCGCGGTACAGCGGTCTTTGTCAAACTATACAACAAAGTAAGATTACCTATTCAAACTTTGAATGAGATCAGTTTCGACTGTTTCGAGTTACATTATTCAAAAGCGGTATTGTATAAATTATGAAAGTAGGTGATACCGTGATAATATTTTGTTTATTTTATTGTCGGGTATCTTAGCACTCTCTGATTTTGTTATATTTCGTTCTTGTATTACTGCAATAGGAAGAGTTCTATCTGTGAGCGTGACCTCATTATTTTAAAATACTTTTTAATATGGCCCCGCCAAAAAAAATCAAATGTGACACGGGTGGACAATGTAAATTGTGTAAACAGATATTTACCAATTTATTATATTTATAAAATTACAATACGATCGTCCGAGATCGAGTAATATCGATTCAATACAATACGATTTCGATTGTGAATCGATTCACAAGGTTACAATCCATTACGATCCAGAAGATCGATTCAAAGAAAAAAAAATCGGACATCCCTATGCTAGAGTCAGCACAACAGTCAAAACCAACATGCCTTATCTGAATGTATTCCTAATTTACCTGTAGATAGATCCACCGGTGGGTAAGATGGCATTGTTCTCTCGACGCCAAGAAATCTTTGGTGGCGGGAACCCACCAGCATAACATTCCATCTGGACACCTGCAGACAAGTAAAATCGTATGAAACCTTGCTCAACCAATGACCATTCTTAAAATTAATCTTCTATCATGTCGGCTTGGGTAATTTTGAAATCGAATTTAAAATTTAAGGGCCGCCATACACGGACTGCTCGAGCAGTTAGCCATTGATCAACATACACGGACCGCTCTTGCAGTCATAGGCAACAGTTTGAAGCTGCCATTGATAACTGCTGGAGCAGTTGATACCAACTGCTCGTCATTCAAATCAGTAGCAACATGGATAATTTCAAATAAGTCTTGCGATTTAAATGCACTGATTAGCGCGTCACAATCTACGTCGTTCTTTTTGCTCAAGAAACAAAGCAAGAAGCGTACCTGCGAGAAGCGCGCGCAATGTGGAATGAAGAGCGAAGGCGGAGGTAACTCCGCGAGAGCAGTCGACAGCTCGAGCAGTCAGTGTATGCCTGGCGACTGCTTGACCGCACGACCGCCCGAAGCAGTTGCAACTGCTCGAGCGGTTTCGTGTATGTGTGTACGTAGAAGACTCACTATGAAGTCGCAGCTTGAAGCAGTCCATCCGACTGCTTCAAGCAGTCCATCCGACTGCTTCAAGCAGTCCGTGTATGGCAGCCCTAATAGAGACGTAAGTAGTTTTCGAAACAATTTTGCTTGCAAGCTGCAATTGTAGGACTAACAAAGAACCACAGGGTAGGGTCTGTTTTGTCGATAGTTGTACATCGACTGGCCTGTTGGTCTAGTGGTTAGTGGCCCTGACTGCTATGCCGGAAGTCGTGGGTTCGATTCCCACCCAGGACAAATGTTTGTGTGATGAGCATGATCATTTGTTCTGTGTCTGGGTGTAATTTATCTATATATGTATGTATTTAGAAATATATAAGTATGTTTATCAGTTGTCTAGTACTCATAACACAAGCTCTGCTTAGCTTGAGGCTAGACGGCGTTGTGTGATAGTTGTGGAATATTATTATTATTATTATCTCCTTTATTTATTCTTTAAACTTATTTTATTACATTTTTAAATATTTTTATAAAAACATTAAAAAAAAAAACATTTAAAAATATAAAAAATAGTGATCCGCCGGTAGCGGGTGCAGGGTCCAAGCTACCGGTGGTTAGGGCCCCAGAGACAGGAACCTCCTCACAATACGCGCCGTATCAAGGAGGACTGCCTTCTGAATCAGGCCCTTCACCCAGCCACCCAACGAGAGCCTCTTGAGATGTTGGTCGAGGCTCTTAGCGATAAGGCCATTGACCGTAACGACTATCGGCACAATGATTGCCGAGTCCACATCCCACATAGCGACAACCTCGTGGGCTAAGTCGAGATACTTCAATTGTTTCTCCTTCTCAGCCTTCACGAGGTTCTCGTCATGCGGGATAGTGACATCGATTATCATTGTGCGGCGCACTGATCGATCTATTACCACTATATCAGGCTTATTGGCTACAATAGTCCTGTCAGTGATAATAGATCGATCCCAGTATAACGTGACATGGTCATTCTCGAGAACTGGGTCGGGCACATACCTGTAATACGGTACCTCAGAGTCCACAAGGCCGTATTTCAGAGCAAGTTGCTGATGGATAATCCTGGCTACTTGATTATGCCTGTGCAAATACTCGCCGTTAGCTAAACGAGAACACCCAGAAGTAATATGTCTGATAGACTCACCGGGACAATGGCATGCCCGACATATGTCGATCGTCCCGTCTTTCATTATATACTTCCGGTAGTTATTCGTTAGCATAACTTCATCCATAATTGCACAGACTGAACCTTCGGTTTCCCCAAAGAGGTTACCGAAGCGTAGCCAGGCCACGGACGCTAAGAAATCTACGTCGGGCCCATGAAGGGCCCGGAAAAAGCGTCCGTGAAGCTCCTTGCTTTGCCATACTTCCTTGCGGTCATTGGTACTAAGCACCACAGGTTTGCGCCAGTTCTCTTTAGCCAAGGACAACGGGGTGAGTCCCTTGTCCACTGCAACCACATCTCGGTGCATACCCACGTCAGCCTTGAGAAAATATTCTCTGAGACTGCACACCTCGCGGTTGTGGAGGGTCTTAGCATTTAAAAAACCTCGACCCCCGCACTTCCGTGGTATGTACAGCCTCATGACAGACGAACGTGGGTGATGCATCCGGTTTGCGGTCAACAGTGACCGGACTCTCCTATCCAGGGCGTCTAGTTCCGTCTGGGTCCACTTTAGTATGCCAAAGGAGTACATTAGGACCGGCATGACCCAACCGTTAAAGGCGCGCACCTTGTTGCCACCTGACAAAGAACTATTAAGTACCTTTTTCAGGCGACCGAAGAAGCGCTCCTGCAACGATTGTTTCACGTCAGGCCCGTTAATGCCTAACCCCTCTGACATACCCAGGTATTTGTAGGTATCAGTTGCGGAGAGTGATCTCAGGTTTATAGAATCTGCGAGTTGTAGTCCCTCAGATTCCACAATCCCTCCCCGCTTTACATGCATGACTGCACATTTATCTACACCAAATTCCATCCTGATGGAATCACTAAAAGTTTTAGTTACTTTTAGTGACTCCAGCAGTTGCAATTTGTTGGTGGCAAACAGTTTCAAATCATCCATATAAAGCAGGTGGGATATTACCTGACCCCCTCTCCGCAAAGGACAGCCCAGCCCTGTACCCTCCAGCAGAGTGCTAAGAGGGTTCAAGGCTAAACAAAACCACAGTGGACTCAGACTGTCGCCCTGGAATATTCCCCGCTTAATCCTAATAGGTTCGTTGGTCCCCTGAATTTGTCGGCATCCTGGATAGCGAAGAACCGTCCTCCACTGCCCCATACACGTCGTTAGGAAGGTGCTCAGAGTTGTATCAATTTTGTACAACTCTAACACCCTCAAGAGCCATGTATGCGGCACCGAATCAAAGTCCTTCTTATAGTCTATCCAACATGTCGACAAATCCTTTCGGGATCGACGGACCTGTTGGCTTATGGCCATGTCAATGAGGAGTAGCTCCTTGGTGCCGCGGGACCCATTCCTACATCCATTTTGAGAGACAGACATAATAGAATTCTTTTCTAAATGAGAATTAATTTTCTCTCTCAAAATGGATGTAAGAAGTTTATAGACCGTCGGCAAACAAGTGATCGGCCTATAATTTTTGGGTTCCGTGGCATCACCTGACTTATGGAGCAGGTGGGTAACTCCTGTTGTAAAGAGCTGTGGCAGCGACCCAGACTCTAAGGCCGACTGGAATTGTGATGCTAAGCACGCGTGTGAACTTTGCAGCCATTTAAGCCAAAAATTGTGCAGTCCGTCCGGTCCCGGAGATTTCCAGTTCGGTATCGGACGGGCTGCACTGGCTACATCGGAGGAAGTAATTATTACTTCCTCCATCTCCGGTATGGCGTCACACACGCGCTCAACATCCCGCATCCATTCAGCCTCAGTATGGCAAACGGGCACCGACCAGATGTTACGCCAGAATATACTAGTGGCATCATCATCCGGGCGGCATACGTCTGCCACATTTTGCTCAGGTCGCTCCCATGCTCTATACACCCACCTTTGATCACGCTGGAATATGCGATTCTGGGTATACCGCTCAACCCGTCGCTTATACCTACGGATACGGCTTGCCCATGCACAGACCTTCTGCTTCAGGAAGTCAATGCGCTCTGTGACACGGGACATATATTCTTGAGGACTGATTCCAGTCCCCGAGAACGCCCGCCTCACAAAGCGCATCACTCTAGGGCGAGTATTGCCCTCCCTGAAGCAGTATAGTTTGCCGATGAGCACCCTGGTCCCCTCGATACGCTGCTCGATCCTGCACTGCCAGCCTGGAACAGCGGGTTTTGGTCGTGTAGCTATGTCACAATTTGGAAATTTGACATTGGCTACACGACACGCCGCAATAGCCGCGCAATACAAGATCGAGTGCGTATCTACGAGATCTTCGCTGCTTTCAAAATAAAAACCAAGCAGCGAATCCAAGGCACACACCATCGCCCTATTCGTTCTGTGCATAGGCAAGCGAGGTAAATGTGGTCTAAGTTGGACGGGGGCAGTTCTAAACTCCCGAATCGCATCCTCCAGCGCGCTCCTCAATCGTTCGTTACACTGGCTACTTACCGTAACAATCTCATCGCCCCCCTCCTCATCATTAACATAAGACCGCGGTTGGGTTATGTCACTGACTAGAGGTTGCACCGCGGTCTGTGACGGGACAGGGACGATACGATTGCTCAGTACCTCTGAGCGCAGCCTATCAAGCGCGGCGTCGTCCAATCTGTGATTCCGTTGGATAACCCGCACCTGATCCGAAAGTCGTTGGGCCGAGACGTTGATGGCTGGTTGAAGCGCCTGGAACAGAGACAGCATCCTATCGCGGTACGCAGTGAGGTTAGTTCCCCCCTCTGTAGCCCCGTAATATGCGCGCATGACGTTCTCATTCATTTGTTGAGTCCATTTCATGCGCTGCACACAACCACCGGCAGCGGGGACCCGGCTCGGGGCTGGATGGCCCCTAAGTCCCAAGCTTCTCGGTGGCCGGCCTCTCCCCTGCCGACGTACAGGTGTTGGCGACGTCGGCGGGGAAAAATACTCGTCGCTCATTATTATTATTATTATTATTATTATAGATTTGGTCTTCAGTAACTATTCAATTGAGTCTCTATGTTTTACCAGCGACGTACAAACATTGGTAAAACAGTAGGTAGGTATAATAAACTTAAAATTAAATCCAGATACATAATCAATTAATAAGTTAAGAATTTACAAATTACGGCGATAGAACCGAGGTAGCCCGCGAGCGAGATTCAAATTTTCTTAAGTTTTTTGCAAGTTGTATGTTGATCAAACTATGATTCGCGAGCGCAACAAATATGTATTTACAGAATTTTAATTATTAAAGTCATCAATACAACTCTATAAGACCAGATTTCATGGAAATAGTCATTCAATAGGATTCTATTGAATGACTATTTCTATGAAATCTTGACATTTAGGATTATACCAACTTATAGATTTGTATTACTGATTTTAAGGTCGCGAATTATACTTTAATCAACATACAACCTAATACTGACTTGCAAATTGCAAAAAACATAAGAAAATTTGAATTTCACGGGCTACCCTGGCGCTTTTTTTATAGATGAGAAATCAACAAATAACTTCTTCCGCTCTGGGTGGAGCGGGAGGGCGTGTCAGACAACTACTGACTAAAACCCACCCGTGTTCCTTCAGTTGCCTGTGCCAGGGCCACGGTAACTCTTTCGAACAACCCGCAACCCTGGCGGGCATCGGCCCTAGCGGACCCCTTCAGCTAGTGCTGACATCTCTTTGAGGCGCACGTGGAACACAACGCGCCGTCGACCCGGGCCTGGTCCTTACCGGACGGCGAGCTACCCATTGCTCGCCATCCGCAAGCCCGCGCCTACGGTGGCAGGGAATCGGCTATCGATTCCCGACGCCCAGGGCGTCTCCTGCGGCGACTAGGGGCGTGAGGGCGCAAAGATTGCCTCTCCCTCACGCGTTCAGCCTCCTCCTTCGCGAGCATTACTGCTTCGCAGAAGGATGTGACGGCTTCCCATGCACTTTCGCTCTGTACCATGGCCTGTACCAGGGCCGGACGCGAGAGATCGCCGCCGCCGATCGCCTCCGCGAGGACGCGGCGGTGCTCTGCCCGAGCCGGGCATACCTCCATCGTGTCCTCCGGGCGATCCACACAATGGTAACAACCCGAGCGTTTCCTCCCGCCTTATCTCCCTAAGTTAAGTACTTTAATTACAGGAATTGGTTTTCCGGTGGACCTTAAATGCCATAAACTAACATAACAACAATGTATGTTTACTTACTCTCTCCCTCGCTAGCCACAAGAGAACGCGTTGAGTTGTCAGAAATGATCGGAGGTCGTCGAACTTGTAACTCGACTTCAGCCGTTATTTTGTTACTGATAGACATTAGTACTTGGCACTGATACCAGCCGGCATCGTTCTCTTGAATGTCCTTGATCTGTTGAACACAATTAAATTATTTAAGTATTAGTAACTGTGGTGGAGACCTTTGCCTAGCAGTAGGACAATGGTTGATTAAAAAAAAAAATACTACCAACCAGATCTTACTTCTCACTGTGCAATCAAACATCGAAGTTTCTGCATAACTAAGAGCTGTTTTTTTTTAATAGTTAAATAAGTTTTATCTGAAGAATATGACAGTTTGACATATTTTATTTTCTATACAAAAGCTGTCAAACAGCCATATTTTTCCGTAAATAAAAGTTATCTGACTATTGAAAAACCGGCGAAGTGCGTGTCGGACTCGCGCACGAAGGGTTCCGTACCATTATCTATAAAAACGGCAAAAAAATCACGTTTGTTGTATGAGAGCCCCTTAAATATTTATTTTATTTTGTTTTTGGTATTTATTGTTGTAGCGGCAACAGAAATACATCATCTGTGAAAATTTCAAAACTATCACGGTTCATGAGATACAGCCTGGTGACAGACGGACAGCGGAGTCTTAGTAATAGGGTCCCGTTTTATCCTTTGGGTACGGCACGCTAAAAATAGCTCTAAATTAAATATTAATCTATTCTATACTAATAAAAAAGCTAAAGAGTTTTTTTTATTTATTTGATTGTATGTCTGAACGCGCTAATCTCTGGAACTACCAGTCGGATTTGAAAAATATTTTTTGCATTTGATAGCCCAATTCTCGAGGAAGGACGGAAGGACCCTAAGCAGCCGAGCAATAATAAAAAATCAGAAAGAGCGAAACTAACTAAGGGCACACGTTTCGATGCGACGGGGTAACAAGAAATTACACGCAGACGAAGTCGCGGGCAGAAGCTATGTATTATACACATACACCTTACGCAGTAAATGCTGTACCTACATGATGATGAATCATCAAAAAACCGCATCAAAATCTAATGCGTAGTTTAGAAGATCGAAGAAACGCGATGCAGGAATGTGGCCTGCAGTGAGGGGCGAGCCATTTTAAATTCAATATAAATATACTGAAATAACTTACAATAAGGGAACTCGAATGATGAATTAAGTAATCAAGAATGGTGTCTGTTATTAATGATAAATGAATGATAAATTATTTTTATTTCTGTAAGTAGGTTTGTACAAACACTTTTACACGTCAATTATGTTTTTTTTTTTTAAACTAGGTGAGGTCGGCGTTTACTATATGACTACTCTGAGAAGAAAGGCCGAAACAATCTCAGAGGTCACAGTCTCTTATAAAGTCCAGACATAATCTTGGTCACTTCATGTGAAGACCATGTAGATTGGTGTCTGAAATGGTCTTTTGAGGAAAGAACCACACAGATTGAGAGGACCTGTCCAGTCAGTGCACGCATCATCATCATGTTCGCAGGTATGTCTATAACAAAGTGCTTTATCTCATCATCTATGCCAAGCCTTTTCTCAACTATTTTCGGGTCGGCTTCCAGTTTAACTGGATGCAGCTGAATACCAGTATTTTACGTGGAGCGACTGCGTTTCTGACCTCCACAACCCAGTTACTGGGTACAGTACGATTCAAATATAATGGCGGCTAGGAACATCGTACGTTCCGATGCGCAGAACGCAATATTAGGTATCCGCGGGACGTAGGGGGACGTGGCGGCGGGGCACATCCCCGCGCGCCCTCTCTCTCGCCCGCACTCGCCCTATGCGTCTTCCCATTTATGTGTGAGTTACGTCCGTATACAGCACACGTGCGCGCATTCCCTGCTAACGTACAGTCGAGCTCATAATAGTTTGTTGTTTTTTTTGTTTGTTATTGTTCCATTAAAAATTTTAATGTTATTGACTGTTTTGTTTTCATCTGTACGTTATTTACGTTAACTTTTAGATTGATGTTGGTTTTGCGGAAAATTCTTTGGTATAAATTTGTTTAAAAATGCCTCTAATTTATTATCCATGTCAGTGACGATGAATTCGATACTGACTCTGAGGAGGAAAAAGATTCAATGAAGACGAAGGAAGCGATATTTCCATGGAAGTTCCTTCCACAAGTAAATAAGTTTTTATGGCGGTGATATAGCCGTTATCATAAATACAAAATAAATAAAAAACATACATATTTCTTATATTTTATAAAAACCTATTTTATTTTTCATTGAACCCTCCTCGTACTTGACAAACTGGCAAATAAGTACCATACAGCACTTATAACATTCACACAACTTACGAGTTATAAAAATAATTAAAATGGAGCCTAAATTATTGTCGAGTTGACTGTACCTGCGCGCACCTGCACTCGCAGCTAACTTCCGAGCCGCCATTAAGTTTGAATCGAACTGTAATACGATACCCCTTGGTAAGACTGGTTGTCAGACTATGTATAGCTTTTCTTACTACAAAAACTTACCGAAAGTGTGTAAGTGGCAGTAGCATCGTCGAATCTTAGAGAGAACCGAGAATCCTTGATGATCAGGCCCGCATTGCTGGATAGAGGGATGGATTCCACTGTCTTGAAGCGATCGTATTTTACCTGTGAAGAAAATAGGAATTAGTTAAATAGACATAAAGTTTACTATCCAGGTAATACTATTGTATATATATAGCAGGGACAATGAGACAACATGAGGAACTTAAAATGTTTCCTACAGCTAGGTTTCAAAGTATTATTTGTCAGTGAGCCTCAAACTAAACAGCTAAGGCGACGATAACCGACTTTTAAAGATTTTAAACTGAAGATCTCGTCGAAATGAATAGTGTTAATGATTTCGAAAAAAAAAAATGTTAAGATATTAAGTACATTAGAGCATATTATATAGTGTAATTAGTTTGTAAAGTTATGTCTAACGCGGATAAAAAAACTGAGATTCAAGCAAAAACTATCAAGCGTATTTTTATGAAACCTGAAGTTTTAAAGATAATTTAATTATTGATCTTTTAGTATACGAGTACGTGTTTTAATATGTAATAATACCTTTTGCTTTATGAATAACAAATTAATAATGCGTCTAATTTGGGACAGCGCTCCTTGATGGGCGAGTCCTATTACTGGCTGGACGTACGACGCATTGCGTAAGCTCAGCGCAGAACACGCAAGCTAACCACTCAAGGCCATTGGCAGATATCTGCGTCTTAAGTAGTCTATATCTGTGTGCCCATGTATATTTATATACCTCCACTCGTGTTATTTATTTGAATGCCCATTTGGAGAAGATGATTATTTTTAGAACTTAAGAGGGCCGTCACATTTTGTTACCTTTCTTGCTCACACGGGACCAAATTTTTAACATTGTTAAATAAAAAAGATGCTTTTTTGAAAAATGTAATCAATTGGCGAACTAGTAAATAACATTAATTTAGTAAGTAATTATAAAAAACAGATTTGTATTGTATTATCTAATGAACTCTGCTCATAAAAGTATTATGATCTGTTTTTGAGATGGGTTAAATAAATGCCATAATAAAAAAGTGTTTTTAATAATTACCTATTAAATTAATATTATTTTCTAGTTCGCTAATTGATCATATTTTTCAAAAAAACCATCCTTTCATTTAACATTCTTAAGAAATTGGTCACGTGCGAGTGAGGGAGGTGATACTCGTAACATGCGACAACTCTCTTTTAAAAACATTAGAAATAATCACGTATGAAGATTTTACGCGGTGATAACTCGAAAAATCATTAAAATAAACACTGCAAAAGTGTTATATTCATTTAAACACAATTGCTAAAATGACACAAGAATCAAGTTATTTATCCTTGAATCAATGAAGAGCAATTTAGTCTGTGTAAGTACTTTTTAAAGTCATACAATTGTGTATGGGAAGAGGGTTCCGTAGTTTCTTTGACTAAATACCTGATTGCCTCGATGCCTCGTACAAAAAAAAAAAAAAAAAAAATCAGCGGTTCCCTACACTTTGACGAATTATGCGAACATAAATGTACTGAATAGCCGATTATTTTTTTCGCGATTTCAGATTTAGTCCCATAGTAAAAGTTGTTCATAATGAGTTGTTCATAGTACAATAACCTCTTAAAGGTTGCCACTGTTTACACTTGCAGCCAGTATAGATAGTTCTTCGTCATTTTAATAAATAAATGACGTCATAAATAATTTTTAATTAGGTAGTAAGTATTAACTTATGTAATCTGCTGGACTTTTAGAGTAAAAGTATTATCCCTTTGAATTTATAAGTTTATATTTCATGGGTTTCCTTTCATTTAATTTATCATGTTTGTTAGAGAGATTGGATCCTTAAGATTGACCCTATCGATTGATGCCATAAAAGTACAAGGTGTTATTTTTCCGATTTTAGCCGGTTCGATTCTCGAGTGTGGCAAGCGAACTTTCGAAAATGTTTGAATGCAGATTTGTTTCATTTTATTAAAAAAAAAAACGAATGTTTCCTTTGTGTAAAATTTACTATGTCCAGTATTTAGTATACTTTCCCTCCAGGTGAGTTTCAAAAATTCTACCCAGTATGTATGTCTGTACTATATGCCACAAAACCAATCTAAACTGAAATTATTTATTTATTTATTTTTCCGTCTTACATTTACCTATAATAATTAAGGAAATTGCTCTCCATTTGTGAAGGTTTTCAGAGCAGCATGGGTTAAAATATAATCCTACAGTGAGTTGTTGGTACTTACTTATATTTAGAAGTAGAAATAAAAGTCCCTCAAATGTCCCTACCGTAGAACTGAATGGTTCACTTTTGAATACGGTAACTATTTAAATATTTAGGTCATATTGTGAAGGATGATCTTAAAGATGACTCTGATATGGAAAGAGAGCGCAGGGCGATGGCTGTGAGGGGAAATATGCTAGCTCACCGGTTTGCTGGTCGTTCAGTACCACAATTTACACCAGCAGCCTGTGGGCTAATCATACCCAAAAATCTGACAACACCTTGCACATTCAATACAACAATGGCTTCAGGGTGCTGTTGAGGCTTCCTCCTTACTGCAGTGCGTCACAGATGTTCATTGATGCGCACACTGATGATTATTTCGCAATCATGCGCAATAAAGTGAAAGCAACAATAGCATTCTGAAGGTATCAAGCTGCCTGGGGCTTGATTATTCTTCCTGTAATTGGATGCTTTGTTTTTTGTTTTGTCTTTGGAATGTTTTAATATTGTATTGTGTGCCTAATTTGTTACGACTAACATAGCTTTTAAGTTACTTGTAGTTGTAATTAACACACTATGGGTCTATAATGCCTGAATAATATTTTTTTTTGTCTGCTACCGCCCACATGCAATTATCAAGCAATGAAAGAAAGAAAGAAAAGAAAGAAAATACGTTTATTTGCGATAAACATGGCGCAAAGAAATAAAATAACAAAATAAAATAATTAAAGAACAAGTTTGGGGAAATATGCGTCACATTCACGCAAAACGGCCGTCGCTCAGCATAATGCCGCGACCCCATACGAGAGATAAATACCGTAATTAACTCAGCGTCATTTCCTGAGCTAGTTTGTGCAACATTTTTCAATGTGGTGGACTAGTATCATTAACCAGGAAGAAAATAGAGGAATACGACGTAACGCGAAGTTTCTTTCTGTCAGCCTATCTGCCTAGTCAAACCGGAAAATACTGAATACTAGTATTTTAAATGCCGATCTGCCCTCCACAACTCAGTTACTGGGTAATACGAGAACCCTTCGTAAGACTGGTTGTCAGACTTTCGTCCGTCGATCCGTAACAACTGTCAAAGATCTACGAATGAGCCGGGACCCAACAGCTTAACGTGCTTTCCAAATAAAAAAAACTGTTTACCAACAAAATTTCGACAGCTCACCTTACTGCGTTGCCGTCACCACATGACGCTCACTGGCAGAATAGTCGACATCGGCTCAGTTGCCAAAGAAAAAGAAAAGAAAAACTTGCTTTCCGAGGCATGAAGGGGTTCTGGTATGTTAAGGCTGAGGCCAAACGAACGTAATTTTTTGAAAAAAAATCTGCGACTCATTTTACGCGACTCACAGTCGCGTAAAATGAGTTTTTAATATAAAATGAGATGAACTCATTTTGCGTCGCCGTGTGAATGAAACAGGACTTTTGTATGAAACAAAATTAAGCTCGTTTGGCATTACCCTAATATGGTCACCCACCCCCGGACCAACCGCGGCAAGCGTAGCTTAACCTAAATCGATCGACCCATGCGGCTGTTATTACTTAGCCACAAGCTCCTATCTCTCCGTTTCTTTCTCTGTATGATTTTATATGTTAATATTTTGTTTATCTTAAGGATCTCTAAAAACGACCTAAGTAAGTATTGATAGTCTGTTGGAGTAAGGACATTATTCTAAATCAGTGTTTATATAAAAGAAGATTTTAGTTCAAGAGTAGTCATTTGTGTGTGTTTTTTGGCGTAAAATTAAAGCAGATAGTTTTGAAGAAGACTTATTTTTGCTGCAGTAGAATATAAAGGTACCTACTTAAGTCTTTTTTATATGAATAATAAAAACAGTGGAAGTGCCCCGCAGCTATCGCGCGTGTGTCACAATATTATGCGGAGCTCCGCAACACTGGCTCGGTTGCGATTAGGTACTTGCCGTGACACGACGTCTTGAGCCTAGCGAAAAAAATTACAACCATGCCTAATTGTGAACAAAAAATGTATCTTACGGAGGTGTATAGTACAAAACTTTGATATAATTCAATATAATTGTTTTTATCGGTAAAACCATATTTATTACTTTGATGCGAACTAAAAACTACCTTATGTCCATTGTTCAAAGTCTAAATCAACTTGCTCGCAGTCTAGAAATTTCAACGTTACTCAATGAGGGATGTGACACATCCATGTAAATAATTGTGTATCGATAAAATAATAAAATGTATATTGGTGCCGATTTTCTTGTCACAAATGTATCTAGACTAGAAATCACCAAAATTTAGTTTATTCCTGTCAAACGGCGATTTCCCATTCTGAAATTGACTAAAGTGATACAACTATATTATAGTTTGACAGCACTAAGATGGCACTAAGCTATTTATTTTAGTGAAAATGGCAATTTGGCTATTCTGAATTTGACGTTTTTTACCAAAAATGTTGATTATCAAACTAAATCAGACTCTTTTTAATCGTGATTAAAAAGGTGTGGAATAAAATTAGTTGTCATGAACTAAAGGACAATGGCAGCTTACATTATTTTATTTTTCAAATAAAAATCACTACGTCTTGAAATGATAAATACCGTAATTAACTCAGCGTCATTTCCTGAGCTAGTTTGTGCAAGATTTTTTGTTAGACAAGGGTCATATTAATAGATATTCAGTGTAGAACTTTTGAACAACATAGGACAGCGCCACAGACTACATAGAGATACAGAGCACAAGCTTCTGGTCTTCTGGTTAAGAGTTGTAAACTGTCCACGGTTGTCAATGTCAACAACCAATAAATATGTTTTATTTCAGAATTGCCATAACATTTTTCCTACTTTACTGCAATACTTTTTGTCAATGAAGAACAGAATAAACTTAGATATACAACAAAATAAATGTATTATTTATTTGAAATCTTTCGACTTTCATCTAATCTGTTCTCCATGTTCAGGTAGGCGTGGATTATCGGGTAGAAAGGCAGTATTTCAATAAAATAACACCTGTCACAATCACTCCCTTTCCAATTCTCCATAATTCAATCAAACACTTCGCAAAATAATTATAGATAGCTTAGATTAAGAGGGATGCGATTAAAATATAACATCCACCAACCACGAGTTTACTGCTCGTTTTACAAGATGGCCGCCTCACCACACCAGTGCTCGGTGTTGAGATTGACATTTGTACAAAAAGTCAATTGACAGTCTAGAAAAGCAGAGGCGCCGACCATGTTCAGGTAGGCGTGGATTATCGTATAGGAAGGCAGAATTTCAATAAAATAACACCTGTCACAATCACTCCACTTCTAATTCTCGATAATTCAATGAAACGCTTCACAAAATAATTATAGATCGCTTAGATTAAGAGGGATTGTTCTTTCGTAAAACAGTACTGTACCTTTTTATTTTCTTTTGGTTATAATCTTGAAAACCGTGTGTGTCCTATCGCACAAATAATGAAAATTTTGCCCCCCTTTGTAACTCCTAACCCCCTAAAACTCTACATGTGGGTAACAATCAATAAAAGACATTTTGAAATTTTTCATATTTTCCATACAAAAAGTGAATAATTCCATAATATAAAACACGTTAAGAATCGCATCTTCTCCATAATATTCTGACAAATAAATGTGTAAATATTTCAGTTTTTTTTTTAAAGACATATTCATGTCTAAGATAATGCGCCAATTCATTGGGACGTCAATACTCCAAAGCATCATTTATCACCGGTTAGGAGAATTTCCTACATCCAATATCGTGGAAAACTACGTCAATCATTTTTTTTTAAATAAATATAAAACAGTCAAAACGACAAGTATCAATCAAATATATTTTATATCAAAGACTTAATTATATTTTTAATTTACTACTTAGCGTTTCATTTAACCATTTTACCTTTTATACTAGTCGGAATTTGGTCCATTACATAAGTTAAAAGATTTAAATTTTTACATTGTACACGTACAAACTTCGACATAAAATTATCAATAGTTATCTTGTCCGCATCCCTAGCTGAGTAAAAAAATAGAACAGGTGCATGCGAATATGCCATCTATTTCAAAGATATTAGCGTGCTAAATAGAGAAAAAATAGAGTAATATTTGGTTACAGTGCCCTCTAGCGTTGAGTAGCTGAACTCGTTGTTGATGCACGAATTTGAAGGGTAGATGGAAAAATGGTATAAATAAATAAATAAATGGTCTTTATGGATTTTGACATGTAAAATAAAAACAACCTTCATGAGTTGTAATAAGACTTAATTTTGAACAACAATAAATAATTTTTTCGCCAAAGTTACATATTTTATAGTTTTTAATATCATTGATTTCTGTGTATTGCAAATTTGCAAATGTGTGAGTTTGGCGACACTGGTTCCCGTATTAAGGAAGCTTAGGGGCACTTCCACTGTTTTTTTTCTTCTGATCCGTGGTTTTTAACAAGACAAAAATGTGACTGCCGGTTGGTGTAGTGGTAGCATGTGCTAATGATGCGCATGAGGTCTTGGGATCGATTCCCAGGTCAAGCAAATTTTTATTGGGTATTTTCCATCAGAAATTTCACAGTAGAAAAGTGTTAAAATGTTGTGAATTTTGAACCAAAAGTTTGCATTGTGATGCAATTTTTGAGAGGGTTAAAGGTGCTTATATAGCCCCGAATTGTCAAAGGTTAAGTTATAACTAAGAAGAGATCGGATATTCGGATGCGTATTTACCTAAAGTTTGAGAGCTGACGAGTATGGAGTGAACTAACAGTACGGGAAAAGTGTCGGTTTCCAGGACCGACAAATAAAGAACTACTCTTTCCACTGTGTATGCAGGCGAATATATATATTTTAATTTAATTTAGATTTAAAAGTTTTGAAGACATTAATTAAAAAAAAAAAAAATAGAAAAACGATAAGTAGGTATTAAAGTTGTAGACAGGTACTTATCATACTTTGAATAGTAGGTAATTCTTACGTGTTATATTTTCCACAAAATTCTTGCTTAGTTTTCAATAGAATAAGAAATATTTATTATGCTTAGGAATATAAGCTATTTTTTATACACATTGTTATTTATGAAACCCCGCGATTCCAGGAAAAAAAAACGTACTTTAAGTAAATATGCATCCGAATATCCGATCTCTAGTGATGACTGGTATCTTTAATAACAACAAAAAACATAGGTCCATAATTAAATTAATGTTTTTTGGACCAAAATGTTCTATTGCAATGCAATTTCTGAGAGGGTTAGTCACATGAATAGACCGTAAAACTGTCAAAGGTTAAGTGATATCTTTCCTTTAATAACAATAAATACTAAACAGTCTACAATATGTGCTTATTAATGTTATCTCTTGGAAAAGAGAGATAATAATTTGTACAGAGAATGCATGACAGGCCAGTTGGCGTGGTTGGTTAAGATACCACCTATCATGCCACAAGTCGTGGGTTCGATTCCCATCCAGGACAAACATTTGTGTGCATGAACATGTGTTTGTTCTGAGTCTGGGTGTAATTATCTATATAAGTATGTATTTACAAAAAAAAAAGTTGTATATGTAGTATATCAGTTATCTGGTTTCCATAGTACAAGCTCTGCTTAGTTTGGGATCAGATGACTGTGTGTGAATAATGTCCCAGGTAATTATTATTATTGTTTTCAAAGATAGAGACATTTTATCACAGAATCAAACAAATGGAATTAATAGATTACACAGATCATATTTAGTTTAGACTTTCTACTCTACAGCTCAGATAAGCTGAAATATCCAATGTGGCAGTAACTAGAGTGCACCAACTCCTATACCCTTCAATGCAGAACACAGCAACACTGCTTCAGTGTCAGTAATAGGTATTGTGGTAGTCCTTCCCCGGAAAAGCTCTTCAAGACTTTCAAGGTACACTAAACGGCCATATCAGTCATAACAAACATCATCATCATCTGCCTAGCCTTTTCCCAACGATGTTGGGGTCGGCTTCCAGTCTCACCGGATGCAGCTGAATATCAGTATTTATACTGGGTAATACAATACCCATTGGTAAGACTGATTGTCAGACTTTCAGGCTTTTGATGACCCGTAACGACTGTCAAAGATCCATGAAGGACAGCCCGGATCAACCACGGCAAGCATAGCTTAACCTGATCGATCCACCTATGTGGCTGTTTTACTTAGCCACAAGCCCCTCAGCATAACAATAAAACTTTTATTATGAAAATGTTCAGTGTCCTCGAATCCGTTAATGAGGGCAGAAGAATGATGACTTCTATGTAAGTTTTTCTCAATAAATACTGATAACAATTTGTCTTTGTATCACACTGAGTCTGTCCCAGAACATTATTGTAAGGAATTAATAAAAAAAATATTTTATAATAATAAGGGAAAATCAACATAAAATAAAACTTACTTTCGATTCAGAAAAATGCTAATCTAATAAAAAATCTATCTAATTTCTCTAACTATATTTGTTATTATTACAAAAAAAATTTGCTATATAATAACTTACCCAAATAACAGGGAAGTCCTGTGCATAATGCACGGAACAGTCCAAGTCGACCTGACCACCAATGTCCCTGATCTGTTCCTGGGTAATGTGGGATATTGTCGGGGTTCTTTGAGCTGATGCTGGAAACATAAATTACTTAAGTTAGTTGAAGGAATAATAGTTTTACTCGATAACATCATGCAGAACAACAACTGGGTACATAACGTGAAATGTGGGTGTACATAGGCACATCTCTGCCTAATCCTTTGGGGAATACAAGCGTAATGCTATGTGTTATCAGGCCAGAATTGTCTGAAGAGGTAGTACGGTATGGTTGGTGACCTGACTCCACCTTACGTAGCAGTTAGCAATTAGACAGGTCCGCTAGCAGGTTAGGTAGCAGTGGATGTTCTGTTACTGCGATTGGTTTCCGCTCTTAGTCCTTCAAGTAGATTTTGTCATTAATCAGAGAAAACTGAAACTGAACACCGTAACTGAACAACGTAAGGACTATTCCTGCTTGCATCGCTCGGCTGTATAATGATATGTAATTATGGTGTTTAGTTTCAGATTTCTCTGATGGTACCTGTGGTGAGGTGGATATGTATCTCAGGTCACTGACTGTAATATCATAAGTTCTATAGAATAGGGGAGCTTATTGGCACCAGGCAAAAATCTCATACTGAGAATTTTCTAATAAAAAATCCTAATAATGACCAGGTGAACCCAGAAACCGATTGACAAGTTAGTTATTTATCTCATTTAGTACTTAGTGTAAATAAGTAGTTGTTTGGTTAAGGAGAAAGTTCCGCGGCGAAGCCCGCGAAATTCAAATTTTCTTAGGTTTTTTTGCATTTGCAAGTCAGTATCAGGTTGTATGTTGATCTGAATATGATTTGTGACCATAACAAATCTGTATTTATATAATTATAATCATTAAAATCATCAATACAACTCACTATGTTCATATAATAAAACTATTTCATGAAATCTTAATATTTAGGATTACACTATATACTATATGGATATAACTTAATGAGTTGATATAAATGACTTATTATAATTATTATAATTTTGTAAGTAAATACGTAAACGTTACGGTCGCGAATCATACTTTAATCAACATACAACCTAATACTGACTTGCAAATTGCAAAAACTGTAAGAAAATTTGAATTTCGCGGGCCACCCTGACCTGCTGGGACCTGGGAAGCTCCAGGCAAGCTTCCCCTTTAACAATATACTATGGTAATCAATTTTCTTCAGCTGTGCGTGTGGTTGGTTGCGCCACTTCTTCATCCCAGCTAAAGCACTAAAATGTGAAGGGTGGGTGTTTTGGGGGTCTGTCCTAAGTAGCTTAATTTTGATGGTTAAAAGTACTCGCCTAGTTTGATTAAAACTTTTGATTTTGATTTAACTGACAACTTACCCCATATAATTTGTTGATCAATTCATTAGATCAAAACACCGGTTAAGGCCGCGTCTAATTGAATCAATAAATAATAATATGAAATTCTTCTCACTAAGTTTCGAACAATAATTAGATATGGTGATGAATTGTTTAGCAAACTCACTGCTCAATACCAAATAGGTACATGAATTTCTTAAATAAATGACTAACGTTTAGACGCAAATAAAACAAAAATAAGAAGTTTACCGAAAACGAAAAGTTTTACGAAAAAAATGTCAGGTAAAAAAGAATTTTATACTTGCTGAGTGAAACAAAAGCAGATTAATATTTAGCCGACAATACTATAACGTTGCTGTTCATATTATACAAAACATTCTGAAATAATCGTCAAGGGTGCGTCAGTCAACAATCGCAAAACAGTTGAAAACGTACGTAAGACAAAAAGGCGTGGTACTATTAAAATATGGAAATCTACGCCATTTTAGTTCTCTGAAATACTGAATTACGCCCAAATGTAGCTGTTTTTACTCACCTATTGTTGCAAAGCAGAGTAATACTGATAAATAAACGTAATTTTTAAACTCCATTGTTGGATCACGCGTCATTTCTCACACAACAACAGAAAACTTCTGTTAATTTTTTTTAATTCCGTTTGAATGGTTGGTTTGTTTGTTTGAATCAGAATGAATGAACGAGTGCAGTGATTCGTAATGCCACGTCAAAAAATTACAAACTAAATGTTAGCGTGTAACCGAAAAATGTAAATTAAATGTAAATTGTAAACCATGTTGAATGTAATTCATTTGATTTTTTATTATTACTACTATTTTCTAATTACGTTACTTTCATTAGTAACTAATTTAATTAATTATTTATCCTTACAACTGGTCACACTCATGTAATAGTCATTTTCATTCGCGCCATTCATTCAAATGAATGAATGGCGTTGTCATGGCCACGCCTTGCTGTGTTGGTAAAACGGTATCTGCCCAAAATAGTACCACTACTCGATAATGGATGTCGGGATGACAATAGAGTAGTTTCTCTAGAAGGTACTAGATGGCAGTTTCTTCAACTTCGAAATTGCGGGTGATAAAAATGGTTAGATGACCTAGCTTTGTTTTTTCTACTTTTGGCATTAGTATCCCGTTAGGGTATATGTGTTCTGTGATTAGTATCGACACAACTGAATAGGTAAGTACGAATGAACTCATTTTATTGTCATTCATAGCTTCGCATACGGCAACTATACTTATGTATGCAAAATTTCAGGATGATCGGTTTAGTGGTTTAGGCGTGAAAAGGTAACAAACAAACTTACTTTCGCATTTATAATATTAGTTAGGATGTGAAAAACCGGTCTCTCGACACTCTATACTCACAAACTGTATTAGGTATTACCTAATAAACGCTTGAAAATTACAAATAAATAAAATCTATCAGAGAGAAATATTTGTCCCCCATTGATTGAAAACCTAGATCCGCGCCTGTGACACTTGCAGTAGTTGCGTGTCGCAGTTAAATGGAAAAATTATTCTGGTCTGTTGACAACAAATAATTTCACTCCATATCACACTATTTACTTTAATCAAAACAAGTTCAGCTTATCTTTTGTATGTATTTCAGTTACTATATTACTTATTATAACATACGTACCTAAGATGATCTACGTATGACAGCCGGGACCATCGGCTTAACGTGCTTTTCGAGGCATGGAGGGGTTTCGATATGTAATAGATGAATCCATCCACGAATCGACCGCGACAAGCGTAGCTTAACCTTCGATCGACCCGTGCGGCTGTTATCATATAACCACGAGCTCCCATCAGGTCTAGGTAGGTAGATATAATCGTTGATAATGATGAGGCATATTCCACAGGAGCAAAGCACGTCAAGCCGTTGGTCCCGGTTGTCATTCGTGAATCTTTGACAGTCGTTACGGGTCGTCAGAAGCCCGAGTCTGACAACCAGTCTTACCATGAGGAAACTGGGCTGTGGAGGTCAGATAGGCAGTCGCTCCATGTAAAATACTGGTATTCAGCTGCGTCCGGTTAGACTGGAAGTTGATCCCAACATAGTTGGGAAAAGGTTTGGCAGATAGATTGACTTTATCAGATCTTTATTTACATTATTGTTTTGCTTTTAATGATCTTCACTTAGTAGTTAATAATAATAATAATATATAATAACCTGGGACATTTTTCACACACGGTCATCTGATCCCAAACTAAGCAGAGCTTGTACTATGGAAACCAGATAACTAATATACTACATACACTACTTTTTTTTGTAAATACATACTTATATAGATAATAGTTGACTAGGTTCTATGGTCTGTTCCAAAAATGTGTGATGAAAATGTAAACAAATGCAGAAAATGTACCGGTGGATGCCAATTTGTACTGCCACTTATACTATTGTTTTGATATTATTATTTGAAAACAAACCCCGCGAAATTCGAAATTTAAAATCATCGTTCGCCACAATCAGATGTTTCTCGTCTGACAATATTGACCTACTTAATTAATTCAATAAAATAAATTTCCGTCGATGGTTTACCAATTACAATTTAATCATGTTATTCAAACAATAATTGTTGGGAAATGTGGTGATTAAGTAGATAATTATACTCACTCTTTGTCCGAGACGGTTTTAACGAGTAGTAGCGGTGATTTATTCAGCGCAAAAACGGATCCAAAGACTTCTGAAATTAAATTGGAAGCCGGTTGGTTTGTTTTTTTTTTTTTTGTAAAATAGGTAGTTTTTTTCTGATATCCTCGTAGGTATTATACCTACGAGGATATCAGAAAATACCTAGGTAACCTATAGTGGTCGCAACTAAGACTGCTCAATATTAAGCTTTCAGGTCCGGTTCAGGCAAAGTGTTGGGTTTAACCATTAAGAAACTCCCAGAAGCAAACTCACTCAGAGCCTGGATTGTGCCCAATTATACCAAAATAAATTGGGGGCTTTTTCGTAACTATTCATTATTTCACTATTACAGAATGTATGGATTTAATTTTTGGATATAGGTATGTTTATTTACTAGGTATTTGATTAATATTCTGACTGAAGGAAAACACAATTGGGTTAAATTTCCTCGATATTATTTAATTCCGAAAAGACCTCTACTTTTTTATATTTTTTTCTGTAATTCTAAAATCCTAAGTAGGTACATTGCAAAATTACATTCAAAATGTGCTTATTAGGTAATTGAAAACTCTGGCTGAAAATATTTTTGATAGATAGCTTAATTTATTTATAAACAATTTTTATTTGGTTTGGCGCTTTTATTTTGGTTCCAGTGCATTGTTGCGCTCTCTATTTTTCGCATGTGGAAGTAATTGACTCTGTCACTTTCTTAATACCGCCCAGTTAGCTTTTTACATATCACCTTAATACATGGAAATGGAACTTATCACATAACTGGCGAAATGACACTTCTGCATTCATTAGTACCCCTTTTTGTTTTGATTATGAAGCTAATCCGCGGTAAAATGGCTAGATTTAGATAACACGTAATCATGGTAAACAACGTAATAATAATGATAAACTCTATCACTGCATGTTACTTCTATTCGTCGAGTAACTGTGAAATGTGTACAATATAGGACAATTTACATTTTTGAGTTTTTTACGGGCCGACCCCTTCATCTGTCGACGCCATTTTGCGAAATCCGCGCATATGTTTCACTTATTTTATCTGACCTTGGCTGACCTCGCACATTAGCGGCACGCGTGATTAAAATGACGAATATCTCTAAATTTTTGTATGGGAGCGGTACCTACATAAAAGTTATGTAGTTGAAATAGTTATGAAATAAGCTAAGTTATTAAACATGCATTAGTACAGTTTTGTCTTGTAATGTATCATTAATAGTAAGTTGAAATCAAAGTGAGCGAATTTTTCCCAGTTTGTTGTTAAAAACTTGTTCTAAATAAATGAAATTAATTTTTCAAAGAGTTTTTATTTTATTTACATAAAGATAAACTCTTTTATATAAATCAATAAGAAAACACACACCTCCCCATACATTTTTTTCATCCCACAAGCTTTACAATAACACGCCTTAGTTTGACAACCCGCGCAAAAAATAGGTAAATTTCATACTACAACGAACGTTACATGTTTAGCATGAGACTTTCATGCCTTCCTTGTCTTTTTTCCTACACTTTGTAGTAGTTAGAGCGGGTAAAATACAGTTCGCAGACTATAAATCGCTTAGTAAATACGGTCAGAACATGGTCAGACTATGGAACCGACCATCGGATCATTAACAGTTCTGATTTTTTGATACGGACCGTTCGTCGGATCATCGACGGCTGTTGCAGGGTCCATTAGATTCGGAGCAAAAGGGTTCCGTTTTTACCGACTTCAAAAAAAGGAGGTTATCAATTCGACACGTATGTATGTAATATTATTAAAATTGCAATATATTCACATTGATCAGAGATCGCACATGACTGAAAGGTATGGAAGGGAAAGGGGGAGGTCTCTGCCTTGCAGCAAAATGACTAGCAAAAAAAAAATGGTCCTAATCTTTTATGGCTTGCAAACAAATATACAAAATTTTATAGATGTATAATTGTAAACTATTAATTGGATCGTGAGTATTTTATTTTATTGGCTTACATTTACTTCAACTTAGGGAACAGTGCAAGTTTCAGTGAACGGGTGCTGCTTGTGGTGACTGGTCGTCTTGCTGACCTTGGTTTTGTTTTGTTATTAGTAATTTAACTCGTTGTTTATTTTACTTCGATGGTCTTAGTTTATCATCTGTGACTTCGAGTTACGACTACATGTACGGCTATATGTAAGTGGGCACGCCCTTTATTACTGGAGGCTTTTATTTAGGTTTAAAGTTCTGCTTACGTTTTTAGTTTTGTATTTTGTTTCTGCTTGAGTATAGTTTTCGATTTTTTTTTTGGGGTATTGGCGTGTGCTAGCTTACTTATAGCAAATAATTTAATTTAATGTGTAGTGTACCTAAATTATTATGCGCAGTGTTATATACATTCAATTTTTTTTAACTGAACAGACAGCTGGGGAGTTTGTTGCGCCACTTCTTCTCCTCAGCTAAAGCATATAGGAAGCGGTGAAGGACGGGCGTTTTGGGGGACTGTCTTATGTAATTTTGACGTTCAAAAAGTGCTGATTCTCAGCCTAGTTTGAATAAATGACTTTTGGTTTTTAATTTTTGAGTTTCATCAAAATCGGTTAAGTAGTTTTCAAAATAATGGAATAAATACTTGTAAGTGTGACGGCCTGGCTTATTAATACGAGCTACGGGTGTGGTTTCAAAGGGAAAACATATCAAAACCTAGGTCAAGTTCCAGTGCAATATTTATAACATAACTATTAACTGCTTTTCTGGTGTGCGTACAGAATGCGGACAACAGTTGGACGCTATTATTTTTTCGACGAGTTCACAGTTTTGACTGTCTATTTAGACATATTTATATCTTTCCCAGTGTTTGTATTTAGCTTCCTAATAGATGTCGTACTCGATATATTGTATTGCCAAGTTCTAATTATAGGAAAATATTCGTGATGCATTACATCCAAATGGGTTGCTGCGTTGGCAACGTCTATGTATGGTTGATGAGGCCGTACAGATTGTATTATTGACTAACTGCTACCCACGGCTTCGCATGCGTGGATGTCAATACTTCCCTATTTGAATCGTATTGCGTTCACCATTTCATAGGTTTTAAATTTTTTTTTTGTGCGGAACTCTAATTATTTATCTAAAATAAAAGTATCCTAAGTTACTCCTTATAACATCAGCTATCTGCCAGTGAAGAGATTAGCTGGAACAAACAGACAAACGGCTAGACTGACAAAAAATTAAAAAATCACACCAGGTGTTCTGCGACCAAGACCAGGCTTTGGTACTGTTGCGAGACCAAGACCAAGCGTAGGTATTGTTGCGAGACCAAAACCAGGTGTTCTGTAGCGAGACCAAGAATAGGTGTAGATACTGTTACGAGACCAAGACCAAGTGTAGATAATGTTGCAAGACTAAGACCAGGTGTACTGTTACGAGAACTTGATCAAGACCAGGTGTACTGTTGCAAGACCTTGACCAAGACCAGGTGTTCTGTTGCGAGACCAAAACCAGGTGTAGGCACTGTTGCGAGACTACGACCAAGCGCAGGTATTGTTGCGAGACCAAGTCCAGGTGTAGGTACTGTTGCGAGACTAAGTCCAAGACTCCAAGACCAGGTGTTTTGTTGCGAGACCAAGATCAGGTGTAGGTACTGTAGCGAGACCAAGACCAAACGTAGGTATTGTTGCGAGACCAAGTCCAGGTGTAGGTACTGTTGCGAGCCTAAGACCAAAACCAGGTGTTCTGTTGCGAGACTAAGAATAGGTGTAGATACTGTAGCGACACCAAGAACAAGCGTAGGTAATGTTGCGGACAAAGTCCAGGTGTAGGTACTGTTGCGAGACTAAGACCAAAACCAGGTGTTCTGTTGCGAGACCAAGTCCAGGTGTAGGCTATATAACCTCACGTTCACAACACACACACACACTCTCTAACACATAATCACACTCTACACTTAATTCTTTGATTGATTTCATGATAATTGATAACATTTTTGTTGATTTATATTTTGTTTCGATTTTATTACTTATTATTTTATTTTATTGCTCGATTCTCGATTTTATATCTCACCCTGATGACAATAATATAATTATGTATTTTAGGCATTGACATAGTTTAGAGTAATTTATTTTTATTGATTTTAGTTTAAAAAGTACCTGTTATGCAACAATTACTATATAATGTATCAGGTTGGCACAAAAGTAATGAGACACTTGGTTTACGTTATATATTTTTTTATTATTATTACAATACAAAATGCTTAGTCAATGATGTAATCACCATTAGTCTCTAAGACTTCTTGCCAACGATCCAGCAAAGTTTGGATGCCTTTCGCCCAGAACTCTGATGGCTCTGCATCGAAAAAGTTTTTCAACTCCGCCTCTACATCAGAGAAATCCATAAATTGTTTATCACGCAAATGTTGTTTCAGGGCTCTAAACAAAATATAGTCTAATGGGGCACGGTGTATCCGGAATAAGGTGAGTGGGGTATCGTCTCCCAGGCCAAGCTCTCCTGTTGGGGAACCGCAGATGCTACATGAGGTCGAGCGTTATCATGTAGTAAAACTACATTGACTCGTCTTCGTCGTTTTTTCTCGATAGCAGCAGATAGTTTGGTGAGCTGGGTTGAACCTTTGTCAGCGTTTATAGTTTCATTGTGTAACAGTTCATAAAACAGCATGCCTTGCGCGTCCCAGAAACAGCAAAGCAGAACTTTTAAGCGGTTCTTTTGACTCAGCTTCGGTTGAGTTGGAGGCGTTTCTTCTGGAGGTAGCCAAAAATCACAACGTGGATCGTTCTCGTAATGAATCCATGATTCATCTCCAGTAACCAGATCAGACAAAAACTCTTTAGGTCGGGGTCGCAGCACAAGTGATGACAGATAGCGACACAGACTGCACGACTGGCGTCTGTAAGGATGTGCGGTACCCACCGAGCCAAATCTTTTCGATACACAAGCTCATGCAGATAGATGGTTTTCCACGGCGTGGTGACTGTAGTTAAGTGCTTCCGCTAATTCACGAGTGGTAGCATCCGGATTCGACTGCAGTTCGCGGCGTAAATCGTCATCATTCACTACGGGTAGTCGTCCAGAGCGTGGCTGACTTTCAAGGCTCCTGTCTCCTGATTTAAAACGGTCAGACCATCGGAACAACGTCGCATGGCTTGTACTTCCAGCGCCCAATGCAGTGTTGTTATTGTCAGCCGCAGCCCGCGCACTGTGGCCTAACAAGTACTCGTATAAGTATAGTGTTCGAACTTGTCGCTCGTCCATTTTTCTTCAAACTGACTAAACCGATCGCGAGGGCTGCTTTATATACCCCTACATCACAAGTACCTAGAATGTTCTACAACATTCTAGGTACTAATATTATCGAAAACAATTAACTTGAAAAAGGAAATGTTATAGATTTGTAGTGTCTCATTACTTTTGTGCCAACCCAATAAACTCTGCCTGTCTCGCGTTTCAGAGTTAAGAGAGAGATCTCTTAACTCTGAAAATGTCGCAATTCTGACCCCCACGATAAACCCCTTAGTTTGGGGATCACCGTCCAATCTGTTCTTGTACACCTGATTATTATTAAAATTTGAACATTAGAATTTGTCCTTTGCTGAGATCAGTAGGTAGGTAAAGTATGGTTATCCTACTTGTTTATCTCTTCATGGGTATCGCCAAAGCTTAAATAGACTAGATATGACACTCTTGTACCTATTTATAACAAAGTTTTTTATGCAACTTTAGTAGACTTTAAGAAAAGTGAGAAAATTTAACGTACCTTTAGTACCTACCCCTGTAAATTGGCTGTCGCGTCTGCCCAAGCTAACAGGTATACATACGTTCAATGTACATAGGGGAAGGTTGCTATGAATGGACTACTTAACTTTACGACCTCATACTCAAAATGTATAAGTGATAAAATGAAAGCAGTTCATTAGTTTTATTTTGTAGGACCTTTAATTATAATAATCAAATGCACAAACAATTCGCGCTTAGACTTTTTGATATAAACGAAGAAAACTAAATCTTGGGCTTATGCCTTTTTTTGACCAGGAGCACCTTCATTGAACCACTAGGTTTAAATTTGTTCCAGTAATCAAGGCAACTAATTATATATTTTTGTTTTATATTATTTTTCTCCGCTAACTCAAATGTCTGGAGGAGTAATGCCGTACAAGCAACTTTCCAACTCAAGAACGTGTTTTCACAGCTCATTTTCTAATTCTGGAGGGAGGTCGCTTGTCGCTGAAAGCGTGGCTTAACCTGATTGATTAACCCATGCGGCTGTTGAGCCACAAGCCCATGTACTCTACCATTCATCTGTATTTAAAAATAACTTCACTTAATTTTTAAGACTTCATTCATGTCTATGGGTGTTAATGTGCTTGTCACAAAAGTATCCGGTTGGCTAATAAGTAATGAGCGTTTTAGTTTATAATTTCTAGAATTTTCGGAAAGGTTCGAGAACGTTCTGTAGCAGAGGGTATATAAAGAGCGAGTCGCGCTCATGCGCGTTATTGATAGTTTGGCTGTTAGTGCCTTAAAGTTCACAAAGAAATGAGTGATATGAAAACCCACGTACGATATTGTTTATTATATGAGTTTCAATCTGGGCATTCTGCTGCAGAAGCTACACGTAATATATGTCAAAGGATAGCTCACGATGCAGTCTCCGAAGCAACAGCAAAGCGTTGGTTCCAACGGTTCCGCAACAACGATTTTTCCTTAACCGATCAACCAAGGTCTGGGCGCCCCGTGGAAATAGATATCGATAAATTAAAACTATTAATCGAAGAAGATCCTCGAAGTACTACACGCGATTTGGCTGTTCAGCTCGAGTGCTCTCATGGCACCATAGAAAATCATTTACATGGTTTGGGAAAGACTTACAAATATAGTGTTTAGGTACCCCATCAATTAAATAAAGATCAGCTGACCTACCGAGCTGAGATTTGTGTACAACTTTTATCTTTCCGCTGCACATTTAATTGGTTAGATCATCTTGTCACTGGAGATGAAAAGTGGGTTCTCTATGTTAATCACACACGCAAGCGCCATTGGCTGGGATGTAAAGAACAGGGAAAACCAACGTCAAAAGGTGATCTTCATCCTCGCAAGGTAATGCTTTCTGTCTGGTGGGATATACATGGAGTAATAAGCTGGGAATTCCTTCCTACTAATACTACGATTACAGCAACAGTATATTGTGATCAACTCGAAAAAAATAAGCTTGACATCCATCGCAAACGTCCACAACACGACAAAATATTTTTCCTGCACGACAATGCCCGGCCGCATATTGCTAAGAGTACCAGGCTAAAACTATTGGAGCTTAATTGGGAAATAATACCCCACCCTCCATATTCGCCGGACTTAGCACCAACTGATTTCAGCTTGTTCCGATCACTTAGTAATAATTTACGGGAAAAAAGCTTTGACGATGAACCACACTTGAAACAATACATAGATGACTTCTTCAATTCAAAACCAACGAAGTTCTATGCGGACGCCATTCACTCTTTGCCAGATCGATGGCGAGTGGTAGTAGAAAACGACGGTGAATATATTATTAATGATTAACAATTATTCATTTAATAAATAAATACAAATAAAATAGTTGTATGTCGCTCATTACTTATTAACCAACCCAATATAAACTAAAATGCTTTAAGATAGTTGTATTTTCGATTCAAAAATCGTTCGAATTTACGTTATATTTACGTCACACGCTCGTGGTAGCGCGTCTGGCGATCAGGAGCTAGTTTTAATATTACTTGAGTGTGGGAAAGAGATGGAGCTAGACCTCCTGTATAGCTCCATCTCTTACTCACACTGAAGTAACCTTAAAATAATATATATACAATAACAATATATACAATTACTGTGGAGCTAACCACTTGTCAAGAGAAAGAATCGCTACCACTTTAACTTGTTAATCTTCTACATTTTAATATAACTTTAAACTCAACTTGTGGTTCTTTCTGTGTGCTCCATAACTAAACAAACATTAACAAAGTGATAATGTACGGTGCCTACAACCATTGGCTCCTACGTTAAATGGTCCTTCGAGCCGGCTTTAAAAGATGGTGGTTGACCCCCCTTAAAAAGTCACACCGTGAAAACTAAGGTGGAGAGAGCTTGGAGTGAGTTGTCATACCACCTGATGCCAGGGATCGACACCATTGACTGTTCACTTTACCTAAATTTTCACGGTGAGTTTTTTTACAGTATGTTCCTCATTTAGTGGTCGGAGCGTAGTGTCGCTTCTGCAGTATAATATTATTGTATTACTTTCGTGTAGATATCGCACTTAGATACATATTGATTGTTTATAATTATAACATAAGTATTAAAGTATTTACTGGCGTTACCTATTTATTCTGATATCAGCTGTCGACCGAGCAATATGTAAGTCGTAGAAATAAAATAATAATACTTTTATTCTGAAACCTGAAAGAACCACGGCTATGTAAGATTAATTATTAGAATGCAGGTCAGGGTGGCCCGCGAAATTCAAATTTTCTTACGTTTTTTGCAATTTACAAGTCAGTATTAGATTGTACGTTGATTTAAATATGATTCGCGACCGTAACAAGTATGTATTTATATAATTATAAGTATGTATTTACAAAAAAAAAGTAGTATATATGTAGTATATCAGTTATCTGGTTTCCATAGTACAAGCTCTGCTTAGTTTGGGATCAGATGACCGTGTGTGAATATAGTCCCAGGTTATTATTATTATTTTTTAAAATTATTATGTATGGATTTAATTTTTGGATATATGTTTATTGACTATTTGATTAATACTCTTACTGAAGGAAAATACAATTGGGTTAAATTTCCTCGATAGAATTTAATTCCGAAAAGACCTCTACTTTTTATATTTTTTTTTCTGTAATTCTAAAATCCTGAGTAATTTAATTCCAAAATTGAATTCAAAATGTGCGTATTAGGTAATTGAAAACTCTGACTGAAAATATTTTTGATAGGATAGCTTAATTTGATTTGGCACTTTTATTTTGATTCCAGCGCATTGTTGCGCTCTCTTTTTTCGCATGTGGAAGTAATTGACTCTGTCACTTAGTCACTTTCTTATTACCGCCCAGTTAGATTTTTACATATCACCTTACAAACAGTAACTAGGCTGTACTTACCTCACCGTCGGGTTCCCAAATAACGGTAGGAGGGGTTCACATCGACGTCGAGCTGACGATGAAGTACCTGGGACTCGTCCTCGACAGCCGGTGGAACTTCGTGGAGCATTTTCGACGTTTGGCTCCCAGACTGGAGCGGGCCGGGGCTGCCTTGAAGCGGCTCTTGCCCAATCTAGGGGGTCCAAACGCCTCCTGCCAGAGGCTCTACGCGGGGGTCGTGCGCTCCATGGCCCTTTACGGGGCACCAGTGTGGGCGTGTTCCTTGGGGCGGCGACCAGCCCGCCAGTTGAACGCGTCCCAAAGGGTCATGGCCATCCGGCTAGTTCGGGGATACCGCACGGTCTCCGGTGAGGCGGCGAGCCTCCTTGCCGGATTGCCGCCGTGGGATCTGGAATGCCGGGGCCGTTACTCCGCTGCCGCGAAAAATCATGGCACAGCGGACAGAGCTCCGGCGGGATCTCATGGTGACATGGAGAGGTAGCACTCTCCATGTCACCATGAGATCCCGCCGGAGCTGTCGCAACCTAGTGCTGTGTACGCCACAATTGCGGCGATAAGTCCCCTCTTTGAGGAGTGGTTGGAGAGGCGTCATGGCACCCTCACCTTCCGCCTGACGCAGGTCACGGACACGGTTGCTTCGGGAGGTTCCTGTTCCGGATAAGGCGGGAGGATACGCCCGGGTGTTATCATTGTGTGGATCGCCCGGAGTACACGGTGGAGCATACGGTGGATGTCTGCCCGGCTTGGGCAGAGCACCGCCGCGTCCTCGCGGAGACGAACGGCGGCGGCGATCTCTCGCGTCCGGCCCTGGTACAGGCCATGGTACGGAGCGAGAGTGCATGGGAAGCCGTCACCTCCTTCTGCGAAGCTGTAATGCTCGCGAAGGAGGAGGCTGAACGCGTGAGGGAGAGGCAATCTTTGCGCCCTCACGCCCCTAGTCGCCGCAGGAGACGCCCTGGGCATCGGGAATCGATAGCCGATTCCCGGCCACCGTAGGCGCGGGCTTGCGGATGGCAAGCAATGGGTAGCTCGCCGTCCGGTAAGGACCAGGCCCAGGTCGACGGCGCGTTGTGTTCCACGCGCGCCTCAGAGATGTCAGCAGTAGCTGAAGGGGTCCGCAAGGGCCGATGCCCGCCAGGGTTGCGGGTTATTCGAAAGAGTTACCGTGGCCCTGGCACAGGCAAATGAAGGAACACGGGTGGGTTTTAGTCAGTAGTCTGACACGCCCTCCCGCTCCACCCAGAGCGGGAGAAGTTATTTGATGATCTCCCATCTACAAAAAAAAGGCTGTACTTACCTACGCAATCAAAATTAGCCAAATTAAGTGTAGGTAACGCTAGACGTCCGGCGTCCCAAACACGCTGCCTAGCCTTTTCCCAACTATGTTGAGGATTGGGGTTCGCTGCCAATCTATCGGGTGCCGCTGAATACCAGTATTTTACATGGAGCGACTGCCTATCTCACCTCCACAACCCAGTAACTGGATAATACGATATACCCCTTGAGACTTTCGGGCTTCTGACGACGCGTAACGACTGTCAAAGATTCACGAAGTGTTTTTCCTTCTGTCCGTCCTTTTCCCAACTATGTAGGGGTCGGCTTCCAGTCTAACCGGATGCAGCTGAAAACCTTACCTATTTTATATATGTAAGCGGCCATGCCCTTTATGCTTGGAGGCTTTTATTTAGGTTTAAGTTCTGTTCACAATTTTATTATTTATTTCTGCTTGAGTAGGTATACGTACTTATTCTTAGTTTGTAAAGAAATAAAAAAGTGTGTTTATTGGCATTACAGCAAACAAAAAAAAAACAGAATACAATAATATTGTTTGAATGTTTTTTTGGTGTATTGGCGTGTGCTAGCTGTCATATTTATGACAAATAATTTAATTTAATGTTTTGTTTTTCGTAATGTTAATTATGTACTTTTGTACATTGTATATAGAATCAAGTCCTTCTAACTGAAGGCCAGCTGTGCTGCTGGGGAGTTTGCGCCACCAGCACTAGGAAGTATAGGTAGTGAAATGCGGGCGTTTTATGTCATTTTGACTCTCAAAAACTACTGATTCTCAGCCTAATTTGACTAAGTGACTTTTGATTTTGATTTTTCATGAAGTGACTGCCTTTCTGACCTCCACAATCCAGGCTCTGATTACCCGTAATGACTATCAAAGATATACAAATGAGAGCCGGGCCCCGAGGCACGGAGGGGTATATGTAATCGATTTTCACCTATCCACGGATAGATGAAAAGCACGATCACCAGCTTCGGCAAGCGTAGCTTAACCTTCAATCGACCCATGCGGCTGTTATTATTTAGACACGAGCCCTCCGTTCTTAAAATAACCCAATTATACCTAATTAATTATCTTGATTGATAAAAAGTTCAAGTTCAATCTCTCGGTCATTGTGCAGGATCAGCCGGTCTATTCCGTAACATTTTCAACGTGAAAACTTAGGTGAAGTGTGCTGTCAGTCCACTTGTGCTAGGGATTAACACTATTGGCAGCTCACTTCACCTAAGATATCACGGTGAAATTTTTAAAGAATAGATCGGCAGGTTTGTTCGTCAAAATGAAGCGACTTGTGTAGTTTCAACAGTTGTATATATTGTGTAAAAATATTTATAAAAGTGTACCACTTTGGTTAGCGGTTCGCAAGAGAAGAGGAAGACAAGACAATATTTTGAATATTTGACGGACGGAGGGACGGAGGCGCGAGTGAATGAGACCGATTGTGAATGACCGGATTCGAAATCGACGATAATCTTCTTCCCTTCAACGATAGATGGCGCCTGTGCTGTGTCATATTGTATGTTGTTGTATCCGATGTCGTGTAGATGGCGTGGAGAGTCATTATCATTCTTTCAGTGGCAGCAAGGTTAGCTGCAGTCCAGCATTTGATATCTGAGTCGCGTAAGTAAATAATGTATTTGGGTATTTTTCAAAAATAGATATAAAAAGTTCACTTGTGTTCCGATATTTCAATTAGGCTCATAATCTATGTTTAAAAACTTTTTAAATTTAAAGTATTTTTTAAGTATTAATTCTTTGTAAGTATTTTTAACATTATTCTGAGAGAAACAATTATAATTTTGTGTAAAATTGCGGCATCCAAACGGAAATCTAGTATCTTTAGGTATTTAATATAATTATGTTTAGGAAGGGACGTGGGATTAGCTTTAAAATGATTAAATGGGTTTACTTAGCTAATTAGGTGAGGTGGTTAGGTAAGTAAGAAAATTCCAATTTAGGTATGATTTTATATTTTTATTCGTACCTACGTAGGTTGCCAGAAAATACAAATAATACGGTATTAGTTCGTAATATTTTCCTTCAAGGCCGTGACAGATGAGGAAAACTCGGAATTTATTACTTTGTGGTCGATCGTGTGCAAAGTTGAACGTATCTTGTTAAATCTATCTGTATCTATATCTACATATCCACACTATTATTAAAACTGAAGAGTTTGTTCGTTTGAACGCGCTAATCTCTGGAACTGCCAGTCGGACTTGAATGTTATAAGCTATTTAACATCACGCTATGACCCTTAGGAGCCGCGTAAATCCAAGCCGCGGACAGGCAATGCGATGTGACGGGGTGGGTCGAGGGAATAAGAAGTTTCACGCGGATGAAGTCGCGGGTAAAAGTTAGTTTTTACCCGATTACGGCAAAGCCAAAGGAGGGTTATGATTTTTACTGGCTATGTATGTATGTATGTATGTTCAGCTGTTCCCTCATAACTCCTAAACTACTCCTCATATTTTGACAAAAGAGGTATGTTTAGAAGCGTCATGCTGTTCCGCGGGTTAAAGGCTATATGACGTCACAAAATATCCAAGATGGCGACTTATAACCGATGTAAAGTGACCCCAACCAAGTCAGAATCTGCAGAGAGGTTAATTGTTGAGGAGTTCTTCTGGTAAGAACCACGAGAACTGGAGAACTGGTGAAGTCACCATCAGCTTCACGACGAGCACGACGAGCTTGATGAGCATAAATTGCTTAGCAACCATTAAAATAATCGAATCGCAACTCGTGAAATATTTATTATTAAGTAGTTCCAGAGGTCATCCTTGGTCTTCATCATCAGTTTCACTTCATCAAATGGTGCTTTCCGAGAGCTAATGCACGAGTTACTATAAAAAAATAAAAAAAAGCTTTTTTACAAAAACCGACAACCGTCATCAGAGACAGACCAAATTAAATTGCTATTTAGAGACATCGTTTTATTTTTCTTGTAATCTTTACATAAACTTCTATCACACAGAATAATTTCAGATTTTTCTCTATGCAAACTTCGGAGATAGGGGCACGGTATTTTTTTTTTACATTTTTAATCATAAACTAAAAATGTTTGAGAATGTGCAAACAGCGCTCTTTCATATGATACCCCACATGCCCTAGTAGCCCCACTTCGAATTTTTAAGATCCCCTTTCAGTCCCTGTTGCAAAAAAAAAAAAGTAAGTACCTATATATTCAGTTCTTTCTTATTTGCAAAATAGTTGAGCAAACGTCATCTAAAACTATTCCAAATTTCAAGTTAATAGCATTAGTGGTTCCTGAGATATCCAGCAGTGACAGACAGACAGACTGAGTCGCACCATAAGGGTTCCTTTTTACCATTTTGGTACGGAACCCTAAAACCGGAGTCACACGTCAAGTTAGGGCAAATCGAGCACATTACGTGAGACTCCAGATTTTTAATATAAAAAAGTTTTTATATTTTTTAGGACGCAGATATATGCCAACGGCCTTGAGTGCATAGCTAGCGTGTTTTGTGCTGAGCTCACGCAACGCGTCGTTCATCCACCCAGTAATAGAACTCGCCCATCAAGGAGCGCTGTCCAAAATAAGACGCATTATTAATTTATTCTTCTTTTTATATAAAATACCTCGTGGCTAAGTAATAACAGCCGCACGGGTCAATCCATCAGGTTAAGCTACGCTTGCCGGGGTTGGTCTGTGGATGGGTGACCATCTTTACATACCGAAACTCCTCCGTGCCTCGGAAATCACGTTAAGCTATGGTCCCGGCTGTCATTCGTGGATCTTTGACAGTCGTTACGGGTCGTCAGAAGCCCGAAAAGTCTGACAACCAGTCTTACCAAGGGGTATCGTATTACCCAGTAACTGGGTTGTGGAGGTCATATAGGCAGTCGCTCCATGTAAAATACTGGTATTCAGCTGCATCCGGTTAGACTGGAAGCCGACCCCAACATAGTTGCGAAAAGGCTAGGCATCTGCCTAGCCTTTTCGCAACTATGTTGGGGTCGGCTCAATCAATCTTGATTGACCAATTATTGTTCGTTAGTCTCGCTAAAACTCAATAACGGCTTGACCGATTAGATAAAAAAAAAAAAAAATTGTTTGCTCTAATACAAGTGTTGTTTAAGAGAAAAAATAAATAGGAAAATAAGAAATTGAAATTTTGGCAGGACAACGTCTGGTGGGTTAGCTTATTTATTTTATACATAAATCAAAAGGTGAAAGGCATATTAAAACCCTTATATTAAATACCAAAAGAGAAATAATTAAATTCTCTTTAAAATTTTGAGTCTCATAAAAATATCCGTGATAGTTTTTGCGTGATTTTCAGTTAGACATCCCTTTACAAATTAATTAAACTATATAATATAAACTGTTCACATATTAAGTTATTAAAAAAAATCTCTGATTTATAATATATTTTTTCCAAATCATTAACAAAACTCCTTTAGAAGTGATTTTCGGTTTAAAATCATTAAAATTCGTTTATCGTCACCTTAACAGTTTTCTGAGGCGGAACCCGCGCGGTACGTGGAACACGACTGCGACTGTTCGCGCCAGTTTGACTCCATACAAGTTAGTTGGCATAATCAGCGCGAGTGAATTTAGACTCGCTTCCCGCGCGGGTGATTCGATTTAGTTTAACGAGACCATCATTCTCCTGCCATTAACTGCCTAGCCTTTGTTCCAACTATTTTGGGGTCAACTTCCAGTCTTACCGAATGTGGCTGAATACCAGTATTTTACATGGAGCGACTGCCTATCTGACCTCCACAACCCAGTTGCTGGGTAATCCGGTTGGTTGTCAGACTCGGGTTTCTGTAACGACTGTCAAAGATCCACGAATAACAGCCGGGACCATCGGATTAACGTGCTTTCCGAGGAGGCACGGAGGGGTCTTGGTATGTAAAAATGGTCACCCATCCAGCGACCAACTGCGGCAAGCGTAGCTTAACCTGGTAGATCGACCCGTGCGGCTGTTATTACTTCGCCACACTGCCCTTATCCCAAATTTATTCGGGGTCAGCGCAACATGTCTTTTTCTTCCGTAATTCTCTATTAGTCGTCATCTCGGTAGTCACTCTCTTTCTAGCCGTATCATCTTTGACACAGTCCATCCATCGTTTTTGGTCTTCCCCTACTCGTATAGCCATCCACATTCCTAATTGAAACTTTCTTCACGACATTTCCTAATTTCTCCGTATCACAAATGCCCTAAACATGACAACCGATTTCAACACACAGTTCAACGAGACTTATAAAAATATAATAAAAAAACTTCAGTTACAGTAAACAATCAACATGGAAGCAGTAGTATTTGACGGTAGCAAGCTTTCCCTGAGCTTCCAGAAGAACTATCCCTTGCCCGAGATCATCAATGACGATGATGTCATCGTGAAGGTTCACTACTCCGGAATATGCGGTACTGATCTGCATATCATTCAGGTAAATAAATTATATCTGCCAGGGTGTCTCAGAAAGGTGTGGTCAAAATTGAGGTTGCGGTATTATATAGACCATCAAACTGAACAACGTTTTTCGTAATTGTTCCTCATGAACTTCGTCCATGATTGCACAGACAAAACCATTGGTTTCCCCAAAGACGTCACTGTAACGCAGTCAGGTTACGGACGCTAGGAGGTCTACATCGGGTCCATGTAGGGCCCGGATAAAGCGTTCGTCAAGGTCCTTAGGCGCCGTCCTATTACCATCGCTCGTACGATGATGCGTGCGTCCGACGACAATGATCGTGCGACCGTGCGATCAAATATACTGATATCTACTAAATGTCCTATTGAAGATCGCGCGATCATGCAAAAACTGTGCATCTCTGTTAAGAGCCATTTCGAGTGTGAGGACATACAATTTCTTATCGCGCGAGCGGTTTCATCGCACGATGAAATCGCATCGCATCATCGCACGAGCGATGACAATAGGACGGCGCCGTACCTCCCTGCGATCGTTAGTGTCAAGCACTACAGGCTTGCGCCAGGGTTATTTAGCCAAGGAGAACGGGGTGAGGCCCTTGTCCACCGCGATCACATCTCGATGCATCCCCAAGTTATTATTATATTTTTAAAAATCAGCTGCTCCCCACATTTATGTTCGCATAACTCGTCAAAATGTAGGGAACAGCTAATTTTTTTTTCGCGATTTCAGGTTTGGTCCCATAGTAAAAGTTGTTTGTTATTATACCTACACATTTAGGTATCGGTTACTAATTACCAGGCACCTATATATTACATAATATTATAATTGAATAATATTGTTAGAATGGAAGCCGACCCCAACACAGTTGGGAACAGGCTAGGCAGATTTACTACTAACTATAGACAATAGACAAAGCAAGACATTTCCATCAGTGGATTAATTTAACGCATTAGATTACAATCATAATTATAATTGCTATCCAATCTGCAACCTAATTGCGTAACACACTATCAAAGAATCGGTTACATTTTGACAGTTCAACAACATTCGTTGCGTTATTTACAGCGTTGAGAAGGCAAATTTTTAGAACATATGAAGCAATGGATTAGCTATTTGCTTCAAAATGATTCAGATTCCGTTCGATAGTGTGTTAGGTTCTCAGTTAGAGTGTCAGCACCCTAATTGCGTAACACTTAACACTTGACATTATTGAATTGATCCAACGCAAATTCCTACGTGCAATGCACTATAGATGCTATAAAAAGAAAATTTCTTATCAATTATTACTGCAAAAATATGACCTTATTACTCTAAAATCCAGACGCACCCTACTTGAGATGATGACCCTATTTAGTATATGTCGTAATAAAGTCGACTGTATTGATCTAGTGAACAGTTTGTGCTACCTGATCCCTCGTACCGTACATGGTCGAGAAGTTCGCTCGAGACACTTGTTTGCTACTACTTTTTGTAGAACCAACTCAGGCGTACGCTCACCGCTGCGTCGATTGGTTGACACCTATAATAGGCAGTTTGGCTCATCTGATATTATGTTTCTCAGCAAGGCTATATTTAGAAAAGAAATTGTTACTATGTTAAGTGATCAGAACCCTACTAATTAAGTAATGTTTACTTTTATTCTGTTTATTTTGATATCGTTCATTCTAACAACTAGTACCTATCTAGATCTGTTTAGTAATATGTGGATAACGTTGTGAGTAGTGTATTTGTTACCTCTATTATTAAGCTCTAACCTATGTTTACTTAGTATTACATTGCTGTTTGTTGTCCCTAAATAAATAAATAAAATAAAATAAAACACTATGATGAAAATATTCTTTTCACATATTTGCAGATGAGTGTAGCAAACTCAAAACTTTGAAAACAAAAAAACACACGTTTTCAAACATGCGTGTGCCATCACCACATTTCATGCAACTCACGCTTGTCGAAAATTCTTCTATTTCTTTCGTATAACGAATCAAACACCATTCTGTGTCAAGACAATAATAAAGCCTATTATAAGGTGTTTCAGTACAATTTGCTTTAACATACCGTGAAGTTGAATGGCCGTATTCGACGTGGTGCGAGGAATTTTGGGAAGTGTCCATGCATTGGTTTTGTGGTTTCTTTTAGTGTTGACGTATTAAGAATATTATTTTCCGTTTTTATTTATGAATAAGTATTATTGTACCTACATTAGTTGAAAATTCAAAAATTCGGGAGACAGGTTTGCTAAATCGGGATATCGGGAGACAATGACCAAAATCAGTAGATCTCCCGAGAAATCGCGAGGCTGAATGGCACAAGTCGAACTGTGTATTGCGTGGGAGCGGTCGTGTCGCGGGCTACAAAGCTGTAAATGACATTTGCGAGAGAATTCGCAAAATTCGTGAAAATCTCAGGATTTTTCTATGGAAATCAGTCTTTTTCTCCGGACTTTTAAATCTACCTGGTAACCCTAATCGTGAGGAGGTACATATGTCCTAGAACAATACATGTGACATCTACCAACACGCACTGGGTCTGCGTGGAGGATTACTGCCCACTCCTTATAGATAGGAGACCAGGAGCAGTGGGAACATATAGACTGCTTATACCATGCTAAGCTATTTATTAATATTGAGTTCGTTTCTAGGGTGAGTTCCCAGCCATCAAAACCCGACCCATTCCTCTTGGACACGAGTCTTCAGGTGTCATCCACGCAGTCGGCAAGAAATCCATCTTCAAGGTCGGACAGAAAGTCGTCATTGACCCTAACATGTAAGTACATAGCACAGTTGTCACGTTTCAGGATGGCAATACCGGTCATTGACCCACCTACATTTTTTTGTGTTTTTATTTCAAAAACTGAAATAAAGTCCGCGTCCTGAATCTGATCTTCAACATGTTCCAATAAAGAGAAACCATACGTAGTTTATTGTTTGGGTTCCTAAGGAGGGATATTATTTCGGCTGTTTATCTTCCACTCAGAAATCATACTTCATTTTACCATACACCACACCCACAAGTTACAACATATCATCCAACCTTACACACCTCCCAATACTCCTCTACCCTCATACACACCCCTCACACCACACCACACTTTCAAATACATCACATCTCTTACACTCAACTCCATCTGACACCAATGTTTGTTGGTAAAATTTTATTAATAAAACTTCTATTGAATAAATACATTTTTTTTTAGGAAAATGCCTTAATGTCTTAGATTCTACTTTTAAAACAACATTGTCTAGCATTAAATGGACGGTTTGATGCCCCCATAACACAGGATTTTCCTAGTATGGGGGTCATTAATCTATTTCTTGTTTATTGTTTTATAAGTGCTCAGTATGTGTCTTCTCCGGTATGTTTGTAATGGCAAATAAAGCTTTATTATTATTATTATTATTATTATTATTATTAGAAAAAGGGCAATGACCGCTATTGCCATGCTTAAACGCGAGAACTATATCTATAAATCATCTTATGTTATACCAACTTCTTATGGGCGGTATCACACCTCCGCTGCGAAAACATAGCCGCGAAACTGCAGTACTTCAATTTAACTGACTCGCATTATGTTCCGCTACTTTAATCGCGATTCATATGGTTTCGCTGTTTCACGGCGGAGGTGTGACATTCGTCTGTATGTCATTAGTGACCTAGTGCGATAGTTTTAGAATTGTATCCTTAAGCCCTTTATTTTGATACCCCATATAGTCAAGCTACAATTTTTTGTCAATACGTTACTTATTGACGTCTAAAATCCGCCATTTTGATTTTATAAAAACACCTAGAATAGTCTATGGTTCATGTATTAAAACCCATCCAGCCGTTACAATGATTCGAGGACATACAGAAATACAACAAACCCTGTATTAGCAGTCGCGTAGTTGCGTAAAACTACAACGAAACTTTGAACAGATCATCAGTGTATATGTCGTCACGAAACCATGCACTTTTTCGCTCGCATACCCTTCTAAAATATCCTATCATCTTTTATTTTCCCAGGTCCTGTAACCTCTGTGACTTCTGTCGTAAGGGCGACTACCAGTACTGCCTAACAGCTGGCATTAACAGCACGATCGGCATCTGGCAGGATGGCGGGTGGGCGCAGTATGTGAGGTCCCCGCAGAACCAGGTCTTCGCGTTACCTGATGGGATTACCACTGAACAAGGTAATGATTTTGTTGAATGGTGGAGAGCAGTGGTGGTATTAAGGTAATGGCCCGACTTACGAGTTGTATGTCGAGGGTTCGAAGCCAGACAGGCGTTTTAGTTTGTGTAAATTATTTCATCACCTTGCTGTCAAAACGTATGGTATGTCCTAGAACTAAAAATTCGAAGACATGTTACATCCAGCAACTTGCATTGTGCCCGTGTGGTGGATTAAGACCCGCTCCCTCTGCCAGAGAGGAGGCCAGCAGAGTTAATGTTGTAAGCTGATTATTTAAAGTAAGGATTTTGTTGAAGTGGCAATAGAGATCTTTATTGTGAAGGAGGTCGTCTGGGGAAGTAACACCATGCGTATTTCTACCACTAAGTAGCGTAGCTGAGTTCCAGTTTGAGGGTATATGCCGGTGCCGGTGCAATGACAAGCACACAAGACATTTAAACGAAGTCTCTGGGATGGCAACGCATCAATGACGCCTTTGGTATTGCAGATTTCCGGCTGGTGCTATGGTAGTGACCAATTACGATCACTCTGCTTGTTGTCAACCAAAAACGTAAAAAAAGTCCTATAAGGCGGATATCACACCTCCGCTGCAAAACCGCGAAACCGCATGATGTTTCGCTACTCGAATCGCGATTCAAGTAGGGAACATCCTTCGAGTCAGTTGAAATGAACTACTGCTGTTTCGCTGCTATGGTTTCGCGGCGCAGATGTGATACCGCTTAATACAAATGTTCATTATCTTGTTTCCAGCTGGTCTCTGTGAGCCCTACTCCTGCGTCTCCCACGGATTCGACCGCGCCTCCCCCCTCAAAGTGGGACAAAAGATCCTTATTCTTGGTGCTGGTATTATCGGTAAGTTATTCCAATGAATACATCTACCTAATAAAGCGGGGCTTGTGGCTAAGTAATTACAGCCTCACGGGTCGATCGATCTGGGTAAGCTACGGTTGCCGCGGTTGGTACTTGGGTGGGTGACCATTTTACATACCAAGACCCCTCCGTGCCTCGGAAATCACGTTTAACCGTTGGTCCCGGCTGTCATTCGTGGATCTTTGGCAGTCGTTACGAGTCATCAGAAGCCCGAATGTCTGATAACCAGTCTTACTAAAGGGTATCGAATTACCCAGTTACTGGGTTGTGGAGGTCAGATAGGCAGCGGCTCCATGTAAAATACTGGTGTTAAGCCAAACCTAATATCGTTGGGAAAAGGCTAGTTAGATGATGATATCTACTATTCTACTATAGTTATAAAGAGTTTTTATTTACGAGAAATGGCTGGTTCAAAATCAAACACGCGCATCAATTGGTCTGCAATGTTAAGTTGATGACCACTAATAAGAAATCAAGACCCTCTGTGCTTTGATGACCATGCGTTGACCACTGAGCGACTGACACCGACTTACCCCGTAGCCACGATCCGATTTAGGAATATAACGGGTGTAAAAAGCTACTTGTACTTTTTTTTCTTTTTATTTGTGATGGGTTTGCTCTTGACTCTAGTCTAGGTCAGAGGTGACAGAGACAAAGTCGACGATGGAGTGAGCTTACCCAGAAAAAGCCTGTTCACTCTCACTTCGAAGAGATTAGGGTTGTATGCGCTCGGAAACACAGACGGAGGTAGTGAGTTCCACTCTTTTGCTGTGCGCATTATAATAGACCTTTGGAAACGCTTAGTGCGAATTGGTGGAATAGCAACTAGGTAGGGATGGTAACTGGCAGTGCGTCTAGATGTCCGATGGTAGAAGGGGGCCGGTGGAATCAGGTCGTGGAGTTCTTGGACACACTCACCGAAGTACAATCTGTAGAAGTCCGTCAAGCAGGCAACCTTGCGGCGATGAGCCAAGCTATGAAGCTCGGCATCCACCAGTTTTACGTCGCCAATGAGCCTCTTAGCTCTGCGTTCCACTGAGTCAAGAGCGGCTAGTTGGTACTTAGCTGATCTATCCTAAAGGTGCAGGATCGGACTTGCGCTTCCCGTCATTATTAATTTTTTCGATTCCCAGTAACGTGTATGTGATGGGTCTCTAAACATCCTGTTGGTAGTCGCACATATTGAAGAACTCATCTTATTACCAGGTAACCTGTGGATAACCACCCTGCACCATCACGGACACAGGGAGGTGACAGTCTCCGAGATGAACGTCACCAGACTGGACATCGTCAAGAGATTGGGTAAGCCACAGGATGAATTCTATCCTAACTTACAATCCCTTAGGAAATTGTTGAATTGAAACATTTAGCTTTGCTTTAGCTACAGAACTGAAACGCAACTAAACGCAAGTTTTATAATGCCTAAAAGTACATGATCTAATGCAGTAACCAAAATCAGAAAAATATATCGCACGCTGGGCTGTGTTCACCAACATTCAACCGCCGCCGGCCGGTTAGATATTTAAACAGTTGGCTTATGTCAAATTTGACATAAAACAACTGTTTAAATACCTAACCAGTGGTTTGAATGTTGGTGAACACAGGCCTTAATAATAAACTGCCCGATTACGGTTCAGGTCCAAAATGAGTTAAGAGCCCCTGGAAGCATGCGTAGTTCATACAAACGAAATACCAAAATAATTTGTAAATCAAACATATTCTTAAGGTAGTGTGTATTTATTCCGATTGGATTACAGAATATCTAGGTTCCCAAACATATATTTTGAAAGGACACTGATTTGAAGACGAGATATGAGGAATTTAAAATTTCTATAGAAAACTTATTTTTCTTATATTTCCTGTTTAAATCAATGTTCTTATTTAATCAATATTTGGGGCCCTAGATATTCTGTAATCCAATCTGAATAAATACACACTACCTTAAGAATATGTTTGATTTACAAATTATTTTGGTATTTCGTTTGTATGAACTACGCATGCTCCTGAGGCGTCTTAAGCATACAAAGAAATTCGTTTTAACTTTTCTTCAAAATATAATTTCTGTATCAATCAATTATTCCTACAATACATTATTTCATTATTATTATAAGCCATTTTGTAAAGCAAGTCATAATTGCGATTTTTTTTAGTTAGCTCAGTCTATTATGCGTGCGATATGATTTCAGGGCCCCAAGTCTGCTATTTTTTAGTAATTCGTTATTCCAACACGATCCCATTGTCATTTTGCTAAAAGTTCGTAATCTGCTAAATTCATAGTGGTCGATCATTGGTAGGACAGTGGTCTCGTAGTAATAGAATCGTAGTACTGATCAAAGGAACTGTCAAAATTTTAGCAGATTACCGCATACGTCAGTCTTTCATTTGTCATTATAGAATAGAATAGAATAGAATAAACTTTATTTCGAGCCAACTCATATATGGTTAGTAACATTGTTTTTAACATTATGTACGAGATTACCATTTTAAGCCATTTCTTTCAATGGAGTGTCAGTGGTTGACCATTGGAAAGTCATAATGACGCCATTATATTAGTAGATTACGAAACTTGTCAAAATCAACAATTATGAAATCAATGACAGACCATTCTGACACTATTGTAATAGCAGACTTGAGGCCCTGGATATAGGCTAATTAGATAGTTATTGAAAACATAATACAGTTTCATACGATAGAAAAAAAATCACGAATCTCTAAAAAAATATTATAACAATTAAAAACCATGAATTAAATACATTTAATAAAAAAATATATGTAATATTGACAGGTCAGTTGGCGTGGTATCTTAAATACCACCTATCATGCCGCAGGTCGTGGGTTCGATTCCCATCCAGGACAAACATTTGTGTGCATGAACTTGTCTGTTTATCCTGAGTGTGGGTGTAATTGTCTATATAAGTATGTATTTACAAAAAAAAAGTAGTGTATGTAGTTTATCAGTTATATGGTTTCCATAGTACAAGCTCTGAATAAATAGATATTGGTTCCGATTCTATTGTGCACAAACTAAACTTCGCTTAGCCTATTGCTATTTTTTTAATTTCTAATAAAACAAGAAAGAGACGCACGTAAATTATAGCTTTGAACTAATACATAGACGACATGTAACAATATCCCGACTAGTTTGACATCTCTTAGTTCATAGCTAAAGCCGTCCTTTTCTCGCGTTGCCTGTTAGTAAAAGCAATTTTAATTTAGTTATTGAACAAGAGAATCGGCACCAATTGCTTTATATTTTGGAATAAATACCTACTAGCGTTGTGTCATCGCGCTTCTCTTTCTTTTGTATGTAGTCCGACAGTGACCACGAGGTCCTGTAGTCCTCAACGTAAGTATGCGAGACGCGTCTGGTGAGATGTAGATACTATGTTTTCCAAATCAGGGATCAGACTCTGGTTTGTGACAGATATATTCAATTTATCTAATCTTGTGCCAACTAATGGTCAAATGTGTCTAATCTTGTGCCAACTAATGGTCAAATCGCTTGTGAAAAATATCAAAGAATCTATGTATTATTATATTTTTTTTGTTTTTTTTTTTATGGTAGCCTACATTTTCCCACTGCTGAGTAAGGCCTCCCCCAAATACATAGGAATGTATTAATAAATAATTCGATTGTTTGATGTTTTGCTCAACCAATAACAACAGCAGATTTGCTGATCGGCAACTTGATCGGACTCTTTTATTTATACCTCGGTTGCCACTCGTAAAAATCCATGTTTGCGAACCTTGGAATTCTTTTCATAAAAGTTTATTCAAATCCTTGTTTCCAATAAAATTGATATTGTTTAAGGCGAAAGCGTCAACGTAGCCCGCGAAATTCAAGTTTTCTTACGTTTTTTGCAATTTACAAGTCGGTATTAGATAGTTACGTTGATAAAAATATAATTTTCAGCCGTAACAAGTATCTATTTACATAATTAGAATCATTAAAGCGATCAATACAACTCTTTACAAGTACCTATTTACATAATTAGAATCATTAAAGTGATCAATACAACTCTTTAAGACCAGAATGAATGATTATTTCATGAAATCTTGACATTTCAGGATTATACTAACTTAAGGAGTTGTATTACTGATTTTAATGATTATAATTCTGTAAATTCACATTTGTTACGGCCGCAAATCATACTTTATTTAACATACAACTTAATACTGACTTGCAAATTACAAAAAAACGTAAGAAAATTTGAATTTCGCGGGCTACCCTGACGCTTCACTCTTAAGTGGAACTAACTTCCACTTAACCGACAAATATCAGCTTTATTCTGGTATGGGTGACCGTCTTTACATACCGAGACTCCACCGTGCCTCGGAAAGCACGTTAAGCCGTTGGTACCGGCTGTCATTCGTGGATCTTTGACAGTCGTTACGGATTGTTAGAAGCCCGAAAGTCTGACAAGCAGTCTTACCAAGGGGTATCGTACTACCCAGTAAATGGGTTGTGGCGGTCAGATAGGCAGTCGCTCCGTGTAAAATACTGGTATTCAGCTGCATCCAGTTGGACTAGAAGCCGACCCCAACATAGTTGGGAAAAGGCTAGGCAGATAGATGATGATCAGCTAAAATAAGTTGACTTCAGATTTACTAGTAGGTACTCATCATCAACTGCCTAGCCATTTCCTACCTATGTTGGGGTCGGCTTCCAGTCTAACCGGATGCAGTTGAATACCAGTATTTTACACGGAGCGACTGCCTATCTGACCGCCACAACCCATTTACTGGGTAGTACGATACCCCTTGGTAAGACTGGTTGTCAGACTTTCGGGCTTCAAAGATCCACGAATGACAGCCGGGACCAACGGCTTAACTTGTGTACGCAGTATAAAATTCGTATTATTTTCCTCTATAAAAAAATTAAATGTTCTAATTTTATTGTTTCAGATACTGGCTTTAGACTTGTTACGCCTGACGTATTGGCTAAGGAAGTTAAGGAGAAGGTTACCTACGATGTCATCATTGATTGCACAGGTAACATTTTACTCAAATTATTTTACTTCATTCGTTCTTATAACCTTTTATGAATTATAGAAAAACGACAAAAAATGTCTGTACCTTTTTTATGTATTTTTTTTTTAATTTTTCTTTATAGAGCAACATTACCTAGATAACACAAGTGGCGATACTTACGGCCCTTATCACTTCACCACAAATCAATAACACAAGGGAACCAAATTAGACTTTTTATTGTTACATGGAATTTTGTGGCTGTTGTTTACTAATTCGAGGTCGCTGATTTCAAATCTACCCTCAATTTATCTTTGAGCTATTGGCCTTATCGGCGCTTCTCCAGAATAGTGTTGTAACAAAAAATAGGCAAATTGTACGGACTATTGAAACAGCCCTTGTGAACCACGTTAAGCAAGAAAAACTAAAGCTGATACAAAAAAATCTGACTTCAAATCTAAATTCAGCACCCCGCATAGTTTAAAACATCATTCTGTTTCTCTCATCTTCAAACGATTGCATAGAACGATGTTTTAAATTGGTTTAATACCATCGTATTTAGTGACTTGTGGTGCAAATGGGCCTTAATGTAGGTTTGTGCAACCTAGTCGGCCAACTGGATGACTGGATAATATTTTGACTATGCTAGTCTTTTGAACCGACTTCAAAAGAGGAGGAGGTCAGGTTATATGTTCGTCTGTATGTAGTTTTATCTTTTTTAAGTGTGTTTATAGATAGTTTCGTCAATTGTGGACCAATTTTGAAAATTCTTTTTTCATTTAATATAGGAAGCTTGAAAAAATAAATAAAAAATATTAATAAATTTATTGATTTGATCAATTTTAATAACTTTGGTTGGGTAGTTTAGTAGATAGATACACTTTGTGTCTTGATAAAAAGTGAAAAATAACTTTAATTTCGGAAGTCGGTGGCAAAAAACTAAAATACAAAACCCAAGACACCGATTTCCGAAATTAAAGTTATTTTTCACTTTGTAGTGTTTTTTTAGGACACGGTTTTTTTTGTGTGGCCGACAAATGGGTCGGTATATCTTATGGTCTATCTATTTCTCGATATGTCTAGGTTGCCAGTAAGACTAGATCGCGATACGACTGGATTTCGACTGGGCTAGGTATTTGCGCGGTCCTACGGCCCGCTTTCTCACAGGCCAGACCACGCCAGGCCAGGCCGACAAACCGTGGGAATAGTCAGCCTGCGGTGGCCTGTGGTCGCCCGTCCGATCGAATGTATGTTCCGTGGAATGCTCGGCATGGGCTGCGACAGGCCTCGATAGGCACAGGCCGCAACGGGCCTCGACGGGCCGTGGGAACGTGGAATTAGGTATCTCTTTCGTGGCCTGTCTTTTATTTTTTTATTTTATTTCTTAGGGACAAAAAACAGTTACATGACTTAACTAGAGATTCTTAAATTAGCACAATACTTAGAAATACACAATCATACACAATCTATTCCATATTTATGTTACTACACATGTAACCCACAACATTGTCCACGAATTCACAAAACAAAAAAGTTAAAAGAAAACAGACAATTAGTGTGCATCGTAAAAGACTAGTCAGAAGAAGAAGAAAATATATACACGGTGTAAGGGACAGACCTCCACAAACTGACAGGGTGCATTCAGCTCCTTATTTTGAATCATATTTCACTGGAAAATTTCTCAGCAAAATATTAATTTTTTAATTTTTGTTTTTCAGTTACTATTCCTTTATTTCAATGTAAAATTACATTCTCTGTACGCAGTACGCCGTTTAAGTAAATAAAACAGCAACAATATAAAAAAAAAAACAGTCATGGATGTTAAACTACTCAAACGAACGACGCGTGAAATCAGCTGTTCACTTTCTGCGTAGCTACAGAGTTCATCGAACTCACCGCGTACCTATTACCTACCCCTCCCAACCAGTAACTGATGCTCCGATTTGTGCATAAAAACACAAACAAATCAGGTTTATTGGATTCTCATAACGTTCCTGAAATAATTTCATGTGCTAGTCATCTTAGTATGATATACAGAATTCACCCTATATATACAGAATTCACCCTATCAGTCTGCGGAGGGCTGTCCCTTACACCCTATATATATACATATATACTTATGAATTTAGTAACTCTATTGCTCTTGCCTTGAAACGATCTTTGGAAAGAGTAAATATATCAAGCTCTATAAAGTGAGTGTTGTACGCATCAACGAGGCGACGAAGAGGCACGCGCACCCCAGCGTTAATTTTAATTTTTTAACACCATCTTGCTATGTTTCCAGGAGTGGGCAAAGTGATGGAGATCAGCTTCAACTACCTGAAGGAGGGTGGCAAGTACGTGCTGTTCGGCTGCTGTCCGCCCACACACACCACCACGTAAGAATACTTATACTTTACTGTGTCATCTATATTAATAATAAAGGTGAAGAGTTTATTTGTTTTTTTTTGTGTTTGTTTGTTTGTATGTATGTGTGAACGCGCTAATCTCTGGAACTACCAGTCGGATTTTAAAAATTCTTTTGGCATTTGATAGCCTAATTCTTGAGGAAGGTTATAGGCTATTTAACATCACGCTAGGACCCTTATGAGCCGAGAAAAAGAAAAAAATCAGATAGAACGCTAAGCATAAACGAAGTAATAGCACGGGCAATGATGTTATACGATGGGGTGGGTCGGGGAACAAGAAATTTCACGCGGACGAAGTCGCGGCCAGAAGCTAGTCTGTCTCGCCACTGATTCATACCGAAGGCTAGGTTTTACTATTAGGAATATGCGATAATTTAACATCCCCTGGCCATTCAATTGGTTTATATAGCTTTATTGAGAAGCAAACTAGAGTCAGCCTCAATTATTTGGATCCCCATTGAAAGTACTTACGCCATGCTTCTTGAGAAGGTCCAAAAAATATTCCTTAGATTTTTTTTAAGAAACTGTTTGGGTACTATCCATTCCTGTATCCCACAAAATTTTTGCTTGGAATGCTGAAATTGAACTCTCTTGAAGTTGGCGTAATTACTTTTTACTCGTGTTCGCTTGTCGTGTCCTTCGTGGAGAGTCTGATTGTCCGGAACTAGTAGCTCAGCTTGTGAGACTCTTTGTTCCTCCTGTACGCACAGTTTCGCATTCTAACTCGCCCTTAGTTCTCGCGCTTGCAATGCTGAGTGCTCTACAGGCATCGACATAGGAGTGCGATTTGTTTGCCGCGAGATGGATAACGTATGTTGTGCATGTTTGAGATTCTGTGAGATGTTGGACGAAAGATGATCCTTTTTAATTTTTATTGTATGCCAAAATTCTTTGAGTGTTATTTGTTAGTTTTACTCGTTTTGTTAGTTATTTTTGTGTATTATTTCTTATTGTTATTCCTTCCTTATTGAAAAATATCTGTTTTAATTGAAATTTAACTGTGCAATAACTTGGATCTGGGTCTGTAATATTGTGCATGTTTTTTACCAAATATAAAATAAACCAAATAAATTTATAATAGAAGTCAATCCAGTCAGTGTCTTGGCCTTATATTTGAAAAATGGACTGCCACGGTGGTCTAGGTGTCACCGGTGTGATCTCCTTCTGTGAAACCGTCATTTCGCAAAAGGAATCTGCGGAAAGGGAGAGGGAGATTGAAACCACTCTCCCAACCCGCAGTTGGCGGACTGGGCGTCGGCGGAGGACGGACAACGCCCTCTCCCAGCCCCCGTAAACAGGTCCTGAAGAACGGCGGACTCCTGCTTCTGATAAAAAGAAACATCGTCACTTCTATTCTTTACTTATTAGTATTTTTTTTGTTTCAGTATCAACCCGTTCGACATTTACAACAAAGAGTTGACAGTCATCGGAGTGAAGATCAATCCGTTCAGTTTCCCCAGCGCTATCAGCTGGCTCAAGGCTATGGGCAGCAGGTAAGATGTTCTTCTTCCTCTTCTTCAACATTCTTCATGCCGGCTCTAAGTAAAGGTTGAATTTTGGCTAAATATAAAAGGCTAAAAAAAAATAGGTAAAAAACCGTAGGTGGGGTGTTAAAAAATATTAACTAATGGCATTTTGGCAAACACATTTAGCCAAAATTCAACTATTAGTTACTATGTTTAACTATTGGTTGAGTTAACTACGGATCAAAAAACCGGCCCTTAGAAATAGGTGTTTGTGAGAAAGTATAATATAATAGGGTAGGTAATCCTCGAAACTTCTGATCCGATTCTGAAAATTCCTTCACAAATGGGATGCTACAGTATTGCTGAGTGTCATAGGAAGTATTTTATGTTAGAACTAGCACGTGGAAGAAGAGGTTATTAAATGATGCTCTGTTTCAAGGTACCTGGACTACCACAAGCTGGGCGTGAAGACCTACCGTCTGTCAGAGTACGAGGCGGCTCTAGAAGATCTGAAGAAGGGTTCCGTCGCTAAGGCCGTGTTCAAGATTAACCAGGATTAGGCGTTGAATATTATATTTTACATGTTTATTAAATGTTTTGGTTTGTTGCTGTTTATTCGTTTGTTTTATTCATGAACTCCTCATCTCATCTGCCTAACCTTTTTACAACTATGGTGTGGTCAGCTTCCAGTCTAACCGGATGCAGCTGAATACCAGTATTTTACATGGAGCGACTGCCTATCCGACCTCCACAACCCAGTTACTAGGTAATACGATACCCCTTGGTAAGACTGGTTTTCTGACGACCCGTTACGACTGTCCAAGATCCAAGAATGACAGCCGGGAAAAATGAAAAGGAAAAGGATAATTTATATTAGACCGTATAGGATGCGAGCTGTGGCTTTTTATATGAAGCAGTTCAAATGCTGCACCGTGCAGCATCCGTGTGCGCAGAGAGTAGTGGTTAGCCAGTGGTTACAGCTGTGACTTACGAGATGTAGGTCGTGGGTTCGAAGTAGTTCGAACCCAAGCAGGCACTTAACTTTGTATAAATTGTAACTTGAAACTGGTGGATGTCAAGCTTAACAGCTTGGCTCATCGCCGCAAGGTTGCCTGCTTGTGTTTCGCATAAGGCGGGAGGAAACGCCCGGGTGTCACCATTGTGTGGATCGCCCAGAGGACACGGTGGAGCATACAGTGGAGGTCTGCCCGGCTTGGGCAGAGCACCGCCGTGTTCTCACGGAGGCGATCGGCGGCGGCGATCTCTCGCGTCCGAGCCTGGTCCAGGCCATGGTGCGGAGCGAGAGTGCATGGGAGGCCGTCACCTCCTTCTGCGAAGCGGTAATGCTCGCGAAGGAGGAGGCGGAACGCGTGAGGGAGAGGCAGCCTCACGCCCTCAGTCGCCGCAGGAGACGCCCTGGGCGGCGGGAATCGATAGCCGATTCCCGGCCACCGTAGGCGCGGGCTTGCGGACGGTGAGTAGTGGGTAGCTCGCCGTCCGGTGAGGACCAGGCCCGGGTCGACGGCGCGTTGTGTTCCACGCGCGCCTCAAAGAGATGTCAGCAAAAGATGGGGTCCAATAGGGCCGATGCCGCTGGGGTCGCGGGTTGTTTGAAAAAGATACCGTGGCCCTGGCATAGGCAACTGAAGGAACACGGGTGGGTTTTAGTCAGTAAAAGTCTGACACGCCCTTCCGCTCCACCCAGAGCGGGAGAAGTTATTTGATGATTTCCCATCCACAAAAAAAAAAAAAAAGATTGTACTTCGGTGAGTGTGCTGAGGAACTCCACAACCTCATTCCACCGGCCCCCTTCTACCATCGATCATCTAGACGCACTGCCAGTTATCATCCCTACCTAGTTGTCATTCCACCAATTCGAACTAAGCGCTTCCAAACATCGTACATAATGCACACAGCAAAAGAGTGGAACTCACTACCTGCGTCTGTATTCCCGAACGCTTACAACCCGAATCTCTTCAAAGTGAGAGTGAACAGGCTTCTTCTGGGTAAGCTTACTCCATCGTCGACTTTGTGTCTGTCACCTCTGACCTAGATTATAGTCAAGAGCAAACCCATCAGAAATAATCAATCTGCCTAGCCTTTTCCCAACTATGTTGGGGTCGGCTTCCAGCCTAACCGGATGCAGCTGAATACCAGTATTTTACATGGAGCGACTGCCTATCTGACCTCCACAACCCAGTTACTGGGTAATACGATACCCCATGGTAAGACTGGTTGTCAGACTTTCGGGCTTCTGACGACCCGTAACGACTGTCAAAGATCCACGAATGACAGCCGGGACCAACGGCTTAACGTGCTTTCCGAGGCACGGAGGAATCTCTATGAAAAGATGGTCACCCATCCACAGACCAACCCCGGCAAGCGTAGCTTAACCTGATGGGTCGACCCGTGCGGCTGTTATTACTTAGCCACGAGCTCCTCCAAATAACAAATAATAAAAAGAAATAATTTATCACCGCCGCTCTCTAAACGGTGATGGAAAACATCTTAAGGAAACCGGCATGTCCTAGAAATAAAAATTCACCAACCCGCACTGGGACCGCGTGGTGGATTACTGCTCACTCCCTCTCACAGAGAAGAGACCAGTATCCCAACAGTAGGCACATTATAGGCTAAGTTTTGGTCCCCCCTTGGTTGACAAACTGAGCAGAAACGGACGCGGCTGGCGCCCGTGACGGTCTAACATAATCGTCCCTAAACGTGCTTCCCGTGGCATGGAGGAGTCTCGGTAGGTAAAGATGGTCACCCATCCACGGACCAACTGCAGCAAGCGTAGCTTAACCTTTTCGGCTGTTACCTATTGAACCAATACATTGAATAAACACCTATTGAACGAAAATAGCGTGAAGATAAAGAGATTGTCTTACGTGAGGAATGATTAGGAACCGTACTGGCACGGCAGCGCTCGCGTGGATGTTTGAAAACTATTCGTATAAACCTTCCTCTTAAATGACTCTATTAATACTCTACCTAGTAGTTTTTTGAGATCATCGCGAACATACAGAGAGACAGACAGACGCGGCGGGGGACTTTGCTTTATAATATGTAAAGAAAGGAAAGAAAAGAAAGAAAATACGTTTATTTGCGATAAACATGGCGCACAGAAATAAAATAACAAAATAAAATAATTAAAGAACAAGTTTGGGGAAAATATGCGTCACATTCACGCAAAACGGCCGTCGCTCAGCATAATCACAGTCTAAAAATCATACAGTCGTCCAACGAAGACGTCTAGACAGGGCAATCGTGCGGGGTGTGAGGGGCGAGACGCGGGTAAGCCGATCCCGAACTGCGAACAAAACGATGTCAGTAGTTCGGGATACGTCATTCAGGGCCGACAAGTGTTTATTTTTTATTTAAAATGGTGCATGCAAAGTGTGCTGTGAGTGATTGCAAGTCTTCATCTTACATAAATAAAGATCTGCAGTTTCATCAGCTTCCACGCACAGAAGTAAGGTAAATAAATCTGTTTTGTTATTGTAGAGTACATAGATAATTTTATTTGTAATGTCGTGCCACGTTGATAACGCTAATAAAATGGTCGACCGGCGCACGGTAAAAAAAAATGTTAATAGGTTATCGCACACGGCTTCCATCTGTTTGGAAATCCTACTAATATTATAAATGTGAAAGTGTTTGTTTGTATGTTCCGTGTCAAGATGGTGGACTTTTTTATTATTTACTAAGGGTGAATTTCGAGATGGTAGACCTAATTTTTTATAGTATGATATGGGTGTCAACTTTGAGTCTAATTGGGGTGCTTGTTACGAAAAAGCCATCCTTTTAGAAATCCAAGATGGCGGACGTCATTTTTTATAATTTGATATGGGTGTCAATTTTGAGTATAATTGGGGTGCTTATTAGGAAAAAGCCATCCTTTTTGAAATCCAAGATGGCGGACGTCATTTTGTTATAATAAGATATGGGTGTCAATTTTGAGTATAATTGGGGTGCTTGTTACGAAAAAGTCATCCTTTTTGAAATTTAAAAACTTCACTTAAACAAGATTACAGTACAGTAAGTGTCACAGTAATTATCAAGTCTGCATTAGTTCAGTTTTTTAATCTCTTTGTATACGCCTCATCTGCTTTTTTATTGTCATACTCAACTCCTTAATAATAGTATGCAGTAAAAAGCGGGTTAAAAATTGTTTTCATTATTACATCAATGTGTAATATTGTTTTATTATAATACTACTATCAATATTGATCTGCAATAAATAAATAATTTTGTAAATATTGTTTATTTGTGACAACCCCGGCCGATGCTTTACTGTCTAGACGATGTCGGCATTTTACACAAGATCAAAGGCGTCGTCCTACTGTATGATTTTTATACTGTGGCATAATGCCGCGACCCCATACGAGACAGAGCCTCAGCGCTGGTTTTCAGCGACAGCCGGCGTTGACGTAATGACGTCGACCGGTGCATCATGCAGTGGAAGTACAAATGACAATTAAAATGAGTTAAATAAGATTATTGAATATTTTCAAAGTTTATGTAAATATAATAGGTATTGAAGTTGAGAACGTTGCGTTCCGTCAGCGCTAGCACCCACCGACTCCCACGCCGCGGCGCTGCGGACGGATGCATTATCTGATATATATATATATATTATTATTATTTTTTTTTTTAAATACCGGTCTGTTATTATCCCCTGCAGGCAAAGGCCTCTTCTCATACAGAGAAGGCACGAGCTTTGATCATTACGCTTGCTCAAAACATGTTGCCGATTTCAAACTTCCCTTGACAATTCCCTAAAAAAATGTATGATATGTAGAAAATTCGGATAAAAAAAAACTTTTCTTCACATGTACGATTATGAAAACTTTTTAGCAAAAAATAAAACCGACTTTCAAAACAATACACTACAACGTGAAAAATAACTTTAATTTCGGTAGTCGGTGTCTTTGGTTTTGTATTTTCGTTTTTTGCCACCGACTTCCGAAAATAAAGTTATTTTTCACTTTGTAGTGTTTTGTTTTGGAAGTCGGTTTTATTTTTTGCTAAAAAGTTTTTATTTTTCAACTTTTTATTTGTGGAACCTACCCCACACAAATTCGAATACATAATTGAGCACAATAATTGTAGATATAGCCATGTAAAAAACAGTGATAGGAAGTTATTAAAACATCATCACATCATCCACATAAAATAGTGGGAAATATACGCATTATTGAAGCTAACTCAAAAACTGTCCAAGCAAAGTTAATAAAATTTATATGGGACCACCTCGGAAGTATACCCTTTCAAACAAAAAAAGAATTTTCCAAATCGCGTAACAAACGAACAAAAAAAAAAACATACAGACGAATTGAGAACCTCCTCCTTTTTGAAGTCGGTTAAAAAACAACAATCAACTCAGCCTATCACAGTCCATTGCTGGACATATGCCTCTCCCAGACTGCGCCTTTCCTCCGCCTTCCTCATCCGGTCTGCCCCAGCCACCTTCTTACGGACGCCGGTCCATCGAGCTGGTAGCGTCCCACACTACGCTTGCCGACATGCAGCCTCCACTCCAGGACTCGTCTGCTCCACCAGCCATCGGTCTTCGACAAACATGGCCAGCCTACTGCCACTTCAGCTTGCTTACTCGGCAAGCTCTGTCGGTAACTCTGGTTCTTTTCCGGATAATTTCATTTATGATTTGATAAAATGTTAAAATGTTACCTACTTTAAAATGATTGTATGCCATTATGGCGGGTCATAGCTGTGTACAATTTCGGAAACATGTAACAACTTATTGCTTACCTATGTACCACAATAAAGAATATTTGTATTTGTATTTATTTGTATTTGATCCTTTAAAGAAATTCCGAGTATAGCCCGCTCCATAGCGCGCTGAGCGACCTTGAATTTGTGGACCAGGGGCTGCAGGCTCAACATAGATACTAGCGTTTTAAGACCGAATTCGGTCGCAAAGTCCTAATGGGGTCACTAGACGGTCAAAATTGCTTGACAAGCTTGTGATTTTTTCGTACTTGTCAATCAAGTTGGACCGTTTAGAGACCCCATTAGGATATTGCGACTGATTTCGGTCGTAAAGCGATTGCTATTTATCTCGAGATTGCATACCCAGCCCGACTATCGATATCCACGAAATAACGTGATTTTGTACCCCAGTGAAGTACATACTTAGATCCATACAACTCGTTGTCACCACGATATTATTAACTAGCTTTTGCCAGCGGCTTCGCCCGCTTGGATGTTGGAAATTATCCCACGGGAACCGTACATTTTTCCCGGATAAAAGTATCCTATGTGCTATTTCAGAGACTATAACCTATCTCTGTGCTGGATTTCGTTCGGCCGTTCTGGCATGATTGACAACCATCCAAACATATGTATACAAACTTTATATGTATACAAACTTTCACATTTATAATATTAGTAGGATGATAATAATTCCTCATGACACTATTAACATACATACTTCCAAACACAGTTACGAAACATTACGGTTATCACGCTATCGCTAAATGTCACCGTGTCAGAGATGGTAATCAGTCCATTGTGTGGATCCTCCTTATGGCACCCTATTGGAAAGGTCTTGTAACGGTTGGGCTGTTTCCAGGTAAAGGGGTTTTAGGAATCCATGCTTTTATATAACAGCGTGATTGTATTCTTAGAAAGACTAAGCAGAGGTCAGCAGCTAATAACCGATCGCACATTTGTTTATTTAGTAGCTAAACTGCATAGTGAAAAATTCTTAAATCAAAATCAAAAGTCATTTATTAAAACTAGGCTGAGAATCGGCACTTTTTGAACGTCAAAATTACACACAGTCCCCCAAAACGCCCGCCCTTCACCACTTCCTAGTGCTTTAGCTGGGGAAAGTGGCGCAACAAACTCCCCAGCAGCACAGCTGTCTGTTCAGTTAAAAAAATGATTCTATATAACACTGCGCATAATAATTTAGGTACATTACGCAACACAAAGCTAGCACACGCCAATATACCAAAAAAAAAATCGCAAACTATACTCAAGCAGAAACAAAATACAAAACTAAAAACGTAAGCAGAACTTTATACCTAAATAAAAGCCTCCAGTAATAAAGGGCGTGCCCACTTACATATAGCCGTACATGTAGTCGTAACTCGAAGTCACGGATGATAAACTAGGACCATCGAAGTAAAATAAACAACGAGTTAAATTAACAACAAAGCAATATTTACACATATATACGAATTAGCCAATGCTTTTATTAATTGCAATTTGTGTGGTTCTTCATCCGTTATGCATTGGATAGGATGCGGTGGATTAATAAGATGTTTCAATCTTGTGTAAAAAGTTTGTTTTAATCGCATCAAAAATTTATATTTACTTGTGTTTTGGAATGGGCCATAACTTAAATCGGACATAAACATATTTTCATTACACTTTATTACCTCAAAGCCAAATCTTGATGCATATTTCAAACCACCTCAATCAATAAAGGCGGTAAACGATGAAAAATTTGTAACGTCGATAAAATATGGATGATCCGAATGCTGTTTCGGAGTGGTAAGTATTTTATTTAATAATTTATTAACACAATGACCGGTTAAACAATACAGGATAGTCATCTTGTAGTCTGACAAATTGACTTTAATCCTATACAGGGTGTCCCTGGAAGTATGGACCAAATCGAATAGGGGCGTGGGCAAGGTCATTTCCAAACTTTTTAACCCTGAGAATGTTGGTGCAATTTTTTACGGTTCAAAAGATTTTTTCTTACAATCACTTCGCATAGTGTTCAATGAAAAAAATCATAAAAAAAAACTAGCAAAGCTATCAATCACTTTTTGTTCAGAACTTTGTTGAAAAGTGGGCCTTTCCTGTGGTAATCTTTTACGCAGCTAGAAAACATACGTTCAATAAGAAAAAACAGTTACTGCAAAGTCTTCGGTCTGGCAGAAGTTTTACTCAATTTTCGAGCGATTCTTATGGGAAAAAGTTACACTAGCGAAAGTTGACCACGTATTACAAAAACTTTACCAAGTCATAGATATTCTTTGGAGGTATGAATCACTGGAATATTTTTAATAGCTTAAAAGGTAGAAGGAAGGGTAGGCAGTAGAACTCAGAGCTATGATTGGCGACGTAAAACTGGTGGATGCCAAGCTTCACAGCTTGGCTCATCGTCGCAAGGTTGCCTGCTTGTCGGTCTTCTATAGACTGTACTTCGGTGAGTGTGCTCAGGAACTCCACAACCTCATTCCACCGACCCCGTTCTACCATTGAACATCTAGACGCACTGCAAGTTACCATCCATACCTAGTTATCATTCCACCAATTCGCACTAAGCGCTTCCAAACATCCTTCATAATGCGCACGGAACTCACTACCGGCGTCTGTGTTGCCGAACGCTTACAACCTGAATCTCTACAAAGTGAGAGTGAACAGGCTTCTTCTGGGTAAGCTCACTCCATCGTCGACTTTGTCTCTGTCACCTCTGACCTAGACTAAAGCCAAGAGCAAGCCCTACTCAAATAATAAAAAAAGGTTCAGAACTATGTGTCTGAAGAAAAGCCCTTTCAGGGTTACGGACATCCGTACAGTTTGCATGAATACCTACTTGACTTAACACTATTGCGATAAAGAACTGTAAATAATAATAATATGATATAAAATATAATATAATATAATATATACCTAGTCTTGCCATAAATGTTGTCACGAAGAATTTTTTTTTAATTGCAAATAATATTTATTACTTTTACAGTGTGTTAGTTTAATACATAAATATAAAACAATTTAAAATATAAAAAGCTTATTCGAAGTGGTCTACATTGGCTACAATACAGTCCTTTAAACGTTGAGGCCAGTTATCAATAGAAGCACGCTCTCTTTCCATAGGAAAATTCTTCACTGCCAATCGTATGGATTGTTTTAGGGACTCCAAATTATTATGGCGTTTAGAGCAAGCCGTACTCTCTAAAACTGACCATAAATCATAATCCAGCGGATTAAGATCGGGACTAGACGATGGTCAGTCTTCTGAAGCTCTGATGAAGTCCGAAACGTTCACTTCCAACCAAGACTGCGTGGACCGAGCTTTATGACCCGGCGCCAAGTCTTGTTGGAATGACCATACTTGGTTATTGAACATGGTGTTGTTAAGGGGCTTAACTACCTTCTCAAGAATGGTGTCTTGATACACTTGTGCCGATGTTTTGATACATTTTTCACAAAAATATGGCTCAGTCACTCCTTCATAGCTAACACCCTACCAAACCATCACAGAAGTCGGATAATGCCCACGTTGCTCTCTGTCGACTAATTGGGAAGCTTCCTGAGAGCTTTGAGCATAAATACGGTCATTTTGTTTGTTAAAATGTTGTTCAATTGTAAAGATTTTCTCATCCGTAAACAAAATTTTTCTGTGACCTCCCTTTGCGTACCGCTTCAGTAGTTGTTTCGATTTTACCACCCTATTCTTTTTTAAATTATCAGTTAAGAAATGACCAGTGCGTCTCATATAGGCTGCAAGTCCTAAGTCATCTTTTAAAATACGCGACATGGTTCTGGGTGCTATCTTCATCTCCCGAGATAAAATCTTTTGCTTTCGGACAGGATTTCTTCGAATTCTTTCCCTTACTGCTTTGACCACCTTTTTCCTTTTGACCTAAATCGTCCAATTCAAATCTTCTTAATATTACACCACACCCTCTTGATTCTTTAAACCGTATTAATCTGTTTTTTGGTACAATTGGTAAAACATTAGCGGAAGACATAATTCAAAAATCGAATCTCTCTAATTTTAGCTTTCCATACCCAAGAAGTGAACAGCACAATACATCATTCGTACTGCTTGACACTGACCCGCAGGAAGTGGATAGCATACTTATGGGTCTCGATTCTGAAAGCTCACCTGGCTGGGACGGTATACCTACTAAATTTTTGAAAGCTTCTAGGGACTTCGTGGTCCCTTTTATAAGCCGACTAGCAAACCTCTGCTTTAGAACCGGGATATTTCCAGCTGCTTTGAAGCGATCTATGGTCACGCCTGTGCACAAGGGGGGGGGGGGGGACCGGAACGATATCAATAACTACCGTCCCATATCGGTAATATCATGCATTGCTAAAATTTTAGAAAAATTACTAAGATTACAACAGACTAATTAGTTACCTAAATAAACATAACATTTTATCTACCTCACAGTATGGGTTCAGAAGGGGCCTTTCTACACAGGACGCTATTAAGGCTCTAACCTGTGATATAGTCTATAATGTAGATAAAGGACTGAAATGCCTCACAGTATTTCTAGACTTAAAAAAGGCATTTGATACAGTTTCTGTCCCCATCCTTCTGCACAGACTTGAAAATATCGGCGTAAGAGGTATGGCCCTCTCCCTTTTTGGTAGTTATCTATCTAACCGAAAACAGCAGGTAAGTGTTGGAAACGTTACTAGTGATGAAGAAACTGTATGTTTTGGAGTACCGCAGGGAAGTGTGCTCGCTCCGACACTGTTCTTGATTTATATAAACGAATTGTGTAATATCGGGAGCAGTGGCGGACGAGTATTTTCATATGCAGATGACACAGCAGTTGTTTTCAGCGGGGACTCTTGGGCTAATGTGCGTGCTGCTGCTGAACGCGGATTAGCAATAATTGCAAGTTGGCTAAATGCTAATCTTTAACCCTCAACGTATCTAAAACGAACTTCATCTGCTTTACTCCAAATCAGAGGACACAGCCAGGTGCTGATTTTGGGATCGTGATCCATGAGTGTGCAAACACCCACTATTCCTGCAATTGTCAAAGCATACAACAAGTTAGTTTCACTAAATATCTTGGTATTACAGTTGACCAAAGATTGTCCTGGCACACCCATATCGAAAACACTAGGGCCAGAGTCAGAAAACTTATATGGATTTTTAAAACGTTGCGGCATGTGATGCCACCGCCGCTACTTAATAAAATCTATACTGCTCTGGCACAATCGGTGATCACATACTGTATAACGATCTGGGGTGGGGCCACCAAGACCAAATTTCTAGACCTAGAAAGGGCTCAAAGGTCTCTCATCAAAGTCATGTACTTTAAACCCTTTCGATATTCTACAGACAACCTTTACAAGATAAGTAGGTAATCTCCTCACTGTTAGGAAACGTATTGAACATAACCATTCATTTGCACAAGACCCTACCATTTGATCCATCGAATCTCGCTAAAAGACGTAAAGATATTGTGGCCCATTCCCCTCGAGTCCGTACGGTGTTCGCCAGGCGTCAGTATAATACTCAATCAACTTATATTTACAATAAATTGAACCGTATATTGAATATTTACCCTATGTTGCGATACGAATGTAAAAACACTATTACGAAATGGTTAAAATCACAAACATACGATGAAATTGAACTTTTATTAACCAGAATAAGCTAATCAAGAACCTGCTTTCAACTATAACATACAACAGTTATGCAATCTTTAACACACACATTCCACCCACTCAACCCCACATACTTCGCACATCCACCTCCACACACACATACACTACACATTCCTGAACATGCTTCAACAATTTTGTAACATCTTGGTAGTTACCTATACTTTTTCTTTTAAGTACCTACGTCTCAACATTGTAGCTAGTAACCCATGGGAAGATACGAGGTAACCCCATCACAAGTATTTTCATAACTTACCGGGGCTGCCTCAATTTTGAGCTGTAAAACAATTGTATGAGAATCAATAAAACTTTTTATTTTTTATTCGTACGAACACTACGTGGACGGCCAGATCTTTTTCTGTCACAAACAGAGGAGGTCTCATTGTACCTATTAATAGCCCGGTACACAAACATTTGACTAATACCAAGCGTATGGAGAGTTTTAAAAATTGCATTTGGCTCCATACCAACTTTGTGTAATGCAATCACAGCGATTCGGTTCTCTTTATCACCCCACTCCATTTTAATATCGCAAAATATTGTACAATGTATTGGCGCCAAAATTAGAAAACTCAATGAACAATCGTATAAAAATGACAGATTCCAAATTCAAATGTGTGTCTTTCTTATTTTTAATTGTAACAGTATTTATGGCCAGACTGTGTATATCCCCACCGCTGTATCTCTACGTTGACGTCGTGGTGGGGCTTGCGCGCTCCGAACTTTAGGTCTGTGCCGGTAGAATTTACTTTGCCGGAACGGGTCTGGGATGAGGAGCTAGACCAAGAGAGATACAGAAACCCGCAGGGCAGCATGTGGCGAGCTGTTGGGCAGTAGCGACCCCACGGACCCTATCTCCCGGGAGAAATCTTGTCCTCATCTCTGGCTTGCCTTAATTGGCCGGCTGGAGTGAACACTGATGAGGAACAGAGCTCCCACCTCTATCTTGCCTTTATTGGCCGGCTTGAGTGGAAATTCGCTCTGCAGGTGGGACTAAGCAGAACTACTGTTAAAAGCGTGTTAAATGAAGACCTAAGACTGCGTGCTTATAGAAAAAAAACACAGCACATCTTCTTAACGCACGGCTGATGAAAATCAGACTCGAAAGTTTAAGGGTAAAGATTCAGGTTTTGTTTAGGCTGTACGCGGGAAAAAAATACCGCGAAATACTTTTTTCAGATGAAAAAATGTTTAATGTTGAAGAGAGTTTTAACAAAAAAAAAAAAAAAAAAAATGATAAAGTGTATGCACATTCTAGTGAACAAGCGAGCAGACGTGTGCCACGTGTTCAGCGTGGTCATCACCCTTCGGCATTCATGGTTTGGCTTGGAGTGTCCTATTTGGGTCCAACGGAGGTGTTTTTTTGTGAAAAAGGAGTGAAAACCAGTGCCCTTGTACATCAAAACACAGTCCTAACAAACATTGTGGAACCTCTTTCACAAACAATGTTCGAAAACAAGCACTGGGTATTCCAGCAGGATTCTGCGCCGGCCCATATGGCGAAAAGTACCCAAAACTGGCTCACGACCCGTGGAATCGACTTTACCAGGCATGAGGATTGGCCCACATCCAGACTTGAATCCCTTGGATTACAAAATATGGCAGCACTTAGAGGAGAAGGTCTGCGCTAAACCCCATCGCAAGTTGGAGTCACATGGAACATCCCTGATTAAAGCAGTCGCCGATATTGACATGAACGTCGTGCGTGCTTCGATTGATTACTGGCCTTGCAGATTGAAGGCTTGTATCGAAGCAAGAGGAGGACATTTCGAATAATTTTAATGTGGTGTAAATCTGTATTTTATACCCTTTCATTTGATGTAAAAATGGTTGTAGTGCATAATTCATTGTGTTATTTAACTTTCCATATGTGACAAAATTTATGACCAGACTAGGTACGTATTTTACGCAAGGTTGCAGGATGTGCCAATGCTTTATGGTTTCTTAGTAACAAATATCCTTTGGACGAGTAATAGTATAGTGATAGAGCGAATTGTTTTACGTCCTCTGAATATCGTACACCTTTATCAGTATTTAAATGATTGTGTGTAACAATCGGGCCATTTGGTCAAAAGTAATTACAATTTAAAATCACAAAATAACTTGGCTTACACGTACATATACTTGCGTGGTAAAGGCGGCGCTAGAGTATTTGAAATTGTTGTTGATTTATATAAAAATAAATATTATTTTTAAGTTAGACATTTAGAATTACAAAATCCTGATAATTTATTATTTTTTAGGGTTCCGTAGTTCAAAAGGAAAAAAACGGAACTCTTATAGCCACACTTCGTTGTCCGTCTGTCTGTATGTCAGTCTGTCAAGACCCTTTTTCTCAGGAACGCGTGAGGTATCAAGTTGAAATTAATATGAAATACGTATGTATACAGTCTTTTGGAGCTCTAAAAAAACGCAATTAAAAGTTACAGCCATTTATGCGACATATTTTGATACTCGTAAATAAATCAAAACTTATAGAGTACTTCTACCCTTTGACCTAGAATCATGTTGGCAAGAGCAAGGTCTCACAGCACAAGTAAAGGAAAAAGTCCGAAAGTCGTTAATTTGTTTGTAGTTTATCACGTATTTGAGGAGCTTGTGGCTAAATAATAACAGCAGCACGGGTCGATCCATCAGGTTAAGCTACGCTTGCCGGGGTTGGTTCGTAGATGGGTGACCATCTGTACATACCGAGACTCCTCCGTGCCTCGGATAGCACGTTAAGCCGTTGGTCCCGGCTGTCATTCGTGGATCTTTGACAGTCGTTACGGGTCGTCAGAAGCCCGAAAGTCTGACAACCAGTCTTACCAAGGGGTATCGTATTACCCAATAACCGGGTTGTGGAGGTCAGATAGGCAGTCGCTTCATGTAAAATACTAGTATTCAGCTGCATTCGGTTAGACTGAAAATCGACCCCAACATAGTTGGGAAAAGGCTAGGCAGAGTTTATCACGTATTTCTTTTTTGTGATTACAAACTTTTACAGTTGGAGAATTGACGTAAGTTTGGTCTTGGGATAAATTCATCCCAACTACGGAACCTTTCATTGTGCGTGGTCAGACACGCACTTGAAAAATCGAAAACGGTGAAGGTGGTTTTTATTTTTTGATGCCTGGGGAAGGAGGTACTGATAAACTCAAATCCGGCAAGATAAAGGAGTTTCTGTTGCAGTAGCCTCCTCTGGAATAGCCGCCACGTTTCTAAATGGTAGCCGAAGGCACATTCTATTCGGTACAAGACTTGAACAGCCATTACATTAAACTTAGCTTATGAAAAAATACCTGTTTGTAAAATTAGTAAAAACAGCTAGCAGCAATGTAGTAACAGCAATCATTGGTAGGTCAGTGGCCTCGTAATAGAATCGTGGTACTGATCAAAGAAACTGTCAAAATTTTAGCAGATTACCGCATGCGTCAGTCTTTAATTTGTCATTATGTACGAGATTACCATTTTAAGACATTTCTTTCAATGGAGTGTCAGTGGTTACCATTGGAAAGTCATAATGACGTCATTATATTAGTAGATTACAAAACTTGTCAAAATCAACAATTATGAAATCAATGACAGACCATTCTGACACTATTGTAATAGCAGACTTGAGGCCCTGTTGGTTTGGAATGAATGTACGATGTCCTACAAAAGTGAGATCGAAGCAATAAACCGAATTATTAAAGATATCAAGAGCAACCAAAGTATCTATGAATATGGTGATACTATTGGATGGCGACTTTAGACAGTCTCTGAGAACAATACTACCGAACTCCACGCGAGGTAAGCCGCGGGAAAAAGCTAGTAATATTTTCCTGTTATGGTATGAAGAAACTATATTTCTTCATACCATAACAGGAAAATAACACCAAAATATGAACTACTACATAATTTAATGTATGTATTTGTGAACTGCATTGATAATATATAATATTTTGATTGTATTACATTTGTCATGCAAAGAATTTAAGTGATTCATTGGCAGGGGTCGGTAACACTTGGCACGATCAAACCCCGAGGTGGGGCACTGCTTCTGATAAAAACATCCAGGTTAAAGATCAAGTTCAGTCTGACAAATGAATATTATAAAGTAAAAAACCTTATTTCTTGCTACCGTAATTAGATAGCACAATAATAAAAAAAACTTAAAAAAGGTAGAATGTTAGTAATTCTATTCTAAGTGTATATTATTTAATTTTTAGGTATACTATATTATCAAGGGTTCACGGCGACATTTTTGGAACTTTACAGGAGAGCATTTCAAAGTTTCATTATTCGGAAAAAAGTATCAATATTTTTGACGAAAAAGTGGCCTATCGACAGTTAAGAATCAATAGTGTCTCTATCCCAGTTTTTTTTTTACGTTTTTCACTTTTTAAAGCAGGTAAATTATAACTCAATATGATTATAGCTCAATATCGGCCAGGAATTTCAGTTTATTCTGTAAGAATCCCTCTATAGATGAAGGCCTCCTCCAAAAATACTAGCCTAGACTGACTGACTGACTTTAGCCTAGACTGGCTGTTTGGAATTAGTTTATTCCAGCTATCTTAAAATCTCGTCTTCCCATCTAGCGTAGGGTCTTCCCATCTAGCGTGTTTGTGGGGGCCAGGCCATGCCGTTACCTTTTTCTTCCACATCTGGTCTTGTAGATACGCTATATGCCCGAGTGAACTATTATAGTCTCTCAAAGTTTTGGTGGTTTACAACGTTTTAATTCAAACCTATGTTTTTTTTTTTAATTAGGAACTCGTGGCTAAATAATAACAACCGCAAGGGTCGAACCATCAGGTTAAGCTACGCTTGCCGGGGTTGGTCCGTAGATGGGTCTCTCTCTCTCCGATGGATCTGTACATACCGAGACTCCTCCGTGCCTCGGAAAGCACGTTAAGCCGTTGGTCCCGGCTGTCATTCGTGGATCTTTGACAGTTGTTACTGTCAAAGATCCACGAAAGTCTGACAACCAGTCTTACCAAGGGGTATCGTATTACCCAGTAACTGGGTTGTGGAGGTCAGATAGGCAGTATAGGCGCTTCATGTAAAATACTGGTATTCAGCTGTATCCGGTTAGACTGGAAGCTAACCCCAACATAGTTGGGAAAAGGCTAGGCAGATTGGCACGCTATCGTAATATTGTTGAATGTGTCTTGCACTAAGTAACATGCTGTATGGCAATAGTATAGGGTAAAGTACTTCGGTGACCCAGGTACAGGTACCCTCCGTGAGGTTGTCAGTAACACCAAGGCGCTGCTGGTCTTCTTTGAGGAGCTGGAGTGGATCGAATAATCGATTTTACCAGCCTTAAAATTTTGGTCATGAATATTCTCATAACCTTTTGTGCTCGAATATCAGTGCTCCGTAATTAATGGAAATCGCGAAAAAAAATCAGCTGTTCCATATATTTATGTTCGTATACACGTCAAAATGTAGAGAACAGCTGATTTTGTTCAGGTTTCGTCTCAACTCACAAACTCAAAAGCCGATTTCAGACACCAATCTACATGGTCTTCGCATGAACTGACCAAGATTATGTCAGGACATCAAAACAGACTGAGTCTCTCTCTCTGAGTTTGTTTCGGCCTTTCTTCTCAGAGTAATCAGATAGGAAACACCGACCTCATCTAGTTTTTAAAAACATGATTGACGTGTAAAAGTGTTTGTAGAAACCTACTTACAGAAATAAAATCATTTATCATTTAGGAGAGTTTGTATTGCCGCAGTAAAAACATAAGCAAGTCAGGAAGTCAGCAGGTTGGTAGCGCAGCTGGATTGCCCAGGGTGTGACGAAAAATCACTTAGTACCGACCAACAGCTGCACCATGAGCTCATACCGGTAAGAATTAGACTTTCCAGCTGTCAGCCAAGTGAAAAGTTGTTAGATTTTACCAAAATGTTGCGCACCCCTTGCTATCCACCGGCATTGTATTGTCAAATATGAGATGCGGTATCTTCATAACAGTTAGTTGAATATTCTGCTAAAATGTCAGTGGGGTGTTGTATGAATCATCTTTCATATGTTTTGATGAAGCAGACAGTGTAATTATTGCTTTCTAGACACTCATCATTCTCCTCCATTCGCAACATGTCTTTTTCTTCCGTACTTCTCTATTAGTCGTCACCTCAATGGCCACCCCTTTCCTAGCCATATCATCTTTCACACAGTCCATCCATATTTTCTTTGGTCTTCCCCTATAGCCATCCACATTCATACTCAAAACTTTCCTCACGACATTTTCTCTTAGCATTCACACATACACACACAACACTATTTTTTCCTATCTGATTGATCCTGGCGAAATGATGTCATTAACTGCTTATACTTGATTCTCGACTGCTCTCATCCAGCTGCTACCAGCTACCTTTTTTACCGTAGGGATATCCTCATGGATTCCTACCATCTGGGGAGCTCACTTCTCCCCTGTTGTGGGAACCCTACCGACTGATACCCTACTGTTCCTTCTACCACTATGAGTCGACTGGTGCTACCAGCTTCCCTGCAAAGATGGTCGCTCCATCTTGCAACTTACGTTTGCCGATTCGCGGTCTCTATTCAAGAACACGTCTACTCCAACGGGTATTGGATCTACGGTTAATTTAATATGGTCGGCCCACTGCTACGAGTACTTCTGGCTTATTCTGTAGGCTATATCGACTAATGTGGTGCTCTTTCGGATCACCTTATTCCTGATTCGACCCCTCTGAGAGACACACTTAACATTGTAGTTGACACAGGTTCATCCATACATTCCCTACACCCCACACCATTCTTTCTTATACCTACACCATGGGATAGACGAGAAAAAAAGTCATCCCCACATTAGGTGTAGGGGAGGTACCGTATTTTTTTTTTTCAAAATTTTATTTTGCCACTTTATCGGCGTGATTAATAATTATATCGAGGGTTCACGGGCTATTTGTATTAAGCGACATTTTTGGAACTTTGCAGGAGAGCATTTCAAAATTTCATTATTCGGAAAAAATAACATTGTAAAAAGTATCAATATTTTTTACGAAAAAGTGGGCTATCGACGGTTAAGAATTAATAGTGTATATCTCCGTTTTTTACGTTTTTCACATTCTAATGCAGGTAGATATGATTATAACTCAATATCGGCCAGGATGTCGCTTAATACAAATAGCCCGTGAACCCTCGATATTTAGCCAAGCCAAACTACAGCTTTCTAGTACTAAGAGACTCTGAGCTAATCCGCGGACAGACAGACAGATGGTCATGGCAAAACTTTAAGGGTTCTTTGTTGAGTACGGAACCCTAAAACCAGAACAATGTTTTCAACGTCTGTCCATTGCACAACAATTTGCCAGCATCGATCTTCGATACAGTTAACTCAATACGAAATGTCACTTGTTGCATGATTCATCCTTATTGGAAAGTAGGACGCTTTAGGACAATCTTTTTTATTATTGACATTCATGAGTTGTGACGTCATTTGTTATGTCCACCTTAAAATAAAATAATAATAGCCTCTACAAGAGCCGAAATAGCCAGGGGCTGCACTCTCGACGTAGACAGCGATCGTTTTACGACCGAATTCGGTCGCAAAGTCCAACAGGGGTCCCTAGACCGTTAATTTTTTTTTAGAATGACATGTGATTGGGTGAATATTTGACCTTTTAACCGCCCGTCATTACCTTCCGCCAAAAGTTGATGAAAGAGAATATATTTAATGAAATATTTCAGCAATTCCTGATTCTGGTCCTTAAGCAGATTCTGGGAATTGATGAAATATTTCATTAACGATATTCTCCTTCATCAACTTTTGGCGGAAGGTAATGACGGCGGTTAAAAGGTCAAATATTCACCCGATTATTCGTGCTTATCAAGCAATTTTGGCCATTAGGACATCGCGACCGAATTCGGTCGTAAAGCGATCGCTATCTACATATGTCGACACTGCAGGCCCTGGACAGCTAAGCTGCTACATTGCTGATTGGTTAACATTGCCAAGGGATTTTTTTTTTTTTTTTGTGGATGGGAAATCATCAAATAACTTCTCCCGCTCTGGGTGGAGCGGAAGGGCGTGTCAGACTTTTACTGACTAAAACCCACCCGTGTTCCTTCAGTTGCCTATGCCAGGGCCACGGTATCTTTTTCAAACAACCCGCGACCCCAGCGGCATCGGCCCTATTGGACCCCATCTCTTGCTGACATCTCTTTGAGGCGCGCGTGGAACACAACGCGCCGTCGACCCGGGCCTGGTCCTCACCGGACGGCGAGCTACCCACTACTCACCGTCCGCAAGCCCGCGCCTACGGTGGCCGGGAATCGGCTATCGATTCCCGCCGCCCAGGGCGTCTCCTGCGGCGACTGAGGGCGTGAGGCTGCCTCTCCCTCACGCGTTCCGCCTCCTCCTTTGCGAGCGTTACCGCTTCGCAGAAGGAGGTGACGGCCTCCCATGCACTCTCGCTCCGCACCATGGCCTGGACCAAGCTCGGACGCGAGAGATCGCCGCCGCCGATCGCCTCCGTGAGAACACGGCGGTGCTCTGCCCAAGCCGGGCAGACCTCCACTGTATGCTCCACCGTGTCCTCTGGGCGATCCACACAATGGTGAATTGCCATGGGATGACATGAGCTTTGTAGTGCATGTTGATAGGACAAGAAGAATGTTTAGCTCACGTTTATAATTTCAGCCGGTAATACTGTCCGACTGCAAGGATAAAGAAAGATAATACGTTTATTTGCGGCAAACATGACGCAAAGAAAGAACACAAACACGAAAGAACAAGTTGGGGGAAAATATGCGTCACATCCACGGAAAACGGCCGTCGCTCAGCATAATGCCGCGATCCCATGCAAGACAGAGCCCCAGCGATGGTTTTCAGCGATAGCAGGTTTGACATGATTACGTCCATCGGTGCAGCATATCCAAATCCTATCCCAATTAAAATTGCGAAAATGCGAAAGTGAGTTTGTTTGCTTTTTTTTATTTTATTTATGATGGGTTTGCTCTTGACTCTACTCTAGGTCGGGATTGACAGAGACAGAGTCGACAATGGAGTGAGCTTACCCAGAAGAAGCCTGTTCACTCTCACTTTGAAGAGATTAGGGATGTAGCGCTCGGAAACACAGACGTCATTTGGAAGCGCTTAGTGCGAATTGGTGGAATAGCAACTAGGTAGGGATGGTAACTGGCAGTGTGTCTAGATGTCCGATGGTAGAAGGGGGCCGGTGGAATGAGGTTGTGGAGTTCTTGAGCACACTCACCGAAGTACAATCTGTAGAAGACCGACAAGCAGGCAACCTTGCGGCGATGAGCCAAGCTATGAAGCTTGTTTGTTACTCTCTCACGCTAAAAGAACTGAACGGATTTGGATATAATTTAACCATGAAAATCAACCTAATTGCATAACACACTATTGCTCGGAATTTGACACATTTTGAAGCAAATTGCTAATCCATTGCTTCGTATATTATGTTCGAAAAATTTGTCTTCTCGGCACCGTAAATAGTACAATGATTGTTGTTGAACTGTCAAAATGAAACTGATTCCGATTGATAGTGTGTTACGCAATTAGAGTATTGGACTAGGAAATACGATTCTTTTATCCCGGTAGTACGTTCACGTGGGATAATTTCCGACCTGCACGCGGGCAAAACCACGGGTCAGCATCACGTTAGTAAAGAAATAACAATATCAAAATAAAATAAATACAATACTTAGTTCTAATTGTTTGAGAAGCTCGTGGCTATGTAATAACAGCCGCATGGGTTGATCCATCAGGTTAAGCTACGCTTGCCGGGGTTGGTCTGTGGATGGGTGACCATCTTTTCATACCGAGACTCCTCCGTGCCTCGGAAAGCACGTTAAGCCGGTGGTCCCGGCTGTCATTCGTGGATCTTTGACAGTCGTTACGGGTCGTCAGAAGCCCGAAAGTCTGACAACCAGTCCTACCAAGGGGTAACCCGGTAACTGGGTTGTGCAAATCAGATAGGCAGTCGCTCCATGTAAAATACTGGTATTCAGCTGCATCCTTGACTTAGTTCTAATTGTTTCTAAGGCTCATTATACGAAAGGCAGACCGACATGATTGCTCATTGCGTATTGACAAACAGACTAGACAAGTGAAAATCGTTTTCAAAACGTTTCGTATTTCTACAACGACTGTCAACAGGATTCACATGAGCTTTCCGGTAGCTGATGTGACTCCCATAGATTTCTGACTTTCTTTCACTTTCCCGTTGATTTGGAGCAAGGCTGCCCAACTAATTTTGAAGGTGTGCCATCATTTAAATTCCATGTCAGTCGGTGGGCCATCTAGTAAATAAAACTTGCCTATATCTGCCGTTACGGTAGATACCTAGCTATTAAAATTCAAGAAAACTTTAAGTTACTCTGTAGTTCTCTTTGGAATGCGTCCTCTGAAGATCTGGATGGCAACCAATCGGTTGAATTTTAAAGAAGAAGAAGAAGATACGTGAGCATATACGTAAGAAGTTGGCAGAAGCATCTCTGCGCTGATTTGTTGAATTCTTTTTCCTCTACTGATTGTTATTTCTCCTCTACCGATCGTTATTTCTCCTGACAAAGTTTATTCTGGTTATATGTGTGTATATATGTATATATTGATATATTTATTCTTTTATTTTATAGTTATTTTCGTGTTATCTATCCTTTATATTGCACCTGCCATGTTTTCACTGCATCACCCTAAGGTCGACTGGTAGAAAATGCCCTTTGTACGCTATTTGTTTTTTTACTTGTGCATAAAGTTTTAATAAATAAATAATTAAGTTACTCATAGTTTGATTAATCTAAAAAAAAAATCACTAATACCTTTGAATAGGTTTTTATGCTAACCTATCTTTAATATTTGGCGACAAATCTGAGGTCGATAGTAAAATCAAGTCTGAAAATATGTTTTGTAAGAAGAAAAATATTTAAGACGGTCCTGAAATCTGTTTTCAAAAGACTATAGCCAGCTGATAGCTTTTAGCGTACCAATTCAGATGCGTTGACAGGTCAGTTGATGGCCCGCGGGCCTGGGGTTGAGCAGCTTTGATTTAGAGCATACTTTGAGGGCGAAAGCGAGAGTGATGACTATAAGGTCCTAGATTCGTTATCGTTATTGGGGTTTTCTATTGAGAGTCAGGTTAAGCTACGCTTGCCGGGGTTGGTCTGTGGATGGGTGACCATCTTTTCATACCGAGACTCCTCCGTGCCTCGGAAAGCACGTTAAGCCATTGGTCCCGGCGTTGTCATTCGAGGATCTTTGACAGTTGTTACGGGTCGTCAGAAGCCCGAAAGTCTGACAACCAGTCTTACCAAGGGGTATCGTATTACCCAGTAACTGGGTTCTGGAGGTCAGATAGGCAGTCGCTCCATGTAAAATACTGGTATTCAGCTGCATCTAGTTAGACTGGAAGCCGACCCCAACATAGTTGGGAAGAGGCTAGGCAGATTGATATTGATTCATAATAACAATTACTGGGTATAAAAAAAGTAAAAAAAAACAATCACAATTTATACACCTCAAAAAAATCAAAATCACTTTAACCAATCCATCGTATAATGAACTCAGAAAGCGAAAAACAAAATGAGTCATACCTACAAGGAACACTATCGAAATCTGTTGAGCAATTTCTGAGATGAGTGACAAAAACTTTCTCTCAACTTTTATCGATTAAGTATTGTTTAATCGAGCCGACGACCGGGAAGAATGTTGGTTACTGGGTCATTGGGGGACAGACAATGGTCTGTGTGCCCCATTGTGTGAATGACGTGGGAGGATGGGTCATTAGCTTTTAAAATGGTGGCCTTTGTAGTATCAGACACAACACGAGGTGAGCTCTGTTGTCATATGTTTTTCTTCGAAATACTACACTGTTTTTTTTGTTTGTTTTGTTTTGACCCACTATAGGGGAATAAGGATCTACAATGGATAGATCTATCGCATTCCGGTTATCGAAATAGGTAGGTATTTGGAATTGCAAACAAACGTTTCGATTTTATTATTATTTGGCATTTTTGACATTTATCTATTTTTTATTTAGGTATGTATTTAAACAAACACTATAAAACTGATTTATATCCGTAAAGGCGGAGACTGGCTTGCAACGTTTGTTTGTAATGTATCAAGTTTTTGTAGCACATTACACTAGTCAGTGCAGCGAGCCGAGCTGCTCGATGCGAGCGCCCGCCACTCAACTGTCGGCTGTTTATTGAATTCCTTTGAAACGTGTTAAACAAACGCTACAAGTCAGTCTAGACAGTGCAAATATCTAGAAATGGAGCGCGCTTGAGCCTTGTGCTCGATGCGAACGTTCGCCGCGTGTTGTGTATGTGTTGTGTATGTGTAGTTTTGTAACCAAGCTCGCTTCGAATGTTACATTACAAACAAACGATACAAGTCAGTCTCCGCCTTAAGGGGGAAGCTCCAGGTAGCACGCGAATTTCAAATTTTCTTACGTTTTTTACAATTTGCAGGTCTGTATTTGAATAAAATATGATTTGCGGCCGTAACATATATGTATTTACAAAATTATAATCATTAGAATCAATAATAAAACTCCATAAGTTAGTATAATCCTAAATATGAAGATTTTATGAAATAGTCATTTATTAGGATTATATGAACTTAGAGAATTGTATTGATGATTTTAATGATTATAATTCTAAAAATACAGATTTGTTACGGTCGCGAATCTTATTCAGATCCACATACAACCTAATACCGACCTGCAAATGGCAAAAAACGTAGGAAAGCCAGAATTTCGCTGGCTACCTGGAGCTTTCACCTTAAGACGTAGTACCTACTCGTAGCATAAGATCGAGTTGAAAACCAGCGTTAGGCATTAGTGGTCCAGATCCATCCAGATAGCCCAGATCCATAGGCTCATTTCAAACAGGCGTGAAGAACACGATACTGTTTCAAAGTTATTTCTGTTTTTTTTTTCGTGTGAATAGTTTATTTTTTGTGTACCTTGTGTCAAATAAATTGTTCCCTTTCTTTCTTTAAACATGGATTAATTGTAAGATGGGATCTTTAGGCTCGGCACAAACGGGCCACCGACCACAGTGTAGCCGGTGGCGGCCACTGGCTACAGCAGTGTCCGCGACTCGCCACTTGTGGTCGCTGCGGGCCACACAGGATGTCGACACCCGCCACTGTGGCGCTGCTCCTCCCGGTCAAGCTTCGCTCATCGCCGCAAGGTTGCCTGCTTGTCGGTCTTCTACAGATTGTACTTCGGGGAGTGTGCTCAAGAACTCCACGAACTCATTTCGCCGGCCCCCTTCTACCCTTCTTCGGACATCTACACGCACTGCCAGTTACCATCCCTACCCAGTTGCTATTCCACTATTCACACTAAGGGTTTCCAAATGTCTTATATAATGCGCACAGCAAAAGAGTGGAACTCACTACCTGCGTCTGTGTTTCCGAGCGCATACAACCCTAAGCTCTTCAAAGTGAGAGTGAACAGGCTTCTTCTGGGTAAGCTCACTCCATCGTCGACTCTGTCTCTAGCACCACCGATCTAGACTAGAGTCAAGAGCAAACCCATCTTATATATATATATATAAAAAAAAAAAAATGTGGCGGCTTCCGAACACCGGTGGCTGTCGCTCGCTTCTGACACTGGTGATGGTAGCGCGAACAGCCACCGGTGGCTGTGGTCGGTGGCCCGTTTGCGCCGAGCCTTAGGCGGTTGTAACCACTTTTCGTCAATTGGATCTTTTACTATCCTATTTCAAAAGGTACTCCAAAACAATAAACATAAATTGTTTATTAAACAAAACAGCTTCATTACAGGCCAGATGACGTGGTTGGTTAAGTTACCACCGACATGCTGCAGGTCGTGGGTTCGATTCCCATCCAGGACAAACATTTGTGTGCATGAACATGTCTGTTTGTCCTGAGTCTGGGTGTAATTATCTGTATAAGTATGTATTTACAAAAAAAAAAGTAGTATATGTAGTATATCAGTTTTTATCTGGTTTCTATAGTACAAGCTCTGCTTGGTTTGGGATCAGATGACCGTGTGTGAACAATGTCTCAGGATATGGCCGACGCAAGCAAAAGTGCATCTATTTATTTATTTATAATCAGTACACCAACAGCACAGTTACTTACAATTCAAATTAAATAACATCCAAGGTTGACATTCTAGTAACCATGCCAGTTACAGGTATGCATGACATTCACATATGAAATATTAGAGACAACGGAGAACAATAAAAAATGTGTGTGGTAGACCTAAATCTAGAACACGACAAAACATACCAATTAGAGCTATATTGACGTGCACTCTTCGCAATGTTTAAATAGGTATTGTCTGTATGAAGCAAAACTCATGAAGATTTTTTATTTTTTATAAATGGCATCTCGTAGTTGGCCTAGAGAGGCCGTGACTACTTAACCGGACTATCCTGTGGCTGCCTTCAGCGAACTCAAAGCCTCCAGCCAGGGGCATAAAATTTACAGACTAAGCGACTACACGCTAAGGGCTCCAGCCATGGGGAACGAACCTCGGCTTAGGGCGTCGCTGGGGGGAGGACATCAAGATGGGACAGGCTGGATCAAATTGGAGTGATTATTATTATCAGGGGAGTTTAAAGTTACTGGCTCAGCTACGCCACCAGCTGGCACTTCATTCCCGAGCAAGGGACGGGGGGGGGGGGGGGACGGTTACTACGGGGTCGTCGCGAGGGACCTCGGCGGCGAGGTCGGAATGTCGATTTGTTTTTGTTCCTACGGCCCCTACTGCTCTCGTGGAGAAGAGTTATGGGGTCGTCGGGATCTGAGAGGACAAGCCGGACCTTACTAATACGAGAGGGGACATAGCTAGCCGCCTCGACAACCAGAGGGTTGCGATGGTTGGTGGCTGAGTCAAAGGAACGCTTGGAATTGCGTTTCAAGAACTGGGAGATGGTGGGAATGTCGAGATGTAAGTGGAGGATTTCGTCCCGAATGAACCAAGGGGCAACTCATGGAGAAAATATCAATGCGGTAATCTGTCAAGTTAGACCTTTCGTTATATGGCCTACTAACTTTTGCCAGCGGCTTCACCCGCGTCGATGTTGGAAATTATCCCACGGGAACCGTACATTTTTCTGGGGTTAATGGTATCTCTGTGCTGAATTTCATCTAGATCCGTTCAGCCGTTCTGGCGTGATTGTGTAACAAACATCCAAATATCTTCACAAACTTTCACATTATAATATTACTAGCTTTTGCCGACGGATTCGCTCGCGTTAGTTTAGAATTTGACAGTCAATTCGGGTCTACTCTGCTTGTCTATAATCTTAAAGTTAGGAGGATGAAATACCTGTCGTGGCGCCATCTATTATCATAAGAACGTTATTGTTGTTTTTCTCGGGAACAGTACTTTTTTCGGGATGAAAGGTACTCTATGTCCGTTTCTGTACACCTGACAACGTATACGCAAAATTTCAGGATGATCGGTTGAGTGGTTTAGGCGTGAAAAGGTAACAAACAAACAAACAAACTTACTTTCGTATTTATAATATTGAAAATAAAAGTTAGGATTAGATATTAGGATGACGCAAGCTAAAGACAAGACATAGCATCTTGTTGCAGTTAAGTTATGATTTATATTATATAATTTATTTAAAAAAGAAATATTTAAAAAAAAAACCTGTGTTTGTGATTCTTTTCAGAGCATTGTTATCAGTCTTGCTCGTTGCGTGATGGTGATTCCTTCGCTGTTTAAACGCCAGGTTTCAGAATATTTTACTTGGAATGATTTACTTTATTGGCCTTTTTAATAGATACCTCCTCTCAGCATTTACATCACATAGCGTAACACTTGTATTCCCCGAAGGGTTAGGTAGAGGTGTACTTAATAGAACTCTCGGCATTTAAGGCGCAGATAAATGCCAATGACCTTGAGTGATTAGCTTGCGTGTTCTGTGCTGAGCTCACGCAACGCGTCGTACGTCCACCCAGTATTAGAACTCGCCCATTAAGAAGCACTGTCCTAAATTAGACGCATTATTAAGTTATTATACATAAAACAAAAAATATTTTAATAAAACACGTATATTAAAAGTTTAAAATGGTGAAGGTTTCATAAAAATACGCTTGATAGTTTTTGCGTGATTCTCAGTTTTTTATCCGTGTTAGACATAACTTTACAAATTACTTACAATATGTATGTGTAATATAAACATAATATAAAATATTCACAGATTATGTTATTATTGAAAAGAGTATGCTTACGTAGATAGTTAAATCATGTTGAGAGGATGAACGAAAGGCGACTCAGAAAAGGTATTTACAAGGCAGATGTGAGTGGAAACGCCGGGAGGGGACGCCCTAGGAAGACATATAGTGACCTTATGGTGATGTTCTTCAGAAAGGTCAGGTGCGTAGTACTCGCAACCGGCGTGCGTGAATGACCAGATGTATGAACGTAAACGAGGTAAAAGGTGTATGTAAGGATCGTAACAGGTGGCGTTCTGTAGTTTCAGCCTACCCCCTTGGGGAGAAGGCGTGAGTTTATGTATGTGTATGTATGTTATAATTTTTTTTTTATTTGTGATGGGTTTGCTCTTGACTCTAGTCTAGGTTGGAGGCGACAGAGACAGAGTCGACGATGGAGTGAGCTTACCCAGAAGAAGCCTGTTCACTCTCACTTTGAAGAGATTAGGGTTGTATGCACTCGGAAACAGAGACGCAGGTAGTGAGTTCCATTCTTTTGCTGTACGCATTATAAAAGACATTTGGAAACGCTTAGTGCGAATTGGTGGAATAGCAACCAGGTAGGGATGGTAACTCGCAGTGCGTCTAGATGTCCGATGGTAGAAGCGGGCCGGTGGAATGAGGTCGTGGAGTTCTTGGGCACACTTACCGAAGTACAACCTGTAGAAGACCGACCAGCATCTTCCAGCTTGGCATCCACCAGTTTTACGTCGCCAATAAGCCTCTTAGCTCTGCGTTCCACCAAGTCAAGCGCGGCTAGTTGGTATACATAGCTGATCCCTTCCATTGGTGGCTGCAATATTCCATGCAGGAAAATTGTCTAACTTAACACATATTTTTTCCAAATCAGTAACACTGCTCGTTTAGACGTAATTTTCAATTTAAAATCATTAAAAGTCGGTTATCGTCGCCATAAAATACCTTATTGTCAGTATAATAAAGTATATTCTTTATTGGATTTTGATTGTCATATTATTGACAATCGAAAACGAAATCCATGGAGGCAAGAAGGGTCTCGTAGAGTAATTAATAGTCACCACGTGTTGAAATATAATGACCTTATCGGTAATTGTATTTTTGAGCCATTTGGGGTTGAAATTGAAACCCTCGGTCCGTGGGATCCGAGTGCTCATGGTCTGTTCAATGAAATCGCCAAACGGGTGGTTGACACTCCCTGTAACCAAAGGGCTGGTTTTAAACTTGGCCAGATGCCAAGCCATACAACGTAATAGTGCCAGTGCCACCAGTCTCTTGGGTACATTACCAGTCGAAAGCGATGCGGAGGCATTTTTCGACGCCATTTTTTATTTGTTAATATAAATGTGTTAAAACGTTAACTTTAAAAATTCAAGAGGTGACCGGAGGACCATTGAACTGAATAACTTTTACTATGGGACCAACTTTGAAATCGCGAAAAAAGAAATTGCTGTGAATACTAAACTTTAATTCCTACTGTTCCATTGTATGGAGCAACAGATTATTTTTTTCGTATTTTCAAAGTTGCTCCCATAGTAAAAGTTATTCAGTTCGATAGTTTGACTATCGAACTGAATAACTTATCGTAATATCGTATTATCGTAATAACGTATCTCTTGAATTTTTTAAAACCTTTAGTTTTAGCTAAGTTAGGAAGTTATACAGGGTTATTGGTGATTCAACGTATTCCTTGCAGGACGTCATAGTAGGGTTAAAATGCAACAAATTGTAGTTTGACCAAGACCGCTGTACCGCGCCTTAGGAATGCGCGGCGAGGCGCGGTGCAGCGCTGGCGAATGAGTGGGTGGGACGCCGTGAGCGTTGACAAATGAGCGGCCTGCACTGCCCCCCGTCTCGCCACGCACATACCTACGGCGCGGTATAGCGGTCTTGGTCAAACTATAGGCCACCAAATGTTTTAACGAATATCAGTAGTTTTTAAGTTACTTAGATTTTTAGTTTTTTATGAAAAAAAAAATGGTGCTCGTGGCTAAGTGATAACAGCCACACGGGACACACGGGACGATCCATCAGGTTAAACTACGCTTGCTGTGGTTGGTCCGTGGATGGGTGACCATCTTTATATACCGGGATTTCTCCGCGCCTCGGAAAGCACGTTAAGCCATTGGCTCCGGCTGTCTGTCGTGGATCTTTGACAGTCATTACGTATCGTCAGAAGCCCAACCAGTCTTACTAAAGGATATCGTATTACCCAGTAACTGGGTTGTGGAGGTCAGATAGGCACTCGCTCCATGTAAAATACTGATATTCAGCTGTATCCGAGTTTATGAAAAATCCAATTTAAAAATGATTCACGGCGCGACTATACCGGAAATTAAGATATTATTATAGCTGATGCCGTAGCAGATCTGTGTTAATAATTAAAAGTTCCAAAATGCCTAAAAAATTGGCAAAAATCAAATATAACAAAAACTTTATTTTTCGTCATTTTTGTCATACTTCATAAAAAAACTACTGAATTTCGGTAAAACATTTGGCGGCTTAATTTGTTGCATTTTAATCCTACTATCACGTCCTGCAAGGAATACGTCGAATTACCAGTAACCAATCAATCTGCCTAGCCTTTTCTCAACTATGTTGGGGTCGGTTTCCAGTTGAACCGGAATGCAGCTGAATACCAGTATTTTACATGGAGCGATCTGATATAATACGATATGTATATATAAATATAATACGATACCCCTTGGTAAGACTGGTTGTCAGACTTTCGGGCTTCTGACGACACGTATCGTCAGTCATCATCATCGTCGAATTACCAGTAACCATGTATATATTTTTTTATTAATTGGGTATAAGTTGTTATTTATGAATATTTAATTTCTGTTAACTAACAAAATGATTTTGAGTATAGTTGGCGGCACGTAACTTGAATACTGACCTTGAATTACTTTAAGCGATTTTGAATCTTACTCCTGAGACAATACGTATGCGAAAACAACCCCCACCACTCTACCGAGCGCTCAAGATTCGTGCCGGCAGTTATAACGAGGGCTGTCGCATTTTGTCACCTCTCTCGCTCACACGGGACATTTTTTTTAAGATAATTAAATGCAAGGATGCCTTTTTGAAAAATCTAATCAATTAAAGAACTAGTAAAAAAATATTAATTTAATAGGTAATTATTAAAAACACATTTCTTTTGTGTTATCTAATGAAATCAGCTCAAAAAGTATTACGATCAATTTTTGAAATAAATGACCCAATAAAAATGTGTTTTTAATAATTACCTATTAAATTAATACATATGATTTACTAGTTCGCTAATTGGTTAAATTAAAAAAAAAAAACATCTTTTCATTTAACATTCTAAAAAAAATTGCTCACGTGTGAGCGATATCGATAGAGGTGACAAAACAAAACAACCTTCGCTGATTTTTTAATCGTGGAGGAATAAATATGACAGTTTGACAGATTTTGCATAGATAAGATAAGATAAGATAAGATAAGATAATTTTATTTGTTCAAACATGAGTATACATACAAAAAAATCAGCATGCAAGTTGTTCAAAGTATTCTAAACAGGTCTTCATGCTTGCCTTATAAAATGGCATACAAATATTTAAGTAGGTAAAGTATATATAATAAGCAAAAATTATACAGCGAATAAAATTATTTAAATAATAATATAACCACAATTCAATTATTCAAATTAAAATATAATAGTCACCGTTCACATAAAATAATAATAATAGGTCTAAAGCAGTAGTCAAAATAAATAGGTCAAAATTATAATAGTCATTCAAAATATTTTTCACATAAAAACTCATTGATGGTGTAATATGCTCTTTCAGTTAAATTTTTTTTAACTTTCAATTTAAACTGCACGTTACTTAAAAGCTTCCAACTTTTTGGCAATTTATTATAAATTATAGGAGCCATGCAAAAGACACTCTTCCGCATAAGAGTAGTTCTGGATTGTTGTAAGCAAATCTGAGTGTTGTCACGTCTGTTGCGTGGAAACACCTCAGCCATGCGAGTAAACAGATTAGGGTTGGACCTTACAAACATTGCATTTTCTATAATATAAATGGACGGTAATGTCAAAATTTTATATTTTTCAAAATAAGGCCTACAACTCTGAGTGGTTTCTAATTTGAACATGGACCTAATACATTTTTTTTGTGCTTTAAATATAGTTTCCTTATCAGTTGAGTTACCCCAAAAGATAATCCCATATCTTAGGACAGATTCTACCAACCCGTAGTATGCGGTAAGCAACGCATCTACACTAGTTATTTCAGCCAGTGTGTATAGAGCATAAGCTGAGGAACTAATTTTCTTAGTAATGGTCTCTATATGTGCTTTCCAATTTAATTTCGTGTCAATAATTAATCCTAAAAATTTTGTTGTGTCAACCGAGTCAATGTTAGTATTATTGTATTTTATGTCCAGTTTATTCATTAATGTCAATGGGCGTTGTCTGAAGTGCAAGATTTTTGTCTTATTTAAATTTATTTTTAAATTATTATTATTTAACCATTTTATTATTGAAATTAGGGATTTATTAATATCATATTCATATTGATTTCTATTTTTACATGGAATCGTCACAACACTGTCATCAGCAAATAGGCTCATAGGTTGTTCTGAGGACTTGGGCAAGTCATTTATATATAATGTAAAAAGGGGAGGGCCTAAAACACTTCCCTGTGGAACACCATACACTACTTCACGTTCTTGGGATATATAGATTTCTTCTTGTTTCGTAGTCAAATTTATACGTATAACGCATATAACGCATAGAAAATATGTCAAACCGCCATTTTTGTTCTACAAAATAAAAGTTATCAGGCCATTCAAAAATCGGCCTTAAGTCAAACAGCATCACAGATCGAAATATTTATAAGCAACACTGCGGTATAAAAGTTACTTTAAAATGATAAATTGATCAATTCATTGTACATTACCGTAACGGTCTATACATGTAATAATATTATTAAGTGATTGATGATTTTATGTCATAGCACATAATAATAATAATAATAATCATTTATTGCTCAGACTACAAATGCGGTCCATTGTGTTAGTAACAATCTTACTTAGCCTATGTTAGTACTTAATAACTAATACAGATCTGGTTCGATCCACTAACGCCCACACAAGCGGACTATCTGCCCGGGCGGCGATCGACTGCAGAATAATGTTGGGACTGCCACGCATCCTGCGAAGTAACGAAGCTGATTTCTTGCGCCATACTGCGTCAAAACTGTCAGCGCGCGCGTCGGCAAACATTGCCGACGCACTGCAGAAACGTGGCAGTCCCAAAAGCACCCTGAACGCATTGTTATATTGGATACGCAGAGCGTTGTAAGCCCTTTGGGTATATCTGAACCACAGGGCCCCCGAGTACAGTGATGTGCAATACGCCTTAAAAAGGGCTATTTTAACTGCGACTGTACATCGAGAGAACCTACGGGCCAGCATGTTCGCCCGGACTGACAACGCTCTGCGCTCCCTCTCCAAATCTGAATCGTCTTTCAGGGTATCTGTTACCAGATGGCCCAAATATTTAAATTTATACACCCTGTTTATTGGGTGACCTTTAAGGAACAGAGGAGGGACCGTAGATGGACATCTGGCACCAGACCTGAACACGATATACTCAGTCTTTTTGGTGTTGTATATCAACCCATGAGACTCCGCGTACGACTCACACACAGCCAGTAACTTTCGGAGCGCATTAATTGAGGGAGCCAGCAGCACCATGTCGTCCGCGTAGCTCAGATTATTAAAACAAACACCATCCACATAGCAGCCGACGCGCATGCTGCTGAGTCGCTCGACCAAAGCATTCACATAGAGACCGAAGAGCAAGGGCGAGGACAGTCCCCCCTGTCTCACCCCACACTCCGGCCTGCATGGCTCCGAAAGCTCCCCTACCCATCTCACCCGAGTCTCTTGATGTAGGTACCAGTATTTGAGGAGAGATGCGAGCTCTGGCGGCAGTGTTGTATCTCCTAGCTTCTGCCAGAGTAAATCGTAGGAGACTAGGTCAAAGGCCTTGGATAGATCCAGGAAAACCGCGTAGACGGGTGTTTGTCTATCTGTGTAATACTTAACAGCGTGCTTCAAACTAAGAATGGCCGTCTCCGTTGACAGCCCTGCCCGAAAACCGAACTGGGCATCATGAATCTTGACATGCCTATTTAAATGCGAGTTGAGCACGCTGTCAAGCACCTTGGCTATGATGGTGGCTAGTGAGATGGGCCTGTAGTTTGACCCGTCCGATACGTCTCCAGTCTTGTTCTTGACTACTGGTACCACCAGAGTCCGCATCATGTCCGAGGGCAAGTACGAATGGGACAGACACAAGTTAAATAATAGTGCGAGTACTCGTGGTAAGTGCACACCAGCATGCTGTAGGTGCTCGATGCTTAGCCCATCGTGTCCTGGGGATTTCCCTCTAACCATATTCTTAATCTTGGCCCTGACATCTTTCGCCAAGACCACCGTTGGTACCTCCTCACCTATGGGAAGAGCATCGAGCTCCCCGCATGGTGGTCCCAGGGGCGACTGTGTGGTAAACTGGGTTTTAAACAACTCAGCAATATCTTTTGGGCTGGCAACCCCATCGATACTCACAGGAATACCAGGCCTAGGATTTAGCTTATTAGTACCTTTCCAGAAACTTTTAAAGTCTGAATTGGCATAGTGCTTTGCCAGCGAATCCATCCTCAACTGTTCCTGGTGGTTTTGGCACCACTTGACTTTTCCTTTGAAAATTTTCCGCGATTTCACCATTGAGTCATAAACGGGACCCGATGAGGGCTTTCCGTAGTCACACCATGTAATGAAATCCAGCCTAGCATTACTATGAGCCTCGCTAACATACCTGTTCCACCCCGCCAATGGTTTCCTTCTTTTACAAGCCTTTTGCTCGTAAGTAACAACAGCGTTCGTACATAAGATATTTACAACCTCTTTATAAACACTATCTATGACCTCTCTATGCGATGTAATATTACAATATTTGCCACAACAGTGTTGTAACTCAGTATGCAAATCAATGAGCCTAAGTTTAGAGTTACATAAGCTTTCGTAAGCTAGACATTGACTTGCATTCCTGTCTCCCCATTTAATTCCATTACAAACAGGGCTCATTGGCAATGCCTTTTGCTTAATAACATTTAGATTGCAGTTGATGACTAATGGGAGATGATCAGACCAATAGACCAATAGCATAACATAACGGAGCTGGTTTTGCGGTCAAAACTATCACGCATTTATTCTGAGAAGAATAAGCAGAAATGTAATGTAGGATAGGCATATCATCCAAGTACAGTGATTTAGTCAATAACTGTTAAAATTAACAGTTATTGACTAAATTAACTATAGATCACTGTACTTATATTCTCCTTAAGGGGACCTAAACGCAACTAAACGCATGTTTTATAATGCCTAAATGTATATTATCTTATGCAGTGAACAATATCAGAAAAATATATGATATTCTTTTGGATATATGCTAGTTAGTGTGTCGAAAACATAATACAAGTAATTTGATACGATAGAAAATAAAAAAAACGGGTCAAGTGCGTGTCGGACAACGCACAATGAAGGGTTCCGTAGTTGGCATGAATTTACCCCAAGGACAAACTTAACACTGTAGTTGAAAAACATGTTCTCCCGTACATTCCAACTGAAAATGTAAGTTTTATGCACAATATTGAGAGATTTACCATGTTAATTAAGACCATAGACTTCTTATAAGTTTTCCTGTGATCTATAGGTATAGAACTATTTTCTTTTTTTTTTAATTTTAGGCTCAATACCTAGTCTTGCCATAAATATTGTCACGAAGAAAAATATTTTTTTTTTTATTGTAAATAATATTTATTACTTTTACAGTGTGTTATTTTAATACATAAATATAAAACAATTTAAAATATAAAAAGCTTATTCGAAGTGGTCTCCATTGGCTGCAATACAGTCCTTTAAACGTTGAGGCCAGTTATCAATAGAAGCACGCACTCTTTCCATGGGATAATTCTTCACTGCCAATCGTATGGATTGTTTTAGGGACTCCAAATTATCATGGCGTTTAGAGCAAGCCGTACTCTCGAAAACTGACCATAAATCATAATCCAGCTGATTAAGTTCTGGACTAGACGACGGCCAGTCTTCAGCTCTGATGAAGTCCGAAACGTTCACTTCCAACCAAGACTGCGTGGACCGAGCTTTATGACCCGGCGCCGAGTCCTGTTGGAAGGACCATACTTGGTTATTGAACATGGTGTTGTTAAGGGGCTTAACTACCTTCTCAAGAATGGTATCTTGATACACTTGTGCCGATGTTTTGATACCTTTTTTACAAAAATATGGCTCAGTCACTCCTTCATAGCTAACACCCCACCAAACCATCACTGAAGTCGGATAATGCCCACGTTGCACTCTGTCGACTAATTGGGAAGCATCCTTAGAGCTTTGAGCATAAATACGGTCATTTTTTTTGTTAAAATGTTGCTCAATTGTAAAGATTTTCTCATCCGTAAACCAAATTTTTCTGTGACCTCCCTTTGCGTACCGCTTCAGTAGTTGTTTCGATTTTACCACCCTATTCTTTTTTAAATTATCAGTTAAAAAATGACCAGTGCGTCTCTTATAGGCTGCAAGTCCTGAGTCATCTTTTAAAATACGCGACATGGTTCTGGGTGCTATTTTCATCTCCCGAGATAAAATCTTTTGCTTTCGGACAGGATTTATTCGAATTCTTTCCCTTACTGCTTTGACCACCTTTTTCGTACGAACACTACGTGGACGGCCAGATCTTTTTCTGTCACAAACAGAGGAGTTCTCATTGTACCTATTATAGCCCGGTACACAAACATTTGACTAATACCAAGCATATGGAGAGTTTTAAAAATTGCATTTGGCTCCATACCAACTTTGTGTAATGCAATCACAGCGATTCGGTTCTCTTTATCGCTCTCCATTTTAATATCGCAAAATATTGTACAATGTATTGGCGCCAAAATTAGAAAACTCAATGCACAATCGTATAAAAATGACAGATTCCAAATTCAAATGTGTGTCTTTCTTATTTTGAATTGTAACAGTAGCTAAAGTGGACCTTGAAAGAGAAAGGTTTGCCTGGGAAGTATGTAGAGTTAATTCGTGCTATGTACAGTCCATCTTGTACCTACGTCCGGTCGGCTGCTGGCAACACCGACGAGTTCAGTGTGGCGGTAGGCTTGCACCAGGGGTCAGCTTTAAGTCCTTACATCTTCCTGTTAATTATGGACGCTCTGACAGCGGACATACAGGAAGAGGCACCCTGGTGCATGCTATTTGCCGACGACATCGTTCTTGTCGGTGAAGATGGACCTGAGATCCAGAGCAGATTGGAGAAATGGCAACGGAAACTGGAGAATGTCGGCTTGAAAATCAGCAGAACCAAGACCGAGTATATGTTCTGCGATTTCGGCGGTCTCTCCAATGCTGGAGCCATAGCGCTTGATGGCGCGCTTCTCCCGGTCTGCTCCGACTTCCGGTATCTTGGTTCACTTGTGCAAAGCGATGGCGAAATAGACCGGACTGTTAAGCACAGAATTAACACTGGATGGATGAAATGGCGGCAGGTCACGGGAACAATCTGCGACTCCCGCATTCCCCTTAAACTCAAGGGGAAAATTTATAAAACAATGGTTAGACCTGCTGTCTTGTATGGATCAGAATGTTGGGCCATAAAAAGAATGAATGAAAGGCAATTGCATGCAGCCGAGATGAGAATGCTAAGAGGGATGTGTGGTATTACGCGAATGGATAGAATAAGAAATGAGTATGTAAGAGGAAGTCTGAAAGTGACACCGGTGGCTGAAAAGTTGTGTGGAAATCGGTTGTCATGGTATGGGCATGTGATGCGGAGGAATGAGGAAAATGTCGTCAGGAAAGTGTTGAGTATGAACGTGGAGGGCTATACGAGTAAGGGAAGACCAAAGAAGCAATGGGTGGACTGCGTGAAAGATGATATGGCCAGAAAGGGAGTGACTACCGCGATGACGACTAATAGAGAAGTATGGAAGAAAAAGACATGTTGCGCCGACCCCAAATAAATTGGGACAAGGGCAGGAGAATGATGATGATAACAGTAGCTAAATGCACAAACCGTGCAAAGCCAAAAAGAAAAAAAAAATGTAACAGTATTTATGGCCAGACTGTGTATAATAAGAGGGGGAGAGGGACGAATGGTCAGTTTTCGTCTATTTTCTTAAATAAAATTTAAACAATTTATTTAATATAATTTGAGACTCTCACAGTAAGCTCTTTCATTTGATATGTCGCAGTTTAAAAACTTTTTTTTCGACGATGGAGTGAGCTTACCCGGAAGAAGCCTGTTCACTCTCACTTTGAAGAGATTAGGGTTGTATGCGTTCGGAAACACAGACGCAGGAAGTGACTCTTTTGCTGTGCGCATTATAATAGACATTTGGAAACGCTTAGTGCGAATTGGTGGAATAGCAACTAAGTAGGGATGGTTACTGGCAGTGCGTCTAGATGTCCGATGGTAGAAGGGGGCCGGTGGAATGAGGTCGTGGAGTTCTCGGGCACACTCTCCGAAGTACAATCTGTAGAAGACTGACAAGCAGGCAACCTTGCGGCGATGAGCCAAGCTATGAAGCTTGGAATCCACCAGTTTTACGTCGCCAATGAGCCTCTTAGCTCTGCGTTCCACTGAGTCAAGCGCGGCTAGCTGGTATTTAATTCAATTTAATAGCTTTCCACAATTCCAAGGGACTTTATTACATCATCATCTGCCAAGCCTTTCTCCCAAATATATTGGGGTCTGCTTCCAGCTGCAGTCGGCTGCAGCTGAAATACCAGTATTTTACATGGAGCAATTGCATGTCTGACCTCCATAACCCAGTTTCTGGATAAAACGATACCCCTTGTGAAGACTAGTTATCAGTCTTTCGGGCTTCTGACGACCTCAAAGATCCACGATTGACAGCCGGGACTAACAGCTTAACGTGCTCTTCGAGGCATCCACCACCCATCCACGGATCAACCGCGGCAAGCATAGCTTAACCTGATCATTCGACCCGTGTGGCTTGATTGGCTCACATTACTTAGCCACAAGCCCCTCTTTTTTCCATCAAGGGAATTTATACTTGTGAAATTATTATAAATTATAGTCACGTAAATCGTGATAGTGTTCAGGGGGCGATTCTCAATAAGTACTTTTTCTTTCATTCTTTCATAGTGAACAACTTTCCCCATGAACGAAAATATCCGATTCATGACAAAACTATGCAACGGTAGACAGAAAATATCGATGCAGGTGAAAGGGGTACACTTTTCATCCTGGTCCTGCTCCATTTGCGTCAAAACATTATATGGAAAAAGTTAAAGCAGGTGAATTTATTTATTTATTTTATCATTTATGTTAGTTAGTACACACAGAAAAATACTTAATAAAATACATAATTATAATTAGGAGTACAAAGGTACTGCTTATTTCTTAAGAAATTTCTTCCAGCAGACCTGCGAAAGGAGAAATGAAATAGAAATGTAGACAATTATTAGTGTGTGAGAACAAGAAGGGAAAATTATGAATATGCGAAGACTTAAACTAAAATATTAACTATACCTACACGTATAACATAAACTTAAATAAATTTTAATACATAAAGCTAAAATATATAAACATACATATACTATACTTATATAAATACTCACAGTTGAGAGGAAAAGTAATGCTCTTTTACTCGATATTTGAAAAGAGACACAGTTTTTAAATCGCGAATGCTAGGCGGAAGTGAGTTCCACAGTCTCACAGCATGGATAGAGAAGGAATAAGAATAGTAGCTAGTTTTATGAGGATGAGATTTAAGGAGGGATCTAAGGTGTGATCTACACGGTGCGTCACTAGGGCGAGCATAGGAAAAACGCTCACGCAGGTAGGAAGGATAAGACGGGTTGTGTAAAATGTTGAAGAGGAGACATAAAATCCGAGTGTTCCTGCGAAGGCGGATTGGGAGCCACTTGAGTTCCTTGCGAAGGTGAGAAACATGATCATACTTTCGAAGACCAAAACCAAAGCGAATGCACAAGTTTTGCAAGCGCTCAAGCTTGTTTAATAGCTCCTCAGTAGCATCCAGTTAGCATGCGTCGGCATAATCTATTTATGTAAAATAATAATTATATAAATGACTCAATGGCTGTCCGCAGCATAAATACCAGTCGTATTCAGCTGCATCCGGTCAGACTGGAAGCCGACCTCAATTTGTTGGGAAAAGGCTAAGCAGATTTGATATTTTGGTTATCCGTAGCACATTTGGAGAAACCAGCGTGGAGGAACTAATGTGGCACGTGTAGTTACAGTCAACTTTACAACAGTGGTAAAACTAACATAGCGAAAACCGCCCTTACTGCTACGACATAAAAGCGCTTTCAATGTCAAATTGTTATTACTGATGTGCTGACTGTAGGAACATACCTGCCTTGTACATCATGTCATTTAGCTCGATGCAACCTCTGACCAAATGAATAATTAGGAAATCAGAAGTGAATACAAATTTTTCCTTACTGATGCGTTAAAAGGTCATTATATCTAGGTTTGCCCTGATATTACAGTTTCTATGAGCGTCACCTTGCACTACTTTGGTTTACAATGGCACATATAATTAGTATGTAATTATATCAGTCACGCTATTTACCTTCAAAGACGTAGGCTGAAGACGAGGTGCTATAAACAAATAATAATGTAATACAATCATTACTTGCACAGGCATAACCAGGTGGCCAGGATTATTTACCAGCAACTTGCTTTGAAATATAAACTTGTGGATTCTGAGGTACCGTATTACAGGTATGTGCCCGACCCAGTTCTCGAAAATGACCATGTCACGTTGTACTGGGATCGGTCTATCATTACTGACAGGACTATTGTCGCCAATAAGCCCGATATTGTGGTAAGATTAGTGCGCCGCGCAATGATTGTCGATGTTACCATCCCACATGACGAGGACCTCGTGAAAGCTGAGAAAGAGAAGCAAATGAAGTATCTCGACTTAGCATACGAGGTTGTTGACATGTGGAATGTGAACTCAGCTGTCGTTGTGCCCATTGTATTAACGGCCAATGGCCTGATGGCCGAAAGTCTCGACCAACATCTCTCGAGGCTCTCGTTAGGCGGTTGGATCAAGGGCCAGATTCAGAAGGCAGTACTTCTCGATACGGGTTCGCATTGTTAGGAGGTTCCTGTCTCTGCAGCCCTAACCACCGGCAGCTTCGACTCTGCTCCCGATATCGGCGGATCAACATTTTTATATTTTTAAATGTTTTTTATAAAAATATTTAAAACTGTATTCAATAAGTTTAGATAATAAATAAAGGATAGCACAAAAGTAATGAGACACTTGGTTTACGTTTTATAATTTTTTTTATTATTGTTACAATACTTAAAGCTTAGTCAATTATGTATCACCATTAGCATCTAAGACTTCTTGCCAACGATCCGGCAAAGTTTGGATGCCTTTCGCCCAGAACTCTGATGGCTGTGCCTCCGCCTCAACTCCGCCTCTACATCAGAGAAATCATTAAATTGTTTACCCCGCAAATGTTGTTTCACGGCTCAAAACAAATGATTATCCTAGAAGAGTGCTTATCCGGCGTCTACACCACATGTAGCGCTAGAAGAGCATTTATCCGGCGCGTCCACCACTTGTAGCGCTAGATGAGCACTTATCCGGCGCCTTCACCACTTGTAGCGCTAGATGAGCGCTTATCCGGCGCCTTCACCACTTGTAGCGCTAGATGAGCGCTTATCCAGCGCCTTCACCACTTGTAGCGCTACAAAAGCGCTTATCCGGCGCCTCCACCACTTGTAGCGCTAGATGAACGCTTATCCGGCGCCTTCACCACTTTTAGCGCTAGATGAGCGCTTATCCAGCGCCTTCACCACATGTAGCGCTACAAAAGCGCTTACCCGGCGCCTTCACCACTTGTAGCACTAGAAGAGCGTTTATCCGGCGCCTCTACCACTTGTAGCGCTAGAACAGCGCTTATCCGGCGCCTCCACCATTTGTAGCGCTAGAAGAGCGCTTATTCGGCGCCCCCACCATTTGTAGCGCTAGAAGAGCGCTTATTCGGCGCCCCCACCACTTGTAGCGCTAGAAGAGCGCTAGTATAATGCAATATTGTGTGGGGGCATAGTATAATGGATGATAAACTTATATTACATTTATTTTATATTTATCAGTCTAACTCAGAGAAACGTGTACACATACGCGTATAATTTATCATTCTCGTTTTTCCGAAACAAAAGTCTAATAATTCTTATTTAAAATTAATTCGAAATTCGCTTGAATGACCAACCAGAGTTATTTTTCTATCAGCTTGTACGGCATAAGTTCGTCTTTTCCATATAACCTTTACAGTACTGAGTGAGATGATCCTGGTTACACCGGCAAGTGAGAAGGAAGAAAATCATTGGGTACTTTCATCCAGATGCTATTATACCAGTGTCAAAAATGAAAGGAATCTAATTAGCTAAGTTTTAACAAAATATTGTGTCAAATTCCGTGCTAGTGGTTAGCCCACTGCTCTAGTTAGCTCATTAATAAGTATTTTACAAATCACCTTATTTGGCCTCGAATTACTGTGTGTTTAGTAAAGATAGCATAAAAGAAAAATAGTTTCAACATTAAAAAATATATATTATTCGAGCAGTTTTCATTTGGTCCTGCCGACACTTTTGAAGCTGCCTTTTGGATGTAGTTGTTTCTTCCAATACGAACCAAAGGAGGTGGTTCTGGTGTGGTGGTGTGCATTCTACCCTAACATATGAAGGACAGCTTGGACCCACGTCAAATAATACTGAGAACACGCGAGGTGGTTTTAGTCGGCAGAAATCCGTTAAGAGGATTGTGAAGCTGTAAATTTTCATACAAAAAGAGATAACGTTTTTCTCCCCGTAAACATGGTCTAATTTTCATAATTTTTGGAAATGTTGTAGGTATAATGAAAAACTAAGTCCGTACGTTTTTATTATAAAGAAATATTGTATACAATATAAGTTATTAGCATCTAAATATCTATATTTTTGACATAAAAACATCCTCGAGCGTTTTTATTTTTTTAAATTAAATTAAATTGAATTACTAAAAACGAAAAACGTACAGACCTTGATTAAAGTATATTGAATGTAATGAGATCAAAATTGTCTAATTTCGTAAAGGCTTAGGGGAGTAAAAACGTTATCGCCCGAAACAATATTTATGTAAATAATTGTATGAAATGTAGGTAATTGCCTCCAAAAATCGCGCCGCGTATCGGCACTTCACAATCCTCTTAAGAAACTGCACCCTAATTGAGTAACACACTATCGATCGAAATCTGAATCCTTATGAAGCAAATTGCTAATCCATTGCTTACTATGTTCGGAAAATTTGTCTTCCCAACACCTTAAATAACGCAATGAATGTTGTGAAACTGTCAAAATGAAACCGATTCCGATTTATAGTATGTTACGCAATTAGGGTGCTGGTTAGGAATTTTAGCAAACAGCCCTAGGCCAGCGTATCTTCCATTTTAAACCGACTTCAAAAAAGGTTAGTCAGATTCTTTTTTTTTTTTATCTATGTTCCCCGATTACTCGAAGACGGCTGGACCGATTTGGAAAATTGTTTGTGTTTCAAAGGGAATACTTTCTAGTTGGTCCCAATGTCATCAGGTCAGGATCTGATGATGGGATCCTGAAGAAATCGATGGAACTCTTCAAATATTATAGACACCTCTAGTGATTTGGGTATTTTTTTATAGTACTTATCTGATGGTGAAGATCACAGATGGCCACCGAAACTACTCATTAGTAAGTATTTCACGGGTTGCGATTCGATTAGGTACTTTAATAATGGATGCTAAGCAATTTATGATCGTCACAATGCATGTGGTGAAGTGGAGCTGATGGTGACTTCACTATAAGCTCCAGTTCTCCTGATGCATGCATTTACCAGGAGAAATACTCAACAATTAACGTCTCCGCACAAGGAAAAGCAATATTTTGTAAAAGGTAGCTGACATTAGGCTATTGTAACTTAGATAAATTACAAACTGACCCACTAAAAAGACAAAATCAAAAACGTTTTTCCAAGAAACAACCGACTTCCAAAAAAAAAAACATTACAAAGTAAAAAATAACTTTAATTTTGGAATTCGATGGAAAAAAAATAAAACACAGATCCAAAGACACCGGCTTCCGAAATTAAAGTTATTTTTAAATTTATAGTTAGTTTTTTTTGGAAGTCAGTTGTTTTTTTGGGAAAAAAGAGTTTTATTATATTTATTAGTCCTCTGTCGGCAGCAGGTTTTATAATAATAAGTAGGTCTATAAACACTGATAACCGTAATAAGAACTACTTCTCAAACTCCATTCCACCAGCTTACTGTCGCATTAAAAACAAAAACTAATGAATATTTATAACCAATTGTCTGACTAACCGTACGCCGTACATCTGTGCATAATATGTCCTTAGCAAAATTATTATAGGTCAAAGTTACGCGCAAAAGATAATATGCTAATGCATAATAAATAACGGAACTGGGTCAAATAGATGGCGGATTCCATCTGGTTATAACTAGTTATGAAATGCACTGAAATATTTGATAAAAATGGTCCTTCTGAGCAACTTTGTTCTGTCTGTCTTGTCATGAGGATATTTATGACAGCTGTCACTGGTCTTTTTGACAGTGAAAAGAGTGACAGGAGAGTGGCAGTCGCATGTTTCCAACCCGGAACTTGTTGCTAGATCTTTATCGTGTTTGGAGATAATACGGCTCGAAGGACCAACAATTTTGTCATTTTGAAACTTAGGTTTCTCGCAAATAATACATACAGCTTGGATACATGCCACATAATTTCAGCTGATGAAAGAATAGCCTTCCCCTCCCCCCGTGGTAGTCTGCAGAAATAAATATACTTAACCAATATAGGCACGGGCCTAGAAAATATTAACATGACAAACAAACCATTTTAATGTTAGGGTTCTACATTTTTCCTATAATAGGACACTTACCAAACTGAAGAATAAAAGAGCCAAGTCATAGTAAAAGTATTTACTTGTTAAACATTGGGCATGCAAATATGAAATATCAAATTTGTACATATACAAAATTACAATTTAGTAACAGAATTTTTGTAGAAACAGAATTGTTATGACAAGCTGTCAACGCTAAATTATAACCTAAAACAAAGTTGCAAAAAAAAAAAATATTTTGAACATTAAAACTGTTTCATTGAGGAACGTAAAAACTTTTCCATTCACACTCCTATGAATGGAAAATTGTAAGTCACTAAAATTTACACGCAAAGTAACGGAATAATGTGGATAATAATCAGGAAAATTACGTACTAGTTAATTACTATTTGAATGTTATCCTAAATAGCTTTGTAGATAATGTAATGTTACTTTTGCTTTTTCCATGGGATCTACTGCTTGTTATTCATAATGGAAAAATGTTTGGATTTCCTATGTTTTTAATAAGACTGTCTGTTAAACCTACAGGACTACGTTTTCCACCTGTGGCCAATCTCATGGCGCCTCTTCGTAATCGGCGATCATAGACGATTACCTAAAAACTGAACTAAACCACTGAACGGATTTCGATAAAATTTGGCATGGAGATAGATGGCATCCTGAGGAAGAACATATGATACTTTTTGTCTCAAAAATAATCCTAAAGGGTGTGACAAAGGGGGTGAAAGTTTATGATCGCCGATTGTGAAGAGGAGCTATTAGCGTTACACATCTTTTGACGCTTGAATGACGTTGACAGGGCGGCACTGTTGGTAAACATTTGTGCAATTGTTTTGAGAAATGTATTGAAAAACAAAATGGCGGCGTTAGTTCCAATATTGGCCGCAAGCCAAAAGATCTTTTTACAGCTATACAATGTTCTTAGATCGTCCTAAAAATAACAAATGCATCTATCGCAGACAACTAGCTTAAAGCCGTTTAGTTAACAGTCTTTGGAAGTAACGTTCGCCTGCCGCTCCTTCCGCTTCGCTCGCTCGGCTCGCGTGTGGTTGGCCACAGTTCTAACCTAACCTAGGTAATTGAATATCATTCAGGCCGCCAGTTGAACAGCGCCGTTTAGTTAAACGGCTAGGCTGTTAACTGAAAGCACAAACACATCTTTTATCAACAGAAAATGTTGTCTTAGATTTTGCCCCGAACTGAGGTAAATAACGCTATATTTTATTTGAAATGAAACCTCTGCGATTCGGGTCCTAGACCACCAAAGAGTTCCATAAAAGCTGATGAAGATGAGGAGCTTGTGGCTAAGTAATAACAGCCGCACGGGTCGATCGATCAGGTAAAGCTACGCTTAACGTGGTTGATTCCGTGGATAGGTGACCATCTGAACATACCAAAACCCCTTTGTACACGCACGAAACCACGTTAAGTCATTGGTCCCGGCTGTCATTCGTAGATCTTTGACAGTCGTTACGGGTCGTCAGAAACCCGAAAGTCTGACAACCAGTCTTACCAAGGGGTATCGTATTACCCAGTAACAGGGTTGTGGAAGTCAGATAGGCAGTCGCTGCATGTAAAATACTGGTTTTCAGCTGCATCCGGTTTGACTGGAAACCGACCCCAACATAGTTGGAAAAAGGCTATGCAGATTCAATTTAATGAGTATGAAAAATAATTAATATGATTATTGATTTAATTTCCAAAAATAATATTTTCTCCATAATTAACTTTATAATACTCATTAGTAGTTTATAGTGCTGAGTGAATTATCCTGAATATAAATTTCATCATCCAGTTTTTGAGAAAAGTCAGCTCACGTCACAAGTATAGAAAATCCACTGTAAAATCTAGTTTTCAGTATAAATGGAAAACGAGAGGAATGCGATTACTACGATTACTGTAGTACTTGCTGAAGTCGACATTGAACGGGCGATGAACATACGAGATTTGTTTTGAGGTGATAGATCTTGAGATGTGTGGTGAAATTGTTGACAGGCAATGTTAATGATTTAACGATGGCTTAGTCTGCAAGACAGACTTGTTATGCTTGTTTGTAATAGTGTATTTTTATGTGATTCGAAATTGGGTGAGAATTTGAATTAAGGCCACAATTTTTAGTAAACGAGCATATACAGGAATCAAACCCCTACTACACACTTGATACTAACTACATTCTAGCTTTAATAACACACCAGAAACGGAACAGGATCCAATATTTGTTACAATAACAATAGGTACTGCTAATAAAAATTACAAAACATAACCTTAAGCTTTGACAATAATAAGCTCGACCAAAAGCAAAGACGCTTTCACTCATTGCACAATTGCAAGTCTAGATCTCTATTCATGGACCTATCAAATAATAAAAAAAAACAATGATATCTCCAGTCCCAAATGTTCTTTCATTAAAAAAAAAAACAAAACAAAGGATGCATCCGCAGATCGATCTAGTGACACACATTACCGTGTATGTCACACATGGCATTGTAATCGAACCAGCCGATGCATGTTTAAAAAAAATAAAAACGGACCAGTAATGTCTCATTTAGTTTTCGGCCGCCATAATGTGTGGACGCCTCAGATTTTGATTTTCGAAATCATAATTTAATTTTAAGGATTTCAAATAATTTTGAATATTGACAGTAACTTTATAAAAAACTTGAGGCTTTGAAAGTTACGGGGGAAACTTAAACGGAAAAATGCTGAAATACATTTTTTCTTTGTTTTTCCTAATGAGTACAGTCAGTTGTGATTATTTCCTGAATAGAGTTAATCACTTAGAATATTATAAAAATAGGACGAGGCCTTCTAAGGCCTTTTCAAGTTTCTCTTCGAATTATTTCAATCAGAACTTAGTGTCAAAGCCAGGGAAGGCAGAAAAAGTGCAGTGTGGTACCAGGACAGTGGACTTTAATCCGAGGAGGACTGGGAAGATCGTTGGCGGGACTGAAACACCTTATGGGGCATTCCCATGGCAAGTAAGTATTCATTTTTAAAATTAGCTGTGATGTTATTGTTTTGTTTACTCGCATTAAACCAATTTTACTAAAGTTTATTAAAAGAACACCCAAAAGTTTTTTACAGATAAAAAAAAACAGTTTTGCGAAAAAAAATGGGTCACGAATCTTTTAGATTTTCTGATAACAACCGAGGAACCACTTTGTTCACAATAACCTTAAGAGGATTGTGAAACTGTAAATTTTCATACAAAAAGCGATAACATTTTTTCCTCCGTAAACATAGCTTAATTTTAATATTTTTTGGAAATGTTGTAGGTATAATAAAAAACTAGGTCCGTATGTTTTAATATAAAGAAATATTGCATACGATATATAAGTTAATGGCATCTAAATATCTATATTTTTGACATAAAAAACGCTCGGTTTTTATTTTTTTAATTAAATCAAATAGAATTCGTAAAAAGAAAAACGTACAGACCTCGATTAAGGTGTACTAAATGTAATGAGACCGAAATTGTCTCGTTTCCTAAAGGTTTAGGAGGTGAAACCGTTATCGCCCGAAACAATATATGTAAATAATTGTATGAAATGTAGGTAATTGCCTCCAAGACACGCGCAGCGTATCGGCACTTCACGATCCTCTATAAAATACGGGTCGACTCCCTTTCTTATCGTTTTCTTAAGTTTTTAAGATCAGAAATTTACTGGTACAAGGCAGTTAAAATCGTGATGATGATGAACAGAGGAAGCAGACTTGTGTTTATAATCACAATGAGAATGTTGTAATTTTAGTCTTTTTTCAACCTTCAATTATCTTTTTATCTGCTTCATCATTCTCCTGCCCTTATCCCAATTTATTTGGCGTCGGCGCAACATGTCTTTTTCTTCCATACTTCTCTATTAGTCATCATCTCGGTAGTCACTTCCTTCCTAGCAATATCATCTTTCACATAGTCCGTCCATCGTTTCATTGGTCTTCCCCTACTCGTATAGCTATTCACATTCATACTCAAAACTTTCCTGACGACATTTTCCTCATTCCTCCGCATCACTTTCAGACTTCCTCTTATGTAATCATTCTTGTTCTATCCCTTATATTCTATCTCTTATATACTAATTTCTTATTCGATCTGTTTTAATGTGCTTCTTTTCCTAAAAGTGATGGCTCATTGATAGAACGACTGCATGCGTTACTCATTGTCGCGGATTCGAAGAGGTTATGAGTAATAAGTTAATCTGCTGTAAAGCGCAAAAAAAAAATGATTAAGTTGAGTAAAGTTTCCGTTAAAATCTTTGGCAAATATTTAATGAGGACTGGCAACTCGCACATTGTCAAAAAAGTTTTTAAGATCGATTATGTTGAAGAAATAAAAAAGTGATCACGATCATGTCAAATTGTTAACACACTGAAACAGATGGACCAATTTCAGAACTTGACCTTTTTGAAATCGGAAAAATAAGTTTTAAACTAAGGTAATACTAATACTGCCTTGTTGATCTAGTGGTCGCAAGCGTTAGTGCTGAGCACGAGGGTTCAATTAAAAAATGATTTTTTATCCGTCATGTAGATTATTAAAATATATTGGACACGTATTTTTTCTTCTTCTACGTAATCAAAAGATTACGGCGATACATTGAGTTAAAATGTGGCATGACGTCACGTCTTGGTAGATTTTATACGTAGAAGTGACGTAGCAAGCCCCCACTCCCGAACTTTAATGCGAGTTATCTAAGTCATTTTTTATTAATATGATAAAGCAAAAAATACGTCTCTAATATTTTTTTATTATCTGACTGACGGACTAAATAGAATTTCTTTTTTTTTACCCAGGCATCATCCCTATTCCCGGGTCTTGCAAAGTGCTGTTGGATTTTTCCGCCAGGAATTTCTCAGTAGTAGCCCGGAGTCTGGATTTGTGCCCAGTTGATGACAATAGGCTCGCCCTCTATAACATGGGAACTTAAATATAACTGGTGAAATGTGGGTGTACTATAGGGTTCACTGCTTAACCCTTCGGGGATTACAGGCGTGATGTTATGTTGTGTAGCTTAGTTCTTGAAAAAGCATATTATATACAGGGTTATTGGTAAAACACCAACAACCTCTTAAGGGGTCATTGCACTCATCATTATGAACAACTTTTACTATGGGACCAAACCGGAAATCGCAAAAAAAAAATCAGCTGTTCAGTACATTTATTTTCGCATAATTCGTCAAAATGTACAATGACCCCTTAAGAGGTTGCTGGTGTTTTACAAATAGCCCTGTATACTCTGATCACACTGTTTTCATTTCTTGACTCTCCCTCTTCCCCTAGCATATAGCCACTTTCAGTACATTTGCGCCAATCACAATAAAACCTACGTTCATCTCATAATGGTCTTCTTCTGTCCCACTCATCGCACAGCCTTCATTCACTCTTCTTTTTTCGTTCAAGAAATCAAGATCGCAACCAATCGATTACCCATAAAGTTCACAAACACATTCGTAAGTGGGCAGTATCATGTTTTCCATTGTTTGTCTTAGTATATTCGTGTATTTGTGTATATTTACGTATATACATACTAGCTGACCCGACAAACGTTGTTTTGTCAAAATTTCAATAATTCATACAAAATTCCCATACAAAATGCACTTTCCGTTTTCCCGAATTTTCCATTTTTCCCGGTAACTTTCAAACGTTTTTTTTTCATACAAACCTTGTACTGATCATTACAAACAAAACAAAAAAAGAGTAATCCAATTTGGTGTAGTCGTTTGGAAGTTATGCGTGTACATACATTTCAGCGATTCATTTTTATATATATAGATTAGGTATATATTATTATATTTATAGTTTGTAATAATATAAATATTTATTCCTCAATTTTTCGTAATTGCACCTATCACTGTTTGTCTCTGCATCACCTATAGGTTGACTGGTAGAAAATGCCTCCGGCATTAAGGCTTTTTTTTTTTTTTTTTTTTTTTTTTTTTTTTTTTTTTTTTTTTTTTGTGGATGGGAAATCATCAAATAGCTTCTCCCGCTCTGGGTGGAGCGGAAGGGCGTGTCAGACTTTTACTGACTAAAACCCGCCCGTGTTCCTTCAGTTGCCTATGCCAGGGCCACGGTATCTTTTTCAAACAACCCGCGACCCCAGCGGCCCGGCATTAAGTCTGCCTCTGTATATATTTTGTGCTTAAAGTATTAAATAAATAAATAATATATTATTCAAAATCGACACAATATTGATTGATGTGACATCCCCATAAACGCCCATTTCAAGTACTCCATATTTTTCCTTAATACCTACTGCCCAAATCGTATAACATAACAGTTGCAAGTGCAAGTAATGAAGGGACATTACTTGCAATATTGCAACTTTTATTTGATTTGACTTTGGTTTGTAATTTTTTGTAAAGCTCAATCAATCGATCAATCTTTATTTGTGAACATAGGTATACCTACATAAAAGGTTTTTTTGTAGTCGAGCTCTATGTTCTACCAATGATATTGGTGTACAAATAGTAATTTTAGTACTTATCTTATTGGGTATATCAAGTAATTTCGAGATTAAACAATAATTAAAAAGTAAAAGTCCAAATGGGTCATCATCATCTTCCCGCCCTTATGCTACGTGGGGTCGGCGCAACACGTTTCCTTCTTCCACCCTCCCCTGTCAACCGTCACGCTATCATTCACTCCCTTCTCTTTCATATCATTCCTCACACAGTCAATCCATATTTTCTTCGGCCTTCCTCTCCCTCTGTATATTCTTCACTATTTCAGTCACATGCGTTTCGTCCCTTCTCATGTCATGCCCATACCAAGCCAAACGATTTCCTTTCAACTTTCTGTCACTGGCGCCACTTTCAAACTTCCTCTTATATACTCATTTCTTACTTTATCCATTCTCGTCACTCCACACATCCATCTCAACATTCTCATCTCCGCTGAATGAAATCTGTTTTCATCCGTCTTCTTCACGGCCCAGCATTCAGACCCATAAAGTACGACTGACCTTTGATATTTGTTTAAAAAAACAAAAAATAGTTAAATAAATGTCAATTAAATGAAGAAATTGTCAGTTAAATTAATTTTACATGCATGTCAAAGGAAGATAATATTATAAGAATTGTTTCATAATTTATCATTAAAATAATAATAATAACCTGGGACATTATTCACACATGGTCATCTGATCCCAAACTAAGCAGAGCTTGTACTATGGAAACCAGATAACTGACATATACTACTTTTTTTGTAAATACATACTTATATAGATAATTACACCCAGACTCAGGACAAACAGACATGTTCATGACCACAAAAGTTTGTCCTGGATGGGAATCGAACCCTCGACCTGCGGCATGCTAGGTGGTATCTTAACCAACCACGCCAACGGGCCTGTCAAAAAATCTTCAACAGAGTAAAACGTCTTATCTATTAGAAATAAAAATAAATTACTTTTAAATTTGTGAACATTTCGGTAATTTATTATTCGGGATGAATTTTGCAAGTGGGCGTGGATGGCCAAATTAGAAACTGTGAGGAATATCGAAAAGTACTCAAAGGAGTCTCGGGCTCGATTTTGATGAAAACTAAAACAGCGTCATTGGATTTTTGAAAATTGATTTTTCAAAAATCCAATGATGCAGTTTTAGTTTTCATCAAAATGGAGTCCTTTGAGCTAGTACTTTTCGCTATTCCTCATAGTTTCGGATTTGGCCATCCACGCCCACTTGAAAAATTCATTCTGTATAATTTCTTCATATCCTATATAATGCAGTTATAGACCCATTGTTTGGCAACAAAAAAAGCTATATTAGGTATCGGAAAATGATATCACATACTTACATAAGTAGGTAGCTATTAGTAATTAACATGTTTTTATGTAGGCTTAGGTACATTATTTACGAGAAATATATAATAGAATAGAATTTATTTATTGTGGTCACGGGTGGTTTGCAAAACAAAACTGCTCAAAAAATAAAAATAAAAAGTGTTTCTGCAACATACCCCCCTTTTTTTGTGGATGGGAAATCATCAAATAACTTCTCCCGCTCTGGATGGAGCGGGAGGGCGTGTCAGACTTCTACTGACTAAAACCCACCCGTGTTCCTTCAGTTGCCTGTGCCAGGGCCACGGTAACTCTTTCGAACAACCCGCAACCCTGGCGGGCATTGGCCCTAGCGGACCCCTTCAGCTAGTGCTGACATCTCTTTGAGGCGTGCGTGGAACACAACGCGCCGTCGACCCGGGGCTGGTCCTTACCGGACGGCGAGCTACCCGTTGCTCACCATCCGCAAGCCCGCGCCTACGGTGGCCGGGAATCGGCTATCAGGGCGTCTCCTGCGGTGCAACATACCCCCTAGCTATGGTGTACAAATCCTGATCACTATAAGTAATATTATATTACATAAAAACTATTATACATACAAAAAAAAAAAAAAAAAACAACTGGCTTCCAAAAACCCACTACAAAGTGAAACATAACTTTAATTTCAGAAGTAGGTGTCTTTGGATCTGTATTTTAGTTTATTGCCACCTACTTCCGAAATAAAAGTTATTTTTCACTTTGTAAGGTTTTTTGGAAGTCAGTTGTATTTTTTTTTTATTGTAAAAAAGTTTTTATTTTCCTCTTTTTAGTGGGTCAGTTTGTAATTGATCTAAGTTACAATAGCCTAATGTCAACTGCTCATCACCTTTTACAAAATATTGCTTTTCCCGATGCAGGGACGTTAATTGTTGAGGAGTTCTTCTAGTAAGAACCATGAGAACTGGAGCTGATGGTGAAGGCACATTGTGACGAGCATAAATTGCTTAACAACCATATTAAAGTAATAAGAATTGCAACCCGTGAAATACTTAGGTATATTGAATAGTTCCAGGTGGTCATCTGTGGTCTTCATCATCAGTTCCACTTCACCAAATGGTGCTTTCCGAGAACAAATGCACGAGTTACTATAAAAAATACCCAAAATCACTATAGGTGTGCCTATAAAACTTGACGGTTTTCCTAGATTTCCATGGGATCCCCTCGTCAGATTCCAATTTGGTGGCAATGGGATCACCTCGAGAGCATACCCTTTCAAACAAAAATAGAATTTTGCAAATCTGTCAATATATGGCGGAGGCGAACATACATGAAATAAAAAATAAACATCTGAATTGAGGAACTCCTCATTTTTGGAAGTAGGTTAACAAAGAGAAATAAAATAATTGAAAAACATATAAAGTTTGCCTACATAACAGTCAACAACAGAACTACTTATAACACTGTCCAAAGTTGCATAAGAAAGTGAATGAAAACTTGTTCACTATATCTAAAATCCAACACAATAAAATCCAAATTATAAAACGGAACCCACTACCGCACTCAAAACAACCCATTATTAGGGTTCCGTACCTCAAAAGGAAAAAGCGGAACCTTTGTTCCTTTATATTTGTTTCGCTCGTGTGTCTGTCTGTCTATCTGTCACAGCCAAATTGCTCCGAATCTAATGGACCGTTGAAGTTAAAATTTGTTACACATATGAATTTCTGTGACCCAAACACGGATGTGTAACGTAAATAAATGAATTTTGAATATGGGAGTCACTTTTGGGAGGCAAATAAGAAAATTTAAAAAGTTGAGAAAATTGTAAAACTTTTTAAAATAGGGTTTATTATGAGGGTATCGTTAATATAGATTTTATAATTTTAAAATAAACTATAAAACATTTTATTTGACTACAATGTGTAGGTACGATGTGTGTCTACAATGTGTTTGTTCTTGAGATAAATTCATCCCAACTACGGAACCCTTCATTGTGCGTGGTCCGACACGCACTTAACTGATTTCTTTATAATAATAATCCACAAAAATACTACGTTACAAAACCGAAAAATGTACAAGGATGACATATTACATAACCACCATCTTTGTTTCGTTCCCGCGCAAACAGGCCGCCAAATGTCAAGTTGACAGACTTTGTTACGTTCGAAAACGAATGGCACATAATTATGGCGACTTTCACTTTTTGTAATGAGGTTTTCATGGTGTTTATGTTTTGAATGAGTAATTTGTCAACGGAGATGGGCCTTTTAAGCTTAAAAGAAATTGAGAGTGACGATTTGTGATTTGAGGATAACTTTCACTACGTAGTTTTATCATCCTTGTTACTCGAGGAATTGTGATACCTATATTGACAGGTCCTCTCAACAATGAGCATTTTTTGTATATTAATGAAAATGAGACCGCTAATGGGCTAATAGTGTAGAACAAACCCAACCTAAATAAAATACAAATTATTACGGGGTTACTGAAACAGCTGTTCGAAAAAGAAAGGTCGAAACTCGAGTTCAGTGGAGTGCAAATAGGGATGTCGATATATACCAGTGGCCTACTTAATGAGTCTGCCTAACCCTTTTCGCATGTTGGGGTCGGCTTCCAGTTTAACCCGATGCAGCTGAATACCAGTATTTTACAACGAGCGACTGCCTATCTGACCTCCACAACCCGGTTGATGGGTAAAGTTTGAGAACAAGTCTTACCAAGTGGTATCCCCTTGGTAAGACTCGTACTCAGACTTTTGGGCTTCTGACGGCCCGTAACGACTGTCAAAGATCTTTCCGAGGGACGGAGGAGTCTTGATATGTAATGGATGGTCACCCATCCAAGCGTACCTTAACCTTCGATCGACACGTGTGGCTGTTATCATTTAGCCACGAGCCCCTCCAGGCAGTGCGTCATGATGATAATGAAATCATTGATAATTGTTTTAGGACCGCTGGGGTGGCTATGTGGCTCATTTTGAACTGTTCCCTATGCGGCCCTAGAGCACTTATAACGATTCCCATTACTATATTTCTTGGCTCTTATTATGGATTAGTAAATTTTATAAAATAGTCTTTTATAATGCGCACAGCAAAGGAGTGGAACTCACTACCTGCGTCTGTGTTTCCGAACGCATATAACCCTAATATCTTCAAAGTGAGAGTGAACAGGCTTCTTTTGGGTAAGCTCACTCCATCGTCGACTTTGTCTCAGTCACCTCTGACCTAGACTAGAGTCAAGAGCAAACCCATCACAAATAAAAAAAAAGTAAATACTACATAATTCACAAACAAAGTCAGTTTATTTTACTCAATAAATCATGCAAAACATTCCATTAAACAGTTCTCTTTCCTAACTAACAGAGTAATTATTTATTATTTATTTTAAATATTTAATTTGTTACGAATGTATTCATCATCATCTCTACCTAGCTTTTTCCCAACAATGTTGGGTCGGCTTCCAGTCTAACGGGATGCAGCTGAATACCAGTATTTTACATGGAGCGACTGCCTATCAGACCTCAACAACCAAGTTACTGGGTAATACTCGTACGATACCCCTTGGTAAGACTGGTTGTCAGACTTTTTGGGCTTCTGACGACTCGGAACGACTGTCAAAGATCTACGAATGACAGCCGGGACCAACGGCTTAACGTGCTTTCCGAGGCACGAACCAACCGTGGCAAGCGGAAGTATTATACGAATGTATTATAAGTGCAATAAATAAATTGCGTTTTTTTTTTAAATCCCGAGATTTAATCAAATCAAAATCAAAAGTCATTTATTCAAACTAGGCTGAGAATCAACACTTTTTGAACGTCAAAATTACATAAGACAGTCCCCAAAACGCCCGCCCTTCACCACTTCTTAGTGCTTTAGCTGGGGAGAAGACGTGGTAATGTCCTTGGTTTTGTTTTGTTATAAGTAATTAACTTTGTTTATATATATTACTTCGATGGTCCTAGTTTATCATTTGTGACTTCGAGTTTCAGCTTCATATACAATCTTCATATATGTAAGTGGGCACATCCTTTATTACTGCAGGCCTTTATTTAGGTATAAAGTTCTGCTTACGTTTTTAGTTTTGTATTTTTATTTCTGCTTGAGTATAGTTTTCGATTATTATTATTATTATATTTTCTGGTATATTGGCGAGTGCTAGCTTACTTATAGCAAATAATTTAATTTAATGTTTTGTGTTTATTTATTTATTTATTAAAGAACACCAACAGCATATACATTCAACATTAGTTTAGCGTATTTAGGAGGTATTGCTGCTAATATATACACAAATTATAGGTGTACATAACATTTAAAGAAAAAAAAAAGACATTGGACAGAAGCTGCTTATAAACTAAAAGTAAAATTTAAAATTTCAGCAAAGTTATTTAATTTTAACAAAATCGAATTGAATTGTAGGTATACAACAAACAACAACAAATAAAACAAACATAAAACAAGTTAATGATAAAACACAATAATTCAGATACATAATTCTACTAACAAAAGTTATGTGACTACATGATAATGGTCAAGTATTTTTTTCCGAATACCACCCAAGGAGTCGTGAAATATGTCCAGTTTTGAATTTAAGTTTTTGTTAAGCATATTGTAATGGTTAATAGTTCTTATGAGCGGACCATGGGCACCGATATTGGTGCGACAGAATGGGGGACGAAATGTGTTAGTTAGGACAGCGTAATGTACCTAATTTATTATGCGCAGTGCTGTATAGATGCATTTTTTTTTTAACTGAACAGACAGCTGTGCTGCTGGGGTTTGTTGCGCCACTTCTTCTCCCCAGCTAAAGCACTAGGAAGTGGTGAAGGGCGGGCGTTTTCGGGGACTGTCTTATGTAATTTTGACATTCAAAAAGTGCTGTGTTACCTCCTTCTACAAAGTTTAGGTATTTACACTCTACCTATTCTGACACCTGTTAATTAGGCACAATAATATTTTCAGGTGGAGATTCAGATGCTGGATGTGGACAAGCTGACCTTCGAGCACCACTGCGGGGGCGCTGTTATCGCGGAGAGGCTGGTCTTGTCCGCCGCGCACTGCTTTGACAAAGTTTGTTGCCTTTTGTGAAGCCAATATATAATAATAATAATTTTTATTGTTCCAAAAAAATTTGGGTGTACCCCATAATAGCGAAGTTCATTACCACGATGTACCTATTATACAGGGTTATTTGTAAAATACCAGCAACCTCTTAAGGGGTCATTGTACTCATCATTATGAAAAACTTTTACTATGGGACCAAACCTAAAATCGCAAAAAAAAATCAGCTGTTCAGTACATTTTGACGAATTATGCGAACATAAATGTACTGAACAGCAGATTTTTTTTTTGCGATTTCTTGTTTGGTATCATAGAAAAAGTTGTTCATAATCATGAGTACAATGACCCCTTAAGATAGCTTGTTGATTGCTGGTGTTTTACAAATAACCCTGTATATTAATTTTACCTATTATATTATATTTTGGTCCAATTTATAATTAAATTGGCTTCCAATTTTTGTAAATTTATTGGTTATGTCCAACAATATAATATTTCCACTATCACCAGTATCAGCAACCCTCCTACATGACCTACATCGCAATAGTGTATTATTGACACTGCAATCATCGCAGTAAAGAACTTTCGCGACAGCGTACGTACATCGCAATAATGAACTTTCGCAACAACGAACGTCGCGATGGTGAACTTTCGCAGTAACGTACATCGCAATAATGAACTTTCGCGACAGCGTAGGGGAAGTACGTACAAAATGACATACACGGACAAAATGACACAGGCTTTATATTTCAAATTCTGGCACTTCTAGTCTGACATAGCCAACTATATCACGTTCCTCTACCGGCACATACAAACCTGCCAAAACGTGAACTCGCGCCTGTCTTTCGTTCGGGTGTCATGGCCGATGACATTGTTAGCTTACGAGTTTTTTTTTCTTGCAGGGAGTTTTTTTGTATTAATATTATATTTTTCATGGTTTTACCTTACGTGTACGTTTATTGCACCCCTTATGTACTTATTGTTGCATTTGAATAACTTTTCCGTAAATAATATTCATTTTGCATTTATTGTTAAATTTTGATTTTTTATAACGCTATATGGTCAAAATGATATACTCGTACATAGCTAAAGGACAAAATGACATAGTTGTGTATAGCTGCGTAATGCTCAGTTCGCAGTAATAAAATGGGCTGGCTTTTGGTGTCCAAAACATTTGGGTTGCCTTTGCCACAAGCAACTCTTAGGAGACATGCTTCGAATAGTAACAAAACTTTAGAGTCTAGTGGAAAGGATCTTGGAAAGTTACTTTTCCACATGTGATAGAAAATTAGTTTTTTCCCGGTCAAGACCTGGAGAAGACTGGTTGCGGTGTTTAAGTTGTGGGCATTGGGCCCACGCTTTTTGCGCGAAAGTTTCTAAATGAACCAACCGATTCATTTGCAGATTTGCCTAACTTTTGTCGTGTATGTCATTTAGTCCATAGCATATGGACAAAATGGATTTTCGTTGATCTCAGGTAAACTATTTTTCTTATTTTTTTCTAGTTTGTTTATCTTTTAAATACCTATTAGAATTCATAGATATAAAACCATAAATTACTGGTGTACAATATGAATGTGCTGTGATTTACTAATAAAGAGGCATGACCCAAAAACAAAACATTATGTCATTTTGTACGTATTTCCCATACGTCGTAATGGTAAACTTCTGCAGTAACGTACATCGCAATAATGAACTTTCGCAACAACGAACGTCGCGATGGTGAACTTTCGCAGTAACGTACATCGCAATAATGAACTTTCGCATCAACGAACGTCCCAATGGTGAACTTTCGCAGTAACGTACATCGCAATAATGAACTTTCGCAATAACGAACGTCGCTATGGTGAACTTTCGCAGTAACGTACATCGCGATAATGAACTTCGCAATTATGGGGTACCTATATCCAAAAAAGTTTTATAGAATGTTTTTCCACCAGTTATTGATAAGCAAAAACTATGCATTAATACAATACAGTACTTAACTTTAGTGCAAAAGATCACCTGTATCCTGTATCTACTAGTTAAAAAAAAAACTGTATTACTCCTGTAATACAGTTTTTTTTTACAGGGCTAAATCGATAATCCTAACTAATAAATAATAATAAAAGAAAAAAATGCGAAAGAGTTTGTTTGTTCATTACGCTTTCACGCTAAAACGGCTCAACTGATTTGGATGGGCACACGGATAGGACATAGGATACTTTTTATCCCGGTAGTATCTACGTTCCCGTGGGATAATTTCCATCCACGCGGGTGAAGCCGCAGGCCAAAGCTAGTTGTAAGAATAAGTAAAAGTCTAATAGAAGGGCCAAGAAATGCCAGTGGAATGGTGAATATGCGTATCTATTGCGTAAGGTAGTTTGAGATACTCTGTTTAATATTTTAGTGTGAGAAAAAGTGACATTTCATGGTTTTGGGCTTAAAATCATTCTCCTGCCCTTGTACCTAATTTATTTGGTGTCGGCGCAACATGTCTTTTCTTCCATACTTCTCTATTAGTCCTCATCTCGATAGTCACTCCCTTTCTGGCCATATCATCTTTCACACAGTCCATCCATCGTTTCTGTGGTCTTGGGCTTAAAAGTAACCCTTAATTACTATTTCACTTCGTTACAGGATCATCTCAACTGAAATTGTCTTGAAGTTTGGTCCCTATGATATTTTGAATAATACCTACTCAAAGATTTAGGTTCATGCGAATTTAAACCTAATCCAAAACGTAATGAAACTGAATTTTAGCCAAATATCAATTATTTGGCTAAAATTCAGTTTTATTATTTATATAAACCATAATAATATCGCAAAAATGTTGATTCTCCTCGCAATATTATCCTATAAATTTATTATTTATTTATTTATTTGGTTCACCAGTAATTGTAGCTATACGCTGGTACAAGCCAGTGAAACAGAAGCAACAAATCAGAAAAAAAAATGTCCTGATAGCAATTTTTCTTCTTCCAGCAACCTTTAAATCTGGAACACATTCGAATTGTGGTAGCAGAGCACCGTCTAAAGGTTCAAGATAAGCATGAGCATCGGTTCCTGGCTGAGAAGGTGGTCCGACATCCAGAGTTCAGGAAAAGCAAGTCATCTTTTTTTAAATAAGTCCTAATCATGAAATAAAACTCTTACCTCGTTATTAATGATCGAGGAGTAATGTTATGCCGAACTTAATCAAATGTATGCTAATTAGAATATTATTCTGGTTGTAATTTTACTCCGTGTTTATTTTATGGGGGTTAAGGATAATCATAGAGGATATACAGAGTGTTTGGAAGCTGGGTGTAAAGCCTGTTTGGAAGGATAGTTGACACGATTTAGAGTATTTTGAGCCATACATGTATGTCTTAGACGAAGTATGTCATTTTGAATCGTCCTTTAGGCGCACCCAAATTATAGCTGGCCCTTTGGCTCTAAGTCTTCAAATCTCAACGAATATTTAAAATGCCTACTCAAAAACCAGCTTCCAGCTTTTGTAATTTATCTTTTTTAATTAGAGGCTTTTGGCTAGTTATTACAAGCTTTTATTTAGTTTCACCTATCCCAGTGTCTGACTGTCTGTCTGTAATCTAATAGTTGAAGTTTTATTGGCCAAAGGAGATGTTCCAAAATGTATGGACCTTGGGCCAGCTACGTGTACACTATACATAAAAATAGGGAAATATATTTAAAACAGTTCTCTACTGTCCAATTACTTTAAAATTGAAATAAAACACTTGAAATTGCAACACACAACAAAAACCCGTCATGGGAGTAAGCTGTCATTTTGATTGATTAATAACGTTTGACATGACAAGAAGAGGACGAAAGTGACACTGTTGTGACAGCTGTTTACTGTCATTGTTTTTATGCATAGATTAATTAAATTGGTGAGACGCCATGTTGAAAGTCGATAAAAATAATAGATAAATATCAATTGCCTACCACAACAGTATACATTCTACGGATTTTTCTCTTTTTTTTGAGGAGTGTACATAGATCTGGCCCACTTTGAAACATCTATTTTATTTAATTATTTATTTTTTTGTGGCCATGGGAACTCAGTAATAAAACGACGCAACCCTATCGAGTTTGGGCTCATTTTATTTGTCTTGACAAGGACTCTGGTCCTAAATGATACACAGACTAATAAAAGCTTGTTTAAAAAAATGGTTAAATACTACACTTGTTACCTATACCACAGATTAATACAGATGGGACACTCCGCAAAATCATTTAAATAAAAAGCGACTCTTGCTACGACAAAATAAAGTGCAGTTCAGGGCGCACGGCGCTTAGTTGCCTCTCTTTCTAACGCGTAACTCTTATACCTTCTGACTGCGGCTTTCCTACTGAATTGGCCCAGTGAGATAGGCCCGCCGCGTACTTGTAGCTTCATAACTAAACTGCGGAGTGTCCCATCTGTATGAATCTGTGTGTATACTTACATGATTTATTGTTTATTTTATAATAAGTATCTTAATTGTGCTTATATATGTGTATTTCTTTCATACAATGATCCTTCTGTTATAATTCCAGATGGTCCCCACAGTAACGATATAGCAGTGATCCTGGTGTCCCGGTCCGGTAGTGGCGTGCAGTTCAACTCGCACGTGCGACCTATCTGCTTGCCTGATGATGGAGTCACGGCCGGCAAGTGGTGCGCGGTCAGCGGCTGGGGGTTCCAGGCAGGTACACACTGTTCCACACCAAATTATTTTGAATGAAGGTGCTGACGAAAAAAGAGGAGGGGGCGGCATTGCTGGTCGTGCGTGCATGATAAAATGGGACTGCTACCAAAAATCAAACTACCTAGCCGTTTCCCAACTATGTTGTGGTCAGCTTCCAGTCTAACCGGATGCAGCTGAATACCAGTATTTTACACAGAATGACTGCCATTAACCCAGTTGTAACGTCAATAAAATACGTGGGTCAACGACAGACTGATGTATTCACAGATGAAACTAATTACCTACCATAGATTATGCAATTATGAGTACCGACGCCACATCTCTCCTCATCAAGTCCACTGATCACAAAAGATACATCTTACAATTAACAATTTTGTATAACTACTTAACAACTTAGACAACTTATTGTGGCAAATCATTGACAGCTTGTCTAGCTCGGTTGTACGCACGCAGTGCGCGAGCTGACGAGCCCGGCGGTGGCGGTGATACAGAGGACGGAAAACGTTCGAGTCGAACCTGCGTCAACTTTGCCCCTTCCAGCGGCGTGTCTTTAGTATCACCATCACCGCTGGACGCGTCCTCAAACATCTCACCTTCGGCTTCGCTATCGACCCCTGGTTTGGCTGCCTCAGAGCCCGTAGTCTCGGCTACTGCCACGTCACTCACGCGTGATAATGAGTACCTATTTTTGCTACTTGCTGAAATAATTTGGTCGGCATGTCTGCGCCACTCAACCCCGTTACCTAAACTAACTTTATATGATACTGGACCTGTTTTTTTAATAACTGTGGCTTCGGTCCACTTGTCCCCCCTCGCCGTATAATCGCGAGCAATTACAGTATCACCAACGTGGAATTCCCTATCGGCCCCCGACGCGCGAATGACCTGACGCTCTTGCTTCGCGCGTACCGCTGCGGCTACGTCCGGCCGTAACGCATCAAGTCGGCTGCGTAAGCGCCGCCCTTGGAGTGCCACTGCTGGCGAGACCCCGGTCGTTGCGTGTTCACAATTCCGGTACTGGAAAAGAAATCTGCTTAGGGCAACGTTCACGTCCTCCCCTTCGTAGATCGCTCTCTTTATTGCCTTTTTTACGGTTTTAACTGCGTTCTCAGCCGCGCCATTCCCCTGGGGCCTATATGGTGCCGAAGTTGTATGTTTGATGCAATTACTGTCGCAATAACCTTTAAACTCTTGAGAAGAGAACGGCGGGCCGTTGTTAGTCACAAGCTGCGATGGTAAACCAAAACGTGCAAACGTACTTCTAAAAACTTAACTTCTAGAAGCTGCGTTTGTGCCGCGCATAGGCAGGGCTTCTATCCATTTAGAATGCGCGTCTACTATCACAAGGTATCGCACGCCCCCGCAGTCTGCGAAGTCAGCGTGTATGCGTTGCCACGGGTGCAGTGGGAACTCCCACGGATGCAGCTGCGCCCGCGGCGGCGCGTCCTGCACGGTGCGGCACGCAGCGCACGACCTACAGACTTCTTCGATATCCTGATCTAGACTAGCCCAGTAAATGTAGCTCCACGATAAAGTTTTCATTTTGTTCATACCTAGGTGACCCTCATGAACTTCATTTAATATTTTCTTTTGCAGAACGTGAGGGACCACTATCCTATATTTATAAATAACACATCCTTGATCTACTAGAAAATCATTTTTCCTTGCAAAAAATGGTTTTTCCGCGTCGCAGCTTGGGCTTCTCGGCCAACCGAATAGTACATATCCTTTAATTTTACTTAATAACGAATCGCACTCCGTCTCTTTTGCGATATCTTTAAAATAGATAGGCAGTGACTTTATAAGATTTAAATAATCTACCGTGTCAACGAAGCGACCCTCCCGAGGTAACGGTAATCGCGACAAGGCATCAGCCGGACCGTTGTCCACTGATCGTACATATTGTATGTCAAAATCATATGCAGCCAGGCGTGCTGCCCATCTTTGTAGACGACTGGCAGCCGTCTGTGGAATTCCCCCCTTGGCTCCAAAAATATGAGTCAGAGGCTGGTGATCAGTGCATAGCGTAAAACGCCTTCCAAATAGGAATTGGTGATGCTTCGTGACACCGAACAGAATAGCCAGCGCCTCTTTATCGAGCTGGCTGTAGTTGCGCTCGGGCGCACTAAGTGTGCGAGACACGCAGCTGACAGGCCTCGGCATGCTTCTCCGCTGCCTCTAGAGCCAGCGCAAGCTCCACTGCTTCTTTGTATTTTACTTCCTTTTCCGCGAAGATTCTCGATCGCATTACGTCACTTGCCAGTCCTGACACGAACTGATCTCGCAAATTTTCTTCAAGCGTCGAACATGCCTTGCACTTCCCGAAACTGCACGTAGACGCCAGGTGTTTCAATGCCTGCAGGTACTCGGTAAGGGACTCGCCCGCACGCTGTCGGCGCAACCTGAACACGTGGCGCTCGGCGATCTCCGATTGTTGCGGTTCTAAGTGTTCCGTCACCAATTTCACCAGTTCATCATATGTTTTGTTTTCTGGAAAACCAGGTGAACACAGATCGCACATAAGCGCATACGTTTCTTCCCCCACAACCGTTATTAACATAGGCACTTTCAATTCATCGTCGATTTTATTCAGCTGTACGTACTGATTTACTCGTCGAATATACGCCGGCCACTGTTTTGAGCTTAAATTAAACGGTTCAATTTTACCAATAGGCATTTCTACACCCGCGAAACCACAGAAATTAAACAGAAATTACAATTTGAAATCCCGTTCTCGTCGCCAATGTAACGTCAATAAAATACGTGGGTCAACGACAGACTGATGTATTCACAGATGAAACTAATTACCTACCATAGATTATGCAATTATGAGTACCGACGCCACACCAGTTACTAGGTTATACGATACCCCTTGGTAAATCTGGTTGTCAGACTTTCGGGCTTCTGACGACACGTAACTACTGTCAAAGATCCACGAATGACAGCCGGGACCAACGGCGAGGCACGGAGGAGTCTCGGTATGTAAAAGTAGTTCACCCATACATGGACCAACCCCGGCAAGCGTAGCTTAACCTGATAGTTCGACCCGTGCTGCTTTTATTACTTAGCCAAGAGCTCCTCACTGTGACTGCCACCAATACCCATGTTATGGCGAACCGATAATGTCAGGATTTATCTTGCGACAAATTTTTATAATTCCATGTTACACATGTTATATGAGGAAAACCTTCGTGGAAAAACTAAGGGGAATATCTTCTAAAATGTTATCTAAAGCGCTTAACATGAATATTGCTAACATTTCGTCGGTAGGCGCTAAAAAGAGATTTTAAACTATCGCTGCCGACAACGAGGCCGCACAAAGCAAATCCTTACCCAGTTAGCACAGCAATATACCTTTAAAAGCAATAGTAACAACAAGGTAATCTTCACCCACCAACCCCTCTTTTCTTTCCAGAGAACACCGAGAACTTCGCAACAACTCTGAGAGCAGCTGCAGTACCAGTGCTAGACCTCACCACATGCAGGAAGAGTCAAGTCCTAGGAGGAAGACAACAGGCGATATTAGACTCTATGATATGTGCAGGTTGGTCTGAAATAGATAGTGTTTTTAAGGGAAGAACACAGACGATTGTCTTTGATCAAGTTGAATCTTGGTCACTCAAAAAGAGGTCAATTGTAATTGTGGCAAAGCAAATGATTGCTATTAAAATCTTAAAAGGCTTTGTTCGTTAAGATTTTAAGGAAAAGAATGGAAATCTAGTCTAACTGTGTCTGTACCCAAAACTCTTCAAAGTGAGAGTGCCTCGGTGTTAGCCATATTTTCTTATCTAGATAGATAAGAAAATATTGCTAGTACCGAGGCCGTTAGGTTAGGTTAGGTTAGGTTACCAATAAGCATTCTCCATCACTGAATAAGTTAAAGTTGACGAAGTCTTTCAGTTCCTCAGAATAAGAACGCCAAAGTTGGTTATTTAACGCAAAAATCACGATCGAAATGTAATAAAGTAAAACCACCAATAAATTGAAAGGTTAGGCAAAAAGTAATAATTCGATATTTTCCCCAAGTATTTTTTTTTCTACTCTACACCTTGGTTTTTTATCTACCTTTGGCATGTTTTCGTATCAAAACGTGTTAGTAATAAAATGATAAAATATCAAGTTTGATTAAAAAAGTGATAAATTATTGATATTTTCCTTTTAGCTTCAAAAGTAATTCTTATTTTTCTTGAAAAAAGGAAACGTGTAATTTAACACTTTTTGTTCCTATCCTCCTCAATTATTCTTGCCACCACAGACTGTTAAAAGATTCCATATCTCCGCAGGTATCCTATCAGGCGGCGTGGACGCCTGTCGAGGGGACTCAGGCGGCCCCCTGGCTTGCATGGGCTCCAGCAGATGGCAGCTCCACGGCGTGGTTTCCTGGGGGTCAGGGTGTGCCCGTAGAGCCAGACCTGGGGTCTATACCAGGGTCGCTTCATATGTCGACTGGATTAGGAGGACCGCTGCTAGTTTGGGGCATAAGATTGGGTATTAGATAGAAGTGAGATTTTTTATGATGAGTCTTTCGTAAATTCTAATAGTACGTTTCCAGAAAAAGAACTTAAATGTTTTGTGGGAAATAGTAGTAAGTATTAAATTCAAATTATCTCGGTTCTTCAACATTTTGCATAAATAATAATATCCAAGTAGGTTATATGTTGATTAAAGTATGATTCGCGATCGTAATAAATATGTATATCCTAAATGTCAAGATTTCATGAAATAGTCATTTAATAGGATTACCTGTGCCCTGTTTATCAGAACGTACAAGTCTATTAATTTCGTTTTAAAAAAAAAAAAACTTCAGGGTTTGTAAAATTTAACTCTTTAGATTCTACTTGTAACTTCTAAAATCAAAAAGGTTCTTTTCCCGCCATTTTGTTTTTGTATGTTTTTTAATTGATAATTGCCAGGAGTAATGAGCCATTCCTTCAGAGGGTACGCAGAGTCGTCAAGGAAAACCCCTTGTGAAACAAGTCTCCAACCATTTCCAAATTCATATAACTGATTTTTTCTTAAAACTCTACTGTCATGGGTGCTTCTGCGCATTGGAAAAGCAAAACTTCCTGTCAGGTTCGCACACAACCAAACAGTTAGTCTACTTCATGTTGGTGTGGGCCATCTATTTCTATCAAAGTACCATCTAGACAGCCACAAATTAATGGCATTCCTTTAGACAAATGAAACTACTGTATTACTGTACTGTGCTTCGGCCATTTAACGTAGTCTTCAAACAATACGGTATTGATGCCTGCTTCAACACTATGGACTGCATTGCATACACTGCCTTTTGTTACACCGTGCATGACAGAAACAGCATGGTATACCTAGAGCTCAGTTTCCAAACCAATGTAGAGCAATTTTTATAATATTAATTTGGTTGGCAGGCCATTGTTTCTATATGAATTTCTTTCTAAATGGCTATCCAAAATTCCAAAATAATAACTAAATATTCCAATTTTTCACATTTCGTTCAGTTCATAGGTCATCTCCAATTATGACCGTAGTCAATTCTTCTTTAAGAAAAGCGAAGAAGAAATTCTAATATTTTCTTCACGCTTGAACTTGACCACATTTAAAAAGAGAAAATCGAATTTAAAAATTTTAAACTTCTAAGTCGGAATGGAGAGTCACCGGCCACTCTTAGGATTTGCCATAATTTTTAACAAATTGTAACCTACAAAGGATTTTTGATGAACAAAATCACGAATACAAGTGGAGAAACATACTCGTGAAATAAATAAAGACACTTGTAATCCATAATATACACGTGTAGTTTTGATAAACACATAATATTTGTAATAATTAAATTTTTTACAGAAAAATTGCTTGTAACACAAGGCTTGTAAGTTTTGATAAACAGGGCACTGGTCTTATAAAGTAGTATTGATGTTTTTAATGATTAAATAATTCTGTAAATACATACTTGTTAAGTTCGCGAATTATATTTTTATCATCACTTAACCTAACACTGACTTGCAAATTGCAAAAAAACGTAAAAAAAAAAAACATAATTGGATTGAGGACTTAAGCAATTCCTGTCGGTCTCGAACATTTGGGTTCTCTATTCAGATTCAGTAATATTATGTGGTCCATTCACTCAGCTTTATCTTCAAAGCATGTATTACAAACTAATGTAATAATACAATAGTTCGTTCTAAATGAAATGATTTGCTGAACTGCGGCAAAATCCATATCAAACAAAATCTTTCTAGTAGCTATTCAATTATAGCGCAGATACAGGGTTAGTGAGAATATGTCGGCAGTCCATTGAGGGGAAGTAGGAGAGGTCATTTGCAACCAAATGTCCCCTTATGAACCCATGCAAAATCACAATATCTTCATCAAAATATCCACTTGTCCAGGCTATTTTGATGAAGCTTCATTGATTTAATAATAACTAGCTGATCCAACAGACGTGGTCCTGTCCAAATTTTGTTTGAGAAAATTAATTTTCTTACTTTTTGTTTTTCGTGTATTTTTCCGATGTTTTAATAGTTATTCTGCTATTCGGGAGATAAATACAACAAATCAGAATCCATGAAAATCGGTCCAGTCGTTCTTGAGTTATAAGTGTTCGAACAAACCCGACTTTGTTTATATATATATAGATATAAAGATTCCATTGCATATTAATTAAATAGTAGACCAAGCCTTTTGCGTCACTTCCCTTGAAAAATAGGTACCTACTTACCTAATTCGCCAAGATTTTTCTGATCATTATAATAATATCTATCTATAGGTGTAACCACAACCTCTTAAGGGGTCATTATACTCATCATTATGAACAACTTTTACTATAGGACCCAACTTGAAATTGCGAAAAAAATATCAGCTGTTCCCTAAATATTTATGTTCGCATAACTCGTCAAAATATACCGAACAGCTGATTTATTTTTCGCGATTTCAGGTTTGGTCCCGTAGTAAAAGTGGTTTATAATGATGAGTACAATGACCCTTTAACAGGTTGTTGCATTATTTAAGTTACACCTTGTATATTTTAATTAAAGTTAATATTCGTCTGTATGTGTGACCGCGCTGTTCTTCTAAACTCCGCAAGGATTTTGTTGCGATTTTCACCATCATTCAGACTTTAAATGATGGTGAAAAAGAAAAGTTTCCCGAAAAAAATTCAAACTTGGAATCTGAACGTCCTTTTTCTATGGTATTTATGTATGAATTTAATATTAAAATTTGGACAGAGCAACGTATGTCTGGTCAGCTAGTATTATAAAAAAAATATAAATAAATCTCGATGGTTTGTCAAGCCGTAAAAAGCGTAACGAACCTGAGGCGGGTCGCTAGTAATTATAAGTAAAACTAATGATAGTTATATAAAGTTACCGTAATTTAAGTTTAACGCCAAAGTTTAGTGAGTTATCTTGTAATTATGTAATACTTATTTTAGTTCATAGGAAATTTTTAGGTTAATCTATTAAAAATAAATTATTGAGAGGATTTTTTGTTTATTATTACCCTTTATTTACATCTTATGTAGGTTTTACGTTCTATAGGGTTAAGCTATTCTTGCCGAGGTCAATCTGTGGATGCGTGACCATTTCTCAGATCATCGATTCGCTGACGGTAAACGAGAAACAATAGATGTTTTATTGTTTAGACGTTTCGCCCCTTTAATCAAAAAACGAAATAACTCAAAAATTACATATTTCGAGTTTTTAATGTAAACAGAATTCTTTTGGCATGGAGAATCGTTCAGTCCAACAGCCGACTCGATAACGATGAAAATGACAGAGATTTCTTTATTATTTTTTGGTAAATTAAAGTATACAATGTCAAACTTTTAATGCGTTTTCCCACAAAATAGAAATGTTGAGTTATTTCGGTTTTTGATTAAAGGGGCGGTTTATATGTCGATATCATTCGCTTGCGAAGCGTTAACGCCGTACGAATTTAAAATATCATTCTATTCCTATCAATAGTTTGAAGATGAATGAGACAGAATGATGTTTTAAATGGGTTTACCGCTAAATGTATTTAGTGATTGGTGCATGCAATAGGGATGATGCCTGGGTAAAAAAAAAGAAATTCTATTTAGTCCGTCAGTCAGATAATAAAAAAATATTAGACACGTATTTTTTGCTTTATCATATTAATAAAAAATGACTTAGATAACTCGCATTAAAGTTCGGGAGTGGGGGCTTGCTACGTCACTTCTACGTATAAAATCTACAAAGACGTGACGTCATGCCACATTTTAACTCAATGTATCGCCGTAATCTTTTGATTACGTAGCAAAAGAAAAAATACGTGTCCAATATATTTTAATAATCTACATGACGGACAAAAAAGCATTTTTTAGTCATCATCCCTATTGGACCTAAGGCCGTACACATACGTTTTTCTTGCCGTGAAAAATTACGGTTTATACGCCAAGCGTAGGCACGGTCGTTTTTTTATGTTTACATAGGACCAACTGTCCAGTAGGTCCAACTTCGAGAAAGAGGTGAATCATCGAATCCGAGTCGGCTGGGCAGCATTCGGGAAGCTACGTAATATCTTCTCGTCTCACAAACCGCTCGTGTGTGCACCAGTGCGTGTTACCAGAGATAACCTACGGCGGCGGCGCTGAAATGTGGTCGCTCACAATGGACCTTATTAGAAGTCTAAAAGTCATACAAAGTGCAATGGAGAGAGCTGTGCTTGGAGTTTCCCTACGTGATCAGATCGGAAATGAAGAGATCCGCAGGAGAACCAAGGTAACCGACACCTCCCACAAGGTGGACCGATGACCTTGTGAAGGTCGTGGAATCCGCTGGATGCGGGACCCACAGAACCGATCGAACTGGCGGTGCTAGGGGGAGGCCTATGTCCTAGGCATTATACTCGTACATACTTTTATCCTGCGCCTGATCTCTCTCCGGTCATGTCAGATTGTCGTCCCATCGGACTTTGAGAGTGAGGGTAGAGGGAGTGCTTACACTTGTGGGTGTTTCTCCATTTTTGCTAAAAACATCATTAGTGGCATATGATTTTTTTTTTCTGAAAACAATAAATTAAACACAGACTGTTTTGCTAAAAAAATATGATGGGATGAAATTAAAGGTGCATTATTCAATATATGCATATACCTCGCTACATATTTGCTAAAGACTAAAGACGTTTGTTGTGACAAAGTTTTAGGTTAAAGAAAAATATTGTTTTTTTACAAATTTATTTGATATTTTTTACTTATTCTATTTGGGCGTTTATTAGTTTAATATTATCGTCAAGTATTTTTTTCTATCCGTCGCTTGTATAAATTATTACACCAAGACTTTAAGTGGTGGTGTTTGGAAACGGAGGTGAATGACGATTTGCGTGACGTTTTGTTAGTTTTCTTTGTTTTCGACAGGTATATGCATATATTGAATAATGCGCCTTCAAGTTAATGCTATGAGAGCTATTTAGCAAATCAGCCTCAGTGTTAAATTGTTTCCAGAAAAAACATATGCCACCGGAAAGTGTTTTTCGCCAAAACGAAGACACACCCTTGTGCACTATAATATCTCCTGCTTGTCTACTTGGCTAGTCTACGTTGGAATCTTTTTAGGGTTCCGTACCTCAAAAGGATAAAACGGAACCCTTATAGGATCACTCGTGTGTCTATCTGTCTGTCCGTCTGTCACAGCCAATTTTCTCCGAATCTAATGGAGCAATTAAGTTGAAATTTCGTATGCTTATGAATTCCTGTGACCCAAACACGGACGTGTAATGTAAATAAACGAATTTTGAATATGGGGTTCACTTTTGAGGGAAATAAGAAAAAAAAAAGTTTTGCAAACTGTACCGTGTCACATATCAAATGAAATGGCTTACTGTGAGGATCTCAAATATATATATATATCTTTTATAATTTTAAAATAAATTGTTTTAAAGTTAAAAATAAACGAAAATTGACCAATCCCCATTATCTCCGAAACTATCGAGCCTAAAATTTTGAAAAAAAAAATACAGAAAATAGTTCTATACCTATAGATTACAGGAAAACTTATAAGAATTCGATGGTCTTAAAATAACATACTAAATCTTAACATGGTGCGTACAAACTTACATTTGCAGTTGGAATTGGGAGAACATGTTTTTCAACTACAATATTAAGTTTGTTCTCGGGATAAATTCATCCCAACTACGGAACCCTACACTGTGAGTACTCCGACACGCACTTGGGCGGTTTCTGTAACAACATTTTGATTTAAAAGAGTGTCCGTGGGGTTTCTTGTCCTTCTCCATAGGAACCCATTACGCTTTGGAGTGGGCTCACACTAATTGTCAAGGGGTCTGTCAGTCAGAAATCTGACTGATAGACCCCTTGACAATTAGTGTCTGTAATTGGTTTGAATTGAGGAGCTCGTGGCTAAGTAATAACAGCCGCACGGGTCGCTTGCCTTATATATCTTTACATACAGAGACTCCTCCGTGCCTCGGAAAGCACGTTAAGCCGTTGGTCCCGGCTGTCATTCGTGGATCTTTGACAGCCGTTACGGGTCGTCAGAAGCCCGAAAGTCTGACAAACAGTCTTACCAAGGGGTATCGCGTATTACCCAGTAGCTGGGTTGTGGATTTCAGATAGGTAGTCGCTCCATGTAAAGTACTGGTATTCAGCTGCATCCGGTTAGATTGGAAGCTGACCCCAAGATAGTTGGGAAAAGGCTAGGCAGATGATGATGAATTGGTTTGAATTGAAAGAAAGAAATAAATGAAAACTTTTTATTCACGAGAAAGTGACGCACACACATACACAATTGAAATAAATGTTCTGAAATTCAGTTCGAAATTAGCCGCCATTACCGAAATTCGGTCAGTAGAATAATTTAATATATCTTCTTATCCTCCCAGTCATAATATGCGCGTTTTATCTCACGATATTGTGAAATCCTCTGCTCCCAAAAAATATTGTTTATCAAATGTATGTAAGTACCTACTAACATATATTTGACCTAATGTTGCAGCAATAACTTGATAAGATAATATAAAATTAGCTAATATGAATTTGGCATTATAGTAACAATAATATTCCTAAAAATAATAATATCAGCTCGGCTGTCATTGTTCCGATTGTAGCAACGGTCAATGCCCTGATGGCCGAAAGCCTTGACCAACATCTCTCGAGGCTCTCGTTAGGCGGTTGGATCAAGGGCTTGATTCAGAAGACAGTAGTCCTTAAATTGATACGGCCCGCATCGTGAGGAGGTTCCTATCTCTGCAGCCCTAACCACCGGTAGCTTGGACCCTGCTCCCGACACCGGCGGACTACTAAAGGGTCCGCCAGATAACTTTTTTTTGTTGAAAATGCTATAAAAAAAAAACTACTGAATATTTTCTCAAATTTCTTTTTTTATTTGAAAGTACAATCCTTCCGGTTAATAATGAAAAATAATTTAATTCAAATGGCTGCCTCGGCTGGCCATGCAGTAGCCTACACGATCGGTCCAATTTTTAAGCACATTATCGATTGTGTGCAGCTGTATTTCACCAATGGCTTCACGAATATTGTCCTTTAAAGCATCAATTGTCTCTGGTTTGTCGGCGTAACACTTATCTTTGACGGCACCCCACAAATAATAGTCCAACGGTGTCAAATCGCAGCTCCGAGGTGGCCAAACGACATCAGCTCTGCGGCAGATAATGCGATCTTCAAAAACAGGGCGCAAAACATCGAGTGTAGCTTCGGCTGTGTGGCATGTAGCGCCGTCCTGTTGAAACCAAATGTTGCCAATATCCTCCTCTTCAATTTTTGTGAACAAAAATTCGTTCCACATGGCCCGATAACGATCGCCATTGACTGTAACGGCCACTCCTTGCTCATTTACGAAAAAAAATTGCCCAATTAAGTATGCCTCTGGACCAAAATCCGCACCAAACAGTGACTCGTTTTGGGTGCGTCGGCTTTTCAATGTATGCGTGCGGGTTTTCTGTGCCCCAAATGCGACAATTTTGCTTGTTTACATACCCGCCAAGATCAAAATGAGCTTCATCTGAAAAGATGATTTTTTTGGCAAAATCGGAATCTTCTGTAAGTCGATCGCAGGCCCACTTAGCGAAGCGAAAACGCATTGGATGGTCAGTTGGCTTCAACTCCTGAACCAATTGGACTTTGTATGGCGTCATACCAAGGTCTTTATACAAAATTCGTCTCAATGATGTCTCCGAAATGTTCAATTGTTGAGAACGACGGTGAATTGATGTTGATGGCGCTTCACGCACACTTTCTGTCACAGCAGCAATATTCTCGGGTGTACGCACTGTTTTTGACTTTTCACGCTTTGGTTTATCGATGAGGATGCCAGTTTCTTTCACTTTTTTCACGAGATAACGAACATACGGAGCTGACGGTGCTTCTCTTCTTCCAAAATCCGTACGAAATTTTCGCACACATTCTGCAACATTACCATGATTTTCAAAGTAATGTCGCAATATTTCCCAGCGTTGTTCAAGCGTATACACAACCATATTCGTTCAGCGGAAGGATAAAACTAATTAACTGGCAAATCAGACATGAGCTAAGTGTTACCATTCACGAAATAAGCACTAGGTGGAAAAAAAAAAGTTAGATGGCGGACCCGTTATTTTTTTAAATATTTATTAATGTTTATTTTTAATAAAAAAATAAATAAAATGTATATAATAATTATGAAGAAAAATAAACGACATAAAAATATTCCTAAAAAAAATTGTTAAAATTGTTAAATACAACACATATAACATAATAAAATAATAATAATAATAAATAACCTTTATTCTCAAAAATGCACGAACATTTCATTGAACAAGAAACAAAGAAAATGGCTTAATGATTAAGCCATTTTCTTTGTTTCTTGTTCAATGAAATGTTCGTGAATCACAGTAAAAAAGACCCTGACCTCTAAACTAGGTAAAAACCTGTATCTTAGAAGTCGGATAACATCACGCCTGTAATCCCTGAGGGGTTAGGCAGACGTGTACCTATAGTACACCCACATTTCGCCAGTTATGTCTAAGTCCTATGTTTTAGGGGGTGAGCCTATTGACATCGACCGAGCACAAATCCAGACTCTGAGCTACTACTGAGGAATTCCTGGAAACCCCAAAAGGGCTTCCGCAGACAGCGTCGCATCGCGCGTATCTGCGGGAGCCTAAGGCCTCGTTTAGGGAGACGTGGGGCGTCGCACATCGCGTTGGGCTGCGCGGCCCGCACTAAATTTACACGCGTTTGCTTGAAATGCAAGCGGAGCCCGCGGATAGCATCGCCGCGTCGCACGCGACGTTTCTCGCGGCGGCGCACGCAGCGTTGTAGCTAGCTATTCCTGCAGTTCTCCGTTCTCGTGTAGCATATCAATGTACTGTACCATTATTAGTCGACTAATTAGAAAATAATTATCTGTGTCACTGTCACCTCTCTATCTCTATAAATAACCTGGACGAGAGGAACTCCATCCTTTGTTCTACGATAGTCACTGAAGCATATACAGCTCCCCGAAATTGGGTGAGTACTGGTAGTGTCCTTAGGAGAATCTGTATATTGCTATAACTGTGTTTTATCTTGTGTTCATTCTACATTACTATTCTTATCTTGTAAACCACAGTGATGCTAGTTTCCTCTCCACTGACCATTTTCCTTGTCTTAGGGCTACGGACCTCGTCTGGTTAGGAAACTACGCACATCACAGAGACTTACCGGATCTTCCTCTGAGCTCACGGACGCACTCTTGCGTGTTTCCAAGGATCACAGCTTCGGCTAGACCACAGCTTGTCTAGACTACCGCCATAACCCACTACACCGTCTAGCTACCCTCCTGAACCCTCATCTCCACTTACTAACTGCACCGGCGGCCGCTGAGCTTCGCACCAGCAACTACGGCTGGCGGCCACATTACTGGCCCCAATACTCCGGCAGCCTACACGCCAGACGCTTGTCTGCAGCAGACACGACAAGTTTTCGTGCCTAGGTCTGACAAAATTCTTGTCTTGTACACATAATAAACTGTCCATAGTTAAACGAAAAGGATCCAACCACATTAGGTGTAATGTGGGTTGGATTCTTTTCGTTTTACTATGGACAAATGTTTCTGTCTGAGTATTCAGCTGGTAGCCGACCCCAACAAAGCGGCGTGTACTTTGCCCTACCTGTGAATCAAACCCAGGACCTCATTCTCAGCAGTAGCGCTTATGACCACTAGACCAAAGAGGCAGTCAGTCTTAACCTAATTTGGACCATGTTATGCAGAAAGCAGCCATGTTGGGAAAAGTACAAACAGAGTTAAAGCACTTTTCTGTCGATGGTTGCATCATGGATGTCTGGACAAGTCTACATTTGACGGCTCATATCTCCGTGATAAATAGAGATACCGACATGGCTGTTTTTGCAAAAAAATCTTGTAAGTATGTCGAAATTAGTATGACTGTGTTATTATAACTCATTTTTGGAAAAACGTGCCATATGGCTGATTTTTATCATAACTAGTGTAGCTGCTAGGTAGTGGCTGGTGGTGAGAAATTAAAGGAAATACGAAACTTGTTGGTAAAATAGACCACTAGGACGGAATGCGCGGGCGCGCATTTTTTTACGTATGTAGTGTTCGCGTGGTTCTTGGACACTGATCCTTCCATCTAATGCAATGGCAGCCGCAGCGGTAGGCGGGGTGAGCGCCTCGCGCTTCAACCAATGACAGCGCCTATATGCAGTCCGTTCTAGATGGTCTTCGATTTTATTTAAAAAATATTAAACTATCGTAATAAAAAACATACTTAAGGCTAGAAACATACATGGGTCCTTAAATACTAAAGTTAAAACTACTACCGTTTAAAAAGACGGGCGGACCGCGACACCATCGTCAACAACTAGGTCCAATTATAAATTGTTAAAGTCCCATTAAACAAGGGCGGGCCTATTGCCAGATCTACACTCCGGGTTGCTACAGGGAAATTCTAAATTGAAAAACTAGTTTCACTGCATGATCGCATGTGCCCAACCTAGGGCTGTTGGTGTTCCCGCCAGGGTTGCGGGTTGTTCGAAAGAGTTACCGTGGCCCTGGCACAGGCAACTGAAGGAACACGGGTGGGTTTTAGTCAGTAGAAGTCTGACACGCCCTCCCGCTCCACCCAGAGCGGGAGAAGTTATTTGATGATTTCCCATCCAAAAAAAAAAAAAAGGGCTGTTGGTGTTGTTGCCCTATAGCAAATCTGAGCAACCGGTGCACCGGGTGGCTGAAAAGTTTTGATATTGAGATTAATTACTAAAAGCGCAAAGATGACAATGACATGAAACTTTGTATTTCTACTAAAGAGGGTATTCGCAAATTAGTAATATGCAGCGCGAGACAATAATGACACTTGAAGGTACTTAGGCTCAAAACTTTTCAGCCACCCTGGTGAACTCCGATTGCGACCCAGTGGACGCGTAACTTTAAATGGCAAAATCTTGCACCTCTGCCTACACCTTTGATAAAAGTAGGTATGCGTAATTTTATTTTGTTACCTGTCATCTTAATTACTATTAATAAGTTATTAATTTACAGCAGAATCCGCTTGAAGGGAAGTGACAAACACGTCATATTAAGGGCCGGTTTTTTGATCAACCAATGGTTAAACGTAGTAACTAATGGTTGAATTTTGGCTAAATGTGTTTGCCAAAATGGCATTATTTACTATTTTTAACATGAATGAGTTAATATGAGTAAGTTCATGTTATTTCATTCATGTTTAACCTTTCACTTTTAACCAAAATTCAACCTTTAGTTATTATGTTTAACCATTGGTTGTGTTAACTACGGATCAAAAAACCGGTTTTAAGTGGACGCCATACAAAGCATAGTCTTAGAAAATAATAAACGACTTCTCCTATATTTTTTAGGTAGGTATTTAGTTTCCTGCAATAGAGAGAAAATCTACAAAGTGTTTGTGTCCATTAATAAAAAAAAAGAAAAATAAATATGAGCTGACACGAAACAAATAATTTATTATATATTTACTTTATGTATTATATTATTTTAATTATTGTGAATGTGAAGACTATGTAGGTCATTGCTTTTTTGTTTGTTATATTTTCTTTCTCTCAGTTATTTTTAATCATGGTCTGGCAGTTTGAGTAATCTATGCGGCCTACCCCAATGTCCTTTCTTTGGTATTGTTCGTCGAATCGTTGAGCTCCTTAAGTTCTGAGTATTACTGACAAATGCGTGCACTGACTGGACAGGTCCTCTCAATCTGTGTGGTTTTTTCCTCAAAAGACCATTTCAGACACCAATCTACATAGTCTTCACATGAAGTGACCAAGATTATGTCTGGACTTTATAAGAGACTGTGACCTCTGAGTTTGTTTCGGCCTTTCATCTCAGAGTAGTCAGATAGGAAACGCCGACCTCATCTAGTTTAAAAAAAAAACATGATTGACTTGTAAAAGCTACTTGTATAGTGTATTGTATAACTATACAATACACTATACAAGTAGCATAATTTTATTTTATTTATAAATAAACTTTACGATTAAAATTAATGATAAACTATAATTGTTTTGTAAAGGCAGTCCGGTTTTATAATTTTGTAATCTATTGTAATTGTATTAATGTTAGTAGCAGGAAAACAACATCGGGGTTGAGAAAATAACAAAATGTAAAAAAAATATATATACAGGATAACTTTTTAAGTAGTGCGCAAACTTTCACAGGTTATTCTACCCATGAATATAATACCCTGAAATCGCGAAAAAAAAAATCAGCTGTTCAGTACATTTATGTTGGCATAATTCGTCAAAATGTACTGAACAGCTGATTTTTTTTCGCGATTTCAGGGTTGGTCCCATAGTGAATGATGTTCATATTCATGGGTAAAATAACCTGTGAAAGTTTGCGCCCTACTTAAAATAATATTCAGTATAAAATATTTGGAAAAGGAAACAATGGACTTAAACACATTTTTAGATGGTCTTGCATACTTGTGCCATTTTAAACGATAACTGAACTCATATTAACCTTTTTTTTTCTCTCAAATGTTTCATTTGTTTGACTGTTAAATGAATAAAGACTTTTACACACATACTACACACACACACACACACATATGACATTTTTTTTTCAAATGCTGGATTTGGTTGCTTGAGACTTTTTACGGTGACTTTTTGAGGTTTTGGTTATTTGAGATGACATGGCTACGGCGTTATTTGTGGTAGCGTGGATTCGTTGTTAAGTGTTTCGACTAGGTGAATTAGAGGTTTGGTTATTCGGGATCGCATGGCTAAGGCGCCAAGTTTTTCGTGGTAGCGTACATTCGTTGTTAAGTTTTTCGTATTAGTAAACTTACGGTGGTGTGTTATTCTGTGTTACACTTTTCTAAGTCACGTAATACACCATATTTTTTAATTTTTTACATAAGAAATAGATCATTTTTGTCTGATTTTGTTCAGTTTTTCACTATAACCGGACATATTTTTTTTTAATAAGCGACATGTCATTATATTTGGACATTGTTATAAAGAATTTTATATAAAAACCAAAGAACAATGGCGAATTCTTATTTGAAATAAATTTGAACGTCTAAAAGTGACACTTATAGAAAAGAAATTCAATTTATTATCTATGTTCTTTCATGCTATCATAATTATCTAATTAAGGCCAAATAAAAAATTATGCTTAATGAAAAGTTTTTTGACTACTTCGTTCTAAAAGGTTAGGAAATTGTTGCTGTCAATTGACATGTTGTACAAATGTCAACGTCAAAAACGAACACGATTGCTCTGGTGAGGCGGCCATCTTGTAAAACGAGCAGGGAACTTCAGATTGCAGTAAGGTGCGCACGCAACTATGTCGTCGGTGGACGTTATATTTTAATCGCATCCCTCTTAATCTAAGCGATCTATAACTAGTAAGCGATCTACGACTAGTATTCAAAGTCTTAAAAAAATATTTATTGGTGGTTGACATTGACAACCATTGACAGTTTACAACTGATGCTTGTGCTCTGTATCTCTATGTAGTCTGTGGCTTGTCCTGTGTTGTTTAAAAGTTCAACACTGATTAACTATAATATTAATCTGACTTTTCTCTAACAAAAAATGTTGCACAAACTATCTGAGAAAATGACGCTGAGTTAAATAAGCTATTTTTCATTTCAAGACATAGTGATTTAATTTCAAATAAAACAATGTATGGTATGCTGCCATTGTTCTTTCGCACTGCAATGAAGTACTTCATTTTAAGCGGTTGGTCATTATAGGCGGATTTGTAATAAACGGATTCTACTGTACTACAAAGATCAATCTGCCTAACCTTATCCGAACTACAAGTATGTTGGGTTCGGCTTCCAGACCTCACCAAAATAATCCTAACTAATATTATATATGCGAAAGTAAATTTGTTTGTTTGTTTGTTACCTTTTCAAGCCTAAACCACAAAACCGATCATCCTGAAATTTTGCATATACGTTGTCACATGTTCAGAAACAGACATATGGTACAGACGCCAGCACATCAAGCTACTACAATCTGTCAGATTTCTTTAATAGATTTTCGACTTTATTGCTAAAGCATTAGGTTCAAGGTTGATTGGGAAAATCTGACAGTTTCGGGTAGGTTGACCTGCTGGCGTCTGTACCTTTAATCTCGAAAAAAGTACTTTTCCAGAGGAAAACAACAATAACGTTCTTATCATAATAGGTGGCACCACGTGTCTTTCGAATCATGATTGAATTATATTATAGAAACGTTGATAGTGTGTTAAGAGTTTTTTTTTTTTAATTATTTTATTTGTTTTAGTTTATTTTGTGAGTCTGGACTGAGTTTGTTTGTTTGTTACGCGTTCACGCTAAAACGCTTGAACGTTGAAACGTTGGTAGACAACATGTAACATTGGTAGACTATGACCTGGATTAGGACATAGGATGCAGTTGATCCTAGTAGTGCGTTCCCGAGGGATACTTTCCGACAACCACGCGATCGAAGCCGTGGGCAAAAGCTAGTCTGCTTATAATTATGTTATAATATGATAAAGATAATAATAAAAATAAAAGATAATAATATGTTCGATTAGTAGGTATTATTTAATAACCTACTCACAAATTAAACTAATTACGCTGGTTTTGCGGTCATTATAACACAAATATGTACGATAGCAAGCAGATTCAGTTATATCCATTGAACGTCACGCCAGTTATACCTCGAAGGGATAGGCAGAGGCGGACTGCAAATCCATATTTTGCAACATCGTTTGTTGTTTTTTTTTTAATTATTTGTGATGGGTTTGCTCTTGACTATAGTCTAGGTCAGAGGTGACAGAGACAAAGTCTACGATGCAGTGAGCTTACCCAGAAGAAGCCTGTTAACTCTAAATTTGAAGACATTGGAGTTGTAAGCGTTCGGGAACACAGACGCAGGTAATGAGATCCACTCTTTTGCCGTGCGCATTATGAAGGATGTTTGGAAGCGCTTACTGCGAATTGGTGGAATGGCAACTAGGTATGGATGGTAACTTGCAGTTCGTCTAGATGTTCGATGGTAGAAGGGGGCCGGTGGAATGAGGTTGTGGAGTTCCTGAGCACACTTACCGAAGTACAGTCTATAGAAGACAGACAAAAAGGCAACCTTGCGGCAATGCGCGAAGGTGTGAAGCTTGGCATCCACCAGTTTTACGTCGCCAATGAGCCTCTTAGCTCTGCGTTCCACCGACTCAAGCGCAGCAAGTTGGTATTTAGCTGAGCCATCCCAAAGGTGCAATATTTCATGCAGGATCGGACTTGCGCTTTAAAGAGGGTAAAAAGCTGTTGTTGTTATTGTATTGTCTCCAAATTCGTAATAAATCAATGTGTTGTGTTAATAAATCAATATGTTGGTGTTGGTGTAAACAGTCTCAACCTTTAAGGGGTCATTATACTCATAATTATTAACAACTTTACTATGGAAGCAAACTTGAAATCGCGAAAAAATATCAGCTGTTCAGTACATTTTGACGCACACGATAATACAGATTTTATCAACTCACACTTCAAGCAACAACATTACCAGACCAGCGGTCATTGAGCCAACATAAAAAGTCAATTAAATCTTTTTATGTCGTGTTTAGATATCGTGTATATAAATAAATAATATTTATTTGCTTACAATTATTAATTATTTCAAACAGTAACTAGACTATATGTACAAGCTAACACTATAAGATATATATATTATGTGCAAGTATATACAAATCATAAAAATAAAAAGGTGAAGAGCTTATAGGGCATCAAAAAATTAGTCCGCATCGCTGTCAATGGAAAAAGTGCCCAAAAGGCTGGCAGCATTGCCACGTTGGATGGCAATGTTGATTCTTTGGGCTAAAAATAGGCCAGCCCTCTGGTCCCGTGTAGAGTAGACCAACCGCTGGGCGATGTCCCGAAATACTTGATGAGCACTCGGACCCCAAGGCCCTAGAGTTTCAACCCCAAACGCTCAAACATATAGCTCCAATAAGGTTGCTATATTTGTGCCGTTTGAGGTTTTCTGCTCCTGCAGCAGCCGCCCCAGCACAACCCGCCGTGCTAAGAAGATGGAATGGCGCGAGAGTGTCGACACAGGTTGCATCCTACACCAAAGGCATTATGGTCATTCCATCAGGCCTCTTCCCATCGTCGCGTGCCAAGCCATTGGATTCTAAAACTGCTGGCACCCTGGTGGTGACAAGAGCCCGACGGATAATGTCGTTAATGCTGGCGTGCCGTGCCATCCGACCAGAGCTCTTGCTGCAGGATAGTCCATGGTGTCCGAGGCAGTCGACTCCTTCACCGCATTGACAGCGATGTGGAGCCCCACAAGGAGCACCCACACGCAAACATGTAGCGAGCCGGAATGTGGTGTCACTCAGCATAATGCCTATGTTGGGTGACGGTAGAGCCTGAAGCCAGAGACCCGACTCCCATTCACTCACAGCCAACAGGCGGGCACGCTCAGCAGTATTGGTGGACGTATTAATAAGTTTATTCCGTACTGCAGAGCGGCTCATCCCACTGTCTCTGGGAAGACGGGTTCTCGGGCTGAACCGCATCCGGGCAAGCCACTTTCCAGGCATTCACCGCGTCCGTCAAACACGGCACTTCAGAGTCAACCTGAGAAGGGGCTAAGATTCTTGTGGTTAACTTTTCGATGTTGTATATCGAGGACAGGAACGCCGGTTGGCTTACACTAGAAATTTTGCGGACGCCGAGCCCACCTAAACGAATGGGTAGTGTGGCAGCCACGCGCGATCGTCCAATTTCACATTTAAAATTGATGATAGGGTATTTCGAATAATATGATCGATTTGTTTAAAAGTTGTGGCTGCTTCCATAAAGAGGAAGAGCGGAGGAAATACATAAAATTAGGACCAAAACAGCAATATCTGATAAGGGTGAATGCCGAATGTAAATTAATTTTTGAAAGTCTATCCGAAATATCGTTAAAATGTTTAATTTTATCGTCGGCGAAAGGTGAAAAACTGTCTTCTAAAATTGGGGAACCTAGGAGGTGCAGTGAGCTTTTTTCCAAAACTTTGACATCTGGGGCTATTGAATTGAATTTCTGTATAGTTGATTATCTGTCGGTATTGTCACAAAGGTAAATTTCGCATTTGGAGTTGTTGAGGTCAAGGCCGATGGATTGGAACTGCTACTTTACGTATTGAAGATCTTTTAGAACGATGTGTTTATTTGCTTGGGGTGAATTATAACAAAATATTAATGGAAACACTCAACAATACTGCCCGACTAGGGAATCAAACCAAGGATCCTCACACTCAGCTGTCGAATGCTTATAAGAGAATGACTAAAATGAGCCGTTGGGGTAGACGTGTTCTTGAGTGACGACCGCGAATCGGAAAAATTTAGGTAGGACACCCTCACGCTAGGTGGAGCGATGATTTTCGCAGGGTGGCTGGTAGCAGCTGGAGCAGAGCAGCCAAGGATTGAGTGAAATGGTGATTGATTGGAAAGAAAAAAAAAGCTAAAGTATTTATTGAGACTCGCACAGGAAAATCACAAATTAAACTATTCAAAACACACTCTTAAAAAATATTTTTTTCCAAAAATAATAAAAACAACCGACTTCCAAAAAAAAAACACTTTAATTTCGGAAGTCAGTGTCTTTGAATCTGTATTTTAGTTTTTTGTCACCGACTTCCGAAATTAAAGTTATTTTTCAATTTGTAGTGTTTCTTTTGAAGACGGTTGTTTTTTTTGTAAAAAGTTTTTAGTTTTCGCTTTTTAGTGGATCAGTTTGTAATTTATTTAAGTTACAATAGCGTAATGTCAACTTTCCATCACCTTTTTCAAAATATTGCTATTCCCGGTCTAGGGAAGTTAATGGCTGAGGAGTTCTCCTAGTCACCATCAGTTTTATTTCACCTTAATTATGCATTATGACGAGTATAAATTATTTAATTAAAGTAATCCGATCGCAACCCGTGAAATACTTATTATTGAGTAGTTCCCATGGCCATCCTTGGTCTTCATCGACAGTTCCTCTTCATCAAATGGTACTTTCCGAGAGCAAATGCACAAGTTACTATAAAAATACCCAAATCTCTAAAGATTGGAAGGTTTCCCTCTATTTCCATTAGATTTCCTCATCAGATTCTGACTTGGTGACAATGGGACCACCTCGAAAACATACCCTTTTAAACAAAAAAATAATTTTGAAAGACTGAGAAATCGTACATTTTTTTTTTTATTTTTTATTTTTTTTTTTTTTTTTTTTTATTTGTGATGGGTTTGCTCTTGACTCTAGTCTAGGTCAGAGGTGACAGAGACAAAGTCGACGATGGAGTGAGCTTACCCAGAAGAAGCCTGTTCACTCTCACTTTGAAGAGATTAGGGTTGTATACGTTCGGAAACACAGACGCAGGTAGTGAGTTCCACTCTTTTGCTGTGCGCATTATAAAAGACATTTGGAAGCGCTTAGTGCGAATTGGTGGAATAGCAACCAGGTAGGGATGGTAACTGGCAGTGCGTCTAGATGTCCGGTGGTAGAAGGGGGCCGGTGGAATGAGGTCGTGGAGTTCTCGGGCACACTCTCCGAAGTACAATCTGTAGAAGACCGACAAGCAGGCAACCTTGCGGCGATGAGCCAAGCAATGAAGCTTGGCATCCACCAGTTTTACGTCGCCAATGAGCCTCTTAGCTCTGCGTTCCACCGAGTCAAGCGCGGCTAGTTGGTACTTAGCTGATCCATCCCAAAGGTGACTGCAATACTCCATGCAGGATCGGACTTGCACTTTGTAAAGGGTTAAAAGCTGTCCAGGCGTAAAGTATCGCTTCACCCTATTTAGGATGCCCAGTTTCTTGGCCGCAGTTTGGGCCTTGTACTCGATGGTGGCGCCGAAGTTGAGACCAGATGTCAACTCCATGCCTAGGAGCTCAAGTCGATCAGTTACAGGAACAGATGTACCCCGAAAAGTAGGAGTTTGGGCGAAACGACTCTTTTTAGCGGTAAAAAGACACGCCTGCGTTTTGGTGGCGTTAAAAGAGACCAGATTATCATCACCCCACCGGGAGACACGGCTTAAGGTCAAATCTGTCCGCTCTACCATGGCCTCTCTCAAGGAACGAACTTCAGCCCCGCTGGTTTTTGCGCTGGACAAGTATCTCTCTGAAACTGTACTGTCATCTGCGTACCCAACAATACCAGGCCGAAGCAGGTCATTGATGTGCAGCAGGAAAAGAGTTGCCGAGAGAACAGACCCCTGAGGAACTCCGGCATCAATAGCCATAAGGTCAGAAGAGCAGCCATCAACAACTACTCTATATTATATAGAATTGAGAACCTCCTCCTTATTTTGTAGTCGGTTTAAAAGAAAAGTAAAGTGAAAATAAAAGCAGAAAGTCCCGCACGAGGTCAAAAGGCTCCTATCTCAGCACGACGCTGCAACATTTAAAAATAAGTGTCGCAGCGCTGGTATTCTGATAGGGCACGCTGTGATGTCACGGACATATACAGAAAGAAAGGAAATGCCTATGTCCAACAGTGGACTGCTATATACTCAATATGATGATGAATGCTCGCCAATCACGCACCAGCATCCCCTGCCCAGCCTTTTCCCATTTATACTGGGGTCGGCTTCCAGTCCAACCGGCAGCTGGATACCAGTATTTTACTTGGAGTGACTGCCTATCTGACCTCCACAACCCAGTTACTGGATAACACGATACTCTTGATAAAACTGGCTGTCACTTTCAGGCTTATCACTGCCTGAATGTTGTACCTAATAAAAAAAAACTTATAGGTAAGTCAAATTACGTTCACAATTGAATTTGTCTAGGAGTCGGTCGGTCAGTCATAATCAGTGATCGGATAATCAGGCGCTAATATACCTAAACTTCACTTTTATTCCCACGAAAGAATAATACGGACATGCCTTTCAGAATCCCTTCTGCTCGTATAAAATACAATAAATTAGTCGATTCGATCACTAATCTGTTAGATAGATAAATCAATTCCTACTACTTGACCACATTGTGCACATTATCATTTTTTTATTGATATTCCATTTGTTTTGAATAAAATAAAGATACTAAGTCAAAATAAACACTGTTATAATTTCATTAAGTTTGTTATAGTTCGACAGGCCAGTTGGCGTGGTTGGTTAAGATACCACCTATCATGTCGCAGGTCGTGGGTTGGATTCCCATCTAGGACAAACATTTGTGTGCATGAACATGTCTGTTTGGCCTGAGTCTGGGTGTAATTATCTATATAAGTATTTATTTACAAACAAAAAAGGGTATGTAGTATATCAGTTATCTGGTTTCCATAGTACAAGCTCTGCTTAGTTTAGGGTCAGATGACCGTGTGTGAAATGTCCCAGGATATTATTATTATTAAAGTTGTTTTTACAAAATTGTTCAATCCCAGGAACCTGGGATTACTTATTTATTCAGAAAGGAATGTTCATATTATTCTTTCGTGGGAAGAAGTTTAGGTATATATGCGCCCGATTAACCGATCACTGGTCGTAATCCTACTAATCCTACTAACAGCGAAAGTTTGTGAGGATGGATGGATGTTTGTTAGTCTTTCACGCAAAAACTGCTGAACGTATTTTGATGAAATTTGGCACACAGATAGTTTGTAACCTGGATTGTCATATAGAATACTTTTTATCTCGATGTTCCTACGGGTTCGAGACTTACGCGGGTGAAACTGCGGGGAGCTGCTAGTAATAATATATAACAATGCCACCAGAATGCTATTGCGGCTCCCACGTCACTGCAACGCATCTGCCATGTTCATGGAGGCTCGAACAGACGGATTCGCAGCTATTCTGCGAAAAAAAGTCGCCTCCTTATTGAGCAGACTTCGTGCTAGCAGCAATGGCATTCTGACGGTTAAAGCGGATAAAGACTGCCCAATTCTAAGTCATCACATTAGTGTGCTAAAATGAATTAACAATGAAATTGATGTAATTATTATTTGAATAATGAATTAATAAATTTTCTTACCACTAACATAGTTATTAAGGGAGAAGCGTCAGGGTAATCCAATAAAATAATTATTTATTTTAAACAACAAGATCCATATGGGTAGTGAATAAGTACTTAAGGCGAAAGCGTCAGGGTAGCCCACGAAATTCAAATTTTCTTCCGTTTTTTGCAATTTACAAGTCAGTATTAGGTTGTACGTTGATTATAAAGTAATTCGCGGCCGTAACAAGTATGTATTTAAGTACACAATTTGAATAATTAAAGTCATCAATACAACTCTTTAAGATCAGGTAATCCTAATGAATGACTGTTTCAGGAAATCTTGACATTTGAGGATTATACTAACTTAAAGAGTTGTATTACTGATTCTAATGATTATAATTATGTAAATACATAATTGTTACGGCCGCGAATTACATTTTATTTTTAATCAACGTACAACCTAATACTGACTTGTAAATTGCAAAAAACGGAAGCAAATTTGAATTTAGTGATTAAGTACTTATTCACTAACCCATATGGACCTTGTTGTTTAAAATAAATAATTATTTGATTTGATTTAATTAAAAATGAAGCTAGTTGTCCATTCCAAAGCATAGTGGGATCGTATGGAGGAGAAAGGGCAAGAAACTCCATGGACACTCAGATCTCACTCACAACTCTTTTAAATCAAAATATTGATAATTAAAGTTAAGCAAACCCACTGCACACACCTATCGCTCGTCCGACCTCAATACAGCATTACGACAATGCCACCTCTGACTTCTGGTATCTTGGTATCTACCCACACGTTTCATATAGTTACTTCTGTAGAACTTGTACACGTGACGAGATAAAACCGGCCACGCGCAGTGAAGGGTTCCGTAGTTGGGATGAATTTATCCCTAGAACAAACTTAACATTGTAGTTGAAAAACATGTTCTACTATACATTCCAACTGCAAATGTAAGTTTGTACGTACAATATTGAGAGATTTACCATGAAATCTACTTTCAAACGAATTAGGGCTGGTTTTTTGATCCGTACTTAGCTCAACCAATAGTTCAAAATAGTAATTAATGGTTATCAAAAATCAAAATCAAAAGTCATTTATTCAAACTAGGCTGAGAATCAGCACTTTTTGAACGTCAAAATTACATAAGGCAGTCCCCGAAAACGCCCGCCCTTCACCACTTCCTAGTGCTTTAGCTGGGGAGAAGTGGCGCAACAAACTCCCCAGCAGGTTAAATTTGGTTCATATTGTACTATTAGTTACTATTTTTAACTATTAGTTGAGTTAACTTCGGATCAGGGACCGGCCCTAATAGAAAACTTGAAAATATCTTATCGCTATTGTTCCGCGACCTGCCGCAATGCAGACAACACTAGGTACATATCTGTCTAAATAAAATAGCCCTGTACGCACCGGGACTTACAGCTTAGTACGGTCGTTATTCCAAATGCGTACAGTGTGGCTACGTTAGAAACAATTGAACCTATGAGTTACCTAAGACCTTACTGACTCAACATCTCGCTTGAAAATGCATTCTTCCGGCCCACTTGTAATGTCAATAAAAATTTATAATAAACTACCCGAATTAATAAGAAATGAAAAAAAGATTACAATTTTTACAAATAAATTAAAAAAAAACTATTGCAAAGTAAATGCTACTACAGCTTAAATGAATATTTTAATGACAAATCTATACAGCTCGAAAATTAATATAAAATATAAACAATAACGATATGAAATATTGCATCATAATTCGATTCTAAATAGTATGTAATTAATGTTTAATTTAATGAAATGGATGGATAATTAATGTAAAATATTATAATGCATGAATGTTTAATGAAATTGTATAATTAGGATAAGTTAGTCTATAAGTCATTTTTGTCCTATATAATAATAATAATAATAATGTATTTTGCTGTGCCCTACAGGGTCCACAATTGTGTCAACAGTATTGTTCACCACCACCTATTCATGTACATTGTGGAATGCAATAAAGGAATTGAAATTGAAATTGAAATTGACTCTAAACCTAGCCCTATAGCAATTACCTAGCACCCTAGTTACCCTAACGCCCTAGCCTATCATACAAACCACACCAAGCGTAAGTTACGTTGGTTTTACGTACGGGAAGTCTGTCACAAGGAGACCTACGGTAACAGACGGAATTTGGGTAGGAATAGGGGTTTGTGTACGTCGTGCAATGTACACAGGAAATGGTTTTCTCACTGCCGATCCCACAGACTCATAGGACCGATGATGGCTAAAGGTGTCTTGGCCACAGTGAGAGGAGTTACGGGAGATGAATCAAACTCGACTTCAGCTTGATGACTGCTTTATTACAGTAGTTAACTTAGTTAACTTCTTTTTGACTGGCCTGTTGGTCTAGTGGTTAGTGGCCCTGACTGCTATGCCGGAGGTCGTGGGTTCGATACCACCCAGGACAAATGTTTGTGTGATGAGCATGATCATTTGTTCTGTGTCTGGGTGTAATTTATCTATATATGTATGTATTTAGAAAATATATAAGTATGTTTATCAGTTGTCTAGTACTCATAACACAAGCTCTGCTTAGCTTGAGGCTAGACGGCGTTGTGTTATAGTTGTGGAATATTATTATTATTATTAATTATATACAAATTTTGTGGTCAATACACATTGATACCTATTTACATACGTGTGTTGTGTGTACTGATGGGTAATGGAAAAATTTCGGAAGGAAAAGAAAAGAAAAAAAATATTTTTCCAATATTTTTCAAATATTTTTCCAATACTTTTCCGATATTTTTCCAAATCAAAAAGCTGACTGTGATTAAAGTAGAAAAAAATAAGACTTATGTATACTCTGACATCAACCAATGAACAATTATAGACTGCTTGAATACGAGACTTTTCAAATAAATAAATCATTAATTTTTTTGCTGTAGTTATTATACTAAGGTCTTTTGCCTGCTTTGCATGTGTGTCATTCATTACTTTTTTTGTAACGTGCGTTTTGTTTGTGCAGAATAAACATTTTGTCTTTCTTTTTTCTTTACTGAAAAATTATAAATATCTAATCTTTAACAATTTATAATTCTTGCTATAATGTTTTCTTATTGGAAATTATACGAGTATACATAAATCAGAAGAAATTACAATGTGTACTATAATTATCAATTACCTACCTAGTTCTTTTTGGCCGGGTAGACGTGAGCCGACGACGATGCGCAGAATGCACAATTGGGAAAATAGGTACCATGTGCAGATGGCGCAAGATGGCGGTTGCGCTCACTTCAACCCGCGGAGCAAATTGCGTAATACATCATTGGAATCAGTTTCTTTTTGACAGTTCAAAAACATTCACTGCGTTATTTACGTTGTCGATCAGATAATATTTCGAACATGCGAAGCAATGGATTAGCAATTTGCATCAAAATGATTCAGATTTGATTGATAGGTTGTATCGCAATTAGGGAGCTGGCCAAAAGGATTGGGGATTAATTGGTCTACTGTACTTAATCACGTCCAATCGGAGCATTAAACTGAACTGTTAGGTACTTGGTCCACATTCACATGTTTTCCTTTATAACCGTCTACAAGTTTTAAAAGATAGTAAGTTGCTCATGTACGATGGTAGTACATACATATTGCAATTATTCTTCTAACATTAAAAAGCAAAAATGATTTTCTTTTGTCAATATTTTCTTGTTTCTTGGCACAAAAATCAGGGCATTCATACCATTCATTTTAGAGGTATGATTAACCCTTTCGCGGACGGTACTCGATCACGTGGTATATGTAGAATGACACATCAATTCTTCATACAAAATGGTTAGACGTTTATTGACGTCGAGTCGTATTTTTTCGATACATTTGGCCAATAGCGGCGCTATCGTTATCTAACGTCAACGTTTATAGACGCTCAGTCATTGCCTGTACAGTAGGTCATTCTCATTGGTCTACAACGTTTATTGACGTCGAACGTCTGCAAACGTCGTGCCGTGTTTGTAGGATACTGTAATATATAATATGCACACAACGTCTACAAACGTCCAACGTACGGAAACGTTCTGTCATATTTTATTGGTTTTATATGTTATTTAGAATTACGACGTTAAGAAACGTCAGACACATATTTACGTCGTGCCACATTCAGTGTTATATGTCTAAGGTTATATGTCACAACGTTCATAAACGTCCACCGTATGAAAACGTTCTGTCATATTCAATAATGTTTATTTATATATCTGTGTTACAACGTTAATGTACGTCGAACGTTAGCATACGTTGTTTTCCATAACGTAGTATATTTTGTTACTAATTAAACACAACGTGTGAATACGATAACGTATACTAACGTTGTGTTCCTATAGCATTTTGTATTTTCTAAAAGATTTAACCAACCTAATTAAATATTTTTACTAGACAATAAAACACATGGAGATAGTTGATATGTGCATTATTCATTTATTTTAGAAGTAATACAACAACAGTTAATCAGTCTTAGGTATTATTGAGATCGAATAAAGTCTTTAATTGTTTGTAATTATTATTATAATCAAACGTTTAACTATAATCACAGTTTTCAGAGGTTTTAACATTTCCGTAGTAAAACTTAACAGCGAGATCAATGATAAGTTTTTCACTACAGGACTAATAAAATTTTAGCACAATAAAACTAAACAAAATACTTGCAACTTCTGAGTTACAAATAAAAAAACATAAAAGAGTATGTATACCTACTACTATAAAATATTCAATATGGCATTTAAAAATGTAGGTAAACAGACTTGCTTGAAATTGAAATCTACATGGATTTTAAAGTTCAAAATCTTTCTCACTGTGACATCAATATTGTGATCCAGACGTACAACATACAACTTTTTAAATGCCAGAATGAACAAAAATAACTAAATTTTATACTTCCACAAAAAAAAAAAACAATAACAAAAAAACGAAATGAATCATTGTAAGTATAAGTTTCAATTCAACATATTGAGTAAGTGTTTTCGTTAACATTAATAGAATATTCTGAAAAACATAGCTGATCCAGTACTTACTGGCAGTCAATTAATTAGTTGTTCAATTGGCTATGCCACTCATCAAAACACAGGGCGCAGAGCGCTGGTTTATCGTCACATCCCTTGCATCGCAATCCAGTTTCCCTTCTTTGAATATTCTTTTTGCACATTTTACATTTTAGATAGTTAGACTTTTTCTTTGATCCAAGTGGTACAGGAATTTTTTCAGGCCAGTGATCGCCATTTGAAGAATCAGCTGGTGCAACCACTGGGTTTTGCTCGTTGGACCCCTTTCGATTGCTGTATTTAGAGTGCCTTATCAGGTGCTTGAGATCAGCAACGGGTTCAATTTAAAGTTCAATTTAAAGAAAGTAATAAATTCGTAAGATTTGTCGTTATTCTTGCAGTATTTTTTAAATAGAAAAAAGCTGTTCCAATCGGCGATATCTAGAAGGTGGAAAAACTCCTTTTTGTACCACCTTATAGTCTTTCGAGGTGATGAATAATACGAGACCATTTGGTCAACACGATCAACTCCAGACATGAATTTGTTGTATTGAACCACTTCTCGTGGTTTAGTTTTAGGCTGTCCACGTCTGTTAGTTATTTCAACCAACTCAGGATGACATTCAGTGGTGATCATGGTCACGGGTCGTTTGTCCACCCATTTCGAAACGTAAATCCGATTTCTTTTTGCCCAAACATGATTTCCTTTTTTGAGTTTCTTGGACAGTAAACGTTTTGGGTTGCCTTTTCTATTCACTCGTAATGTTCCCGTTGAATGTGTCTTGAGATCTAGAAGTTTTTGGGATAATTCTATGGAATTGTAGTAGTTATCCATGTAAAGTGAATGACCTTTTAAAATGTATGGTCTCATAAGTCTCAAGACGGTCTTTAATACTTTCTTCCCCTTTTCTGTGGTGTCAGCTACTTTACCAGAATACATTAACATATTTAGGACATAAGCGCTCGATGTTGTCAGTTCATAAAACTTTATGCCATATCTAGCTCGCTTTGATTTTATGTACTGTTTACATGTCAAACGACCTTTGAATAACAGTAAAGATTCATCCAAACTCAATTCTTTTTCTGGTTTATAACATAATCGGAAGTTTCTTGTTACAAAATCCATAAAAGCACTTACTTTTTCTAGTCCTTTCGCGTCTGGAGAAGCAACGTTTAAACATCTTAGTATCTGTTCATATCGACGTCCAGATAGAACCGACACAAAAATCGGATGGTAATATAATGGATCTGACATTGTAAACAGTTTACGTTTTTGTGGAGTAGCAACATGACCGCTTAGTAAACACAATCCCAAAAATTTTAGTAACTCTTCTCGGTCAACTTCTTTGTATATGTAAGAGCGACTGTTTCTAGTCTTAGGCCTATTTCTTTTACATAAATCGAGTCCATAGGCGTTGGTGCATTCCATTATGTAATCAACAATTTCAGGCGGGAATACTCGATTAAAAATATCAACTACTGTTGTAGTTTCATCAACAGGAAACCGGATACCTACTGAATTATCATCGAAATTGAAATCAGGTATGGGAGAGATGGTAGCGCTCCATTCTCCATCGATAGTAGAAGCGCCTCTTACACGAGAAGGTAACTCAGGTTCTTCTCTTGGGCTATCTTGAGGTGAACGGTTCGTAGACGGTAACGCAAGATCATTTTGTCCAGGACGAGTATCAGTTTGATACCTTTGGTCCATTTGCGATGACGGCCGAAAAAAAGCTGGCTCAGAATGATATCTTGACGAATGGCACACAGAAGGCGTCTCGGGTACCTCTACATGATCAACTTGAAGCGAACTGTAAACAGGAGTTATTGCAGAACCATCTCCTGATAAATGGGACACAGTAGGTGTTTCAGGTACCTCTAAATGGCTAACCTGAAGCGAATGGCACGGAGAAGGGGTCTCGGGAACAAGTACTTGGCCTGCATGAGGTGAATGCTGAATAGGAGCAGAATCATCTTTTGAAGAACGACTTTTTGAAGGAGACTTAAGCCTTGGTCTTTGCTGAACTTCCGGCAAAACATTATCGAAAGATGATGTTTCATATGTTTGGTTATCTAGACGTAAACAGCATGCTGATGTTGACTCAGGTTGATCTTGAGTTAAACGATTATCGGACGGTGACTTAGGCTCACTTGCATGGCTTACATGGCTACTAGGTGAATGATGCGTAGATGGTAACTCTGGAGTGCTTTTAGATAAATGGTGTAAAGACGGCGATTTGGGTTCATTTCTATGGGGAGATAAACGGCGAACAGAATCTAAATCATGGTCGTCTTGAGGTGAACGGTGAACAGGACCTAAATCAGGATCAGCTTGAAGTAACTGGTGCACAGGCGGCAACTTCGGTTCATCCTCATGGGCACCTTGAGGTGAACAGCGACGAGGACGTAACTCAGGATTATTTTGAGATAAACGGCGCATAGATCGTGATGCAGATTCGTCCTTGTAGTCGTTTTGAAGTAAATTTGTTACAGTATCATTAGATTGCCTTTTCAGTCGTTTAGCTAACGGAAATATTTCCGAGTCTGATGAATTCGCAATTTCATAATCAGATTCATCATGTTGTTCGTTAGTACCCACATTATTCTCTGTCTCAGATAAATTGGATAGAGAGCCTTGGCAACTAGAATGCGAGTCTTTATCATTGCTGTCGTCAAGATCTTCTGAGGCCTCTGAATCCGATTCTGAGCTCTGACTATCAGTACCACTTGAAACAGATCGGAAACTGGAACCATTATTAGTATTTTTAGGTAGTACCTGCTTAGTATGAAGCGATTTTGATGGTGAGTTGATATTATTACCACGGCGTGCATGGGGTTGACTTTTTCGGGTCTTTTTTCTTATCAGGGCACCACCAACTCGTGATCTTTTTATTGGTAATACGAAAGACTCACTAAGGTTGCTGTCACTATAGGAATCTTCTTCACTGGGTTCATAATTATTATCCGAACCGTACTCTCCGTCGTCTTCAAACGGGTCCCGAGCTGTTTCATCTGATGACCGATGTTCAAATATTTTCATAGATTTTTTTTTGCGTTTATCCATCTAAACAAGCAAGAAACACATTGATTAGATCCCTAGATAATGTACATTATCTTTCTGCTAGATAAACATCTAGTTACAACGTAATTTAGGTAGGTACCTGCGTAAAAAAATCAAAGGACTAGGTACTAACTAGGTACTGACATTCTGTTATTACTCATTTAAAAGTCCGTTTAAAAAATGAATTATAGCAAAATATAACTCTCTAAGGATAGTTTATCTGTTTTTTACATAACGTATAATAAATAAACAGTCATAATACTTACATTTTATGCAAAATCACTCTCAAAAACAACAGTAAAAGCAGCCGGTTCTCGGAGGCGCGCGCGCGCGTACCCCTAGGTTGACACTAGGTGACTGAGGCAACGGGAATGTAGGGACGCGGGGGCGTATCATGGCGTCGTGCGTATTCTACGTACCACTAGCGCACGAGCAGGATGTCTTCTTTTTGAAGCACCATAAATCATAATGTAATGTGACAGAACAATTTTGAAATTTTCATGCGTTGTGGCGGAAAGACGTAGCTAGTACAATTTTGTATTGCGAGTCAACGTGAGTAAACGGTCTGCTTAAAACAAGTAAATTAAAATAGACGTGGTAGTACGTTATGTCACCACTCGTATCTGTCTTGGAACGTATATACACGCCACCGCCCATGAAAGGGTTAATTTCGCTTGTATTGCGCTGTTCTTCTACAGCTGACTTAATTTTGGCGGGTTCTTTTGGCGGGTGGTTAATTTTCGGGTTTGTATAACTAGATCGGTTTTTCTCTGAAACTTGTTGGTGATATAAAACCCACCAACTGAAGATTGTTTGTTTGTGTAGATGCAGTAGAAAATATTGATCATGATACTTTTCGCCAGTGATGATTCGGATTCTTCAACAGAATACCTAGATGTGTTAATGTAATAAAAGCCTTTGAATGTAAATAAAACCCTTTAAACTCTGTGTTATTTTACTTCCTGAAGTCAAAATTTTACAGTAAACAATACTTTTAAAACCGAAAAATTTCCAACTTTTGAAAAATTTTCGAAGGGGTAAAGCCTGCCCTTTGAAATGTTGTTTTCGAAAATTCATGTATACGATCTTTATCATTTAAGTATAAAAATAAGTATTCGGGCCATTTTTAAGTTTATAGAACAAAGGAATAAGATTTTTGAAATAAACTGTATCCCCACGTTTCACCCTCACAAGGGTGGAATTTTGAAAAATCGTTTAAGCTGTTTCCAAAACTTGTGTTAATGATTATTTATACAAAAAACAGTGGCAGCTTCCCATACATTTTTTTATTTGAAATTAAATCACTACGTCTTGAAATGAAAAATACCTTATTTAACTCAGCGTCATCTTCTAAACTAGTTTGTGCAACATTTTTTGTTAGAGAAGGGTCAGATTAATAGATATTCAGTGTTGCAATTTTAAACAACGGTTAAGAGTTGTAAACTGTCAACGGTTGTCAATGTCAACCACCAATAAATATTTTTTAAGACTTTGAATACTAGTCTTTTTAGTTCAGAATTGCCATAACATTTGATATTTTCCTACTTGCTGCAATACTTTTATCTAAGGAAGAACACAATAAACTCAAATATACAACAAAATAAATGTATTATTTATTGGTCTTTCGACTTTCATTTAATGTGTTCTCCATGTTCAGGTAGGCGTGAATTATCGGGTAGGAAGGCAGTTTGTCAATAAAATAACACATATCACAATCACTCCACTTTTAGTTCTCCACAATTCAATCAAACACTTCGCAAAATAATTATAGATCGCTTAGATTAAGAGGGATGCGATTAAAATAAAACGTCCACCGACCAGGAGTTCCATGCTCGTTTTACAAGATGGCCGCCTCACCAGTTCTCGATGTTCGTTTTTGAGGTTGACATTTGTACAACAAGTCAATTAAGTCTAGAGAAGCGGAGGCGCCGACCATGTTCAGGTAGGCGTGGATTATCGGGTAGAAAGGCAGTATTTCAAAAAATAACACCTATCACAATCACTCCACTTCTGATTCTCGATAATCCAATCAAACACTTCACAAAATAATAATAGATCGCTTAGATTAAGAGGGATGCGATTAAAATATAACGTCCACCGACCACATGGTTGCGTGCGCACCTTATCAAAATCCGAAGTTACCTGCTCATTTTACAAGATGGCTGCCTTACCAGAGTGCTCGGTGTTCGTTTTTGACGTTGCCATTTCTACAACATGTCAATTGACAGTCTAGAAAAGCGGAGGCGCCGACATATTATTTACTCCATGTAAATAAAATAACAAACTAAAAATGATAACAACACCACGACAATTATGCTGTACCTACTATTTAGGAAAATAAACATAAAATGGCAATTTTAGTATTGCCAATCCAACCAACAATTTCCTAACCTGTTAGAAGGAAGTAGTCAAAAAACTTTTCAATGAATATATTTTTTTTATTTGGCCTTAATTAGATAATATGATAGCATAAAAGAACATAGATAATTAATTGAATTTATTTTGTATAAGTGTCACTTTTAGACATTCGAATAACAATTCACCATTGTTCTTTTCGAGTTAATCAAGCCACGCAGTAAAATCCTCCCCTGCAAAATTGACTGCCCATTTTCACCCCGTAAGGGGTATATTTCGAAAAACTCTGATGAAAGTATTCTTTATTTTTAGTCTTATGTATAAATAGTGAGTTTAGAGTTAATCGGTCAGCGCGTTAAAATTCTTCAATACAAACTTTGACACACAAAACTCCCCTTTAGGGGGGGGGGGGGGGGGTAGTTTAGAAAAACAAAAATGAAAAAGTTCATAATTAACATAAATATGTATTCGTGCCAAGTTTCAAGTTTATTAACTTAAGATTTTTCATACAAACTAAAGCCCCCCTTTTCACCCCCTATAAGATTGAATTTCCAATAGCCCCTTCTTAGTGCTCCCTTAAATTATAAAAGGAAGTCGTGTGCCAAATTTCACGTCCTAGACCGTAGTAGTTCCGGCTGTGCGTTGATTTGTCAGTCGCTAGTCGGTCAGTCATTTTATTCAATCAATCAGTCAGTCATTCATTCAGTCAGTCAGTAAATATGTTCAGTATAAATAAAACCCATTAATTCATATGTTATTTTAATTCCTGTAGTCAACATTTTACAGTAAACAATATTTTTCCAATATTTTTCCGTATCGTTATTTTTCGGAAAAATAAACGGAAAAATTTCCAAGCTTTGAAAAATTTCCGAAAATTACCCATCACTAGTTGTGTGTGCATCGTGCCGATGAAGCGAAGATCTCAGCAGGTCACTTCTTAGTGCTGACGATGTGCCGGTGTTGCCGGCGGAACGAATGTAGAGATTGTGAAGTGTCGATACGCGGCGCGATTTTTGGAGGCAATTACCTACATTTCATACAATTATTTACATAAATATTGTTTCGGGCGATAACGTTTGTACTCCCCTAAACCTTTACGAAATGAGACAATTTTGGTCTCGTTACATTCAGTACACTTTAATCTAGGTCTGTACGTTTTTCGTTTTTAGTAATTCAATTTAATTTAATTTAATAAAAATAAAAGTGCTCGAGGATGTTTTTATGTCAAAAATATAGATATTTAGATGCTAATAACTTATATCGTATGCAATATTTCTTTATAATAAAAACGTACGGACCTAGTTTTTCATTATACCTAAAACATTTCCAAAAATTATGAAAATTAGACTATGTTTACGGGGAGAAAAACGTTATCTCTTTTTGTATGAAAATTTACAGCTTCACAATCCTCTGACGCTGTAATAATGCTGCTGGCTTGTGTGACTACTGTTCACGGTTGAACAAGCCCTAAGCCATGCATAATATTGATAATTTTACCCTAAAAAAGGGAGAAATTCCTAAAAGTGGAAACACTGGTTGATATTGCCATGCCATTGCAAAATCCGAATACAGTGGGCGCACCCTATCGGCATTTTGTAAATGCGGACCGACCCAGTAACTTCAGGCCGATATCTATAAACGTCACTTAGGCCTGCATTCCTCCTGCGCTGATGTCGGTCGCGTACCATACATTGTTCTATAAAGCACCACATTGCGGTGCTGACGTCAGCGGCGCGTACGCAGCTAGTTTGCTACGCGCCGCGTATCGCGCGCATCGGTCTCGCTCGTCAGGGCCGTGTACGTCGGTCGACTGGCGAGCATGGAATTGTGCGAGCGCCTTCAGTCTGTTATCGATGATAAGCTGAATGCCACGCGTGCGTGGACAAACAGCCATGTTCATGCACACAATTGTTTGTCCTGGATGGGATTCGAACCCAGGACCTGCGGCATGATAGGTGGTATCTTAACCAACCACGCCAACTGGCCTGTCTTGCACTTGTAGTTTGACAATTGAGCGACAGTGACAGGAAGAAGGGCGGACACATGTACTTACAAAACTATGCAAGTAGCTGGCATGCCATTGTGACATTCACCAATCAGAAGTAGTTATGGCACACTACATGCAAGCTCCTTGCATACTTTTGTGCAAGTTATAGCTATGTGTATTCTCGCCCTATTACACAGTGTGTCCACCGCCTCTCCATCAACGGGATGACAACGAGAAACGAGATTATTCGAACCAAACGTGACATCCGGTGGTGTACGGTGGACACGCGGCCATTTTAAAAGTATGTAGGTATGGCTACTTCGGCGCCGTCATCTCTTTCTCGTTGACGATGTCGGTGGATAAACGGCCATATACACATAATTTGAAAAACCAAAATCAAAAGTTTAAAGGTAAGCAAAAAACTAGGCTGAGAATCAGCACTTTTTGAACGTCAAAATTACATAAGACATTCCCCCCTAAAACTGCTGCCCTTCACCACTTCCTAGTGCTTTAGCTGAGGAGAAGAAGTGGCGCAACAAACTGTCCAGCAGCACAGCTGTCTGTTCAGTTAAAAAAAATGAATCTATATAACACTGCGCATAATAATTTAGGTACATTACGCAACACAAAACATTAAATTAAATTATTTGCTATAAGTAAGTTAGCACACGCCGATATACCAAAAAAAAATCGAAAACTATACTCAAGCAGAAACAAAATACAAAACTAAAAACGTAAGCAGAACTTTATACCTAAATAAAAGCCTCCAGTAATAAAGGGCGTGCCCACTTACATGACGCCGTACATGACTTTCCAAATACAATTAATGCTGTGTATTCTCTCCCTAACGCTTAGCCAAAGTATTAATGTAGATCTCGGCCTAAGTATCAATGTAGGTTGCTTATTTTGTTAGGTATTAAGATAAATTATCTAGCAAACTGGGTTCCAAAATATCGCAGTTTTTTGGCGCAGCCAAATACGAGTATATTTTCTTTGTCTTTCTTAATCTACAAGCTGTATGTGAACACTATGTGGGTCATTTTTTTGACGTGAAAACCTCTTTTCGCTCGGTGGTAAGTTCAATATTTCTGACCGACAAAAACATGTAAGATTTCAACCGCTAATAACTATGAGACTTTTAATGCTAGAGTAATGATTGTACATTCATAAGATAGGTCATATTTATAACAATTTTAAGGCCGGATATAATTTACCTATGACGTCACACTGCGAGCGCAGGCGCATGGCGCGACCATCTACTTTTCACGATGTATCGAAATATCAATTCGTGTAGCGCAAAAACGTGTAGCTAGATAAGTTTTTCTGGTGTCTTTGTCAAGAGTTGACAAAGTACTACCTGGAACTAAAAAGAAACAACAGAAATATTGGCCAATTAATGAATTAAGTAGACAATAGCAAAATAATGCCAGATGTCGTCTCATATCGGCCGTAAATCAGAAATGAAAAAAAAAATCCGTATCGAAGAAAGCTTGCATCAAAAGGAATGCAATGAGCCTAAAATGTCTACTGTCGAGCAAATATAATAGCTACGGCAGAGTCAGAAACCGTAAGAAAATCTGTTGCAAAGAGCATAAACGTTTAAGATGGCCGTAAATCTGCTCAGAACTGAAAAACATTATAATCGGTGAAAGCTTACTTAGTCTAGTGTCGAGCAAATACAATGGCTACGGCAGTATCGGAAACCGTAGTAAAATTTCAATCAGTTTTCACGAAAACAAACGGCGCGTTTTCTTTCTCACTTAGGGCCTGTGCACACTACGTTTTTTATACGCGCCGTCGACGCGCGTTTTCGAAACGCGCGTCGACGGCGCGCTTTTATCCTACAGAGCAGTTTGTTGTCGTTTGTCACACACGCGTTAGAATAGCGTTTGTATCAATTCAAACGCGCGACACCGATGCACTGTTTCTTGACGAGTTAATTCCGGTTTAAGAATCTCAAGAAGTTCTTTAAATGATGAATACGACATTCGATAAAAATTTGCATTTTTTTTTTCATGTCCTATTAATTTTCTAAACGTTGTTGTATAATGTCCACACAATCTTTTCTCGCTTGTAAATGGGTGTACCCAAAAACTTCGGTAATTTTACTTCTTCCTTTTTAAAAAAAAATATTAACAAATCGCATTCAATCAATGCTGTCTCGACCGACGCCATCTTGCTACTGTTGACGAGGTTCTGCTTAAAAACGCAAAATGCCAGCGCGTTTATATTGCGTCTGTATCGCTACACATGCGCGTCTGTATCGATTCAAACGCGTATTTGAATTTATACAGGTGTGCAAAGGTCTACAGGCTGCGTCTGACTTGCGTGCGTATCGCGTCTGTATCGCTACAAACGCGTGTCAACGGCGCGTTTAAAAAACGTGGTGTGCACACGCCCTTTGTTTTAATAATGCAGGTATGCCCGATGGGATTTCCTATCGGCCTAATGATGTCAAACTTTCATACAAACTTTCATTCCCTTTAATCACCTTAGGGGATGATAAAAATCCTTCCTCAGTGCTCACCTTGGTTGCTGGAACTCTTGTGCTAAATGTCATTCTTCGAGACTCAACGGTATAGGGCTGAGCATTGTTTATCAGTGAAATGTCTACTACATGGTTTAGGAAATCATAGATTGCCATATTTATTGTCTTACTTTTTCTAAAACCTTTTTGGTCATCTGTCAGATTGTTCATTTTTTTCTAAAATTTTATATAATTGTACGTACAGATTGTGCGTTTGATTATTATAAATAAAGGTCCTACGAAATATAAATATGTAATACTTAATATAATAATAATACTTTCATTTTCATTGTACATAGTTGAATAACATGTTCTCCCCTACATTGATATACTTCACTGTCATTTCTCCAACTGCAAATTTAAGTTTGTAATACCATTTTTTTTTATTTGATAAAATTACAATGTGAAAGTAATGTCCAAAGCAAAGCCGAACAATAGCAACAGATGCTGGAGAATATTAGAGAATGATCTGTATTGTGTAGAGTCGGTTATAGGTTCCCATACTTGCTATCACCGACTCAGCATTGGTAATAGGCGATATATCTACAAATATGAAAATGTTTCACTTACTCCTAAAAACTAGGTAGTATGTATTTAATTCGTGTTTCTAACTGTAACAGATTGTAACTAATTGATTTAGCAAACAATATTAACACACAATGTCATAGAACGAAAGGTCAATCAATCAATCTGCCTAGCCTTTTCCCAACTATGTATGTTGGGGTCGGCTTCCAGTCTAACCGGATGCAGCTGACTACCAGTATTTTACATGGAGCGACTGCCTATCTGACCTCCACAACCCAGTTACTTACTAGGTAATACGATACCCCTTGGTAAGACTGGTTGTCAGACTTTCGGGCTTCTGACGACCCGTAACGACTGTCAAAGATCCACGAATGACAGCCGGGACTAACGGCTTAACGTGCTTTCCGAGGCACGGAGGAGTCTCGGTATGAAAAGATGGTCACCCATCCACAGACCAACCGCGGCAAGCGTAGCTTAACCTGATGGATCGACCCGTGCGTCTGTTATTACTTAGCCACGAGCTCCTCCTAGAAAGAAAGGTAATTTAATAATATTAACTAGACACTTTGTATAAGTCGCTAATGGTGAGTAACAAAGGCTGATTGTAATATCTTTTATAATGCGCACAGCAAAGGAGTGGAACTCACTACCTGCGTCTGTGTTTCCGAACGCATACAACCCTAATCTCTTCAAAGTTAGAGTGAACAGGCTGCTCCTGGGTAAGCTCACTCCATCGTCGACTTTGTCTCTGTCACCTCTGACCTAGACTAAAGTCAAGAGCAAACCCATCACTAATAAAAAAGGTCATATAATAATTGTTTTATAGTCACACTAGCTTTTGCCCGCGGCTTCGCCCGCGTGGATGTAGGGAATTATCCGACGGAAACCCACTACCGGGATCAAAAGTAACCTATTTCCTAATTCAGTTCATAGTCTACCTATGTGCCCCTCTTTCCTCTACTAAACTTATGAACGTTTCCTAATCAAAGTTTACCATGATAGTTTACTAAAAAGTTAAGCTTAGTAAGCGGCCGGTAATGGAATAACACCAGGGCCCCAAGTCTGCTATTTTTTATAAATTCGTCATTCCAACACGATCCCATTGTCATTTTGCTAAAAGTTCGTAATCTGCTAAATTCATAATGGTCGATCATTGGTAGGTCAGTGGTCTCGTAATAGAATCGTGGTACTGATCAAAGGAACTGTCAAAATTTTAGCAGATTACCGCATACGTCAGTCTTTCATTTGTACGAGATTTCCATTTCATTTGTACCAGATTTCAGATGTACGAGATTACCATTTTAAGCCATGTCTTTCAATGGAGTGTCAGTGGTTGACCATTGGAAAGTCATAATGACGTCATTATATTAGTAGATTACAAAACTTGTCAAAATCAACAATTATGAAATCAATGACAGACCATTCTGACACTATTGTAATAGCAGACTTGAGGCCCTGGTGATCAGCGTGGTGGCGGGGACCGAAGTGTCGGCGCGGCGGCGGTGCCGTTTACACGAGCCCTAAGTTTTTGCGATGCTCAATGAACAAACATGCGTGTTTTGTCAAGTGTCTTCAGCATAAATCGTTCCAGTAGCGTAAAAATTGCAAATTAACGGAATGTATCGGTAATAGCTGATTTTTGCGTTATGCTCGTGAACGGGTGCTGCTTGTGGTGTCTGGTCGTCTTGCTGACCTTGGTTTTGTTTTGTTATTAGTAATTAACTCTTTGTTTATTTTACCAATATTCACTTTTGTACATAAATCGAATTACAATTTAAAAAAAAATCTTCACTGTCAAAACAAACTTTGAACTGAAAGCAGTTCAAAGTTTGCCCTAACGATAAAAAAGAATCTTTATGATATTAACAATGTCAGTTCTGCGAAAAAGACCACTGTTCAGTAGGGACTAAACAGTAGTCTCCCAGCAGAACTGACATTGTTAATAGGGACGGTCGATATGTAAGTGGGCACGCCCTTTATGCCTGGAGGCTTTTATTTAGGTATAAAGTTCTGTTGTTTTAGTGTTGTTTTTTATTTATGCTTATAGTTTACGATATTTTTTTTGGTATATTGGCGTGTGCTAGCTTACTTATAGCAAATAATTTAATTTAATGTTTTGTGTTGCGTAATTGTACCTAAATTATTATGCGCAGTGTTGTATAAATTCTTTTTATTTTTTAACTGAACAGACAGCTGTGCTGCTGGGGTTTGTTGCGCCACTTCTTCTCCTCAGCTAAAGCACTAGGAAGTGGTGAAGGGCTGGCGTTTATGGGGGGACTGTCTTATTTAATTTTGACGTTCAAAAAGTGCTAATTTTCAGCCTAGTTTAATAGATGACTTTTGATTTCGATTTTGAATAGCTGCGGATTTCCGATGGTCGTTATTAGCTGCATTTACCTTTACAGCGTTCGTGAGTTATGCTAGGCCTACAGCAGTCGATCGTGCGACCACTAGACCAGGGGGCCGATTCTACTAACAAAATTGTTAAAAAATCGCAATTGATTGGCAGCTGAACCACGGCTTTTGAGCGTTTTCGCATTCCACTAATGTAACAACGATCCAACTGCGGTTACGTTTCAGTTCAGTCACCGATCGATCGAAACAATCTCAAAAGCTATTCTGCTAACAAAACCGAACATGAGCGTGACGTTTAGTCGCATCATTATCTTTTTGACATAATTGAAACGTTTCGTTTCACAGATTTCGCAAGCTGGGGTCGAAAACGAAACGTTCTTATGAGTTTTTATTATTTATAAAGTTGAAATGTTACAAAAAAATATATAGGCTAAAAGTATAAATATGGTCTAGATATGTTTTGTATTAAAAATACTTTTAGTAGCACTTATTCGTATTTAGTAATATTATTAGATTTAACTATTTTTTTCTGTGGTATTATTAAAACATACTATTTGGAATGTTGGTCACACAGGTTACCCGCTGTTACGTTCCCGTTACGATTCGGTTTAAGTTTAGTTTCCATTTTGCTTATAGAATAGTAGAATGACTTTTTTGGTAACTATCGAACGGCGATCGAAACTGAACTGTTGTTGAAACACAATTGAACGTGTAACGTTGCAAATTAGTAGAATCGGCCCCCTGGAACGCAACGTCAACGGACAGACTTACAAGCGTATTTTTATAATAAAATAATAACATTATTATCAATACATTGCAATAAGTTTCACAGTCCCGATAACGTATTTAACAACTTGAAGCGCTCGAGTCAAAACGTGACGTGTGACGTGTGAAAACACCAGACAAAACATACGTGGTCTGGTTAATTATAGTTATTTATAAATAATTATTTTGGATACTGGTCGGGATAATTATTTTAATTATTCGTGTCGGATTGAGTGTTAGTTCTCACAAAGGTTCTTACGGATAATGAGCGTTATTTGTGGTTACTTGGACTATTTTGGAGAAGCGTAAGTATTTTTTTTTTTTTTTTTGAAAATTGGTATTGTATTAGATAAGGATTTACATTCCTAATCCTAACTAATAATATAATGGCGAATGTGCTTATATGTTGGTTCATTACGCTTTCACGGCTAAACAGCTGAATTGATTTTGATGAGGGAGAATGTGGGTACTTTGAGCCCGGGGAAAGGACATAGGCTACTAGGCTACTTTTTATCAACATACCTCGCGGGCGAAGTCGTGGGCGGAAGCTAGCAGTAAAATAAATGACAGCATTGACAATACTAGTACATAAAGGAGTATTTTGAAACTATGGTGACCCCGACATAGTTGGGAAAAGGCTGGGCAGATGATGATGATAGTCGCTTCCTCTGTAAAACTTTTAGATGAAGGGTTACGGAGTGGAATAGCAAACGATAAGAGGTCGCAAGTTGTAAGAATATCTGTAAGCTATTCGCATTGCATGTTTTTTTTTTTTTTAGAGTTGTATACTAGTTACATGCTAAGACTTAATCAACTAACAATGAACACAAAGGGAGAAAAATAATAGTCTATATTAACAATAATTAAATCCTGTCTCCTAAACTAGGGATGGCCTGTATCTTAGGAGACAGTGATTCGACCGAGCTGAATAGTAAATTGGTGTTGGACCTTAGGTTTCGATTGTCGATGTTATTCTACCATAAAAACAAAAAAAAAATGTAAGTCAGCTGAGTAAGTTACTTTAGATTTATTTATTTGAGCAAGGATGCAGGTGTGGAGGAAGAGTGGGTAAGTGAATGGGAGAGGTGTGTGTGTAACTGTTAGTGAGTGTATGTTACTTGTGTTGTATGTGTGTGTGTGTGTGTGTGTGTGTTGGTGTTATGAGGATTTTGTTTATGTGTAGTGTTTTGTGTTCCTACTTAGTATTGATTAGTCAAGCGATGTATGCCAGTAAAGATTTAATGTTATTGTAGTTTATTTATAATGTACTAGCTGACCCGACAAACGTTGTCCTATCAAAATTTCAATAATACATACAAAATATACAATTTATTATGTAACAGTATATACAATTGTTGGTTGGCCAAAAATAAAAATAAAATAAAATAAAATGCACTTTCAGTTTTCCCGAATTTTCCAATTACAAATACAAGACAGGCCAGTGTTGGCGTGGTTGGTTAAGATACCACCTATCATGCCGCAGGTCGTGGGTTCGATTCCCATTCAGGACAAACATTTGTGTGCATGAACATGTCTGTTTGTCCTGACTCTGGGTGTAATTATCTATATAAGTATGTATTTACAAAAAAAAAGTAGTGTATGTAGTATATCAGTTATCTGGTTTCCATAGTACAAGCTCTGCTTAGTTTGGGATCAGAGACCGTGTGTGAACAATGTCCTAAGATATTATACAACAAAAAATGAATTAACCAAATAGGTGTAACCGTTCTGAAGTGATGCGCGTACATACATTCGGCGATTGATTTTTATTTACACAAAATATATACAGGGTGATTTTTAAAACATGCGACAAAATTTAAGGGGGTGTTCTACCCATCAATATGAACAACTTTTACTATGGGACCAACTAAGAATTCGCAGAAAAAAAAATTACCTTCCCATGTAAAAGCACATACCCGATTGGACCATTTTGTATAAAAAGGTTGAAATTTTTTTGCGAATTCCGAGTTGGTCCCATAGTAAAAGTTGTTCATATTGATGGGTAGAACACCCCCTTAAATTTTGTCGCATGTTTTAAAAATCACCCTGTATACAGAATGGTCCAAATAGTAACGTCAAAGAGAAAAATCTGAATTCCTCATACCCAGGGGTATTCTAAAGTACGTTTTGTTGTAGTTTTCGAGTTATTTTATTTATAACTAGCTGATACGACAGACGTTGTCCAGTGCAAATTGGATGTATGAGAAAGTTAATTTTCTTCATAGTTTTTTTTTTCGTGTATTTTTCCGATGTTTTAATAGTTATTCTGCTATTCGGGATGGAGACAAATAAAATAAATTAAAAACCATGAAAATCAGTCTAGCCGTTCTCGCGTTATAAGTGTTCGAACAAACCCGACTTTGTTTTATATATAATATATAGGTATATAATAGGTTGGGGAAAAAGTTTCTTCGCATTTTTTAAGAAAATTATATAGGTAGGTATATATAATACGTATAGATAGGTCTTTACCTATGAAGTTGTCGTTTTTTGATATCGGCTAGTGTGGAGATCTTTCATTCTATTTAGAATTCCAAATTCAAAATAATTTTATATTATAGCATGACATAAAAAGAATCAATTGTTCATTTGTTTTCGCGCCGTTCGATTTTTCTTAATATTGATATGTAACCATGGAAAAATCGAATCGTATTTTCAAATAAGAATCGTGGCCACGCAATATTAACGACGTGTATGGACAAGCTACCGTAAGTGCATGGTGCGTTTTTGGTTTGATCGCTTCCGTTCTGGAAATTTCGATGAAAAATGAAAAATTGAAATCCTACGAGGCGGTGAAAATCGCCTTTAAAGAATTTATCGATTCCGGTTCGCATGATATCTATAGCAGATTCATCAACGAACTTTCATTAAAATGGCAAAAGTGCATCGACAATATTTCTTTAAAAAAATAAAAAAAAATTGTTCGGTTTTTTTATATGTAAATCGGCAATTTCATAGGTAAAGACCTAATATACAGGGTTATTTGTAAAACACCAGCAACCTCTTAAGGGGTCATTGTACTCATCATTATGAACAACTTTTACTATGGGACCAAACCTGAAATCGCGAAAAAAAAATCAGCTGTTCAGTACATTTATGTTCGCATAATTCGTCAAAATGAACAACTGATTTTTTTTCGCGATTTCAGGTCGGCGATCGGAACAGACCTTTCGCTCCCCGGCTTGGTCAACGCTATGCTGGGGGATGAGGGGACCTGGGCGGCAGTCGCCTTCTTCTGCGAACACGTCATGTCCCAGAAGGAGGCGGCGGAGCGCGCGCGGGAGGAAGACCCCTCGCGACGCCGCTCCGAAGGCGGAGATGGGGTCGAAGAAGACGTCAGTATGACAGTTATCTCCGACTCCTCCCAAGTGGAAGCCAGCAGGCGACGGGTGTGGGGGTTTCACCCTCGCCTGTATTGCACAGGCTTCCACCAGTGCCGGACGGGACAAGGGACATGCGGGGCCCGCCAGCTAGGCGCAAAGGCTGAGCCGGATTCCCATGACCTCCCCATCAAGGCGATGAGGGAACACCGCTGAGTTTTAGTGGGTATACTGCCACTCTGGCAGAGAGTCCCACATACTCCGTGTCGTCCCCCGACGAGCGGAGATGCGTAATGTCATCTCTCAGCGACAAAAAACAAGGATGCCACAGAGCAACAAGTCTACTCCAACATAGATATTTGTTTGTTTGTTCAGTTAGAAAGTTCGTTTCACAGGGAAAAGACTTTCTTTAACATTGAAAAGACTTACTTTCTTTCTTTTTTGAAAGTTTTTTTTTTTGTGTTGGAACCGAAATTGAACAGCCTGCAATTATTATTCCACTGGTCTTTTTACCACATTGATTGTTTTCTATGTTTTCATTTTACACTTATACCTACAATTCATGCAATGGTAATGTCAACTATTTTTTAGTGGCTTTTGTTGACAGGATATTAATTCAGATTTGTTACAATTGTAATCATGTTATTTGGTTTTAATAGCTTTATATTTTTAATAGGTATTTTATGTATCTTTTATAATATAAGTAGATTATTTTTTATTTTACAATGCACGTACTCGAAAAGTGCGTTTTACAAGCAGCCAAATAGTGCGGAAAGTGCCACTTTTTCGCACTAGTGCTTTTTACTTTTCAGTTTCTTCATGGCCAACCCGACGCAAAGAGTTTTTATTTTTTGAGAAAAGTTTTACAAATTAGTCTATTACAGATTATCATTCATATAAAAGGTACAGACGCCAGCAGATCAAGCTACCCGAAACTCCAAATTTTCCCAATCAATCTTGAACCTAATGCTTTAGCGATAAAGTTGAAAATCTAATAAAGAAATTTGACAGATTGTAGTAGCTTGATGTGCTGGCGTCTGTACAATAAAACTACTAGATTTAGGTGTAAAGGTACTAGATTTAGATTTTCATCAAGAAAATAATTTTACATATTAATTAAAAATGTTTGGTTGAACGTATATATTTTGCTCGTGCCTTTTTGGGATTCGACGTGGTAGCTATTTGCTGGGGATATATTATTTGACGTTTTGACAGCTTTGTATAGAAAATATGTAAAACTGCCACATTTATGCCTCAGATAATAGTTATCTGACAATTGCAAAATCGGCCCTTAATACGATAAGGGCCAACTTTAATGGTGATCGGTCAAACCGTGTTGGAGTTTATACCATTTTTTTTTTGCGTGGAGAAATGCTCATGCATACTGCACTACCACGGAGAGATAGTGCAGTTATGTGATGTGACGCATATTTTCCCCAAACTTGTTCTTTAATTATTTTATTTTGTTATTTTATTTCTTTGCGTCATGTTTATCGCAAATAAACGTACCTATTTTCTTTCTTCTTCTTCTTCTTCTTCTTATGTGGGACTCCAACCCACTAAAACTCCACGGTGTCCTCCTCTGCCGCTTGTGGCGGGAACACGGGCACGCGTTAGCACTCATCTGTGATTTAATATACCTACATACTAGCTGACCCGACAGACCGACGTTGTCCTGTCCAAATTTTTGATGTATGAGAATTTTTTTTTTTTTTTTGTACAGACGCCAGCAGGTTACCTGAAACTGTCAAATTTTCCCAATCAACCTTGAACCTAATGCTTTAGCGATAAAGTTCAAAATCTATTAAAGAAGTTTGACAGATTGTAGTCGCTTGATGTGCTGGTGTCTGTACATTTTTCCGATGTTTTAATAGCTATTCTGCTGCGGGACGGAGACAAATACAACAAATAAAAAAACCATGAAAATCGGTGCAGCCGTTATCGAGTTATAAGTGTTCGAACAAACCCGACTTTGTTTTATATATAGATATAGATAGATATATACTTTAAACTAGCTATCTGTAACAAATAAACAAAGCTAGTGCGAATACATGAACTTGAACTATTAATATAACATTATCTATTTTTTATTGGTGTTTTTAAATTAGATGACATTGACATTACATACTGTAAAAATAAATAGGTAGAAATATTACACGTAACATTGGTAACATCACGCTTGTATTTCCTCGAATGGTTAGGCAGAGATGTACCTCTAGTACACCCACACCGGCGAAATGCCAGTTATGTTCAAGTCCCATGTAATAGGGGGCGAGCCTATTGCCATCTACCGGGCAGAAAGCAAGACTCCAGGCTGCTACTGAGAAATTCCAGATAAAAAAACCAATAACATTTGCCCGACCTGGGAATTGAACCCAAGACCTCATGCTCAGCAGTAGCGCTTGGACCACTAGACCAAGGAGGCAGAATAATATTATGTAGATAATTAATCATAGCTTATATTATAAATCTGTAGGTGAAAGAAAAAAATGGACTTAAGGTCCATTAGACCTTAAGTCCATTTTTTTTAAAGGAACTATCAATCAATCTGCCTAGCCTTTTCCCAACTAACCGGATGCAGCTGAATACCAGTATTTTACATGGAGCGACTGCCTATCTGACCTCCATAACCCAGTTATTGGGTAACACAATACCCCTTGGTAAGACTGGTTGTCGGACTTTCGGGCTTCTGACGACCCGTAACGACTGTCAAAGATCCACGAATGACAGGAAGGAACAATATTTGTCAAAAAAATATCACAATATAATAGCTTAATAAACCTTCATAATCATAATTTTGTTCTACAACGATACACTATTTACTTTTTATACACGGTCGATTTTAATATCTAATTTCGGGTACCTATAGACATCTTTAATGAGCTCTACTGAATAATTTATAAAATGTGACTTAAGGTCTTTTAGCTTTCACCTACAGAAATGCGAATGTGAGTTTGTTTGTTACGCTTTCACGCTAAAACGACTGACCAGATTTGGATGAAATTTGGCACATGGATAGACTTCGAGTTGGAGAAGGACATAGGCTACATTTCATCCTGGATCGCAGACGAAGTCTCGGGTAACAGCTGGTAATATAATATATGAATTTTACACTTTACCTAGCGCCTAGATAGTGTCGGCTGCAATGTGTACCCTATAGGTTTTATTTGCGAGCAACAAAATACGTCGCATAAATGGCCGTATTTTTAATCAACTTAAAAAAAAGGAGGTTATCAATTCGACACGTATATATGTAATGTATGCAATATATTCATATATGGTATATGGCTTCCAAACAAATATACAAAATTTTATAGATGTATGTATGTTTATATTTATGTTTGTCCACGCATTGCTCCGAAACTATTAATCGGATCGTGACCATTCTTTTTGTTGGCTTACAATTACTTCAACTTAGGGCACAGTGAAAGTTTCATCGAAATCGGTTCAGTACTTTTCAAGATAATAGACTAATACGTGTACCTAAGTGTGACGGCCTGGTGTATTGGATACGAGCTACGGGTGTGATGTCAAAGAGAAAACATCTCAAAACCTTGGTCAAATTCTAGTGCGATGTTTATAACAAAACAATTTTAACAACTTATTACGAACAAATATTCCAGTTTTTACTAAAACCTAAAAATTTTCGACATTAAAAAAATAATTTTAAAAAATTCAATCGACTGCAAAAAGAAATTAACTCAAAATTATGAAATAACTTTAATTTCGGAAGTCGGTGGCATAAAACGAAAATTCAGATCCCAAAACACCGACTTCCGAAATTAAAGTTATTTCATAATTTTGAGTTAATTTCTTTTTGCAGTCGATTTATTTTTTTTATTTAATTTTTGTTATTGTGTTGACTTAGAAGCTTAGTTAGCTTAGTTTTGTAGGAAGTGAGTCAGATATAATTTAATGATAGGCTAAAGATAGATTGAACTATTCCTTTTATTATTATAACAATTAAGTAATTTTTATAGCTAAGTCACTAATTGTGTCAAAAACCAATTGCACTATCTTATTTTGTTATTACAAATAATCATCATTAATCATACGATGACAATTTGGTAATTGAAGTGATAATAATTTGAATCTCCAAATTAATTTAGTTTATTTATTGTCATTATTAATAAAAAATGGCATAAAATAACCTTTAAAACAACTAAAACACATATCGCACCTTTAGAATTACAATGACGCAAGTGCAAAATATCATTAAAATTAGTTAGGTATTACGAACGCTGTAAAAAGTAGCAAACTATCTTATGGAATATTGACTTTTTTGTAATTACCACAATGTAAGTAGCGTCAACGTCAAATTGAGCGAGACTTGAAAGCAACAACGCCTGATTTGTGTTTTTTCGTTTTTTAAATATTACCTACGTATTTTCTGTCTTTAAAAAGGCTTCCGAAGACTGATGTTAGTTGATTTGTGTCAAAATAAATAAATATCTAGATAGTTTTCTATTATAATCTATGTTTTATTTATCTTCTGCGATAAGTAGCACCTTATTAACGTTTTTCTTTATAATACGAAACAAAATGGTTTCGATTCGCCTTTTTCAAGTTATACACTAACTTCTAAATATTTCTTTTTCTTTTTGGACATATAATTATTGAGATAGTAATAAAAAATATTTTTTAATTTTACTTATGTTGTACCTTAACGTCATTGTTTGTCACTATTTTTTAGTATTTTATATATATTTTAGTGGAACAATGACTTAACTGTAGGTGCCCCGTATTTCGAAAATTTGTATTAATTAAACTACAAAATACAAAGACATGTTTAACTAACATTAAAGTATATATAACCAGGTATTTGTATAATATTAATTATATATAAATATTATCGTAAAAAAAGATATTGAGGAAAGAGTAAAATAAAGTTTCAAATGCATTTTGCTCGAGTGTATAGTAGGTATTTGCACTTATGTCATTGTAATTCTAAACTAATTTACCGATTTACCAGAAGAGTTCAAGCTTAAAAATGGCCGCCCTGACAAATTGCAATTTTAGACATGTCAACGTATTCACGCCAGCCACGGATTTGAATTTAGTGGGCTACCTTAACGCTTCCCCTTAATACAGATGTTATATGGGATTAGCACAAACGCGTGGAGTTCTATACGTAACGTTTATTCGAACGATTTTAAAATTTTAAATATTATTTGCGCACATAACATATACTACTTATCAATGAAACTCGGTCGGTCGGTTTTCGGTCTTCTAGACTGTACTTCGGTGAGTGTGCTCAGGAACTCCACAACCTCATTACACCGGCTCCCTTCTACCATCGAACATCTAGACGAACTGCAAGTTACCATCCATACTCGTACCTAGTTGCCATTCCACCAATTCGCACTAAGCGCTTCCAAACATCCTTCATAATGCGCACGGCATAAGAGTGTAATTAGTTATGGAACGGAATTAACTTAAATTTCACAATCGTTTGGTAACTTTAATAAACTGGTCAAGAGCGTGTCGGACCACGCACAATGAAGGGTTGCGTAGTTGGGATAAATTTATCCCAAGAACAAACTTAACATTGTAGTTGAAAAACATGTTCTACTATACATTCCAACTGCAAATGTTTTGTACGTACAATATTGAGAGATTTACCATGAAATCTACTTTTTGTTGGTTGGATCCTTTTTGTTTAACTATAGACAAATGTAAGTATGTACACACAATATTGAGAGATTTACCATGTTGTTTTAAGACCATCGACTTCATATAGGTTTTCCTGTAATCTATAGGTATTGAACTATTTTCTATATTTTTTTCAAAATTTTAGGCTCAGTACTTTCGGAGATAAGGTGGGGAATGGTCAATTTTCGTCTATTTTCTTAAATAACTTTAAAATTGTTAATTTTAAAATTATAAAAAAATACATTTGAGATTCTCACAGTAAGCCCTTTCATTTGATATGTCACACGGTACAGTTTGCAAAACTTTTTTTAAATTTCTTATTTGCCCCCCAAAGAGTAGACCCCCATATTAAAATTTTATTTATTTACTTTACGCGTCCGTGTTTGAGTCACAGAAATTCATACGTGTACCAAATTTCAACTTAATCGGTCCATTAGATTCGGAGCAAATTGGCTGTGACAGACAGACAGACAGACACACGAGTGATCCTATAAGGGTTCAGTTTTTTTCCTTTTGAGGTACGGAACCCTAAAAAAGATAACTTTGAGTTCTTCTGTTTATTATAATATCCGTAAGTACACACAACAATTGTCAGTATTACGCTTTTTATTGCCATAACGAAGGGTGCAGAAAATCAAAAATAAAAATGACGCGTTCGTGTCTCGCTGAGCGCGTATATAGACCCTTGACTGACTGTCAACACTGAGTTGTCGCGAGTTGTAGGCACTTATCTCGAGCGAAATATACCAGTGCAATGCCACTGCTATATAAAAAAAAAAGAAAACAACAAAGAGCTAATTACTAATAACAATAACAAAACCAAGGTCAGCAAGACGACCAGTCACCACAAGCAGCACCTGTTCATGAGCATTGCAAAGATCAGCCATTACCCCCCTCGCCATATTTGAGGATTTGAATCGCTTCAATTACACTTGGTAGACGATCAATTTGCGCATCAATATCCATCATTCACGAAAAATTGACAATTTGTTTATTTACGTAACGAAGAAGTATCGTTTACGATCTCTTATTAGTTATTGATCAAAGGTATTCCTATATAACATAATATTATTTTAGTTTCGTGTAACAGAGTAATATTTATGTATTTCAATCTACCCCCAGCATTGAATTGTGGATACATTTCAATATAAACCGAATCATTGTGTTAAAACTTCACTGTTGTGAATCGAAGGTAGCCATTTGATTTACATGAAAGTTAAAAGCTGAAATAGAATAGTGATATATTATATTATGTGAGTTTGTTCTTTAGAAGATTGTGTTTTGTTTTTTTATTGTGATAGTGAAGTTGTGAAAGTCAAATACCTATATCAAAGTAGGTAAGTAACTGGATACTAATACTACAACTATTCAATGTAACGTTCTATGTTATTGGGTTTAGTTTCCGCACTTAGTCCTTCAAGTGGACCACACTAAACTTGTCCGCGCCGAAAAAATCGACCGCGCCGCTAGGAATTCATCCAGCGATTCCTCCGATACGGCGGGTATAAGAGTGCGAGTTTTTATAAGATTTCATACAAGTATTCCAAAATTCGATTCTTCCGGCTCCTTCGCTTCGTTCAGCTCCGATACGTGTGCGTTCACTCTTAATTATCTACCTATTATTTTCATGGATATTCGATTTAAGACCAAAGAAATGACTGTGTGAAAGATGTTAGGACTAGTTCAAAGTGGATGAAGACTTAGAGAAGTATGGAAGAAAAAGACATGTTGCGCCGACTGCAAATAAATTGGGACAAGGGCAGGAGAATGAATGTGACACGTCATGTCACTGAAAAGTTGTGTGGAATCGGTTGTCATGGTATGCAGAGGAATGAGGAAAATGTTGAGTATGAATGTGGATGGCTATACGGGTAGGGGAAGACCAAAGAAACGATGGATGGACTGTCGGAAAGATGACATGGCTAGTAAGGGAGTTAATCAAATAACTCTGTGTTTAAAAAATAATTAGTTGAATTAAATCCTCATCTATTATCACTATATATCTTCGTCCGGCATGGCGAAAGAAAATTATTGCTCTTTAATTGCAGTAGAAGTCGAAGCTTGTAGTTGTATTAAAAATGGCGCAGTTTTCTTATTTATGTTTTTAACGATTTTCGTCATTTGGGACAAGACTTCACTAGGTGAAACATAAGTTATGAAGGTTTCTTTAAAAAAAATTAGCAACTAGTTAAATAATATGTGCTGTGTTGAACATCAGAATGCCGCTAAAAGTCACCAGACATTTTCTTGTCACTAAATCATAAAAAGTCACCATAAATAGCAAAAACTCACTAGATCTGGTGATAAAGTCACTAAAACGGCAACACTGTCAGCGCTGCGGTATTCATTTTTTAAATATCGCCACATTATGCTGAGATAGTAGCCTTTTGGCCTCGCAAAGGTCTTTTTTATTTTTTTTTTGTGTTTTGTTAGTTTTATATGCTCCTTTTTGACTGTTTGTATTTCCTGTGCCTCCTGTGACCCAATGCGATTGACAATATTACTACATTAGAAATGGATGGCAATAAATTGCGATTTATTGTTGCGGGGACCACTTAAACATCTATGAATGCCAGCCGGAACCTAACGGCTTAACGTGCTTTCCGAGACACGGAGGAGTCTCGATATACAGGTTAAATTTTTCAAGTGGGCGTGGAAGGCCAAATTCGAAACTATGTGGAATAGCGACAAGTACTCAAAGGAAGACTCCTTTATATTATATCGGGCTTGATATTTATGAAAACTAAAACAGCGTCATTGGAATTTTGTAAAGTCTTCTTAGCTATAGCACTAGAGGAAGTGGATTTTGGATGCAGTGCGTAAACGCTCTTTTAGTAATATTTTTATTTTCTTAGGCCGGCCATATACAGTCGCAATTCTGTTTCGAAATATCGATTCGGAATTTCGAAGGCAGCAAACCTACATATACAAAATCACGCAACAGACTACCATGCGGAATTTTTAATCGGAGAAAATTTCGAACAGAGAACTAGTACGTGTGTAAAAGATCCTTGATTTTGTATGGACTTGCTGCGTTCGAAAATTCCGATTCGAAATTTCGAAACGGAATTCCGATTGTATCTGGCCAGCCTTACTAGCGACCCACCTCTGCTTCACACCGTGTTTATGACTTGGATGATTTCTTTATTATAATAATAAATAATATTCTAATATATTTATTTACAAGCAAAAAGTCTGGTCCCAGGTTTGGATTTTGCAGGCTTGCCACCCAATAACCTAATAAACCTAAGTGAAATACACCGTTGGTTTAGGTAATATCCTAACTAATATTATAATTAATGCGAAAGTAAGTTTGATTGTTTGTTTGTTACCATTTCACGCCTAAACCACTGAACTACTTATCCTGAAATGTTGCATATACGTTGTCACGTGTACAGAGACGGACATAGGGTATCTTTTATCCCGAAAAAAGTACTGTTCCCGAGGAAAACAATAATAACTGATGATAGTAGATAGCGCCACGTGTCTTTCGAATTATGATTGAATTATATTATTATACAAACTTTAGTAGTGTTAAGTGTTTTTTTTTAATTTTTAATTTAAGTACAGACGCCAGCAGGTCAACCTACCCGAAACTGTCAGATTTTCCCAATCAACCTTGAACCTAATGCTTTAGCAATAAAGTCGAAATTCTATTAAAGAAGTCTGACAGATTGTAGTAGCTTGATGTGCTGGCGTCTGTACCTAATACATTTGGGAGTGTCGATAGACCGGTTTTTCTTCTAATACTATAAATGCGAAAGTGAGTTTGTTTGTTTGTTACGCTTTCACGCTAAACTGGCTGGGTAGACTATGACCTGGATTAGAACATAGGATACTTTTGATCTCGGTAGTACGTTCCCGTGGGATAATTTCCGATAACCACGCGGGTGAAGCCGCGCGCGAAAGCTAGTAATTAAATAAAGGTAAACAAATCGTAAAAAGGGATTTATCGAGGACACTTTCTTGTTTAAAAATATCTTATTACCACATTAAATTTATTTTCGATTTTTTACGGGAGTTTCCACTTTTATTAATGTATGCTAATTAAACCGTAGGTTAAACCACAGATTAATACAGATGGGACAATTAAAGTTATTTTTCACTTTTTAATGTTTTGTTTTGGAAGTCGGTTTTATTTTTTGCTAAAAAGTTTTTATCGAATATTAGTATAGATTTACTTAACCACTCTTCACATTCAAAATAAACCGGAACACATCAGGTTTTAAATATAATTGTTAGATAATTATAGGTACAGACGCCAGCACATCAAGCTACTACAATCTGTCAGATTTCTTTAATAGATTTTCGACTTTATTGCTAAGGCATTAGGTTCAAGGTTGATTGGGAAAATCTGACAGTTTCGGGTAGGTTGACCTGCTGGCGTCTGTACTTCGTGCATAACATTTGCACAGCCTGCAGCGGGTCAATGCTGGTAATTTTCATGAAATACCTACTACGGTATTTATTTATTATTCACAAAATCCACAGCTCTTTGAGATGTCATCTTAAAATACATAAACTACCCTTACAGCAAATTTTATGCATTTACAATAGGGATGATGCCTGGGTAAAAAAAAAGAAATTCTATTTAGTCCGTCAGTCAGATAATAAAAAATATTAGATACGTATTTTTTGCTTTATCATATTAATAAAAAATGACTTAGATAACTCGCATTAAAGTTCGGGAGTGGGGACTTGCTACGTCACTTCTACGTATAAAATCTACCAAGACGTGACGTCATGCCACATTTTAACTCAATGTATCGCCGTAATCTTTTGATTACGTAGAAAAAGAAAAAATACGTGTCCAATATATTTTAATAATCTACATGACGGACAAAATAGCATTTTTTAGTCATCATCCCTATTTAAGTTAATTCCTGTAGAAATTGGCCACGCTTTAGTAACTGGCCACTCATAAAAGAAGAGATACTCGTAGAAACGAAGTAATGCAAGCAAGCTCATAAATGAAAAGGACGAAAATTATATTTTTTTTGTCCTTTTCATTCATGAGCTTCTTCTCCTTGTTTCTACCTCTTTTCTTATGAGTGGCCAGTTACTATAGCAATTACTAATAGCTATACAATACATGTAGCAGAAACAAACAAACAGAATGAAGTGAACTGCTAGCACCTTCTAAGTAAGTGTAAAGTGTGAGTGTGTAGGAGTGTGCAGGAGGAGTTGCGAATGGGTATGTGAATACGTTACAGTGGTATGTGGTGATTGTCTGAATACCTTCTATTCAATTCTATTTAATTTAGATTTATTTGTCAGTTCATCAGATACTAATTACTAGTGTTATTTATTATTGGTTTCCTGAATATACTTTTTTAGGATTCCTTACCACAAAAAAAAAACGGAACCCTTACAGGATTACTCGTGTGTCTGTCACAGCCAATTTCCTCAGAACCTAATGGACGGGTTAGGTTGAAATTTGGTACACGTATGAATTTCTGTGACCCGAACGCTGACGTGTAACGTAAATAAATGAGTTTTGGAAGAAAATTAAAAAGAAAGTTGTGCAAAACTATACCGTTTCACATATCAAATGAAAAGGCTCACTGTGAGGGTCTCAAATATATTTTTTTCTATCATTAAAAAAAAATTGTTTTAAAGTTATTTAAGAAAATATATGAAAATTGACCACCTAACGCCCCCCTTATCTCCGAAACTATTGAGCCTAACCACGCAATAATACTAAATAATATAAAATAAAATAATATAAAATAATACTAAAAAGCACCACAAGTGGCCAGTTTTTTAAGTATTATCGTTCAGTTATTTGGTATTAAATATATCACAAGATGAGAGAATCTTTTCCTACCAAAATGACTGAATTTTGAGCGTAGCTTGTACCACTGTGTGATACAGCGAGTAACTGCGTGTGTAGTCCGTCGAGACGAAGCATTTAATCTTATAACTAAGTTATTTAAACCGGTTCAAAATACTCAGTATTATTACGAGTATCCCTTAATTGCATAGAATATTTATACACAAAACAGGCTAAGGAGGAGCTCGTGGCTAAGTAATAACAGCCGCACGGGTCCCATCAGGTTAAGCTATGCTTGCCGGGGTTGGTCTGTGGATGGGTGACCATCTTTTCATACCGAGACTCCTCCGTGCCTCGGAAAGCACGTTAAGCCGTTGGTCCCGGCTGTCATTCATGGATCTTTGACAGTCGTTACGGGTCGTCAGAAGCCCGAAAGTCTGACAACCAGTCTTACCGTATCGTATTACCTAGTAACTGGGTTGTGGAGGTCAGATAGGCAGTCGCTCCATGTAAAATACTGGTATTCAGCTGCGTCCGGTTAGACTGGAAGCCGACCTCAACATAGTTGGGAAAAGGCTAGGCAGATTGATTGATTTATACACACAACAAATAGTAATCGTCTCACTTGAACAGATGATTGACCATGATAATTGTCCGTAAATAAATTCATTCTAAAAATAAATACGAAAATTCTTTACGATGGAAATTTCCATCACTAATAAACTAAGGGTTAAACTATTGGAATTAATATCAATACTGGTTCTGGACTTGTTTTATTGTGGGCAAACCCTAGCTCGTTTGATCGAGGCGCTTAAAAGCTGCTACAAAAAGTCGCACAGTGATTCGTCTAGAACAAGCTGACAGGACAAAATTATTTTAATTGATTTTTGTTGTTTTTTAGTTTCTGCATGTTTTGTTTTACTCAGTTTCACATTTTTATGGATTCTAACAAGATAAAAATAATTAAGAAGTCATTATTTTGTTAGGAAATTGAAATAAAAAAATAACTGGATTAAAAAAGATCTATTTATATAGAAGGAGGTTCATTATCAGCATCTATAAAAAAATATACAGGTATAAAAAAGTGAATGACAGATACATACACACAGAATAAACTGTAAACTAGTGTAAAAAGTCATAATACAAATAGAAACTATTTAAAATTAAATAAGAACGAAAATTACCTACTAATTACTTTACAATAAAAAACTATTACTATTATTGTCTTCTAATGATATTTAATGTACTCAAATGTCATTAGCAAACATTTACCTTATCATCTTCATCACTTTCACTGGAATCATTAATTGAATAATCATGATCATGATTATCACTTTGCTTACAATAACTAGATACTACAACCTAAACTCTACTGTTACACTAGGTGAATTTAATAAATCTAGAACCTCGGAAGCGAGCTTACTGCATTTTTTTCGAGGCACTTCTCTTAAACTGTTAATTACAGGGTCAGATGTAATTAATTACATATTTAACAAATCTTTATTAGTGGCAATACGCGAACACTTGCGTGTATTATGCTCACGAAATCTTCTGCAGTCCTTATTACGAGCTTCTTGTGCCTCCTCAGAAAGTTGTCCCATAGGCAAATGAAACGTCTTGATAAACTCAGAACTATGCAGCAGTATTTTGTGAACAGTTACAGGCATATTATACCACGAATAAAGATTCAAGTAAAGATTTTTGATCTCTAAGGCAAAATTTTCAATTTTTTCTAAATTTATATCATATCCCGAAGACAAAGCACGGAGTAATATATCAATTTTTTTTATCAATTCGGCATCTAACCCTGTGATCTCAGCACTTAGTTCAGCATTCTCGAAAAATCTGCGAGCGGTATTTCCGTCATTAGAATTTCCGTAGCCTGGTTTTGGTTTATCTACAATCAACCCCATTCTACTCTTAAATTGATGTTTTATTTCATCTGAACGCTGATCCACACTAGCTTTAATATTTTTGTTTAGCCTCCATTGCTTTACATCAAGTCGATAACTAATGTGGAGCAAGCATTCAAAGGTACGGATCCAAGCATGCAATGTAGATAAACCAAAACAGAGCTTACTTTTGTCAACCGTAAACTCTCTGCCTTCATCATTCATCAGCTTGGGAGTTGCATTACAAATATAACATGTCTGTGTAGATTTTGTTTCAGTCATAGCATTGCAAACTTTCCCATCAACCATAGTTGAAAGCAATTCATGTGTGACAGATAACTCGTTCTCTTGAAACTTGCAAACTGTCGGCAATAAATTATTTATTTCTTCCAAAACATTGTTGGTTTCTAAAACAGTACGCTCTTTGGTTTCTTTGGCAAAAATAAACTTTATTAGCCGACAATTCACAGTTGAAGATGGACGAGGGTTCTGCCACACAATATTGTTCTTTTCATCAAGTAATCGAAGAGGAACGAATGAAAATACAAACAAAACTCATCGGTGTTAGCAGCATCGCCATCGGTAAATTTTTGCTTGTAAGTGCTATGACCTGAACTTCCATCACAACCCCATTTGCTAATGTGCGTTAAAGAAGTACACGACAAACTGTTGAAAATTTCATGTAGTGCTGCTACCAAACGCTGAGCAGTTTTATCTAAGACTGCTTGCAATTTGATTTCAGCATGAGTTTTATTCACAGCAGTTTGTTCTTCTAGAGGCAGGCAAGCTAGTTTTGCTTTTCTAACACTATAATATGACGGAAATACCTTGTGACCCACTTTGATGCTCCACTTCCGTGTCTGTTTATAAGCGTGACTTGTGCACCTCGCGTCTACATAGTAAGCCAATGCTTCTTCATTGCTCAAACACCTAGGCATTGCCTCTTCACTGTCAGTTTTTTTCAAAATCTCACTGCACTTATCAGGATCACTACAGGTCACTTCTTTGATAACCCGAGCTACATTCCGTTGCCCCGATAGCCTTGTCGATACTTCTGCGGCATACACGAGTTCTTCTGTGCTTCGGTTTGATAAGAAATCATCAATCCTTCGCCGTTTGGTCTTCGTGCTAGCTTCATGGAAATCTAAATGTGGTCGGCCCGGACCAGCAGGAACGCTTGTTGAGGTCGATGGTTGTACTGAAGGCTGAACGAAGATATCAAATGAAATATCGGGACCTTCCAGCCACTCTTTATTGTTTTTTTTTGGCTAGATAGCTGCGCAAGGAATCGCGACCGTTTGGTCGCGATTCCTTGCGCAGCTATCCCACTTCTTCAGAATTTGTGACCCATACTTGGCAATAGTGAGCTTCATTTCACGTATAGAACTCTCAGTCACACCAGTTAGATCGTGCCGCAGGGAAACTAAACGAAATATCTCTTCGTTGCGTTTGTCTTTAGGGTGTCTTAGCCATTCCTCGAAAAAAATTTTTCTTGAGATTTTATAAACGCAACCTAAAAAAAAAATAAAAAAAAATAGTTGTGCAAAAAAGTCGCAATGTATTTTTTATGGAAAGAATCTACACACTTAAAGGTACCATAAAAAATATTGCGTAGAATTTGTACAGGTTTGTACGTGTAACTTTTTGACTTTTAAAGTTTGAAAACAAGGCAAAATTACAAGCTTTTTTAAATACATATTTTTTTTCAATTTATAATAGTAAGCTATACCAATTAATTTAGTATCAAAATATACTACTCACCCTCAAGATTCAAATCCATTTCACAAAATTTATATACAAAGCACCATAAAACAGAGAGAAATTAACACGACCGAGACGTTTTTGCAAGTAATTGCATACAAAATACCCCTTACCTTAAATACCCGTTGTCAATGCTAATTAACTAATGAGGGTAGACTCTAATTATTCCTGGGATGGTTGTAACCTATGTGTTAACTATTACTAGGAATAAAAATTTCTGGGAAACCGAGACATGGTTTGTACTAGACGAATCACTGTGAGTCGGCTGGCCCCACTTTTTAAAGGCCACCCATCTTATAACCAGACCTCGTTATCTTCAGGGCATAAAGAACTCTGACTAATTAAACCGAAGTGTCAATCAAACAAAAACAGACTTTCCGATATGTACTAGTTACCTACGTGATCATTGCCTACATAATGAAAATAAAACCAATTCCCATGTTGTTTTATTAATAAGTACAAAAGTGTACCCACTTATAATAGCTATATATAACTAGTCGGACATGTCTTCCAACGAGCTGTCGCCACCGTAGAATCCTTTTGTGGTCTTCTGACTATGTGATAGTGTACATATGACATTTCGTAGTGTTCCAATTCAAAACAGGCAACTGTCACATGTTTTTTATTTCTTATGTTCATAACGCACGTCTCTGGGAGTGTATAATTTGATAGGCACTAAACTTGAAAATAGCTGTATGTGTCACGTATTCTTTGTTTTGCCCCGACGATAACGAGGTCTGATTATAACAGGATTATTCTCACAGTGGGAAAGAGATGGAGCTATATGCCTTGTAAGGCAGTCTGTTTCTTACACTGAAGTAATTTATGAGGTGGTGATACTGTCACAGATGTCCCTTGCTGTCCTCCCCCAGATAGGCCCGTAGCCCACGGTGGTTGCCCTTAGCGAGAGGTCGCTTAGGGCCGGTTTTTTGATCCGTAGTTAACTCAACCAATGGTTAAACATAGTAGCTAATGGTTGAATTTTGGCTAAATGTGAAAGGCTAACACATGAATGAGTTATGCCATTAGTAATATTTTTTTTATGAATGAGCTAACATGAATTTATTAATGTTTAGCCTTTCAAATTAAGCTAAAATTCAACCATTAGTTACAATGTTTAACCATTGATTGAGTTAACTACGGATCAAAAAATCGGTCCTTAGTTTTTAAGTATTATGCCCTGGCTGGAGGCCTTAATTTTTTGAGACACCCACGGGAAAGTCCGGTCGACAACCTCCTACTCGTATTTCCAACATGACCTGTGAGAAGCCATTCAAAAATTAAACAAAACAGAGCGGCATTTCCTTTATTTCTAAGAACGTTTGCATTCTGTCTCGATCTGTCAAAAATGGGTCTACTCTTTATGGCAGAACTTTTTATGTCATAACATTATTTTGCATAACAGCGGATAGCAGAAACTTAATTTCGCAGAAAATCGTTTGGCAGACACTCATTTATCATACATTCAAAACTCATGATTCTGTAAGTCAGAATCATCTTTAGGCATAAATTTCATATCCATAATAATTAAAAAGTAGAACCATCATATCGCAGAAAGTTCACAGTCAGAATCGTCTTTTGGCATACATTTCATGTCAATAGTCATTAAAAGGCAGAACTATCATATCTCAGAATATTTACACTTAGAATCATCTTTTGCCATATATTTCGTATCCATAATAATTGAAAGATTGAACACTGATTTGTTTTCGCCACGCAAATACGACGATAATATTTATTGCTACATCTTGTTGATCAGGCGTTAATCAAATCATTTTTACTTTTACTTTTATTTTTACTTTTTACTTTTAGCAAACAAGCATACACCATGCATGCAGCAAGCACGCAGCATGCGAACATGCCGCAAGCATGTAGCATGCAAGCAAGCATGCAGCATGCAAGCAAGCATGCAGCATGCAAGCAAGCATGCAGCATGCAAGCAAGCATGTAGCATGCAAGCAAGCATGCACCATGCAAGCAAACAAGCATACACCATGCATGCAGAAAGCATGCAGCATGCAAACATGCAAACGAGCATACACCATGCACGCAGCAAACATGCAGCATGCAAGCAAACAAGCATACACCATGCATGCAGGAAGCATGCAGCATGCAAACAAGCATACACCATGCACGCAGCAAGCATGCAAACATGCAAACAAGCATACACCATTCATGCAGCAAACATGCACCATGCGAACATGCAAACAAGCATATACCATGCATGCAGCAAGCATGCAGCATGGGAACATACAAACAAGCATATACCATGCATGCAGCAAGCATGCACCATGCAAACATGCAAATAAGCATATACCATGCATGCAATAAGCATGCAGCATGCAATAAGCATGCAGCATGCAATAAGCATGCAGCATGCAAACAAGCATACACCATGCACGCAGCAAGCATGCAGCATGCAAAACATGTAAACAAGCATAAACCATGCATGCAGCAAGCATGCAGCATGCAAGGGAGCATGCAACATGCAGCAGGCATGGTTTATATCACGGCTTCGGCGCTGCGGGGCTCCGGCGGCCCCACGCGTGCTTATCGTCGCAGATGGTTGTAACGCTCACCGCCGTGGCTGAGGCTGGCCGGCGAAGCCGCGAGCGTCACATACCACCTGCTCCTCAGCTCGCGAGCCGCCTCGCCCCTCCGCGCCTACGCGGATTTAAATTACACTCTAGGGCAGAGCAGACAAGACTACGTGGAGTCGGTTTTGCAGCGATTCGTTTCTGTCACTAACTTTTGTAGCACATGTTGACTTTTTAAGACAATATTTTAATTTTAATTTATGGTTAAAAATGCTTTTTTATAGAAATGGCAATATGCCTAATAAAATTATTCCAAATGAAATTCTGCCATCTGCATAGTATGCCAAGTGAAATTGTACCAAATAAGCATCGCTCTAAATAAACGTTATGCTAAACGAAATTATGCGAAATTTCAACTCTGCCAAAGGTAATTTTGCCAAATAAAATTCTGCTATATTAAAAGTATGCCATTGTAAATTCGGACATATGAACATTCGGCCAAACACTAATTATACTAAACAATTTTTATGCCTTAAAAATATTCGTTTAAAGAAGATTATGCCAAATGTGTTATGCCAAATAAATTTCGGAGCATCAAGATTCTACCAGATAGGGGGAACCCGTCAAAAATACCTCTACCGAATGTCGATATTTTATTTTAATTTTTGATTGTGGCTGAGATGAGATTGCGGTTAGTTTTTGAACGTTTTTAATTCTGGAATTGGCCTTCAAGTCAAAAACTAAAACTGTAGTCATTTTACCTCTGATTCTGCATTCCTGTTAAAATCACAGTGATCTTTATGTTCCTTGCAATAAGGTTGCGATTGAGTTGCTGCTATTGACAAGTTTGCCAAAATCACAGTGATCTTTATTGTCGTTAAAATAAAGTTGCTGTTGGATTGCTGCTGTTAGGCAAAATAACTGTGAAAGGACTGTAGCTGTTTTTATTCTTAATTGGCTGACAAGCAGTCAATTTATTTAATATAAATTGCAGTTTTAGTTATGGTGAAAAAAATTGAGGAAAAATATCTTACCAATCAAAGATATTATCTAAAAAAAATTGTTAGAAGTAAATTTTACCAACCATAAAACGCAGATATACGCCAATGGTCTTGAACAGTTAGCTTGTGTGTTCTGTGCCGAACTCATGCAACGTGTCTTACGTCCAGCCAGTAATGGAACTCGCCCACCAATATTATTGTATGATACATAAAATAAAAGTTATTTTAATAAAACACGTAGGTATACTAAAAGATAAAAAATAAAATTATCTTTAAAATGGTAAAGGTTTAATAAAAATACGCTAGATAGTTTTTGCTTGACTCTCAGTTTTTATCCGCATTAGACATAACTTTACAAATTAATTACACTATGTGATATAAACATAATCTACGCTTGCCGCGGTTGGTCCGTAGATGGGTGACCATCTTTACATACCGAGACTCCTCCGTGCCTCGGAAAGCACGTTAAGCCGTTGGTCCCGGCTGTCATTCGTGGATCTTTGACAGTCGTTACGGGTCGTCAGAAGTTACGCCCTTGGTAAGTCTGACAACCAGTCTTACCAAGGGGTATCGTATTACTCAATAACTGGGTTGTGGAGGTCAGATAGGCAGTCGCTCCATGTAAAATACTGGTATTCAGCTGCATCCGGTTAGACTGGAAGCCGACCCTTACATAGTTGGGAAAAGGCTAGGCAGATGATGATATAAACATAATCTAAAACATTCACATTATTAAGAGAATGCTCTAATTTAACATATATTTTTTCCAAATCATTAACACTACCTACTTGTTCAGACATGATCTTCAGTTTAAAATCATTAAAAGTTGGTTATCGTCGCCTTGATAACCCTTTTGTATTCGCGACAGAAGTCATTGTAGGTTCCTAATATTTAAAAAAAAAAATATTTTGTGTTCGTACTTTAAAAAAATAACTTTTTTTTTTTTGTTTTGTTACAGGAATTCCACGCAGTCCGCGGAGAATAGTGTTGAAACTTTGAATTGCAATAGCATATCTACAAACATAATATAAAATAAATATAATACGACCAAGAACCAAAATAGCGAGAATCATTTTTAAACTAAATATTTTTCTTTTTAAATCATAATTTTGCTATACATAATAGATTTTGCTATTAAAATATATTTTTATTATAAAATAAGAAGAAAAGATCGTCGCCATGATGTACACATTTAACCGTAAGTACCTGATTTTTATTTGTATTATTTTCTACACTATTATGCAATTATAAGCTGTGGTGACAGCTCGGATACTGGTATATATTTTTCGAAATGGTTTACGTCGGTTACGTTTAAACGGAACGTTAAAAAAAAAAGCTTCTGAAGAAGAACAAAATTTAAATCGTTCTTGATTACGATAAACAGGAGCTCGTGGCTAAGTAATAACAGCCGCACGGGTCGATCCATCACGTTAAGCTACGCTTACCGGGGTTGGTCTGTGGATGGGTGACCATCTTTTCATACCGAGACTCCTTCGAGCCTCGGAAAGCACGTTAAGTCGTTGGTCCCGGCTGCCATTCGTGGATTTTTGACAGTCGTTACGGGTTGTCAGAAGCCCGAAAGTCTGACAACCAGTCTTACCAAGGGGTATCGTATTACCCAGTAACTGGGTTGTGGAGGTTAGATAGGCAGTCGCTCCATGTAAAATACTGGTATTCAGCTGTATCTGGTTAGACTGGAAGCCGACCCCAACTTAGTTGGGAAAAGGCTAGGCAGATTGATTTCTTGATTACGATAAAACGTTTATAACCATTTTTTTCTAAGGTACCTAACTTAACTAAATAAGTTCATGCTTGTCGCCGGACGCCCCGTGCGCGGCTGCGTCCTGCGGAGTAACTAATACACAAGTATGGTTGTATACAGGGTGTCCGGTAATGAATGGATAACCTTGAAATGTCTTATAGTATAACTTATGGCCGTTCAGAAAAAAAATTGAAACAAAATATATCATAAGTAGTACCTAAGTTATGATTTTTTTAAAAGAAAGGTCTAATTTTTTTTACCTTGTTTTACTTTTATGAACACTACGATCAGAAATGAATGGATTCCATCGGTTTGTTGTTATTTTATTATTATACACGAACTATGCTAATAGATAAACAGTCAATAGTATGACTAGCTATTGCACTTTTTTATTAAAAAATTAGCAAATTAATTAATTTTAGAAAAACTTTGCAAAATTTATTTTTTAAACTATGTTTAAACATCTTGGGTATAAAAAAAATGTATGAATACATGAGTGGCCAATAATTTTAAAATAATGTCACTTTCAAGTAGATTTTATAATGGTACAATTCATAAATGTATCTACAATAAATAGTGAATTATTGCCATTAATGTAGAAAAGGAGAAAATTTTACCAAATGTCAAAAGTAATGTAGGAACTTTTTTTAAATTAAATTGCTTCTGACCACTGAAGATTAATCAAAAATACATTTAAGGAATTTGTAGTGAATAAAAATTGCGTATTGAAACCAAATTGTCAGAAATTTACAAATACTCATAATGATTAAAATAGTTACTTTAAAAGCGTGAAATGGGTCGTGTGACCTTCATATTTGCTACCTGCGCGCACGCCGTGCTGTCATTCTTTTGTGTTATGTTAGACAAAGAGGGTCTGAATCGGCTAGGTGCGAGAGAGAGGAAATAAATGTAAAACATCAGGTAAGCACTCATACTTTTAGTGCGTTTCTCGACTTGCTCGACTTCGCATGTGTTTATTTAGTTTCCGTTTGCAATTATCGTGATTTACTTTGAATCAGTGTTAAAACGACCACGTGGCTATTTTATTGGACTATTCGTTTTGCTTACTGATTTGGACTTGTTTTGTTTGGTGATATTTGCGACGATTTGGTTTGTTTTTGGACTAAACTGGACTTTTGTGTTTTTGTGTATCAAAATGCCACGTCAGTATACGGCACAAGAATATGCAAATATGCATTACATTTATGGAGAATGCAGAGGTAACGCAAATGCAGCTGCAGCGCTCTATAGGGAGAGATACCCTAATGCGCGCCACCCAGACTACCGCGTATTTATTCGTGTCCACGGTTGTTACTCCGAAGGAAGATTGCCTGGTAGTGGTGTCGGTGGTACAAGCAGTGGAAGAATCGCTCGTCTTGATGTAGAAGAAGCCGTGCTTGAGGAAGTCGAAAACGATCCTTCTACCTCTACACGAACAATAGCTCGACGCACAGGTATCGGAAAATCGACCGTGCACGATATTTTGAAAAAAAATAAATTCCACCCTTACCACGTTACACGCGTGCAAACTCTCCAACCAAGAGATTATGCAGCTAGATTGCGTTTTTGCCGACAAATGCTGGCAAAAATCGAAGAAGACCCGCAATTTTTTAATAAAATTCTGTGGAGCGACGAGTCAACATTCAAAAGAGATGGATACATGAATCTTCATAATTTACACGGTTGGGAATTAGAAAATCCCCATCTTATGCGTGAAGATAGATCCCAATACCAATTTAAAATCAATTATTGGACTGGAATATTAAGTGGAATAATAATCGGGCCATTTGAATTACCGGGGAATTTAACAGGGCAAAGTTATTTGGAGTTTCTTCAAAATGATCTCCCCAATTTATTAGAAGAAGTGCCCGAGGAGCTGAGGGAGTCATATTGGTTGCAAAATGACGGCTGTCCTGCGCATTATGCTGTATCTGTTCGTGCATTTTTAAATAACACGTACCCAGATAGATGGATCGGGCGGCTAGGGCCAATTTTGTGGCCTCCACGTTCACCGGACCTAAATCCATTGGATTTTTTTTATTGGGGCTGCCTTAAAGAGGAAGTATACTGTAAGCCTATAAGGTCTTTAGAAGAATTAAGAAGACGAGTCAGAGCAGCCGCATCAAAAATTAGTGAACGACGGTACACAAGACTGCTCCGTAGATCATTTATCCGTAGATGTAGGGCCTGCATAAGAGTGGGAGGCCGGCAGTTTGAACATTTATTATAAACGAATGATAATAAAGTGTTGTTTATGTTAAATGTTGTTTTTTATTAATCCCCAAAGTTCAGGTACAATTAAATTTAAAAAATGTTCCCATATTACAAATTTTGATATTTAGTAAAATTTTCTCCTTTTCTACATTAATCGCAATAATTCACTATTTATTGTAGATACATTTATGAATTGTACCATTATAAAATCTACTTGAAAGTGACATTATTTTAAAATTATTGGCCACTCATGTATTCATACATTTTTTTTTATACCCAAGATGTTTAAACATAGTTTAAAAAATAAATTTTGCAAAGTTTTTCTAAAATTAATTAATCTGCTAATTTTTTTTTTTTTTTTTTTTTTAATAAAAAAGTGCAATAGCTAGTCATACTATTGACTGTTTATCTATTAGCATAGTTCGTGTATAATAATAAAATAACAACAAACCGATGGAATCCATTCATTTCTGATCGTAGTGTTCATAAAAGTAAAACAAGGTAAAAAAAAAATTAGACCTTTCTTTTAAAAAAATCATAACTTAGGTACTACTTATGATAGTCAGTAGAAGTCTGACACGCCCTCCCGCTCCACCCAGAGCGGGAGAAGTTATTTGATGATTTCCCATCCACAAAAAAAAAAAAAAAGGTACTACTTATGATATATTTTGTTTCAATTTTTTTTCTGAACGGCCATAAGTTATACTATAAGACATTTCAAGGTTATCCATTCATTACCGGACACCCTGTATAATGTTGTAAGTACAAAGAACTGTTAGATACGTTAAAAACGTTATTTTAAATAAAGTTTCCGGACATAGGGTACCTTTCATCCCGAAAAAAGTACGGTTCCCGAGGAAAACAAGAATAACGTTCTTATGATAATAGATGGCGCCACGGGTTTTTTGAATCATGATTGAATTATATTAATACAGAATATTCATTCATACAGAAACTTTAGTAGTGTCTTAAGAGTTTTTTAATTTATTTTTTATTTAAGTACATTTTGTGCATTACAAGTACATTTTCACTCACAAAATATACTTAAATAAAAAATAAATTAAAAAACTCTTAAGACACTACTAAAGTTTCTGTATGAATGAATATACAGGGTGATTTTTAAAACATGCGACAAAATTTAAGGGGGTGTTCTACCAATATGAACAACTTTTACTATGGGACCAACTAAGAATTCGCAAAAAAAAATTACCTTCCCATGTAAAAGCACATACCCGATTGAACCATTTTGTATAAAAAGGTCGAAATTTTTTTGCGAATTCCGAGTTGGTCCCATAGTAAAAGTTATTCATATTGATGGGTAGAACACCCCCTTAAATTTTGTCGCATGTTTTAAAAATCACCCTGTATAATTCAAACATGATTCAAAAAACACGTGGCGCCATCTATTATCACAAGAACGATATTGTTGTTTTCCTCGGGAACCGTACTTTTTTCGGGATGAAAGGTACCCTAATGTCCGTTTCTGTACACGAGACAACGTAAATGCAAAATTTCAGGATGATCGGTTCAGTGGTTTAGGCGTGAAAAGGTAACAAACAAACAAGCAAACTTACTTTCGCCTTTATAATATTAGGACTGTTATTCAAATTAAATAATTAAGTTAAAAATTTAATAACCTAACCTAACTAAAACTATTAAAAACCTAAAATATGGCGTCTAAAAATTCGTCCGCATCGCTGTCTACTGCAGTGCTATTCTGTACAAATCTCACCGTGAAAACTTAGGTGAGGTGAGCGTGGAGTGAGCTGTCTCAATAGTGTCAATCCCTAGCATCACGTGGAATGACAGCTGTCTTCAAGCTCACTTTACCTACGTTTTCACGGTAAGATTTTTAAAGAATAGACCGGCTGGTAATGTAATGTGTAGACATTGGCGGCATTGCCACATACTATGGCAATGGCCTCTGGCTAAGGTAAAAGCCAGCCCTTGGGTCACGGGAAGTGTCAACCAGCCATTTCGTTGAACAAACCATGAGCACTTGGACCCCACGGCCCGAGGGTTTCAACCCCAAACGGCTCGAAAATATAGTGACCGATAAGGTCACTATATTTTTACATTATACTTCCGCCGCTTGAGGTTTTCCGCAGCCGCAGCAGCAGCGCCAGCACAGCACGCTGTGCCAGGAAGATGGGATGGCGTAAGAGTATCGACACACGTTGAGTCCCATACCTAATATGTGTCCATTCAAACATAGATGAGACTACATTTTTATCGCGTTTAAAAAAGAGTTTAAGGTCATTGAAATCAGGTTGGTTATTGTTTTACAATGAGCGCGTTAGGTCGGCTCTTAGACATGCTCATTTAAAAAACCGGCCAAGTGCGTGTGGGACCACGCACAATGAAGGGTTCTGTAGTTGGGATGAATTTATCCCAAGAACGAACTTAACATTGTAGTTGAAATACATGTTATCCCATGCATTCCAACTGCAAATGTAAGTTTGTACGAGCAATAGAGAGATTTACCATGTTATTTTAAGACCATAGTTGATAGATAGAGATTATTCATAGACCATTATTTTATTTTTTGACAAGCCAGTTGGCGTGGTTGGTTAAGATATCACCTATCACGCCGCAGGTCGTGGGTTCGATTCCCATCCAGGACAAACATTTGTGTGCATGAACATGTCTGTTTGTTTTGAGTCTGGGTGTAATTATCTATATAAGTATGTATTTACAAAAAAAAAGTAGTATTATGTAGTATATCAGTTATCTGGTTTCCATAGTACAAGCTCTGCTTAGTTTGGGACCAGATGACCGTGTGTGAAAATGTCCCAGGATATTATTATATTATATTTTTGGAAATTAAACCAGAAGTGACTTTTTTTAAAAAGAATAATACAAATACCTACAGGAAGTAAATTTAAAAACAGATCAAACTGACAACAATTTTTATATCAAGAACCTAATAACAAAAAATAGCGAACACACAAAATCACAACAATAGCTAAATAAAAAAAATGTAACAATTTTAAAAGAAAAATATCCGACAGAATGACGTGCTAACAGTCTTACTCTCACGATGTCTCGAAGTGAAAAAAAAGGGCGGTGCCAGCAGTGCACCGCCTTATATAGGTCTTCCCCCTCCTCAACTTCCTATCTTCTACACGGCCTTTCCTGACAGGAGACCGTCCTCGGACTCCTTTATCTCCTAGCTTTGAAGATCTGTCTCACACATTGGCATGGAAGACCCTGCTGCTTGTAGATGAAGTGCTGGTGGCGTCTGTGTCTGCGTGCCAGAGGTGCAGGGTTCCAGTTCGGCTTCATCAAGTGGCTCAGCTCCATTAGTAGCTTGTTCGAGTTGCACATGTTGGTCAACACAAGGGGCAGACTCCTCGTTTCCGCTGTCTGACTCTGCAAAAGAAACAAATACCTCGGACAATACCAATTTTGTAAGAACAACAAAACAGTGGTTGTTGGTGGAATTAACTTATTTCAACAACATAATTACAACTTTGAGTTAGGCTTGTCTAACATACCTAACTTACACACAATAGGTGTGAACATACAAATATCCAAACCAACCACCTGGGGCAGGACTTGTCGGAAGACCGCCACCTCACGACTCGTTAGAGACCTACGTGAGGCATAACTTTGCGTGTGTCAATAGGTTCACATAAAAGCATGTTTCAAACCAATCCTAGCAAGTCATAGTACATACGATGCTTATCAACAAGCAGGACTTCTCACTAAACAAGATACGTCGGAGACCAACCTATGCCTACTTGTACCACAGCTCAATAATAACATGTCTGAGAACACCACTCCAAGACCACACGTCCGATCAGGCTACTCCAAGACAGTTTCCCTTCACGAGCTCTTCCCAAGGTATGTTTCATATACTAGGATAGCGTGTCCGATGTGCTCCAAGACAGGCTCATCCAATAACATAAAACCGTACCTCCATTGAGGTGTATCCGTCAATTTGAGTTGGCATGTTCAATGCGCTACAAGACAGAGGCCCATCTCAAATTACAAGACTCGACTTCCCGTCAACATCGTTCAGCATTATCAATAGTAACAAGAAGACATAGAAACCTCTAATGTACAAGCAATTATTATCAAAATAGTCAGTTTCAGTAAAGTGTATCGTTTACATAAAACACATAGCAAGGCTCATTACAAAACAGATCACTCACCATTAAAGAAAGCAGAACACACGTCGGGAGTCCATTCCCCTTGCCACGGGATCATGTATTCCGCAGCTGCTTGTGTCAACTTCCCGTACGAGCCAGCCAAGAGCTGCAACTCGTAGCGACCGTGTGGTAGTAGTTTCATCACACGATACGGCCCTCGCATACACGAATCCAGCTTTCCAGTTGATTGTGCCTGTTTTCTTACGAACACAAAAGAATTCAGTTCAAAAACACGAGGTGACTTTCGCCCTTTATTGACATAGGCGTCCTGTTGTTTTTGATTTAACCGGAGACGTTCAAGTGCTCTTTGACGACTCATTTCGCGAAGAGCTTCCCGATTAGGGCTCGAACCTTCAAAGGCCACATCGCGAACCAAGCTACGAATGAGTGGCGTTGCAGCATCAATACCTATCAATAGGTTCAAAGCTGAATACCGAGTTGTTCTGTGTTTTGTGATATTAAGAATCAACTGCAGTTTCCACATTACACTGGGCCACTTTTGCTGTCGATGATTGCACTCAATACGCACCATGTTGAGGACGGTGCGACAATATCGTTCCACCTGCCCATTGGACTGGTGCATTTCAGGGGTTATAAGGTGAACGTCGCAACCCATGTCTTTGACCCAATTTAGAAAATCGGTACTTTGAAACATGCGACCTCTGTCGGCTATTATTTGCTTAGGAGTTCCAAAGAGGGAGACCATATTAGTGAAATGGCGTTTTAGTTCGTCAGCGTCTTGTCGGTGCATAGGGTATAACAAACAGAATTTAGAAAAGGCATCTATAATTATAAGAACATGGCGATAGCCATTTATTTCAGGAAGTGGACCTAAGGAATCTAAATGAATGATTTGGAAAGGTGAGTCTGGTTTTTCCCAAGAGTGAATGGGCTGTAAAGGAGCTCGGGGGACTTTTTTATGGGAAAGACACACTAAACAGTGTGTCACATACTTCTGCACAAATGCCCTCAACTTTGGAAACCAGAAGTGTTTCGTGACGAGGTCAGCGGTCTTATCGACCCCAGGATGGTCATGTTCATCGTGAAAAATTCGTAAAAGGCTAAGTCTATGCCCTTTTGGGATATAACACAGGAATTTCGGATTTTCACCTGTAGGTGCAAATCTTACATAAAGGATGTCGTTTTTGAAAACATAACGACTGGAGTCCAATTGGCCGTCCGCCAATTTTTGAATAAGAGACCGGGTCTCCTCATCAGAAGCCTGAGCAATCTGCGCCCAATTCAAAGGTTTCTGAACTGTGCACACATTTACAGGATTCCGACTGAGATAATCGGCATGGGACAGAAGGCTACCTTTCCTATAATCCAGGCTAAAATCAAAGTCTTGAAGATATACCCACCACCGAGCCACCCTTGGCAACAAATCTTTCTTACGTTGTGTAAGTTTCAATGCGTTGCAGTCGGTGACCACGGTGAATCGTATACCCACAAGATAATGCCTGAAGTACTGAAGAGCTTTTACCACCGCAAGGGTCTCAAGCTCATACGAGTGGTATCTGCTCTCAGCTCCCTGAGTAAGCCTACTGAAGTAAGACACCACTCGCTTACGATTGCCTTCATGCACTTGCATTAAGACTGCTCCATACCCAATAGAACTCGCGTCTGTATGGACTTCTATGGATAACAAAGGGTCATAAATTGCAAGTACTGGTTCGCTCGTTAGACATTCCACAATGTACTTACGAGCAGCGCGTTGTTCAACTCCCCAATTAAAATGTACCTCCTTTTTAGTGAGTGCTGCAATACACGCAGTTTTCTGGGCAAATCCAGCTATATACCGCCTGAAATAGCTAGCTAAGCCCATGAATTGGCGAACCTGCTTTACATTTTGCGGTTCGGCTGAGTCAATCAAAGCCTTCACTTTCTCATGACTCGGCCTAACCTGACCTTCACAAATTGTTCTACCTAAGTATTCGATCTCGGTGGCCAAGAACGAACACTTTTTCATATTAATGGAAAAACCAGCTTTAGTCAATATGTCAAGAACCCTTTGTAACAAATTAAGGCCCTGATCGATACTTTGACTCATAATCAAAATGTCATCGATGTAGATGAGGATATCGCCAGAATCAACCAGTTCGCGAAGTGTTTTGGTGATTATACGCTGATAAACAACTGGAGCATTCGCCAAACCGTAGGGCATCCTCAAATATTGATAATGTCCCTCCGGCGTGACAAATCCCGTAAGCGGAACTGAGTCTCGATCCAATGGAATCTGGTGAAATCCAGTTGCCATATCAAGGGAACTGAAATATTTATTATGTCCCAAACGGTCTATATAGTCATCTATACGTGGCAACGGAAAACGATCTTTAATTGTGATCTCGTTTAATTTACGAAAGTCAACGCACATCCTATCTGTACCGTCTTTCTTTTTTACCAGAAGAATTGGACTTGCGTAAGCAGACTCTGACTCCTCTATAATTTTTTTGTCCAACAAATCTTTAATTATGTCACGAACGCGAAGAGTCTCGGCGTGAGAAAGTTGGTACGGCCGATAGTGAACAGGAATATTTGTAGTTAGTTTAATGGACATACACCCTGTATTTACAGTTGACGTTGCAGTACCAGAAATAAAATACTGAGAAAAATGATTAATTATTTCTAAGAATTTGTCCAAGTAACCGCCAATTAGAGGCGTATTAATTGGAATTGAAGTCTCAGACTGTATTTTCATTACCCTATGCAAGTTATTTACGCTTCTTGTAAGTGACTGACAATTTTTGGTACGCACATACCTAACACCGTCCCTATTAAGAACATCTGTTCCTATAATGACCGGCGTGTTCATATATTCGGCAGATACTACGAACAAATCTACCTCGAGGGTTAAGCCGTCGAATTCAATAGGTAACGTCACAAAACTTGTACTTTCTACTTCTTGTGTACCTAACCCCTTCAAGATACGAATCACTGGCTTATGCGAACAATTAAAATGCTTAAGCAACGAAGACGAAATTAAGGATATAGTGGACCCGCTGTCAATCAAAACATCGACCGCTACGTCCTGTATAATTGCTACAATAACGTCTCTATTCTTGGTATTTACAAACTCGTTACAGAAGTTAACGCTACTTTTGTTTGCAGCTTCCGACCTTTGTTTAGCAAAACAATTTACGGCTTTGTGACCCTGTTTCTTACAAAAAGTACAAGGTTCGGACCTAGTCGGTACAAAAACAGATGTAGAATTTGTCACAGAATTATTTGACGAACCGCTTGACAGCTGATCAATTCTCGGTTTCTTATTGCATGTAGCCTGTCTATGTCCTAATTCACCGCAAGAAAAACATTTAATGTCATTGAGATTACGCTTACGAGAAAGGTCTGTAGTTTGTCTATCTCTCACAGAACGAAACGGGGTACTTTTTAATGTACTACTACTCGGTTTAACGTAAATTGAAAAATAATCAACTAGATCACTAGGCAATAGCTTAGCGTTAGTTGCCGACGCTCTTATGTTCGGATCAGTGATACCGCGGACTATTATAGCCGAAATCAGCTCGTCACTAAGTCCCCGCACTATTCGTAGACGAAGTAACGAACGACGAACGTAATCCGCATAAGTAGAATAGTTATCAGAATTTTTAGTCATTACATCATACAAAATATTTGCGACGTCCGGTACTCTAGGGCACAAAGGCTTAAATTCTTTTTTAAAATTACTCCACGAACGATCATTAGTTACCCATTCGTTAAGCCACAACTGAGCATCACCTTTCAGGCAATTACCAATACGCGACAAAGATTCGAAATCACTCCAATTATTTAATACTTTTGCGCGGTCAACCTCCGCACACCAATCGTCAATATTATGTAGGGTAGGATCAAAGTTTGAAATATAAAAATGTTGAGATCTACCAACACTATTAATTGACCGAATAGCATCCACAATACGATCAGTTACCGTAGCTTGTGCTGAATTTGAAGACTCATTCGCATCCCTAGCCAAACGGTTTGACAAACGCACTGACGCCTGTTCAGATACTCGTCCTGACGCACGTAGTAGTGGTGTTCTAGAGCGAGAACGCGAATCGCGATGGCAGTTATATCCACGAGTCGGTGACATACGTTGAGACACAACCTCTCTAGGCAAAGGTGAAACCAAACGACGGTGACGCTCCGGCGGTGAAGCACGACGCACGCTATGCGATTCTATACAGCCTGGGGATCGAGACGTATTACGTTCCAACGACGGTGTTCGCGTACGCCGTGATGACCTTCGATCACGTACACTATCATTCACCAAAATTCTATCACGATCACACGAACGTACTGGCAAGGGTGAAGCTCTTGTTTTATCTTCTAGCGTTTTAAGGCGCGACATCATCGCTTGTATCTCGAGCCTTAGCATGTTGTTTTCATTAAAGGATTGCTCACGATACCGACTATTTTGGCGCTCCTCACTATTGCGAGGATCGTTGTGAGAACTTCGATCGCGACGCGGGCTATTATCGCGACTGCCGCAGCGCCTGCGACTATGATCGTGTTTGCGGTCTGCCATACTAACGTCTCAAACACAAGACAACCTAAAACAATAAACCAATCGACCAAATAAAAACAACACAAACTGGTATAGCAACAACTAAACCAAAATAATTAAACAATGAACGGTCAAACCTATGACTAGCAATAACGCCTGACACAAAAAGTAAAATAAAGCAACTACCTACAACAGAAAAATAAATCGTGACAAAAGTAAAGAGAAAAAAAAAACGAAAGTGGGCAAATAGAAATGGGAACTATCCCACTTCTGATTTTGGAAATTAAACCAGAAGTGACTTTTTTTAAAAAGAATAATACAAATACCTACAGGAAGTAAATTTAAAAACAGATCAAACTGACAACAATTTTTATATCAAGAACCTAATAACAAAAAATAGCGAACACACAAAATCACAACAATAGCTAAATAAAAAAAATGTAACAATTTTAAAAGAAAAATATCCGACAGAATGACGTGCTAACAGTCTTACTCTCACGATGTCTCGAAGTGAAAAAAAAGGGCGGTGCCAGCAGTGCACCGCCTTATATAGGTCTTCCCCCTCCTCAACTTCCTATCTTCTACAATATTATATTATAGACTTTTTATAGGTTTTCCTGTAATCTATAGGTATACTTAGAACTATTTTATGAATTTTTTTTCAAAATTGTAGGCTCAGGAGTTTCAGAGATAAGGGGGGAGGGAATATTCAAATTTCGTCTATTTTCTTAAATAACTTTGAAATAATTTATTTTAAAATTATAAAAAAAATATTTGAAACCCTCACAGTGAGCCCTTTCATTTGATAGTGACAGTGTATCGTGTGACATATCAAATGAAAAGGCCTTCAGTTGCCTGTGCCAGGGCCACGGTAACTCTTTCGAATAACCTGTAAACTAGGCGGGAACTACACACCCTGCGTATTGCGTATGATTTGAATTTCGATATTTCTTAAGAGGATTGTGAAGCTGTAAATTTTCATACAAAAATCGATAACGTTTTTCTCCCCGTAAACATAGTCTAATTTTCATAATTTTTAAACTAGGTCCGTACGTTTTTATTATAAAGAAATATTGTATACGATATAAGTTATTAGCATCTAAATATCTATATTTTTGACATAAAAAACATCCTCGAGCATTTTTTTTTTTTTAATTAAATTAAATTGAATTACGAAAAACGAAAAACGTACAGACCTAGATTGAAGTGTACTGAATGTAATGAGACCAAAATTGTCTCATTTCGTAAAGGTTTAGGGGAGTGAAAACGTTATCGCCCGAAACAATATTTATGTAGATAATTGTATGAATAAAATTGCCTCCAAAAATCGCGCCGCGTATCGGCACTTCACAATCCTCTTAACGATCTATAAAGTTTTTTCAAAATTTCTGTTTTTATTGTTCTAGTTTACTTCAAATGTGTAGTGTTTATTGATAGAGCAATTTCTGTCTAAGCTATTGAAAAACAAAACAAAAAAACTAGGTAAGCCACAGGCTTCTACTTCGTTCACCTATTGTACCCTATTTTTTTCAAGATGGTAAAAGAAATCATTCAGTATGTGTAGATATAGTGTCCACTTACCTAATTACCTTGGTGATGTTCTTCACAAAGGTCAGGTGCGTAGTGCTCGCAATTGGCTGGCGTGTATGACCAGATGTAAACGAAGCAAGAGGCAGGAGGAAGGGATCGTAGCAGGTGGCGCTCTGTAGTTTCTGCCTACCCCCGTGCGAAGAAGGCGTGAGTTTATGTATGCCATCAGCAACCAAGCCTTTTCCCAACTACGTTGGGATCGGCTTCCAGTCTCACTGGATGCAGCTGAATACCAGTATTTTACATGGAGCGCCTATCTGACCTACTTCTATCTGACTTACTGGGTTTAATACGATACCCCTTAAGACGGGTTGTCAGACTTTCGGACTTCTGACAACCTTTAACGACTATCAAAGATCCACGAATGATCCGGGACCAACGGTTTAACTTGCCTTTCGAGACACGGAGGGGTCTTGGTGTGTAAAGATGGTTCCCCATCCACGGATCAACGTAGCTTAACCTGATCGATCGACCCGTGCGGCTGTGATTACTTAGCCACGAGCCCCATGTACTTAACTCCTCAACCCACCTGGTGGCCCACTGAATGACTCTTACTGCTCTCTCACAGAGAGGTGGGCTATAAGTAGGTATGCTTATATGAGAGAATAATATCAAGAACCTCACTTAAAGCATTATCACGATTTAAATCTAAAAGATCATGACGACCATAAATTCGAATCCGCAAAACAATCTGGATAATTCCCAATGACGCATGATTCTTACCGTTATCACAGATTAATACAGATGGGACACTCCGCAAAATCATTTTAATAAAAAGCGACTCTTACTACGACACAATAGAGTGGAATTCAGGTCGCACAACGCTTATTTTATTAGCTACAGTTAAATTCACCTACAAGTTGGCTCTCTTTCTATCGCCTTCTGACTAAGAAAGGGTTGTCATCTTTTAAAGAATAAAATAATTTATCTCTACTCAGGTCGCACACTTTATTGTGTCGTACCAAGAGTCGCTTTTTATTTAAATGGTTTTGCGGAGTGCGGGATCTGTTAATCTGTGCTTTCGGTGTCCTTTGGAAGTGAAAAAAACGTGAGGTTCGGATCCTTATTATTATTTAAGCAGCCAACTGCGATGCAATATAGTTTTGCCTTCATTTTAATCATTTTCGTTTTAATAAATTTGCGACGAACGGAAGATGCGACGCGGCGCGTGATTATTGAATTGTTGTGCGACCCGGCACGGCGCGCGGCAGTCCTACTCAATTGGCCCAGTGAGGTAGGCCCGCCGCGTACTTCATACCTAAACTGCGGAGTGTCCCATCTGTATTAATCTGTGCCGTTATGGAATAATTTTTAACTTATGATTATTTTTAAATTGCACCGCGATACAATAATAACTTTTTGTGCGAAACTTTTTGTGAAGAAACCGGTCAGCCGATCAGCAAGTTCAGCATGCGTTAAAATACCAAGTTCAATTGACCCCTCTAATACAACAAATTGTGTGAAAGGAGAGATTAACCTATAATGGATATTGTAGGTAGTAAACCAAATTATATTGGCCTTCTTATAAGTAGATATTCAGTGTGAAAAGGGGTTTAATTATAATGTTCGATTTAGTCCAGATTAAGCTGAGCTAAGCGATCAGGAAATAAACGTCAGTTTTAGAATGGAATTTTTTGCAACTGTTTTTGCAAAAATCGGTCAATAAGCCCTGCTGCCAGCCAGATTGGATTGATCCTTTGATAAAAGAAATAGTTAGAGGTTACGGATCAATTTATAATGGAGGAAGATGTCAGATATTTGTAACGGAAACAACCCAAAATATAAAATCCATTTTTATTGTTACGATTTGGGTTGTTTTTTAACGACTTCAAAAAAGGAGTTATCAATTTGATACGTATACATAGATAACTCCTTTTTAATATTATTGGAACTGCGAGATATTCACATATGATGATCTATTAGGGCTTCCAAACAAATATACAAAATTTTATAGATGTATGTTTGTATGTATGTACGTATGTTTCTCCACACATTTCTCCGAAATTATTAATCGGATCGTGACCATTCCGTTTGTTGGCTTACATTTACTTCAACTTAGGGCATAGTGAAAGTTTCATCGAAATCGGTTCAGTACTTTTCAAGATAATAGACTAATACGTGTAAGCGTGACGGCCTTTTTTTTTGTGGATGGGAAATCATCAAATAACTTCTCCCGCTCTGATTGGAGCGGGAGGGCGTGTCAGACTTCTACTGACTAAAACCCACCCGTGTTCCTTCAGTTGCCTGTGCCAGGGCCACGGTAACTCTTTCAAACAACCCGCAACCCTAGCGGAAGTGTGACGGCCTGGCTTATTGATACGAGCTACGGGTGTGGTGTCAAAGGGAAAACATCTCAAAACAAGGTTCTCAGTAACGGAAATAGTTAGGACGACCCAGCTTTTAACATTTATTGAGCACGGTTGCTACTACATGATACTTTTTGAAGGTCTGATGATGACCAGGTAAGTGCCTATCGGTTCTCAATAACGGAAATAGTTAGGTTGACCCAGCTTTCAACATTTATCTAATTGAGCACGGATGCTGCTACATGATACTTTCTGAAGGTCTGATGATGACCAGGTAAGTGCCTATCGATTCTCAATAACGGAAATAGTTAGGTTGACCCAGCTTTCAACTTTTATCTAATTGAGCACGGATGCTGCTACATGATACTTTCTGAAGGTCTGATGATGACCAGGTAAGTGCCTATCGATTCTCAATAACGGAAATAGTTAGGTTGACCCAGCTTTCAACTTTTATCTAATTGAGCACGGATGCTGCTACATGATACTTTCTGAAGGTCTGATGATGACCAGGTAAGTGCCTATCGGTTCTCAGTAACGGAAATAGTTAGGATGACCCAGCTTTCAACATTTATTGAGCACGGTTGCTACTAACCGGGTGACCACTGAAAAACAGCGCTGTGCTGTGGGCCCCCCATAGCACAGCATCATGCTGAGTGGAAGCCTTCTTGTCGCAGTCATGGCGTGCCAGCAGCTGCCGACTTTTGTATTGTGCTCGTGATTTGTGTTTTATTTTTCTTTTTGTAAAACTCGAGTTAATTATATTTTTGTATGCACGTGTTTCTGTGACAAATAAACATATTTTTCTTTCTTTCTTACTACATGATACTTTCTGAAGGTCTGATGATGACCAGGTAAGTGCCTCTCGGTTCTCAATAACGGAAATAGTTAGGTTGACCCAGCTTTCAACATTTATCTAATTAAGCACGGATGCTGCTACATGATACTTTCTGAAGGTCTGAAATCGCGAAAAAAAATCAGCTGTTCAGTACATATGTTCGCATAATTCGTCAAAATGTACTGAACAGCTGATTTTTTTTTCGCGTTTTCAGGTTTGGTCCCATAGTAAAAGTTGTTCATAATTATGAGTACAATGACCCCTTAAGAGGTTGCTGGTGTTTTACCAATAACCCTGTATAAAGAGTGACTAGTAATTAGTGACCGAAACTTAAACTCATGATTGTACTCATGATTACAAACAACTTTTACTATGGGACCAAATACGAATTCGCGAAAAAAAAAATCAGCTGCTCCTACTAGTTATGCGAATATAAATGTAGGGAACAGCTGATTTTATTTTCGCGATTTCCGGCTTGGTCCCATAGTAAAAGTTGTTTGTTATCACGAGTTATGCGAACATAAATGTAGGGTACAGCTGATTTTATTTCGCGTTTTCAGGTTTGGTCCCATAGTAGAAGTTGTTTGTTATCATGAGTACAATCACGTGTTTAATTACCAGTCACCCTATATAGGCAACTTCTTTGCTTTATCGATCCCTTTCTTACTCATCAAACAGCCACATTCTCACTACTTGATTCGTGGTATCTTTATGAAATAAAAAAAAGAAAATTGTCTTGCACGCGCTTTTCACTACCACAGCGCCGTAATTAAAAATAATAAAAAAAACTCATACATAGTTTGTTTGTATTAGATACTCAGCAAATAAACTTTCCATGAATTTACATAGAGTTCTTACAACACTGTACAACACCCTATGGTTTCAGAACCTTTTAATAGAGGATTCATATCATGGGTGTAGATAAAATCTTGTATGCAACTTGTATACATAATTAGGTATTAAAAAAACATGTGATACTATTATCACCAAACCCACAATCGTGTTTTAATACCCCTTGTTATACTACAGTTGCATAAATAACTATTATTAGCTTGCCAATTAATTACATTTTCAAAAAAAGCATCTTGTCATTTAACATGTAGGTATTCCGTTTGTATGAACCACGCATGCTCCGGGGGCCTCTTAAGGCGATACATAAAAAGCTAACTGAGCGGTATTAAGAAAGTGACAGAGTCAATTACATCCACATGCGTAAAAAAGAGAGCGCAACAATGCGCTGGAACCAAAATAAAAGCGCCATACCAAATAAAAATTGTTTAAAAATAAATTAAGCTATCTATCAGAAATATGTTCAGCCAGAGTTTTCAATTACCTAATACGCACATTTTGAATGTAATTTTGCAATGAAATTACTTATGATTTTAGAATTGCAGAAAAAAAATGAAAAAAGTAGTGGTATTTTCGGAATTAAATTCTATCGAGGAAATTTAACCCAATCGTGTTTTCCTTCAGTCAGAGTATTGATCAAATAGTCAATAAACATATATCCAAAAATTAAATCCATACAATGTGTAATAGTGAAATAAATGGTTACGAAAAAGCCCCCAACTTATTTTGGTATCGCCTTAATAATTTGGTCCTTTGTGAGCGAGAGAGGTGACAAAATGCGAAAGCCCTCTGAATGTAGTACGTTTGGAATACCTCTTTTATCTGTTCTGTAGATCAGCCCTTGTAAATACATGCGGAAAGCAACTGGAAGTTAATAAATCAATATTTTGAATAACAAAAATACGGAATTGGGAAATAATTGGCGTATTTTACGTCACAGAGTGCGTCATTAGTGCTAGGTAGTAACAACCGACTTTACATGAACTACTTAATATTTTACAAGAGCTTGCATTTTTTTTTTTTAATTCAGACTTATTGAAGTTGACTCCGGAAAGCCTTGAGTGCTTAACAGGGCATTGTCGGGGGCCTCTCGCCGAGTAAATAAACAAAATCCATTCATGTCTCCATTCGAATTAATTTCTGTCTTTTTACCATAAATCCTACTTACCTTACTCTCAGTTACTCAGCAGGTACACGCTCCTGCCTCTTAGCTTAAATACCTTGAAGCCATCATTTTATATAAAATTGTTAGAAATAAATTCGGATAGGAGGAGCTCGTGGCTAAGTAATAACGGCCTCACGGATCGATCCATCAGGTTAAGCTACGCTTGCCGGGGTTGGTCTGTGGATGGGTGACCTTCTTTTCATACCGAGACTCCTCCGTGCCTCGGAAAGCACGTTAAGCCGTTGGTCCCGGCTGTCATTCTTAGATCTTTGACAGTCGTTACGGGTCGTCAGAAGCCCGAAAGTCTGACAACCAGTCTTACCAAGGGTATCGTATTACCCAGTAACTCGGTTGTGGAGGTGAGATAGGCAGTCGCTTCATGTAAAATACGGGTATTCAGCTGCTTCCGGCTAGACTGGAAGCCGACCCCAACATAGTTGGGAAAAGGCTAGGCAGATTGATTTATTTGTTAGAAATAAATTTAATTGTATAAATCTAAAAGATTTGAACCAAGAACCTTTCGCAGGCGACAAGTACGCAAAGGTACTCTTTTTGCGGTGAAATCTTGCTGAACTAATTCTGGCGAACGCTCTCCTGTCCGCCGTATGGTTGACTCATTTAATTGAACCTTTGAAAATATTGACATCTTCAATTGTACAATGAGTAGATTCAAAAGCCTCATCCGATCCTCTTTATTAAATAAAACCCCTATCTGAAAAAGATCTAACTTACTAAGCTCATAAATATTATATTATAACGTAATCCTTGACTATTAAAGCCACTACGATACAACTAACTACCGCACGAACTGAAACTCCTTAGCTCCTAGCGATTACTCTTGGTTTTCCTTTTAAACTCTTATGTCTACCTGTGGACAGCGTTGTGGGTTATATTATTACTAATCTTTATTGTTAAATTAGTTGTAAGCTTATAATGTAACTGTTTGCTGTTCCTTTTATTAAAAACATAAAAAAGATAAGATCTGAATATAAACATAAATACTTTAAAAAAAATCAAGCATTCAAAATTGACAATTGGGCGTTCTACTCGTACATTTGTAGTAAAAAGCCCAGTAGAATTATTCAATAAAAAGAGAATAACACTTTTTTGGGTTATAAAACACAGTGTGCTTCGTCTGCGTGTTTCTTGTTTTAACATTCAATTGGGTCATTCCTGTTAAGAGGAATGTGAAGTGCCGATACGCGGCACCAGTTTTGCGAGGCAATTACCTACATTTCATACAATTATTTACGTAAATAATGTTTCGGGTGATAACGTTTTCACCGCCCTAAACCTTTACAAAATGAGACGTTTTTGGTCTCATTACAATCAATACATCTTAATCTAGGTCTGTACGTTTTTCTTTTTTAGTAATTCTATTCAATATAATTAAAAAAAAATAAAAACGTTCGAGGTAGTTTTTATGTCAAAAATATAGATATTTAGATGCTAATAACCTATATCGTAGGCAATATTTCTTTATAATAAAAACGTACGGACCTAGTTTTTCATTATATCTATAAAATTTCCAAAAAATATGAAAATAAGACTATGTTTACGGGTAGATAAACGTTATCGCTTTTTGTATGAAAATTTATAGCTTATAATTCTATGACACTAAGAAATACTGTAGCTTCTCATTAGTGAAAGAATTTTCGAAATCAGATCAGGAGTTCCGAATACCTCCAACATACAAACTCACAAATTGTATCTCTTTAAAATATTAATATGGAATATACCGTATCTCAAGTTACACTGTTTCGTATTCTCTGTATTTGCCTAGAGTTGTTCCCAACTATGTTTGGTTCGGCTTACAATCTAACTGGATGCAGCTGAATACCAGTATTTTACATGGAGCGACTGCCTATCTGACCTCCACAATCCAGTTAATGGGTAATACGATACCCCTTGGTAAGACTAGTTGTCAGACTTTCGGGCTTCTGACGACCCGTAACGACTGTCAAAGATCCCACCGCTTAACGTGCTTTCCGAGGCACGGCGGGTCTTGGTATGTAAAGATGGTCACCCATCCACAGACCAACCGCGGCAAGTGTAGCATCACCTGACCGATCGACCCGTGCAGCTTTTATTACTTAGCCACAAGCCCCTTTGTTTAGTACTCTCTCTATAAACAATGTAAAAACATCAACAATGTAAAAAAAAAATGTAACAATGTAAAAAAAATCTATCTGGAAAACCATTTCGTTGTTTCCTAGGTCATTTAAAACTGGTTAGTTCTTGTTTTGAATGTAAATAAGCACTATTACAAGTCTTATAAATATACTTTGTGATTAATAAATGACTAATCTCAGTTGTATCAGGTTTTTTGCTGAGATTAAGAAATTCCCATATACAAAGGAGTGGAAATGTACTGCGTTTGAGAGTTATTAACTTAACGAGCGTGCTTGTATCACCCTAATAACATGCACATAACATCACGCCTGTAATCCACGAAGGGTTAGGCAGAGGTGGACCTATAGTACACCCACATTTCGCCAGTTATGTCCCATATAATAGCGGGCGAGCCTATTCTGCCGTCATAAGGAATAAAGACGTAGGTAACTGACATTTGTTTTCGAAATAGAGTTACATATTTACATATTCGCAATCAGCAAAAAAAGACGCATCCACGAGTATTTTTTAAATTGGCGTAAACTTAACAAAAACCTAATAATTCTTACTATTAAAAGACGCATCTGCCTTTGTATCTTGTATTTTTTTTATTGCTATCAACCGGCCACAAATCCAGACTCCGAGCTGTTACTGAGAAATTACTGATGGAAAAACCCAACCCGACCTGGCAATCGAACCCAGGACAACGACCGAAAAGTGGTAGGCGGCGGCGGGGCCACTAAGTCGACGACGTAGCGGCCAACAAGTAGGTTGTGGTGCCGCTTGGGCGACATCGCAACTGAGGCGGGCCGCGATGTCGTATGGGAGGCATCGCGGCTGAGGGTTGGAGGCCGCGGCGGGAGAGGAGTGCCGGTATTGCGGTGCGCCGCTCTTCCTATCTTCCGCGGCCTTGACGGGGTCGCCATCGTCTGATGGCGGACGTGGTGGGGCCGCAGGGGAGGCGGAGTGTCGGTATTTCGTTGGCCGCTCTCCCTATCCTCTGTGACCGAAAAGTGGTAGGCGGCCGGGCCACTGACCTGACCCGTCGCAGAGGGACCAAGGGTGCAAGACGCGGGGTCGTCTGGCACCCATGTGCTGGTTTGGCCCTGAGGTGGTCACAGCGTGAAATATGCTCTGGTGCACCGGTGATATTCTCCAGAGGAGGGTCCGTCCCCGTGCCCTTATTCCCGCCACAAGCGGCAGAGGAGGACACCGTGAAGTTTTAGTGTATTCAGGACATTTATGTTCGCATAATTCGTCAAAATGTACTTACTGAACAGCTGATTTGTTTTTCGCGATTTCAGGTTTGGTCTCATAGTAAAAGTTGTTCATAATGATGAGTACAATGACCCCTTAAGAGGTTATGCGTTTTGTATAGCACTATCTCCCCATGGTAGTGCAGTGTGCGTGAGCATTTCTCCACGCAAAAAAAGCCATGCTCAGCAGTAGACCACTAGACCACTGAGGCTGTATGAACATAAACAAACACTATTTATTTATATATTATGCTTTATTGTACACCAGAAAATATATAACAGAAAAAATAAATTTAACTCTACAAAACATACAATGGGCCGTCCTTATCACTTCCTGCGATCTCTTCCAGGCAGCCTTGGAATGGACAGTGATTGCGCGGACATAAAATGGGGTTGTCATTGGTGCAAAATAATACGTATATAGATAAAATATACTAATAATAAATACATCTATATATACAGAGTGTTCCAGAAATCGACCGTCATTTTGCGTGAGCACTTGTTTAAAATTTATTAACACAAAAATATTTGAGGAAAAAAAATCGAATACCTAATAGTGAATTTATGTTGAACTAGCAGTGCCCCGCGGTTTCACCGGCGTTAGTCTCGAACCCGTAAGAATATAGGGATAAAAATTATCCTATGTGTTAATCAGGCTATAAACTATTTGTGTGTCAAATTTCATCAAACTCCGTTCAGTAGTTTTTGTGTGAAAGAGTAACAAACATCCATCCATCCTCACAAACTTTCGCATTTATAATATTATAGTAGGATATGTAAGTTTTTATGGAGAATCAAAGGTAATTATTACGGATAGAGTAACTATTTAGTAATATTTTGATGGCAAAAGTTATTAATAAAAAGATTTTATTTACACATGAGAGTCAAAAGAATGACGCATGGCGGTTATTTAGATTTTTTTTTTTCATTAATTTAGAATTACTCGAAAACTATAAGATTTTGCGGAACAAATGTTTTGTTATTTTGGTTGGGCTTTACCAAAGCTATCACCACTTACGGTATGTCGGTCGATTTCTGGGACAACCTGTATATGTTATATAATAGATACATAAATACATACGTACGTAATAAATGTAAGTAGGTACCTATAAGCACCAAAAATAAATGACGACTACATATTAAGGTCTGTAAATACTGAGGTATTTACAGAACTTAATATGTAGTGACTAATTGTGAATAATCTAGACGGTATCAGGTTTTTTACTGAGATTAAGAAATTCCCATACAAAGGAGTAGAATTGTACCACGTTTTAGGGTTACTAACTTTATGAATTAAGCGTGCGTGGTGTCATAATACTGCCGTCATAAGGAAAAAAGACGTATCTGACATTTTTTTTTAAATACAGTTTTTTACATAATTATTATTCGGAATCAGCAAAAAAAGACGTATCTGACATTTTTTTTGAAATACAGTTTTTTACATAATTATTATTCGGAATCAGCAAAAAAAGACGCATCTACCGGTATTTTTTTATATTGGCGTAAACTTAACTAAAACCTAATAAATCTTTACTATTAGTTATGACGCATCTACAGGACGAAATATATTTTTCTCCATTTAAATATTTTTGTAGAAACATCCTTTTTTCCTTACGGCGCGGCGGCAGAATATTAATCACGATAAAATGCAAAATGCATAGTAACGGTAACGGTGGTTTTGGTAACGGTGTGTGTGGTATTTAAGTTGACTTCATATGTCCAACCAAATTTCAGGTTCTCAAATTCAATAGAAAAACCGGCCCAGTGCGATTCGGGCTCGCACACGAAGTATTCCGTACCACCGCACAATAATTAGCGTTAAACAAATTATATAATGACACTACCTACATAAATATTAAAAAAATAATCTGTTACAGGTTTCTTGTATGGGCAACCTCAGTAATTTTTTACTTTATTTTATTTTTATTATTTGTTGTTATAGCGGCAATAATACACAATCTGTGAAAATTGAAACTGTCTACGGTTCATGAGATAGGTACAGCCCGCTGACTGACAGACGGACGTACTGACAGACAGCGGAGGCTTAGTAATAGGGTTCCTTTGGCACCCGCCAATGGAACTCTATTACTAAGCCTCCGCTGTACGGAACCCTAAAAAGTATAGAATCTCGCATACCTACATTGAATGTATATTATGTGACATAGTTTGTGAACTCGGGCAGTCTAAACTACTGAACTGTGGGGTAATTGCGTAACACATAAAATGACAATTGATCGCAATGGGTTTCATTTTGACTGTTCACCCACGTTCATTGCGTTATTTAGGACCTTATCACATTTCCGCTGCGAAACGAATTGGGCTGCAGATTTCATGAAATGAAAGTTCAGTTTTTCTTGATACATAATGAGTTTTAAACTATGTGATACACCTCAATGATTTGACATTTGACGTAACAGAAAATTCAAAATGGTGGATGTTTGACGTCTTCAATCGTCGCTCTTTTGAGATTGCATGATTTTATTTCTTTTTACGTTGAATGTTATTTTATGTTACTTGTTATAAACGAATTAAGTCCAACGCAATGTTTTTCTTCAATTAAGTAATTAAGTAGTAAATGTGTGAAGATTACTTTTTTAATTAGCAACATAGTTTCAAATATTATGTGAGAGAAGTTAACAAGTAAATTAACTTATTTACCTTATATTACGCGGTACAGGGTCCAGAATGCAACGTTTTACGTCGATTTTATGGAAAAAATGTGTAAAAGAATTTAAATTGGCCTAAACATCACCCTCTAATTGCCATGATCACAATTTATTTGGAGCCGACCATTGAGGTTCAATGAAAACTAGAGCAGACATCGCGAACTAAATTTTTACTTTGTTTAACCCGTCAAGAGCAAAATCCCCATACTTTATGTCAAGGTCATGTCGAATGTCAGCCGAACCCCATAGGTTCACAACTACTATAAGCCCGCGTCCGCCATAGGATGATTTTTTTTTACGTTTATATATTTAAGATATACCTTTATTATGTAAAGATTTCAAATTTTTTTCTTACGCACACTTGGTGTGTGCCAGACGTTTGGATACCACTTGGTAAGACTGGTTGTCAAACTTTCGAGCTTCCGACGACCCATAACGATTGTCAAAGATCTACGAATTTAGCTGGGACCAACGGCTTAAGGTGGTTCTGAGGCACGAAGAGCTCGTGGTATGTAAAGATGGTCACCCATCCACGGATCAACCGCGGCAAGCGTAGCTAAACTTGATTGATTGGCCCGTGCGGCTGTTATTTCTTGGCCACAAGAATAAGAATAATGAAGTTTTATTATATTTAGGAGTTTATTCTAAGACGAAAGTATGACGACCTAAATACTACGGCTTGCCTAAATACTGGCAAGTATTTAGGCAAGCTACAGGTCGTGAACCCCAGTTCAAATCCCATCCGGTGTACTATCACTGTTAATTTAGTCCTTGCTCGAACATACTTTATTATTGCAACGTTGATAAAAAGGTTAATAAGAATACTAATAAAGAGATCTGTTTATTTCAATTTCCTAGTAATGTAGGTAAAATGCAAATAAAACAAAAAGTAAGCCATATTTTATGAACGTCCAACTTGCTTATAATTCGATAGATGTTTGATTTAATTTTTAACCGACTTCAAAAAATTAGGAGGTTATATGTTCGTCTTTATGTAGGTATTTTTTTGGAGTTTAGTCCTTAGGAATCGATTTTCATATAGGGCCGTTATGGAGATTTTATGAGTGAAATAATACAAGCGTTAACTCAAAAGCGTTATGTTTTTGTTTTGTCGTTTTTTTTGCGTAGGTAACGTAAAACAAAACGAAAGCCTTTAAACCTTAAAGTTGCTTTTTGTATAACACTGATTTATTGAAGAAACCCTGCGCACACACACACACTTATTAGCGTTCCGTACCTCAAAAGGAAAAAAACGGAACCCTTATAGGATCACTCGAGTGTCCGTCTGTCTTTCTCTCCGCCTGTCAATTTGCTCCGAATGTATTGGACCGATTAACTTGAAATTTTGTACACGTATGAACTTCTGTGACGTAACGTAAATAAATGAATTTTGAAAATGTGGGTCAATTTTGAACGCAAATAAGAAAATTAAAAAAAAAAGGGTTTCACACTGTACCGTGTGACATATCAAATGAAAGTACTTACTGTAAGGGTCTCAAATATATTTATTTTTATAATTTTAAAATAAATTGTTTTAAAGTTACTGAAGAAAATAGACGAAAATTGACCATTCCCCTTATCTCCGAAACTACAGAGCCTAAAATTTTGAAAAAAATACTGAAAATAGTTCTGTGTTTTTTTTTTTAAATAACATGGTATATCTCTCAATATTGTGCGTTCAAACTTACATTTGCAGTTGGAATGTATGGGAGATCATGTTTATCAACTATTATGTTAAGTTTGTTCTTGGGATAAATAAAATTCATCCCAACTACGGAAACTGAGCGTGGTCCGACACGCTCTTGGACGGTTTTTAAGGTTCCGTACCAAATTGGTGAAAAGGAACCCTTATGGTGCGATTCAGTCTGTCTGTCTGTCTGTCACAGCTGGATATCTCAAGAACTACTAATGCCATCAACTTGAATTTTCGAATAGTTTTGCATGTAGAAATCATCATACGAAAGAGCGCTGTTTGCACATTCTCAAACCTTTTTTTTGGCCGTATAGTTTTCAAATTTTGATGAAAAACTTAAAAAAATATCCCTTATCCTCGAATTTTGCATAGAGAAAAATCTGAAATAATTCTGTCTGATAGAAGTTTATGTAAATATTACAGGAAAAATAAAACTAGGTAAGCGCAGAAGCCTTGGAGTATATTACGCATACTGGGTGACTTTTTACCGTCTTAAAAAAACAGGGTATAACAGGTGAGCGGAGTAGAAGCCTATGGCATAACAATTTTTTTATAATAACAATAATTATAATAACCCCACCGCTGTATCTCTACGTTGACGTCGTGGTGGGGTTTGCGCGCTCCAAGCTTTAGGTCTGTGCCGGTAGAGTTTACTTTGCCGGAACGGGTCTAGATGAGGAGCCAGACCAAGAGAGATACAGAAACCTACAGGAAAGCATGTGGCGAGCTGTTGGGCAGTAGCGACCCCATGGACCCTATCTCCCGAGAGAAATCTTGTCCTCATCTCTGGCTTGCCTTTATTGGCCGGCTGGACTGAACACTGACGAGGAACAGAGCTCCCACCTCTTTCTTGCCTTTATTGGCCGGCTTGAGTGGAGATTCGCAAGAGCAAACGTGCTCGGAGGAAGGAAGTATTCCAGTAAGGTGCTGGTAGGGATCTTGACCGTACTTCCGGGATTGTCCTGATAGCCGTGGAATACCTCTCCACTCCTCAAGCATCTCGGGAAGTGTTGCCCCCTTGTCGCTACGTCACTATGTGCTAGCGGCCGTTTCCGGGGGCGCATTATTGAGTGTGCAAGTCACCCCTGCCATTTTATCCGTGTATAATATATAACATTGGTCAGACAGGGGACATAGTTCTTCCATAGTTCAAGTAACCCAATCCACATAAGCCACCCAGACCCATAGCCCAATATGTTTTGTTTCCACGTACAACAATAGTCCTGTACCAACCGGGGGTGTACCTTGGGTGCACTTGCATAGTACATACAGGGATAAGCGTCGGCTGGTACCTCCTTATCATTTAAAATTATCTAAGGGGCCTCTGCGAGTTGGCTTCGGCTCCTCGTACGCCTTCCAAAGGTCTAAGACCCCAGGGTCCCGAGAAATGTAATAAAAATTATAATAATATCGTAATTCAAATCATACGATTTTTTAACGATCTATAAAGTTGTTTAAAATTTTCTGTTTTTATTGTTCCAGTTTACTTCAAATATGTATTGTTTATTGATAGAGCAATTTCTGTCTAAGCTATTGAAAAAACAAAAAAAAAAACAAAACTAGGTACCGTCTGGTGGTGGTAGGTCTTGGTACCGTCTAAGACAATGGCGAAGTTGGAAATCTGCATGTATGTATTATGTGCTGACGCTACTCGTCTCCACGCACACATTCACAGCGTGTTTGTAGGCTTGGTAAACACAAGTAAAATGCACGTCGCTTCGCTTCGCCTCGTCGCGCGTCGCATTTTGGTCTTACTAGAAAAGGTAACATACTGATAGTATTCAGCAGCTTCCTGTTAGACTGGAAGTCGAGCTCAACATACTTAGTTGGGGCAAGACTAGGCATGTGACGACCTAAAAATTGGAACTGCGCAAGTGCCCTCAACTGAAACTTGTGTGAAAACGATAGAGATATTCATAAGCATGAAGTAAACAATGTTCTCAGTAATCTTAGTGTAATTACTGGGAATTCCAAATCATTGTATAATTAAAGTTAGGGTGTGTTCATAATAAAAAAAATAAATTATAATAATATGGCATGCATAGTGAGGAGGTTCCTCTCTCTAGAGCCCTGACCACCGGTAACTTGGACCCTGTTCTTGATACCGGTGGGCTACTATTTTTATATAAGTATTTTTAAATGGTTTTTTTTTAGTGGTTTGTGTATGTTTTTTATAAGAACTATTTAAAAATGTAAATGATGTCATTGTCTGCCTAACCTTTTCCGGGGGGTCGGCTTCCAGTCCGGATGCAGCTGGATACCAGTATTTTACATGGAGCTACTGCCTATCTGACCTCCACAACCCAGTTACTGGGATTACCCAGTAACTGGGTTGTGTTGACATTTTTGAACAAATCTTTCAAACATATATGGGTAAAATGTAAACAACAAGAGTTAAACGGCACAATATCCAGGTAAGTTTTAAGTAATGTGAAGAGTATAACTTCACAGGGGGAAGATAAGCTAATAAATAAAAGATGGTAGAGCAATATAGGAATTATACGTAGACTGTTTGTCAGACCTTCGGGCTTGTGACGACCCGTAACGACTGTCAAACATCCTCGAATGACAGCCGGGACCAATGGCTTAACGTGCTTTCCGAGGCACAGGGGTGTCTCGGTATTTGAGATGGTCACCCATCCACGGACCAACCACGGCAAGCGTAGCTTAACCTGATCGATCGACCTGTGCGAATGTTATGTAACCACGAGCCCCTCGTATGTAAATGATATATATTTAAATGAAATAAAAGAAAAGTGAGATAAAAACATTGGGTACAAGCCTACCCTAACCACGGCACACGGCAAAATGACGTAAGGTGTCAATTTAGTCAAATTTGACGGCTGTCAAAAAGTGACAGTCATAGTGATTTGAATATGCCACTGACTTGTAAACTTATGGACTTACCCAAACTACAAAATTAGCGTGCGTACCTACAAAAAACATGGCCGCATTTCGTAGGTTTGTAACTGCGAGTGCAAGAGAGAGAGCAAGCAATAGTTTGACAGCACATCTACCAATCATCTACCACAAAACTCAGCACTCAACATGGCGACCGTTCACGACCGTTTTTTTCAAATTTACTCCTTGACAAACATTTAGATGTCTCTCTTTTCATTCGCAGCTCTTGATTAGTTAAAAAGAAACAAAACGCTTTTTGACACGTCTGTGTCGATATGACAGATATTTGTATACCTTTCTTCCTTATATGCCATCTCCATGTTATCCTATATCAATGGAATATGCGGACAATATTATTTAAGTTGATAGCCATTTTCTCTGACTTTACATCAAAAAGACTTCGGTCAATAATAATTATTGTGTATTCTAAATACACAACTGTGAACATACCCTAAGGTTTAATTTCATATTATTTAACTTCGAGAAGGCAGTGGAAAACGTAGACTCGGAGGCCGTGACGAAATGTGTTAATGCATGTAACAAATATGTTCTCGTGGCGTTTTCTATACGTATATTGTCATGGTCCAGTTATTTTGAAGGAATGATCTGTTAGCAAACGTGCTCTAGGAGCGGAAAAGTTAATAGAATATGTGTCGGATATCGGAGAGGCTCATTTATCGGAACTTGTCCTGATCACTCCACTCGATTTACATTCCATTCCAACTATGTTGTTTGAATACATCCAAAGGCTGTCTGTAAAATAAACCCTTCGCCTTCGCCCTTCAGCTTCAGTATCTGCGCCGGCAACAGGAATAACTTCCGCACTTGTGACCACTGTCTGCGAGTTTGTCTCACGAGGGTTAATATATTGAGGAGAATGTCACCACTGTTGCTAACGAGGCAACGGTCGCGGCTGTATTAAAATTCAAATAATTTATTATCAGACTAGGTCCATCATTATCATTCTCCTGCCCTTGTCCCAATTTATTTGGGGTCGGCGCAACATGTCTTTTCCTTCCATACTCCTCTATTAGTCTCTTCGATCTTTCACACAGTCCATCCATCGTTTCTTTGGTTTTCCCTTACTCGTATAGTCCTTCACATTCATACTCAACACTTTCCTGACGACATATTCCTCATTCCTCCGCATCACATGCCCATACCATGACAACCGATTTCCACACAACTTTTCAGTCACCGGTGTCACTTTCAGACTTCCTCTTACATACTCATTTCTTATTCTATCCATTCGCGTATAACCACACATCCCTCTTAGCATTCTCATCTCGGCTGCATGCAATTGCCTTTCATTCATTCTTTTTATGGCCCAACATTCTTATCCATACAATTTTCAGACTAGGTCCATAGAATTAAAATAACATGAAAACATACCAATACCTATATATATATATAATATATACATAAAATTGAAAATATTTTTTACAAATTTTACAATTATTAAAATCAAATTACAATTCAAATTAAGAAATAAAATAAAATAAAAATGAAAAATTTGTAGCTAACACCGCCCCATGAGATAATGAAGTGATATAAAACGATGGTCTACCATTATTGCATCCGGGATTGCGACTGGTTTTGCAGTCTTCGACTCATGAAAAGTCGGTTTTGTCAGCCGGCTCATTGCCAAAACTACTGGCAAATAATTCGATTGAACATACCCACCTAAATAACACAAATGATCTCGCTACTGAATATTATTTTAATTTTAACATTTAATGGACGGACCTATTATTTTGTGGCGAGTTTCTTCAGTTCAATAGTAATTTGTCAGGACAATAAAATAGATATCTACTCTATAATAAAAGTCTTGATAAGACCGCCCATTGTCACCCTATGTAAAATTTCTACATTTATAACTGTAATTCGTATGGTCTACACAATAAAGACTATTCTAATATAATGTTAGGGTCGGCTTCCAGTCTAACCGGATGTAGCTGCATACGCTGACTCTCCAGGATTCACCGGACGTATTTGGTTAAATATCGTCATTTGTGGACACACTGTTAATGCACGCTATTATGATAAAAAAATAATTACCTAAATAAATAAACGTGATCAGGTCATCAGGCACCTGTATATCCTCTATTAATGAATACCTACGAAGTTCTGATTCTTACGTGATTCAACATACAAATAAATTACACAACATACAAATATATTTGGTTTTTTTTTATTTCTGAATTTTTGAGATTATTTGATCTATTTTGAAAAAGAAAATGGGAATCGTTTGGCTTGGTATGGGCATGTGATGAGGAGGGAGGAAACACATGTGACTAAAAGACTGTTGAATATACATGTTCTTAGAAGGAGAGGGAGAGGAAGGCCAAAGAAAATATGGATGGATTGTGTAAGGAATGATTATGAAAGAGAAGGGAGTGAATGATAGCGTGACGGTTGACAGGTGAGAATGGAAGAAGAAAACGTGTTGCGCCGACCCCTCGTAACATGAGATAAGGATAGGAAGACCTACTGCCGTCTAAAAGCATGTGAATAAAAAAGTGATGAATATAACAATGTTGATGGATGGAGAGGGAGAGGAAGTCTAAAGAAAAGATGGATAGATTGTATGAGGAATGATATGAAGGAGAAGGAAGTGAATGATAGCGTGACGGTTGACAGGGGAGAATGGAAGAGGGAAACGGGTTGCGCCGACCCCACGTAACATGGAACAATGACTGGAAGATGATGGTGACCTACTGCCGTCTAAACGCATGCGACTAAAAGAGTGATGAACATAACAATGTTGATGGATGGAGAGGGAGAGGAAGTCTAAAGAAAAGATGGATGGATAGTATGATGAATGATAAGAAAAGAGAAGGGAGTGAATGATAGCGTGACGGTTGACAGGGGAGAATGGAAGCGGGAAACGGGTTCCGCCGACCCCACGTAGTAAGGGATAAGGGCAGGAAGATGATGATTTGATCTAGGTATTTTGTTTGTCGTATTGCTCTCACACGGTCGGTAATAAATGTGATAATCAAATAATTTATTTTAACTCTAGTGTAGTGTTTTGAAAACAGGTTTTTCTCAAAATCCTACATCTGGCACTAGTTTCTTACAATGGTGGAATATAGTCTTAGTCAAAAACATTATTTATTTCTAAGGCAACCAATTGTGAAGAGAGAATAAATTACATTTTATATTATTAAAAATTGGATGAAAATAATTAAGGTACTAATCGTGAGGAAATCTGAATAGTCTGACATATTTAAGAGAAATCTTAAAAAAGTCTATCTGCCTAGCCTTTTCACAACTATTTTGGGGTCGGCTTCCAGTCTAACCTGATGCAGCTGAATACCAGTATTTTACATGGAGCGAGAATTTCTAACGACTGTCAAAGATCTACGAATGAGAGCCGAGACCAACGGCTTAACGTGCTTTCCGAGACACGGAAGAGTCTAGGTATATAAAGATGGTCACCCATCCACGGACCAACCCCGGCAAGCGTAGCTTAACCTGATGGATCGACCCATGCGGCTTTTATTACTTAGCCACGGGCTGCTCGTAAGAATCAATCAATCTCTCAAGAATAAAATCTTAAGAAAAGTATGAAATCTTTAACATGCTTAGCGAGCAAGCATGGTTATCAATGCTCATCATTTCTCTGTAAGGAAATGAACGTATGTCCATGGATGGGTGATCATCCATTACATACTGAGACCCATCCGTGCCTCGGGGTACCGGCTGTCATTCGTAGATCTTGACAGTTGTTACCGCTAATTAGAAGCCTGAAAGTCTGACAACCAGTCTTACCAAGGGGTATCGTGTTACCTAGTACGAGGTCAGATAGACAGTCGCTCCATATAAAATACTGGTATTCAGATCGGAGGCCGATGCATGGAGCCCGACCGCAACATAGTTGGGAAAAGCCAAGACACATGATGAAGATAACGCTAATAAAAATCATGACTTATACGTCTTTTAAAAGCAATCACTTTATTTGTGACCGCATCTGACGTCATAAGGCATTCAATATATTGCAATTAATAAACAAATAAGTAGTTTTCCATTACAATGTATAAATTAACAACATTTCCGATATAGTTAAAACCGCAATAGCCTTCTGGATTCCCAACTACCCTCTCGCACTTACGCATAGTCCAGTATATGAAAGAGATAGGGTATATCTGAGTCATGATCGACACATTAGATTTGTATAGATTTTATTATTAGTTGAAGGATAAATCAAAGGTTACAAATCTTTTTAGGTTAAAACAACTAGTAATAAAATTGAATAAAGTTGGTCTAAGAAAATAACATAATCTAAACAGCGCATATAAATATTTATTTATTTAGTAACTAAGGACAAAAGGAATCCTTGTGCATATTTCAATAAGAAAATCAATAAAATAAAAGGTGAGTTCTAGTGCGCGCCGTTTGTTTTCGTGAAAACTGATTGACTACGGTTTCTGATACTGCCGTAGCCATTTTATTTGCTCAACACTAGACTGAGTAGGCCCATAGCATTTCTTATAAAGTAAGCTCTCACCGAATATCATATTTTTTAGTTCTAAGCAGATTTACGGGTGATATGAGACGACATCCTAAACTTGTTTGCTATTTGCAACAGATTTTCTTACGGTTTCTGACCCTGCTCAAGCTCGGCACTGGACTTTTTAGGCTCGTGGAATTACCTTTTGATGCAAGTTTTCTTTGATTGAGGTTTATTCATTTCTGAGCAGATTAACGGCCGATATGAGACGACATCTCAAAAAAAGAACGGTGCCGAAATCCTGGAAGATTGCAAATGTACAACCAGTGCCCAAAAAGGGCGACCGTGCAGACCCTGCCCATTACCGTCTGAACGCCACTATCTCCATTCTATGCAAGTTTATGGAAATGGTACTGAATAATAAGTTGCTGATCTACCTTGAAGATAATGATCTCCTCAGTGACCGTCAATATGGCTTTCGCCGGGGACGGTCAACTGGCGATCTTCTTGTGTATGTCACACACTGTTGAGGCGAAGCCATCGAGAAACACGGCGAAGCACTGGCTGTATTGCTTGACATCTCGAAGGCCTTTGACAGGGTCTGGCACACTGCTCTGCTCAGCAAGCTTCCTGCTTATGGCATACCAGATGATTTTTGTAGCTGGATATCAGATTTCCTTAGTGAACGGTAGATCCGAGTAGTTGTTGAGGGCTGCTCTTCTGACCTTATGGCTATTGATGCCGGAGTTCCACAGGGGTCTGTTCTCTCTGCAACTCTTTTCCTGCTGCACATCAATGACCTGCTTCGGCCTGGTATTGTTGGGTACGCAGATGACAGTACAGTTTCAGAGAGATACTTGTCCAGCGTAAAACCCAGCTGGGCCGAAGTTCGTTCCTTGAGAGAGGCCATGGTAGAGCGGACAGATTTCACCCTAAGCTTTGTCTCCCAGTGGGGTGGTGATAATCTGGTCTTTTTTAACGCCACCAAAACACAGGCGTGTCATTTACCGCTAAAAAGAGTCGTTTCGCCCAAACTCCTACTTTCGGCGTACATCTGTTCCTGTAACTGATCGACTTGAGCTCCTAGGCATGGAGTTGACATCTGGTCTCAACTTCGGCGCCAGCATCGAATACAAGGCCCAAACTGCGGCCAAGAAACTGTGCATCCTAAATAGGGTGAAGCGATACTTTACGCCTGGACAGCTTTTAACCCTTTTCAAAGCGCAAGTCCGATCCTGCAAGGGGTATTGCAGTCACCTTTGGGATGGATCAGCCAAGTACCAAGTAGCCGCACTTGACTCGGTGGAACGCAGAGCTAAGACGCTCATTGGCGACGTAAAACGGGTGGATGCCAAGCTTCATAGCTTGGCTCATCGCCACAAGGTTGCCTGCTTGTCGGTCTTTTACAGATTGTACTTCGGAGAGTGTGCCCGTGAACTCCACGACCTCATTCCACCGGCCGACTTCTACCATCGGACATCTAGACGCACTGCCAGTTACCATCCCTACCTGGTTGCTATTCCAACAATTCGCACTAAGTGCTTCCAAATGTCTTTTATAATGCGCACAGCAAAGGAGTGGAACTCACTACCTGCGTCTGTGTTTCCGAACGCACACAACCCTAATCTCTTCAAAGTGAGATTGAACAGGCTTCTACTGGGTAAGCTCACTCCATCGTCGACTTTGTCTCTGTCACCTCTGACCTAGACTAGAGTCAAGAGCAAACCCATCACAAATAAAAAAATAAAAAAAATCTCACAATATTTTGCTATTGTCAACTTCTTATTATATTTCAACAATATTTTGCCCAATATTTTGCCCAATATTTTGCCCAATATTTTGCCCAATATTTTGCCCAATATTTTGCCCAATATTTTTATTGTTTCTCTTATTGCTTTGTCTACTCTTGACAAAAACACCAAAATAACTGATCTAGGTAAGTTAAACACGTTTTTGCGCTATACGTATTGATATTTCGACACATAGTGAAAAGTAGAGGGTTTCGCGCATGCGCGTGCAGTCGCAGTGTGACGTCATTGGCAAATTATAATCTGGCCTTAAAATTGTTATAAATATGATCTATCTTTTGAATGCTTAAGCATCACTTTAGCATTATAAGTCACGTAGTTATTAGCGGTTGAAATCTTAAATGCTTTTATCCGTCAGAAATATTAAACTTACCATCAGTACACCGACTGAAAAGTCGATTTCACGTCAAAAAAAAAATCTTGCCTTGGAAAAGTTTTAAAACAAGATGATCAGTTTTCAAGCCGTCTGATGCAGTTGGTAGCATCAAATCTGATGGCGCCTCTTCACAATTGGCGATTATTTTTTAGGCAAAAAGTAGCCTATTTCCTTCCCCAGGATGCTATCTATCTCCATGCCAAATTTTATCGAAATCCGTTCAGTGGTTTATATGGGTAGGTATCGTTTCCTGGGTTGAGAGACTCGTGACTCTTGATTTAAAGTCGTGATGAAATGCCAATTCTATCGTAGACCGGACTAAAGTTCAAATTGTCCAAATTGTCATTACTTCCTACGCTAAACAGGATATAGGTATATTGATGAGTTAAACCCAAAATGACAGTTTTCCGTTGATAGGGCGAAGGTGATTCCCAGAGACTAAATGAGCATTGATATTATGAATTTTATATTTTTTTATATATATATACGAGTAATTTTTAGTTCTTCACAATCGGCAAACATAGAATGTTTGCCGATTGTGAAGATGCGCCATGAGATTAAACTAAAATATCTAACCCGTCCGTCGGTCGATCAATGTGTTATTGGATTTTTTCATTGGGGGTTACTCGGTAGCAACCTAGAGTTTGGCTTTTTGCCCGGTTGATGAAAATAGGTTTATCTCAAATTACATCATCATCTGCTTAGCCTTCCAGTCTAACCGGATGCAGCTGAATACCAGTATTTTATTGTACATGGACCGACTGCCTATCTGACCTGCATAACCCAGATATTGGGTAAAGCATTGCCCACTGATTTATATTTTGCCCACTGCCAATACGGATCTGGAGAATAGATATATGATATTATGTCAAATGTTTGTTATGATTTAAACCTTACTGTTCATTTCCTATATAAACGACTTTTCCCAAGTAATCAAGCACCACATGTTCTTATTTGCTGATGGCAGCACAGTTATATACCATACTGGTAGTAATAAAGAAATAGAAGAAGACATTAACACTAGTCTTGTTACAATTGTTGACTAGCTGAACTCTAATAATCTTAAAATTAACTTAAATAAAATTATGGATTTTAAAATCAGACAAAAACACTGTCAAATATTCAGATAAAATTTAAAAATGACCATCATCATCATCATTCTCCTGCCCTTGTCCTAATTTATTTGGGGTCGGCGCAACATGTCTTTTTCTTCCATACTTCTCTATTAGTAGTCATCTCGGTAGTCACTCCGTTTCTGGCCATATCATCTTTCACACAGTCCATCCATCGTTTCTTTGGTCTTCCCTTACTCGTATAGCCCTCCACGTTCATACTCAACACTTTCCTGACGACATTTTCCTCATTCCTCCGCATCACATGCCCATACCATGACATCGATTTCCACACAACTTTTCAGTCACCGGTGTCACTTCCAGACTTCCTCTTACATACTCATTTCTTATTCTATCCATTCGCGTAATACCACTCATCCCTCTTAGAATTCTTATCTCGGCTGCATGCAATTGCCTTTCATTTATTCTTTTTATGGCCCAACATTCTGATCCATACAAGACAGCAGGTCTAACCATTGTTTTATAAATCTTCCCCAAGTACTTGAAACTAATGTTACAAAATTTCGTAGACTGTATATTGATATGGATTTGTCATGGAGGACTCAAATCGTAACTGTTTGTGGGAAGCTCAGTAAATTTTCCTATGTTCTTTATATGCTAGGCAAAATTGCGAATAAAACAGCGCTCTTAATAGCTTACCATGGTTATGTCGCTTCTAATGGCCTTACGAGTATATTTTGGAGCAATGCTACCAAGGTTGAGGAGGTATTATTAGCCCAGTAAAAATGTATTCGAGCTATATTGAAAAGTAAACGAACGGATTCATTCAAGCCACATTTCCAAAATTTAAAAATATTGACTGTACCATCACTCTATATCTATGAAGCCTGTATCTTTGTAAAAAAACAACATGTTTTTACATAAATCTGTCGAAAATCAACGGCGCTCAAAAAAAACTGCACCCGTTATTCACGAGAACCAAATTTCTCTACAATAGTATATATGCAATGGGTCCAAAAGTCTACAACAAATTACCTGATCAAATTGCATCAGCAAAAACCACGGATGAATTTAAACGTAAGCTTTTTAAATTATTGAATGACAAGGCGTATTTTTCTGTTGATGAATGTCTTAATGACAAATTAAAATAATATTTATATAATTGTATATCTGACTCTACTACCTACTGACGTAATTCTTTTGTTTTTTTTTTTTTGTTAAGGTGATCGATTGCCTATTTTGTATGCCATCTGGTGGGACTTAGTTTGGACCAGCGCTTTTGTATAATAACGTCTGTATAATATGACTTTATGTTCACAAAATTAATAAATGAATTTGAATTTAAATTAAAGAATAGTGTCGTTTGAAAATTCCCTAATATTAATGAACTGAAAACTTATCTATTTGACCATGCTTTATAAAATAGGAAGTTTTATTTAGAATTAATAGCCATAAGGACTATCATATATTGTGCAAATCATTGCTAGTTTTTACGCCTTAATATCATCATATTTCTCGGGTACAAAGATTAGTCGAATCATTGGATAAACAAATAAATTAACACGAACATGCAAGTCATTTTATGAATGCAAACTACGCATCAAAGACCTGACTTCACACAAATCCTGCATCGCGCAAGCCGAGTTTACCGCGCTACTGGCATATACAGGGTGTAAATGACAGTCCTCCACAAATTAACAGGATGCATTCAGCTGCTTATTTTGAATCATATTATACCGGAAAAATTCTCAGTAAAATTTTCATTTTTTTGTCGTTTTTAGGGTTCCGTACCAAAATGGTCAAAAGGAACCCTTATACTCAATACTCAATATTATAATAATGATGTAAGTAGGTATTTTTTTAGATAAATAAAAAACATATATATATATAAACAGGTATCTGTTGAGAGATGTAATAGTATGTAGTTATGACTTTATAAGTCTATCACTTAGATATTCGTTTACCGAGTAGTAGCTTTTATTTAGCAAAAATTGTCTAAGTTTTTTTTTTTTTTAAATATGTGCTTTTTCTCTTCTTTTTTTATTAGTGCGGTTTATTAGTGCGACTCAGTCTGTCTGTTTGTCCGTCTGTTAGAGATGGATATCTCAAGAACTGCTAATGCTATCAACTTTGAATTTTGGAATAGTTTTAGAAGTTTTAGATTTTTTTTGCAACAGGGACTAGTGTTTTTAAAAACTCGAAGTGGGGCTACTAGGGCATGTGGGGTATCATAATGAAAGAACGCTGTTTGCAAATTCTCAATCATATTTTTTTCTTTTTTGTTAGTCTGCGTAGTTCCCCCCTTCTTTCAATTTCAAATTTTAGTTTGGAGTTATCTCCGAAGTTTGCATAGATAAAATTTGAAATTATTGTGTGTGATATATATATATATATAATTAATATTGTACGGAACTTTCGGTGCGCGAGTCCGACTCGCTCTTGACCGGTTTTTTTCTCTGTAGGCAGCAATTTACATAAATGTAAATAACAGCTAAAATAAAATAAAAAAATCAGCAATGTATGTTGAAACACTCGTAAATATCCAGGTTAAAGATCAAGTTCAGACTGACAAGTGAACTATTGTAAAATAAAAAGTCTTATTTCTTGCAACCTTAATTAGTTTACACAATAAAATAATTAGTAATTCTATTCTTAAAAAAAAAAAACGCAGTAAAATATCACTTTTTTATCGTTTTTAGGGTTCCGTACCTCAAAGTCAAAAGGAAAAAACGGAACCCTTATAGGATCACTCGTGTGTCTGTCTGTCTGTCCGTCTGTCACAGCCAATTTGCTCCGAATCTAATGGAAAGATTAAGTTGAAATTTGGTACACGTAAATAAATGGATTTTGAATATGGTGGTCAATTTTGGAGGGCAATTAATTAAATTAAAAAAAAGTTATGCAAACTGTACCTTATGACATATAAAAAGAAAGGCTTGACTGTGAGGGTCTCAAATAAATATATATTTTTTTTATAATTTTAAAATAAGGTATTTAAGGAAATAGACGAAAATTGACCATTCCCACCCCTTATCTTCGAAAGTACTGAGCCTGAAGTCTGTGGTCTTAAAACAACATGGTAAATCTCTCAATATTGTGCATACCAACTTACATTTGCAGTTGGAAAGTATGGAAATATACTACGGAACCCTTCATTGCGCGTAGTCCGACACGCACTTGACCAGTATTTTGTCAGTTACTATTCCTTTATTTCAGTGTAAAATTACATTCTCTATACGCTGCATTCCATTTATGCAAACAAAACAGTTAAAATAAAATAAAAATCTGCAATAATAGACCAGACCAAGTCCATGATTTTGTTAGTAACAATATACTTAAAAAACTAATGTTAGTATTGACAACACGATTACATAGAAACATAAAGCCGCACCCATCTTTGCAGCATGGGGGACTCCCACCGATCTGCAAAAATATCCAGTATAGTGTTGGTGTTGCCACGTACGCGAGTGAGTAGCAAAGACATCAACCCACACTTCGGCAAACTTCCTTGATGCACTGCATCGCCACGGCAGTCCCAACAGTACCCTGAGTGCATTGTTATATTGGACACGCAGGTCGCTGTATGCCCGCTGCGAAAAAATACTGTATAGATGTTTAAATACTGTAACGAATGACGTGTGAAATCAGCTGTACATTTTCTGCCTAGCTACAGAGTTCATCGAACTCACCGCATACTACCTAACCCTCCCAACCAGTAACAGACGCTCCGATTTGTGCACAAAAATACAAATAAATCTGGATTATTGGATTCACATAACATTCCTGAAATAACTCATGTACCGGTCACCTCACTAAATTTACGCTATCAGTCTGCAGAGGGCTGCCCTTACAGCCGGTATACAATATCTCGACATCAACCGTGGGGCAGTAGCCCACCAGACACAACCTCCGTCTGCGTCTGGTCGGAGGATCCTCCCTTATCTATAGAGGATGAGTGAACTTTACACCCTGTTCCTCATACCTCTATCCTACTACTACTGTTCCAAACTTACCAGGGAGTTTCGTGATGTTACCCAGTAAATGGGTTGGTGAGGTCAGATAAAATACAGGTAATTAGCTGAATACTAGTATTTTTGAACGAAATATCCGATTCGCGAAAAAACTATACAGCAAGAAGGTAGACAGAAAATTTCGATGCAGATGACATGGGGATACACTGTTCATTCTGGTACAGTTACATTTTCGTCAAATTTACCTCAAATTAAAAAAAAGTTGAAGCAGGTGAATTTATGTAAAATAATAATTATGTAAATGTAATGTCGTCCGCAGTATAAAATACTGGTATTAAGGCGAAAGCGTCAGGGTAGCCTGCGGAATTAAAATTAAAATTTTCTTACGTTTTTTTGCAATTAACAAGTCAGTATTAGGTTGCACTTTGATCAAATTGTAATTCGCGACCGTAACATGTATGTATTTACATAATTATAATCGTTAAAGTCATCAATACAACTCTTTAAGACCAGGTAATCCTAATGAATGACTATTTCATGAAACCTGAGGATTATATTACGGGATATGAGCATAATTCGCGTATATCCTGCTAAAACTGCACTCATGCGCAAAAGGAGCTAAATGTCAATGCGTTCAAACGTCAGTTGATAAAGTTTTTGTTACGATAAGTGGGTGCAATATTTATCCTGCATACCCCATCGAGGAAAACAGGTGATAAGGTGTTATATTTACTCAGTTAACAGAAAATTTAATATCACACTTACTTAGAGTGAGTAAATAAAATTAGCATCTTTAAGATCGCAAGTCATTTTATGAATAATTAAGCATATGAGACTCAGCCGATATTTTAGAGTTTGAATCAAGTCGCTCTTGAATGGAAGTGGTGTCACCCAAAAATATATCTTAAAATCTTAAGGGGAAGCGCTAAGGTAGCGCGTGAAATGTATATTTTCTTACGATTTTTACAATTTGCAGCTCAGTGTCTGGGTATATGTTGATTAAAGTGTGATTCGCAACCGTAACAAATGTGTAAAATGTCACAGTACTATGATCATAAAAAAACAGTAATACAACTCTTTAAGTTCTCTCTTTAAATCCTCAAATTTTTATTATTATTATTTTTTTTAATTCGGGTTTGCTCTTGACTCTGGTCTAGGTCGAAGGCGACATAGACAGAGTCGACGATGGAGTGAGCTTACCCAAAATAAGCCTTTTCACTCTCACTTTGAAGAGATTAAGGATGTATGCGCTCGGAAACACAGACGCAGGTAGTGAGTTCCACTCTTTTGTTGTGCGCATTATAAAAAACATTTGGAAACGCTTAGTGCGAATTGGTGGAATAGCAACTAGGTAGGGATGGTAACTGGCAGTGCGCATAGATGTCCGATGGTAGAAGGGGGCCGGTGGAATCAGGTCGTGGAGTTCTTGAGCACACTCACCGAAGTACAATCAGTAGAAAACCGACAAGCAGGCAACCTTGCGGCGATGAGCCAAGCTATGAAGCTCGGCATCCATCAGTTTTACGTCGCCAATGAGCCTCATAGCTCTGCGTTCCACCGAGGCAAGCGCGGCTAGTTGGTACTTAGCTGATTCATCCCAAAGGTGGCTGCAAAACTCCATGCAGGATCGGACTTCCGCATGGTAAATGTCAAGATTTCTCATGAAATAGTCATTCATTACGGTTATATGATCTTGAACTAGAGAGTGGTATTGATGATTTTAATGATTACATTTCTATAAGGTCGCAAATCATATTCAGATCAACATACAACATTATACTTAACTGACATGCAAATTGCAACAGACGGATAGAAATTTGAATTTCGCGGGTTACCCTGACGCTTTTGCCTTAGGTTGCTCTTACACTAGGTTTATCCTACTTAAGGGGGAAGCGCTAAGGTAGCCCGCGAAAATGTAGTATTCTTACGTTTTTTGCAATTTGTAGGTCAGTATTAAGTTTAATGATGATTCAAATATAATTCGCGACGGTAACAATCATATATTTACAGAATAATAATTATTAGAAACAGTTAAATTAAAAATTAAAATTCATTTATTTTAGGTAACGTAAATAAAATTTCCATATTCAATACATACAAAAAAGAAAAGAACATACATTCATATATATGAAATTTATAACAATCAAATTAATTAATACTCAAGTTAAAATTAAATGTCAGATTAAAAACTATTAAACGTTCACTACAATAAATTAAAAAAAAACAAACTATTAAATGTCCACTACAATCATTAGGAAATAAGATAACCATAATAATATTAATAACGTCAACACACTGAATTGATATAATGTCTACACAACTGAAATTATACCTAACATGACAAAATCAATAATACAACTTAGTAAGCTAGAAAAGACCTCAAATGTCAAGATTTCATGAAATAGTCATTCAATAGAGTTATATTAACTTATAGAACTGTATTGATGATTTTAATGGTTATAATTCTATAAATACAGATACGTTACGGTCGCGATTCATATTCAAATCAACAGACGACCTAATACCGACTTGCAAATTGAAAAAAAAACTAAGAAAATTTGAATTTCGCGGGCTACCCTGATGCTTTCGCCTTAGTATAATAAATGGGGAAATGTTCCAAAATGTATGGACCTTGGGCCAGAAAAATAGGGAAATATATATAAAACAGTTCTCAACTGTCCAATTACTTTAAAATGGCTTTGTTTGCTGGTAAACCACAATTAATTACACTTGCAACACACAACAAAAACCCGTCATAGGGGTAAGCTGTCATTTTGATTGATTAATGACGTTTGACATATTTAATACTCAAGAAGAAAGCAAGAAGAGGATTGAAGTGACACTGTTGTGACAGCTGACAGACCTCGGTCTATGATCAATGGTCGGTTTATGGTTTACTGTCATTGTTTTTATGCACAGAGTAATTAAATCGGTGAGACGCCATGTTGAAAGTCGATAAAAATAACTGATAAATATCAATTCCCTACAACAACAGTATACATTTAAATGAATTATCTGTATTTTTCCCAAATTCTACGAATTTTTACCCTTTTTTTGAGGTAGTGTACACAGACCTGGCCCATTTTGAAACATCTCCTTTGTGAAGATGTTTGTTACTCAATCACGCCAGAACGACTGAACGGATCTAGACACAGAGATAGATTATAGTCTGGAATAGCACATAGGATACTTTTATCCCGGAAAAATGTACGGTTCCCGTGGGATAATTTCCAATATCCAAGCGGGCGAAGCCGCTGGCAAAAGTTAGTTTGAAATAACCTGAAACTCGAACAGACTTCACCGAATTCATCATAATGAACAACTTGTACGAGTACCAACACTAAAATTGCGAATAAAATCTATACATTACTATTCAAAATGTAGTTTAGAACAGCTGATTGTTTTTTCGAGATTACAATTACTAAAAATCCTTCGCTGAGAGCCTCCTTATTTATTTATTTATTTATTTTTATTTATTTAACCATTTATGTACACACAAATAAACAGACAAGAATAAAGGAACAGAAAATTACGTACAAAGGTGATGCTTATTTCTAAAGAAATCTCTTCCAGCATACCTGCGATAGGACAGGGGATAAAAAGAGATGTAGACACCGTGTGTAAGAATAAGAGAGAAAGTAAAAATACATAAAATCTAAAAAACAATTCACTAAGCTAACAAAACATATAACAAATACTTAAATACATACATACTTCTAGAATAAATATCACTAAAATAACTATGACGAAATGGAAAGATAGTGTTCTTTCACTCTTTTTTCCTTATTACAAACGGAACAAGTAATAATAAAACATTATGAATCCCAGTAAAATAAAGAATTCGACCGTGACAGGACTCGAACCTGCAGTCTTCGGATTCGAAGTCCGACGCCTTATCCATTAGGCCACACGGTCCATGTATTACAGGCTATAATAGACAGCGGCAATAGACATGACCTAGTTTCAGCCTGAAAATATCGATACAAAGCCTTCAAGTCTCGAGTAAATTGAAGGTAGGGCAGAGACGGTCAATTGCACGTCAGAACTAAAACTGTTAGTGACAAAGTTCATTCAATAGAAATATTTATTTATTTATTTGCACTACTGTTGGTTTTGTATACATGAACCCTATCAGGGAGCTGCAAATACAATGTTGACTTGCTGTTGAGTTTGTAGACATTGCACTAACAAAACAAAATCGGTCAAGAGCGAGTCGGAACGAGGGTTCCGTACCACACATATAAAAAAAAACTGTGCTATTTAGAGATATCGTTTTATTTTTCCTGTAGTCTTTACATAAACTTCTTTATCACACAGAATAATTTCAGATTTTTTTCTATGCAAACTTCGGAGATAAGGGGTTAAAAACTATACCGGACGGTATTTTTTTACATTTTTCTTCAAAAGTCAAAAACTATGCGGCCAAAAAAAAAAAGTTTAATGTGAAAACTTCGCACTTTGATATGGTACCGCAAATGCCCTTTTTTTTTGTGGATGGGAAATCATCAAATAACTTCTCCCGCTCTGGGTGGAGCGGGAGGGCGTGTCAGACTTCTACTGACTAAAACCCACCCGTGTTCCTTCAGTTGCCTGTGCCAGGGCCACGGTAACTCTTTCAAACAACCCGCAACCCTGGCTCGCATCGGCCCTAGCGGACCCCTTCAGCTAGTGCTGACATCTCTTTGAGGCGCGCGTGGAACACAACGCGCCGTCGACCCGGGCCTGGTCCTTACCGGATGGCGAGCTACCCGTTGCTCGCCATCCGCAAGCCCGCGCCTACGGTGGCCGGGAGTCGGCTATCGATTCCCGACGCCCAGGGCGTCTCCTGCGGCGACTAGGGGCGTGAGGGCGCAAAGATTGCCTCTCCCTCACGCGTTCAGCCTCCTCCTTCGCGAGCATTACAGCTTCGCAGAAGGAGGTGACGGCTTCCCATGCAACCGCAAATGCCCTAGTAGCCCCACTTCGAATTTTTATTTCTTTCTTATTTGCAAAATAGTTGGGCAAACGTCATTTAAAACTATTCCAAATTTCAAGTAGATAGCATCAGTGGTTCTTGAGATATCCAGCTGTGACAGACAGACAGACTGAGTCGCACCATCGTACTAGAAGGGTTCCTTTTTACCATTTTGGTACGGAACCCTAAAACTTGAGTCAAATAATTTCAGAAATATTATTAGTCGTTGGTCGATGCTGTGTCGTTAAGATATCCAATGAACAATAAATAAGCAAAATATTAATATTAAATATTAATAATTCAAAATATTAATGATTAAATTATTATTATTTGTACACCATTAAGTGGATACCATAACATGTCTGTAAAACTTATTGTAACCTATGTTCACAAATAAATTGAATTGAAAAAAAAAAATACAATAACACACAAGAACACAGATACAGACATATTTAAGTCAGATGATATTAATTTAATTTAGTAGGTAGGTAGTAAGAAATAATAATAAAAATGTCATGTCAATATTCATTGCTAATAATCAATCTGCCTAGCCTTTTCGCAACTATGTTGGGGTCGGCTTCCAGTCTAATGGGATGCAGCTACATATCAGTATTTTACACGGAGCGATCGACGGTGCCTATCTGACCTCCACAACCCAGTTACTGGATAATACGATACGCCTTGGTAAGACTGGTTGTCAGACTTTCGGGCTTCTGACGACCCGTAACGACTGTCAAAGATCCACGAATGACAGCCGGGACCAACGCGCAACGGGTTAACGTGCTTTCCGAGGCATGGAGGAGTCCCGGTATGAGAAGATGGTCACCCATCCACGGACCAACCCCGGCCAGCGTAGCTTAACCTTTTGGATCGACCCGTGTGGCTGTTATTACTTAGCCACGAGCTCTTCCAATTATATTCATTGCTAATAATTCACACCACACAGTCCAATTGGCGTGGTTGATTAAGATACCACCTATCACGCCGCAGGTCGTGGGTTCGATTCCCATCCAGGACAAATATTTGTGTGCATGAACATGTCTGTTTGTCTTGAGTCTGGGTGTAATTATGTATATAAGTATGTATTTACAAAAAAAAAAAGTAGTATATGTAGTATATCAGTTATCTGGTTTCCATAGTACAAGCTCTGCTTAGTTTGGGACCAGATGACCGTGTGTGAAAATGTCCCAGGATATTATATTATATATATTATATATAAACTTAATTAAATTACCAAGTATATAAACTCAATAGACCATAAGTCATTCAAAATGTAAAAACTGTGGTAATCTGCAGGGTCAAATTAAATTAGTTAGTGAAACTCCGCAGATGTGATGGGTAACTATATTAATAACTGAACATGATAATATCAAAAATAAATTAATTTGATTATTTTTTTTTCGGTCATCAAGCCCTGTCACTACACTACCTGAAGTCACTTCAAATATCAGTTTAAAAATCAGTTTGTTTTTGTGTAATCTTCATAGAAGTGATGAATATCGATATCTCAGTACGATAAAACAGATTTTATCAACTCACCCTTCAAGTAACAACACTACCAGCGGTCATTGACCCCAAAAAATAAATCATCAAATCTTTTTTAACCGACTTCAAAAAAGGAGGTTCTCTATTCGTCCCGTTTGTATGTCCGCGATTTTCTCAAAAACGAATCAGCCAACTTTTAACCGAACATTCTGCCGATTATTCGTATTCGGTAAAACCCATATTCGGCCCATCACTATTAATTTGTTCCAATTACCTACTGCTGTAAAAGTAAAAATGAAAAAGCATTGAGTTTATTCTCTGTTTTCTAAGTTCATAAACACGTCATAGTAGCGTTGGAAGGCCTCTCACAAGGTGGACCGATGACCTTGTGAAGGGCACAGAAATCCGCTGGATGCGGGAAGCACAGAACCGGTCGAAGTCGCGGTGCTTGTGGGAGGCCAATGTCCAGCTTTGGACGTCTTTCGATTGAAATGATAATGAAACACATCGTACTTGGGTACTGGGCCTCAAGTCTGCTATTACAATAGTGTCAGATTGGTCTATCATTGATTTTATAATTGTTGATTTTGACAAGTTTTGTAATCTACTAATATAATGGCGTCATTATGACTTTCCAATGGTCAACCACTGACACTCCATTGAAAGAAATAGCTTAAAATGGTAATCTCTTACATAATGTTAAAAACAATGTTACTAACCATATATGAGTTGGCTCGAAATAAAGTTTATTGTATTCTATTCTATTCTATAATGACAAATGAAAGACTGACGTATGCGGTAATCTGCTAAAATTTTGACAGTTCCTTTGATCAGTACCACGATTCTATTACGAGACCACTGACCTACCAATGATCGACCATTATGAATTTAGCAGATTACGAACTTTTAGCAAAATGACAATGGGATCGTGTTGGAATGACGAATTAATAAAAAATAACAGACTTGGGGCCCTGTGCTATTCCACACTTGATAAGGTCCCGGGCCCTTATAGTTACAATATGAATACCTACCTATCTATGGGAGCAGCTATCCAACCATTTTGTCATAAATTGATACCGTGGTAGTTAGCTAACAACATTTTATAGTAACCATACCAATGTTACATTACTTTATAACTTTTTTAAGGTTCCGTACCTCAAAAGGAAAAAGGTACCCTTATAGGATCACTTTCTTGTCCGTCTGCCTGTCTGTCAAGACCCTTTTTCTCAGGAACGGGTAAAGGTATCTAGTTAAAGTTTATATCGAATGCTCATGTATATAGTCTCTTTTAGCTGTGAAAAAAATAAACTTGTAAATTAAAGCGATCAAAAGATATGACCGTTTATGCCGCAGGTCGTGGGTTCGATTCCCATCCAGGACAAACATTTGTGTGCATGAACATGTCTGTTTGTCCTGAGTCTGGGTGTAATTATCTATATAAGTATGTATTTACAAAAAAAAAAAGTAGTGTATGTAGTATATCAGTTATCTGGTTTCCATAGTACAAGCTCTGCTTAGTTTGGGATCAGATAACCGTGTGTGAAATGTCCCAGAATATTATTATTATTATTATATTATATTTTCGCATATTTTGCGATTTTACAAAGGGAATCAAAACCTATAGGGTACTTCCCGTTGACATAGAATCATACAATTTGACAGAAGCAAGGTCTCACAGCACACGTAAAGGAAAAAGTCCGAAAATTGTTAATTTGTAGTTTAATCACACAAAAAAATATGTTTTTGTTTTGTGATTACAAAATTACATATTATTATACACTCCACGCCCAAACTGCACAATCCTTCCCTACAAATTCACAATCTCACATAAAACTTACACAATGAAAATATTGTTCAGTTTTAATTTTAAGTTCTAATTGTTGATTTTTATTCTTTTCTTTTTTAGTTTTAGTTTTTAGTCTTTTTGTTTGGCTTTTGTCTCGACGTTTTGGAGGTGGGCGTTAATGACTGCGACACAGTATTATACTGCCGTCGTAAGCAAAAAGGGCACAACTAACATTTAAAAAAAAAATGAGTTACATACATATTTAGAATCAGAAAAAAAGGCTAATCTGCTCAATTTTTTGTAGATTTTTTTTTTTAAATGTTAGTTGTGCCCTTTTTTCTTACGACGGCAGTATACTAATGCAGTTGTTATCGAACACAGAGTTTTTGTAAACTGAGTTTTTCGTTTTAATAAAATTTATTATTATGTCCCTTATTTATTTTCAAAACTTATTAAATACATTTTTAAATATTTTTTTTAAACATAAAGAAAAACATTTAAAAATATAAAAAAATAGTGATCCGCCAGTAGCGGGAGCAAGGTCCAAGCTGCCGGTGGTTAGGGCTGCAGAGACAGGAACCTCCTCACAATGCGAGCCGTATCGAGAAGTACTGCCTTCTGAATCTGGCACTTGATCCAACCGCCTAACGAGAGCCTCGAAAGATGTTCATCGAGACTTTCGGCCATCAGGCCATTGGCCGTTACTACAATCGGCACAATGACAGCCGAGCTCACATTCCACATGTCAACAACCTCGTGTGTTTATTTGCTTCTCTTTCTCAGCTTTCACGAGGTTCTCGAAATGTGGAATGGTAACATCGACACTCATTGCGCGGCGCACTAATCGATCTATCACCACTATATCAGGCTTATTGGCGACAATACTCCTGTCAGTAATGATAGACCGATCCCAGTACAACGTGATTACGTGACATGGTCATTTTCGAGAACTGGGTCGGGGACATACTTGTAATACGGTACCTCAGAATCCACAAGTTTACATTTCAAAGCAAGTTGCTGGTGAATAATCCTGGCGACTTGGTTATGCCTGTGCAAGTACTCGCCGTTAGCCAGACGAGAACAACCAGAGATAATACGTCTGATGGACTCACCCGGACGGTGACATGCCCGACACACATCAACCGTCCCGTCCCTCATAATATGTTTCCGGTAGTTATTCGTTAAGATAACTTCGTCCATAATTGCACAAACAAAACCTTCAGTTTCCCCGAAAAGGTCACCAAAACGTAGCCAGGATACGGATGCTAAGAAATCTACACCGGGCTCATGAAGAGCTCGATAGAAGCGCCCGTGAAGCTCCTTGTTTTGCCATATCTTCTTGCGGTCATCGGTAGTAAGTACTACAGGTTTGCGCCAGTTCTCTTTAGCCATGTTTATTTAAATAAATCCAACGCAATGAAGCACAGATTAACGCATTTACCATAAAGATACGCATTTTGAAAAATATCACGTGAGATTAGGGGACGATGGAGGGAGAGAACGAGCTAAGTCTGACATGACAACTGGAAAAATCGGCAAAATTACCTCACGCAATTAAGAAACGCCCCTTATGTTATTTGGTTCATGATGGGGTTTTCTCGTCGTTGACGAACACGCTGGTAATTGATAAAGTTACCTAATTAGTTAGTTCACACCAAACAACTGTTAAGTTCAATAGTTTATTTAAGGAAACAGTTTAAAGTTATGTTTGTTCAGGCGACCCGCACATTAGCGCGTGACGGAGTTTTACGACTAAATTGAGTGATTAATTTGTGTGATATTAGTTAGGGTATATACGATTAAACGTACTTTTGCTGTGTGAGCATTATTGGCTCGTACCACTTCACATTAACGGGTGTCAAAATACGCTTAACGAAGCCGAGACTCACTTGGACTCCCCGTCATTGTGATACGTTTTTTTTGGACCGGATCATACCTGAGAACCTTCTGGTTACGGAGATTTTTAAGGTCAAAGTTCTTTCTAAAAACAAATGTTATCTATATTTAGACTAGTAATAAACCTGAAGAGTAGAGCTGCAATTAAAATACTGGTATGCAGCTGCATCCGGTTAGACAGGAAATCGACCCCAACGTAGTTGGGAAAAGGCTAGGCAGGTGATGAATAAAGCTTCAGCTTTATTTTGTATTACTTAAAATTAAGACCTAGATACGCTGGAAAACGACTTCTATTTTTAACCGACTTCAAAACGGAGACGTTTCTCAATTCGTTTGTTTTTTTTTTTTTTTGTATGTTTGTTACGCGATTACTCAAAGAGGGATGGACCGATTTAGGAAATTCTTTTTTGTTTGAAATGTTATACTTCCAAGGTGGTCCCATATAAATTTTATGAACTTTGCTAGGGTAGTTTTTGAGTTAGCTTCAATAATGCGTATTTTTCCCACTTAGTTTATCTGGATGATGTTTTAATAACTTCTTATCACTGTTATTTACATAGCAGTTGTATTCGAATTTGTGTGGGGCCTACCTCACATAAATAAAAAGTGAAAAATAAAAACTTTTTAGCAAAAAATAAAATCTACTTCCAAAACAAAACACTACAAAGTGAAAAATAACTTTAATTTCGGAAGTCGGTGGCATAACATGAAAATACAAAACCAAAGACACCGACTACAGTTATTTTTCACTTTGTAGTGTTTTCTTTTGGAAGTCGGTATCTCGTATTTTTTGCTAAAAAGTTTTTATTTTGCAACAATTAATATACCTACCACTAAAGTTATATTTGCTATGTTTTTTTTTTTTCATCAGTCCTTCACCAAATTTTTATGAGACAACCTTTCAAATAAAAAAGAACCATCGAAATCGGATCTCATTAGGCGGAGATATCCAGTACCAGTAGACAACTATTTTCCCCTTTTTGGAAGGAAGTACACCTCCAATCAAAAATCGTAAAACCTGTTTACCAAATGTCGTCCAGGTCGGTTGTAAAATACGACCTGTAGAGGAGTAACAACAAACTGTCAGACGAAAGCAAATTTTGCCAGACTTCAAGCAGAGACGCTTCGCTCGCTAAGATACTTAAATACATTAAATATATAAGAAGAATACAATTTAAAAAAATACTATGCTATGCCCGACAGGGTCTATAATTGTGTCATTAATTAGGGGGAATGGTCAATTATCGTATATTTTTATAAATAACTTTAAAACAATGTATTTTCAAAATTATAAAAATATATATTTGGACCCTCACAGTGAGCCCTTTCATTTGATAGGTACCACGGTACAGTTTGCAAAATTTAAAAAAATCTTATTGGCCCCCTAAAATTGACCCCCATACTCGAAATGCATTTATTTACGTTACACATGCGTGGGTCACAGATTATCATAATTGTACCAAATTTCAACTTAATCGGTCCATTAGATTCGGAGTCAATTGGCTGTGACATAAAGGTTCCGTTTTTTCCTTTTTAGGTACGGAACCCTAAAAAGTGAATAAGACAGACGTTATTGGGCTATTTCGTAATTTTATAGTAACAAATGTAGTGGATTAAGGGCTAATATATCAATCGTCACATAACTTTTATTTAAAGAATAAATATGGCGGTTGGACAGCTTTTGTGTAGAAAATATGTCAAACTGCCAGAATATTTATTCTTCAGATAAAAGTTATCTGACTATTGAAAAATCAGCCTTAAGTTAAATTACTTATTATATAATATAATATGCAAGATTTTAATGTGAATAAAGCATTACCCTGTGATCTGTTTCTGTGTGAAATATTATATATAATTCCTGATAATAAAAAATATTATTAAGTCCTGACTGACTGACTGATCATATATAGTCAAGTTATGGAAACATCCCAAACGATTTTTAAAATTCCACCCTGTGAGGGTGAAAACAGGTAATGCAGAATACAGTTTATATAAAAATCTTATTTATTATGTTGGTTAAGAAACTTGGCACAAATACTTGCCTAAGTAAGTAATAAAGTTTGTCATTATATTTTTTCAAAAGTATTCTTCAAAGGGGGGTTTAGGGATTTTAAAGTTTGTATGGAAAATTTTTAAAGCACAGTCGGATTAACTCGAAATTCGGTATTTATACTTTTGACAAAAAAATAAACAATTATACGTTTTTGGGTTTTTCGAAAGCTGAAGGGACAAAAAGGGGTAATTACATTTTTAAGGGGAGGATTATACTGCGTGGCGTGATTAATTAAAAAAATAGTATAAATATTAGTATATAGTGTGAACTTCTGGTTGTTGTTACACTTAGGTACATATAATTTAGTTGTATATTAATCTGTGGAAACTGTTTCTGGATTGTGTTGAACTATTTGTATACATATATTTGTTATTGCATCTGTTTGTTTCCCAAATAAAATAAAATAAAATAAAATAAAATAATTTGAGTCAAGTTATAGAAAATTCCCAAACTAATTTTCAAAATTTCACACCTGTGAGAGTGAAGAGTGGATACAGTTATAATTGTGAAAAACCAGAAACTTGGCAATATTTGCTTCAGTAAATTATAAAGATTGACACTAAGGACGCGTTCACAAAACAGATAGGGTATCCAATCGCATCACTACACTGACACGGCTCAAACACACACACATACGCAAGTTTAACTGCGGAATTAATGAGTAACTAAACTGATTTTGATACTTTAGCAAGTTTCAATATTTTTCTTAGATTATTGTTCATGTTTTTATTTGGACCTACGTAAATATCCAGACAGTGATAAAATAAAATAACCCTTAATACCACACGTGAAGATTCAAAATTGCGTAACAGCAAAATATGTGAAAAATTAGACGGCTGTTTTTATTTTTTTTCTAAGATTATTTGTTACATTTTTGTGAATATTTCACCCATATTTTTGAAAATATTATAACTGCTTACCTAGGGTATTTTTAAGAAACAAAATTATGCACATAATAGCAGAAAAATGATCCCGAACTAAGCCTCATATCGTCAATTTTGCGTGATGAGGTAACGGAAAATCGTTTTTACGGTATCAAATACAAAAATTTCAAACCAAAAAATGCCCATTATTTGGAGATAAAGAAGTAATCTATTTGTTGCAATTGTTAGTTTTGTTTGATTTAGTTTCATTTCATCGCAAACTCTACCGAAAAATAGCTTATTTTTGTCGGATTTCTAAACGCGTCCTTAAGTTTTTAAAACACCCTTTACGGATGATTTAGGGGGTGTCAAAATTAGTAGGGAAAAATTTTAACGCTCTGTCGGATTAACTCGAAACTCAGTACTAATATAGTCTGGCAGTTTGAGTACTTTATGCGGCCTACCCAAATGTCCTTTCTTTGATATTGTTCGTCGAGTCGTTGAGCTCTTTAGGTCTGAGTTGAGCTATACGATTACTGACAAATGCTTGCGCTGACTGGAAAATTCCACTCAAATCTGAGAGATTCTTTTCTCAAAAGACCATTTCAGACGCTAATCTACATGGTCTTCACATGATCTGACCAAGATTATGTCTGAACTTTAAAAGATACCTTAACCGCTGAGTTTGCTTCATCTTTTCTTCTAGTTACTTCAATTAAATCGTAAATGGGTATAAATAATGTTTATGTCTATGTTTATTAATAATGTTTATATTTATTTAATTTTGATTTTTAATTGTATTTTTATTTAATTCAAATTGCATGTGAATTTCATTTTAATTATGATTTTAACTTACAATTTGTTTGAAAACAATTTAAGTAAGTAGGCGCTCAATATCAATCGACCAATAAGTAATGCGTGTTGTGCTTACCTGTAAGAAATTGGTACACTAGTCCATAAATCTACTCGATGTATCTCACATTTTTGTATCAGTGTATTCAATTGATGGTGAGCCAAATAAATAAAATAAAATAAAAAATGTCACACAATGGAAGCGTACCAAAAGCTTATTAAAAACAAGCCTTGTCGCGATGAAAAGGGAGGACACATTTTATTTGAAAAATGTTATCCCTTTGATTGGCTCAAATACTTATTTATCTAAATCTATAATAAACTAATAATAAAGCTGAAGAGTGTGTTGTTTTTGTTTGTTTGAACGCGCTAATCTCTGGAACTACCAGTCGGATTTGAAAACATATGTTTCCTTTTGATAGCCTAAATCTTCAAGAAGGCTATAGGAATTTAACCCTTAATTTAATTTGACCCTTAGGTGTTGAACAAAACGAAAAACGTCAAAAAGAACTCTAAGTTAAAACGTAGTAATAGCGCTGACAAGCAATGCGATGCGACGGGGTGAGACAGGAGAACAAGAAATTACACGTGGACGAAGTATTAGCGTGGGCAACGTTCCTTATAAAAGGGGAAAAAAATAGCTAGCAAGGAGAGCAGCACGTCACCCACTTGATTGTCAGAGATTCAATACTACCCACTTTGTGAAATACTGTTGTACTACAATCTGTTTTTTTTTTAAATATAAATAAGGATTATTATTATTTTTTTATTTTTTACATTTCTCGGGATCATGGGGTCCCGGACCTTTGGAAGACGTACGAGGAGCCGAAGCCAACTCGCAGAGGTCCCTTAAATGATAAGGAGGCACCAGCCGACGGTTATCCTGATTATTTTACGACGATTATCATATATGTACTATGCAAGTGCACCCAAGGACAACCCCCGGTTTGTGCAGGACTATTGTTGTGCGTGGAAACAAAACATATTGGGCTATGGGTCTGGGTGGCTAAAGTGGATTGGGTTACTTGAACTATGGAAGAACTATGTCCCCTTTTTTTTTTTTTTTTTTGTTTTTTGTGGATGGGAAATCATCAAATAACTTCTCCCGCTCTGGGTGGAGCGGAAGGGCGTGTCAGACTTTTACTGACTAAAACCCACCCGTGTTCCTTCAGTTGCCTATGCCAGGGCCACGGTATCTTTTTCAAACAACCCGCGACCCCAGCGGCATCAGCCCTATTGGACCCCATCTTTTGCTGACATCTCTTTGAGGCGCGCGTGCGACAACGCGCCGTCGACCCGGGCCTGGTCCTCACCGGACGGCGAGCTACCCACTACTCACCGTCCGCAAGCCCGCGCCTACGGTGGCTGGGAATCGGCTATCGATTCCCGCCGCCCAGGGCGTCTCCTGCGGCGACTGAGGGCGTGAGGCTGCCTCTCCCTCACGCGTTCCGCCTCCTCCTTCGCAAGCATTACCGCTTCGCAGAAGGGAACTATGTCCCCTGCGTGACCAATGCTGCAATGTTATACAAAGCGGCGATTAGGTTATCACATTGATTGAAACCACGTATTCAGTACATGATTCTGGAGCCCACTGCGTTGAAATTGTTCGTTGGTTATTATAAAAAAAAAAACTGTTGTTTCCTACAAAAGTGCCTACGTGGTCAAAATGTATGGAATAGCATTTTTTTTTTATAATAACCGGCAAAAAAATTCAACGCAGGGGTCCACAGTCATGTCCTGAATATGTAGTTTCAATTAATGTGATAACCTAATCGCCACTCTGTAAATTATACACGGATAAAATGGCAGGGGGTGACTTGCACACTCAATAATGGGCCCTTGAAAACGGCCGCTAGCACATATTGACGTAGCGACAAGGGGACAACACTTCCTGAGATGCTTGAGGAGTGGAGAGGTATTCCACGGCTATCAGGACAATCCCGGAAGTACGGTCAAGATCCCTACCAGCACCTTACTGGAATACTTCCTTCCTCCGAGCACGTTTGCTCTTGCGAATCTCCACTCAAGCCGGCCAATAAAGGCAAGAAAGAGGTGGGAGCTCTGTTCCTCATCAGTGTTCACTCCAGCCGGCCAATAAAGGCAAGCCAGAGATGAGGACAAGATTTCTCCCGGGAGATAGGGTCCATGGGGTCGCTATTGCCCAACAGCTCGCCACATGCTGCCCTGCGGGTTTCTGTATCTCTCTTGGTCTGGCTCCTCATCCTAGACCCGTTTCGGCAAACTCTACCGGCACAGACCTAAAGTTTGGAGCACGCAAGCCCCAACACGACGTCAACGTAGAGATACAGCGGTGGGGTTATTATTATTATTAAAATATTTTTCTAAGTATTTTTTTGTAATTTAAAAATAATAAATACTCGTACTTTAGAAACGTGAAATTAGTTCGTCGAGGACGTGGTATGACATCGGCTCCCCGCCACCTAAGTAAAAAGTACTCTGTGCCGCCACCATCTCTGTCATCAGAAGACAACCGCCACGCAACCATCGATGCGACGCTCGGCTAGAGTAACTGTCACATTTATCCGACCTTTTCGGTGATTCCAATAATTTCGTAACAAAACTAGATGGCGCCACTGGCTGCGCCGTCAATTACCTACATGGTACAATTTTCGTTGAAAAATTTTTATTCATTATTTAAATGAAGTTTGAAAACTAAAATTAAACTCCTTATTTAGTCAAATAATATATATACAGGGATATTTTTAAATCACTAGCTAAATTTTCACAGGGTGCTCTACCCATGAATATGAACAACTTTCACTATGGGACCACCTCTGAAATCACGAAAAAAAAATGAGCTGTTTCATACGAAAGTTCTATACCTACTCGACCAAAATGTATGAAACAGCTGAGCTTTAGCTAGTGATTTAAAAATAGCCCTGTATATATACGTAATATATATTATTTTTTTTATAAAATCTTACTAGATAATTAAACTATTATTTTACACTCTGTATCTCACCTAGCCTTAAAAAGTGCCAATGACCGCAGCATTTATTTACCTACCATTGACTTTGACATTGACCGTGACCAATTAGTTTGGTTAACAGTTGCAAACGAGCTTAGTAACAGCTGCGAGGATTGCCTAATCGGGGTTAGGCTGTACTCACAACGCGTTCAGTCAATGGATGGGGAGCCAGTTCTAACACAATGAGAAAAGAAACCTCGTTCCTATCATACAAATTTTATAAATACATACATAATTTCACGCTTTCTTCCCATGGGGGTAGGTAGAAACTTCAGAACGCCACCTGTTCCGATGCTTACATAGATACTTCTTTTGCTTCGTTTATGTTCATATAGTTCGCGTCAAATAACTTTGCCGCTCTGAAACCAGGCTTTCCGATGCGCATGGCATGGCGCGCTGCTATTTTAGTATAGATATTGACTACTGTGCAGTCATTTGCGCGAACTTCAGAGCGGCAAAGTTATTTGACGCGAACTATACATCTGGTCATACACTTACGCCGGTTGCGAGTACTACGCACCAGACCTTTCTGAAGAACATCACCAATACGATCACTGTATCGACGGCAGCTAAGTACAAAGAGTCAACTGCACTTTTTACGGATTGGATTTAGAAAAAACAAGTCAATCAACTTAGCAATATATAACTTTTGCAAGCGAGTCTTGACTAATATGGATAAGAGATGTCCAACTGTTGCCCTATTTATGGACATGACAAAAGCATTTGACCGCGTTAAATTTGACATAATATTGGATAAAATCTATGCAATCGGCTTTAGGGGAAATGTACATGAATTAATAGAATCCTATCTGACTGACAGACTACAACAAACTGAAATGTCATACATTTGCCCAAAAACGAAAACTATGACAGTATATAAATCTAACCTGAGGAAAGTCAAATATGGCGTACCACAAGGTAGTGTGCTGGGGCCATTGCTTTTCCTAATATATATTAATGACATACCAACGGTAACCGATAATCCTATGACTCTCTTTGCTGATGACAGTACTATTCTCTTTGACTCGCATGATAAAAATGACATTCTTAAAAATATAAATTTGACTCTAAAAAATACAATTAATTGGTTAATAAGTAATAATTTAAAAATTAATATTAGTAAAACAAAAGCTATTAATTTTAGACAGAGACCAGCAATAGAGGATTTAAACATTAGTTGTGATGACCACACAATAGCAGTAGTAGAGTCAACAAAGTTTTTGGGATTATACATAGATAACAAAATGACATGGAAGAAACAAATAGAACACATAAGTAATAAATTAAACAGTTATTCTTTCGCTTTACGTAATCTCAGTAAAATCGTTGATATTACAACTTCCATAACTGCATACCATGGTTATGTATCGTCTACTCTTCGCTACGGTGTTATTTTTTGGGGCAACTCCACTGATTTGGAAAATGCGTTCAGGGCGCAAAAAAAATGCGTAAGAGCTATATGTAACTTAACCCAAATGGACTCATGTGAGCCTCATTTCAAACGATTAAAAATATTGACACTGCCCAGCATCTACATCTATGAGATAGCACTATTTATCCATTGCAATCTAGAATTGTTTGAGTATCGCAAAAGAGAGCGTCACGCAGATAAATTATGCGTTCCACCAGGAAAAACCGCACTCTTGTCTAAAAGCTTTGTTTGCATGGGCCCTAAAATATATAATAAACTACCCTCAACTATACGCAGTTTAAGTAACGTAAATCTTTTCAAAAAGAAACTTCAATCTTTACTTATTGATAAGGCTTATTATTCAGTTAAGGAGTACTTTGAAGATAAAATGTAACGCAATCATTGTTAATAATTAATTAACTAATAGAAATCCTACATTTAATTGTCGTTGAAATAATTGTAATCTACCCAGCATAATTCTTAATTTAATCTAATTAATTTTACTCCTATAATTTGACCTTTTAATTTAATATCATGATGACTATTTGTAATGGACTTGACTATCAATGTCTAATTTATGTTTTTAAAAGATTATGATCTAATTCTGCCGTCCACTAACTAAAAGGCCGTTAAGCCACAGTTGGTCGTTTTTCACTTTGTAATGTAGTCTTATACAACTTTCGATGCTCTATCTTTTGGTGTAAGAATCATTTTTCTATGATTTATAGTTTTAGAGATACAGAACATTGCTGAGCAGTTAAACCACATAAATTTCGTTACTCCCTTAATTAAAAAGCGGCTAAGCCACAATACTTCTCTAGAAAGACGTTAACATACTTTAACGGCAAATTGATGTATCACTTTTTTTTAAATTTACTTAACTAAAAGTACGTTATCTAGTCATGCTTGACTAAAAAGCAGCTAAGCGGCTTTAACTACCTTCATGTACTGTGTCATACAAATAACCATCTGAACATCGTGCCTTAACTATAAAGCAGTTATAAAGAAAAACTACACTAGAAAGCAGTTATACGCCAATAGCGGCTTTTAAGTTATGTATTCAAATTAGTATTAGCTAAATATCAATCGCTAGAGAGCAGCTAAACGACAATACTAGACTAAAAAGCAGTTAAACGCTCGTGATTTGCGTGTGCGTTTGACCAGGGGGCCGATTCTACTAACAAAATTACAAAATTAATATCCTGGGACATTTTCACACACGGTCATCTGATCCCAAACTAAGCAGAGCTTGTACTATGGAAACCAGATAACTGATATACTACATATAGTACTTTTTTTTTTTGTAAATACATACTTATATAGATAATTACACCCAGACTCAGGACAAACAGGCATGTTCATTCACACAAATGTTTGTCCTGGATGGGAATCGAACCCACGACCTGTGGCATGATAGGTGGTATCTTAACCAACCACGCCAACTGGCCTGTCATTGTTCAAAAATTGCAATTGAATCGCAGCTGAACCACGGCTTTTGAGCGTTTTCGCATTCCACTAACGTAACAACGATCCAACTGCGGTTACGTTTCAGTTCAGTCACCGATCGATCGAAACAATCTCAAAAGCTATTCTGCTAACAAAACCGAACACGAGCGTGACGTTTAGTCACATCATTATCTTTTTGACATAATTGAAACGTTTCGTTTCACAGATTTCGCAAGCTGGGGCCGAAAACGAAACGTTCTTCTGAGTTTTTATTATTTATAAAGTTGAAATGTTACAAAAAAATATACAGGCTAAAAGTATAAGTATGGTCTAGATATGTTTTTGTATTAAAAATACTATTAGTAGCACTTATTCGTATTTAGTAATATTATTAGATTCAACTTTTTTTTTCTGTGGTATTATTAAAACATACTATTTGGAATGTTGGTCACACAGGTTACCCGCTGTTACGTCCCCGTTACAATTCGGTTTAAGTTTAGTTTCCATTTTGCTTATAGAACAGTAGAATGACTTTTTTGGTAACTATCGAACGGCAATCGAAACTGAACTGTTGTTGAAACACAACTGAACGTGTAACGTTGCAAATTAGTAGAATCGGCCCCCAGCTCTGTCTGTCAGGCTTATAATTCCTTCCTTTTAACTTCGGGTGCAGTCGGACGGACGTGCGGCGCGTCTCTTGATTTTTGGCACCACAATTACGAGAATAGCACAAAATAGGCAAAGGTAAGCTGACATTATTATTTCATTTATTGTAATAAATAGCTATTTGTTAATTTTGATAATACTACACGAGTGTTACTAGGTATAATTGCTTATTTACCTAATCTGATTTACTCATTTTGTTAAAGTTTTTAATTAGTATTTTAGCATAAAAAGTGGCCGAATTTATATTTTTTTTATATAAAGTCTAATATTTAATTGATTATGACGTTATGTGTTACGCACAATTATATTATTTCAACTTTGCAATTATTGATTGTGATACGAGGGCGGGTCAATAAGTCCGTGACTTTTTGAATTTCTGACCTCTTTACTGAAAAAGCAACATTACTCCTGTCAACAGGCATCTGTCATTTGACTCCTGTCAAAATTTGAACTTGCTGCGTCAGTTAGTTTGTGTTTGACAGCTATCTTTATCAGACTACCCAGTAATTTGAGGAAAAAATGGAAAAGAGTGAATTTCGTGTGCTTATTAAGCATTATTTTTTGCGAAAAAAAACCATTACCGAGACCAAGGCTAAGCTTGATAAATACTATGGGGACTCTGCACCATCGATTTCAATGGTAAACAAGTGGTTTACTGAATTTCGTTGTGGCCGTACAAGCACTGAAGATGCCGAACGTCCTGGACGCCCAGTTGAGGTCTCTTCACCCGAAACAATCGAAAAAATTCACGATATGGTGTTGGCCGACCGAAGATTGAAAGTGCAAGAGATTGTGGAAGCCGTAGGGATCTCGCATGGCTCTGTGGTTTCAATTTTGAATGATCACTTGGGCATGAGAAAGCTTTCCGCAAGATGGGTGCCGCGTTTGCTCACAGTCGACCACAAACGCAATCGTGTAACAACTTCACAGGAAGGTTTGGCGTTGTTTAAGCGCAATATGGAGGAGTTTTTGCGCCGTTTTGTAACCGTGGATGAAACATGGATCCATCACAACACACCAGAGACCAAACAACAGTCAAAACAGTGGGTTTCTAAGGGTGAATCGGCGCCAAAGAAGGCCAAGGTGGGTTTGTCAGCCAATAAAGTTATGGCGACTGTTTTTTGGGATGCACGCGGGATAATCCACATTGACTACCTTCAAAAGGGAAGAACAATCAATGGGGAATATTATGCCAACTTATTGGACCGATTCAATGACGATTTGAAAAAAAACCGACCTCATTTGGCCAAGAAAAAAGTTCTTTTCCACCAAGACAATGCAAGGGTGCACACATGTGCAGTTGCTATGGCAAAAATCCATGAATTGGGCTATGAATTGCTCCCTCATCCGCCCTATTCTCCAGATTTGGCTCCGAGTGACTACTTCTTGTTCCCAAACCTGAAGAAATGGCTTGGTGGAAAAAGATTTGACTCCAATGATGAAGTCATCTCGCAAAAAAAGGCCTATTTTGAGGACCTCGACAAATCATATTTTGTGGAAGGGATAAAAAAATTGGAGAAGCGTTGGACAAAGTGTATAGAGCTCAAGGGAGACTACGTTGAAAAATAAAATGATTTATTTATCAAAAAATCTGTGTTTTATTCCAAAAGTCACGGACTTATTGACCCGCCCTCGTATGTTTATTTCATAAGTTCATAAGAATTTGGAACCAATGTGTGTCATGTGCCATAAAGCTTTCAAAAACGATACTTACATGTTTTGGGTATTTTTATAAAATAATTATAATATAATTTTTCCTATGGTTTCGCGAATACTGATTATTATTAAAGATGTAATTGTGATCTCATTACTGAATTTGATTAGACTTGGTTTTTTTTATTTTATATTGTTTAAATAAGCTATTTGTTTAAATAAGTTAACTTAAGTTCCTAGACAATTTAATTAGACGTACTGATTGTCTATTCTTTTTTATTAATAAATAAAGTTCTGATTTTCATAAAATAGTTTTTAACTTCTCAACTTTTTAGCCGCAAGTGCTTATTTAAAAGGCAGTTAATTGCGAGCGAGATGTGTTTAACTGCCTTCTAGTTAAGCAATAGGAGAACCAGTATAAAAATATGTTTTACAATACCGAGCTTAAAAGCGTTTAAAATCCCATAACTGCTTTCTAAGTAAGCAAAGTTAGTCTTCCAAGTGTTAGTTACTAGGCTATAAGTCTGTTAAAATCCTTCAACTGCTTTATAACTAAGTATATTTTGATAACTTTTACTATAAGTACAAGACGTGGCGGCTACAAGAAATTGCTTTACTATAAAGCAGTTAAGGTATGGTTAGCGGCCTTATAGTGCAGTATATTATGTAAAAATGAAAAAAATTGCTTAGCTAAAAGTTAGAAAATGAATTTAAATAAAATGTGATTAATATAAATGAATGATATATATCACATATTGTGCAAAAAGACTATGCCTACGTATATAACTTGCAACCTTGTTCCTAGGTAGCATACTTTTCAAGAGACATCAATTCCCACTTATTTTTGCGTTTTCTCGAAAACTACTTTTTGCACTTAGCTGCCTTTTAGTTAGTGGACGGCAGAATTGTCTACATATTATGACACTATATTATAATTTGCATGCTAACATAAGCCGAATATGGTGAAACCGTACCTGTAGAACATCTTTGTAAACCCATATTATGCGAATAAACTGATTGATTGATTGATTGATACGAAATTCACTTTTTTACATAATTCAAGTTCATTTATAATGCGCACAGCAAAAGAGTGGAACTCACTACCTGCGTCTGTTTCCGAACGCATACAACCCTAATCTCTTTAAAGTCAGAGTGAACAGGCTTTTTCTGGGTAAGCTCACTCCATTGTCGACTTTGTCTCTGTCGCCTCCGACCTAGACTAGAGTCAAGAGCAAACCGATCTGAAATAAAAAAAATAAATAAAAAAGTACTACTCAGAATAATTTTTTGTTTCAACATAGAATTTTTTTTTCTGTTTAATTCTCAATTTTTAGTAATATTAAATCACATAAAATACATATAAAGACAACTACACTTATTTTTCACAAAGTGACGAAATAGACACGGACATACGAGAAACTGTACCTTTGGTCCGTGTAAGATACTTCATAACAGTCACATCGCCGTTTTAATGTAGTTTTTTTTTAAACTTGCGTTATTGCAAGAAAAATTCTTAGTCACGTCGGCGTCACAAATGATAGTTAGTTACGGAAAATTATTAATATTAAACACCTTTATTTATTATATCAATCAACAATGTAAATAAAATACAAAAGAATAGGAATAAGTGTTTTAAAAATAAATAAGCATAAGCAATTAGGAAGTCCTTGAATTCTATTCTTGATGTAACTACATAACAGTGGATTTGCAATTATGAAACCTCATGTAACCATTATGTCTTTTTTGTTGTTTTAGTTTTTAGCTGGTAAACCACAATTAATTACACTTGAAATTGCAACACACAACAAAAACCCGTCATGGCGGTATGCTGTCATTTTGATTGATTAATGACGTTTGACATGTTTAATACTCAAGAAGAGGACTGAATTGATACTATTGTGACAGCTGACAGTCCTCTTTCTATGATCAACGGTCGATCTATGGTTTACTGTCATTGTTTTTGTGCACATAGTAACTAAATCGGTGAGACGCCATGTTGAAAGTCGATAAAAATAATTGATAAATATCAATTCCCTACCACAACAGTATACATTTAAATGCATTATCAGTATTTTTCCCAAATTCTACGGATTTTTCTCTTTTTTTTGAGATAGTGTACATAGACCTAGCCCATTTTGAAACATCTTCTTTCTCCAAGGGACCAACATCGTAATCACGAAAAAAATATATTATCAACTGTCATATACAAAACTTCAATAACTACTCGGCCTAAATGTATGTGACGGCTGATTATTTTTTCGCGATTACCATGTTGTTTCAAGCAGAATGTTGTTCAGTTTGATGGTCTGTACCACACCCTTAAATTTGACCACACCTCTCTGGTACATAACGAAGTTACAAGGAAAACTATCACAGCTGAGTAGACTTTACAAGGTAACAAGTAATGTTCGGCCAACTTAAATTTTCAGTTGGAATGTATGAGAGAACATGTTTTCAACTACAATATTAAGTAAGAACTGCTCTTCTGTGACGACTCTATAGCATTAACTAATCTTTTCCGGCATAAATTATCTGAGTCCATAAAAATAAGCACTGATATTGTAAAAATCCCTTGTCATAAGCGTATAATTAAACCGTGGATCACCCCTGGTATCCTACGGTGTATACATAACCGCAGTAAAATGCAAAAATGTCTCAAAAATGAACCGCACAATGAAGTTATAAAAATCACCTATATCCGATATAGGAATTTCTGCAATTACCTCATCAAAAAACTTAAATGAAAGTATCAAAAAGTACTTCTAGCTAAAACAGTCAAAAATAATAAACTACTTTGGAAAAATATAAAAACTATAACCTACCCTAGCAAACCTAAAAATGAAAATGGGGAACTGTTGAACTTAAAATCATCTCCGATCGACTCAGATAACTTTATAAACGTCTTTTTTGTAAACATTGGAGAACAGCTAGCTCGGAATATACAACTAAACACAAATCTCCCTAGTTCGACAGGTAAGTTGTCTAATCAGCCCAATTCTTTTGTACTCTATGAGACGGACCTCAGTGAAGTTAAATAAATCTTAGCTGGTCTAAAAACTTCAAGCGCCTCGGGCTGGGACAACTTAACGACTGGTTTTCTAAAGTATATAAGTAGGGAAGCTGTTCCGATTATAGCGCATCTTGCTAATTTATGCTTTAGAACAGGTTTATTCCCTGCACCGCTTAAACAGGCCATTATTACACCTGTACATAAGGGCGGTAACAGAGACGACGTCAATAATTACAGACCCATATCCGTTTTACCCACTATTTCAACAAAATAATAGAGAAGCTTATAAATAACAGACTACTTAAATATTTAAATAAATTTGACCTACTGTCAGACTCTCAGTATGGATTCCGACAAGGTTTATCTACTGAGGATGCAGTAACTGCTCTTAAAACTCAAGTAGTTGACAGTCTTGACAATGGAAATAAATGTATTACAGTATTCTTAGATCTGAAAAAAGCATTTGACACCGTCTCTGTTCCCATCCTGGTGAGCAAATTAGAAAAAGAATTTGGAATAAGAGGTATCCCGATGATCCTCCTTCGTAACTAGCTTTCTGATAGAAAACAGAGAGTAAGAGTTGGTGACTGAATTAGCGAAGACGCACAAGTATCATATGGCGTGCCCCAAGGAAGCGTTCTAGGTCCAACATTATTTTTGACCTATATTAATGACCTCTGTAATTTGAACATCAAAAATGACAAAATTTTCGCTTATGCCGATGATACAGCTGTTGTTTTTTCTGGGAAGTCCTGGAAAGAGGTCAAAGTCTATGCTGAGATGGGTATGAATATAATAGCCAAATGGTTAAAAAACAATTGACTTACATTGAACACCTCTAAAACCGACTTTATAATATAAAGTCGGTTTATCAGGCTGGGTACGCAGCCTGATGAACAATTTAAATTAAACATTCACCAATGTGACAATATAAATAATCTAAATTGCAAATGTCCAACAATAGATAAAGTAACTCATACGAAATACTTAGGAGTGGTAGTTGACCAAAGGTTATCTTGGTACCTACATCTCGAACAAGTTGGAAGCAGAGTCAGAAAGCTAAGCTGGTTATTTAATTCTTTACGGCATGTCGTCCCAAAAACTTTGTATACTCGTACTCGCCACAATTCACCAAGAAATCTCCTGAATGAAATATATACTGCTCTAGTACAGTCAGTTTTGACTTACTGCATCCCTGTTTGGGGAGGGGCTAGTAAATCAAAATTTATAGATGTTGAGCGTGCACAACGCGCCTTAATAAAAATTATGTATTTTAAGAAATTGAGATTCCCCACAGAACTATACCAGATCAGTGGCCTGCTCTCTGTGAGAAAATTATATATTATGCAGACCATCTTGAAAACACACAAAACTTTACCGTTAGACTCCTCCAAATTAACGAAAAGACGAAAGGACAATATTATGCAAATTCCCCAATCACGAACTCGCTTTGCTAGAATACAACTACAAAAACGTTCTGTCAAATTATATAATAGGATAAATAAGGAAATAAACATATATACAAAATAGTACTATGACTACAAAATAGTACTATGACTGCAAAAAATCTTTAATTAATTGGATAAAACTTTTAAACTACGATGAAACGGAAGCACTGTTATCACATGTAACTTGAGTTGATAATCTTGACGCATGGTTGCTGTCCACTTGAACTGTTGCATGCAATGGAGTTCAGCAGCATAAGTGTTGAAGGGATATGTGGTTACACGTCCTTACCTCGCATCTCATGTTGGCACTCATATTATACTCACACACAAACAGGCTCATACACTCACACAAATAGTGTATTTTTTTTATTACTTTTATTATTTTTTTATTATTTTTATTTTTATTGTTATCCAAGTAGTATTCGGTATGACAGAGCGGAGTCTCCCTGTAAAGGCATTACTTGCTTAAAGGGAGGCTCCAATCACTAATCTGTTAAGCCTAAGTTATGTTGGAGAAATAAATAATTTTTTATTTGATTTGAAGTTACTAGCTCTAGGACGGTTTTTTAACGTTTTTAGGGTTCCGTACCTCAAAAGGAAAATCGGAACCCTTATAGGATCACTTCATTGTTCGTCTTTCTGTATGTCAGCCTGTCAAGAACCTTTTTTCCAAGTACGTGTAAGGGTATCAAGTTGAAATTAATATCAAATATATAGGTCTTGGTCCCTTGGAGTTCTAAAAAAATCCAGCTTCTAAGTCAACGCAATAAAAAATACGTCCATGTATGCGACATATTTTGATACTCGCAAGTAAATCGATACCTATAGGATACTTACCAGTGACCGCAAGAATCATGAAATTTGGCAACAAGCAAGGTCTCACAGTTAAACAGAAGTAAAGGAAAAGTCCGAAAATTATTAAGAGGATTGTGAAGCTGTAAATTTTCATACAAAAAGAGATAACGTTTTTCTATATAATAATAATATTAATTAATAATTTTCTATTAATAGGCTAATTTTCATAATTTTTGGAAATGTTTTAGGTATAATGAAAAACTAGGTCCGTACGTTTTTATTATAAAGAAATATTGCATGCGATATAATATAAGTTGTTAGCATCTAAATATCTATATTTTTCACATAAAAACATCCTCGAGCACTTTTATTTTTTTTAATTGAATTACTAAAAATGAAAAACGTACAGACCTAGATTAAAGTGTACTGAATATAACGAGACCAAAATTGTCTCATTTCGTAAAGGTTTAGGGGAGTACAAACGTTATCGCCCGAAACAATATTTATGTAAATAATTGTATGAAATGTAGGTAATTGCCTCCAAAAATATCGCGTATCGGCACTTCACAATCTTCTTAATTTGTAATTTTATCACGAAAACAATTTTTTTTGGTATTATAAACTTAAATTTGCAGTTGGAGAATTGTCCGTGACGAATAATATAGAATAATATAAATGTGTGTGACAACAACTGTTTATACAACAATGTTAAGTTTGTTTTTGGGATAAATTTTGTTTAACTACAGAACCCTTCATTGTGCGTGGTCCAACACAAACTTGGCTAGTTTTTTTTTTTATGTACCGTGTTTTTATTTCTTTTATGTTTCTACGTTTGTGTTATTCTGTTAGTTTGTGTTCGTCCTGCGCGAGTCCCAATAAAAACTTTTTCTTTCTTTAATTTTGCAAAATCGCGCGGGAAAAATAAGGAATTTGGGCCAAGGCTATGAGCCGAAATAACGTGCCTCCGGTTTTGTAAATGACGTATGGAAACCGGAGCTGTACCGGCCTTCGAATATTCCAAGCCTTGAAGTACATATAAACCACTTTCCTTTTGCGATTTTGGAAATATTTTTTTTTTTAAACTTTTTTATCTTATCATAGTTATTATATTATAAGTAACTAGCTTTTGCCGCGGCTTCGCCCGCGTGGTTGTTGGAAATTATCCCACGGGAACGTACTACCGGAATCAAAAGTATCCTATGTTCTAATCCAGATTTTGGCATACCCATGTGCCAAATTTCATCCAAATCCGTTCAGCAGTTTTACCGTGAAAACGTAATAATTCAATCATAATTCGAAAGACACCTGGCGCCATCATAAGACCGTTATTGTTGTTTTCCTCAGGAAAAGCTCTTTTTTTGGGATGAAAGGTACCCTATGTCCGTTTCTGTACACGTGCCAACGTATATGCAAAATTTAAGGATGATCGGTTCAGTGGTTTAGGCGTGAAAAGGTAACAAACAAACTAACAAACTTACTTTCACATTTATAATATTAGTTAGGAAGTGAGGATACACAAGTGTAAGTACTCGAAAAATAATTAATCCTGGCGCACAATGTCTATCGACATTGTGCGCCAGGATTAATTATTTTTCGAGTACAGCATCACGTTTGTTTGTGTATTTCCCGAAGAGGTGATCTGAGATGGATGATAATAATTGTGTCTAGGCATAGTACTATATAATCTATAATATAAAAATGAATCGCTGAATGTGTTGCTAAGCGCAAATCTCGAGAGCAGCTGAACCGATTTTGCTAATTCTTTTTTAGAATATTCCTGGAAGTACGAAGATGGTTCTTACAGAGAGAAATTTTTTTAAAATTGGCTGAAAAGTTCTAAAAGCAACACTTTTCTATTAGGTTGGGGATAAAGTCTTTTCGCATTATAGTATGTATGAACTTGTAATAAAATCTCTTTGGCTATACTATTTGTATCTGGCTGGTTATGGTATCATTGAAAGTTTAAATTTTAAAGAACATAATTCCAAATTCAAATTAGAAAAATGTGTGATTTTCATTTGTTTTTCGTACCGTCAAGATGAGTGAATCTAATGAAGAAATTCGATACATTTTAAAATTTTACTACAAAAAAGGTAAAAATGCAACGCAAGCCGCGAAAAAAATTTGCGATGTTTATGGACCTAGTGTAGTGTCTGTGAGAGTAGCACAAATTTGGTTTAAGCGTTTTCAATCCGGAAATTTTGATGTCAAAGATGCACGTCGCTCTGGTCGCCCTATTACGGATAAAATGGATGCCATTTTTGAAAAAGTGGAGCAAGATCGGCATAACAGTAGTTACGTCGTAGCTGAAGAACTGGAAATTGACCACAAAACAGTTTTGGCGCATTTGAAAAAAACTGGGTACACAAAAAAGCTCGACATTTGGGTACCTCACGAGCTCACTGAAAGAAATCTAATGAACCGTGTACTCATTCGTGATTCTTTATTACGATGTAATAAAACCGAACCATTTTTGAAGAAGCTGATAACTGGTGATGAAAAGTGGATCACGTATGACAAGAACGTGCGAAAAAGGTCGTGGTCAAAGGCCGGTCAGGCTTCACAGACTGTGGCAAAACCCGGGTTAACTCGCAACAAGGTGATGCTGTGTGTGTGGTGGGATTGGAAGGGCATTATTCATTATGAGCTGTTACCACCAGGCAGGACCATCGATTCTGAACTCTACTGCGAACAACTGATGAGATTAAAGCAAGAAGTTGAGAGAAAGCGGCCGGAATTAATCAACAGAAGGGGTGTGGTTTTTCATCATGATAACGCTAGACCTCACACATCTTTAGCCACTCAGCAAAAATTAAGAGAGTTTGGCTGGGAGGTGTTAATGCATCCGCCGCTTAGTCCTGACCTTGCACCTTCAGATTTCCACCTGTTTCGGTCTCTTCAGAATTCTTTAGGCAGTGTCAGGTTAACATCACGAGAGGACTGCCAAAACCACTTGTCGCGGTATTTTGACCAGAAGTCCCAAAATTTCTATAGTAATGGGATCATGTCCCTACCTACAAGATGGCAAAAAGTTATCGAACAAAATGGTACCTACATACTTTAGTTAAATGTTAATAAACTATATTAAAAATGTTTTGAATTTTCTTAAAAAATGCGAAGAAACTTTTTCCCCAACCTATTATACTCCCATACAATCGATTCGTAATAACACTTAAAAGTCAATTTGAACTTTAATACCATACCATAAAGTTTAAGTGTTAGTGGAGAGGTTCCAGGAAGGCAAAACAATTGAGTGACGTTAGTGTCGTATAAATATTAATGTCAATATTTGTCAATATTTATACGATGGTAACATTAGTCAAAAATAAATTGTCTGTGGTAAAATGTCACTTGAAATGTAAACGTCTCTTTGCTGTGCATCTATAATATTACTAAATCTAATATAAAAGCCACAAACTACAAAATCAAAAAAGTGTTGTGTGTTTGTGACTTTAGAATAAGTAAAAATAAAATGAAATGTAATAAGTAGGTATCATAATAAGAAATCTGAAATTGTAATTTTCATTGTGATTTTTTAGTGACTATTAAAAGAATTTTAGGTGGTTTATAATTTTTATTTTTTTGACATAATGTAATTATTGACTTATTAACTTTCATTTTTCTATTTTTATATCGGCCGTACTGAATATAGCAGAATAAGTATTAAAAATAAAAATAAAATAAAGAATAGTCTGTTAGGCGGTACGAAGTTCGCCGGGTCAGCTAGTATAATATAATATTGTTTATTTACCCAAAGCAATACATAGACACAGATTGAACACAGTGGTAAATACTAACTTTGATGTTTGAACAAATGTTAAAAAGGCGACAAAAATCTATAAGTACAAATATATAAACCCTGTCTCTCAAACTAGGAGGCCTATATCTTAAGACTTGTTTGGCCAGATGGTTGCGTAACTTAAGTTGTACCTTTTTATGAGTGAAATTGTGTCGATCTATCTATCATTATATGGTGGTCATCCAACCAACCTACTCATCCAAAACTGGCATTAAAAGGGCTGTTACATTTGTCACCTCTCTTGCTCACACGGGACCAAATTTTTAAGATTAATGCCTTTTTGAAAAATGTAATCAATTAGCGAACTAGTAAATAAAAATTAATTTAATACGTATTTATTAAAAACACATTTCTATTGCGTTACCTAAGGAAATCAGCTCAAAAAGTATTATGATCGGCTTTTGAAATAAATGACACAATAGAAATGTATTTTTATTAATTACCTATTAAATTAATATTATTTAATTGTTCGCTAATAGATTATATTTAAAAAAAAAAAAGCATCTTTTCATTTAATATTCTTAAAAATTTGGTCACGTGTGAGCGAGAGAGGTGACAAAATGAAACAGCCCTCTTAACGTGAAGATAACCGAATTTTAATAATTTTAAACTTTTAAGATCACATCTAAACGAGTAGTGTTAATGATTTTGAAAAAAATATATGTTAAACAAACAAACATCGTATTATAGTACCATTGGCGAACAGATGTATGTTTCTGGGCATGCTTTTGCTTTGTGATATCTGTAGTGGGAACATTGAGAGTACCGCTTTAAATGATCTAGTTGTAAGATTAAATGCTCTCGCGTCTCGACGGACTAGTACAGACCTCTCTTCTCTGACCTAAGGGTCTGTTCTCTCTGCAACTCTTTTCCTGCTGCATCAATGACCTGCTTCAGCCTGGTATTGTTGGGTACGCAGATGACAGTATAGTTTCAGAGAGATACTTGTCCAGCGCAAATCCAGCGGGGCCAAAATTCGTTCCTTGACAGAGGCCATGGTAGAGCGGACAGATTTGACCTTAAGCCTTGTCTCCCAGTGACCCCACTGGGAGACAAGGCTTAAGGTCAAATCTAATGATAATTTGGTCTCTTTTACCGCCAGGCGTGTCTTTTTAACGCTAAAAGAAGTCGTTTAATCCAAACTCCTACTTTTCGTGGTACATCTTCTGTTCCTGTAACTGATCGGCTTGAGCTCCTAGGCATGGAGTTGACATCTGGGCTCAACTTCGGCGCCACCACCGAGTACAAAGCCCAATCAGCGGCCAAGAAGCTGGGCATCCTAAATAGGGTGAAGCGATAATTTACGCCTGGACAGCTTTTAACCCTTTACAAAGCGCTAGTCCACATTCATACATTCATTTACATTTATTATAAACAAACAACAAACTGTATGCTATTTGTAAATATTGGTGTCGACTCTGTTGTACACAATCAATCAATCTGCCTAGCCTTTTCCCAACTATGTTGGGGTCGGCTTCCGGTCTAACCGGATGCAGCTGAATACCAGTATTTTACATGGAGCGACTGCCTATCTGACCTCCACAACCCAGTTACTGGGTAATACGATACCCATTGGTAAGACTGGTTGTCAGACTTTCGGGCTTCTGACAACCCGTAACGACTGTCAAAGATCCACGAATGACAGCCGGGACCAACGGCTTAACGTGCTTTCCGAAGCACGGAGGAGTCTCGTTATGAAAAGGACCCACCACAGACCAACCCCGGCAAGCGTAGCTTAACCTGATGGATCGACCCGTGCGGCTGTATTACTTAGCCACGAGCTCCTCTCCTCCACTCTGTTGTACACAAACTAAACTTAATTTAAGCAATTGCTAACTTTTTCTCTCTAATAACACGAGAAAGAGACGGACGTAAATTAGAGCTGTCAAATTTTGTTGGAACTAATATTTCCATACAAATTCAGATGACACGTTAAAACATGTCGATTAAAAACACGGTGAAGCGCAAGGCGTAAACTAGTTTGACATCTCTAACTTAGTTCCGTCCTTTTCTCGCGCTGTCTGTGAGTAAAATATAGCGATTCTCTAATTTTAGTTTAGTTATTGAACAAGAAAATCGGCGCCAGTGTCTAAATCGATTAATAACACGATTAATCTATCACCGACCGTACGCAATAAGTAGGTGTATAGCTATACTTTTAATACGCCAAGTCATCAATGAGTCACAATCACAACGACAGTCTCAATATCTAACCCTGGTACGTGCGATATGGAAATGTGTAGTGTCAAGAGCGCGTGACATTGACATTTTGTAAAGCGATCGTTTTCTTCGCCAACGAGTGGGTTTTGAAAAAAAAAGTTTTGCTTATTAAATGGACTACAAATTTTTTTTTTTTTTTTTGTAAAAATAACGGTAATGTTTTTTGTTCCGGAAACTTAATTTTTTCTCGTATTTCCGTATTTTTATTACGACACGGTGGTATTTACTAGGTGTAAACGTTTTATTGCGTCTTACATATATTTCGTTACGTCTTATATACAGGGTTATTGGTAAAACACCAACAACCTGTTAAGGGGTCATTGTACTCATCATTATGAGCAACTTTTACTATGGGACCATACCAGGAATCGCAAAAAAAAATCAGCTGTTCAGTACATTTATGTTCGCATAATTCGTCGAAATGTACTTGAACAGCTGTTTTTTTTTTTCGCGATTTCCGGTTTGGTCCCATAGTAAAAGTTGTTTCCATTATTTATTTTTTTTTACAAAAATCTAAGGAAACTATTGTTACCTACAGTAGGTACTTAGTAATTTAATTACTTATGTTTTTCTTTATTTTGCTTAATAGTATGACTATTTACTTATTATCTACTTAATTATTTTTGGACTAAATTGATATCAATCTTTAAGCAAATCTATTTTAATTTTACTAGTTATGGTGTTAGTTTGTATACCGAATGCATTCAAATATTGCAAGATCCAAATCATCATGATCTGCCTAGCCTTTTCGCAACTATGTTGGGGTCGGCTTCCAGTCTAACCGGATGCAGCTGAATACCAGTATTTTACATGGAGCGACTGCCTATCTGACCTCCACAACTCAGTTAGTGGGTAGTACAATATTGCAAGATCCAATCAATCTGCCTAGCCTTTTTCCAACTATGTTGGGGTCGGCTTCTAGTCTAACCGGGTGCAGCTGAATAACAATATTTTACGTGGCGTGACTGCCTATCTGACCTCCACAACCCAGTTACTGGGTAATACGATACCCCTTGGTAAGACTGGTTGTCAGACTTTCTGGCTTCTGACGACCCGTAACGACTGTCAAAGATCCACGAATGACAGCCGGGACCAACGGCTTAACGTGCTTTTCGAGGCACGGAGGAGTCTCGGTATGTACAGATGGTCACCCATCCACGGACCAACCCCGGCAAGCGTAGCTTAACCTGATGGATCGACCCCTGCGGATTTTATTACTTAGAGCCACGAGCTCCTCCAATTGCAAGATTGTCAATATTTATAAGTACCTATTTAAAAATATTTTATTTATCTTTCTTTGTTCTTTACCTTATGAGCTTGTGGCTAAGTAATAACAGCCGCACGGGTCGATCAATCAGGTTAAGCTACGCTTGCCGCGGTTGGTCCGTGAATGGGTGACCATCTTTACATACGGAGACTCTTTCGTCCCTCGGAAAGCACGGAAATCTGACAGCCAGTCTTACCAAGGGGTATCATATTACCCAGTAAGTGGGTTATGCAGGTCAGATAGGCAGTCGCTCCATGTAAAATACTGGTATTCAGTTGCATCCGGTTAGACTGGAAGCCGACCACCACATCGTTGGGAAAAGGCTAGGTGTGTGATGATGTTTTGCATAACCTGCAAAGTTATGCAAAACATCATCAAAAGGTAAAACAAATAAGCCGTACAGATGCCTAATGCAATAATAATACATACTATATACTTAGCAATTTAATACCTACATGGCCTATGACCATTGATTCATTTGATTGGTACCAGAAATATATTAAGATAAAAGACTATATTAAAAAAAAACTGGTTTACATACGTCATCGCTCCGTAGCGGCGAGCTTGCGAAATTTATATAAGCGTGAGTTCTACCTCAGATCTTGTTAGACACACGTTTACTGCAGCCCAAGGTGCATCGTGCATGAACTTTATTTATTAGCGCGCGCGATTTCAAATTACGAAAATCGAACGACATTTTAGAATTGTAAAATTCAAAATAGTGTGTAATCGACAAAGCTAGAGATGTGACTCTGATGTATATTTTTAAAATTATTTCGTGATTGATTTAAAAATCAAAATTTTATAAGTTTTGAAACTGTACTTGTTTATTGATCGAGTGGCATTGAGGTTCCAAATTCGAACTTTTATTTACGGAATTAAAGTCTATTATAATACAAACTATAAGTCAATTAGTTGACAGTTGTTGTGTAAAGACGTGTTTTTTTGTCTCAAAATGAAGGATCTAATGCAAATATGGAACAATGTGTCAAATAGGAGGTATTCCTCTGTGAACACAAGTGAATTGAAAGATTTGCCGAGTAATCGTCACAGGAGATCGGAAATCGATAATTTCGAGGCGAATTTTGCCGAGTGTGAAGTACTGAACCATAAATTTAACGATGATGTGGAGTTCAATAACAGGAAGAATGCGATTATCAATCGTTTGTTTGAAACAAGGAAGCAGGGGCAGATCACGAGGCAGCCGAAATGTAAGTGTTTTTTTTTCGCTACCAACCTTCCCTCTATTTTAATAATGATTAAATTAAATTATGACTGGTGTTTATTCCTGTAAATAGATATTGAAGATACTTTTACACGTCAATGTTTTGGTCAATATTTTAAAACTGGATGGCGCTGGAATTAGGTATAAAGATATATGTTATTTTTAGTACAATATCCTCAGACAAAAGCCAAAAAATCCAAGTTAGAAAAAAAAAATTCTAACTCCTTTTGTGCAAAATAATAATTACATAATTGTGTTTCTAAAAAATATTTTAATTGCTACAATTACTTGCAAAATATTTTACTAAAATAAATTATTTTGTTCTGTGGAAAAATATGATAATTAAGATGCAAACAGTTCATAGTTTTTACCGCTTTATATAGGTATATTATTCTTTATTATGTATTATCCAAACTATACATAAACTCACGCTTTCTCTCCATGAGGGTAGGCAGATACTATAGAACGGCACATACTACGACTTACACACTACAATGCCTCCTGTATGTTATATATTATATATATAAGTAAAGCTTTTTTTTTTTGAAAATCCAACGACAAAGGATACAAATATATTTTTAATTTAATTTAAAATTCGTCAGTGACTACTTTTAATTTCGACCATTTTGACCTTTAATTTTGTATGTTTTGTATAATTTCGCGAATAATTTTAATATAATCGGTCTATTTATTTATTTATTTTTATTTATTTACGTTTCTACCTTGACCTGGACGATCAGAAAATCTATTAGAATAAAAATATTATATTATGGAATATTAGGAAACTTGGGTTTTTAAGGGGCTTTAAAAAATCGTTTCATTCTCTAATGTAGATTGTACAGGATGACTCTTCTAAATTTTGGAAGATTTCATATAACAAGTTATGTCAAAGTCAAATTAAAAGTCATTAATTTCAAATAGGTGCTGTATTATGTCACCGTATAATTATAAACGCCAGTAGTTTATAATCTATCATTTACCATTTATCTATTGTATTTATCATTTACAATGTAACGCATTATTTTTCGATAGTTTACAATCTATCCATGGGAAGCCGACAGATTGTGGACTGGTATTAGACTTGCTTCCGATGTAACGCACTTTGCGTTAAGTGGGAAGCGTCAGGCTAACCCGCAGAATTCAAATTTTTTTACGTTTTTTGCAATTTACAAGTCGGTATCTATTAGATTGTATGTTGATCAAAATATAATTTGCGGCCGTAACAAGTATCTATTTACATAATTAGAATCATTAAAGTGATCAATACAACTCTTTAAGACCAGGTAATCCTAATGAATGACTATTTCATGAAATCTTGACATTTGAGGATTATACTAACTTAAGAAGTTGCATTACTGATTCTCATGATTATAATTCTGTAAATACATATTTGTTACGGCCGCAAATCATACTTTATTTAACATACAACTTAATACTGACTTGCAAATTGCAAAAAACGTAAGAAAATTTAAATTTCGCGGGTTACTCTGACACTTCCCCCTTAATACCACAGATTAATAATACAGATGGCACACTCCGCAGCTACAAGTACGCGGCGGGCCTATCTGACTGGGCTAATTCAGTAGGACTGCCGCGGTCAGAAGGTATAACAGTTACGCGTTAGAAAGAGAGGCAACTTGTATTTGAATATAACTAGGTTATAAGCGTTGTGTGACCTGATTTGCACTTTATTGTGTCGTAGCAAGAGTCACTTTTTATTTAAATGATTTTGTATATGTTATTTTTAGTACAATATCGTCAGACAAAAGGCAAAAAACCAAATAAAAAAAAAATTTGATATTAATTTTTCTAACTCCTTCTCAAACCCTAACAGTGAAGGAGCTTGTCTTTTGTTTGAACTATTATCATCTTAAGTTAAACTAGTGTAGTGTTGAATAAGATTAATCGGACTGACAAAAATCAGCTGTTCAGTAGGTACATTTATGTTCGCATAATTCGTCAAAATGTACTGAACAGCTGATTTATTTTTTCGCGATTTCAGGTTTGGTCCCATAGTAAAAGTAGTTCATAATGATGAGTACAATGACCCCTTAAGAGGTTGCTGGTGTTTTACAAATAACCCTGTATATATAGTATAAAAGTCCAAACAAAATAAAGAATGAAAAAAAAAACTCCTTTTGTGCAAAATAATATTTACCTAGTTGTGTTTCTAAAAACATATTTTAATTGCTATAGTTACTTTCAAAATACTGCGATACTCCGCAAAATCATTTAAATAAAAATCGACTCTGTATTAATCTGTGCCATACTAAATAGCCTGCCTACTCGCTTGGCTCGCGCGCGGTTGGTCTAACCTCACCTAACCCATTCCACACAGTTAAAAACTTTTCGACAGTTTTTTATGTAACGGAAATAATACCGATACATTATAAACTAACGGTTCTTACAATCTTATGATGATATAAAAGGCACTTTTGAAAGTCAAAATTTACAAGAAAATAGAATTGATTCTAGTCGCCCCTTCTAAAAGGTACTTTCATATGGAGAACAATGGGCAAGAAACTCCACCGTTACTCTTTTAAAATGTTTTACAAAATTTTGTTCACATTAATTAAATAATATAATTAACTATAAGTTATTATCATCATCCACCTAGCCTTTTCCCAACTATGTTGGGGTCGGCTTCCAGTCTAACCGGATGCAGCTGAATACCAGTATTTTACATAGAGCTACTGCCTATCTGACCTTCACAACCCAGTTATCCGGTAATTCGATACCCCTTGCTAAGACTTTCGGGCTTCTGACGACCCGTAACGACTGTCAAAGAACCACGAATGACAGCCAGGACCTAAGGGTTAACGTGCTTTCCGAGGTACGGAGGAGTCTTAGTATGTAAAGATGGTCACCCATCCATGGACCAACCCCGGCAAGCGTAGCTTAACCTGATGACCTATAAGTATGTGAATAAAATTTATACACCACAATAAAATAGATAGAGTTAGTAGGTATCATAAAAGATTGGTTTGAATGAGCCTAGGCGGTATCCATCACCATTACGTGAAAAAAAAAAGACAATCAAAGCGGATTTTCAAGCATAATTTTTTTTTTCGTATGTAATAAACTATTTTGCATTAATTATGGTTTATTAATTGTTAGAATGAATAAACCAGCATATAAGCTGATGTTAAGTCGAGTTATAAATATATTTTTTTAATTGAATTTATGAGTTACGATGTTTTTTGTGTGGTCTCTAAAAACCCATGTTTATTGTCTTTTACTGTGACATTCGAACATAGAATTCACACCTGTTTCTTAAAAAAAAAAAAACTTAACGTTTTGCCAAAAGTAATCATTCTCCTGCCCTTATCATCCTAATTTATTTGGGGTCAGCGTAGTGTTGTAAGAAACTCGAGTCTTGGAGTCTTATTTTTATTAAATACATGAACTATTTTTGAAGACTCGAGTCCTTCAGGATTTGGAGTCTTTTGTAAAAAGACTTGAGTCCTGCCAAAAAGAACTCAAAGCCTGAGTCTTTTTAAAAGAACTTCAGGTGGATACTTTTGATTAGGTTATTTGCGTTTAATGCAATTTACCTAATTGTTACAAATTTTTATTTTGCGATTTATTTTCAATCAGTAAATAAATCCGATATAAAATCACCCAGTGTTACCTGTTATAATACACCAACGCAAGTTCATGACTCAGTCTAGCTTAACACATTGTCTGCTTAATTCTTTATGCAAACGCTTCTTTATGCTACACCCTTACCGACTCTTATTTTACGATGTTTTCGAAACAATAGAGATGCACAACGAACGCACGAAGAAAGTTATGTAAATTGTATGGACGCGTATATGCGCCGTCAAGCACCTGGTGAACGTCCGAAAACGCGCATGTGCGTCTGCCGCGCCTAATGTATTAAAGAACTTAAAGGACTCAGAAGACTGAAAGGACTCGGACTCATGTGAATATCGAGTCCTAGTCTTGAAAATCTACTCAAGTCTCGAAATGAAGACTAAGACTCGAGTTTCTTACAACACTAGGCCAGCGCAACATGTCTTTCTTTCACACAGTCCATCAGATTATAATAATTCTGTAGGTGAAAGCTAAAGAACCTTAAGTCCATTTTTATTTTTACAGCCTTAAGGAACAATATTTGTCAAAAAAATATCACAATATAATAGCTTAATAAACCTTCATAATCATAATTTTTTTCTACAACGATACACTATTTACTTTTTATACACGGTCGATTTTAATATCTAATTTCGGGTACCTATAGACATCTTTAATGAGCTCTACTGAATAATTTATAAAATGTGACTTAAGGTCCTTTAGCTTTCACCTACAGAACTATGTAGGTAGGTATATGACTAGAAAGGAGGTGACTACTGAGATGACGACTATTAGAGAAGTATGGAAGAACACATGGGCCGACCCCAAATCAGTTGGGATAATAAGGGCAAGAGAGTACTGGTATATATTTTTTTGCAAGATATTTTTTATGATCGTCGTTTCTAGAAGTTCTATGGTAGTTAGGGCTCTTAGACATAAACGACGGCTCGAAACGCTCGAGCTCGGGGAATCGTGAAACGATGCCGTAGCACGACGCGACGTCGTATCGTGTTTATGTGCAAGAGCCCTTAATGGGCCATTGAGAGGATAACACTGTCATTTTTTATATTATTTTTATTATTATGTTTAGGTAAGATTATACTACGTTATAGTAACAAAAAAATACTCTTGAACAAGCGATTATAACGCTATTTATAGCTGTACAAAAAATATGGTTTGTGGGTGGGTTATGGGTTTTTTCTGCGCGGCGATACAAAGGCGTTTTAAAAGAAATGGTTTGCTTTTAGTTACAGTTAGTTTCTGATTAGTATTCAGTTATTAATTGATCAATCACTGACGTAAATTGGACGTAGTTTTGCAGAAAGCAGCCATATGGCATTTTTCCCAAAAATGAGTTATAAACGCAGTCATACTAATTTCGACCTACCTACAAGATTTTTTGCAAAAACAGCCATTTCGATATCTCTATTTATCACGGATTTTGATGCGTATTTCACCATTATTTAGCAAAATTTCCGAAGATTCATATGTATCAATCGACAAAGAAACCATAATTTTCTCAAGTCATAAAACCGTGCGAAGCTGTGACAGGTTGCTACTTATTAAATAAGATTAAAAAAAAAAACGAAACATCAGTATTTCAATGTAAATTATATCAGTTGATCGCTTAGTCGGGGGATGGTCTGAAACACAGGTTTTTATTAACCTAGCTCAGGCAGGTCGCCACAAGTTAAAATTGTCTGTACCAACGCACCTTTCATAGGTAATTAAAATCATGTGTAAATTAAACTAGTTTGTGTATGAGTAATTAAGCCAATCTGTTAAGATCTTGGTACTTTATAAGTTAGTAAATGTATTACTTTGTAAAAGGACCTAAATAAATGATTATTAAATGTACATATTGCAATATCTTTATCGGTGTTCTACGAATGAAAGCAAACGTGCATTCGTGTAAAGATCTGAAGAGATGCATATTAAACAATGTGCTGCGACGCGTACGAGTAGGTATCTGACGTGAAGATATGTGAAGGTACAGTGCACAACCTAAGTGATAGGTGAAATGTAACATTGTTGCTGGTAGACATTACTTTGAAAATCAGGCAAGACTAGGAGTTGGCTTATATCAATCTGCCTAGCCTTGGTTGGCTTCCAGTCTAATCGGATGTCAGTATTTTCAACCTACTTCAAAAAGGAGGAGGTTCTCAATTCGTCTGTATGTTTTTTTTTAATTTTTTTTGTATGTTTGTTACGCGATTACTCAAACGACGGATGGACCGATTTAGAAAATATTTTTTTTGTTTCAAAGGGTATACTTACAAGGTGGTCCCATATAAATTTTATTAACTTTGCTTTGGTAGTTTTGATTTAGCTTCAATAATGCGTATTTTTATACCACTTAATTTATCTGGATGATGTTTTAATGACTTCTTATCACTGTTATTTACATAGGAGGTAGTGGTATTCGAATTTGTGTAGGAAAAATAACTTTAATACCAAAGACACCGACTTCCGAAATTAAAGTTATTTTTCACTTTGTAGTGTTTTGTTTTGGAAGTCGGTTTTATTTTTTGCTAAAAAGTTTTTTAGATGGATCAACTGCTTATCTGACCTCAACATCCCAGTTACTGACAAGGTAAGACTAGTTGTCAGACTTTCGGACTTCTGACTACCCGTAACGACTGTCAAAGGTCCACGAATGACAGCCGAGACCTGCTTTCCGACACACATTATTACTGGGAGACATAACTTTGAAAATCGCGCAATACTATATTGGCTTATAAATGCACAACCATATTGGGCATGGGCATAAACTCACCACCAGACCAGATTTTTTTAACAATGGCTCAAAAAATACATCCTGTAGGATTTCAAAAGTGTAACATACGTGTGTCTTCGTTCTTATAATCGCATGAGGAAACAATAGTAGGAGATTATTAATAAATAATACCCATAATAATTTATTCAACTAGATGATTATTTTTATCGTTTTATGTCACATTATTGATTAATAAAACAATATACGGTCGTTATTCAAAGAATTATGTTTAATGCTAACATACAACATTATCAATTGCACTCTGACATTTTAGTGCGGATTTCACCAATTGGAACTGAACGCGATCAGCACATCTAAGTCAAGTTGGCATGGAAATTTGGCATGGAGATAGATGGAATCTTGGGGAAGAACATAGGCTACGTTTTTGTCTCAAAAATAAATCATAAGTGGGTGATAAAGGGGATGAAAGTTTATGATCTCGGATTGTGAAGAGGCGCCATTACCTTTTGTTTGAAAACTCCAATATTTATAAGGTAGTCACCTTACGAATAGCGTAGTAACTTTCAAAGGTTGTCATAATCTATTTCAGTTTCCTATTCAATGAAACTTGTTTTTATCGAAAAATAATTTATGCATATTTCGCTCAAAAGTATTTTGTTAATTGGTGTAAACGGCGTATATTGTGAACTTATAAACTAATTTCGCAAAACTGGTTTGTCCATCCATAGAGATCCAATAATTTTTACTATGGTTTATGAAATGTTGTGTCTGTCTGTACGTTTTTGACAATAAATTGATGACAGAAAACAATCAGCACAACTTAACTACAAGGTGTAGTTTAAATGACGCACAACCTCTTTTATTAGGACCAACTTTATTAAGAGACCAAACCTGAAATGAAACTTTCAAGGAAACAAGGCCATGTTATGCTGCATTGCACTAATTTAGATGATATTTACTAAACAGATAGCTTGGTCCCTTTGACGTGTGACGATAACAAATACCACAGAGTAAATAATTACTTATAAACAAAGTCGCATAGATAAAAAAAAAAAACAATTTATAAAACGTGTTAGCGTCCAAATGATATAAAATTAAAGACATTTGAATAATAAATTATGTGTTTTTATACACCACTGGTCAGAGTTCCGGTTCCTCGTCCCTTCAACTGCGTGTATTCTAAAAATAAATAGTCAAACTGTACCTGCCGGTTATTTTTAGTACTTTATGGTGATTATGTATTTCTGTGGTGAGAAACTCGTGGCTAAGTAACAGCCGCACGGTTCGATTCGGTGGATGGGTGACATACCGAGACTCCTCCATGTCTCTGAAAGCACGTTAAGCCGTTAGACCCGGCTGTCATTCGTGGATCTTTGACAATCTTTTATATGCCCATAAAAACATTAAATTGTTTAAAAAATACAGTGATATCCACAATATAAATACTAGGAACAAACACAAATTTGTTGTACCTCCAACAAGGCTCAAGAAAATAGGTGGGTCATTCAGGTGTCAATGTATACGCTTTTATAATAAACTTCCAAGCCACGTTCAAGATCTGAGCCTTAATAAATTCAAATCATTCATTAAACGCAAGTTGTGTCGGAAAGCTTTTTATACCGTTAAAGATTATATTGAGGACAAAAAGGCTTGGGATTGAACTGCTCCAATTTTATTTTATATTATTTTTATTTTTGCATACTGAATGTTGACATTAATATTTACTTTGTAAGTATTATATTATTTTACTTTATTGTGAATGTGAAGACTATGTAGGTCATTGCTTTTTTTTTTTTGTTTGTTTTATTTTTTCTCTCAGTTATTTTTAATCATGGTCTGGCAGTTTGAGTAATCTATGCGGCCTACCCCAATGTCCTTTCTTTGGTATTGTTCGTCGAATCGTTGAGCTCCTTAAGTTCTGAGTTGAGCTGCGCGATTGCTGACAAATGCGTTCACTGACTGGACAGGCCCTCTCAATCTGTGTGGTTCTTTCCTCTAAAGACCATTTCAGACACCAATCTACATGGTCTTCACATGAAGTGACCAAGATTATGTCTGGACTTTATAAGAGACTGTGACCTCTGAGTTTGTTTCGGCCTTTCTTCTCAGAGTAGTCAGATAGGAAACGCCGACCTCATCTAGTTAAAAAAAAACATGATTGACTTGTAAAAGTGTTTGTACAAACCTACTTACAGAAATAAAAATCATTTATCATTTATCAATCGTTACGGGTCGTGAGCCAAAGGTATCGTATTACCCAGTAACTGGGTTGTCGCTCCATGTAAAATACTGGTGGTATTCAGCTGCGGTTAGACTGGAAGCCGACCCCAACATAGTTGAGAAAAGGCGAGGTAGATTGATTTTTTGGCGATTAAAGTATTTTGGGTAGATTGTCAGGTCAGACAAAATGTTATTGGGTCTTTTCAGCAGGAATTTCTCAGTAGCTGTATGGAGTCTGGATTTAGATGACAGGCCCGTTGGCGTGGTTGGTTAAGATACCACCTATCATGTTGCAGGTCGTGGGTTCGATTCCCATCCAGGACAAACATTTGTGTGCATGAGCATGTCTGTTTGTCCTGAGTCTGGGTGTAATTATCTGTATAAGTATGTATTAACATAAAAAAATATGTAGTATATCAGTTATCTGGTTTCCATAGTACAAGCTCTGCTTAGTTTGGGATCAGATGACCGTGTGTGAAATGTCCTAGGATATTAGGTTATTATTTGTGCGCTGATCACGGCAACAGGCTCGCCACCACACTGGCGAAATCTGGGTGTAATACAATTGTATATAGGGTGACTAGTTATTAGTGACCGATACTTAAACACATGATTGTGCTCATGATAACAAATAACTTTTACTATGGGACCAAACCCGAAATCGCGAAAAAAAATCAGCTCAATCTGCCAAGCCTTTTCCCAACTATGTTGAATTCGGCTTCCAGTCTAACCGGATGTAGCTGAATACCAGTATTTTACATGGAGCGACTGCCTTGGTAAGACACACAGCCTACCTATTGGGCTTCTGACGAGCCGTAACGACTGTCAAAGATCAACGAATGACGAAACGGCTTGACGTGCTTTCCGAGGCACGGAGGAGTCTCGGTATGTAAAGATTGTCACCCATCTATGGACCAACCCCGGCAAGCGTAGCTTAACCTGATGGATTGAACCGTGCGGCTGTTATTACTTAGCCACGAGCTCCTCTGAAAAAAAACCAGCTGCTCTCTACATTTACGTTCGCATAACTCGTCAAAATGTAGGGAGCAGCTGATTTTTTTTTTCGCAAATTCAGGTTTGGTCCCATTCATTCCATCCCATTCCCATCCCATTCTCTTTTATAATGCGCACAGCAAAAGAGTGGAACTCACTACCTGCGTCTGTGTTTCCGATCGCATAGAACCCTCAGCAGTCAACAGGCTTCTTCTGGGTAAGCTCACTCCATCGTCGACTTTGTCTCTGTCGCGTCCGACCTAGACTAGAGTCAAGAGCAAACCCATGTTATAAAAAAAATGAGTAAAAGTTGTTTGTTATCATGAGTACAATCATGTGTTTAAGTGTTGATCTCTAATTACCAGTCACCCTGTCATGTAGACCTCTGCCTGACAGTTCAGGGATTAAATGCGTGATATTATGTGAGTTACAAAGCTATAAAGTTCAATTATACACTCATGTCCAACAAAGCCAACAATATTGTGACGTAAGACTTGCACCTACCTACTATAATGACATGGTTAGCAAGATTCAGTAGTAAGATATCGAGCGTCATCAGATAATTGCCGTTGTGTGATTTTATCGGTACTGTCTACATTGTTATACGACATACGGTTTTTTTTTTCTTTAAATTTTTTTTCCTACACTGTCCTACTGCTGAGCAATGGGTTCGATCCCAGACAGGCGTTTTACTTTGTGTAAATAGTTCATCAGCACTGCTCTTAAAACGGTGAAGGAAAACATCGTGAGGAAACCGGCGTGTCCTAGAACCAAAAATTCGAAGACATGTGACATCAACCAACCCGCACTGGGCCCGCGTGGTGGATTACGGCCCACTCCCTCTCACAGAGAGGAGGCTCGTGTCCCCGCAGTGAGAACTTTGAAGGCTGATTATGCTATGTCCAAGATATTTATTTAAAAACACGATTTTATCACATTATTAGGCTTTATCTACACCCATGTTATAAATCCTCTATAAAAGTCTCTGAAACAGTTAGCTTATTGCCAACATTAAAACAACCAGCGTTATAGTAACCATAATATCATCCAAACGAGTGTTATAATGTTGTACTAAATTTCATTATGCAACTCCTTTGCTTTTTCGATCCCTTCCTTAGTCATCAAACAGCCACATTCTCACTATAAATTCGTGGTATCTTTATGAATTTCAAAGAAAGAACATTGTCATGCACGCGCGTTTCACTACCACAGCGCCGTAATAATAATAAAAAAAAACTTATACATATTTTGTTTGTATTAGATACTCAGCACTTAAACTGTTCATGAATTTACATACCTAGAGTTCTTACAACACCCTATGGTTTCAGAATCTTTTATAGCGGATTCATATCATGGGTAAAGTCTTGTATGCAACTGTACATAATTAGGTATTAAAACACACCCACATTCGTGTTTTAATACCCCTTATTATACAACAGTTGCATAAATAACTATTATCATGTTGTTGTTTATATATTTTTTCTTTTTATTCATTGTTTCTTATCAGATGTTGAATAAATAATCCCGTGGAAACGAACCCCGACCTCTGTGTGGTATGACTGGTATGTGAACCTGTGCAGTTCACTCTCTTTATCGCTGCAAGTCACTGGCAGAATTTAATATCATTGAATTTTAAAACTTCCTACTCGTTGGTCCCGGCTTATCGCCCTAGTGCTTAAATGGCCAACCGACCATTTCTTGGGCAAATGATTTTCTAATGCGTAATTGTAGAAACAATAGTCTAGTCTTTATGTACAGACGCCAGCAGGTCCCCTAATCTGACATCTCTCATCTAAATTTGACAGATTGTAGTATCTTGATGTGCGTCTGTACAGTAATACATTAAAAAGTAATTTTCCCGACAAATGGTCGGTTAGCTATTCAAGCACTTAGGGCGGCGAATTTATAGATCTTGGACAGTAGTTACGGGTAGTTAGAAACCCAAAAAGCCTTACCAAGGGGTATTGTGTTACCCAGTAACTGGGTTGTGGTGGTCAGATTATGTAAAATACTGGTATTCAGCTGCATCCGGTTAGACTGGAACGTAGTTGGGAAATGGCTAGGTTCATGATGAATTTTTCGAAGTTCTTAACTCTTAGTTAATTCGCGAGAGCGTGACCATTTTCAAAAAAATATGCATTCTAGCATACTTTGGGGTGGAGTTTCTTGCCGAACCTTCTCCATAGGGAACGACGAACTGGAACCGTGTACCTAGCATCTGACCATCCATAAGGGATCCATGTACGTTTATGTGAAACTAGCTTTGCCAGCGGCTTCGTCCGCGTGGATGTTTTTCCTGGCTTGACCATGATTTAAAAAAAAAATTATGTTGCTTTTATTGTTAAATCCATTGTTCGACACAAATGTAAATTTGTTGAAGAATAAATAAATAAATAACACACCATCTAAGCATACTCTTTCCAATTTCTCATTGCCATGTGCTAATCATTTCAAATTTAAACCTTCATGTCATTGACATTAGTCAAATGATATGTCATTTAAATATGACATCACCTAGGCAAACATAGTTTCTAGTCGTAGTTCAGTCTACGTCGGTCAGAAACCATGTGACAATTATTAATGTTTATTATTTTTAAAATGCTCAAAACCACTGAGCACCTATTCTTTGTTAGGACCGTTTTAATTATACAGTTTGATTAGATAAAGTCAGCCTACTGCCCGTGTGTCATTTCTGCGAAACAAGTGATTAACCGGATGAACACAATGGCTTCTAATAGTACTTAATATTGTAATTAATTTCCCGACCGGATTTAATAAGAATCTATTGCACATTTACCAGTTCCAATAGTGAGTGACTAATAGCGACCAGACAGCGTAATAGAAATAGGTCATCATTAAAAATTACAGAATTGAATGTAGAATTTTTACATAGGGTGCCACAATGGGCGACTTTATCGCTAAAAGCAATATTTTTGGATTCACTCATCATCTGCCTAGCCTTATCCCAACTTTGTTGATATCGGTTTCCAGTATATCCGGATGCAGCTGAATAGGTACCTACCAGTATTTTACATGGAGACAATCAGTATAGTATTTTTTAAATATTTTTTTTTTACATACCATAATATAACGTCACGCAGTATTCCCAGAAATGGAAGTGTAAGGTACGTATTGTATACCCACATTTCCCTAGTTATGTTGCTTTTTTTTAGTTCTAGACAATTCGCAAACTGTCAGAATTTTTAGAAGTGACAGTGACATGCATATTATTCTCGATGACGTTCTTTCTTTCCGCGTGGAAATCGCACAAGACAGCTGGAAAATTTCCTTGTGATACAATACCTTAGTATTACATTTAATTAATGATACTTACTTTGTTTGTTTTAAGAGGGCTGTTTCGATTTGTCAACTCTCTCGCTCACACAGGACTAAGATTATTAAATGAAAGGATGCCTTTTTGAAAAATGTAATCAATAAGCCAATTAGTAAATCATATTCATTTAATAGGTAATTATTAAAAACACAAATTTCTATTGTGTTATGTAATGAAATCAGCTCATAGAGTATTATGATCTGTTTTTAATGTTTTTGAAATAAAAATGTGCTTTTAATAATTACCTATTCAATTTATATTAGTTACTAGTTCGATAAATGATTACATTTTTCAAAAAAGCATCTTTTCACGGGTCGATCGAAGGTTAAGCTACGCTTGCCATACATATCCACACGCGCGCCTCAAAGAGACGTCAGCTCTAGCTGAAGGGGTCCGCTAGGGCCGATGCCTGCCAGGGTTGCGGGTTGTTCGAAAGAGTTACCGTGGCCCTGGCACAGGCAGCTGAAGGAACACGGGTGGGATTTAGTCAGTAGAAGTCTGACACGCCCTCCCATTCCACCCAGAGCGGGAGAAGTTATTTGATGATTTCCCATCCAAAAAAAAAAAAAGACCTCTCCGTGCCTCGGCAAGCATGCTGAGCTGTTGGTCCCAGCCTTTATTACTGAAGGTTTTTAATATACGTATAAAGTTCTGCTTACGTTTTTAGTTTTGCATTTTTATTTCTGCTTGAGTATAGTTTTCGATTTTTTTTTTTGGTTTATTGGCATGTGCTAGCTGACTTATAGCAAATACTTTTATTTAATGTTTTGTGTTGCGTAATGTACTTATATTATTTTGCGCAGTGTTGTATAAAATCATTTTTTTTTTTTTTACTGAACAGCAGTGCTATTCTGTACAAATCGCACCGTGAAAACTTAGGTGAAGTGAGCGTGGAGTGAGCTGTCAGTAAAGTCAATCCCTAGCGTCAGGTGGAATGACAGCTCTCTTCAAGCTCACTTCACCTAAGTATTCACGGTGAGATTTGTACAGAATCGACCGGCTGACAGCTGTGCTGCTGAGGAGTTTGTTGCGCCACTTCTTCTCCTCAGCTAAAGCACTAGGAAGTGGTGAAGGGCGGGCGTTTTGGGGGACTGCCTTATGTGATTTTGACGTTCGAAAAGTGCTGATTCTCAGCCTAGTTTGAATAAATGACTTTTGATTTTGAGTGTGTGTAGGGTGTGTGTGTCTCTAGCACCTGGTGGAATATCTGATAGCATAATAAGATAGATAGTCAGTGAGGTACAAAGAGCATTAATCACAATTATTACCAGATGTGGCAATCTACTGCCATGTACGCACATTTATATTCGCATGGAAAATAGGCCTCATTGTATATTCAAGTATCCTGCGGTCAGCAATGATAGTACACGTGGAAAATGTTATTCTTGTAATACTCGTTAGGTTTAGTCATTAAAAGAGGTATAAGAGCGGTCAAGTGCGAGTCGGGACTTGCACACGTAGGGTTCCTACTACTTTTTTTCTAATAAGTACTTTGGTAGAAACCAAACACATTCCTTGTAGGGGACCCCTTTAATTTTATTTTATTTTTATTTGTTGTAATAGCGGCCATTAGTAGGTAGTACACATTCTGTGAAAATTTCAAGTATGTAGGTATATAGTGTCTGAGAACAGGTGTCGCCAACTTAAGGGTTGTAACAAACTGAACAATTTTTTCCTGGGGACCAACATCGTAATCGTAAAAAGAAATCAGTCGTCCCATACATTTGGTCAAGTAGTTATTGAAGTTTTGTATGGGACGACTGATTTTCTTTTCACGATTACGATGTTGGTCCCCGGGAAAAAGTTGTTCAGTTTGATGGTATATACCATATCCTTAAGTTGGCGACACCTGTTCTCAGACACTCAGTATATTACGGTTCAAAGATTCAGCCCTGTGACAAATGGCTAGACGGACAACGGAGCCTTAGTAATAGGGTCTCGCTGGCACCCTTTGGTTACGGAACCCTAAATTATACCTTACCTAGATAGTTGCATAGTTTTGTAATGCAATGTGTCATCTATAATTACAATGACTTCAATTGAATCAAGTGTTAGGAATAATCTTAATACAAGTCACTGTTTGATTCTATGAATTCTGGTATTTCATAAATAACTAATCACCACGAAGGCACGCGGAGGTTGGATAGCAATCCACATTTTCCAGGGCCCCAAGTCTGCTATTTTTTATTAATTCATCATTCCAACACGATCCCATTGTCATTTTGCTAAAAATTCATAATGGTCGATCATTGGTAGGTCAGTGGTCTCGTAATAGAATCGTGGTACTGATCAATGGAACTGTCAAAATTTTAGCAGATTACTGCATAAATGATAAATGATAAATGATTTTTATTTCTGTAAGTAGGTTTGTACAAACACTTTTACAAGTCAATCATGTTTTTTTTTTTAAACTAGTTGAGGTCGGCGTTTCCTATCTGACTACTCTGAGAAGAAAGGCCGAAACAAACTCAGAGGTCACAGTCTCTTATAAAGTCCAGACATAATCTTGGTCACTTCATGTGAAGACCATGTAGATTGGTGTCTGAAATGGTCTTTTGAGGAAAGAACCACACAGATTGAGAGGACCTGTCCAGTCAGTGCACGCATTTGTCAGTAATCGCGCAGCTCAACTCAGAACTTAAGGAGCTCAACGATTCGACGAACAATACCAAAGAAAGGACATTGGGGTAGGCCGCATAAATTACTCAAACTGCCAGACGATGATTAAAAATAACTGAGAGAAAAAAAAATAAAACAAACAAAAAAAGGAATGACCTCATTCACAATAAATTAAAATAATATAATAATAATAAAATAATATAATACGTCAGTCTTTCATTTGTCATTATAGAATAGAATAGAATAGAATAAACTTTATTTCGAGCCAACTCATATATGCTTAGTAACATTGTTTTTAACATTAGGTGGACCATTGGAAAGTCATAATGACGTCATTATATTAGTAGATTACAAAACTTGTCAAAATCAACAATTATGAAATCAATGACAGACCATTCTGACACTATTGTAATAGCAGACTTGAGGCCCTGGTATGTTTATGCCCGGACTTAAAAATAACTGGCGAAATATGGGCGTACTATAGGTACACATCTGCCTAACCCTTCGAGGATTGCAGTCGTGATGTTATTATTTATTTATTTATGATGGGTTTGCTCTTGACTCTAGTCTAGGTCGGAGGCGACAGAGACAGAGTCGACGATGGAGTGAGCTTACCCAAAAGAAGCCTGTTCACTCTCACTTTGAAGAGATTAGGGTTGTATGCGCTCGGAAACACAGACGCAGGTAGTGAGTTCCACTCTTTTGCTGTACGCATTATAAAAGTCATTTGGAAGCGCTTAGTGCGAATCGGTGGAATAGCAACTAGGTAGGGATGGTAACTGGCAGTGCGTCTAGATGTCTGATGATAGAAGGGGGCCGGTGGAAGCCGGTCGTGGAGTTTTTGAGCACACTCACCGAAGTAAAATCTGTAGAAGACCGACAAGCAGGCAACCTTGCGGCGATGAGCCAAGCTGTGAAGCTATATTATTCTATGGTATGTTTGTTTTAGTCCCATGTAAGAGGCAAGTCTATTGCCATCATCTGGGCATATTGCTGGCACCTACCTACTAAGAGTTCCCTAAACAAAAAACCCGCCAAGTGCGTGTCGGACCACGCACATTGAAGGGTTCCGTAGTTGGCATGAATTTATCCTAAGAACAAACTTAACATTGTAGTTGTAAAACATGTTCTCCCATACAGTTCAAGTGCAATTGTAAGTTTGTACGCACAATATTGAGAGATTTATCATGTTATTTTAAGACCACAGACTTCTTTTAGGTTTTCCTGTAATCTATAGATATATAACTACTTTCTGTTTTTTTTTTTAATTTTAGACTCGGTAGTTCCGGAGATAAGGGGGAAATGGTCAATTTTCGTCTATTTTCTTGATTTGAATAAGATTCGTGACCGTAACAAATCTGTGTTTTTAGAATTGTAATCATTAAAATCATCAATACATATCTCTATGTTCATATTATACTAATGCATGACAATTTCATGTAAGCGGATTCTAATGATTATAATTTGTATTACTGATTGTAATGATTATAATTCTGTAAATACATATAGTTACGGTCGCGAATCATACTTTAATCAACATAAAACCTAATACTGCCTTGCAAATGACAAAAAACGTAAGAAAATTTGAATTTCGCGGGCTACCTAAAGCTTCTCCCTTAAGGGATAATTATGATAATCGTCTCAATGAGCGTTCATTGTTGTCATTAATGGGGAAGCTCCAGGTAGCCCACGAAATTCAAATTTTCTTACGTTTTTTTGCAATTTACAAGTCGGTATTATATTGTACGTTGATCAAATCATAATTTGCGGTCGTAACAAGTATCTATTTACATAATTAGAACCATTAAAGTGATCAATACAACTCTTTAAGACCAGGTAATCCCAGAAAAATACAATTTCATGAAATCTTGACATTTTAGGATTATACTAACTAACGGAGTTGTATTACTGATTCTATTGTATATAATTCTGTAAAAACATATTTGTTACGGCCGCAAATCATACTTTATTTAACATACAACTTTATACTGTCTTGCAAATTGCAAAAAACGTAGGAAAATTTGAATTTCGCGGGCTACCTGGAGCTTCCCCCTTAATGACAACAATGAACGCTCATTGAGACGATTATCATAATTAATTATGAGAAACTCTTGGCAGACTAATTGGTAATCGCATTGTTTTGTTACTAGCAGACAGGGAGACGCTACTGTCCATCTTTTTGACATAGGTACTTATTTTTAAATGGAACGAATTTCAATCGGAATCAATTTTACACGTCAGTATATTCGGGTGACTGGTAACAATTGATAACAAACAACTTTTGCTAAACCTAAAATCGCAAACAAAAATTCAGCTGTTCCCTCCATTTTAATTTTTTGTTGTTGTAAATGTATGTATGTAATGTGTGTGTGTGTGTGTGTGTGTGTGTGTGTGTGTGTGTGTGGTGTGTGTGTGTGTGTGTGTATGTATGTGTGTGTGGTGTGTGTGTGTGTGTGTGTGTATATGTATGTGTGTGTGTGTGTGTGTGTAAGAGATTGGATCCTGCGACACAGGGTATGCGGAGATCCAGTGTCATATCTTTAATGTGTGTTACATTAAAGATATGACACTGGATCCCATTGGACATTGTTTATGAATCAATAAACTTTTTATTATTTATGTAAGTATTTTAAAACGTAGGGAACAACAGATTTTTTTTCGCGATTTTTGGTTTGGTCCCATAGTAAAAGTTGTTTGTTATCATCAGTATAATCTTATATTTAAGTATCGGTCACTCACTACCAGTCGCCCTATATAGAAAAAAAAAACTGCTCTATTATCAGAATCTACTCAACATCTCGGTAGTCACTCCCTTTCTTGCCATATCATCTTTCACACAGTCCATCCATCGTTTCTTTGGTCTTCCCCTACTCGTATAGCCATCCACATTCATACTCAACACTTTCCTGACGACATTTTCCTCATTCCTCCGCATCACATGCCCATACCATGACAACCGATTTCCACACAACTTTTCAGTCACCGGTGTCACTTTCAGACTTCCTCTTACATACTCATTTCTTATTTTATCCATTCGCGTAACACCACACATCTCTCTTAGCATTCTCATCTCGGCTGCATGCAATTGCCTTTTATTCATTCTTTTTATGGCCCAACATTCTGATCCATACAAGACAGCAAGTCTGACCATTGTTTTATAAAATCTTCCCCTCAAGTTTAAGGGGAATGCGGGAGTTGCAGATTGTTCTTGTGACTTGAATCATAACATGTTTTGCAAAGAATCCTACTTCAGATACCATAGTCATTTATTTGCTCAAATATGAGTACAATACAATGAATCTGCCTAGCCTTTTCCCAACTATGTTGGGGTCGGTTTCCAGTCTAACCGGATGCAGCTGAATACCAGTATTTTACATGGAGCGACTGCCTATCTGACCTCCACAACCCAGTTACTGGGTAATACGATATCTCTTGGTAAGACTGGTTGTCAGACTTTCGGGCTTCTGACGACCCGTAACGACTGTCAAAGATCCACGAATGACAGCCTGGACCAACGGCTTAACGTGCTTTCCGAGGCACGGAGGACTCTCGGTACGAAAAGATGGTCACCCATCCACAGACCAACCCCGGCAAGCGTAGCTTAACCTGATGGATCGACCCGTGCGGCTGTTAAACATGAGTACAATACATACAACACATATTTTCAACATGCATGATATGTTTTAAAAGTAAAGTCAGCTACGTCATAGACACTAAAAAAAAATCATAAAAAAGTCATAAAAATTCTAGAATATTATCTAGGTAGGTGCCGTCGCTAAGTCTTATTTAGTACCTCATTATTTATTTAATGGCTAAATAACAACAAATAATGGCTAATAATAATAATTTACCTACCGGTATTCTAGTATCTTAGTAAACAATTTAGTGCTTTTAGTGCAAGATATAAATTTCCGTGCCTCGGAAAGCACGTTAAGCCGTTGATCCCGGCTGTCATTCGTGGATTCGTGGATTCGTGGCAGTCGTTACGGGTCGTCAGAAGCCCGAAAGTCTGACCACCAGTCTTACCAAGGGGTATCGTATTACCCAATAACTGGGTTGTGGAGGTCAGATAGGCAGTCGCTCCATGTAAAATACTGGTATTCAGCTGCATCCGGTTAGACTGGAAGCCGACCCCAACATAGTTGGGAAAAGGCTAGGCAGATTGATAGTGCAAGATATAAATTTTAATTATGTCCTGTGCGGAAATCTGATGCTCATACCATATGGGCATGTAATGCGGAGGAATGAGGAAAATGTCGTCAGGAAAGTTTTGAGTATGAATGTGGATGGCTATACGAGTAGGGGAAGACCAAAGAAACGATGGATGGACCATGTCCAACCTTCCCATGACCATTCCAACGTTGGTTATACGGGCCGAAACGTGGAGCAGCTGCGGACATAGCGCCCTTGGCAATCTTTTTGTATGGTCCGCAGGCGCTTCTTGATCCCTTACAAATTTGAATCATGTGTATCCGTGAAGCAATTCTCCCCCAGTGGGGGCTTTCACAACACACAACAAACTTCGCCGCCGGTGACCTGTAACAAGATTATTAACTTTTTTTTTCTTATATACTTGCAATTGCGTAACACACTGTCAATCGGAATCTGTTTAATTTTGACAGTTCAACAAAATTCATTGCATTATTAACTTTGTCGAGCTGACAAATTTTTCGAACATATGAAGCAATGGATTAGCAATTTGCTTCAAAAATATTCAGATTCCGATTGATAGTGTGTTACGCAATTAGGTGCCTGAGAATCGAACTCAGAACCTCATTTTAAGTTGTAGCGCTTGCAATCACTAGACCAACGAAGCTGCACAACTGGTACAGACGCCAGCAAGTCAAGCTACTCGAAACTGTTAAATTTTCCCAATCAAACTTGAACTGAATGCTTGACGATATAGTTGAAAATCTATTAAAGAAACTTGACATTTTGTAGTAGCTTGATGTGCTGGCGTCTGTACAATTTAATTATTTTAATTTGACATCGACAATACAGAAAATTATGGTTAGCTAGTTACTTGGTTTCAAAACCAGGAAAACTGAAAACTATTTTACTATTATTCTAAGATAATGTAATCATGCGGTTATAAAACTACTTAGTTGTATTATTTTTACGACCACTTAATACTCTGTGTTTTAATTATCTTCCACATCCTGTTTACTGATGATCTGTCTAGCCTTTTCCTGTCAAAGATCCACGAATAACAGCCGGGACCGCTGGCTTATCGAGCTTTCCGAGGCACGGATGCGTTTTGGTATATAAAGGTGGTCACCCATCCACGGATCAACCGCGGCAAGCATAGCTTAAAGTGATCGATCGACCCGTGCGGCTGTGATTACTTAGCTACAAGCCCCTCTGTTTTTTTGTTAATTTGAGATGGGTTTGCTCTTGACTCTAGTCTAGGTCAGAGGTGACAGAGACGAAGTCGAAGATGGAGTGAGCTTACCCAGAAGAAGCCTGTTCACTCTCACTTTGAAGAGATTAGGGTAGGCTGTTTAGTATTCTCTCTATAAACAATGTAAAAAAAAATCTCGAAAACCATTTCGTTAAGTTTCCTAGGTCATTTAAACCTGGTCAGGTCTTGTTTTTAACATAAATAAGCACTATTACAAGTTCTATAAATTATACTTGACCACCTATTTCTGGCTTTTGAGTACCCGTAATGACTGTCAAAGTTTTACAAATGACAGCCGGAACCAACGGCCGCGGCTTTACTATAATTGCAAAACATTTTGGCAGAAGATGTTTGTTCCTCTTAGTACCTAATAGCGGTACAAAAAATCTAGGAAATATCCACTAAACTAAAAATGCCACTGGTTAAGACTAAAAAAGCTATGCTAGGCCAATAAAATGTTAATAGCATCATATCATTTTATAACTTGGTCTTATAAAATAGTTGTTATATACTTTGCTTTTATACTCCTTATATATTAATATTATAGGAGGAGCTCGTGGCTAAGTAATGACCGCCGCACGGGTCGATCTATCAGGTTAAGCTTCGCGTGCCGGGGCTCGCCCGTGGATGGGTGACCATCTTTACACACTGAGACTCCTCCGTGCCTCGGAAAGCACGTTAAGCCTTTGCTGCCCTCTCTTCAGGGACGCCTTAAGCCAACGTCCGTACTCCACAGGGGTTGCTCTCAGCGTGTAGTCGTTTAGTTTATAATTATTGAAATGCACCGATCCCAGCGTGGTTTGAACAGACTCGATTACTCGAATGATCCTAAAGATTCACATTGGCCCCTGTTGCCTCATGTTACATGGTGCAACAGAGACCATTGCATATTAAGGAGTAGACCGGGGATCGCGATAATGGTAGGGAAGACGTGCCCTAAGTATATGGAAGGAATAAAGAGCCTACCGAGTATGCACCCTATAGTAAGCAATGGTATTGTGGAGACGGGAGACATTGATCAATGGATATTTTAACGACGTCGCCCATAGGTTGGCTCAACGGTAAATCTTTTGGAGGGGTTAAACTCTTTCTTTTTCTTTTCTTCGTTCTGATGAGTTGTCAGCAGCTCAGTGTCCAGGGCGCAGTTGGTTAATTTATTAAGGAGTCTACAGGATAGCCTAGTTAACAACCTCATAAGTTGACCAGCGAGATGCCACAAATAAAAAATCACTTTCAAATCGTTTCGTACTTCTACAACGACTTTCAACAGGATTGACATATGCTTTTTGGTAGCTTATTTGTGACAGTCAGAATCAGAAGTCAGTCAGTCAGAGTCCTGTACATTTTTGACTTGGCCATCATCGTTATCGCTAGAATGACACTTTGTCTAAGCCCTCAGGTGCACTGCGACCTCATTCAATCTTCAAGCAACATATATACCGCGAAAGCTTACCCGTAATCTATCATTTCCGGTTTGGTACAGTACAGCACTTGTTGGAGCGATTAAGGAGAAATACAAATATTTCAAAAAATTTAAGACCTACGGTAACAAGTCTGATGAGTCAACTTTTAAGCTCTTACGCAATCGAGTAAAAGTGTTAGAATCTCAATGTTATGCGCGTTACCTAGAACTAACAGAGGATTCAATTAAGGACAACCCTAAAAATTTTTGGACTTTCGTGAAAACACGTCACAATTCAAATGTTGTGCCAAGTACCTTAACGTATAATAACCAAAGTTTGAGTTCTGGCGAGTGAAGCTTTTTCTTCCTATTTTCGCTCTAACTTTCTGGATTCTTTTTCTAATACCACTTATGGTTGCGTATCGTCTTCAGAGCTAAATGGCTCGTTTGAGATATCCAGCATATCTATTAATGTAGGCCACGTCTGTAAACTGCTCTCAAAATTAGATACATCAAAGGCGGCGGGTCCAGACAATATTTCACCAAAATTTCTCACACGATGCGCTAAAACTCTAGCTCACCCCATCTCGATCTTATTTAGAAAATCGCTGTCCTGCTCTGTTGTTCCAAAAATATGGAAATCGGCCTTTATAACACCCATCCACAAAAAAGGCGATAAATGTGATATAACTAACTATAGACCAATATCTAAACTGTGCGTTACGCTAAAATTTTTGAAAGGATCGTCTATGACCAGGTGTATGCTGCTTTTAGGAACTCATTTAGCCCGTTTCAGCATGGATTTCTTAGAGGTAAATCCACTGTCACCAACCTTAGCTTGCTGAATGATTTCATCACTGCTGCCATGGACAAGGGTGATCAAGTCGATGTCGTTTACACTGATTATAGCAAAGCTTTTGACCGTATTGATCACAAGATCCTACTGCAGAGGCTAAACAGTATGGGTATACGGGGAGACCTGCTGAGATGGTTTTCCTCTTACCTGGAAAATCGATCTCAAGCAGTAGCTCTTCATAATTACCTCTCTGGTTGGATTTCTGTCCCTAGTGGTTGTCCCCAAGGATCTTTACTGGGACCCTTATTGTTCACGATCTATGTAAACGACATCGACTCATGTCTGAAGTCTTCGAACTTGCTATGCTTTGCCGACGACATGAAAATCTATGCCGCTATATCATCAACGGATGACATGTCGGCACTTCAGGCTGATCTTCGACGACTTGAAGATTATTGTAAAGCAAGTAGGCTGGATCTTAATCCCGCGAAATGCTCGGTCGTAACGTACTCTCGTAAACGTTCTGTCTTAACTACTTCTTACACACTGAATGGTCAGGTACTACCTCGGTGCAATTCTATCCGTGATTTAGGAGTTTTTCATGATTCTAAACTCATTTTTGAGTCTCACGTGGATGCCATAGTGGCCAAGGCGTCTAAATCTTTGGGATTCATCATGCGACTGTCAAAGTGTTTCACTAAAGCAAAAACCCTTAAAATCCTATATTGCACTTTTGTGAGGAGTAGGTTGGAGTATGCGTCTGAAATTTGGAACCCATGTTACAATAAATATGTCGATAGAATAGAGGGTATCCAAAGAAGGTTTATCAAGTATTTGTGCTTTCATCAGAGGATCCCGTATCATTCAGAGAACTACCACAATCTATGTAGAAAATTTCATTTACTTCCATTAAGTACTCGCCGTGAGATCTCTGATTGCGTTCTAATGTTTAAAATTTTAAACAATGAAATTGATAGCCCCGATCTCTTATCCAAAATTAACTTAAACGTTCCGTCTAAAACTCGGTTTAATCCGCCATTACGGGTGCCGTTTAGCTCAACAAATTATAGGCAAAACTCATGTATTGTGCGTGCATGCAGAACCTTTAACAACCAGTGTAAGCAGCACGATCTTGATCCCTTTACCACCAGTGTGGTCACAGTCAGACGACGCCTAAGCCTTGACTTCTTTTCAAAAAAATAAATTAAACTGTTAACATTAAATTAAACTGTACAAAGTTGTAATTCATTGACCATTGTCTATCTCATTGTGTTTAATGTTGCCTTCTTATGCGATTATCTGTTATATTTGTATTCAACATAGACTATATGGAGGTAATCTATTGTGTAAAGATGTGTATTTTTGGTATTTGAACTGTTTTCTTTTTATATTATGTATGTGTTCGCTTAAATTTTTTTCCCGTTTCTAAACGTGAGGACTTATTATTGGCTCACTGTTTATTATTCCATTACTATATTGTTTTAATGTAGCTGTTAGTCCTCCATATTTGTTAAATAAATAAATAAATAAATAAATAAATAAATATAAAAATGAATCGCCGAAATGTATATGTACGCGCATAACTTCCGAACAAGGTTTATATGAAAGAAAATGTTTGAAAAGTTGCCGGGGAAATTGGTTAATTCGCGAAAACTGAAAGTGCCTTTTCTATGGGAATTTTGTATGGTTTATTGAAATTTTGACAGGACAGCGTTTGTCGGGTCAGTTCGTATAAAATAATAAAAAGCGACTGTATGAAGCGTGATCTCTGTGAGATAATTTGACCTAGGTCATAGTACATAAACTGTCTGTCGAATACTTGTAGTTTTTGCTCTGTAACTGGTCTGTGAACTGGTAACTGACATAGGAACAGTTATTTATTGATTAGAGTAACGGGTTGAACATTCAGGACGTGGTATTTATTTATAACTAGCTGACCCGACGAACTTCGTACCGCCTAACAGGCGATTCTTTATTTTTTTTTTTTGAATACTTATTCTGCTATATTCAGGACTACTACTATTCAGGAATACTAACTTCACTCAATTGTTTTGCCTTCCCAGAACCTCTCTACTAACACTTAAACTTTATGCTATGGTATTAAAGTTCAAATTGACTTTTAAGTATTATTACGAATCGATTGTATGGGAGTACAGAAAAGTGTTGTTTTTAGACCTTTTTAGGCATTTTTTAAAAATTTTCACTCCGTAAGAACCATCCTCGTACTTCAAGGAATATTCTAAAAAAAGAATTAGCAAAATCGGTTCAGCTGCTCTCGAGATTTGCGCTTAGCAACACATTCAGCGATTCATTTTTATATTATAGATAATTTAATTATGCGCTTCATCTTTACGTCAGATTTTTTTATCAAGTCTAGACAGAACTGTTTAAGGTCTGGATGTACTATGTGGGGCATTCTTTTTCTCATCATTATTGGTTGGCTCGTGGCTAAGTAATAACAGCCGCACGGGTTGATCGATCAGGTCCGAGGATGAGTGACCATCTTTACATACCAAGACCCCTCCGTATCTTAGAAAGCACGTTGAGCTCCCGGCTATCATTTTTGGATCTTTGACAGTCGTTACGGGTCGTCAAAAGCCCAAAAGTCTGACAACCGCAGTCTTAAGAAGGCGTACTGTGTTACCCAGAAAGTGGGTTGTGGAGGTCATGTAAAATACTGGTATTCAGCTGCATCCTGTTAGGCTGGAAGCCAACCCCAACATATATTAGTTGGGAAAAGGCAGGAAACATCTCCCTAGATGTTGATAGCAGAAGTACTTTCCCGGACTATTTTACTTCGACTCACATAACTAACACAAAAAATGTCAAAGAACCTTGATATGCAAAACAATGTTATAATAATTGTGTACCTCACGTAATCATAAATGCTTGTTTACATTACTTGTATGTACGACAGAATATTCCATCAAACGTCCATGTAGTGGAAATACACAGTCATTATAAATACGTACTTGATGACTTGTCTTGATTCAAAGTGCCTAGAAAGATTTTATATAGAGGTATATATTAATATCTCTGGAACTACCAGTCGGATTTAAGAAATTCTTGCTGCATTTGATAGCCCAATTCTTGAGGAAGGCTATAAACTATTTATCATCACGCTACGACCCTTAGAAGCCGAGCAAAATGAAATAAAAGTAAGAACGCTAAGTGAAAACGAATTAATAGCGCGAGCAGGCGATGCAATGCGACGCGGTGGGTCAGGGGAATAAGAAAATAATCACGCGGACAGAAGATAGTACGAATAGAAACCTTATTGGGAATCAATAAGAATAAGGTTCAATCGTATGAAACACCGCATACACCATGGTTTAAAAAATAATTTTGTTTATGTAACACCTTTGATGGTTTATTAATCGGTCCATCATGGTCAGATAAAATTGGAGAAAACCACTTAAAAAAAAAAGAATTATAATAATGGTACTTTATACATTTTTTTACGCACAACTTGCTGCAAGGTTAGCCAAAACAAGTGGGTTATGGTTAGCGACCATGCAGTCTCTCGAAGATTCGGTGAAATTTATAAAAAAAAAAAAAATGTATTGAATAAAAGTTTATTGATCCATTTACATTTCGTTTACAAGCTAATATGCCTACTCTAGTTTTGTACGAGTGGTTTTTAGTATTAACACATACACACACACACACACACACACACACATACACACACTCATATAGGCACACACATAAACCATCGAAGGTTTTTGTATGTGCGTATGTGTGACTTCACTGTCTAGCTTACTGGTTCCCAAAGTGGTCCAGGTGGACCCCCAGGACTCAACGGGGGTCTACGTTTGTGTGACAAAACGCGTTTTTTGTCGAGCTTTGGGAAAATAATGAAGGAAATGTAACTGCAGGGGGTCCACCGCTACCAGCTAAATTTTGAAAGTGGTCTATGAGAAAAAAGTCTGGGAACCTCTGGTCTAGTTAGTCTAGCGGTTACCAGCGCTACTGCTGAGTATGGGCTTCTGGGTGGTGTGGTTATTGGATTTTTCACCTTGGCCGGCTGTCATTAGTAGGTCTTTGACAGTCGTTACGGGTCGTCAGAAGCCCAAATGTCTGACCAAGTTTTACCAAGGGGTATCGTACTACCCAGTAACTGGGTTGTGGAGGTCAGATAGGCAGACGCTCCATGTACAATACTAGTAAGTATTCAGCTGCATTTCGGTTAGATATAGTTGGGAAAAGGCTAGGCAGATTGATTCATTTGGTCAGGGTTTACAAAAGTAAACAGTCGTTTTAAATATTGAAGTTACTGCTTGGCTAGTTGCTTGCAAAGTTTGAATACTCATCATCTGCCTAGCCTTTTCCTAACTATGTCGAGGTTGGCTTCCAGTCTAACCGGATGCAGCTGAATACCAGTATTTATACTAAAAAATAAATAATCTATATATCTTATGAAACTTATCAGCCTGCAAATCTGTCTAGCTCTTACCCAACTGTGTCGGGCTCGGCTTCCAATGTAACCGGATGCATGCCACTATTTTACGTGGAGAGACTGCATATCTGACCTCCACAACTCAGTTACTGGGTATTACGATACCCCTTGGTAACCCCTTTGGTAGACTGGTTGTCAGACTTTCGGGCTTCTGACTATCTCTCTTTGTCTGTCTGATGGATTTCACCAATGAAACTGGACGCGATCAGCACATAAACCACGTTTGAGAGCTGTCAGTGTCATTATTTTCTTTGGAATATTGACACTGACAGCTCTTGATCTCGATTTAGATGCGCTGATCGCGTTCAGTTTCATTGGTGAAATCCGCACTTAGTGTTAAATATAGTAGGGTTCTCCCTATGTGTGTAAGCCCGACTCGTACTTTACCGGTTTTTTAATTGTTTTGCTTCTAATCTAGTTTTGATTAATAGCACATAGAATGACGTAAATTAATTAATTCTTTTTTAAATAACACATTAACAACAGATCCGGTATGGAGTAAAATACTAATTTAGTGGGTAGGTAATATGTCATGTAAGATTGTGGAAACCGTTATTTTATAATCTATGGGTATTATTTCTGCTAGCGATAAACTGCTGAAACTGAGAACTCGCGAGCCGATCGGCTCGGGCGAAGCGAGCGGTGCCACGGTAGCGGCCGGGGATCGCTACTTCCAAGTTGCTCGCAGCTAGACAAGCTATTTAGTATTAGCGCAAGTTGCGTTATTCCGCAAGCAAGTTTAATACCGGCACCCTAATTGCGTTTGACAGTTCAACGACATCCTTTGCGTTATCTACGTTGTCGAGCATACAAACTTTACGATCATACGAAGCAATTTGCTTCAAAATGATCCAGATTCCGATTGATAGTGTGTTACGCATTTAAAGTGCCGTTCACAATTTGTCGGTTTCCCATGGATACATTCTAGACTATCGAAAAATAATGCGGTTTTGTAATTTTTCGACAGTTTATAATTTACCTGAAATAAAACCGATAGATTCTATAAACTAAGTTCATAATTATTTTTCGATCATTGGTGACAGATAGACCAGATAGATTGTGTCAAGAGGATAAGCGGCAGCTTTTTATATATAACTCGTCAAAATTAACGGAAGTTGATCTTTTTTTGCGATTTCAGGTTTGGTCCCATAGTAAAAGTTGTTCATAATGATGAGTACAGTGACCCCTTAAGAGGTTGCGCGTTAATTCTGGGACATATTCTATAAATACCTAATGTTACGAAGATCCATATACTTACTGTATGTAGATTTTACCACAGTGCGAATAAGGTTTTATTTAAATCACATAACATTTTTGTTTGCTCAATTATTTTTTATGTCACTTAAAAATTAAAGTAATGTTACTGTTATTAAGGTTTTAATTATTCTAAAGATGTACTTAATTAAAAACACACTGGTATGCGAATATAATATGTTTATTATTTGAATAAAATTAAAAGACCGGTTAAACAAGAGTAAATAACTTTTAGCAAAGGGATTAAGAATAATGTTCTTGGCTGATTAAGTAGTTTTCCTCTCAAGTGTCGATGATACACCATTGGATCTTAAGAAAAAACCTTTATATCATATAATATTTATGTAAACGTATATAATTATATACTTATATTAGCGTAATATAACATCATCTAATGGCGTCCGCGGGTTTATAGTAGTTGTGAACCTATGGGGTTCCTTAAGTATATTATCGTGGTTGTATAAGTTATAAGATAATCTCATAGGTATTTTGATGACAAATTATAATTTTTACGTATCTACATTGTGTTAATGATACACTTCTTTTAATATTTATTTTGCAGAATATATTGTAAGCCTTTCAGTCTGTGCAAAATGATTTTCAAAATTACATAATTCATGATTTTGAAAACGAGACAGAATTTTTTTAACGTAACAGTCCTTATTACATAAATTTGGCATTATTCTACAAAAATAGTGCGTATTTTTATTATATTTTGTAAGCAATTTAAAAAACTTCGTATCCCTAATAATTATTGGTTATGGTTAGAAGTCTACAGCAAACAGCCATTTTTTTTTTCGTGATTGGATATCACGTTTTTTTGCGTTCAAAAAATATATCTCTCTATGACGCACGGTGATCGGTCGATCAAAGATTATTGTAGGTAGTTTTTTTGTAAACTAATATACGCACGTTCTTTTTTAGTTAAGAGGCCAGACATTAAACACAGACACATTTTGACGGTGATTTTTGCGTTAAATGGTCAACTTTAGCGTTCTTGTTCTGAGAAACTGAAAGACTTCGACTATTTTGACTTTTTGTGTGATGCAGAATAGTTATTAGTATAGTCCATAGCGGTCTCGCTTTTCGTAGTTCATTTTTAACTATTTATAGATTTAAAGCCACAATTCCGAGGCAAGTTTTTCATAAAATGCGCGACTGCATTTTTTCGAGTTCGTGGATTGTCAGCAAATTAAATGAAAAAAAATATACTATATAATAATATCTCTGAAATACTAGTTTAGTTCATAGTGGCCTCAGAATTTTGAAATATACATATATGGAAATATCCTTAAAAGAGTCCCATTCAAAACCGTAAAACTACTGAAAACGCTCAGAATTAACTGTAAATTTCTCCTTACTACATTAATATTACATACAATTGATACCAGAGGAGTTCGTGGCTAAGTAATCACATCCGCACGGGTCGATCCATCAGGTTAAGTTACGCTTGTCGGGATTGGTCCGTAGATGGGTGACCATCTTTACATACCGAGACTCCTCCGTGCCTCGGAAAGCTCGTTAAGCCGTTGGTCCCGGCTGTCATTCGTGGATCTTTGGCAGTCGTTACAGGTCGTCAGAAGCCCGAAAGTCTGACAACCAGTCTTACCCAATAACTGGGTTGTGGAGGTCAGATAGGCAGTAGCTCTAAGTAAAATACTGGTATTCAGTTGCATCCAGTTAGACTGGACGCCGCCGACCCCAACATAGTTGGGAAAAGGCTAGGTAGATTGATTGATTGACAATTGATACCAGAATAAACGTTAGTTCATAAGAAATTATCATACCTACATTAAACAAATAAAAAAAAAATAGACTCAAAATAAACAAAATTACAACTGCCAAAATACTACATAAATGCGATGCGTTGCCGTGCTTCGATATACCTAAGCTGCTAGAACGCAATTTTGTGATAGGCCTTTTAGCATTAACAACGAAAATAATACAAGCTCAAAGTCAAACTCAAAACTCTTTATTGCATTCCTGTGTACATTTAGTTGTTACAATATAAGTAATAAGTTCCAACATGAAATCCGGTTATGGCACGGCGACATAATAATAATTTAAACATAATATTAAAAGTATGTCTGTGTGCATTCTTTTTTGTGTATTATTACATGACTGTAATTTAATATGTAATTATTTATCTAGCTATCATATTTACTAAATAGTTTGATCTAGGTATTCTGCGACCGAGTAAAAGCATTTTTGTGTTACATATTCTTTATATAGCTTAGATAGCTTTAGATAGCTTTCTGATTTGTAACGTAACATACACACTCAACACTCTTAAAATTAGTCTAAATGTACGTAATATTATCTATGCATTTATTTATGTAAGACTTCCTAGTCAGGAAAGTGCAGTACGTATTTTACGGAAATTATAACTGTTAAGCAAATTGATGACCAACTTAATTTGCCCGGACAGTTGTATGAAGTGGCTATAGCTTAAAATTAATATCCCTAAATGTATGATCAGAATCCTGCTGCACTTGGCAGTGTTGTTGCAGCAGTTCTGATGCGTCTCTACTGCTCCCGAGCACGGCAGCAATGTCGCGGCAGCGATGCTGCAAGTACCACTATCTTTAAAAATATTTAAAAAAAGAACTACACATAGGTGGCCAAAGACCAAAGAGGAAAGGGGAAGACCAAAGAAACGATGGATGGACTGTGTGGAAGATGATATGGTCAGAAAGGGAGTGACTACCGAGATGACGACTAATGAGAAGTATGGAAGAAAAAGACATGTCACATACGCTCGCGCACACACACACAAATATACCCTAGCGCAAAAATAGAAATTTGAACAGTTAATACTAATTTTTGTAATCCCTATTTTATTTTAATTTCTTACTTTTACTTTTTTTTTCTTCAATTATTTTTGTACATTACATTTTTTTTTTATTCATTTTGATTTAAAACAGTGTCTTTTTTATTATTTTTTTATTTTTTATGTTACATAAAACTTTCAAGTGTGTTATTTTTATTACGGGAGGACACTGGCTCCTGCAACACAGTTTTAACTAGTGCAGGAGTCAGAGAATTCCATATTCTGGTGTACAATCGGTTTTATGACAATAAATAATTTTTTGTTTTTTTTTTTTTTTTTATGTTGCGCCGACCCCAAATAAATTGGGACAAGGGCAGGAGAATGATGATGACGTAGGTGGCCAATAATTTTCAACAAGGATTTGGAATGAAATTGAAATTTGGGGCAGTGCTGCAAAAAAAAACTGTCAGAACTCCAAGTTACCTACCCAAAATAAACTCGTAAAAATACTATTGGACTATCCATATCTAACATCAACCAGTAAAATTTATCAAGACACATTTACAACACACGCATTTTCATCAGAAAAATTCTCAAGAAAAGCGTTCACTGAAACTTATCACTAACCCAATATAAACAAGTTAGTCAACGCAGCACGCGGCGAGCAAGCTTGCTAGTTTTACCTAAGGGAAGAACTAACTATGGCAAAAAAATGCTAACTTTTGAAGGAGCACAACGCTGTAATAAATTACCGTCCTGTATAAGAAATCTACGCTCTTTCAATGTGTAGGAAATCAGGTTACGGTCGTGCATTAAAAACAGAGACTTTGAATTTAAATAACGTTCTTTATATTTTATTTAACGCTACACAGGGAAAGTTTTATGTCTGTCTCCTAGCACAGCGAATAGAGAAAAAGGGACGAACTGACAGCAGTGGTTGGTTTTATTAAATCATTTAGTGACAATGTTGCTATTACTCATAAAAACTTTTTAGCAAAAAATAAAACCGACTTCTAAAACAAAACACTACAAAGTGAAAAATAACTTTAATTTCGGAAGTCGGTGTCTTTCGTTTTGTATTTTCGTTTTTTGCCACCGACTTCCGAAATTAAAGTTATTTTTCACTTTGTAGTGTTTTGTTTTAGAAGTCGGTTTTATTTTTTGCTAAAAAGTTTTTATTTTTCACTTTTTAGTTGTGGAACCTACCCCACACAAATTTGAATACATAATTGAGCACAATAATTGTAGATATAGCCATGTAAATAACAGTGATAGGAAGTTATTAAAACATCATCACATCATCCATATAAAATAAGTGAGAAATATACGCATTATTGAAGCTAACTCAAAAACTCCCCAAGCAAAGTTAATAAAATTTATATGGGACCACCTCGGAGGTATACCCTTTCAAACAAAAAAAGATTTTTTCAAATCGGTCCATCCGTCTTTGAGTAATCGCGTAACAAACATACAAAAAAAAAAAAACAAAAAAAAAATACAGACGAATTGAGAACCTCCTCCTTTTGGAAGTCGGTTAAAAAGTAAAAATCGATTCCTTTTTGGCACTTTTAAGTCGACTAAATACCAACACAATGCATTCAAAACTCAACTTAGCCAGCACATAATTGTGGTTCGATCACTTCTGGAGAAATGAATGCATTGGATGGGTGGATGGGTAATTAATAACCTGTAATACTGGTGACGAACTTTTTGTAATCTGTGTATGTCTTTTAGTATTGTTCTCAAGTAAGTGACATATGTCTTTATTGGGAATAAAGTTTCTTTAAACCGAATTAGCTGTCAATTCAAAATAGTTTCAAGAAAAAGAGACTGTTATTTATTCCGTGGCTAACAATTTTCGGAACAACCTACGTAATCCTACTAATATTATAAACGCGAAAGTTTGTGAGGATGGATGGATGTTTGTTACTCCTACTACTTACTTGTGGTGTGTCTTTACTCGTTCTAGTTTATAAACTGGATTAACACATAGGATACTTTTTATCCCGATATTCCTACGGGTTTGGGACTTACGCGGGTGAAACCGCGGGGCGCTTCTAGTCTCATACAAACTTATAGAAAATAATATGGGGACCAGCAGTGATATTCTGTACAAATCTCACCGTGAAAACATAGGTGAAGTGAGCTGTCAATAGTGTCAATTCCTAGCATCAGCAAATTAAATGACAGCTCACTTCACCTAAGTTTTCACGGTGAGATTATAGAGAATAGACCGGCAGTAGTGCTATTCTGTAAAAATCTCACCGTGAATATTTAGGTGAAATGAGCTTTAAGTGAGCTGTCATTCCACCTGATGGATTGACACTTTTGATAGCTCACTCCACGCTCACCTCACCTAACATAGGTGAGATTTATATAGAATAGCACTGCAGTAGTGACGCGCCACGCCAGCTGCGGCAGCATTGCCGCGGGGATCGGAATCATACCTCTGTACAGAATCAAGTTATAGTGTTTAGGTATAAGAACGAAGATAAAAAGTTGCTTCAGTGATTTGCAATTTTTTCCCCAGTACCATCATTGTTATGAACATTGCTAAAAATCCCATCAATAACAATCCAGCAGTTTCAGAGATTAGCATAAATAGGCGATTAGCAACCTTCGCGAGGTTTTTCCGTACTACACCATGCAGATAACAATTTAGGCGTTTTTGCAAAGTCATTACGCGAATATAATTTTATTCATAACCTGTAATTATTAATTATTATTAAAGCTCACTCAATAAAAAACACTGGTGTTGTGCGAGTTGCATTCGCTTGCTTTGGGCTCCGTACCTTTTCAAAAGCAATTTCAATGGGGTGAAATATATGACCACCAAAAAATACTTTGATACGCTAAGCTCTCTGTATTTCAAATTGTATTCAAATACCAAATGTAGTAAATGATCACCAAATCTTAGCGAGCAAATTATTGCGTTAGAGTATTTTTTTTTTTTTTTTTGTATTTTTTTTATTCAATTTTAATGTTCTTTCTAGGTTAGGTTAGGTTAACAATTATTAGTTTGGAATCTAGGATAGCAAGATGTAAAAATTTTGGTTATAATTTCACAATAAAATGGAGGTGATCATTTACTATTTTTTGGCAGTAAAACGTGTTTTTTTATGTTATAATTTTACTTTATCTGGTGATAAGTTAAACATAAGCCATTTATAATTACTTACACTTTAAACTGTCTCAGCCGGAAGTTTAAACATTTTGGTGAATGAGTCTACGAACCGACTGCACCACAAATCACTAAACGCGTTTAGGCATTTAGTGCTAAACGTATTTAAAACATCGTTCTCTTTCTGTTAGTAGGACTCGTGGCTAAGTAATAACAATCGCACGGTTCGATCAATCACGTTAAGCTACGCTTGCCGTGGTCGGTTCGTGGATGGGTGGCACGTTAAGCACGTTAAGCCGTGGGTCGCAGCTGTCATTCGTGGAATTTTGACACTCGATAAAGGTCGTCAGAAGTCCGAAAGTCTGACAACCAGCCTTACCAAGGGGTATCGTGTTACCCAGTAACTGGGTTGTGGAGGTCAGATAGGCAGTCGCTCCAAGTAAAATACTGGTATTCAGCTGCATCCGGTTAGACTGGAAGCCGAACCCAACATAGTAGTTAGGAAAAGGCTCGGTAGATGATGTTTTGTTTCGGTCAATCGTTTGCAGATGACAGACACAAATTTTAAATATGTTTAGGGAGGTCTAACCGTATTTCGTGGTGGCCATAGAACGGGATTCTTGAAAAATTGTTCTTTGACGACGAACAACAATTTTAACCGTTTCTTTATGCCGTCACAAGGCACGGAACCCAAAAAAACGAAAAAAATCCACGATACTCGAATTCGCTAATTGTATAGAAGCTGACTAGGAGTTAATTAAATTGTTTTTTGTTAGTTTTTAAAGACTTATCATGAACCCGGATTTGATGTAAAAACTGCTTTAAATGACGAGGCTAAGTAAGTGTCATAAATAAAATAGGATTAACAATATGGAACTTTTTAATATGCCATCTTTTTTTTTTAAATATACCTACTCATATTTAGTTACAGCCACAGATTAATACAGATGGGATACTCCGCAGATTAGGCATGGAGCTACAAGTACGCGGCGGTCGAGTAGGACTGCCGCGGTCAGAAGGGATAAGAGTTACGCGTTAGAAAGAGAGGCAACTTGTAGGTGAATATAACTGTATGTAATAAGCGTTGTGCGACCTGAATTGCACTTTATTGTGTCGTAGCAAGATTCGCTTTTTATTTAAATGATTTTGCGGAGTGTCCCATCTGTATTAATCTGAGGTACCGCTAAGTTGATTTTTTTATTCATGACTAGCTTCTGTTCGCGACTTCACGCGCTTTTGACGTTTGTCTACCTCCCCCGTCTCACCGCTCACTTACCTCAGGCAGTGACTAGCACTTGCGCGCACACTATAGTGTAGCTTTCTGTCGGTGAAAGAATTTTTGAAATCGGTTCAGTACTTCCAGAGATTACCTCCTACATCCAAACTTACGAACTTAACCCCTTTGTAATATTAAACCCACGTTCGCACGGACGTACGAATATCGCGACGGGATTTTATCACACACTGGATTTTCAACTCTCGGTACTAAGCCAAGTGTTGAGAATCCAACGGAGTGCATCTACATCTTTCTACTGTGCTCACCACAATGGTTCACCCATCATTAACATTTTATATTCTATAATAACAACAACACTTTTTTGCGTCTTTAGCAAATATATAAAACTATAGTTTCTTTATTAAATTGAAATCAATTTTACGCTTGTTTGGCGAGAAACATTTTAATTACCTACGTTTATTTTTCTACGTTTTATTTCTCATTGTACGGAAATCCTATACAATGCGAGATCAGCTTATACTGGGAATGTATAGCTGGATATGTAGCCGTGTGTACGTACCAGGGCGGCTGAAAAGTTTTGAGCGTATGTACCTACAAGTGCCATTATTGTCTCACGCAAATACAGAGTTTCATGTCATTAGCATCATTACGCTTTTAGTAATGATTCCGTAAACATCATCATGTCTCCGCGACCCATCCCTGGGCTCAAAACTTTTCAGCCCCCGTTTTTAAAACCCTATAGCAAATCTGAACAACAATAGGACTGTTACATCCAGGGCTGAAAAGTTTTGATCCTTCTTTCCGCGAAACAGCGGGCCTAGACTAAGTAACATTCGATTAGCGATGACGCTAGTAGCAAAGCCAAAAATATATAGGGTTGACATAAGCTATCGAAATGTCACGTGATATGTCAACGAATTGACACATGACTTAGAGATGCGTCAATAGCGATTGTAGAAATACAATCGCTCGGAAGCGAATAACATTTCTGTAGGTGAAAGCTAAAGGACCTTAAGGAGGAAGCGTCAGGGTAGCCCGCGAAATTCAAATTTTCTTATGTTTTTTGCAATTTGCAAGTCAGTATTAAGTTATGTGTTAAATAAAGTATGATGTGCAGCCGTAACAAATATGTTTTTACAGAATCAGTAATACAACTCCTTAAGTTAGTATAATCCTCAAATGTCAAGATTTCATGAAATACTTAGTCATTTTTTGGGATTACCTGGTCTTAAACAGTTGTATTGATCACTTTAATGATTCTAATTATGTAAATAGATACTTGTTAGGACCGCAAATTATAATTTGATCGACGTACAATATAATACCGACTTCTAAATTGCAAAAAACGTAAGAAAATTTGAATTTCGCGGGCTACCCTGACGCTTCCCCCTTAAGTCACTTTTTATAAATTATTCAGTAGAGCTCATTAAAGATGTCTATACCTGAAATTAGATATTAAAATCGACCGTGTATAAAAAGTATATAGTGTATAATAAATAATTAGTGGCTGTAGGACTTCATGTCTTTTACCATTTGATCAATACGGGTATGAATGAGTAAGAATCATTGAAAATACAAAAATGACAAAAAATGGACTTAAGGGTCCTTTAGCTTTCACCTACAGATTTGTGTAGGCCTTCTGTCTAACTAAGACATGCGTAGCGGGACTAAATGTTATCTTTATTGACATTTTGTCATATCTTCATTCAACGCGAGATAATGTGCTGTCTTTATTTTTGTCACGTGTCTTGTCACGGGATGCTTCCAGGGTTATCAATCAGAAGTCTTTGAACTTTAATTGTAAAAATTATTAATCAAATAAATATCAATCATTCAGTATTATCAACAAAGATGGTCTTCCTGTCATAGTGTAAATGTATTAATTTATTTATTGAAATCTGTATCAGTGAACAAGTGATTTATTTTCTGTTTATCAATCGTAAATATTGAGAATAAAATATAGATTGCGGTTACATAAGTATTTATTAATTGATTTTAAATTACGTCAGCTATTAGTAATTGTTTATGATGCCTTATAATAAGGTTTTAATAACATCGGTAGATAGGTACCTGAGATACGTAAATCTCTTGACAGGTATAAACAGTTTCGTGGCTGACAAACAACGTGGAAGGCATATTAAAGCGTTGGTCCAGGCTGTTCTTTGTAGGTCTTTGACATTGGTAATGGGTAGTCAGAAGCCCGAAAGTCTAACAACCAGTCTTACCAAGGAGTATCGAGTCACCCAGTATTTGGGTGAGATAAGCGACTGCCTATCTCTCTGTGTAAAATACATATATAAGAAAGATAGATTAGGTATATAAAAATTGTCAATGACCTCTCTGTTTAGATTCTGATGTCATTAGTCTTAAAATACTTAATAATTATTATTGCATGACCTCGATTATATAAGATAAGGAAACTCTTGCTCTGGTCCTCATGATAACAAGTATATTCAGTTATCCAACAGGCAATGCTTTCTTGTGTATTTTCATTGTTCCGCTTTTAGCAATTAATAAATGCTTTATCTGTATTACCTTGAACTCGAGATAGCCCAAATAGGTTCACTATCATTTGCATAAAATTTTAAGACATGGCATACTTTTGGTTATCCTAACTGTCCATAGTTGAACGAAAAGGATCCAACGCACATTAGGTGTAATGTGGGTTAGATCCTTTTCGTTTAACTATGGACAATTATATTTACGCATAAGAGCTTACGCATAATTATTTAAAGCATAAAAAGGAACCTAACCAAACCGAACTTCGGTGTGCTCCTAACGTCGACCGTCTAGGGTTAGGCTTTTCGGGTCAGGTAAATTAGCCTACAAGATAATTATGTCAACATAAATAAACTGTATGCCAAAAACAATAATCGCAAAGTATTATTATGCCAAAAAATATACCAAAATAGTTATACCAAAGAATATTAGGAAAAAAAAAAACATTATGCGAAAAGAAGGGATGCCGCCCAAAGGCAACGACCATAATGGTCGTTGCTGTCAATAAATAAGGTATTCATAGGCGTGCTTATGCTAAAAGTAAATTAAACTATTGGGAAGACTATAGAAGAAGAATACTCGTTCCTTTTCCGAGTAAGAAGAAACCTTTACTTCATAAGCGAAGTGACCGAGCGAGCTTATTCATTAAAAAATAACCTGCGAAAAAACTGTAGTCAAAGAAGTTGTCTGTACCGTAAAAATAAATTACCAAATAAAAACGGAAATAAACTTATGTTTTACATACTCACACAAAAAAAAAACACTTACCTAAATTATAACGGCCAGAAAAAATGGCAGCCATATTCACCTTCGCTGTTTTATAACAGCTGTATAAAATAAAATGTGCAGAAGTACCGTTTACCTAACATGCAATGAATACTCAATCGAAGCAGCTCATTGGCTAAAACATAATAAAAAGACCAGTCTATTACTATCCCAGTGCCTGCCGTGTGACAGTAATAGGCTAAACTCCAAGATAGACTCAAAAAGTGCAAATTAATTGAAAAGGTCATATTGGTACTTGCCCAGATCTGAACCTACAAGCTCAACCATACTCAAATATACTCGTAAGTTGAGGTAAATAATGAACGGCCTGAGCATTTTTATTACGGCCTGAGCATTTTAATTATGGCCTGAGCATTTTAATTACGGCCTTAGCATTTTTATAACGGCGTGAGCATTTTTATTACGGCCTGAGAATTGAGGGAAATTGTGTGAGCCATGTTTACCACCGCATGGGTGATTCTCATGTTATTATAAGTTCTTTTTTCTATAATACCATTGTTGCCAAACAGTCTAAGGTAGAGAGAGAGAAGTAGTGGAAAGCTTGAACATCACACGAAGACAACTAGAAAAAGTGTACGCTGCATTATTTGCCAAGTACTTTATTTTTTTAATTTTTTTTTTATAAATGGCATCTCGTAGTTGACTCAAAGGCTCCAGCCAGGGGCATAAAACTTACAGACTAAGCGACTACACGCTGAGGGCTCCCCCTGTGGGGAACGAGCCTCGGCTTAGGGCGTCGCTGAGGGGAGGACAGCAAGATGGGACAGGCTGGATCAGATTAGAATTATTATTGTCAGGGGAGTTTAAAGCTACTGGCTCAGCTACGCCACCAGCTGGCACTTCATACCGAGCAAGGGACGGGGGGGGGGGGAGGACGATTATTACGGGGTCGTCGCGAGGGACCTCGGCGGCGAGGTCGGAATGTAATTGCCAAGTACTAATTGTATTTCAATAGATATAGTAGATTTTCTTTTAACGGTTCTAAATGTGTCTCCGCAGACAATGGCCCATCTTCTATCTTGCGCTGCCCTGTTGCACTTGAGGATCTTATGACGGCGGAGTTCGCGCGGCAGAAATTTAGGCTAAACATAATATTTGAACTATCACAACTTTCATATTTGCCATTCATACGCTAAAAAGACTTTGTTATTGTAGATTAAAACTGGTTCTATAATCCCAACTGGTCCTTCTACACAAATCTTATACTTCCTACATGTTATTTTTATCACAGGTATTTCTCGTTGCGTGGTATTTGTCGACGAAATAAAACCAGTCTGTTCTTTATTTAGCCTAATTAATGTATTTTTGATAATTCGTTGAATTACTTGGAAACTGTTATGTAGTTCAGTAATTATTTGGTAGGTTTATTTAACTTTTGGTAGGTTTATTTAAATAGCGAAGTGTCGTTGACAATTTTATTACCAGATTTTGTGAGTAGATACGTCTAGTAGGTAAAGTTCATGATCTTGAAGCCTCACCAAGTGACCACACAAAAGTCGAAAGTGAACTCATTTCTTGAACTTACAGAGATGTATTGATGATTTGTGATAGTTGTGGAATATTATTATTATTATTATTTTAATTATTTTAATTCAAACACTGATATGCAAATTGCAAAAAACGTAAGAAAATTTCGCCTTAAGAGCCCCACGAAGCATATATATTCGTTCATACAAAAGAAATACCAAAATAATTTGTGTTTCCGTAAATTGACTGTGACCTAAATAAAACCTAATTACTGTAGCCTTAAGACTTCGTTCCGGACATATTCTACCAAATAAGTTTTATTACTTAATGAGGAAGGCTTTGTCTCCAAATTGTGATGTCTGTGGAGTAGCTGATGATGCTTTCATATTCTGATGGAGTGTGTCCGTAATGAGAATACCAGAATTAATGTTTTCAGACGATATAAAAGGTATACCATTGGCTTCTGTAATACAATCCTTGCTTTTCCAGTGTCCGATAAGGCTAAACAATTGTACAAGTTAGTCATAAGGTAGAAAATAACAATTTTGTACTTTTCTGCACTGGACGATGTGGTCGCAAAGCGACAAAGCCCATTAAATAAATAAAAAAAAAAAAGTAAATCAAACATATTCTTAGGGTAGTGTGTATTTGTTCCGATTGGATTACAGAATATCTTGGTTTCCAAACATATATTTTGAAAGGACACTGATTTGAAGACGAGATATGAGAAATTTAAAATTTCTATAACAAAATTATTTTTTTACATATTTCCTGTTTAAATCATTGTTCTTATTTAATATATATTTGGGAACCTAGATATTATATAATCCAATCGGAATAAATACACACTACCTGATTTACAAATTATTTTGGTATTTCTTTTGTATAAACTACGCATGTTCCTGGGGCGTCTTATGAGCCCTATCACATTTCGACCGTGATGCTTTAAATGGCCAACTTTGGCGTTCTTATTCTGAGAAACTGAAAGACTTAGACAACCCTGACTTAATAAGTGGTGGAGAATAGTCATTAGTATAGTATATAGCGGCCTCGTATTCCGCATTTTTTTCTTATCTATTTATACAAAGCCCAAAATCCGAAGCAAGTTTCTCATAAAATGCGCGGCTGCATTTTTTTGAGCTCGTGGTTTGAACTAATTACATAAGAAAATTAAATGAAAATATATATAATAATACCTATTAAATAGTGGTTTAGTCCACAGCGACCTCAGAATTTTGAAATATTTATGGAATATCTATAAAAAATCCCAATTAAAACCATAAAACTACTAAAAACGCTCAGAATTAACATATTATACGTATTATTACGTAAATTTATACTAGAATAAGCTTTAGTCCATTTTAGTTAAAAGTTTTTAGTTTAAGGTATGAAATTTTGAATTAAACAAAAAAAACTACATAATGTGATTGATGCCTCGCCGTGCTTCAATATACCTAATCTGTCAAAACGCAATTTTGTGATAGGCCTCTTAATCGAAAAGACTTTGTAACAGAACAAATAAATTAAACACATCTGGTGTGAAAATGTGCAAAGCGGAATACACCCATTCCGCTTTGCACCTCTGCCTAGTTCAGAAAACAATGGCGTGATGTTATTAAAATTGCTTCGTAAAGAATAAATGAATCTCTTTACAAAGCAGTTTTTTTATAAAATCAGGGTCCATTTCCAATCATTTAGAAGATCTAAATAGGTTGAAAAACATAGTTTTTTAGGCTTCGGATAAACCCCAGACTAGAATCAAAACAAGGATTTTATCTATTTTCGTTCATCAGCATTTAATACAATGACTTGCAGTGTTGTTTTTGTGTAGATCATTAACGCATTTAGATATTTTCCTAATTAATATAGCCTTTGTTGATGTAAGTATTTTTCCATGCCTCGGAAAGTACGTTAAGTCGTTGGTTAGCGCGAGTGCTGAGCGTGGGGTCCTGGTTTCGATACCCGGGTCAGGCAAAATGTTATTGAGTTTTTATCCATTAGGAATCTCTTAGTACTCTTGACAAAGCGCAGGTCCGATCCTGCATGGAGTATTGCAGCCACCTTTGGGATGGATCAGCTAAGCACCAACTAGCCGCGTTTGACTCGCGGAACGCATAGCTAAGAGGCTCATTGGCGACGTAAAACTGGTGGATGCCAAGCTTCATAGCTTGGCTCAACGCCGCAAGGTTGCCTGCTTGTCGGTCTTCTACAGATTGTACTTCGGGGAGTGTGCTCAAGAACTCCACGACCTCATTCTACCGGCCCCCTTACCATCCCTACCTAGTTGCCATTCCACCGATTCGCACTTAGCGCTTCCAAATGACTTTTATAATGCGCACAGCAAAAGAGTGGAACTCACTACCTGCGTCTGTGTTTCCGAGCGCATACATCCCTAATCTCTTCAAAGTGAGACTGAACAGGCTTCTTCTGGGTAAGCTCACTCCATCGTTGACTCTGTCTCTGTCGCGTCCGACCTAGACTAGAGTCAAGAGCAAACCCATAATAAATCATTTAAAAAAAGCAGTCCGGAGTTTGGAAATTGGCGTTGTGATACCCCGTGCCTCGGAATGGCCCTGCGCGTGATCACTCTCCGGTCGTGTCGGATTGCCGTCCTATCGGACTATGAGAGTGAGGGAAGAGGGGGTGCACCTGTGTCTGCGCATACACTTGTACACTATAATATCTCCCGCGCTGATGGCTGGTCTCCGCTAAGATTGGTCGCCATGCCCGAAATTCGGTCTGGGGGACTATTGTTATAAGTCTGGTCCCTGCTGTCATTCGTAGATTTTTGACAGTCGTTAATAGTAGTCAGAATCCCAAAAATCTGAGAACTAGTCTTACCAAGGGGTACTGTTTTACCCATTAACTAGGTTGTGGAGGTCAGATAGGCAGTCACTCCATGTAAAATACTGGTATTCAGCTGCATCCGGTTAGACTGAAAGCCGACCCCAACAGATCTGGGAAAAGGCTAGGTAATACGATACCCCTTTGGCAAGACTGGTTGTTAGACTTTCGGGCTTCTGACAACCTTTAACGACTGTCAAAGATCCACGAATGACAGTCGGGACCAACGACTTAATGTGCTTTCCGAGGCACGGAGGAGTCTCGGTTATGTAAAGATGGTCACAGATCTTCGGACCAATCGCGGCAAGCGTAGCTTAAACTGATCGATCGACCCGTGCGGCTGTTATTACTTAGCACCAGGCCCTTCTTAGTCACAAAATCTCAATATTTAAATAATAAAATAGCAATAACTTACTTATGTTCAGCCATATTGTTTTAGGCTCAAAGCTTCGGACAGCTACAAAAAAAATATCTGAGAATCACACTTCAGCAAGCTTACTTGATTGATTGATTGATTGACTGATAATATATACGCAATTGTTTAAAAAAAAAAACCATTAAACAGTGGAATTTTACTAGCCAAGATCAATGCCAGTCAAACGGTTTTTACTGAACTTTTTATAATCGTTCATATCAGTTCTATTTTTAAATTTTTCAGTCATTAACTCTTCATAGAATATTATGTAATCATTATACACATATTAATACGTGAAGCAAAAACTTTGTACCCCTTTTTACGAATATTACGCGGACGGAGGAGTATGGAATTTGGCGCAGTTAAAGTTTATATGGAGAAGGAGTGCAAAAAGCTAATATTTTTATAGTATTTTAGGGTTATAGGATTTAGTTGTAATTAGTCAAAAAAAATACACATTTATTTCTTTATACAATGTCATCCTGTTCGGAGTTCATGGCTAAGTAATAACAGCCGTACGGGTCGATCCATCAGGTTATGACAGATGGTCTACGCTTGCCGGAGTTAGTTCGTAGATGGGTGACCATCTTTACATAAGTCTAACCGGATGCAGCTGAATACCAGTATTTTACATGGAGCGACTGCCTATCTGACCTCCACAACGCAGTTACTGGGTAATACGATACCCCTTGGTAAGATTGGTTGTCAGACTTTCGGGCTTATGACGACCGATAACGACTGCCAAAGATCCACGAATGACAGCCGGGACACAGCTCCTCTGTGTCCAATCTTACCAAGGGGTATCGTATTACCCAGTAACTGCGTTGTGGAGGTCAGATAGGCAGTCGCTCCATGTAAAATACTGGTATTCAGCTGCATCCGGTTAGACTGGAAGCCGACCCCAACATAGTTGGGAAAAGGCTAGGCAGATTGATTAGAATTCGACCCAAATGTTTGATAATTTTTCTTGATTACGATGCAGCGATGTTGGTCCCACGGAGAAAGTTGAACAATATGAAGGTCTGTACCACACCCAAAAAAAAATATGACCATACATGTCTGTAAAATGAAAAAAAAACTACATCAAAATCAGTTTAGCCGTTTTAGATAAACAACTTATTAAAGTATAACTAACATTCATAAAATTCCGCAAACTGTTCATTCGTGATCGTGAGCCTTGAAATCGCCACCTGTTTCAAATGTTACTTCTATTCCTCATCAGTTTTGTTTATCGGATGCTAATTAGCAGTTTGATGATTTTAATCTATAATTAAACAAATTTGCTTACCTTGGACAAGAAGCTTCACTACATTTTAAGGTTGCAAGATTATTAGCTATAAAATATAAAAAAAAGGAAAACTATAACTTTATTCGTACCCGAAGAGGTTTTATACCAGAATATCACCCCTTTTTTTCCGTGGAGAAATGCTCATGCATGCTGCATTACCACGGGGAGATAGCGCAGTTATGTAGGACTCCAACCCACTAAAACTCCACGGTGTCAACAGACACGCGTTAGCACTCACTGCGAACCCGCCGCGGGAGTCCTTTACCGGACCCTACTCTGGGGAGTACCACCCATCACCGGCGCATCAGAACACATTGGACGACGTGACCAGCCCAGGGACCAAACCAGCCGGAGGACACGGTGGAGCATACGGTGGAGGTCTGCCCGGCCTGGGCAGAGCACCGCCGCGTCCTCGCGGAGGCGATCGGCGGCGGCGATCTCTCGCGTCCGGCCCTGATACAGGCCATGGTACGGAGCGAGAGTGCATGGGAAGCCGTCACCTCCTTCTGCGAAGCAGTAATGCTCGCGAAGGAGGAGGCTGAACGCGTGAGGGAGAGGCAATCTTTGCGCCCTCACGCCCCTAGTCGCCGCAGGAGACGCCCTGGGCGTCGGGAATCGATAGCCGATTCCCGACCACCGTAGGCGCGGGCTTGCGGATGGCGAGCAATGGGTAGCTCGCCATCCGGTAAGGACCAGGCCCGGGTCGACGGCGCGTTGTGTTCCACGAGCGCCTCAAAGAGATGTCAGCACTAGCTGAAGGGGTCCGCTACGGCCGATGCCCGCCAGGGTTGCGGGTTTTTCGAAAGAGTTACCGTGGCCCTGGCACAGGCAACTGAAGGAACACGGGTGGGCTTTAGTCAGTAGAAGTCTGACACGCCCTCCCGCTCCACCCAGAGCGGGAGAAGTTATTTGATGATTTCCCATCCACAAAAAAAAAAAGGGACCAAACCAGCACATGGGCGCTAGACGACCCCGTGAGGCACCCTTGAGAACATCACCCCTGGTATTCAAGTTTCTACAGTACCAAAAGAGCCGAAGAAATATATAACCTTTCTTTTGTATTTTTTGCGGTCGTTAAAAAACAAAAAAAAAACCGGTCACGAGCGAGTTGGACTCGCGCACCGAGGGTCCGTAGTATATAAAAAAAGTATGCTATTTAGAGACATCGTTTTATTTTTCCTGTAATCTTTACATAAACTTCTATCACACGGAATAATTTCAGATTTTTCTCTATGCAAACTTCGGAGATAAGGTTCCCCCCTTATCTCCGAAGTTATTTTTATTTATATTTTTCATCAAAAGTCGAAAACTGTGGGGCCTAAAAATAAACAAAATAAAAACTGTTTGAGAACGTGCAAACAGCGCTCTTTCATATTATGATACGAGTACCCACATGCTCTAGAAGCCCCACTTAGAATTTTTAAGACCCCCTTTCTGTCCCTGTTGCAAAAAATATATACATTTTGATTTCTTTCTTATTTGCAAAATTGTTGGGCAAACGTCAACTAAAACTATTCCAAAATTCAAGTTGATAGCATTAGTAGTTCTTGAGATATCTAGCTGTGACAGACAGACAGACTGAGTCGCACCATAAGGGTTCCTTTTTACCATTTTGGTACGGAACCCTAACAAAAGCAGGCCATTGAACTCTGAAACATAACATTCCAGTTACGGTACGGTTATAAAATAGTCTAATTTTTAACTAAATAAAGACGTAATCAAATCTTTTGTTAGTACAAAAGATTTGATTACGTCATCATGACTTAGCATTTGCTATTGAAATCATCGATATTGATTGATCTTTTGTAGTTACCTAGCTGTTCGTGTCCGTTCGTGGTGAATTGCATGTCTCTCATCTCCAGTGGTTTAGGCTTTGTGATATCTGTTTTCTTACAAAAATGTAATAGGTTGGGGAAAAAGTTTCTTCGCATTTTTTATGAAAATTCAAAACATTTTTTAATATAGTTTATTTACATTTAACTAAAGTATGTAGGTACCATTTTGTTCGATAACTTTTTGCCATCTTGTAGGTAGGGACATGATCCCAATGCTATAGAAATTTTGGGACTTCTGGTCAAAATACCGCGACAAGTGGTTTTGGCAGTCCTCTCGTGATGTTAACCTGACACTGCCTAAAGAATTCTGAAGAGACCGAAACAGGTGGAAATCTGAAGGTGCAAGGTCAGGACTATACGGCGGATGCATTAACACCTCCCAGCCAAACTCTCTTAATTTTTGCTGAGTGGCTAAAGATGTGTGAGGTCTAGCGTTATCATGATGAAAAACCACACCCCTTCTGTTGATTAATTCCGGCCGCTTTCTCTCAACTTATTGCTTTAATCTCATCAGTTGTTCGCAGTAGAGTTCAGAATCGATGGTCCTGCCTGGTGGTAACAGCTCAAAATGAATAATGCCCTTCCAATCCCACCACACACACAGCATCACCTTGTTGCGAGTTAACCCGGGTATCGCCACAGTCTGTGAAGCCTGACCGGCCTTTGACCACGACCTTTTTCGCACGTTCTTGTCATACGTGATCCACTTTTCATCACCAGTTATCAGCTTCTTCAAAAATGGTTCGGTTTCATTACGTCGTAATAAAGAATCACAAATGAGTACACGGTTCATTAAATGAACCTTCTTTCAGTGAGCTCGTGACGTACCCAAATGTCGAGCTTTTTTGTGTACCCAGTTTTTTTCAAATGCGCCAAAACTGTTTTGTGGTCAATTTCCAGTTCTTCAGCTACGTCGTAACTACTGATATGCCGCTCTTGCTCCACTTTTTCAAAAATGGCATCCATTTTATCCGTAATAGGGCGACCAGAGCGACGTGCATCTTTGACATCAAAATTTCCGGATTGAAAACGCTTAAACCAAATTTGTGCTACTCTCACAGACACTACACTAGGTCCATAAACATCGCAAATTTTTTTCGTGGCTTGCGTTGCATTTTTACCTTTTTTGTAGTAAAATTTTAAAATGTATCGAATTTCTTCATTAGATTCACTCATCTTGACGGTACGAAAAACAAATGAAAATCACACATTTTCCTAATTTAAATTTGGAAGACTTTTTCCCCAACCTAATATTCAAATTTTTGACTTTTCCAGTGAATTTTCCAAAAAAAAATCTCCAAATAGGTGTAACCGTTCTGAAGTGATGCACTTACCAAAAAAGGAAACGTACTACATTTTGAAATGATGACTATATTAATTCATATTTCTGGCTTCCTTATGAGGAGAATTAAATTTTGAACTGTTCAGACGTGAATATTTAATACTAAGCAAATTCTAATTTATTTATTAATAACCAGATTTTACAAGAACAGATTGGACGGTGGCCCCCAAACTAGATATTTGCGAACGTATTGCTCGCTTTCTGAGTATTTTTTAACCCTGAATTTTAATCCTAATGTTACAATACAATAATAATTTACGCAATCTGAAAATCGAACCTTAGGACAATGGAACCTTCAGCAGTTGAACTTGCGACCACTAGGACCAATGTCGCAGAATTAATATTCACATGTAAAATTAAATATTAATTACTTACATAATCTGTATCAAAGTCCTTTTCAATTAATTAATCCAAATACAAAACATACAATGGCACCGTTTCTTCCCTTATTCATAAACTGAACTAAATTTAAGTTCAGTGCATCTTTTTCTTTCTATTTAATTAAGAAAAGCACAGAATGGAAATATTAGTTTATTCCTGTCAAATTATTCAACGCCTGACGTAAATTGACGTATTTTTAGTAGCCAATTTTTTTAATCACGTAAACTAAACTTGTCTATGGAGTATCTTACTCGTAATTTGAACTCTAAACTAATATTTATCGTCTGTCCTTTTCTTAATGAAATAGAAAGAAAAAGATGTACAGAACTTAAATTTAGTTTAGTTTCTGAACAAGGGAATCGGTGCCACTGTTTGTCCACCTCACGGGGAACGTGACGTCAACGAGAAAACAGCTGACGGCGCTGTCAGCTGTTTTCGTTTTTCGTTGATGTCATGTGCAAACTTTCTCTGTCAGACTGTCCACGTTTAAGCCACTGAACCGATCGTTATCACAAGATAGCTAGCCTGGCACCTAGATAAAGAAATAGGCTACATAACATCACGCCTATAATCCCCGAAGGGTTAGGCGGAGGTGTACCTATAGTACACCCACATTTCGCCAGTTATATTAAATCTCATGTAATAGGGGGCGAGCCTGTTGCCATCAACGGTCACACATGTAGACTCCGAGCAGCTACTGAGAAAAAAACTAGGCTATTTTACATACACACGCAGACGCAGGCAAGTCCTCCGCTACCCTTGCCACTGTCCTTGCCGTCGTAACCACAGCGACAAGGCCCTTACAGGGGGCTCGGGAGGGGCTGATATGGAGAGTCAATAATAGCCCCACTCCTCCTCCAGGCGAACGTCAACCATTGCGCCTCCGCTCAGGATCTGTTGCTCCAGAGCATAGCGCAGTGGTCGCCGTAGTCGCTGACCCATACTTTGTCTGCGTGTTTACTTTACATAGACACGAGAGAGGAGCTCGTGGCTAAGTAATAACAGCCGCAAGGGTCGATCCATCAGGTTAAGCTGCGCTTGCCGGGGTTGGTCCGTAGATGGGTGACCATCTTTACATACCGAGACTCCTCCGTGCCTCGGAAAGCACGTTAAGCCGTTGGTCCCGGCTGTCATTCGTGGATCTTTGACAGTCGTTACGGGTAGTCAGAAGCCCGAAAGTCTGACAACCAGTCTTACCAAGGGGTATCGTATTACCAAATAACTGGGTTGTGGATGTCAGATAGGCAGTCGCTCCATGTAAAATACTGGTATTCAGCTGCATCCGGTTCGACGGGAAGCTGACCTCAACATAGTTGGGAAAAGGCTAGGCAGATTGAGACACGAGAGAGAGAAATATTATCATTACATTGATACTCTTTCTCTTTGACAAATTCGGAGTTAATCCAAATACCAGATGGCCTAATTTCGTGATAGTCTTGTAAACAATTATTCACACTCAATAATTATATAAGTACTTATTTGTTTTGTAAACAATTTTGACCGTGACACAATTTTAAACGCTAGTGATTGATACGTTTTGCCAACTTTGGATAAACAGCGTTAAGACTTAGTCATGTCTGCACGTTTGTTTAATTTTTATGCGACATATTTTGAAAGGTATATTTATAGTTTTGTACTAGCGTTGCTGTTAGACGTTGTCCTTTCTAAAGGTAATAATAATAATAATAATTTATTTATCAAAAAGTACAAAAACGTTACAAGAAACAATATTTTTCATCTTTTTTAGTGAGGTGAATGTACAGAGTCATTTTAATTTAAGACAAACGATTCCTAAACTGAGACTTGCTCGTATCTTGGGTAGTCGGTGGTCAGCCGTTTTAGATGTTGTAGATATATCACCGCCTTATTTTGTGCTATTATTTTATACGTAACAATTTTTACATAATTAATTAGCGTCTTTACAAAATAATGTGTATGTTATGTGTTAAATTATTATTAAAAATTCTAAGACTAAGTTTTATTTTACTATTTCAATAAGTTTCTCAGACTCATCATAAGTTAACTAACTCCAGGTATTGAGTGCACACAAAAATCACACAATAAAACGTCCAGTTTTCCCGAATTTGAATTTTTTCTGGAAGGTTTCCAAGTTTTCTGTCCATAAAGACGTAATTTGGACTAATACGAATATTTTAAAATAAAACAGCCAAATCGGTGTAACCATTCTCAAGTGATGCGCTTACCAACTAACCGCATTTCATTTTTATTAAAGGGTTAAATTAAACGTTTTTTGCAATTTGCAAGTCAGTATTAAGTTGTATGTTAAATAAAGTATGATTTGCGACCGTAACAAATATGTATTTATAGAATTATATTAATTAAAATCAGTAATACAACTCCTTAAGTTAGTATAATCGTCAAATGTCAAGATTTTATGAAATAGTCATTCATTAGTATTACCTGGTCTTAAAGAGTTGTATTTATCAATTTAATGATTATAATTATGTAAATACATACTTGTTACGGCCGCGAATAATATTTTGATCAACGTAAAACTTAATACTGACTTGTAAATCGCAAAAAAACGTAAGAAAAATTGAATTTCGCGGACTGCCCTGACGCTTTCGCCTTAAATGTAAAATATTAATATTGATTTGATGGACTCACTAGTTTACTATATTGAATAATAAATACCCACCAAAATATTATATATACATTTATTTTATTTTTTATTGATCTAAAGCTCACATATTAATGTTTTACTTTGAGTTGTCTTGGTGTCGAGTCCTTGCAATGGCCTTTGTACAACGTTTGGCGCCAAATCAAGTTGCCAAATAAGTAATAACAGCGGCACGGGTCGATCCATCAGGTTAAGCTACGCTTGCCGGGGTTGTTCCGTGGATGGATGACCATCTTTACATACCGAGACTCCTCCGTGCCTCGGAAAGCACGTTGAACCGTTGCGCGTTGGTCTCGGCTGTCATTCACGGATCTTTGACAGTCGAGATCGTCAGAAGCGCGAAAGCTGACAACCAGTCTTACCAAGGGGTATCGTATTACCCAGTTACCGGGTTAAGGAGGTTAGATAGGCAGTCGCTCCATGTAAAATACTGGTATTCAGCTGCATCCGGTTAGACTGGAAGCCGACTCCAGCATAGTTGGGAAAAGGCTAGGCAGATCGATTGAATCATGAAAAGTTATAACTAGCGTTAAAAAAATGTTATAACGATCAAATAACGCTTGTTGGTTTTTACGGTAAAGGAGAATATACGCACCTAGTCATATCTACTTAACACAAGAAGATAGATGATCTTATTAAAAAAATTGTAAAAAATTAGTTGTATAATCAATTTTTTCAAGTCATTATTTTGTTTCCGTGAGAGCCATAAGCAATCATTCATCAATCGTAGAAATCCGGCTCAACCAAAGAAAAAAAATATTGCCTTGATCTTTTTAGCAAAAATTCATTTCCATCGGGCTTCGAAAATCATCATCTGCCTAGCCTTTTCCCATCTATGTTGGGGTCGGGTTCCAGTCTAATCGAATGCAACTGAAAACCAGTATTTTACATGGAGCGACTGCCTATCTGACCTCCACAAACCAGTTACAGGGTAATACGATACCCCTTGGTAAGACTGGTTGTCAGACTTTTGCGCTTCTGACGATCTCGACTGTCAAAGATCCATGAATGACAGCCGGGACCAACGGTTCAACGTGCTTTCCGAGACACGGAGGAGTCTCGGTATGTAGGTAAAGGTGGTCACTCATCCACGGAGCTACCTCGCCAAGCGTAGCTTAACCTGATGGATCGACCCTTGCAGCTGTTATTACTTAGCCACAAGGGCAGAAGAATGATGATGAGATTTGGCAATTTGAATTGGCTCTGAAACAGCGGTTAAAATGGGAGCCAAACGGTGTGTAATAGCCATTGCAAGGACTCGACACTAAGTCGACTCAAAGTAAAGCAGTTAGAAGCAGTAAGTAAGAATGTTTGTCAGACTTTCGGGCTTCTGAGTAACCGTAACGACTGCCAAAATTATATATAAAAATAAATCGCCGCAATGTATGTACGCGCATAACTTCCGAACGGCTGCACCAAATTGGATAATTCTTTTTTTGTTGTATTTGTAATTGTCAGGACAAGTTACCGGGAAAATTGGAAAATTCGGGAAAACTGAAAGTTCATTTTCTATGGAAATTTTGTATGAATTATTGAAATTTTGACAGGACATCGTTTTTCGGGTCAGCTAGTCTATGTGTAAATGACATAGCAATAAATAGAACAGGTATGCTTTTTTTTTGAGGAGCTCGTGGCTAAGTTATAACAGCCACACGGGTCGATCCACCAGGTTAAGCTACGCTTGCCGGGGTTGGTCTGTAGATGGGTGACCATCTTTACATACCGAGACTCCTCCGTGCTTCGGAAAGCACGTTAAGCCGTTGGTCCCGGCTGTCATTCGTGGATCTTTGGCAGTCGTTACGGGTCGTCAGAAGTCCGAAAGTCTGACAACCAGTCTTACCAAGGAGTATCATATTACCCAGTAACTTGGTTGTGGAGGTCAGATAGGCAGTCGCTCCATGTAAAATACTGGTATTCAGCTGCATCTGGTTAGACTGGAAGCCGACCCCAACATAGTTGGGAAAAGGCTAGGCAGATTGATTGCTTATTGATTTTTTTATACAATAACTTGTGCTCGACACTATGCGATACCACTTAGTCAATAGATAATTAATATAGTATCAAATTGAGGACATTACGCGTCTATTGGATAGATAAACATTATATACGTCATAAACGTATACAAATATTAACGAGCTTCATTAATTATTTTGATTAGGTACTTTCAAGGATGACCTAAATACCTTTTAGGCCTTGGATCAAGACTTAGGCACGTCTGCACTGCAAATTACTAAACAAAGTTAACGCTAAACGGATTTAAAACTTCGTTCTGTTTCTGTTAAGGCTTCCGCAGATAGGAGCGACTGCCTATCTGACCTCCAGAACCCAATTACTGGGTAATACGATACCCCTTGGTAAGACTGGTTGTCAGACTTTCGGGTTTCTGACGACTCGTAACGACTGTCAAAGATCCACGAATGACAGCCGGAACCAACGGCTTAACGTGCGTTCCGCGGCACGGAGGAGTCTCGGTATGTAATGATGGTCACCAATCCACGGATTAACCTCGGCAAGAGTAGCTCAACCTGACGGATCGACCATGATTAACGTTCAAAACGTATGGCAAATTAGATCGATAACCAGTTTTCGACTAAAATGAATTATAATTTTATTATTCATTATAGCGCGAATGTCAAGGCCATGTGTGGTGTGATTTTGTACCAGGACTAAATATTATGATTTGGTAATAAATTATCTTTTGTCACGTTACAAAAGATACGCGTGTTTTATAAGGTTTGCAAAGGATCTGAGTCGCACTTGTCCAATCCGACTATGTGTTGCCATTATTTTGAACATGGCAATATTACAGGGGACGACAAATACGACAATAAATGAAAACACTAGTGAGCAGATGTATTTTGAAACCATCAAATAAATCAATTGTCCATAGTTAAACGAAAAGGAACCAACCCACATTACATCTAATGGGGTTTGGATCTTTTTCGTTTAACTATGGATAATTAAATATAATATTTTTTCAAACAGTCTAAATCGGATGAACCGACTATGGGTTTTTGTTTAATCTGTTCTGTGGGTTTTCCAATCAGCCGACTACCTATTTAGATCATTATACAGGGTTAAATTAAATTAGCTAGCGAAACTCCACTACGTGATGAGTAGGTATAGATATTTAAACGTGATAAATATATAAAAAAACCGTCAAGAGCGAGTCGGACTCACGCACCGAGGGTTCCGTACCAACATATATTAAAAAAAAGTGTGCGATTTAGAGACGATCGTTTTATTTTTCTGTAATCTTTACGTAAACTTCTATCCCATAGAATAATTTCAGATTTTTCTCTATGCAAATTTCGGAGATAAGGAGGAAAGGTATTTTTTTTTACGTTTTTCATCAAAAGTCGAAAACTATGCAGCCTAAAAATAAAAGAAAACATGTTTGAGAATGTGCAAACAGCGCTTTTCATATGATACTCCACAAGCCCTAGTTGCCCCACTTCGAATTTTTAAGCCCCCTTTCAGTCCCTGTTGCAATGAAAAAATATCTGTATTTTTATTTCTTTCTTATTTGCAAAATAGTTGGACAAACGTCATCGTAAAACTATTCCAAAATTCAAGTTGATAGCGTTAGTAGTTCTAGAGATATCTAGCTGTGACAGACAGATAGACAGACTGAGTCGCACCATAAGGGTTCCTTTTTACCATTTTGATACGGAAGCCTAAAAAGAAATTAATTTGATGAAGTTTTTTTTTGGGGTCATCAACCGCCGTCACTTAAAATATCAGTTTAAAAATCAGTTTGTTTTTCGTGTAGACTTCACAGACGTATCGATATCTCAAAACGATAAAACAGATTTATCAGTTCTAGATACAAGCAGCCAGTTTTTTTGGGGCAGCCAGCAATGATATTATAAGTAAAAAGACGTAGATAGGTTATACACGCTCCGCAAGTGGTACGTCAAAATGTGGCTAATTAGCCACATTTTCATCGTCTTCTCTCTTTTTCGCTCCCGATAATTACGATATGCCGTCCTACTTCCACGCATCATCTAATAGTTCGACGTTGTGCCGTTTTTGAACATCGAATGTTGGGTAGGTAACGTATCTACGTCTTTTTACTTATAATATCATTGGCAGCCAGCCCCAAAAAAACTGGCTGCTTGTAAAAAAAAACATCAAACTATGTAATTCTAAGACTATTATCCTAGGCTAGATTTGCATTTAATTTATAGACCGCAATTTCATATATCAAACGGTATTATATCCATCAGAAAATTGCAGCTACCACGATGCATTAAATTACTTGGAAAGTCAGCAATTTGTAAAGATAAATCTACACGAGGGAAAACGTGGGATTAAACGACTTACAGCGAGCGGTTTCTAATTCACTCACTACTTAGTATACTTATTATTTTAGTATGTATAGTCGCCGCAAGATAAGAAAAAAATAAAAGTCGTTGACCCGACTTGTACCAAAAAGTCCCGAAACTTATTTGTTAGAGATCGCTCGTCATAAAAAAAACTGTCGCTAAGACTGCTTCAAGGACGCCCCTTACCACGATACGTTTGTTTTGATAGTGTTAGCGACACTGCCTTTGCTATCTTTTCGTATCGTTTTGAAATATTGGAATACATCGGTAGACGGATGTTAATGACTTTTATTTTTTTTTTATCTGGCGGAGACTATAGTAAAAACCCCTTGTTTTGAAGCTATTTCGAGAATATCGTGGGAGTAACAGATTTTAATAAATTCAAACGAATCATCATTATCATTCTTCTGCCCTTGTCCCAATTTATTTTGGATTGCCGCAATAAATTCAAACTGCCACTACAAATATAAATGCCAAATTCCGTTTGCCAAAATCAATTCATTGTTAACTCTATTCGTATTTGAAGACCTATCCACTAAATAAGTCATTTACCAAAATAGTGCGATCAAGGTATTTTCAACAAATACGTGTTCGTCAAAAGGAACAAGACTTCGCGCAAAAGTATAACGAAAACTGTTGGCAAAATTTTCGTTCTGATAGTTTCACTTCGGATCTCAACCCTCCAAGAAACTCCGGACTTATTTTTGCTTACTTCTGTTTGTATCCAGTGAATCTACATTTCTCATCATCATTTATCTGAATACATTTTTGTTTCCTGGTCATCTTATTAGTACATTGCTAAAATTATTCACCAAATCATTAAATTCAAATAAGGTTGTTACAAAAACCTTGCCCGCGCTCTAGCAAATGAAAATAAGTCGGAAACATATTCTAAGCTTTGCGTATTTTATATCAAAGGTTATTCGTTAAGTTTTTAATACAGTTTTGTTTCCTGATCACCTTATTAGTAAATTGCTATTAATTACTATTTGCCAAATCGTTAAGTGCAAATCTCAGACCAAATAAAAAACCAAGACATAGCGCTGTCAAAAGTGACGTGAGGCTAGTTTCATCAGTAAACATGTGTGCATTTAGTGAGGTGTTGTTTAGTTGTAGTTTGGTGTAAATGTGTGCGTGTGACCGTGTATGCACTGACTGAGGTGTAGTTTTGCGCATTCTTCACTGTATTGTTTGCAGCTATGGCATATATATCTTGGCTTTTTATTAGGTCTAAGGTTCAAATAAGGTTGTTACGAAAACCTTGGGGTTAGCCCGCGCCCTCACAATTGATAATAAGTCGGATGTCTATTCTAGTATTTGTGAATTTTACATCAAAGTACAAGCAGGCGCGACACGCGACACGAATCGCACGCGACACAAAAGCAGGGAGCGTTTGTGTCGCGTGCGATTGGTGTCCTTCTTCTCTCCTATTGGCATGAAATGTCTATGAATAGAACCGTGGTAAAAATATTAGCTAGTTAGCAAGGTTATAGCAGGACTGACGTTCTAAATTCCAGGGTTTGCCGGACTTATCTGTATTAAGTAAAGCCATTCATGCATGGAAGCTATCTAGCTATTTCAAGGTACCTCATCTTCTTTGGCCACGCCTTTCCCGTTACGCGAGGTCGGCTTTCCGGAGTATTCCCGTTTGAGCACCTATATTTAGAGCACCTATGCATTTTGCACCAAAGGTATTCCCTTTGATGCAAAATGCATAGATGCTCAAACGAAAAAGCTTTCCCAATCATGCAACGCCATTTATTTCGGTCTTGTGCGTCAATTTCCGTATTCCATCTCCCTCATGTCCTTTTGGACCTTTATCATCCATGTACCTCTTTCCCTCTTCTTTTTAGCCCTGGAAAGGCGCTTATATCGACCTCTACAGGGTCAAATTGAATTAACTAGTAAAACTCCGCAGACGTGACGGATATCTAAACACGTTATAACAAAAAATTTATTAATTTGATGAATTTTTTTTGGGGTCACCGACCGCAGGTAGTATGGGGTCACTTGAAATATCAGTTTAGAAAATCAGTTTTTTTTTTGTCTAAACTTCATAAACTCATCAATTAGTCGTCTGGGACGGTAACCCCTAATACCTATAATCATGGACAATGCTCGTGTCGAGTTAGTTTTTTTTTTTTTTGCATAATTCGGTCCGTCTAGAGTTTGACCCGGATGTTAAAATTTCGTTAATGAAATCACACTGGTTTATACAGGGTCAAACTACGTATATTAATTAAAAAGATGATATATTATTAAAGAGGCGGTCCTCAAATCAATACAAACAATCAATCTGCCTAGCCTTTGCCCAACTAGGTTGGAGTCGGCTTCCAGTCTAACCGGATGCAGCTGAGTACCAGTATTTTACATGAAGCGACTGCCTATCTGACCTCTACAACCCAGATACTGGGTAATACGGCATACCTTGGTTAGACTGGTTGTCAGACTTTCGGGCTTCTGACGACCCGTAACGACTGTCAAAGATCCACGAATGACAGCCAGGACCAACAGCTTAAACGTGCTTTGAGGAGTCTCGGTATCAAAAGATGATCACCCATCCAAAGACCAACCGGCAAGCGTAGTTTAACCTGATGGATCGACCCGTGCGGCTGTTATTACTTAGTCACAAGGTCCTTAAATCAGTTAATGACTGTAAATCAAATTCTATCAAAATATCCTGTATTATATAACAGCCACCTCCGTGTTATTCTATAATGTTCACTTGGAAGCTCACTCAAGTGAGCGTACACAATTCGAAAGCGAACTCATTTGTTTTTAAATACATCATCGCGAATTCACAACGAGACACCGTTCGAATTTCGAAGTGGTGTTTAAATTTAACTCTATGAACTAGGAAGCCTCTTTAATTACTTTCAAACCATAGACACTACCCACCTTTAGAATTACTAAAGACCTAACTTGAAATTTGAATACGAGGGAGAGGTCGGAGTGAAAGGGACCGAAGTATATGTTTGTCCCTTTCTACGCCACAATAGACTTCTGTTTTAATAAGACTCGATGAAGATGGTCATACAAGTTCATTAAAATTATATCCCTTTGATTCTAAAGGTGCGACTTAAACAACTAATATTTTTATTAGTTTTCATAATGTCAATGTCAGTGTCAAATACATAAATGAGTAATGACAGGAAAGAATCTATAGGCATTTAAATTCAATTTATTTTTGCTCTTGTCGATATGTCAACCAATTGTCAAAATTATTCGTTACCTGTATAGAGAATCTGGCAACTAAGTTTTTGGTATTTTTCGGAAAAAAATTCAACTGTTGACGCATAAAAGTCATCAAGGTGTCAATATTATTGAATGTTATGTTTTTTGCAAGCTTTTGATTATGGAAATTCTCCCTTAGTCTGTTAGAAGGCCCTGATGTCAATGACTTGCAATTGTACATATCTACCCGGAAACTGTCTACATGTTAATGAAACAAACTACTCATATTTTTATCTTCCTCGCTATTTAAATTATTTCCTATGTATTTAAAACTAGGCCGGTTTACCCTGAACTTGAAAATGACGCTGTATTGAAATATACACTGTAACTATTACTGAGTATGATACAATTTTCGTTGCAAGATTTACCGTTTAAACGATTAGAGACAATCTTCTATGGAAAATGAACTTTAAACTTTTGCTGTTAAGATAGCTTTTGACAAATTTGTTTATTGTTGACAAAGGTTGTTTTGAGATTATAATAATAATAAGTACCTAATAGTTATTTATGCAACTGTTGTATAATAAGAGGTATTAAAACACGAGTGTGGAGTGTTTTAATACCTAATTATGTACTGTTGCATATAAAACTTTATCTATATGAATCCTTTATATAAGTTTTTGAAACCATAGTTGTACAGTGTTGTAAGAACTCTATGTAAATTCATGGAAAGTTTAATTGATGAGTATCTAATACAAACAAACTATGTATCATATATACTTTTCTGGTAATAATTGGTTAGAAATGTCCTATGCTGCATTAGAAATATCTGGTGGCGTGTTATCAAAGCTCGTATCACTTATTTTTGTAAACAACGATGTAATAAATTTTTGCAATACTAATATCGAACAAAAATGGCGGGATAATTCATTAAGATACCACGAATTGAGTAGTGAGAATGTGGCTGTTTGATGAGTAAGGAAGGGATGGAAAAGCAAAGGAGTTGCATAATGAAATTTAGTACAACATTATAACACTCGTTTGGATGATATTATGGTTACTATGACACTGGTTGTTTTAATGTTGGCAATAAGCTAACTGTTTCAGAAACTTTTATAGAGAATTCATAGCATGGGTGTAGACAGTGGCGTGCACAGAGTTTTTAGACAGGGTAGACAGAAAATTTTAAAAGCCAAAATACTTACTGCATGTTGGTTTTGGTTCGTCGTCTTGTCGATTAAATAATGACGTAGGTAATAGCCACCTCAAATCACGGATTTACGGATTTACGGATATTCAAAGTGGCCTTTCGGCGCGTTTGTTTGATGTTCAGTATTTGTAAAATTATGTAATAGCAGTGAAACGATGGTGGTGTGAGTATAGGTACGGACGAATCTATAAAGGCACCTTCAAACAGGAGCGACTTGCATCGCGTGTCACGTCTGTTTGCAAGAGCTTTAAAGTTATTTTAAGATTTTTTTATTTGTAAATTAAATCTACACGTCTATCTTTCTGTAAGAATATCTGCAATATGGAATCATAAAAGTTGGGAAGGCGTTTCATTTCCGTAAGAAGTTTTTTTTCTATTGAAACCATGGAAAGATCTGTAAGACGTTTCTGGCCTTGTGTATTTCTTAAGTAGGTGTGTATACGTTTTAGTGACGAGAATGACCTTTCAGTAGAAGCACTGCTCGCCGGAACTGTAACAATTAATTTTGCCAACCGCAGTACTTCGGGGAAAACTGTATTTATGTTATTTTCGTAAAAATGTTCTATGATTTTGTAAATACTAAGGTTTTTGAATTCCGCAGATTTATAAACACATTTGAGCTCATTGATTAGGCGGTCTAAGTTAAAGTTGTGTGATTTATAAACATTTACGAATTGCGTTACTAATTCAACCGGAAAATTGTCATTATAATTATTGAAATTTTCGCATGATAGTAGTCCAAAAAATTTTAACTCTTTCAGATTTTTATAACGGTCGCGACATTCGTTCGATATATTGTCTATAATTTCAATAAAAATCCGCTTATAATTTATTTTGGCGTCCACAACATTACGTTTCCGTTTTGGCGGTCCGGTTATTTTTTTTACGCTTTCAAAAATGAATTCAAACCTAGATCTAAATGATTCTAAAAAAGATTCAAACTCATAAATTTTTTTGACGCAATAAATCACATCCGACGTCTTTTTTTGCATAATTTCGTAAAGCACATCAGTTTCTGCGAATATTTCGTTAAATACATGGAGTAAAAACTGGAATTCAAAGTCTTTTAAATTGTATAATAAAGAGGAAACTTGATCTAACGTCTCGCCATCCCAGGACTCTATGTGTTCAGCCATATCCTCAAATAAATCAATTAAATGTGAAGAAGAATTGAAAATGACATTTACAGTACGCGAATTGTAAGTCCATCGAGTGTCAGCAACGCGAGGCAATTTTTTCATATCAGCCATTTTATTGTAGTGGTTTTGCCTTTTGGTACTATTATTAAAGAAATTGGCTAATGTTTTTATGCGACTGAAAAAACTTTTAGTTTCATGAATACGTTCGCACGACTTGGAAAGTATCAAATTAAGGACATGGGCGGAACACCAAACGTACTCAGCAAGAGGACACTGCTGGCGAATCATCGTCTGAACGCCGTTCCGTTCAGATGATAACACAGCAGCACCATCGTATGTCTGAGCTATTAATTTCGCCAAACAGTTAAATTCTGATAAAATCTGCAGTATGATGGCACTTAAAGTTTTCGCGGTACGGTCGGAACTTACGTCAATATATTTTATAAATCGATCAAACACTTCTGACTCACGAAAATACCTTAAAACCAGTACTAGTTGCTCTTTTCCACTTACGTCTGGTGTTTCATCGACCATCACAGCAACAAAATCAGTGGAAGCAATTTCTTGTTTTATTGTTTGAATCATTACAGACGCTACACTGGAGATTAGGTCATTTTGAATTCGATTTGATAAACCCGTAAATGAGCTAGTGCAATTTTGCAAATGGTTTTCCAAAACTCCGTCGTATTTCGCGAGCACGTCGACCAGCTCTAAATAATGTCCCCTATTCTCTGACGAAGCAGATTCGTCATGTCCACGAAAAGCGAGCTCTTGTTTCCCCAAATAGCAAACAATGTCAATAAGTCGCTGAAAAATATTTCGGTTCCGATCGACTTTCGCGTTATGTCTATCAATGTCGATTTGTATCTGTGAATTTAAACGCGTCTCAATACGATTTTTTCCAAAGGTGTGATATTTAAGGGAAGCTTCTAGGTGTTTCTCAGATTGGTCATGTTTTTTAGCTGCAGTAGGAAAGTTATGAATATCGATGTAACCGGTATCGTTCCAGACCGCTTTATTGTTTGAAAATAGTAGACAAGGGAAGCAGAACAACCTATTGCTATGTATGCAACCTGTGAGCCAATAATATGAATCATATTGTTTTGTATTGAATTTACGATTGACTTTACCTTTAGTTTGTACTAATTGCAAATCCGGTGTACAACGACCTTTTACAATCACTTGTTTTTTATCACCGAATGATAGTTTTGAAAACGCATCATTTTTTATTTTCTCTATACACACACCACCTGGACAACTTTCACAGTGAATATTATCCATTTTTCACACTATTATCGACGTTAAACTCTTTAAATACCAATTATTATGGCTCACATCACAAACCAAAACGAATCAAACAAACAATGGCCACGAAACTAGTCACAAACTCGGAGCTAGTGCAAAAAATAATACGACAAAAGGAAATAGTGTAAGCTAGGGTGCAATATAAATGAAACAATGCAACTTTTTAAAATAGTTGTATAGCTAATTTCGGTTCGGAAAACATCGGACAATTTCGTAATTTGTCGTGTTCTGAAAAAGACACTGCCTATTCTGTACGGTTGTGTGCGTTATTGTGACATTGTGTGCTACGTATTTATAGGAACGCACACCCATTCAATTCGCATGGCCACGAGAGCACACATATAAACATTTAGACTCGAATAGTTTGTGTCTTTTCCGAGGCACTTCTGGTACTCAGGTCGTCGCGGCGCTAGTGCCGCGCAATACAATACTGAACGAGCTTGCTTGGAGCGACTGTTTGTTGATTTTTTTTTGTTTATTGTTAGTAAGTAGGTACTCGTCGGACTCGTAGATAAAATAATAATAGATATCAGAACAAGATTATACTGAATTAGGTAGGGTAGGCACTGTCTTTCTGTCTTTATGAAACGCACGCCACTGGGTGTAGATAAACATCACTTCGAAATTCGAACGGTATCTCGTTGTGAATCCGCGATGATTTATGATTTCCCTTTCGAATTATGTGCGCTCACTTGAGGGAGGTTACAAGTGAACTTTACAGAACAGCAATATTGTCAACTGATTACATAAAAATATCTTTACATCATATTTCTTCGGAAGGCCAGAAGTTAATTCTAATTGACCAAGAACTTGTGAGCAAGGTCTTACCTTCACGCTACAGTTATGAAGGAACTGACAGAGACGATCATTGTCATTATAACCAGTTACATAAAACAGTTTCGTGATTAACGGACAGATAACGCACAGTCTTACTAAATGGCTGAATACAAACATGAAATTCGGAGTATTCGGAAGAAACTAATTGAGAGCGATTTTTAAGGTCGAGTCGATTTCTGTGTACACATATATATATTTTTTTTTTTTGGGAAATCTTTGAATTGTTTCTATTTTGCTCTAAGACGTGTTTTTTAAAACTTTCTCTAATTAAGTTTTGAACTTTTCGATATTGACCCAGATGTCGCAAATACCTCAATAAATAAATACTCACATAAAGTGTACGGTTTGATTTTGTTTTTTTTTTTGTTTGTTATGAATAGATTTGGATGAAATTTGGCACATAAACATTTATTATAATTTTTATCCCGATATTCCCACGGGATCGAGACTTATGTGGGTGAAACGGTGGGGTGCAGCTAGTAGGACATATTTTTCACATGCACAAAGTCACGGGCAGAAGCTATATAGTCTCAACTAAAATGGTGCAATAATTATATTGCGTTCTTGTATCAATAAATGAGGTTAATGTATATACCTATAAAGGAAACATACATAACACAGATTGATACATAATAATATAAAATAATAATACGGCATAAGAATCAATTTCAGAGTAATTATTGGAAATATAACTTATTATTGAATGTAATCACAATTTGTGGGAATTGTACAGAAATCGCTGGTGCGTAGTCGATTTTGTAATTAAGTCTAGGTTGGTTATTAATTTAAATTGAGAAACTATGCACATAGAGTAACTCTACATACTGTAAGTTCTAGATAATATACACGGTGACTTTGAAAACATGCGACAACATTTATGGAGGTGTTTTACCCATCAATATCAATAATTTTTACTATGGGACCAACTAAGAATTCGCAAAAAAAAAAATCGAACCTTCCCATGTAAAAGTACATACCCAATTAGACCATTTTGTAAAAGTAGGTCGAATTTTTTGCGAATTCCAAGTTGGTCCCATAGTAAAATTTATTCATATTGATGGGTAGAACACCCTCTTAAATTTTGTCGTATGTTTTCAAAGTCACCCAGTATCTGTCCAACGATTGGTTGACTCGTCACGTGATGAGAGGTCTAGGTTTGTCTAGTCGTCGCAAGCGCTACTACTGACCATGAAGTTCTGAGTTCAACTCTAATCTGATCCAGCCTGTCCCATCTTGCTGTCCTCCCCCCAGCGACGCCCTAAGCCGAGGCCCGTTCCCCACAGGGGGAGCCCTTAGCGTGTAGTCGCTTAGTCTGTAAGTTTTATGCCCCTGGCTGGAGGCTTTGAGTCATCTTGAGGCAGCCACAGGATAGTCCGGTTAAGTAGTCACGGCCTCTCTAGGTCAACTACGAAATGCCATAAAAAAAAAAAAAAATCTGAGTTCAATTCCCGGGTCGGGAAAAGACGTAAGTAATTGGGGTTTTCCATCTGGAATTTCTCAGCAGCAGTCTGGAGTCTAGATTTATGCCTGGTTGATGGCAATAGGCTCGCTCCCTATTACATGGGACTTAAAACATAACTGGTGAAATGTGGGTGTATACTTTAAGAGGATTGTGAAGTGCCGATACGCGGCGCGAGTCTTGGAGGCAATTACCTACATTTCATACCATTATTTACATAAATATTGTTTTGGGCGATAACGTGTTCACCCCCCTAAACCTTTACAAAATGAGACAATTTTGGTCTCATTACATTCAGTAGACCTTAATCTACTATTGTACGTTTTTCTTTTTTAGTTATTCTATTTAATTTAATTAAAAAAAAAAAAAAAAGGCTCTAGGAAGTTTTTATGTCAAAAATATAGAGATTTAGATGCCAATAACTTATATCGTATGCAATATTTCTTTATAATAAAAGCGTATGGACCTATTTTTTCATTATACCTACAACATTTCTAAAAATTATGAAAATTTGTCTATGTTTACGGGTAGAAAAACGTTATCGCTTTGTGTATGAAAATTTACAGCTTCACAATCCTCTTAAGTGCAAAGTGTCTTACCCTTCGGGGACAAAAGCCGTGATATTATGTTAATGTTTATCGCAGATTTAGAAGTGACCTCAGCTATTTTACGCATAACCTTAATGAATTCGCATACGAATTTTTTTTTGTATCGATTCAATGGAAGTTTTTATAATCAATATTATAAGTATATAGCGAAGGTCATTGACTCTGAGCGGCTTATGTTACTTGTAGGAGTAGATATATTTAATCATTAAGACGAACACATAAATAAAGATGTATAATTATGGCCCTCAGTTTTCAAAAGCCAATTCAATTTTAATCTTTTGTCTATAATATAGAACATGCTGGTATAACGGGTGTCTTTTTAGGGTTCCGTAGTTCTGACAAGGAACCCTTATAGTGTGTCTGTCTGTCCGAGGTTTTGCTAAGAGACTGTTTGTACTAGATAGCTGTAATTTTGTAGGAGTGTGTATATCAATTACGCCGACAAAGTGGTAAAATAACGTTTTTGAAAATATATTTTTTTAGGGTAACTCCCCTACATGTGAAGTGGGGATGAATACTTTTTTCGTCGTGTACCCCATTGTGTGGGGTATCGTTGAATAGGTCTTCTAAAATAACTTGGGGGTTGCTAAATTTATTTTTCGATTTAATGCTCCATTTACAAAATATTAAACTTTAAAGTGTACATTTTTGTTCCAGTAGGGCGTCTCCCCGCCTCTAAAAGCTAAACTGCGGGCTTGAAAAATCTGGGAAAATTCACGATGATAGTGCATTTCATGAAATTTAAAGGAAAATTATAGCAGTTAAGATAACTTTATTAGTTTAGCAGTAATAGTCGTTGAACTTGGGTGTTGGATAATTTGTACCAAATACAAAATCCTTAGCATTAATCCTTTAAAGTGACTAAGATGAAGTAGTTGCTTGTCTATAACTTGTAAAGACTTGCATTGAAAAACAAAATATGAAATAAAAAAAACACAATAAATTATTATAAGTTTTACAATACTGCCGCTAGGTGGCGCTGTACCAACGAGTTACGTTTTCATTCGAGTACTTGTAGAAGTCACAAACGAACTTTTTTTAATTTTCGAATTACAATTTTGTGAAATGAAATAATAACATCAGCAATCATATCTTATTTTTTAGCTTTAGCAGGAAGAAAGTGGTTATTATTAGTTAATGTCTAATCTGTTTAAATAATTATCTTCGAAAATCAAAATTTTGTCATTAGATAACAGATGGCGCTGTGCCGCGACTCCACTTTTGTAGATCACGGTGTTAAGATTTTCTCGCAAGGTATGACCTCCGTGGTTACGTTATGTGGTAAAGTTTTGTTTTACTCATTAACTCCTAATATCTTTACCATTACTTATATTCAGAATATAGAACAACAGAATCGTACTATATTGTGATAACGGGCTACTACGGAACCCTACACTGTGCGTGGCCCCACACGCACTTCGCCGGTTTTTGCGTTAAGTTACTCTCAAAGGTTGCCAATTTATTTCATTTTGCCTTTTATTAAAATACAAAAAAAAAAAACGGAACTTCTTTCTAGCGGGGTATCTCACGACACCTCTTGGCTTTTCTGTAAAAGAGTGTACAGACGCCAGCACATCAAGCTACTACAATCTGTCAGATTTCTTTAATAGATTTTCGACTTTATTGCTAAGGCATTAGGTTCAAAGTTGATTGGGAAAATCTGACAGTTTCGGGTAGGTTGACCTGCTGGCGTCTGTACATGGAGTTTCTTGCGTTTGAACTTGAACTTGAATGAATTAGTTTCACTAAATTATTCAAGTTCAAAAGTATTAACTACATACCATTTACAGTGAGAGGTGAAGAGATCACAATTATAGGTGTTACCTATACTTAAAATAATGAGCTTTTAACTGTGCCAGTGCATGGCAAAGGCCTCTTCTTATACTGAATTAGATTATGCCCGCGACTTCATCCGCCTGAATTAGATTATGCCCGCGACTTCATCCGTCTGAATTAGATTATGCCCGCGACTTCATCCGCCTGAATTAGATTATGCCCGCGACTTCATCCGCCTGAATTAGATTATGCCCGCGACTTCATCCGCCTGAATTAGATTATGCCGGCGACTTCATCCGCCTGAATTAGATTATGCCCGCGACTTCATTCGCCTGAAATTTCTTGTTCCCCTGACTCACCCCGTCGCATTGCATCGCCTGCCCCCGCTTTTACTTCGTTTTCGCTTCGCGTTCTTTCTGACTTTTTTTTATTCATCTAGCGTGATTTTAAGTAGCCTATAGCCTTCCTCAAGAAATGGGCTATCAAATGCAAAAAATATTTTTTCAAATCTAACTGGCAGTTCCAGAGATTAGCGCGTTCAAACAAAGAAACAAATTTTTCAGCAGTAGAGCTCTTCGTGAAGTCTTCTAATTCAGCTGCCAAGCATGAATATAAAATATAGGATGATGGCGTCCATCATTCGTTTCATTCATTCAGTCACGGCTAAAGAAAAAATAGGCGCTTTGACACTGTTGACAGGTGCCCGGGCCTGACGTCTCAGTGCTGCCACGTAGTAAGCGTCATTTCAGAAAACCCTCATTTACAGACCGTTCACTATAACTTATCCCTCGCCATTATGTTGGCACCATTGCTTAATCTGACAACAACAGCTTGACAAGCAATGGTGCCAACTTGACGGCAAGAGACAAGTTATAGTGAATCTGTAGGCACAAGACGAATGACAAATGACAATCATCCTCTCCATTGAATGAAAGAGAATATTATGATAATCAGCCATCTTCACCAGTTTTGAAAGATGAATTGTTAGTAGCAGTTTGTTTGTTACTGGTGCCGATTCTCATGTTCAATAACTAAACTAAAATTTGAGAATCGCTATCTTTTACTAACATGCAGCGCGAGAAAAGGACGGCTATAGCTATGAACTAAGTTAGAGATGTCAAACTAGTTTACGCCTTGCGCTTCACCATGTTTTTAGTCGACATGTTTTTACATGTCGTCTGAATTTGTATGGAAATATTATATCCAACTAAATTTGACAGCTCTAATTTACGTCAGTCTCTTTCTCGTGTTATTAGAGAGAAAAAGTTAGCAATAGCCTAAATTAAGTTTAGTTTGTGTACAACAGAATCGGCACCATTAGCAGACGGGATGACGCAGAATAACAAATTGAAACCTAATCTAATCGGTTCGCTGGCCCTTGGCGTCTGTGTATAGACGTCATAACAATAAAACTACCATTAAATCATCTCTAGTTTACCGTCGAACCGATTATATAATCATTAAAACCGTATTAGGTAGTTTTAAAACTATTTTAAGAAGACGCTTGGATGGGGAAACTCTAGGTAGCCCACGAATTTTTTTTTTTTTTTACAATATTTGAGATGTGTTTGCTCTTGACTCTAGTCTAGGTCAGAGGTGAGTCGACGATGGAGTGAGCTTACCCAGAAGAAGCCTGTTCACTCTCACTTTGAAGAGATTAGAGTTCTAAGCGTTCGGAAACACAGACGCAGGGAATTGAGCCAATTACATAATAGCAAAAAAGACAATAGTAGTGAATGATCTTGAACTAGATGACTTTTAATAATTGTTGGATAATAGAAGCTAACGTAAAAATAATAACTGACGCGCAAAGGTGACTTGTAAAAAGGTGACTTATATCCTTAACTAATTATATTTAATTTTAAAGTAGTTTTTTTTAATTTATAATTTTATGGCTGAATAAAGTAAGCAAAATATGTGCTAACTAATTCTATTTAAGACCTTTTATATACCATATTAACTGATAACTAAGTAATAACAGCAACAGCTGCACGGGGCGATCCATCAGGTTAAGCTACGCTTGCCGGGGTTGGTCAGTGGATGGGTGACCATATTTACATAATAAGACTCGAAAAGCACGCTAAGCCTGTCATGCATGGATCTTTGACAGACGTTACGGGTAGTCAGAAGCCCGAAAGTGTGACAACCAGTTTTAGGGGTATCGTAACTGGGTTACGATACCCCTTATTAATATAACCTGGGGAAGGGCGGAGCATCCTAACCAAGCAAACTTTTTGCTTAAAAGGATTCTCCCCATTGTAACTATAATAAGTTATTTAAGTCGATGCAATAAACATTTTTTTTTTAATTATTATTAAAATATAGATAAAGAGAACTTTTTTTTATAGCTTCGCTTTCGAAGTAATGTCACCTTAACCTTCAAATTGCTGACTTCACATAATTTGCAATAGAAACATTATAACAACGTGACATAATGACATAACATATAATTATGTGATAGTGCCTTGTAATAATTGTATTATATGTAATTTCTGTATAGTGTACGTGTAATATTAGTATCTTACACGTACTAGGAACGTGTCTTTGAGATAATTTAGTATCACGCCCTTATTTTCAAAGGGGTAGGTTGAAATGGTATTGGAATAATAATTATATTAAATATCCTCAGGGTATAGAGGAGCTCGTGGCTAAGTAATTACAGCCGCACGGGTCGATCTATCAGGTTAAGCTACGCTTGCCGGAGTTGGTCCGTAGATGAGTGATCATCTTTACATACCGAGACGCCTCCGTCTATCAGAAAACGTGTCATTCGGAAAGTCTGACAACCAGTTTTACCAAAGGGTATCGCATTACCCAGTGACTGGGTTGTGGAGGTCAGATAGGCAGTCGCTCCATGTAAAATACTGGTATTCAGCTGCTTCCGGTTAGACGAAGCCGACTGCAACATAGTTGGGAAAAGGCTAGGCAGATTGATTTTACCTGAGGATATGTTGCCTGCTTGTCACTACGTCACTAAAAGCGGAGTTTGCGAAGTGCTAGCGACAGTTTCCGGGGCCCATTATTGAGTGTGCAAGGCACCTGCTGCCATTTTATACATGAATTGTATACAGAATGCTCGGAAATTCGACCATTCGAGGTCATTTCCAACAAATTAGTCGATTTTATTGTATTTTATACGAGCAGAAGGGATTCTGAAAGGCATGTCCGTATTATTCTTTCATGGGAATAAAAGTTTAGATATATTAGCGCCCGATTATCCGATCACTGCTAACTATCTACCTAACTTATTTGATGTTAAATTTAATTTTGCGCCTTATTATGGTTTTGTTAAATAGTTTATAAAATAACCCAAGACAAAAATACAAGTTTTGTAGAACTTGAATAAAAAAATAACGAGAAACAAAATGTTATTCTTAAACTTGACCTTTAAAAATTTAAAAACAATATTTAGTCATTGTTATACTAAAACTAGCTTTTGCCCGTGGCTTCGCCCGTGTGGTGGTCGGAAATTATCCCACGGGAACGCACTATCGGGATAAAAGTATGCTACGTCCTAATCCAGGTCTACCCATGTGCCAAATTTCATCCCAATTCGTTCAGCGGTTTCAGCGTGAAAGCGTAACAAACAAACAAACTCACTTTTGCATTTATAGTATTATGAAAAACTGGTGGTACTTAAATTTAAAAAAAAAAAGAACTCTTAACACACTATTAAAGCTTCTACAATAATATCATTCAATCATAATACGAAAAACACGTAGCGCCATCTATAATATTATCATAAGAACAGTACTCTTTTTCGGGATGTTAAGGTACCCTATGTCCGTTTCCGTACACGTGACAACGTATATGCAAAATTTCAGGATGATCGGTTCAGTAGTTTAGACGTGAAAGGTAACAAACAAACAAACAAACTTATTTTTGCATTTATAACATTAGTTAGGATGTTAAAACATGAGTTGATATTAATAATAAACAGGTAGATATTCAATTTTTTTTTTATATTTAGACCGGCCACATACAGTCGGAATTCCATTTCGAAATCAGCAAATCCATACGAAATCACGCACAGACTATCATGAGGAATTTCGAATCGGAGAACATTTCGAACGGAGAACTATAATTTTAATGGATTGACTGCTTTTGAAATGGAATTCCGAAAAGGAATTCCAATTGTACCTATATGGCCGGCCTTAACGTACTTTCTCGATTATTGTTTTTGTGGAAGCGTCCTCAAGTTTTACCTACGGCACTGATTAATACAGATGGGACACTCCGCAGTTCAGGTATGAAGCTACAAGTACGCGGTAGGCCCTTATCGCCGGGCCAATTGCGTGCGGGCTGCCGCGCACCGGCCGGCTGGCAGGGTCTGTTCGATACTCACTCACACGCCGCGTCGTAAAAGAAGACTACCCTAACGAGTCAAAAGCTATAAGAGTTACGCGATAGAAAGAGAGGCAACTTGTAGCTGAATATAACTGTAGTGTGTGACTTGAATTGCACTTTATTGTGTCGTAGCAAGTCGCTTTTTATTTAAATGATTTTGCAGAGTGTCCGATCTGTATTAATCTGTGCCTACGGGTAGTCAGCACCGTGAAAAACTGACAACCAGTCTTAGCAAGGTTTTGCTATCCGGTAACGATAGGTTGTCCTTCCATGTAAAATACTGGTATTCAGCTGCATCCAGTTATACTTTAAGCTCACTCCAACATAGTTGGGAAAAGGCTATACGTGTATGGGAAATGATGGCTGATAAGTATTCTAACAATATCTTTCTTTGTTTCAGGTCTTTTCATTCTCTTGATGCTGGGATTCTTCGCACTTTCAGCTGGGTGTTTTATACTATTCATGAAGCCATACGACTTCTTTTTCAAGCAGGTTTGTTTTATTTGCATCTTCTTTTTCACTAAGTTTGTCAAATCCACCAAGCTTTCAAACTGGCTGATTTTAAACACATACAGGATTATTGGTAAAACACCAACAACCTCATAAGGGGTCATTGTACTCATCATTATGAACAACTTTTACTATGGGACCAAACCTGAAATCGCAAAAAAAAATCAGCTGTTCAGTACATTTTGACGAATAATGCTAACATAAATGTACTGAACAGCTGTTTTTTTTTTTTGCGATTTCAGGTTTGATCTCATAGTTGTTCAGACGCCAGCAGGTTAAGCTACCCGAAACTGTCAAATGTTCCAAATCAACCTTGACCCTAATGCTTTAGCGATAAAGTTGAAAATCTATTAAAGAAATTTGACAGATTGTAGTAGCTTGATGTGCTGGCGTCTGTACATACATACAAAAACTCACGCCTTCTTCCCAAGGGGATAGTTAGAAAATAGAGAACGTCATGCCGCCCTGCTGCTGCTGCTGCTATTTAAAGGTTCACACAGACAGGCGCTACTCGACTCTAGCGGAACAATTTCTATGAAAATCGTTCTAACAGTATCGGTAGCCTTAAAACCCACGACGTTTTAGGTCTTAGGCACTTGTCCCTCCTCCAACGATGAGCGAGATTTGAGTAGAGCTAGAAATTAGAAACGAGTTGGTAATAGCAACGAGCAGCGAGTGAACGACGGCGACAAGCGATAATTCGCTGGTATGCGTATGTACCGAGCGTGAGTCTCTCAGCGAGTGCTCTGCCCACCTAGTGAGCGTTGCTGAGCGAGTACTCTCTTTGATAGCTCTTGTCGCTGCGACAAACAAGTACTCGCGCATGGTGTGAACAGTCAGTGAATAAACATCTCTTTTGTTTACACGGAATGTATATCTATTGTACGTTTCTTGAGCGAGAAAATAGCCGATAGTTACTCGCTTCCTCGCTGGTGGTGGGGCAACTGCCCATGATACACTAGGTTTTTTAATATAATTATTAATTTTGACATCACTGTCATTAAGAGAGATTCACTGAGTGTTTAAAATTCACTAGGATAAAATTCCTAATATTCAATTTACAATTTCAGAAAGCGATATTATCAGATGGCGGGGAAATCTTCGAAATGTGGAGGAAACCAGAAGTGGAGCTATATACCAAAGTATTTCTATTCAACGTCACAAATGCTGAGGAGTACATGAATGGAATAGATGATAAAATCAAGGTCAAAGAGGTCGGACCATATGTTTACAGGTACGTCCTTAGAACATAACATCACGCCTGTAATCCCCGAAGGTTTAGACAGAGGAGTAACTATAGTACACCCACATTTCGCCTGTTATGTTTAAGTCCAGTGTAAAAGGGGGCGAGCCTATTGCTATCAACCGGGCACAAATCTAGACTGCAACTGCAACTGAAAAATTCCTGATGGAAGAACTCAATACTCGTACAACTTTACTCGACCTGGGAATCGAACCCTAGGGCTGCAATCTCGACCTAATTCGGTTGCATGACAAACACAAAATAATCACATATTTGTCATGCAATTATGACCGTCTGGCAGTAGGACTTTGCGACCGAATCCGGTCGTAAAGCGATCGCTATCTATGTCGAGACTGCAGACCCAGGACTTTATGTTTACCACTAGCAACGAGACAAAAAATCAAATAGTCTATGCCATTCAAGGAGGTCGGATCTGATTCTCTAAACAATACTTCGAAATTCGAACGGTGTGTCATTGTGAATCCACGATGATTTAATTTATAATAAAGACAAATGAGTTCGCTTTCGAATTGTATGCGCTCACTTGAGTGAGGTTCCAAGTGAACTTTACAGAATAGCAGGAGTGCTATTCTGTAAAAATCTCACCGTGAAAACTTACGTGAGGTGAGCGTGAAGTGGGCTGTCCATAGTGTCAATTCCCTAGCATCACGTGGAATGACAGCTTACTTAAGCTCACTTCACCTAAGTTTTCACCGTGATATTTTTACAGAATAGCACTGCAGTAATGATGCTTAGTCCACAAACGGTAGCATTTTGTCAATCTGTTCAGAGAGCGGATATTTACTACACCTACCTATTTTATTTTTCTTCTGAACTATCCTCAATAATTAAAAAAAAAATACAATTCTAGTACTTAGCAATTAAAAAGATGAACCTGTAATTACATAGATTCATCATAAAACCTTATTCTCATTCTTTTAATTATTTCCTATTCAGAGAACTAATTACGTTAGTACTAAATAAATACCTAATTAAATTAATTATTATCTTGCACTAATAAAGAAACCTTCACGAGTAGCGATACCAACTTTAATGAACGTCTGGCGCAACCAGCACAGTTATTTTACTTGTATCGTCAAAGTTTCTGGAATCTTCGAGAGCAATAATCGCATGCCATAAATCACGTTCAATTTTATTGCCATTCAAGAATCGCATACAAGTGTTTACATGCGTGTCATTTCCAAATGGCATACTATAATTGAATGCAAGTTTTGACATTCTATAAAATTGTATGGGACTTACATCAAGCCAATAAAATTGCTAGACGATAATCCCATGGAAGTATTGCCTCGGCTAAACACAGGTTGCACGTCCTTCTACAATATTGATCCAAAGTATTACCCATATTAGCGCTGCCAAATATTTCATTAAATTTTATTGAAAGTCTTGTTTCGTTCGCTCGTGTTTAAATGATATAAAATCTTAATGCCAGAATTGAAAGCGATTTTATTGTAAGTGCGTAACCTATACCAGTTTTGAACAGCAAATAACTTGCCCGTATCGTGCAACAATATTGTACGTGTTGTTTAGGCGGTGCCAGGTAATTGCCCTTCAATTTTATGGCAGTAAGCTTGTACCGTGTAAATGAAGCTTAAAGATCACTGTGATTTTGACAATGATGCATAATCAGAAGTCAAATAAGTAACTGTGAGTGGTCTGGCCCTCTGGACAGTCAGACCAGCTCCCACATTGCTGACTGACCTGGTAGCATGAATTCATGTATAGCTAATTCCTAGGATGACCTTGATAAAAAGTAGACCTTTTTCGCGTGTGGAGTCCAGGGTTCGATCTCCAGCTTGAATAGTTTTATTTGATTTTCCATTTAAATGTTAACCTAAGGTAGAAATAATAATTAATAGAGTTTATTGGGGTAATAGCGATAATGGGGTAATTCCAATTGATGATAATTGCTACTAAACGTAGCGGCATTTTATATAGCGACAGAGAAAGATGGCGGCCGATAAAATGGCGTCTAATAATTATGTTGCCAAGATATGTAAAATGCCGCTGCGTTTGGTAAAAATCATCAATTGGAATTACTCCATTATCGTAATTACCCCAATAAATCTTACCTAACACATACCATAGGAGATATGTATGGAGGTATAAGACTATGGAGTCTTGTAGCCCATAGGCTGGATTTGTGCCAGGCTGGCAATAGGCTCGCCCTTATTATATCTTTAGTGCGTATACCTATTATATCTATAGAAATACAAGACGTATAATTTTAAATATTATTTTTCTTTTACAGAGAATCTCTGGAACATAAAGTGTTGACATTCAATGACAATGCAACATTGTCTGCGATTCCTAAGCATCCTCTGTCCTGGGTTGAAGAGTTGTCTGAAGGAAACCAGGAGAATGATACTCTCTACCTACCACATATCGCTTTGCTGGTGAGTTCCTAAACTTTTTTTACCACTTTCAAAATTTAGCTGGTTCTGCTGGACCTCTGCAGCTACATTTCCTTCATTATTCTCCCAAAACTCGACAAAAAACGCGTTTTGGCACGCTAACGTAGACCCCCGTCGCGTCTCCCGTGGACCCCTGGGGGCCACCTGGACCACTTTGGGAACCAGTGCACTAGACCAACGAAGCAGTCTGTAGTATCGCAGTGTTATATTGAATCATTTTTTTTTTAACTGAACAGACAGCTGTGCTGCTGGGGAGTTTGTTGCGCCACTTCTTCTCCCCAGCTAAAGCACTAGGAAGTGGTGAAGGGCGGGCGTTTTGGGGGACTGTCTTATGTAATTTTGACATTCAAAAAGTGCTGATTCTCAGCCTAGTTTGAATAAATGACTTTTGATTTTGATTTTATCATATCTGCAAATTATTATCATTATTTCAAAGACATCCATAGCTAGACACAGGTCTCTCCCCCAAGCACCGCGGCTTCGACCGGTTCTGTGCTTCCCGCATGCAGCGGATTCCTGCGGCCTTCGGATATTCTGCGAATATTAATTCTCAATTAATTGCTGTAATGGAACTATTGCACCTTTAACCTCAGTTTAGTAATATCCTTTACAAAGTTAACTCGTAGTTATTTATACGAATTGGTCGTCAATGTTAACTCCTTCATAAACGACCTAGGTAACTTTTTGAATCCTACTATAATATTATAAATGTGTACGTCTGTATGTCTGGGTGTTTGTTACTCAATCACACGAACACGGTTGAACGGATTAGGATAGTTTATAACCTATAGATACACGCGGGCGAAGACGCAAGCAATAGGTAGTACAATACTAATTTTAAATGACTTCCTCGTTAGTCTAGTGGTCAGGGGTCTGATTCCCGGTGGCCACACTGCTTAGCGCTTGCGACCTCCGGGAATCGGACCCAGGGCCTCATGCTGAGCAGAGCATGAGGTCCTGGGTCCGATTCCCGGTGATATTGGGTTTTTCAATCTGGAAATTCCAGTAGCATCCCGGAATCTGAACTTATACTCGCCCCATGTTAAATCAAAACGGAAATGTGGGAGATATGCCTCTGATCAACACTGCAGAGAATCAATCAATCTGCCTATAGCCTTTTCCCAACTATGATGGGGTTGGCTTCCAGTCTAATCGGATGCATCTCAATACCTGTATTTTACATGGACTGGGTAATACGACAAGACTTGTTGTCAGACTTTCGGGCTTCTGACGACCCGTAACGACTGTCAAATATCCACGAATGACAGCCGGGACCAACGGCTTAACGTGCTTCTCGAGGCACGGAGGAGTCTCGGTATGTAAAGATGATCACCCATCCACGGACCCATCCCGGCAAGCGTAGCTTAACCTGATGGATCGACCAGTGCGGCTGTTATTACATAGCCACGAGCTCCTCACGACACTGCGGAGAATACTGGCATGATAGTTTTGTCCAGCCATTTAATTATATAATAAGGGTATAATTACCAATTAGTGTGTAAATACATAATTGAGACAATAGAGTTAGTGATAGCACTATTAAAGCCAATTAACTTCTGACATTGATGTAATAATATTGTACACATTACGGGTCTATTATAACCCAGTTTTATAAAGATGGACGACAGCATATTAAATGCTATCATCACTTTGGTATCATCAATCAATCTATTTTTAGAACACTCATATTGTCTTCAATGAAAATATGACTGTATATATATATTTAAAATAAGGATTATTATTGATTATTTATTGGAGGGGCTTGTGGCTAAGTAAACAACAACCAGTAACAGCTACACGAGTCGATAGCTGCGGTTGGTCCGTGGATGGGTGACCATCTTTACATACCAAGACCCCCTCCATCCTTCGGATAGCATGTTAAGCTGTTGGTCCCGGCTGTCACTAGTGAATCTTTGACAGTCGTTACGGGTCGTCAGAATGCCGAAAGTCTTACCAAGGGGTATCGTATTACCCAGTAACTGTGTTGTGGACATACTGGTATTCAGCTGCATCCGCTTAGACTGGAAGCTGACCCCAACATAGATGGTGATGATGAAACTATCAATGACTATCTAAGTTTGCACAAATAGTTTGTTGCTTGTTTAAGATACAAAATACTTTGAACTAGTTTTAATTTCCATCACTTGTCCGCCCGAGCTCGTATTTTTTTAACATTGAGCTAAGAGGTTAAGAGGCTCATTGGTGACGTAGAACTGATGGATGCCAAGCTTCACACCATTGGCTCATCGCCGCAAGGTTGCCTGCTTGTCGGTCTTCCTACAGATTGTAATTCGGTGAGTGTGCCCAAAAACTCCACGACCTCATTCCACCGGCCCCCTTCTACCACGGACATCTAGACGCACTGCCAGTTACCATCCCCACCTGGTTGATATTCCACCAATTCGCACTAAGCGTTTCCAAATGTCGTTTATAATGCGCACAGCAAAAGAGTGGAACTCACTACCTGCGTCTGTATTTCCGAGCGCATACAACCCTAATCTCTTCAATGTGAGAGTGAACAGGCTTCTTCTGGGTAAGCTCACTCCATCGTTGCCATTGACTCTGTCACCTCTGACTTAGACTAGAGTCAAGAGCAAACCCATCTCAAATAAAAAAAAATAAAAAAAATAGAGAGATTTTTTTTTTTTTTTTTTTTTATTTGTGATGGGTTTGCTCTTGACTCTAGTCTAGGTCAGAGGTGACAGAGACAAAGTCGACGATGGAGTGAGCTTACCCAGAAGAAGCCTGTTCACTCTCACTTTGAAGAGATTAGGGTTGTATACGTTCGGAAACACAGACGCAGGTAGTGAGTTCCACTCTTTTGCTGTGCGCATTATAAAAGACATTTGGAAGCGCTTAGTGCGAATTGGTGGAATAGCAACCAGGTAGGGATGGTAACTGGCAGTGCGTCTAGATGTCCGGTGGTAGAAGGGGGCCGGTGGAATGAGGTCGTGGAGTTCTCGGGCACACTCTCCGAAGTACAATCTGTAGAAGACCGACAAGCAGGCAACCTTGCGGCGATGAGCCAAGCAATGAAGCTTGGCATCCACCAGTTTTACGTCGCCAATGAGCCTCTTAGCTCTGCGTTCCACCGAGTCAAGCGCGGCTAGTTGGTACTTAGCTGATCCATCCCAAAGGTGACTGCAATACTCCATGCAGGATCGGACTTGCGCTTTGTAAAGGGTTAAAAGCTGTCCAGGCGTAAAGTATCGCTTCACCCTATTTAGGATGCCCAGTTTCTTGGCCGCAGTTTGGGCCTTGTACTCGATGGTGGCGCCGAAGTTGAAACCAGATGTCAACTCCATGCCTAGGAGCTCAAGTCGATCAGTTACAGGAACAGATGTACCTCGAAAAGTAGGAGTTAGGGCGAAACGACTCTTTTTAGCGGTAAAAAGACACGCCTGCGTTTTGGTGGCGTTAAAAGAGACCAGATTATCATCACCCCACTGGGAGACAAAGCTTAAGGTCAAATCTGTCCGCTCTACCATGGCCTCTCTCAAGGAACGAACTTCGGCCCCGCTGGTTTTTGCGCTGGACAAGTATCTCTCTGAAACTGTACTGTCATCTGCGTACCCAACAATACCAGGCCGAAGCAGGTCATTGATGTGCAGCAGGAAAAGAGTTGCAGAGAGAACAGACCCCTGAGGAACTCCGGCATCAATAGCCATAAGGTCCGTTCACTAAGGAAATCTGATATCCAGCTACAAAAATCAGCTGGGATGCCATAAGCAGGAAGCTTGCTGAGCAGAGCAGCGTGCTAGACCCTGTCAAAGGCCTTCGAGATGTCAAGCGATACAAGCGATACCCACTATTATCTACCCACTATTTGTACAAATTTATAATTTGTACAAGTTTTTGTTAAACGCCCAAAAATATTGACATTTTAGTTTTCATATTCTCATGTAAGTGAATTGTATTCTTATGAGAATAAACGTATCTCAAACCTCATATTAGTATAATCCTTTCTAAATCGCGTACGTCTTGATCAATTCCAGAGTTTCCGTTGATTGCTTCATCATGCGGCCTGCGGTGAACGGTTACTTGAACATAGGTTCATAAAATAATATAAACGTATAGCTCATTTTCCATCAATCAACAAAATTGATACAAACAATCAATCTGCCTAGCCTTTTGGTGTAGGCTTCCAGTCTAATCAGCTGCAGCTAAATACCATCATTTTACATGGAGCGACTGCCTATCTGACCTCCACAACCCAGTCACTGGGTAACTCGATACTCCTTGGTAAGAATGGTTGTCACAGTTTTATGATTTGACTCCCCGTAACGACAAGATCTACAAATGACAGCCGAACCAACGGCTTAACGTGCTTTCTGAGGCACGGAGGGTCTTGATACGTAATGGATCACACTGATCACCTATCCAGGAACCACCCGCGGTAAGCGTAGCTTATCCTTCGATTGATCCGTGAGGCTGTTATCATTTCGCAGGAGACGCCCTGGGCGGCGGGAATCGATAGCCGATTCCCGGCCACCGTAGGCGCGGGCTTGCGGACGGTGAGTAGTGGGTAGCTCGCCGTCCGGTGAGGACCAGGCCCGGGTCGACGGCGCGTTGTGTTCCACGCGCGCCTCAAAGAGATGTCAGCAAAAGATGGGGTCCAATAGGGCCGATGCCGCTGGGGTCGCGGGTTGTTTGAAAAAGATACCGTGGCCCTGGCATAGGCAACTGAAGGAACACGGGTGGGTTTTAGTCAGTAAAAGTCTGACACGCCCTTCCGCTCCACCCAGAGCGGGAGAAGTTATTTGATGATTTCCCATCCACAAAAAAAAGGCTGTTATCATTTAGCCACGAGTCAAACATGGTGCATTATTACGTATATAATTAGCCAATGATATTCCTACTGCTGAGACACAGGCCTCCTCTCTGTGAGAGGGAGTGGGCTTTAATCCAGCACGCGGGCCCAGTGCGAGTTAGTAGATGTCACATGTCTTCGAATTTTTGGTTCTAGGACATGCCGGTTTCCTCACGATATTTTCGTTTTTTGAGAGCAGTGGTGATGCAATTATTTACACAAAGTAAAGCGCCTGTCTGGGTTTGAACCCACGACCTACAACTCGTCAAGTCTGGGCCGTTTCCACTGGGCCACCACTGCTTTTACGAGTGAAGATATAATGTACGTGGGGGCACCCTGGGGCTGCAGTCTCGATCGCTTGACCGAATTCAGTTTTGTCTACGTCGAGACTGCAACTTTGAACAGTCAGCTTCACCACCACCTTGCTGACTGAATAATATTTCTATCACGGCATGAGCAAAATCAAAATTGAAAGCCATTTATTGAAACTGGCATAGACACTTTTTGAACGCCAAAATTACATAAGCATTAAATTACTGGGAAGAAGAGCTAAGTAATAACAACCGCACGGATCGATCCATCTGGTTAAGCTACGCTTGCCGGGGTTGGTCTGATGGGTGACCATCATTACATACCAAGACTCCTCCGTGCCTCGGAAAGCATGTTAAGCCGTTGGTCCCGGCTGTCTTTCGTGGATCTTTGACAGTCGTTACGGGTCGTCAGAAGCCCGAAAGTCTATCAACCAGTCTTACTAGTACCAAGTGATATCGTATTACCCAGTAACTGGGTTGTGGAGGTCAGATAGGCAGTCGCTCCATGTAAAATACTGGTATTCAGCTGCATCCGGTTAGACTGGAAGCCGACCCCAACATAGTTGGGAAAAGGCTAGGCAGATTGATTAACCTTTTCATTCAATATTATGATAGTACATGTGGACATAAAAAAAACCGGATTGTAACAGTTTTATATCATGTTAAAGATAAATAAAGACTTATCTTATCTTATCTAGAATATCTTGATAAAAAAAAAAACACAAAACATTAAATTAAATTATTTGCCTTAAGTCGGCTAGCACACGCCAATAAAAACTTTGAAATATAAAGCTACTTACTCAAAGTTATTCATGAAGTTCGTACCGAAATATAAGAATATCCAGTTTTATTGCATTAATTCAAGTTGGTCTTTAATATTTATTCAAGGCTCCCACAATCTGGCGCGACGCGACTCTAGAAGACAATTTATATGAAAACTTCACGGAAAATGATCTTTTAGAGTCGCGTAACACCGTCGCGTCTCGCCTGTCTGTGGGAACCTTAATTTTAAACTGGCGAATAATATATAATTAAGCCCTTTTTTACCGATTGGTTTTATATATTTATAAATATTTAATTAGCTATTTAAATAATTTATGAATATATTAATCGTTTGAATTCTGAAACTGGTTTGGAAGTCGCTGTGGAACTAAAGACTTAATTCTCACGACATTTTTGAGGAGACACTAGTACTGTACGTATATTATACTCCGATAAACCCTGGTTTCAAACCCTGGAACCAAGGCAGTCAAATAGCAAATATAACATGTATTTATTTACTTAGAGCATGAATACTTATAGTTAAAATAATATTGATAAACAAAAACATAATCGCGGAAAGGCTCGCCCCCTATTATTTATAAGACTTAAGAGGATTGTGAAGTGCCGATACGCGGCGCGATTTTTGGAGGCAATTACCTACATTTCATACAATTATTTACATAAATATTGTTTCGGGCGATAACGTTTTTACTCCCTTAAACCTTTACGAAATGAGACAATTTTGATCTCATTACATTCAGTATACTTTAATCTAGGTCTGTACGTTTTTCGTTTTTAGTAATTCAATTTAATTTAATTAAAAAAAATAAAAATGCTCGAGGATGTTTTTATGTCAAAAATATAGATATTTAGATGCTAGTAACTTGTATTGTATACAATATTTCTTTAAAATAAAAACGTACGGACCTAGTTTTTCATTATACCTACAACATTTCCAAAAATTATGAAAATTAGATTATGTTTATGGGGAGAAAAACGTTATCTCTTTTTGTATGAAAATTTACAGCTTCACAATCCTCTTAAACTTAACCTTTGGGGATTATAGGCGTGATGTTATTTTATAATAAACTACATATTTGCCCGCGAGATATTCCACTAGCAATATATTTACTCAATCTTCCCCTACTCCAAATCGGAAGGACATATAAGCTTGAGAAAATACTTGGAAGAATGTAAATACTTCCACAATAGCAAGTTAGTTGCTTAATGCAAAAGACGGGCCATATTGCAACTTTCAAGGCTTGCATAGACTTGCATTTGTGTGTGTCGAAATGTAGACACGAGTTGCAAATGTGCATACATAAATACACACAGATTTTATCATAGATTTGAGATTAGTTCGTTCTGGATGTTTCTACTTCCTTTTGAATTGTTAGCTTACAACATACATACGCCTTCCTTCATGTGGTTAGGCTGACACTACAACCTACCACGCTTGCTCAAGACGAGTTGGCACGTTCAGGTTTCCTCACGATGTTCTCCTTCACCAATGTCAGTAATATCCAAGATAAATATAATTCAGAAAGTTTTTGACAATGTACTACAGCTAGCCTAAGCCATTAAAAATAAAAATGACGAAGAGGTAATATTATAGGTATATGAAGACGAATATGAAATTGCAATTAGAAAAGACAAGTTGAAATGCTTTATTTGGCTCTTAACAAAAAGTATTTTTTTGTTAAGAGCAAAATAAAGCGTGTCAATTTGAACGAATTCGGAATAACTTTCTTAAATCAGCTGGCAGTCACAAAAATACTAATATTCAATTATATCTTGCTCGATTAGGAATCGACCCTCATATACTCTTACCATACAAAAAGGGCAATCGCAAATATTGCAAACACGAATACGCTATTCGTGTCAAGCGTAGCTATCCCATCCCAATATTTACTTGAAGGAATACAAATTGCATATAATAATATTTACGCTGCTTGTCAACAATGTTTAAATGTTAGGTAAATAAATAGTTATTAAGTAGACACATAAGATAAAACAAACATCTTCTCTTAACTTTACTATGAATTTCCTAATCTAGAATGCCAAACAGTTACAGCAATACAAGTTCTTTAACCCCTTGCGTGTTTGGCGTACATACGCTTTACGTAAGAAAAAATCTTTATATAATATGTAAAAATAATAACCTGGGACAATATTCACACACGGTCATCTGATCCCAAACTAAGCAGAGCTTGTACTATGGAAACCAGATAACTGATATACTACTTTTCTTTGTAATTACATACTTCTCACTCAGGACAAACAGACATGTTTATGCACACAAATCCTGGATGGGAATCGAACCCACGACCTGCGGCATGATAGGTGGTATCTTAACCAACCACGCCAACTGGCCTGCCTATATATATTAGGTTGGGGAAAAAGTCTTTTCGCATTATAGTATGTATGAACTTGTAATAAAATCTTTTTGGCTATACTATTTGTATCTGGCTGGTTTTGGTATCATTGAAAGTTTAAATTTTAAAGAACATAATTCCAAATTCAAATTAGGAAAATGTGTGATTTTCATTTGTTTTTCGTACCGTCAAGATGAGTGAATCTAATGAAGAAATTCGATACATTTTAAAATTTTACTACAAAAAAGGTAAAAATGCAACGCAAGCCGCGAAAAAATTTGCGATGTTTATGGACCTAGTGTAGTGTCTGTGAGAGTAGCACAAATTTGATTTAAGCGTTTTCAATCCGGAAATTTTGATGTCAAAGATGCACGTCGCTCTGGTCGCCCTATTACGGATAAAATGGATGCCACTTTTTAAAAAGTGGAGCAAGATCGGCATATCAGTAGTTACGACGTAGCTGAAGAACTGGAAATTGACCACAAAACAGTTATGGCGCATTTGAAAAAAACTGGGTACACAAAAAAGCTCGACATTTGGGTACCTCACGAGCTCACTGAAAGAAACCTAATGAACCGTGTACTCATTTGTGATTCTTTATGACGACGTAATGAAACCGAACCATTTTTGAAGAAGCTGATAACTGGTGATGAAAAGTGGATCACGTATGACAAGAACGTGCGAAAAAGGTCGTGGTCAAAGGCCGGTCAGGCTTCACAGACTGTGGCGAAACCCGGGTTAACTCGCAACAAGGTGATGCTGTGTGTGTGGTGGGATTGGAAGGGCATTATTCATTATGAGCTGTTACCACCAGGCAGGACCATAAATTCTGAACTCTACTGCGAACAACTGATGAGATTAAAGCAAGAAGTTGAGAGAAAGCGGCCGGAATTAATCAACAGAAGGGGTGTGGTTTTTCATCATGATAACGCTAGACCTCACACATCTTTAGCCACTCAGCAAAAATTAAGAGAGTTTGGCTGGGAGGTGTTAATGCATCCGCCGTATAGTCCTGACCTTGCACCTTCAGATTTCCACCTGTTTCGGTCTCTTCAGAATTCTTTAGGCAGTGTCAGGTTATCATTACGAGAGGACTGCCAAAACCACTTGTCGCGGTATTTTGACCAGAAGTCCCAAAATTTCTATAGCAATGGGATCATGTCCCTACCTACAAGATGGCAAAAAGTTATCGAACAAAATGGTACCTACATACTTTTGTTAAATGTAAATAAACTATATTAAAAAATGTTTTGAATTTTCTTAAAAAATGCGAACAAACTTTTTCCCCAACCTATTATAATAATAATTCTTTATTGAAATAAATTAGAGTTACAAAAACCTATGAAGCCTCTGAAACCCAAACTAGGTAAAACCTGTATGTCAGATTTCAGCGCCTTTATATTCATTACATTATATTTTTATACCAACTACGACTTTTAATGAATAGGTACGATAATTTTGAGCATGCAGAAATTACAGTAGGTATAGTACTTTAAGGTATTTAAAATGTAGTGTGAAAGTAGGGTATTCTGAATGTGAATATGAATATCCATATCGTATGTAATATTATATAAACGTAAAAAAACATCATCCTATGGTGACCGCGGACTTACAGTAGTTGTGAACCTATGAGGTTCGATTGACATTCGAGCATACACTGACATGACATGCGGTTTTTTTATGTATATAAACGAACACTCGAGGGGTAGTAAAATCAAATCAAAAGTCATTTATTCAAACTAGGCTGAGAATCAGCACTTTTTGAACGTCAAAATCAAAATCAAAATCAAAATCAAAAGTCATTTATTCAAACTAGGCTGAGAATCAGCACTTTTTGAACGTCAAAATTACATAAGACAGTCCCCCAAAAACGCCCGCCCTTCACCACTTCCTAGTGCTTTAGCTGGGGAGAAGAAGTGGCGCAACAAACTCCCCAGCAGCACAGCTGTCTGTTCAGTTAAAAAAATGATTCTATATAATACTGCGCATAATAATTTGGGTACATTACGCAACACAAAACATTAAATTAAATTATTTGCTATAAGTAAGCTAGCACACGCCAATATACCAAAAAAAAAAAAAAAAAACGAAAACAATACTCAAGCAGAAACAAAATACAAAACTAAAAACGTAAGCAGAACTTTATACCTAAAAAGCCTCCAGTAATAAAGGGCGTGCCCACTTACATATAGCCGTACATGTAGTCGTAACTCACAAGTCACAGATAGGGATAAACTAGGACCATCGAAGTAAAATCAACAACGAGTTAAATTACTAATAACAAAACAAAACCAAGGTCAGCAAGACGACCTGTCACCACAAGCAGCACCCGTTCACGAGTATAACGCAAAGATCAGCCATTACCCCCCTCGCCATATTTGAGGGAAGGAGACAACCCGACCCCCGACGCTACCGCAAGCAGTGACATCTAAGGGAGCATGACGAACTTGCTGCCGGTTGCTCGGGCAAGAAAAACTATGATCAATTGTCGAGGTCACTAGCTAACCACATATTGCAATACCACTCATAAAAAATAAATAAACATTGAAATGAGTAGATTATGTCAATAATAAATAAAAATAAAATTAAAATAAATTGACCTTGAGAGTCAAAGAAAATAAATAATTATATGAACTCATATAACCTGTCAGTAGCTATGCTAATTCTGGAGAAAGAACATAAACATTGTCTTAAGCTAAACACAGCGACCAACTATTCTTATCGTTTAAGTAATCGTTGATAGAATAGTATGCCTTTGAACAAAGGTTAGATTTTACTTTAGCTTTGAACGCATTAAAGGGCAAATCTAGCAAAGAAGAGGGTAGCTTGTTATAAAAAGTTATACCAAGCCCAACAAATGAGTTATGAACCTTATGAAGCCGGTGAAATGGAGCACGTAATTTGTCCTTATTTCTGGTGTTAACATTGTGAATATCACTGTTTTTAGTGTATAAATGTATATTTTGTCTAATATATAAGATGTTGGCGAAGATGAATTGTGATGCCACCGTGAGAATACCAATCTGTTTAAAAAAATCTCTCAAAGAAACTCTGGCACCGAGCTGGTAAATTGCTCGAACAGCTCGTTTCTGAAGAACAAATATATTTTGAATGTCAGCGGCTTTGCCCCAGAGCAGAATACCGTATGACATAACGCTATGAAAATAACTAAAATAGACTAACCGAGCTGTATCAACGTCAGTGTATTGTCTTACTTTCCTGACGGCGTAGGCGGCTGAACTGAGCCTTCCCGCTAGGCTTGATATATGTGGGCCCCACTGAAGTTTGGCATCTACTGTTATACCCAGAAAAACTGCCGAGTCTACAGTTTTAAGCATCTCTTTATCTAAAACGATGTTGGGTCCTAGATTTCTAACATTCGGTAAGGCAAACTTTATACATTTCGTTTTTTTAGCATTGAGAACTAAGTTATTTGTCGTAAACCAATCTGTAACCATTGAGAGTGCACTGTTTACGTCGTCAAAATCTTGTCTATTCCTGTCTACTTTAAAAATAAGAGAGGTGTCATCTGCAAACAGTACAACGTCACAGATACCCTTTAAATAGAATGGTAAGTCATTGATATACACTAAAAACAAGAATGGACCCAGTATTGAACCTTGAGGTACACCTAACTGAACTGGTAGCCCGGAAGATTTCACACCATTTACATCTACACATTGAAACCTATTATGTAAATATGAATTTATTACTTTAAGAGCTTCGTTTTGTACACCGTAATGATGTAGTTTACGCAAAAGCGTGTCATGGTGCACACAATCAAAGGCTTTGGAAAGGTCACAGAAAATTCCAATAGCATTTTGCGAGTTCTCCCATGCGTTAAATATATGTTTCAGCAGAGCAACACCCGCATCTGTAGTCGAACGACCTTTAGTAAAGCCATATTGTTCATCATGAAGGAGGCCATTTAAATTAAAATGTCTTAGCAACTGCTTGAGTATTAACTTTTCAAATATTTTGCTAAATGCAGGTAAGATAGAAATAGGCCTAAAATTGCCAACGTCATTTTTATTACCTGATTTAAATAAAGGTATGACTTTACTACTTTTCATGAGGTCAGGAAAAGTTCCTACATCAACACATTTATTAAAACTAACAGCTAGATAGGGGGCTACTATGTCTATTATATTACTTAACAGTTTAATGGAGATGCCCCAGTAATCACCAGTGTTTTTAGACTTAAGTGTGTTAAATACATTAACTACATCACGAGGTGTTATATGTTCGAAGCTAAATAAGCGACCACAAAATTACATAAGACCTCAAAACGCCCGCCCTTCACCACTTCCTAGTGCTTTAGCAACACAAACAACACATACCTGTAAGAAATGACATTAACTTAAGCTATAACAATCACTCCATATGCAGAGTTGATAATGCCAAATTCCTTGGACTAACCATTGACAAAAAACTTGATTGGAAATGTGACCTACATTGAAGAAATTTGTAAGAAAATCAGTAGTTCTGCCTACGCATTGCATAAACTCGCCCCAATTGTAAATACGGATACATTGCTTACTGCCTATCACGGACTTGTAGCATCGATCCTTAGATACGGCATTATTTTCTGGGGAAACTCTACACACAAAGATGTTATATTTAGAATGCAAAAACGATGCATTAGAGCTATGTTTGGTCTTAAAATTACAGACAGTTGCAAACCATATTTTATCAAACATAAAATTCTCTCACTTCCTTCCTTGTATATATTAGAGACGGTATTATTTGTTAAAAAGAATCCCCAACTGTTTCCGAAGTTTTCAGATGGTTCCGAAAGAAGTCAATGTGATAATCGAAGACTTCGTATACATAGTGCTAAAACAGCTCTCATGCGTAAGAGTGTATTCTGCATGACCCCAAAATTATACAACAAGGTACCAAAGGCATACAAAGATTTGGATATTAATAGTTTTAATAAAAGCATGAAGAAACTATTAATAAATAAATGTTACTATAATGTTGCCGACTATTTGAATGATGTACTTTAGACATTTTATTGTTATTTTTATTAATTTTAACGTAACTTTATTTGACTTTATTTTAACGTAACGTAACGATTTTTTGACTTTGAATTATATTGTTATTGTTATTTCTTTTCGACATTTTTTATTGCTATTTTTATTAATTTAACGTAATTAAATGATTTTTGTACTTTGAATACTACTATTGATGTATTTGTACGCCTTCCTAGGCAAAACATGCTGAAACTTATTATTGTTTTTTTTTTTTGTAATCGCTCCAACTGATTGTAAACCTACGCGTGTTTTTGACAAATAAATCTATCTTATCTTATCTTATCTTAAGAAGTGGCGCAAAAACTCCCTAGCAGCTCAGCTGTCTGTTCAGTTAGAAAAACTTGATTCTATACAATATTACATATGCAAAATGATTAACATTACGCAACACAAAACATTAAATTAAATTATTTGCTTTATATCAGCTAGCACGTGGTTGGGAAAAGCTTAGGCAGATGATAATGTCAGCTAGCACAAATAGAGCTCTGTATGAAGAAGCTCGTCCGAGGAAGTACTACCTTCATCTTCCTACCCTCGTCCCATGTCACGTGGGCTCGCCGGTCAGCGCAAAACGTTTTCTTCTTACTAGAAGTACTAACACTACACCTATTTCTGCCGCCAAGTAACGTTCCTGTGTTCGGATGCTAGTGTAATTAAAGGCACATCAAACTAAATAATAACAGCCGCACGAGTCTATCGACCAGGTTAAGCTACGCTTGCCGCGGGCGGTCTGTGAATGGGTGACCATCTTTATCTACCGAGACACCCCCCGTGCCTCGGACAGCACGTCAAGCCGTTGATCCCGGCTGTCATTCTTGGATCTTTGATAGTCGTTACAAGTCGTCAGATGCGCAGAAGTCTGACAACCAGTCTTACCAAGGGGTACCGTATTACCCAGTAACTGGTTGTGGAGGTCAAATACTTGTATTCAGCTACATCCGGTTAGACTGGAAGCCGATCCCAACATCTTTGGGAAAAGACTAGGCAGATGATGAGACTATTCAGATTTGTCTTTAAGATGGCAACGCGCCTTTAATGTCTCTGGTATTACGGTATCCATAGGCGGCAATACACATCATCAGATGGGCACCAACCTGATTATTCGCCCCAAAGAAAAATAAGCCTTACTAATCTAACATGGCGCATCCAGTAAGGCTCAGTTTTCCCCATGCCTTTATCGCTCCATTTTCTTACCTTATTTACAGTATTAGATACACCTAATTAAAAGATACTGGCAAAATATTAAATATTCTATACATCTTTCCCTACCTTTTTTAGGAATTCTGCCATCATGTTTAAATATGACTTTGACTAACCAATACCAATTCCTCCACAGAGCATAGCCAACGTAGTCTCCCAAAAAGACATGTTCACTCGATTCGGGCTAAACAACCTGATCACCTTGACGGACACTAAGCCTCTCGCAAAGATGACGGCTAGGGAGTTCATGATGGGGTACGAGTCGAAGCTGATGACCCTCGGCAACACCTTCCTGCCGGGATGGATCTACTTCGATAAGCTGGGATTGATTGATCGTGTAAGTCTCTTTAAGTTTTTACAACGTAGGAATTAATCTTTTTTGCATATTTATATATATCGTTTTTGCAATAACCCGGCCTAAAAATTAACCTCACTCTTCTCCCCCAGATGTACGACTTCGAAGGTGATTACGAGACTGTCTTCACGGGCATCGATGACGTCAGAAACTCGGGTCTGATCGACACCTACCGCGGATCCACCGACCTGCCCCAATGGGATGGCAAGCATTGCTCCAACGTGCAGTATGCCTCTGATGGCACGAAGTTCAGGGGAGGAGTTACCAAGAACGAGAGCATTCTGTTCTATAGGAAGAGTTTGTGCAGGGCAGCTCCTTTGGTAAGTCAAACTTTATTTTTATAGTACTACAAGTATCTTTTGGCGTCTGAATGACATTGACAGAGGGGCGTTGTAGGTAAATATTATTTATGAAATTGTATTGACAATACAAGACGGCGACGTTAGTACTGATTTTAGCCACACACTAAAAGAACCTTTTTTTTGGATGGGAAATCATCAAATAACTTCTTTCGCTCTTGGCGGAGCGGCGGCCTTGTGGCGTTGTTACCGAGTATACTGTTTCCATCCATTTATTTTACTTTTGACATAGGCACGTCTATGAAGTTCCTTGTTTATTGACAGGCAACCACACGGACCTCTAATAAACAAGTACATATTAAAGGTCGGTGGGCAACCATAATTGAAAAAAAAAAGAATACTTCATGGACGCTATAAAGTACCTTATTTATTGACAGGGAACCACACTGACCTCTAATAAACAAGTACATATTAAAGGCCAGTGGGCAACTATAATCGAAAAAATGCATGAAGTTCCTTATTTATTGACAGGCAAAAAAAATGCATTTATTCTAAAGTAAAATAAAAATGGTTGGAAAGATGGGGTGACCAAGTTATGCCAAAATGACCCAACCCTCAAAACTTTCAATCATCATCTGCCTCATCTGCTTGTTGACTTTTGGCTTTATGTCTTTCACAAAGGATCTACACAAAGTTTTATAATCTTCGGCTTCCAGTCTAACCACAAAACTTTCGATGTTAATTACGTCAAGGAATGGACAGCTTGAATTTAACCAAAATCAAGTATATTTTTATTTTTAATGTTCGGAAATTATTAAAATAGCGCTGCCATATTATTACATAACTAACTACTTAAAAGTAAATGATGAGGTTCTCAATTTGAAATGGTGGCCATTTTAATATTCGGGTGAAGAAGTAATTAAGGCCTCTGATGATAGAACCTAGAATGAATAACAGCAAAATTAAACGATACGTATTTCCCTTCAAATATAAAGATATTACAAAAAACCCTACTGTTGCTTTCTAAAATACATAGTAATAGTTTGTGAAATTGGTGCCAAAATATTTCATAATTATTTTAAAACCTACAAAAAAAAAGAGACAAAAAAGGGGGCAAAAGAGTGGAACTCACTACCTGCGTCTGTGTTTAAGAGCACATACAACGCTAATATCTTCAAAGTGAGAGTGAACAGGCTTCTTGTCGGTAAGCTCACTCCATCGTCGACTTTGTCTCTGTCACCTCTGACCTAGACTACAGTCAAGAGCAAACCCATCACAAATTTAAAAAAAACCTAAGGCTTTTGTATCCTAGGAATGCGGTTTCGTTATATAACATCCGTCACGAAAATCTGTCATTTTCATCAGTATTTGACAGTACATTAAGGCGAAAGCGCCAATCTAACCCGCGAAATTCAAATTTTCTTACGTTTTTTGCAATTTTCAAGTCAGTATTTGGTTGTATGTTGATTCAAATATGATTCGCGACCGTAACAAGTATGTGTTTACATAATTATAATAACTAAAGTCATCAATACAACTCCCAGGTAATCCTATTGAATGACATTTCATTAAATCTTGACATTTGAGGATTGTACTAACTTAAGGAGTTGTATTTGATATCAATGATTTTTTTGTTCTTTAAAAATATATATTTGTTACGGTTGTGAATCATACTTTCATCAATATACCTACAACCTAATACTGACTTGTAAATTGCAAAATACGTAAGATTTGAATTACGCGGACTACCCTGGCACTTCCCTCTTAAGGGGGAAGCGTCAGGGTAGCCCGCGAAATTCAAAATTTCTTACGTTTTTTGCAATTTACAAATTGGTATTATATTGTACGTTGATCAAATTATAATTTGCGGTCGTAACAAGTATCTATTTACCGAATTATAATCATTAAAGTGATCAATACAACTCTTTAAGACCAGGTAATCCTAAAAAAATGTCTATTTCATGAAATCTTGACATTTTAGGATTATACTAACATAAGGAATTGTATTACTGATTCTATTGTATATAATTCTGTAAATACATATTTGTTACGGCCGCAAATTATACTTTATTTAACATACAACTTAATACTGACTTGCAAATTGCAAAAACGTTAGAAAATTTGAATTTCGCAGACTAATCTGGCACTTCCCCCTTAAGGTTTTAAAAAACGCTCTGTATTTTGACAGTCGTTATTGTGTGACCCAAAAAAAAAACTGAAATCAAAATTAACCTTCTTTTATTAATTTTGTCAACAGATTCCCGTGGGCGAAGGCGAGAAGAGCGGTCTGAAAGGTTACAAGTACACTTTCCCTGAGAACATGTTGGACAACGGCAAACATATAAAGGAGAATGAGTGCTTCTGTCGAAAGGGTGAGTACAAGCAAAATAATCGGAATCATAATCAGCCTTTATTTTCCCACTGTTGCGATAAAGGCCTCCTCTCTGTGATAAGTGAGAACATAAACTGGACGTGCACGTTGCTTGTGTATCTGTGACAAATGAACCTATTTTTTCTCGTATCATACCTGAAACCATTGTTTTGTACTATATTTTACAATCCATTGTATTCAGAAGAAAACTATTTAAATCCATGTAAACACCACCGATTACAGATGATTAAAAACTAAACAATAGTTAATAGATATATAGTTAATTCCTCAGAATTAACTATCAATATACCTACTAATAAATCATTCCTAAAGAAATTAATCGTTCCAATTAAAACAGAATTATAATTAGTTTTATTTATTCTTTTTAATTCACCATCATAAAATATGTTGTACCTAGGATGCGTACCGGGTACGGCTCTAACAATCCTTCCCTACCATTATCGCACCCCCTGGACTACTCCTTGATATGCAATGGTCTCTGTAGCTGTATAGAACATGAGGCTCCAGGTAGGCTCAGCGGGGTTCGAGTCTATTCAAACCGCGCTGGGGTCGATGCATTTAATTTATTCATTCATAAAATAAGTTGTATCTACTTGTACAAATACGTTCAGTTTTATGCCTAGCTATTGCTAGGCATAAAACTCAAAATGATCTAGTATAAAAAAAACTTTTTTTACAAAAAAAAAAAAACACCTCGCGCGTCTGGTTTTGTATTTTCGTTTTTGCCACCGACTTCCGAAATTAAAGTTATTTTTCACTTTGTATTGTTTTTTTTTTTTTGTAAAAAAGTTTTTATTTTCCACTTTTTAGTTGTGGTACCTACATTACTAACCCAAATTTCAATACCGGCAAAAGAAATTAGAACATCGTCCACTTATACTAGTGGAAAAAATACGTATTATTGAAGGTAACTCAAAAACTACCTAAGCTAAATTAATATTTCTTACGTAGAACCAACTTCGAGATATATTCATCCGAATAAAACAAGAATCTATCAAATCTGACTACTCTGTAAAAAGTTATGCGTGGTCGTAAATTAAAAAAAAATATACGTGTCGACTTGAGAATCTCCACCATTTTTTCGCCGGTTAAATACCCAATTACATATTGTCCAACCCAGGTATCGAACCCAGGATACCATGTTCATTAGTTGTGGTTGCGACCAGTAGACCAACAAAGAAGCAGTCTATACCTATAAGCCGTCACCGTAATCATAGCCGAAAAATTACACAAAAAAACCAACAAAGATCACCAAACTGCTCCTCAGTCCTGAAAATAACTCCAACCTCCTTTGTTATAGGTAACTGTCTACCAGAAGGCCTGATCGACGTCTCAGATTGCTACTACAGTTTCCCCATCGCATTGTCATACCCTCACTTTTGGAAGGGAGATGACGTCCTCTTCAGCAAGGTTGAAGGCCTTACCCCTAACCAGGAGCAGCATGAGACTGCGTAAGTACTCATATTTACAAAATTTACAGGCTCAATTGTTATGACGTAGGAGCTGTAGTTACAAGTAATTGGTATTTGAGGATTGTGAAGTGCTGATACGCGGCGCGAGTCTTGAAGGCAATTATCTACATTTCCTTTTTAGGGTTCCGTACAAAAATGGTAAAGAGGAACCCTTATGGTACGACTCAGTCTGTAAAATTTTGAAGTGGGGCTTCTAGGGCATGTGGAGTATCATATGAAAGAGCGCTGTTTGCACATTCTCAAACTTTTTTTTTTTTTTAGGCCGCATATTTTTCGTCTTTTGATGAAAAATGTAAATAAAAATACCCCCCCCCCCCCCTTATCTCCGAAGATAGAGAAAAATCTGAAATTATTATGTGTGATAGAATTGTATGTAAAGATTACAGGAAAAATAAAATGATATCTCTAAATAGCACACTTTTTTTTATACCACCAGCTAATAAAAAAGTAAATTTTTCTAAAACATTATCTTCCCTCATATCTTTGTAACCAAAGCAAATCTTCTTCCTCGCAGTTTCTGGATCGAGCCCTATTCAGGTCTACCGCTCGATGTCAGCTCCAAGTTCCAGATCAACATGGCTTTAGGAGACATCTCCTCAATCAAGAACGCTGAACGATTCGCCAATATGTATCTCCCGTTGTTGTGGTTCGATATTGTAAGTATTCTTTAGATTATTCTTTACATAATGACTGTTGGGAGGTCAGATAGGCAGTCGATTCAATGAATATCAGTATTTTACATGCTGCATCCGGTTAGACGAGAAGCCTACCCCAATACAGATGGGAAAAAGGCTAGGCAGATGATGATGCTGATGATTCTTTAAATAATGTCATTAATGTCTAGCAGCGGACTGCTAAAGGATTCAATGGTATATGAAAGTCTCCTAATTTGTCCAGAGGAAATTACGAATTTCTAGGCAAAATCTTTGCTCCAACAGTCGAGAAATATATGTATGATATATATGTCGAATTATCAGTTTAGTTTACCGCCTAGCCTTTGGAAGTAGTGTTTGCCGGCCGCTGCAGTTGTTGATCACAGTTCCAACCTAACCTATAATTGAATATCATTCTGGCTTGTAGTAAACAGCCGCCATTTAGATATAAGGCTAGGTAGTTAACTAAACGGCTAATTAAAGCGATGGGCTGCGACATATATGTAAATATATCTATTTAGTTGGGACCTATTCTTAAAGCAAAAATACTACTTAGCTCCCGAATACTAATCACACCTGTTTTCGTTGTTCACAGAGAATGTACACCCTTCCACCCTCTCTAAAACAACGATTCAACCTCTACTTGAACATCCTCCCAGTCGTAGAACAAGGAGCCATGTACCTACTCTTCATCACCGGAGCCATCTTTATTCTGTCCACCGTCTACATCCTCACGTTCAAAGTCATGTTCAGAAAACAAAAGGCTTTCGACAACTGGAAGGAAAAGGATATCTACGCTCCGTGTGAAGTACCTCTCCATGATACCGACACCGAATCTGATAATAAGCATTCAGTACTTAAAATTCATTCAGAAAAACTAAAGGATCTAAGTTCTAAGCTAAGTGATAGAATGTATGATACTGTTGGCAGTGTAAAGGATAAGGTGGTGGAGGAACTGAATCATGTTAAGAACGTTTTTGAAAGGAGAGGCTCAAAGATTATCGGGCATGAAGTATGTAATGATTTGAAGAATGATACTGAATATTCAGCTATAAAACAAAGTGATTCTGAAGACGAGTGTAAGTATTTGGAAATTCTAGATGATGGATCTGATTTAGTTACAACAAAATATGAGACTGAAATGTCTGAGAAATTAAAGGATTTAGATTCAGGTGATAGGAGATAAGCGAACAAATTTGGAAGCTTAAAAGTTTAAGTTTGAAGTTGTAAGTACTTAACTTCAATTTAAGTTCTAGAGATCTTTATACCAACTAAGATAGGGTATGAAGATTAGATCTTGCCATGATTTACGACTGATAATTTTTAGCTGCATATAATCGGAGCATTTTTTCTTTTTATCTCAACTTTTCCGCTTCAGAATTTCCGAATCTTTTACTTGAAATATTATTGCAAGCGTATCTTTTTCTATTATGTAATGAATTATGAATATTGTAAAAGGGTAGGGTCGAGTTAAAACTCATAGTTTGCGAATATTGTTCTAGTTTAATTTCCGGGACTGGATTATTTAAATTTTGAGACTAAAGTGATAGGTGTGATTTGCCACTATTTTAGTCCACATTTTTTTTTTAACATAGGACTAACGTACGTGGGATCCCGTTTACATAATAAGGATTTTGTTTTTCATTGTCATGTAAAAAGTACATCGTTTGCCGGAGTTTTTTGACGTGGCGATGATTCGATAATTGGACGAGAATTGTCCATAGTTAAACGAAAAATTAGGTGTAATGTGGGTTGGATCCTTTTCGTGTAACTATGGACAATTGAGAGTGAAATTTTAAGGTCGCATCACGTTAGGCACATCGACGGTTAAGAATCAATAGTGTCTATCTCAATAAAGTTAACATTACTGGAGATAAAAAATGTTATAAAAAATACACGTGCTCTTAACTTAGATGGAATTTCTATAGCGAATAACTATAGCCATTATGTGAATTTTGATATAGGCCAAGCCAAATTAAACTTTAAATAAATAAATGCAGGTAGCATTAAAAAGTGAAAAACGTAAAAAACTGAGATAGACACTATTCATTCTTAACCGTCGACATTTCGTTACATGAGAGAGAAGAAAGATATAACTCTCTCTGTCTATCACACTAAATCTCCAATTTTTCACGTGTACGATGCCGCACGCGCAATTCTTTTTATTTTTAGCTTAATGAAAATCAAAATTTTGTTTGACTATATGATTCCATACAGAAGAATGAGTGCTCTTTGCTCAATAATAATTATTGTAAAATCTAATGCATTTCTGAAATTATTTTTAATGGTACCTTGTTATTTAAATTACCTTATTTTATTATTAGTTTTTTAATGGAATCTCCTAATTAATATAATGTCTACTTAAATTATTCCGACTAAATTATCTTGCCATTGCACTTGCCAAAAAATAATTACTCCGAGTCCTAATAGAAAGTGATCTTCGCGTGAATACGCGATTGTCGTGTTCATAATAATGTCACTTTTTGTACGAAAAAGCATACCCTAATTGCTTAACTCAATATCAATCGGAATCTTGCTCGAAAAATTGTCTGCTCGACAACGTTAATAACGCAATGAATGTTGTTGAACTGTTAAAATAAAACCGATTCCGATTGTTAGAGTGGTGACGCGATTAGGGTGCCGGAAGGAGCCCACTGTCGGCCCGATCATGCATTCCGGTTCACCTAACAAAATTTAACATATTATTATAAACGCGATGATCATAGCGTATTTAGACGAAGATCACGTTCTATTAGCACTCGGCCTCCTAACGTAAAAAGAAATTTTAGAAACGTGAAAATTTTCCGCACCCTGTTCAGTTTTTTTCGCAACGATTTGTTAATTTTTCTACTTAACTCAATATTTTTGTTAATATTTTGAAAAAAAAAAATAAACAATTTTTTTTACCAGCCAGCCAGTGAAGTGACATTCGAAATTTATTTCAGTTCTTAAAAAGACGAAAAATAATGAAAATTACATTCCATGTTATTTTAAAGTTTCTACTTGATAAATATGATACATATTATATTTCAAGTTAAGAAAAAACAGGCTCTCTTAAAAAAAAAAGCGTTTTATAAGTATAGACATAATAACTGTGCTTTGAAAGACAATTTATTTAAACAGTTACTAGCCTAAACGGTTAACGATAACATTGTTTTATGTTTACTAAAACTAAAAAATTAATTAATTTAAAAATAAAAAAGGGGAAGAGTTGATCGGGAGTCAAGAAATTCATCCGCATCACTGTCAATGGAAAAAAGTGCCCAAAAGGCTGGCAGCAAAGCCACGTTGCCACGTTGGATGGCAATGCTAATTCTTTGGGCTAAAAAAGACCAGCCCTCTGGTCCCGTGAAGAGCCGACCGAACGCTTGGCCATGTCCCGAAATGCTAGATGAGCACTCGGCCCCAAAGCCCTTTGAAAGACTAATTTCTAGGAGGCTTTTTTAAAGCAATCCTTTGGTAGGTCAAGTCATAGTGTAAAATCTTTGTATGACGAGACTTAATCCGTGCACAATGCAAAAAGGCCTCAAGGTACAAAACTCAGGCCTCGAACAGTAACAACTGAATGCTCAATAATCAAGGACTTAGTTTCTAAACTGAGGGCAACTAACTTTTCGAATTTACAGTATCACTAGCTTTTATTTTAGATTTAAGGTCTTATTCACATTTCTTTATTGATTAGCCCCAAATCCGAGGCCTTTTCAAGTTCAATTCCTGTGCAAAAGATAACGTATTGCTCAATTTAAAACATTCCTCTATATTAATGAACAAAACCATATCTACCTGTTATTCATTATATACAACTAGTTTAGAGTAGAAATAAGAAATATAAAATAAGCAAATGTCTGTGCCTGCTTCATTATTTGTAAATTGTGGAAGTTATAACAATGCTAGTGAAAATAACCATCTCTTTATCTCTCTCTTGAAAATAATTATATTTTATAGAATTTTTAAAAAGACTTAGTTTTTAAAAGACTTTAAGGATGGTTTAAAATCTAGAATAAGGACTCTTCTATGTTAGGGTCTGAGAATGCCAAAGAATGAGTCCGTATTCCATTTTATTTCTTCCACAATAATTTATTATCTTAACTATTTATATTTTTAACAAGTGATGGAACATGGCATTGTCTAAGCTTAGACCAGGCCTAGATTTAAATGACCATAAGTTATGTAGTGTAAGTAAATTAAGTATATTAGACCTTAGTAAGGTCATGTATTGGTAAGAATTAAAGGTACAAGTTTATTTATGGCGGCGGTCTCTAGGCCAAAGCCTGAAGAATTACCAACTCATGTTGTGATATTTAAAAAATAATTATTTTATTTATAATGAATTAATCGAACTACTTGTTTTGCTGAATGCCTAATAACTAATAATATTCTTTTTTTATGTTTCAACAGTAACTTCCAGTTGCTAATTTGTTATTCAGCAAAATGATATGTAAAATAATTTTAAATTTTAATAATTATAATTATCATTTTCAATAATTATAAGCAGAAAAGTATTCTCTACGTTTGGTACTTGGTCTACTGTTTTGTAAATAATTTTCTATTAATATTATTGAAAATATACAAAAAAAAATAATTGAAAAATAAGTCTTTTATTTATTCAAAATAACCAAATTCCTGATTAGAAAAGAAAAATAAATACCTGGTCTAGCAAACATTATTACAACTTTTCTGAATTGAAATAACGGTACCTATGATGAAAAAGAGAAAAAGAAAAACGTAAAAGAATAATTAATTCAAAACATACTTCGTAAAATACATGATTTATTATAAACAAAATCTAAAAAAAATAAAACTAAGGTAGGTGTAGGTATTCTTCCTTCTTACGGCTTCTTACATGCTAAAAAATTGAATCCTAGTTTCTGACTGCTTGATCAAGTTGCTGACCAGTAAAACCTGCACGAGTGAATGTCGTCCTGCATCGAGCCTCCCGCGCGAGATTCGCAAGGCTTTCAGAAATCGGGAGGATACTATACTTCATACACTACCATATAATAACAAAATTGGTACCGCAAAATGGGGTTACTTTTATAACAACTTTCAAACAAAATGAAAAACTTAATTTTATTTAGTGTCCCATCCAAAAGGATATATTTTTTTGGTTGGCACCACTGATAGTTTTTTTTTAATATGGCGTTGTAGATATTCGGTATGTGTCCACGCTATAGATTATTGGAGGCTTCAAAAGTTTACTAAACATAAACTGCCCAGTAACCGGGTACACCAACAGAATCTTTTTATATTATAGAAAGCACGAACACACACCGAATATCTACAACGCCATATTATTAAAAGGACTATCAGTAGTGCCAACTAAAAAATAAAATCGTTTTGGATGCGTTCACACACAGAACAAAATTAAGTTTTTCATAAGTCGAAAGTTGTTATTAAAAGTAAACCCGTAGTATCAAAGTAACCCTATTTTACCGTACTAATATTAAAATAAATTACTGTGTATACCGAAGTAGTGCACCAGTTTGATGCAGACCCACCAGAAGATGAAGGCGTAGAAGATAACCTGGATCGTCTGGTCTAAGATCGCCATTCTGGAAATAGAAAGTTGTAGTAAGAAATAGCTAATATTTGTTATAGAAATTTTGCTGTGGCATCCTATGTCGACAGAGCCTCGCTTTGCGGGGCTCCTATTTCTGTGTAAAGGATTTAAAGTAACCTAACCAAACCTAACCTCTGGGTTAATATTAGTTGCCATGTCATTTTGCTATGAGTGTGAGTATTATGTACGTATATGTACGTTCTGGTTAATTTGCTGTGTAGGCAGTATGTTTGATGTAAAAAAGCCTATAAAGGATGGAAATAAATTATCAAGTCGACTTGATTGATAAAATGTTTTCTAAACTGGGCAGTTTACAAAATATTTCTGCGCAAGCACAGCTAGTGACAGACCACACCCCTTCCTGGTTTCGCCCAATTAGCGACATATTTCAAAAACTAGATGAGTTTGGCGTTTCTATATGACTGAGTACTAATATATTATACATACACTCTCTCGGAATAAGGAGTTCAAAACCATTCTTTTTGGCTTTGCCGTTGTCGGTTACAAAAATATTGGTCAGAAAAATCAGGATACCTTTTACAATGCGCCCTAGCTTTCGGAATATCCTCATCCTTTTCCTTCAGCAGATATTTCCTGCCTCCCAAGCAGCATTTAGTGAAGTACCCAATGACGTCCAAATTCTCAACATCATAGTAGAACTGTTTCTTATCAGTATTCTTGAGTACAGAGCGCAGTGCCGTGAAGTTTGTGTTGTCGAAGGTCCATTGCTGGGTGGTGTAGTAGCTGAGAGCGAGGTTCGCTATGTAGATGCGGCGTTGGATTTTGACTAACCTGTGGGGGGTTAAAGTGTCGTTAATAGGAGTTCAGGGACGTTTTTATGATGATAAGGCGGGAGGAAACGCCCGGGTGTTAACCATTGTGTGGATCACCCGGAGGACACGGTGGAGCATACGGTGGAGGCTTGGATGGAGCACCGCTGCGTCCTCGCGGAGGCGATTGGTGGCGGCGATCTCTCGCGTCCGGCCCTGGTCCAGGCCATGTTACGGAGTGAGAGTGAATGGGAAGCCGTCGCCTCCTTCTGCGAAGCAGTAATGCTCGCGGAGCAAGAGGCGGAACGCGTGTGGGAGAGGCAATCTTTGCGCCCTCACACCCCCAGTCGCCGCAGGAGACGCCCTGGGCGTCGGGAATTGATAGCCGATTCCCGGCCACCGTAGGCTTGCGGATGGCGAGCAATGGGTAGCTCGCTGTCCGGTAAGGACAAGGCCCGGGTCGACGGCGAGTTGTGTTCCACGCGCGCCTCAAAGAGATGTCAGCACAAGCTGAAGGGGTCCGCTAGGGCCGATGCCTGCCAGGGTTGCGGGTTATTTGAAAGAGTTACCGTGGCCCTGGCACAGGCAACTGAAGGAACACGGGTGGGTTTTAGTCAGTAAAATTTTTGCATGCCCTCCCACTCCGCCCAGAGCGGGAGAAGTTATTTGATGATTTCCAACCCTAAAAAAAAATTGACGTTTTTATTTGATGATTTCCCACCCAAAAAAAATGACGTTTTTATCTTTACTTTTTTATTATAAATGTATTTGTATGCTCTTTGCAAAAACTATGGTATATTTAGCCTATATCCAAATAAATTGAAAAATTGAACAGAAGACGAAGATAACCCGAGCTTATCAGAAGGTGGTGGTTGTTCTTGGTGTACTATTTCAAATCCTTTTATTTGTCAATCATTCTATTTTTTTTTTAATTTTGATTTTGATGGACCTTTAAATTAACAACAGTAAAAATAACAAAATTATATCCTCACTTAACTAAAACTATTCACAAACTAAAATATGGCGTCGAAAAATTCATCCGCATCGCTGTCGACTGATAATGTACCCAAGAGACTGGCGGCATGTTGAATGGCAATGCTTAGCCTCTGGCCAAGGTAAAAGCCCTTGGGTCACGGGAAGTGTCAACCAGCCGTTTGGAGATTTCCTTAAAGATACCAGAATAATTATTGGCTTTTTGGCAGACACTATTACGATTCCACAATTGTTTATTTTTTCCAATTTTAGCACAGAAGTATTGAGAATTTCATCCAATCATTAAATTTAGGTAAAACAAAAAGGAACTTACAATGGTTTCTTGCCATACAACCAGAGCAGGGAATCAACCAGCATAGCTGGCAGCAAATGCTGGATTAAAACCTGAAAAATATGATAGAAAACTTAAAACCTAATTAATCTCCCTGCCCCTTTGCTAATTTACAGGCGCAGTCCGTCTTCTTCTATCATAATTATAACTTGTGACATTTGGTAAAGAAAATCTTATGCATTTAGGGCTCTGATGTGGCTAATGCAACTCGACTGTAAACGTACGTGTACAATGTGGACACTTTAGTATTCCAGTGTGGTAATGGAATACCATTACCACACTGGCATACTAAAGCATTTTTAAAATTAGCTAGCGAAAGTCCGCAGACGTGATTGATGGGTAACGATATCTAAAACATGATAAAACAAAAAATATATTTTTTTTATTTATTTAACCATCTATGTACCTACACACAAATAAACAGACATGAATAAAGGAACAGGAAATTACGTACAAAGGTGATGCTTATTTCTAAAGAAATCTCTTCCAGCGTAGCTGCGATAGGACTGAGGATAAAAAGAAATGTAGACACCGTGTGTAGGAATAAAAGAGAAAATAAAAATACATAATATCTAAAAAAAAAAAAAAACAATTGATTAAACAAATAAAACATAATAATTACTTAAATACATACATACTTCTAGAATAAATATCACTAAAATAACTAATAACTATGACGAAATGGAAAGATGTTGTTCTTTCACTCTTCTTTTAAATAAAGCAGTTGGCAGTCCCTAATGTCAGGTGGAAGTGAATTCCACAACCGAACCACGTGCACAGTGAAGGAGTAGGAATAGAAGTCAGTGGAATGGGAAGGAAATTTAAGTATTTTTATAATAATTTGATGATTTCTTTTTTTGGGTCATCATGCACCTAGTCACTTAAAGTATCAGTTTAAAAATCAGATTTTATCAACTCACACTTTTCAAGTAATAACACTACCAGTGGTCGTAAATGCAAGAAAAAAAATCATCAAATCTGTTTTTTTTTTTACTACAGTACCATGAACCGGAGAACTGTTAGATAACCTACCTTGATATAATGATACTTGGCATTAGTAGTGATGGTCCCTCCCGTGTGCCATAGCATGCCATTCAGAGGGATCTCCTTGCTGACTTGTTTGGACATATCTACCAAGTCCCCCATCAATATGTTGTTAAGTTTGCTAGAACAGCAGTTGTAGATTGGTATGTCGTCTGTTGGCTCTGTTCTGTAAGTATATAAAACAAAAGAATTGACAATGACGTCACGCCGGTCTTCCCCGAGTGTTAGGTAGCTGTGTAAGTACCGTTACGGTCAGCAACAAAAGTCGAAAACTTCAGATTTTTTATTTTATTTGAAATGGGTTTGCTCTTGACTATAGTGTGAGTATGTCTAGGTCAGAGGTGACAAAGACAAAGTCTACGATGGAGTGAGATTACCCAGAAGCCTGTTCACTCTAACTATGAAGAGATTCGGAATGTATGCGTTCGGGAACACAGACGCAGGTAGTGAGTTCCACTCTTTTGCCTTGCGCATTATGAAGGATGTATTCTGCGTCACCATCAAGGCAGACCGACAGAAGATGGCGAGACGAGCTTGACGCCTACAGACAGGATTGGTCCACTTTACCTCAAGACAGAGAAAACAGGAAAGGAGAAAGGGAGGCCTTTGCCCTTTAGTGGAATAACATTGGCTATAAATATCATAAAATGAATAATAAATCACTATGTGCTAGCAACCGTTGTTTTGGGGCCTATTATTGAGTGTGCAAGTCACTCCCTACCATTTTATCCGTGTATTACATAACATTGATCCGGCAGGAGCCTGATATCCACTACTATAGCCACCCAAATCCATAGTCCGATATGTTTTGTTTCTATGTTTTGCAATAGTCCTGTACAAACAAGGGGTTGTCTTTGGGTGCACTTGCATAGAGCAAACAGGCATATATGCCATTTGGTCCCTCAACACTTAAAATTGCCTATAAGGGGACTCTGCGAGTTGGCTTTGGCCCCTCGTATGCCTCCCAAAGGTCTGGGACCCCAGGGTTAAAGACTTTTAAACAAGTAATAACCCCATCGCCGAATCTCTACGTTGACGTCGTGGTTGTGCTTGCGCGCCCCGAACTCTAGGTCTGTGTCGGTAGAATTTACTTTGCCGGAAGAGGTCTAGTCTAGGTTATATACCCAGACAAAAGCGGATAGGAGGTGGACCTTGACACCAGGGCGCAGGCAGTCCAAGGAAGCCATGCCATCCTTAGATGGACGATTGAGCAGTACCCCACGGACCCCATCTCCCTGGAGGAGTCTTGTTCCTCATCTGTGGCTTGCCTTTATTGACCGGAAGGAGTAAACACTGATGAGGACCAGAGCTCCCACCTCATTCTTGCCTTTATTGGCCGGCTTGAGTGAAGATTCCCAAGAGGAAACGTGCTCGGAGGTAGGATGTATTCAGTAAGTGCTGGTAGGGATCTTGAACATCTTCCAGGCTCTGGGATTGTCCTGATAGTCGTGGAATACCTCTCCACTCTTAAAGCACCTCAGGATATGTTGGCCCCTTGTTACTACGTGACTAAGTGCTAGAGATAGTTTCCGGGGGCCTATTATTGAGGGTGCAAGTCCCCTGCCATTATTTCCGTGTATAATAAAACATTGAGGAGGCAGGGGCCGTTTCATATTTCTAAGTAACTTACGCACCCAAATACATATTCCAATATCCTTGTTTCCATATCCTGCAATAGTCCTACACTAACCGGGGGTGCACTTGCATAGTGCTTACAGGGATAATCGTCGGTTGGTGCCTCATTTCATTAAAAGCGTCTAACGGGTCTTTCTTTTTCTTTGGCTTCGGCCTTCCTAAGGTCCGGGACCTCAGGGTCCCGAGATAGGTCCAAGACACATTCAAAACAATAATAAATATATTTTAAAAGAATCAGAACTGATAAAAAAATTATAGGTCATTATAGGGTATGATGTTCCGCTACTCGAATCGCGATTCAAGTAGCTGAACATCATGCGGTTTCGTGGCGGATACCTGCCTCAATTATTAATTTCATAATTTGAACTTGATCATCGACTGGGCTCAAACAATATGAAAACCACAAAGAAGAGTACCATCAGCGCGAAAGGAAGGAGAAGAAGAAGAACCCGAATTCATAAGAACGTAGTGCACTGGCACTTCTAAAACTCTTTGCAATGATATTCAGTTCAGGCGTCTATGCGTTGATAAATTGTTTTTAATCTAAAAGAAATAGTGACAATACGCCTAAGCCCACATTTTGCCAGTTCTGTTTAGGGAAGCCCCGTGTATTAACTTAGGCGGTTATTACACATCCGCCGCGAAACCATGGCAGCGAAACCGCAGTAGTTCAGTTCAACCGCATGATGTTCCGCTTCTCGAATCACGCGTTTGCCTTCTCGAAACATGCGTTTTGTGATACCCGCCTCAATTATTAATTTCTTAACCTCTCTGGGCTCAAACAATATGAAAACAACAAAGAAGAGTACCATCGGCGCGAAAAGAAGGAGAAGAAGAAGAACCCGCATTCATAAGAAGGTGCACTGGCACTTCTAAAACTCTGCAATGATATTGAGTTCAGGCACCTATGCGTTGATAAATTGTTTTTAGTCTATAAGTAAGTATAAGTACTTACTTCTTGGTCCCTCGGATCCACGAACCAGCAATTATGTTCTTAACGCACACATCAACGGGGATGAAGTCGCAAATGATGTCAGGTTTCGTGTGAATAGTTCTCATTATACCTAAAAAGATATAAGTAATTAAAACATTGCTGTTCTATGGCGCATGGCTGAAAAGTATAAAACTAAACTAAATTTAATATAGTCAAGATAAAATGGTAAAAATGGTTGAAAGACATAAAAGCCCATGAAAAAGTCTAAGGAACAAAGATATTGTAATAAAAATACAAATAAAAATGCAAAAAGATTCTCTCCGGCGGGGAATCGAACCCCGGTCTCCCGCGTGACAGGCGGGGATACTTACCACTATACTACCGAAGACTTGCTCTGCAGAGTTGAAATAAACATCTAGTAACTAAGCTAATGACACCATACCTTTTCCTAATTATTTATTAATATAGTGGTTACGACTAAAATAATGGTTATTTGCTAATGTGCAAATCTCCACAATGTATGTACGTACGACCCACCAACCAAACACAGTGGGTAGGTTAACTAAGCTGAAAACAGCGCCATCTAGAACGGTTATACAGCAGCTCAATGCGTCGTAAAACGATTAGGTACTTAAAAGCTTTTTAAATCTAATTAATTTCTATAAAAAAGATCTGTTTTCAGTAACCTTCATTTTAATAATGTAAAATATTCAACTTTCCTTAAAATTGTCACTGTTTTAAAAAGTTTATCTATATTATATTTTGAGATCAGCGTCACCTATCGTGCACAAAATGTACTTACACAACTAGACTGTTCATAAATTAATCGTGACGCCGCCCGCCATACAAAGGTTGGCTGATTTTTCAATCGGCGGATAAATTATTATGGAATAAATATGGTGGCTTCACAGCTTTTGTAGATACAGAAAATATGTTAAACTGTCATATTTATTCTTCGGATAAAAGTTATATAAATGTTGCAAAATCAGCCTTAGGAGGCATAACCAACGAGATTAGTTTTGTAATTCCGTTTATTTTGAGTCTTATATTTTATTTATTTTTGTTAAAATATTTTAAAGAAATTTTAATTTCTTATGAACTAACGTTATTCTGAAAATTTTACGTAATAAGGATTTTACGTAATTTTATGTAGTAAGGATAAATTTACTGTTTATCCTGAGTGTCTTTAGTAGTTTTATGGTTTTAAAAGGGATTTTTTTATAGATATTCCATACATATTTCAAAATTCTGCGGCCGCTATGGACTAAACTACTATTTAATAGATATTATAACATATTTTTCATTTCATTTTGTTATGTAAGTAGTTCAATCCACAAGCTGCAAAAAGTGTTGTCGCGCATTTTATGAAAAACTTGCTTCGGGATTTTGGCTTTATACAACGTGTTTTTTTTTTATATACCATAACTCTAGGGTATTAATGAGACCAGCATTTTGAACAACTTTTACTATGGGACCCAACTTCAAATCGCGAAAAAAAAGTTTTCAGTTCCCTAGGTACGTTTTGACGAGTTTTGCGAACATAAATGTATGGGACAATTGATTTATTTTGCGATTTCAGGTATGGTCCCATAGTAAAAGTTGTTCAAAATCATTAATATCCTAGAGTTATGGTATGTCAAAAAAAAAAAAAAAAACGTTGTATAACTAGATAAGTAAAAAATTGTGAAGAGCGAGGCCGTTGTCGAAGTCTTTCTGTTTCTCAGAATAAGAACGTCAAAGTAGGCCTTTTATCGCAAAAATCATGGTCGAACAAAATGACCATTGCATCAAAATTTTATTAATTAAGTGTGTAATTGGGTATGCTGTGGCCCACGGAATAGAAAAAAACAAATGGAAGTGCCCACGCAGCTATCCGGCGCGTGTCACAATTATGCAGAAAAAATATAAAATAATAACAACCTCAGTCAGTTGTACTACGTCTTAATTTTGTATGAACAACAAAATAAGCTTTTCGTCAAAGTTGAATTTGTTGTTCATACAAAATTAAGACTTATTACAACGGACGAAGGTTGTTATTATTTTACATTTTTTCCACAAGTATATCGCTGCATTGCATGAATACCCGCACAAACCAAAATTTTGAAATTACTGGTTTATAACACATTCAAATGCAAAATAGTCCTTATTTCATGGTTAGTAAGACTCAAATTCATAACGGCACAATCGGCGGTTTTGCCGTTATGAATGTGAGTCTTACTTCCATGAAATAAGGACTATTTTGCATTTGGCTGTGTTATAAACCAGTAATTTCAAAATTACATAATTTTATTGAATTGTAATTTTATTAAGATAATCAGGGATTGTTAAATTTTATTGTATTTTGTTTATTTATTGATCTGACTATAAACTTTATTATTTTTCATTAATTCTACGAGTATCAATCTACTTATGCTAATTTATTTTTATTTTTAATTTATTATTTTATTGTTATTATTTTAAATTTAAAGTTGTAACCATTTTGTCTGAAATGCATGAAATGTAGATATATTAGCTTCGTAATTGATGATTGTCTTATTTTGTAATTGTGTAAATTTATGTGTAAATTCAGATACAAATCACTTGTTTATGAATAAATGACTGGCTGAGAAATTCCAGATGGAGAAACCCAATACTGTCCGCCGGGAATCGAACCCAGGACCTCATGGTTAGCAGTAGCGCTTGCGACCACTAGACCAAAGGAGGCAGTTACTACTTTGTTGACCAAAATAAAATAAAAAAAATATCTATAAAATAATATATGTTAAAGTGCTACCATAGTCTTAAGTTGGTGTTTAAAGACACGCCAGACCCCACAGTCAAACCACTACCACGGTTTTGTGGGGCGTAGATAGTAAGATATTTTGTATCAGTGAACTTATAAATAAATAAAATAATAATTAGGAGATCTTACCCTTGCCACATGCGACGAATATTCCTACGGGACCGTTGAAGTTCTCAATCCAACCTGGCATTGGCTCTTCGACACTTGCTATCACTGAAAAAAATAATTTTCTTTCATATTTATTGGCTTTCTCAGATATACTGAATAATTTCCCGCCTTTACCTATAAGTTGTGATAGGTATCTTGATAGGTAGGTACCTATGTACTTGTTTTCGAAAAGTCTTGTGAAAGACGTATCAAAAACGTGTCGTATACAGGGTGGATTTTTTTAACCCCACCTAGAGGGAAAGTATGTACTCTAAATACGGGAGATAGCAAATTTTACTCAAAGGAAACATTCCTTTATTTTTAAAAAGAAACAAATCTGCATTCAAAGATTTTCGAAAATTCACTTGACACACTCGAGAATCGAACCGGCTAAAATCCAAAAAAAAAAAAAAACAACCTGTACTTTTATGGCATCCATCGATAGGGTCAATCATAAGGATCAAATCTCTCTAACAAACATCATAGATTAAATGGAAGAAAACCCATGAAATCTGAACTTATAAATTCAATGGGACAAGATAATTCTTTTACTCAAAGGTCCATCAGATTACTTAGGTTAGTACCTAATTAAAAATTATATTATTGACGTCATTTGTTTATTAAAATTACGAAGATCTATTTAGTTAAGAAAATAAAACAAAATTATAATAATAACATAAACATAATACTTAACATTTTTTTTTTGTGTATCCAACAAAATGGAGCTCATCTTGAGCAACGAATTACCTAGCTTTAGTTCCCTTTCTTTTCGCTCAAGAAAAAAGCTAAGATTTTATGGTTTTCCTTTCATTCAATTAGCATAATAGTTAGATTGATCCTATCGATTGAGGCCGTAAAAGTGCAGGCTGTTATTTTTTCGGATTATAGCCGGTTCGATTCCCGACTGTAGCAAGCGAATTTTCGAAAAACTTTGAACGCAGATTTGTTTCTTTTTAAAAATAAAGGAACGTTTCCTTTGAGTAAAATTGGCTATCTCCAGTATTTTGAGTACTTTCCCTCCAGGTGATGTTAAAAAAATCCACCCTGTATACTCGTAGGATATACATTGATGTTGTTTCAAACATTGCTATTTTTATCTACTTATTTTGTTCAACTTTTTAAAATTTTTGACAAGTTTTCTATTATTTGTATGAACAACAACATGATTTAATAAAACAAAAAGAAATTAATTTCATGATGTTTTTTTTAGGGTTCCAAACGGAACCTAAAAAAAAATTACTAAGTTTGAGGTCATCAACCGCTAAGTGTAGTGTTTTAAAAATTTGTTTATTTATGTGTAAACTTCACGACTTGATGGGTATCGATATCTCAACACGATAAAACAAATTTATCAACTCACACTTCAAGTAACGACACTACCAGCAGTTATTGACCCCAAAAAATCATAAAATCTTTTTAATTTTTATTTTTTAGATATATAAACCCATCACGTCTACGGAGTTTCGCTAGCTAATTTAATTTACCCTGTATAACAACTACTGATTAAAACTTGTTCTGTTTATTTATATTTAATTAAATTAGTTATTATAATTATTTTATAGACACCTACTTGTTAACATTATATTAAACTAATATGGAACAGTGGACTCCCTTGCACATACTTTCTCTCACAGAACACCACACATATAATAATAATTTCACTCCATTCCCCTCACACTGTAATGGTACTAAGATGAAATATAATTATAAGATCTATCTATTCATACACGAAATCTCTTAAGAGGATTGTGAAGTGCCGATACGCAGCGCGATTTTTGGAGGCAATTACCTACATTTCATACAATTATTTACATAAATATTGTTTCGGGCGATAACGTTTTTACTCCCCTAAACCTTTACGAAATGAGACAATTTTGATCTAGGTCTGTACGTTTTTCGTTTTTAGTAATTCAATTTAATTTAATTTTAAAAAATAAAAATGCTCGAGGATGTTTTTAAGTCAAAAATATAGATATTTAGATGCTAATAACTTATATTGTATACAATATTTCTTTATAATAAAAACGTACGGACCTAGTTTTTCAATATACCTACAACATTTCCAAAAATTATGAAAATTAGACTATGTTTACGGGGAGAAAAACGTTATCTCTTTCTGTATGAAAATTTACAGCTTCACAATCCTCTTAAGAGGTCATTGTACTCATCATTTTGGACAACTTTTACTATGGGACCAAACCTGAATTAGCGAAAAAGAAATCTGCCGTCCCATACGTTCATGTTCGTATAACTCGTCAAAATGTAGGGAGCAACTGATTAAAATACTGGTATTCAGCTGTATTCGGTTAGACTGTAAGCCGACTCCATATTTAGGTTAGGTTCTATAGTTAGGTTAGGTTAGGTTAGTTACTTTATAGTTAGGTTAGGTTATGCAGATTGGTGTAAATGCGGGGTCACAGGATGCAGAAGGGTATACTCACGATGTTGTCCATCACTTATTGGAGAGTAATCGTGGAGCTTACCTATGGAAGGCCTGATGATGATGGCCGGCAGCTGTCCTTTGTACTCATACACCACGTGCTCTGCTAGCTGTTTAGTGAAGGTATACGTGTTTGGAAGCTCTCCTAAGTACCTGATGATAATCAAAAACGAAATAATTTATAAAGGTAGGTAAACCACGATGCATCCTCTCGAATGTCTTATGTTACACAGTTCGACATAAGAAAAAATGCTCCAAGTGTCTTAAGTCGGACAGTTACACTAAATTGACAAGTGAAAATATTAAAATGACCTTTATGATAATGTAATCCTAATACAGCTTGACAATTTCAGTCAAGTCAATTTAGTCTCCGACATTCGAGAGGTAAAGGAGGAGTGACGGAACAAAAACCTTTACGAAATGTTTAGTTCTTTTTTCGGTTCTCTAAGTTGAACTACATATCTAAATTGATAAATATGAAGTCAGCGCGCGGCGATTACTGAGTATTAAACTATACCCTGAGTCTCTAATTAATCTAATAAACAGACCAAAAAAATGTCGTCTAAATAGACGGTAATTCCCAAATAATCGCGAAAAAAGGTTAGGTTTTCTTTTAAGTACTGATTTTAGAAATAATAATTTAAAAATTATCACACCGTAAATATTTTTAGGAATTTCCGGTTATAAACAAAGTTATTAATAAGTGGAGATTTTCTGGTATAAAATATTTTATGATATTGGTAACACTGCAGGAGTTCCTAACAGTTTCAAATTTAATTTGACAATACGTCTAAGTTGCGTCTTTTCCCGTGGTATTTTCAATTCATTAGTTTTTTTTTTTCAAGTTCTTCGATCGATGATCAAGTTTTTCGCTGCGTGTTTGTTAATTTTGTGTTATTTGTTAATCTTGTTGTTTCCTTGTTTTTGTTGTGTTAAATTTTGTGATAAAATGTTTAGTACCACTGTCCTGTCATTTTGACAGTGACATTTCTTGACGTTTCTTTGTTTACAAAAATTATCTGAATTAGAGACTCAGGGTACAGTGTTGTTATTGAGCAAGTCAGTCGTTTATTTTCTCTAACCCGCACTCCATACATATCATCAATACTAACAGACCGCTTCAGAGACCAGTAAATCCTACTGAAAAAAAAAAATCGATGGTTTGATCGAAATCCTACGATCACCTACAAATGATTATTGCTATCATTCCGAGGTTGAATAGACTATACAAATTTTCTCGATTGTTTTGATTTATCTTTGTACAATACTATCTTTGTGAACGCACCTAAAGTCCTGTATCTATATCTGTATCTGTTGATAAATATCGTTTAATGTCGATAAATTCGCCATAAATTTAGACTGACTGGATCTAAAATCTCATCAACCCAAAACGGCTTGAACAAAACCGTTATCTCCATATTTTCTATGACGAGTATCTCGTTAAAGTTATTTTCGAAAACATTTCACTGCATTATAAGATAATTTTACTATAACATCATAAAACAGAATTGGTTTCTAATAAACTTAAAAAAAAAAAACAACGGACTTCCAAAAAAACACTACAAAGTGAAAAATAAATTTGATTTCGGAAGTCGGTTGTTTGGATCTGCATTTTAGTTTTTTGCCACCGACTTCCGGAATTAAAGTTATTTTTCACTTTGTAGTGTTTTTTTGGAAGTCAGTTGTTTTTTTTGTTTTTTTTAAAAAGTTATTATTTTTCACTTTTTAGTGGGTAAGTTTGTAATTTATCTAAGTTGCAATAGCCTAATGTAAACTGCAAAAGATTGCTTTCCCGATGCAGGGACGTTAATTTTTGAAGAGTTCTCCTAGCAAGAACCAGAAGAACTGGAGCTGATTGCGAAGTCACCATCACTTTAACCATTGTGACGAGCATAAATTGCTTAGCAACCATATTAAAGTAATTGAATCGCCACCCGTGAATTAGGTATAACTGAGTAGTTCCGATGGCCATCGTTGGTCTTCATCATCAGTTCTACATCACCAAATGGTACTTTCCGAGCAAATGCACGATTTACTATAAAGAATACCCAAATCGCTATAGGTGTGCCTATAAAATTTGAGAGTTTCTCTCGATTTCTAGGGGATACCCTCATCAGATTCTAACTTGGTTGTAATGAAACCACCTTCGGAGTATACCCTTTCAAACAAAAAGATTTTTGTAAATCCGTTTATATACGACGTAAAAAGTTCCTATTTTATTTTATTTTTTAATTATTTTTCAAATTTTACTATTAATTTTAGAATCTGCCCGAACGTACATAAAAAAATATAAACATCTGAATAGAGAACCTCCTCCTTTTAGAAGTCAGTTAAAAATTTAAATAACTTGGAAAGGTTTTGGTTTTCTGAGAAAAGTGACAAAATGGGTTTAACGATTTTTGATTAATTATTTAATTATTCCTCGAAAAATAGGAAAAGAGGGAGCCGCAGTGTCGAAACAAGCGACATTGTGCAGAGCACGGATAAATAAAAAAAACAGTATATGAGAAGGAATGGGCGCTCAATAAAAAAAAAATAATAATAAAAATATGTTGGCAAATAAGGTTGTGAAAATTCAAATATTGTATTAAGCCCGAAATTCTGCCACGCAAACTCCGTTCACTGTCGCAATCATAAGATCGTCAAGCATGGAGTTGACATCTGGTCTCAACTTCGGCGCCACCATCGAGTACAAGGCCCAAACTGGGCATCCTAAATAGGGTGAAGCGATACTTTACGCCTGAACAGCTTTTAACCCTTTACAAAGCGCAAGTCCGATCCTGCATGAAGTATTGCAGTCACCTTTGGCATGGATCAGCTAAGTACCAACTAGCCGCGCTTGACTCGGTGGAACGCAGAGCTAAGAGGCTCATTGGCGATGTAAAACTGGTGGATGTCAAGCTTCATAGCTTGGCTCATCGCCGCAAGTTTGCCCGCTTGTCGGTCTTCTACAGATTGTACTTCGACGAGTGTTCCCGAAAACTCCACGACCTCATTCCACCGGCCCCCTTCTACCATCAGACATCTAGACGCACTGCCAGTTACTATCCCTATCTGGTTGCTATTCCACCAATTCGCACTAAGCGCTTCCAAATGTCTTTTACAATGCGCACAGCAAAGGAGTGGAACTCACTACCTGCGTCTGTGTTTCCGAACGCATACAACCCTAATCTCTTCAAAGTGAGAGTGAACAGGCTTCTTCTGTGTAAGTTCACTCCATCGTCGACTTTGTCTCTGTCGCCTCCGACCTAGACTAGAGTCAAGAGCAAACCCATCTCAAATAAAAAAACCAAAAAAAAGTAGCCCAAATCAATCTATGTCACCTCTGACCTAGAGAAAACCAATCACTCAAGAGCAAACCAATCACAAATAAAAATAAAAAAAGTGCACAGGCGGTGCAAGATTTGCGGCCATACATTGTCGGCAGAGAGACGCCGCCGCGCCGCATATACCACTTGAGATCCGAGTAGTTCATAAAGCCCCACCTGTGGAGATTATCTTTGCTACAGCAGACTAGGGTTCGTAGTCTATTTAGGGATTCCAAGTCGGCCACAGTAGCGCGTGCCCAGGTGGAAGGCTCTCAGATGGCTCCATAAAATTCTCAGGGTTTTAAGCAGCTCCCACCAGAGATCACGTCTTGCTGTAGAGGCGTTGCCATTACCACCCACGCACCCGAGAAAATTTTTACGGCTTTTTAAGCAATAGGTGGCGTAGGTCAGTTTGTTGCTTTGCTCTCTCAATGGGGCTGGCTAATGTCCTACGAATTTCTGGAGGCGCAATGGTAAGTAGTGGGTACAGCATTCATACTAGGGTCGGTTTAAGGCAACCACTAAGAGCTAGAGCTGTATCCACTAGTTTGGCGTGGGAGGAAAAGCAAAACGCCAATCCAGTTATTTGCAGGCCTTGGGGCCCCCATCTGGTGGCGGCGTATTAAGTTAATTCTGGCGTGGGGGAAGGGGGGGGGGTCATTTGCTTTGAGATATTATGTTTTCTCTATGAATTACCCAAAATGTAGCTTTTAAATCGTTATATTTTTTTTGTTTATGGTTGTAATACAACCAAATATATTATTATTATTATAGTCTGCAATGTATTTTTACATACATACATAAACTTACGCCTTCTGTCAATGGGGGTAGGCAGAAACTACAGAACGCCACCTGCTACGATCCTTACATACTCTTTTTGGCTAGTTTACGTACATACATCTGGGGCTGTATTATGAACTATGATTCAGTTGCGAAAATGGGATAGTGCTATAGTTCATGTATAGTTCCGTCTCTCTCTAGCACTGGAAATACGATGGCGTTAATAGTTCATATATGGCCCCTGGTCAGACACGCACGCCGGTTGCGAGTACTATGCACCTGTCCTTTCTGAAGAATATCACCAATAAAGTCACAATATGTCTTCCTAAGATGTCCCCTCCCGGCGTTTCCACGAAAGCGTCAAGGAAGCCCGCGAAATTCAAATTTTCTTAAGTTTTTTGCAATTCACAAGTCGGTATTAGATTGTACGTTGATCAAAATATAATTTGCGGCCGTAACAAGTATCTATTTACATAATTAGATTCATTAAAGTGATCAATACAACTCTTTAAGACCAGGTAATCCTAATGAATGACTATTTCATGAAATCTTGACATTTGAGGATTATACTAACTTAAGGAGTTATATTACTGATTCTAATGATTATAATTCTGTAAATATATATTTGTTACGGCCACAAATCATACTTTATTAAACATACAACTTAATACGTACTTGCGAATTGCGAAAAAACGTAAGAAAATTTGAATTTCGCTCTGACGCTTCCCCTTAACTCGTTATATTTTTTTTGTCTATGGTTGTAATAGAACTAAATATATTTTATTATAGTCTCCAAATATATGTTATTATAGTATTTATTGAAAATTACCATAGTGCATTCCAAGTCTTAAAACAGGTTTAAATGTAAGAAAAATGACAACTTCTAAATTCAATAAAAAGACTAAAAGCCATTTTGAACTTAATTTTATTTAAAAAAGTTCTTCAAATTATACCCTTTCTAACTGTAAGTATGTTACATGCTATAGAAAAGGTAGTCAAAATACTAAATGAAAGAGTCAGTTAGAGAGTTTTTTATGAAAAGACTTATTACGGTAAATACGTTTTCATGTGATAGGGACGAATGAGGAAAGTGTTGTGAGGACTCGGCTTCAATAGTAGTACCAGTACGTAATAAACGGCTTACCTTATTTAATTAGATTTTTCACTCCTATAAGTTCATCTTTATGTTGTGCTCTAATGCATAAAGTATTTTTTTTCCTAAGACTCAGGCCCAACAGCCACACGCATAATACATATTTTCCATTTGCTTTAATTTATATCACTTCCGTGTTTCCTATCATTAATTTAATAAAACCAGATAAAATAGTCGTCATTTATTATTTAAAAACGCAAAGAAACGTTTTTATGACTTGGCAGTATGAAGTAGTCGTCTTAAACATGTAAGTTGAAAATTAAAAAAAAAAACTTTGAAAAGTTTCGTGGCGGGAATTAGCTATTCTCTTCTTAAATTTTGCAACATTTTTGAACACTGAATAGTGGAATGGAATGGAAGTATGCAATGGAAGTGAAAAGCAGACTCGGGCATAAAAGAGCCATTTTACCCCTCGACTTAACTATCCACCCTCGCCTGGTCTCGGGGTAAACTGGCTTTTGTTATGCGCTAGTTGTCAATCAACTAATATTAAACAAGTAAGAAATGAGAAATAATTTTATTAATCCCCTATACCCAGTTGTTTATTTTTTTTTTTTTTAATTAAACTTATTATATTTTTAAAGTGAAATATCTACTTAGATAATATGTAGTTGTCAAAGATGTACTCGATTCTTGAACGTTTGGACTTAGAATAGGATGTAAAACTTACTTAGGAGTAAGCACCCTCAAGGTATGCTCATCTGCCGTCTTGCAGACCTCCAGGGTCTCTCTCCAGTCAGCCAGTGGTGGGTAGAGCACCTCCTCAATCGGATTCCTGTTTGTGTTGGAGTATGATGTGGAAACGTGGACCAGTGCCTTTGAAATGAAACAATATAAAAGGTGTAACTGAATTAATACACATTATAAAAGTACTTTGTTCAGAATCGTTGATGGAATCGATTTCTGTAATTGTCAATAGTATAGGTTATTTTAGGATTTTTAGGGTAAGATCACTGGTCTTACTGGTCGGGTCTGTCCGTCTGTCACAGTCAATTTGCTCCGAATATAATGGACCAATTAAGTTGAAATTTGGTACATGTATGGATTTCTGTGACCCAAACGCGTATGTGTAACGTAAATAAATTAATTTTGGAATATAACCCCCAATTAATATGGGGGTAAATTTTTGGGGCAAATAAGAAAATTAAAAAAAAAAGTTTTGCAAACTGTACCGTGTGCCATATCAAATGAAAGGGCTTACTGTGAGGGTCGCAAATATTATAAAAAGTTGAAAAAAATACAGCAAATAGTTCTATCTATAGATTACAGGAAAACTTATAAGAAGTCTATCGTCTTAAAATTACATAGTAAATCTCTCAATATTGTGCGTACCTTACTAACTTACATTTGCAGTTGGAATGTCATGGGAGAACATGTTTTTCAACTACAATGTTAAGTTGGGATAAATTCATTCCAACTACGGAACCCTTCATTGTGCGTGGTCCAACACGCACTTGACCGGTTTTTTATGTATGGAGTTTGACGTAAGACACGTGTTGAACATATGCTTAAATTTTTTGTATTAAGTCCGTAAGGGTTCCTTGTTGACTACGGAACCCTAAAAACACTATGGAGATTCTTCGTTCCGAAATTTCTTGCAGCAGACCAGAGTCTGGATTATATCCGGTTTATAGAAATAGATTCAACCCCCCATCAAACAGAAGGCAGAAGTATAGTAGTAGGTCTTCCCCGAACTGACTGTTTTGATCAGTTCCTTGGAACTGGTGAAGGTTCTACTTTTGAATTCACTTACAGATAATTCCCGAACATCTTTAGCCAGCTCCATAACTTCGATGGTTCCTCTTAAGTTCATCTGTGCTGCAAATTGTAATGTATCATCGAACCTGAAAGTAAATTCATCATCACAATCTGCCGAGCCTTGTTCCCAACTGTGTTGGAGTCGGCTTCCAGTCTAACTGAACACAGCTTCGTCTAATAAACATGGAGCAACTGCCTATTTGACCGCCACAACCCAGTTACTGGGGAATACGATACCCCTTGGTAAGACTAGTTGTCAGACTTTCGGGCTTCTGATGACCCGTAACGACTCAAAGACCCACGAATGACAGCCGGGACCAACGGCCTAACGTGCTTTCCGAGGCATAGAGGGGTCTTGGACCAACCGCGGCAAGCGTAGCTTAACCAGATCGATCGGCACGTTTGGCTATAATTACTTAGCCACGAGCCCATCTAGAAGAGTGAAGTTAATTGTAATTCTACCATATTATCTTACCTAACACTAGCAGCTACATGAAAGATGATGTTCACTCGATTGACGAGAAGAGCTCGGTCTTCTTGTGACAACCCTGAAAATAATAAAAAAAAGTTTAGTAGGTGCAGTTCGAATCCGCGCGAGAATCCGAAATTTTAGAACGGTTTCCGATACTGCCGTGCCCGTAGCCATTGTATTTGCTCGACACTAGACTTAGTAGGCACATTGCATTCCTTATAAAGTAAGCTTTCACCGATTCTAATATTTTTCATTTCTGAGCAGACTTACGGCCGAAATGAAACGACATCTGACATTAATTTGCTATTATCAACTTCTTATTCATTTTTAACCCTATTTTGGCCAATATTTCTGTTGTTTCTCTTTAGGTCCTGGTAGTGCTTTGTCAAATCTTGACAAAAACTCAAGAATAACTGATCTAGGTAAACACGTTCTTGCGCTATACGAATTGATATTGCGACACATAGTGAAAAGTAGATGATCGCGCGCATGCGCCGGCACTCACCACAGTGTGACATCATAGGTAAATTATACTCGGCCTTAAAATTGTTATAAATATGACGTATCTTTTGAATGCTCAACCATCACTCTAGCTTTAAAAGTCTCATAGTTATTAGCGCTTGAACCACCAGTACACCGACCGAAAAGACGTTTTCACGCCAAAACTATTCTATAAAAATACTAGCTTTTGCCTGCAACTTCGCCCGCATGGAAGTCAACGATTATCCCACGAGAACCGGGACAAATTGTATCATATCTCTTAACTTAGGTCATGGTCAACCTGCTGTGCCATATTTCATCGAAATCCGATCAGCCGTAAAGACATGAAAGGTAAGAGACAGATTTATAATATTATATGGATACGGAAAGAGTTCAACATCGATACCAAAAGGTAAATCAAATCAAATCAAATCAAAAGTCATTTATTCAAACTAGGCTGAGAATCAGCACTTTTTGAACGTCAAAATTACATAAGACAGTCCCCCAAAACGCCCGCCCTTCACCACTTCCTAGTGCTTTAGCTGGGGAGAAGAAGTGGCGCAACAAACTCCCCAGCAGCACAGCTGTCTGTTCAGTTAAAAAAATGATTCTATATAACACTGCGTATAATAATTTAGGTACATTACGCAACACAAAACATTAAATTAAATTATATAAACAAAAAAAAAAAAACGAAAACTATACTCAAGCAGAAACAAAATACAAAACTAAAAACGTAAGCAGAACTATATACCTAAATAAAAGCCTCCAGTAATAAAGGGCGTGCTCCAGTAAAAAAACTTATTTCCAAACAATCGACTTCCAAAAAAAACACTGCAAAGTGAAAATAGTACTTTACGTCTGGACAGCTTTTTACAAAGCGCAAGTCCGATCCTGCATGGAGTATTGCAGCCACCTTTGGGATGGATCAGCAAAATACCAACTAGCCGCGCTTGACTCAGTGGAACGCATAGCTAAGAGCTCATAGGCGACGTAAAACTGGTGGATGCCAAGCTTCATAGCTTGGCTCATCGCCGCAAGGTTGCCTGCTTGTCGGTCTTCTACAGATTGTACTTCGGAGAGTGTGCTCAAGAACTCCAAGACCTCATTCCGCCGGCCCCCTTCTACCATCGGACATCTAGACGCACTGACAGTTACCATCCCTACCTGATTGCTATTTCACCAATTCGCACCAAGTGCTTCCAAATGTCTTTTATAATGCGCACAGCAAAAGAGTGGAACTCACTACCTGCTTCTGTGTTTCCGAGCACATACAACCCTAATCTCTTCAAAGTGAGACTCAACAGGCTTCTTCTGGGTAAGCTCACTCCATCGTCGACTCTGTCTCTGTCGCCTCCGACCTAGACTAGAGTTAAGAGCAAATCCATCTTAAATAAGAAAATAAAAAATAACTTTAATTTCTGAAGTAGTGTCTTCGTTCTATCAGTGCATCTGTATTTTAGGTTTTTGCCACCGACTTCCGAAATTAAAGTTATTTTTCACTTTGTAGTGTATTTTTTAGAAATCGCTTGTATTTTTTTTTTAAAGGAGGGGGTCCTCAATTTATCGCGTATACATTATAGTATGCTAGGTTAAACGAGGGACTTATTGAGGAAGGGTAATTGGCATTCGATTCTCGTCCCAAATATGTAAAAAACCTATAACCTTATTTTGTGACGTAATTGTCCAACAAAAATACATTATTCATGAACACTGAGCGCGCAATAAGTGAACTTGTAAACAGTAAAGTGATCACGGGGCAAAACACGTGCCGAACCTGCCAAAAACAAAAGCCCATGCGCAAACCCCGCCCCTTTCCTTTGTGTTGTCTCCGATGCACCGACACACTCCCCTCCCGCGCTGACCGCAGTCTATGCGAGTGCGCCGCTATTTCCGCATGTCTGATTGCGCTTCCGCGTATCGTTTAAACAACCCCGCTTACTTCGTGATAAATGTGTTCTGTAAACGTGTTGTTGGATAAAAAACGAAAAAAACGACGTCTTATCATCAATATTCCATTGAAGAATATTGGAATGGTTCGTACCTATGCGTAATCTAATGATAGTGTCGGAAGAGCCATTAATTTGTACACCTTTCCAGATGCAGGGACGAATTGTTGAGCAGTTCTCCTGGTAATTACCAGAAGAACTGGAGCTGATGGTGAAGTCATCATCAAGTCCACTTCACCATATGCATTGTGACGAGCATAAATTGCTTAGCAACCATTATTAAAATAACTAATCGAATCGCAACCTGTGCAATACTTATTATTGAGTAGTTCCGGTGACCATCTGTGATCTTCATCATCAGTTCCACTTCATTAAATGGCACTTTCCGAGAGCGAATGCACGAGTTACTATAAAAAATACCCATATCTCTATAAGTGTGGCTATAATATTTGAAGAGTTCCGTCGATTTCTCCAAGATTCCATCATCAGAACCTGACCTGGTACAATGGAACCAACTAGAATGTATACCCATTCAAACAAACAAAAAAAATTTTTTTTCGTAATCGGTCCAGCGAGTATTCGAGTAATCGGGGCACATACAAAAACAAAAAAGATGCCGACAAACTGATTGAGAACCTTCTCCGTCAGTTAAAAATAGTCATTTCTAGAAACGAATAAATACTCTTTGATAATATTCCAAGTAATTCAAAATAAGTTGAATTTTAATTATGTATCTACGTAATTAGATTAAATGTAGGTATCCAATTTTAAACAAAGGTGCATTGTCATTTTGTATCTTATTATAATGGCAGTGCAACGACCAATTCACAAAAACAATTAACAGAAAGTTAGTCTTAATAAAATTTTGATGATTTTTATTGCAGCCCATCCGAATCATCCCTATGTACGTTCCGCGATTATTAGGTGATAGATTTTTTAGAACTTTCGCCTGACATAGGTTTTGTTTTTTTTTTATTTATTCTCGGTTCTGGACGTTTATGGATTTTTTTTGTGTGATAATTCATCTCAATAATGTCAAGGACCACCTTAAAAATGTGGTTTACTTGGGCCTTATGGAACATGACTGAAATTGAGTAGAGAGTTCAAAATTACTGCCACAACAGTTCGACTAATGATTAAAAAAAAACCCGGCCAAGGGCGTGTCGGACCACGCACAACGAGGGTTCCGTCATAAGCAGTGGTCGGAGTAGGTAGAGCTGTTTTTGCTACTTGCGACATGCGGACATAACATGGATATGCCAAATATTTCCCGGAATCCTGGGAATTCTCGGAATTAAAAAACCATTGTTTAAGTAGTTTTTATAGGAGTAGGTAGAGTTTTACTTAATTAACTCATATTTCACGAAGCTACCTCTAACAACATTCCAGGATCTCTCTGTGTGTATATAAGTAAGTATATACTGTTTGGGTGCTCACCTACTACCTGCTCATAACTGCCCACTTACCCATATTAACTCACTTAAATCAATCGACAATTTGAAAACCCCGGGATTTCAGAGGCATATCCATGTTGACATCAATGTTTGCGGTCATTCACCCCAAGCAGCTCTACCTACTCCGACCACTAGTCATAAGTCATTAAGTCATTTATTTTATACATGGCACGAAGGTTGTTCATAAACAAAAAGATCCGTTTAGTTCGGCCTTTGTGGCATACAAATACATAGGACTTAGGTAAGAAAAGTCATTCCAAGTTATTTGATTAAAGCTAAAAACATTACTAAATTTTCACACAACTAAAAATTAAATTTAAACATTAGATTATGATTACAAAAATATAAAATGCCAGTAAATATTTTTTTTTTTTCTCTTAGTTGAAAAGAGTTTATCCCAGAAACAAACTTAACAATGTAGTTGACAAACATGTTCTTCCTTATATTGATATACGTCACGGTCAATTCTCCAACTGCAAAACGTTTGTAATCCCAATAACTATTTCTTTTTTTTTGTTATTAAACTACATATTTACGGTTTTCAGATTGTTTCCTTTACATGTGACGTGGACGTACCTACCCTTTAGGTTTTAGTTCCCTTGTGAAATCGTAAAATATGCGACATAAACGGTAATATCTTTTGATCGCGTTGACTTACAAGTTTGATTTTGCATAGCTGAAGGAGACCATTACTACCCACGACCAGAACCAAGTACTTGTTATTTTCAACTTAATACCTCTGCGCGTTCCTGAGAAAAAGGGTCTTGACAGACAGACAGACGGACAACAAAGTGATCCTATAAGGCTTCCTTTTTCGTTTTGAGGTACGGAACCCTAAAAATGGGGGTAATGGCTTCTATGTGTTTCTAAAAACTGCTATGGACCTTCAATAACAAAAAGCATTTTTTTAAACTGGACCTCTGTCAGGATTTGTTTTCTGTAAGTTGCTTTCAAAGTAAACAAATGAGTACCTAACTTTTGCAGGAAAATTAGAAAACATATTGATATCAATTCTTCTTCAAATTTTGATTCAAATTGAGCACAAGATTCAAAAATGCACTTATGTCATTATCAGATTTTTTTTAAATCAGATTTTAAAAGTAAAATGTGTTTTTTTTTAACTAGCTTCTGAAACTTCTTGTTCTCCGAACCTTTTTTTTTTGGGTAGAAAACTTCTACTAACTAAAACCCACCCCCGTGTTCCTTCAAAGCCGCCGCATCGCATATCCCGCCCGCGTGATTACCTCGTTTTGGCTTAGCGTTCTTTCTGACTTTTTATTTATTTATTTTTTTTTTTATTTGTGATGGGTTTGCTCTTGACTCTAGTCTAGGTCAGAGGTGACAGAGACAAAGTCGACGATGGAGTGAGCTTACCCAGAAGAAGCCTGTTCACTCTCACTTTGAAGAGATTAGGGTTGTATACGTTCGGAAATACAGACGCAGGTAGTGAGTTCCACTCTTTTGCTGTGCGCATTATAAAAGACATTTGGAAGCGCTTAGTGCGAATTGGTGGAATAGCAACCAGGTAGGGATGGTAACTGGCAATGCGTCTAGATGTCCGGTGGTAGAAGGGGGCCGGTGGAATGAGGTCGTGGAGTTCTCGGGCACACTCTCCGAAGTACAATCTGTAGAAGACCGACAAGCAGGCAACCTTGCGGCGATGAGCCAAGCAATGAAGCTTGGCATCCACCAGTTTTACGTCGCCAATGAGCCTCTTAGCTCTGCGTTCCACCGAGTCAAGCGCGGCTAGTTGGTACTTAGCTGATCCATCCCAAAGGTGACTGCAATTATTATTTTTGCTCAGCTTCTAAGGGGCATATCGTGATATTACATAACCTATAGCCTTCTTCAAGAATTGGGCTATCAAATGCAAAACGAATTTTTCAAATCCGATTGGCAGTTCCAGAGATTAGCGCGTTTAAACAAACAAAAAAAAAGTTATAGTGAGCTAACCTTAAAAGATAGACATATGCTATCGCGGACTTTTTTTTAGAACTTTTTAAGAGGAACAATTTTGTTATATATGATTGTTGCGTAACTTTAACTGTTTACGCAGCGCACGCAACGGAAGCCCTCAAAAGGGATAGATTTTCCCCGTTTTTGCAACATTTTTAATTCATGCTCCGCTCCTATTAAGCGTGGCGTGATGTTATATAGCCTATAGCCTTCCTCGATAAATCGGCTATGCAACACTAAAAGAATTTTGCAATTCAAACCTGCAGTTTCCATAGAAACTGCAGGTATACCAAATAAACTTTTCAGCTTTATATTTTTTTTAGTATATATATAGTATAAGTATAGTATAGATAAAACATTCAAAATAAAACCACATTTTACTTTTCATAACGAACGTAGAACGTAGAATGAAAGCAAACTTATCTTACGTTCATATGTCATCGAGAAAATACTTAGGAATTAATTTTCATTTGCTCCTTTCATTTCATTTTTGAATCCTTGGATTGATTCACTAATTAATTCATTTTTCACTTTTGTTTCATTTCGTGTTCAGACATTTCACTTTGAGTGAAAGTTGCCAAATGGAAGATAAAAATGCTTGCAATGGTTCTCAACAGACCAATTGATTTCACACAAAGTGAGGATTTCTTTTTCCTCTTTCACTTGAGGAGCTCATTTTATAGATTTATGATACAAGAAACTTACCAAGTCCAGCATCCAGAACATCTCCTGATACTACGAAGACCTTCGACTCGAAGGCAACAGGTCTCTCCTTTTTAAGTCTATCGAAACACTGGAATAAATGCTTTAAATTAGCATCATACTGTTTTAGAACAAAATCAATTCTTACGTTAGACCACAGATTACTACAGATGGGACACTCCAGAAAATCATTTAAATAAAAAGCGACTCTTGCTACGACACAATAAAGTGCAATTCAGGTCGCACAACGCTTATGACCTACAGTTATTCACCTACAAGTGGCCTCTCTTTCTAACGCGTAACTCTTATACCTTCAGACCGCGGCAGTCCTACTGAAATGGCCCAGTGAGATAGGCCCGCCGCGTACTTGTAGCTTCATACTTAAACTGCGGAGTGTCCCATCTGTTTAATCTGTGGTTAGACGGCGGCGGCAAAATTGAGAGTGCCTTCATAACATCCATCAAAATCATAAAAAAAAAAACAAAATTACGTTGAGCCCTCGCTCCCGTCTGTCATTTGTAGATCTTCGACAGTAGTCGTCTTCTAGTAGAAGTAGTCTTCTTTGTCAGTAGTTTGGTAGTCAGAAGCACGAAAATCGGACAACCTGACTTACCAAGGGTTATCGGGTTATCCAGTGACTGGGTTGAGGAGATCAGATAGACAGTCGCTCCATGTAAAATTGGGTCCATCTAGTTAGACTGGAGGCGAATTCCAACAACGTTGGGAAACGGTTAGACAGATGATAACCCCCCTATATTCGCGTCTGACATAATATTAGGTCATTACCTATGAAATTGCTGATTTACATAGAAAAAATCAAACAATTTTTGAAAAAAAAAAATATTGTCGATGCACTTTTGGGTTGATGCCTCTGCTACGATTCCCGTTCCCAGGATATCTAAGAACGGGAATCGATAAATTCATTAAAGGCGTTTTTCATCGCCTCTTTGGATTTGAAAATTTCGGAAACTTCCTCGGGGCTCATTGTTGAGTTCAAAATTTTTATTATTATTATCATTATTTTTTCAGAATCAGAATCAGAATCAGAATCAGAATTATTTATTTGTAAAACATAGGTGAAGAACATATATACATTAATCATACATGTCAAGGTCTTAAATAGATAAGTGTTGCACTATGCTTTGTCATTGTTGACATACAAATATTAAAGTCAAGTTAACAAAATTTTCTATCAATTTTATACAAATACATTAAAATAATCAATTTAATTATGTCCACTACAAGAAAGAAAAAACAAAAAACACACACAAGAAGATCATAACAAAGAACATGCGAGAAATTATTCGTCCGTCACATTAATAATATGAATTAATAAAATTACAGAATTTAATCAAATAGTCATCCAAAATTAAAATAGTCATCCAAGTCAACATTAATAATATAGATTTATAAAATTACATAATCTCATAATTCATCATATCATAATTTAATCAAATAGTATTATCATTAAAATAGTCATCCAAGGTATAATAACATTTCTCAACTAATAACTTGTGAAGACACTTTTTGAATTTCTTTAATGGCATACATTTTATAGCATCAGGTATTTTATTAAAAATCTTTGGTGCAACACCAAAGAAGCTCTTTTTCATTAACGCAGTATTACATTTCAACGTACATAGTTGATTTTCATATTGACTCCGAATGGGGGTCTTCTTAACTGTTGAAAATTTTGTAAATAAATGTGGATTTGATTTTATAAATAATGCAGTTTCTAATATATATATAGCTGGTAACGTTAATATTTTTAATTTCTTGAAGTAGGGAACGCAACTATCTGTTGACTTTAAATTACACATGGATCTTACACACCTTCTCTGCATCCTAAATACCAGTTCCCTATTTGTTGATTGCCCCCAGAAAACAACACCATAACGGAGAATAGAGACTACAAGTCCATGATAGGCTGTTAACAGTGTCTCAGAATTAACTCTCTTAGATAATTGAAACAATAGATACGCAGATTTACTCAGTCGTTTACAAACCACTTCCAGGTGAGGTTTCCAAGTCAACTTATGGTCTACAGTTATGCCTAAGAATTTTGCACTCGTAACTTCTTCTATTTTACACTCATCGTAGGTAATATTAAGGGGTAGATTCTCACGTCGTTGATGAAACTGTATAATTTTAGTTTTATTCAAATTGATCACAAGATTATTATTATTTAGCCAATTAATAATGTTATTTAGCGAGTTATTGATCTCATTTCGATATTCGTTTGGATCAGTGCATTCTATGATAGCCGTACTGTCATCTGCAAAAAGTACCATTTTGTTTCTCAAATTTCTTGGGAGATCATTGATATATATTAAGAAAAGTGGGGGCCCGAGTACAGTGCCCTGAGGCACACCATACTTCACGGACCTCGCTTCAGAGACATATGTAGTTTCTAATTTGCTTATAGGACAAATTCTGGAAATCTCAGTACACTGTGTCCTATCACTTAGGTATGATTCTAGGAGTTTATAAATGTTTCCTCGAATGCCGTACCCGTGTAACTTTTGCAGCAAGATCTGATGATCTACGAAGTCAAAAGCTTTTGACATATCCGTGAAGATGGAGCACACAGGATTTTTTTTATCCACAGAAGTCATTATACTTGATAGCAGGTCAAATAGTGCCATATTAATATTAGTATTTTTCCTAAATCCTTTTTGTTCATTGCAAAATAACTGAAACTTCTCGAAATACGTGTAAATGGAATTATATATTATTTTTTCAATAACTTTTGCAAAAACTGGTATTTTTGCAATAGGCCTGTAATTTTTAACATCAGTCTTGTCATTATTTTTGTAAATGGGTTTAATAACTACCTTCTTGAGACTAGTAGGGAATATACCATCGGAAATGCAAAGATTAATTATGTGCGATAACGGTGTCGCTATGACCTCCTTAACATCTTTTATTACTCTAGTTGAAATACCGTCGTATCCTACTGTACTAGTATTTTTTAAGCTACTTATCACTTTTATAATGTCAGTATCTGAAACTGGTAGCATAAATAGAGACTGCGAAGTTGAGTTTTCAATAACATTTCTACATGAATTTGTTAATGGGGTATTATTAAGGCTTGTTTTTGAATTATTTTCTATAATCTCTATAAAATATTTATTGAATTCATTCGCAATGTCAAGGGGATGTGTAAGAGTTGATTTATCATTTTGTATGGTCAATATTGGTTCTTGCGGCAGACATACTTTGGATTTGTTAATAACTTGCCAGGCAGCTTTTGATTTATTTTGAGACGTCTTTATGAAGAGGTTGTTTTGGGCCTTCTGGGTTAGATTTACTATTCTTCTATAAAGCTTGGAATACTTTTTAAAAGCAAGTCTATTTTTTGTGTTCGGATTATGCCTATATGTCCAAAGTAGCTGCCTCTGTTTTCTGCTACATATTTTTATCCCATTCGAAATCCATTTGGTTTTTTTACAAGTATAAATGGTTACTATTTTTTCTGGGAAACACAATTTGTATAGCAATATAAAGTCATCTATAAAATTTTCGTAGGATTCATTTGCGTCTTTAGCTTCGTATACTCGTCGAAAAGTTAGGTTTTTTAGATGATTTTTAAATTTCATTAAGTTATCTACTGATATTTCCTGTTTAGTTGTTTTCCAATATTTAATCATACAGGTTTTTTTAATAGGAACTTGCAGTAGTTGTGATGTGTGGTCAGATAGAAGTAAATCTATTATTTCAGCTTTACAACCTTTACGGTAAGAATGTGCAAAATTATCTAAGCAAGAGTTACTAGCCAATCTGGTTGGTTTATCAAGTTCTAATTTGAGATTATATTGCAAGAGAAAGTTTTCAAATTCTATTGTGATTTTATTTCTCTTTAACACGTCAATATTAAAGTCTCCGGTTAATATAATTTTTTTATTTGTAGATACGCAAAGTCTTCTCAATATATTGTCCAGTTTTTCATAAAATACATTATAATTATATTTTGGAATCCTGTAAATGCATATTACAACAATATTATAAGATGTCAGTTCAATACCGCAACATTCGAAAACACCTGAGATCGACTGTTTTGCAATATCAGTCAATTCTCTGAATTGCAGCCCTGCTCTTACAAAAATGCAAGTTCCTCCACGTTTGACACTTCTGGTAAAAAAGGCAGCTGGGCAGAAATTAGGTATATGCAATATACATTCATAGCCCGCCTCTATAAAATGCTCTGTTATACAGATAATATCTACCTTTGTTCCCTTACTAGAAAGCTCGTCTAATTTAACTACTAACAGATCTGATTTATTCATAAGCCCTGCTATGTTCTGATGGAGAATGGTAAGGTGATAGTTATAGAAAAAACTGATTCTCTATTGTTTTTGTTAATATTAGCGGTTCAGTTTTATCTTCTTGAGAGCAACCAACTTGTGAGTGTATATGGTCTTTGGTATTTACAAAATCTAGGTCTAAGATTAAATCATGCAAGTCTGACAAAACTTTCATAAAGCCTTTGTTATTCAGGTGTGCATGCCGTTGGTTATACGTATCCCACGTGTATGGAAGATTAAGATTTGAATCTAGTATAAATGCATAATTGTAAGTCTCAACATCCATGTAAATTAGATTATTGAAAGTATCAACTCTGCTGTTAAACATTATATTTGTATTGTCCATAAATTTAAAAGTTGGCAGACATATTATGAAGTTAGTATGATTAAGTGGTAATAATTTATCTCTAATATAAGTAACAAACTCAATATAATTATGCGTTTTTGTAAAATCGTCTTCACCAATAAATATAATACAATAATCTAATCGAGAGAAGTTACGTACTTTTAGATCAATGTCCTTTAACAAATATTTCATTCCGCATCTGGGAGTACGGTAGTGACACATATTAAAGTTCCCTAAATGAGTTCTTTCACTCAATGTTTGTATTCTGTTGGATGTTTCACTACTCAAAATACAAATGTTATTCTTCACAGGTGGAGGTGATGGAACATGAGATTTCGCGCTAATAATATTATTCAATGAGGCGACACCTTGAGTATATCCAGCGTCAATGTTAACTTCATGTCCGCTTGGCGCTCTTGTCAAACTTTCCGATGTCTGCGTCTGTTTTGTTTTTGTATAAGGAGTATGAATGTTCTTCTTTGGTGTTTGAACTCTGGACTTAAGTGGACTACTGACAATTACTTTGTATGTTTTATTTTTTTCCAATAGGTCGTCATTACTTTGCTTCAACTTACTATTTTCTAGCGATAATATTTCAATTTCCCTATGCGCACTTAGCAATTGATTTTTTAGTTCTTCTATCTCTTTCTTATAAATAGTAATTCGGTTATCATCCTCGTCCTCAGATATATCTGGCATAGAATTTGAGGTACAATCCATCGTTTGCGAAATTATGTCGCTGTCATCCTTATCCGGTTCCGATTGGGTGCGTTGTCTTCGATGAGTTATATTTCCAAAGAAATTCATTCTTTTAAGTCAATTTATTTTGCTTAAATTGTACCTAATTTAAATTTTAAGTAATTCCAAAAATACACATAAGTGAATATTTTTATTTTCTACCAAAAGACTTAATTTTCTTATTCTGGTATCACAAGTTTTTTTGTAGCAACACTTTTCTATTTTTTTATAATAGCAACACTGGTCAGTGTGTCAATTTCATTTCCGCTCCTTGACACTAGATGGCGCTGTTTGCCATGAAGTATTTATTATTAGTAGTAGCAACCCTAAGGTTAATGTAAATTTTTAAAACGTCAATGTCAATATTTGTTTCGCTACTCACTACTAGGGGCGCCACTTATGGTACAAAGTTCACTTTTTAAAACAAAACATTGTACTTAACTGTTTTATTATTTTATATACATTTGCTAGTAATTAACTCGCCACTTATTATGTTTTTAAATGTTCTAATGATGAGAGTACCTTTGTATAGGTCCAGTATACTTGTTTTTGTCCGTGATTAGCACTTTTTGAAGCACAATAACGTTCAAAAGTCCAAATATTAAACACAATGTTTTTATTGCATGTCTTGGTTTATAGAAGTCACCAACAATTTCACTTATGTAGTACGATACGTCTATTAAGATTCACTACAATACACATCACTTATACTATGGTTTACTATTTATTTTGAGTTTTAAAATACGCGGCGATGTTTACTTAATGCTGTGTTGCCAGAAACAATTTTTGAGATAGGTTTGCTCTTGACTCTTCCTAATTTCCAGAACGGGAGCGATCAAACCAAAAACGCACCGTGCGTTCACTTGCTGAAACTTATCCATACACATCGTTAATATTGCGTGCTGTCTGTGTTGCGTTGGTGCCACGACGGAATTCGTATTCGAAAATAGCGCGCAATTTCGATTTTTCCATGGTTACAGAAACATCGATAAAGAAAATTGAACGGCGGGAAATAAATGAACAACTGATTTTTTTTTTTAAATGTCATGCTATATTATAAAATTAATTTGAATTTGGAAATTCGAATAGCCAGTATCTAAAATCGGTAATTTCATAGGTAACCTACAAATTGGGTACGTAATTCTAGCTACACATTGATTCTATTGTATTAAGGAACACAAATTGTAAATAAACAAATGAATTCTGACTGAAAGACGCTGACTGTACTTATGTAGGTAGTTACTTACAGGTGCAGCATACAGTTGAGCCAGTCGGTCTTCAGACTTGACCCCCTTCTTGTTCCTCATCAGCAGGTAAATCCTGTCTAAACCAGTGCAGGAGTATAGCAGCTTCTCTATTAGCACTTTGCCTATGAAGCCTGAAAATTATAATACAATATTAATTTTAGGACCGCACGTATGTAGACACCGCCAGGGTTGCGGGTTGTTTGAAAGAGTTACCGTGGCCCTGGCACAGGCAACTGAAGGAACACGGGTGGGTTTTAGTCAGTAGAAGTCTGACACGCCCTCCCGCTCCGCCCAGAGCGGGAGAAGTTATTTGATAACTTCCCACCCAAAAAAATAAAAAAAAGGTATGTGGACACTCAAGGGTCGGTAACTGAATTCTATTGACTGGAGTAACTAAACATCGTCTTCTCGAAATATTAAAAAAGTACAGTCAACATAGAAAATAAGTGATGAATAAAAGTTTTGTATTTTATTGGAAATAGAAATAGTTAAAATGAAAAATATATAGGGAATATATTATTTTGTCAGGCTATTTCGTATGTATGTAGGGATCGTAGCAGGTGGCGTTCTGTAGTTTCTACCTACCCTCATGGGAAGAAGACGTGAGTTTATGTGTGTATGTATTTATCTGGAAATCGAAACGCAATGTGCAAAAAAATACAATTCCATTACATTTTATGTGCTCAAAAAAAAAACTCAATATGTCAAAATTTTACAGGAAGCATAAAAAATCTTGTAACTTTGATACGAATTTAAATATAGGTGCCACGACAGAAAAATTCCCGAAAAATTGCTACATTTTTTTTTTTTTTTGTATGGCATCTTGTAGTTGACCTAAAGAGGCCGTGACTACTTAACCGGACTATCCTGTGGCTGCCTTAAGATTACTCAAAGCCAGGGGCATAAAACTTACAGACTAAGCGACTACACGCTAAGGGCTCCCCATGTGGGGAACGGGCCTCGGCTTAGGGCGTCGCTGGAGGGAGGACAGCAAGATGGGACAGGCAGGATCAGATTTGAATGATTATTATTGTCAGGGGAGTTTAAAGCTACTGGATCAGCTACGCCACCAGCTGGCACTTCATACCCGAGCAAGGGACGGGGGGGAGGACGATTATTCCGCGGTCGTCGCGAGGGACCTCGGCGGCGAGGTCGGAATGTTGATTTGTGTTTGTTCCTACGGTCCCTACTGCTCTCCTGGAGAAGAGTTATGGGGTCGTCGGGATCTGAGAGGACAAGCCTAGGGCGGCGGACCTTACTAATACGAGAGGGGACATAGCTAGCCGTCTCGACAACCAGAGGGTTGCGATGGTTGGTAGCTGAGTCGAAGAAACGCTTGGAATTGCGTTTCAAGAACGGGGAGATGGTGGGAATGTCTACGTGGAGGATTTCGTTCCGAACGAACCAAGGGGCTCCCGTTGCCTTTCGGAGGAAACGGTTTTGGAGGGCCTGCATCCTAAGAATGAGGTGAGGTTTTGCGTGCGCAAACACTGAACCCGCATAGGTCATGATGGGGCGAATGCACGCTGTATAAATGCGCAATTTGCACCTAAGTGACAATTTGCTACGTGCATTCAGAACGGAGTGGAGTCTACCGAGAGCGAAAGCGGCGCGCGAACGCACCTGCTTTATGTGCTCAGCGAAGGAGAGGTGGTGGTCGAGGGTCACACCGAGGTATTTGGCTCGCGTCTCCCAAGGGATCGGCTTGCCGAACATGATTTATTTATTTATTTATTTAATACTTTAAGCACACAAAATGTACAGAGGCGGACTTAATGCCATAGGCATTTTCTACCAGTCGACCTTTGGGTGATGCAGAGACAAACAGTGGTAGGTGCAACAGCGAGAGATGAGGAATAGATATATATTTAAATATAAAGATATAGATACATATAAATATAATATATACACCTAACTATATATAAATATAAACACAATAAATAGACATAAATATACTAAAACAAATAAGACAAACCATTGGGAAACATTACCGTTGTGATGATACTACCAGCTTCTTGCGAATGTGGTCGCGAACTTTAACTTTAAAGGATAATCGGTCGGTTGCCATCCTGATTTCCTGGGGAAGTGCATTCCACAGAGAGATAGACTGAACGAAGAAGGAAGAGTGAATGAAGTCTGTGCGGTGGGTGGGACATTGAAGAATACGATTGTGAGCTGAACGTAAATTTCTATTGTGGTTGGCGCAAATGTATTGAAAATGGGAAGCTAGGTAACTAGGGGAAGAGGGAGAGTCAAGAAATGAAAACAAGGCGAACATGATGATCGGTCGGGGGGGGGGGGGGGGCTTTGGGGAGTCGAGTGCGACGCGGTCTCAGAAAGAGGACCGCTTGGCTCTGGTCAGGATTGACCTCGATTCTCCACTTCCTAAACCAGGCGCCGAGGTTATCGACTGCGGTTTGGAGAGTGCGAGATATCGGGTGTTGGTCCCTGCCCGAGTAGTAAATGGCCGTGTCGTCTGCGAACTGCGCCTTTTTACTTTTCGGGATATCGCTGGTGAACAGCGTAAAGATGAGGGGAGCGAGCACAGAGCCCTGTGGGACTCCTGCACGGATGGGATGGGGGGGGGATAGCGCTCCTTCTATGCGATAGCGAAAGGTGCGATTCGACAAAAAGTCTCGTAAGATGAGTACGAGATGATCCTGCAAGCCAAGTTGGTAGAGCTTATATAATAAGCCGTTGTGCCAGACTTTGTCGAACGCTTTCGCTATATCAAAGAAGACAGCACCCGTCATCAAACCACGTTGGAAGCCAACGCTTATGTGTTCGATGATGGGGTAGACCTGATGAACGCTGGAATGCTGCGTTCGGAAACCAAACTGCTCGTTAGGGATGAGACCCTTTGTCTCGGCATAGTCTCTGAGTCGCTTATAAATAAGCCTCTCATAGATTTTGCCGAGCACATTGAGCAGACTGATGGGGCGGTAACTAGTGGGCTCAGCCTTGGGCTTACGGGGCTTGGGGATGCCAATTACAGTGGCCTCTTTCCATGCTTGAGGAAAGATGTTGTTGCTCATGGCACCATTGAAGATGATGACCATGAGCATTATAAGGTGGGTGGGGAAGAGTTGGATCACCCTATTGGTAATTCCATCTGAGCCGGGGGCTTTACGGGGCTTAAGGCCCTTGATTATGTCCTGTACCTCGTCTGGAGTGACGGGGGGCAGAGGACAATCAGGGTCTTCAACGGGAGGGAGGGAGGCTCTACGTTCGACTTCCGCGTCGACCTCAGAGAGGTGAGCTTGGTCTACAAGTTGAGAGCTGGGTGAGCACTGAGTCTCAAGACTGTCGGCTAGGCATTCAGCCTTGTCGACATCATCGAAAGCGATGGTCTTGTCAGAGCGGATAAGGGGGGGCATAGAGGCAGTCTCTTGGGATCTGAGCTTCCTCTGGAGTTGCCAGAAGGCTAGGTGGGTAGGCTCTAGGTCGCTCAGCATCTTGTCCCAGCCAGCGGTACGCAGCTCCTCTAAGCGTGTCTTTACAGATCTCTGTAAAGAGCGCATATGGGATTTGTTCGCGTGGCAGGGAAAGCTGCTGTAGGCACGGACAGCCGCGTTCTTCTCATTCAGCACCTCACGTACATCGTCCGGCAACTTCCAGCGATGGTCTTCCATCGCTGGAATTTCCCTTGAATAATCGTCCAGGACAGATTGTACGTGTTCTGTGAATGAGTCGATCGCGGCCGTCGTGTCAGCGATAGAGTCAAAGTGGTCGGAGATGGAGTCTAAGTGGGGGGACGTGGTGGATTTCAGACGTTCGCTTACTTTCCTCCAGTCCGTCACTTTTTGGGTGGGAGGGGGTTAACTGGGGTCACGGAGACCTATGCGGGGTGCCAGGTTTACGACGACTGGTCGGTGGTCAGAGGTCAGTTCATGTATCGCCTCTATAGAGTCTAACCGTAGGTTAACATTCTTTAGAAGCGCTACATTAAGTACGTCAGTGGTGTGGTCAGGGTTGTGAGGAAAGTGAGTAGGAGTCATCGGGGCGATGACACAGAGGTTGAACAGAAGTCTACCTCTGCGAGAGGTCCTGGTACTATTCCAGGCGGAATGTTTGGCGTTGGGTGACCTCAACGCTATGATAACGGATTCACTCAAGCCAAAAAGGGTGGAAAGGTCAGCAGATAGGCAACTATCTGAGGAGGTCGGGGCGTGCCGCTACAACGGAGCGGCCTGTTTTATATTCTCTAAGCGTAGTGGGAGGTAGGTAGGGGTGATGACGTCCGGTGCACGTGCTGCTAGCGCATGATATCGCTGTCTCTTTCTTGCGTTAAATGTCAGCTGCCGCCGTCATATATATTATTTCTTTTAATAATAATAGTACCTATTCACTTGCTGAGAAACCAAAGCAGTAGAGCTCACTGGGAAATAGATAAATCTTACCTGAACCTCCTGTTATGAATATAGTTTTTCCTTTATAGAACTCGGGTATGGTTGGTACATCCGATACATCTCTTTCTTCAAGGAAACCCATGTTTTTATTTCAATATTCTCTCTTGTTTAGTAATCACTTATCTGTAAATAAATTATTATTATTATGTTGTGTTATACTGGATAAATTTTTAACGGTTTGAAAAAAATAGGGTATAATAGATGAATGGAGTATAAGCCTATGGCATACCTAGATTTAAAAAAAAATTTTAAAAAATCGATATTTTTTAACGATCTATAAAGTTTTTCAAAATTTCTGTTTTTATTGTTCTAATTTACTTCAAATGTATAATAGTGTTTATTGATAGAGCAATTTCTGTCTAAGCTATTGAAAAAAACAAAAAAAAAAAACTAGGTAAGCCATAGGCTTCTACTCCGTTCACCTATTGTACCCTATTTTTTTCAAGACAGTAAAAAAATTCACCCAATATGCTCGACTCCCGTGTGAAGCCGGGATGGGTCGCTAGTATTACAATATCTACTTAGTATACCATGGACCGCCATAAGAACGAAGGGATCCATACTGGAGGAAGCAAAAAATGATATAGGTATGTAACTAGCACTTTTGATTTGTTTTCTTTGTTATGTATGGCATATCCGACATGGGTAGACTTTTGATCCTAAAACTGTTATGCTATATTATAAGATCTAATTGTACACAGTTACGCAATAAATAATTCTTATTCTTATTCTTAATATCTCCAAGCGTCTACAATATGCCAGGAATGTGGCCTTAGCTTTTTCTGACGTATTATGCGTTCTCCTAAGCATGGTCGGGTAAGACTTATAAATTATGTAAATACTGGGCCGGGCGGAAGGAAGATGCGATCAAGGCAGAGCACAGACAAGATAGTCAGACGCGATCAAGAAGGCTGTTGGAGGCAGCATTTACCGGGCGGTCCTCACTGCAAAAGACCGCATAACTTGGAGACGCGTCGTATGTAGTTGAGATCCTCAGTATTGAGGGATCGACGACGAAGTAGAAGTTGGAATATCAATCACGATGACCAAACACAGCTGCTCCTACATTTATGTTCAATATGTAAGCATTTTGACGAGTTATGCGAACATAAATGTAGGGAATATCTGATTTTTTTTTCGCGATTTCAGGGTTGATCCCATATATAAAGTGTATCTATTCATACACGAAATTTCTAAAGGGGTCATTGTACTCATCATTATGAACAACTTTTACTATGGGACCAAACCTGAAATCGCGAAAAAAAAATCAGCTGTTCAGTAGGTACATTTTGACGAATTATGCGAACATAAAATGTACTGAACAGCTGATTATTTTTGCGATTTCAGGTTTGGTCCCATAGTAAAAGTTGTTTATAATGATGAGTACAATGACGCCTTAACAATATAACGGTGATTAAAATGACCCTTGTATATTATTTTTATTTATATTCTAATAAACACAATCTCCTACGCGAGTGATTGTTTAATATAAAACCTCATAACTTAATAATATATTATAAGTAGCTTAATTATGTCTAAAGTGTGCTAATTTGATTTGAACAACTAGGTCTATCAAATTAGCATACAATTTGATTCAAATACAAATACGTTTATTGGCTCAAAAAATAATAATAAGGATACAACACCATTGACTCTGTCACTTAAAAATAGGATTCCCTGTGCTATAATTAGTGACAGTAGGGATCGCAGTTGACCTAAATTACAATTATAGTTTATCAGTCCGTATTTATTTAATTTAATTATAATGCAGATAATAAAAAAAGAAAAGTAAAATATTAAATTTGGAAGAAACAATTGAAGTTACTAAACATGTTTGATTAAATATGTACCGTGTGTGAGTGAGTGCGTGAGTGAGTGCGTGTGTGAGAAAATGTGTAGAGTTATGATGTCGAGAGTGTGTGTGCGTAAATGATAATAATAATAATAATAATAAGCTTGCGCGCTTCAAACTTTAGGTCTGTGCCGGTAGAGTTTACTTTGCCGGAACGGGTCTAGGATGAGGAGCCAGACCAAGAGAGATACAGAAACCCGCAGGGTAGCATGTGGCGAGCTGTTGGGCAGTAGCGACCCCACGGACCCCCTATCTCCCGAGAGAAATCTTGTCCTCATCTCTAGCTTGCCTTTATTGGCCGGCTGGAGTGAACACTGACGAGGAACAGAGCTCCCACCTCTTTCTTGCCTTTATTGGCCGGATTGAGTGGAGATTCGCAAGAGCAAACGTGCTCGGAGGAAGGAAGTATTCCAGTAAGGTGCTGGTAGGGATCTTGACCGTACTTCCGGGATTGTCCTGATAGCCGTGGAATACCTCTCCACTCCTCAAGCATCTCAGGAAGTGTTGCCCCCTTGTCGCTATGTGCTAGCGGCCGTTTCCGGGGGCCTATTATTGAGTGTGCAAATCACCCCCTGCCATTTTATCCGTGTATAATATATAACATTGGTCAGGCAGGGGACATAGTTCTTCCATAGTTCAAGTTACCCAATCCACTTTAGCTACCCAGACCCATAGCCCAATATGTTTTGTTTCCACACACAACAATAGTCCTGCACCAACCGGGGGTTGTCCTTGGGTGCACTTGCATAGTGCATACAGGGATGATCGTCGGTTGGTGCCTCCTTATCATTTAAAATTATTTAAAGGGCCTCTGCGAGTTGGCTTCGGCTCCTTGTACGCCTTCCAAAAGTCCGGGACCCCAGGGTCCCGAGAAATGTAAAAAAAATAAATAATAATAATAATTTATTTCAACCAAGCAAAGAATATCTTAGCCAGTTGGCGTGGTTGGTTAAGATACCGCCTATCACGCCGCAGGTCGTGGGTTCGATTCCCATCCAGGACAAACATTTGTGTGCATGAACATGTCTGTTTGTTCTGAGTCTGGGTGTAATTATCTATATAAGTATGTATTTACAAAAAAAAGTAGTGTATGTAGTATATCAGTTATCTGGTTTCCATAGTACAAGCTCTGCTTAGTTTGGGATCAGATGACCGTGTGTGAAAATGTTCAGGATATTATTATTATTATTATTATAATTTCTAGGTTACAAACACTTTTAGATACAGCTTAACAATAAATACAATTCAGTGAACATCTGTGTCTGAGCTAGATAACTTAATAGGTATCTGTATTACAGACAGCAGCGCTCTTCCCTTACAGATTATACATTTAACTGTATACAAGACATAACTAATCTAGAGTATTAAAGTATTAATAATTTAGAGTTGTAGAGTGTAGGAAAGCCTCCTTGTGTGTCGTATGCTAGTGTGTGTATGTGTGAAGGAGGTTGAGTATACGATTAACGAGGTACATTTAGTAATTGTTCAGTTTCGTTATAGTTCAATTTATGAATATATTCAAATAGTTTCCTTTTGCATTCTCTAATAGTTAATCTTCGTATGTCAATAATTTTGCTGATTTTAGTATAGAGATATGGACCCAAGAAGGAAAAAATCTATTTGCGAATTGGTGTTTAAATGATGGTTTATTGGGGAAGGTTATATCTCTGCGACGCTTGGAGATTTTGACGATTGTATCAGATATGCGGCTTGAGTGTTGTTTCAAAATAGTGAGCATAATGAAAAGTTGATGAACTGAGCATGTATGATTCGTAACTGGCAGGGCATGTTTTAGTTTGTTGTTCAGTTGCTGTGTAGTCGAATAATGCGAGGTACGCTTTTAATGCTTTTTTAAACTTAAAAATTGTTAGTTTGTGCAGGCCCAATTTTTTATTGATTTTATTGTATAGACAAGGAGCTGCAATGTAGGGATGACGTTTGGCAAATACTGTGTTATGCGGTGTTATTTGGAAAATATCATCCTATGATAGACCTTGTTGTTCAACTCGAAGCTTGCCCTCTGGAGCAAGTCGTCCACTTTCCTATGTTGACTACTTTTTCATAACGTCCACATTCCCAACTCATCCACTTTAATTATTTCAAGGACTGTACATGTTCTGTCCAGCTGCTAATCTGTCCAACTGAGAATCTGTCCAGTTGCTCCGGAGGGACCAAAAACGTATTACTTTCATTTAGCACTTTTCACTTAGTATGGACATACCTATTTTTTTGTGGATGGGAAATCATCAAATAACTTCTCCCGCTCTGGGTGGAGCGGGAGGGCGTGTCAGACTTCTACTGACTAAAACCCACCCGTGTTCCTTCAGTTGCCTGTGCCAAAGCCACGGTAACTCTTTCGAACAACCCGCAACCCTGGCGGTTATCGGCCCTAGCGGACCCCTTCAGCTAGTGCTGACATCACTTTGAGGCGCGCGTGGAACACAACGCGTCGTCGACCCAGGCCTGGTCCTTACCGGACGGCGAGCTACCCATTGCTCGCCGTCCGCAAGCCCGCGCCTACGGTGGCCGGGAATCGGCTATCGATTCCCGACGCCCAGGGCGTCTCCTGCGGCGACTAGGGGCGTGAGGGCGCAAAGATTGCCTCTCCCTCACGCGTTCAGACTCCTCCTTCGCGAGCATTACTGCTTCACAGAAGGAGCTGACGGCTTCCCATGCACTCTCGCTCCGTACCATGGCATGTACCATGGCCGGACGCGAGAGATCGCCGCCGCCGATCGCCTCCGCGAGGACGCGGCGGTGCTCTGCCCAGGCCGGGCAGACCTCCACCGTATGCTCCACCGTGTCCTCCGGGCGATCCACACAATGGTAACACCCGGGCGTTTACTCCCGCCTTATCCGGAATAGGAACCTCCCGAAGCAACCGCGTCCGGTGAGGACCTGCGTCAGGCGGAAGGTGAGGACGCCGTGACGCCTATACAACCACTCCTCAAAGAGGGGACTTATCGCCGCAATTGTGGCGTGCCCAGCACTGAGTTGCGACAGTCGCACTCTCCATGTCGCCATGAGATCCCGCCGGAGCTCTGTCCGCTGCTACTACACATTAATGAATATTAGTTAGATATAATATCATGCAAAGCTGAATTTTAATTTTAATTGTATGTTAATCAGTGTCTGTACCTACTAATACTAAATGTTAAATAAAATTGTTACTAACCCTATGGACTCTGTCGGAAAATAAAAGTATCCTATTCTATAGGGCAAGATTCAATCGTACTTTAATTTTACTTCAAACTTAAAGAAACTGGAGGCACGGAAGTGCCGGCCAATTCGAGCAAAACAAAGGCACGGCCGTATAATTATTTTCTCGAAGATATTCGGGCCATTTTCAACCCCCTGTAACTGTGTTGTGGAAAAAACTAGAAGCCTAAATTTACAGTGACATCTATAGATATATTTCCAAATTACATTAAACTTTAACCAGTAGTTTAAGAATTATTGCAAGTCAAAGTTTCTTAATTTTATCACTGACTCACAGATCATCATAATTCTAAGGTACTTCTAGCACACCCACAAGCTCCAAATTTTGAACACAGTTATTGTTTAGCCTGTAAGGCAAAGAAAAACTCTGACATTCCGAATTTTTTGTCCCGTTTTATAGATACACAATCCGAATAAGTAACTTTGTAATCCTATATAAATCCCATTAAATTGTATTCATTAGTACAGATAGAAAGGGACAGACGTATTGACAATACCCTAGTGAGAGAAAATGATTTTTCAAAAAGATATCAACGTGGTATACATTTTTGTGCCATTTTACGTAAACAACCAGTTTTGCTTGAGCCCCGCAATTATTCATAATATTATTAAATTATAAATATATTTAACTTACCGATGAAAACTTACTTTTTTCTTTATATTTATCTTTTGTTGTAGGTAGACGATTTCCCACACCATTTAATTGAACAGGAACTCATAATTGTTTTTATTTATGAAGAATTGTTTTAAAAGGTACCAAAATAACCGCGTGTGCAGAGATCCAATAACTGGTCAAAAGTAAAATGGCCACTCATATTGTCATCTATTCTAAGTGCATTTTCATTTATGTGCCGCGAGCTGAGTCGCCCGCATGAGCAGTCAAGAGGCTATATAGTTATTGGTTAATTCAGTACCTATCTATCTATGGGAGCAGCTATCCAACCAATTTGTCATAAATTGATACCTTGTTAGTTAGCTAACAACATTTTATAGTAACCATACCAATATTACATTTCTTTATTAATTTAATAAATAGACTGACTTGACAATTGCACACGGCAATATAATCTACACAAAACAAAATATATCAAATATTAGAGCATTGTGCTTTTATTTGTTTGAAAGTACCTTTAGGGAGACTATTTAAATTACCTAGTAGATCAGTGGCGTGCACTCCATACCCTATAGTGCCATACATACATGCCCCTCTAATTGTAAATGATAAACAACTATAGTTAAAAAAAAAAATCTAACTTATTCGCCATTCACACGAACCCCCCGTCATTTTCTAGTCTAAAAAGAATTCATACATATTCACGAAACACACAGGGCCAAAACATACTCACAGATTTGTCTATGATTGCAATTCAAAAAGAACTTTTAGTCATTTTAAAACGATGTAGCAGTTTTTACGACGACGTTTTGCGAAACTATCTGAAAAAAGATAGTTGCGTTGATTTGATTTATATACATTAACTTGTAGAAAGTAATCAGTTAACATTAAAGTAGTAATTTATTTTGAATTTAAATTCATTTGCGTAAATAAAACAAAATAAACATCCCACGGCCTTTTTAAATGACACTTTGCATATCATATAAGTGATTGATGCAATCACTTATTCAGAAATTCATAGTGATCGTAAACAAACGTCATGCGAAGCCAAAGGTGCCTGCGGTAAAACTCAGGTAGGGTAGGTAGTCCTAGTCGTTGGGCCACCGACAGCAACAAGTTGATACTGGTAAGTTTTTTTTTTTTTGCTGTGCATACCTACTAATCTACTAAGTAGATTATGTTGCTGTGCGCAATTACCAAGTCACTCTATTTATAAAATAAAATAAAATAAATAAAAAAATAATCTTTAATTCGGATAAGCAACATTATTTTATTATCATTAATGAATTTAATAAATGTAATATTGATATGGTTACTATAAAATGTTGTTAGCTAACTAACAAGGTATCAATTTATGACAAAGTGGATGGATAGCTGCTCCCATAGATAGATAGGTACTGAATTAACCGACTTGGTTTACATTTGATTTCACAACGTTTTTTTACGGCAGAAAAACTGCGTTGCGAGACTTGGCATTTTTGTAGGTACATGTTATGTTTTTGATGGGATTTATTGTAATTAACCATTTACAGGGATTTTTAAATCGTCAAAGAGTCGGTCAGTTAGTCAGAAAGTTGACGCTAGTTGCCCATAAATACTTTAAAGGCAACTTCTTAATACAACTTCTTAAGTGAGTATAATCCTCAAATGTCAAGATTTCATGAAATAGTCATTCATTAGGATTACCTGGAAGCCGATTCTACTAAGAAAATTAAAAAAAAATCGCAATTGAATGGCAGCTGAACCACGGCTTTTGAGCGTTTTCGCATTCCACTAATGTAACAACGATCCAACTGCGGTTACGTTTCAGTTCAGTCACCGATCGATCGAAACAATCTCAAAAGCTATTCTGCTAACAAAACCGAGCATGAGCGTGACGTTTAGTCGCATCATTATCTTTTTGACATAATTGAAATGTTTCGTTTCACAGATTTCGCAAGCTGGGGCCGAAAACGAAACGTTCTTCTGAGTTTTTATTATTTATAAAAGTTGAAATGTTAAAAAGTTATGTCTAAAAGTATAAGTATGGTCTAGAAATGTTTTTGTATTTAAAATACTTTTAGTAGCACTTATTCGTATTTAGTAATATTATTAGATTCAACTTTTGGTTTCTGTGGTATTATTAAAACATACTATTTGGAATGTTGGTCACACAGGTTACCCGCTGTTACGTTCCCGTTACGATTCGGTTTAAGTTTAGTTTCCATTTTGCTTGTAGAATAGTAGAATGACTTTTTTGGTAACTATCGAACGGCGATCGAAACTGAACTGTTGTTGAAACACAATTGAACGTGTAACGTTGCAAATTAGTAGAATCGGCCCCCTGGTCTTAAACAATTGTATTGATCACTTAAATGATTATAATTAGGTAAATACATACTTGTTACGGCCGCAAATTACATTTTGATCAACGTACAACCTACTGTGTTGTTGTGTTTCATTGATTACACCAAGGCCTTTGATTGTGTGGATTGGGATAAGCTCTGGGAGGTTTTAAAAGACATGGGTACGCCTCAACATCTTATTGATTTAGTCCGAAGCCTCTACATCAACAACCGCTCTTTCGTCAAAATAGACACCGACTGTTCAAATGTGTTCTCCATCAAGAAAGGCGTTAGACAGGGATGCATCCTCTCACCTCTGCTCTTCAATGTGTATGGAGAGTATATTATTCGGAAAACTCTCGAGGGCTGGGAAAAGGGGTTTGCTGTTGGTGGAAAGCGCATCTCCAATCTGCGTTACGCTGACGACACCGTTCTCCTTGCTACAACATTTGACGACATGAAGGAGATACTGCATAGGTTGGAGGTGGAAAGTGGCAAATTAGGGCTTGCTATAAATAGGCAGAAAACCAAGCTTATGGTGATAGATCGCGCGAGAAAGCTATCGGGCGCCTATAACATCCAAGGCATCGATATTGTGGACAGTTTCATTTATCTGGGCTCTAATATTAATAATGAAGGCAGCTGCGTCCCAGAAATAAAACGACGGATAGCCATGGCTAAAGATGTTATGACACGCCTCCAAAACTTCTGGAAAAATCGCTCTATAAGTTATAAAACTAAAGCCCGTTTGGTCAGAGCATTAGTTTTCCCGATTTTCCTCTATGGAGTTGAGACGTGGACAATCCGAGCAAGAGAAAGACAGAGGATAGATGCATTCGAAATGTGGTGCTGGAGGCGGATGCTCCGAATACCATGTACAGCCAAACGCACAAATGTGTCTATCCTTTCCCAACTAGATGTCAAGACCCGATTGTCTACAATATGTCTACAGCGTATTCTGACCTACCTATTTCAGCCACATAATGCGAAGGGGAGATAGCAGCCTTGAAAAGCTGGTTATTGTTGGCAATACCGAAGGAAAGAGAGCACGAGGCAGGTCGCCAACACGATGGTCCGACCAAGTAAAGGAAGCTACGTCCTCGAGCAACTTTGGACCGGAGTAGATGGAGGCAGATAGTCCGCTTAAAAGCGTCCAGTGACCACGATCCTCAGTAATGAGGGACCGATTGAAGAAGAAGACAACCTACTACTGACTTGTAAATTGCAAAAAACGTAAGAAAATTTGAATTTCGAGGGCTACCCTGACGCTTTCACCTTAAACAAAACTCTCCGTGCCTCGAGTCGGAAAGCACGTTAAGCAGTTGGTCGCGGATTTCATTCGTAGATCTTTGGCAGTTGTTACGGGTAGTCAGAAGTCTGAAAGTCTGACAAACTGTCTTGCCAAGGGGTATCGTGTATCTAGTAACTGGATTGTGGAGGTCAGACAGGCAGTCACTCCATATATAATACACCAGTATCCAGATAATTAAATAAATTGAAAAAAAAAAGAACATTTTAAAACTCACATAACAGTGCTGAGAAAAAATATAGACACCCTAATATTTGAACATAATTACAATGTAACCAAAGTAAAATGTTAGCATGTAACATGAACTCTGTAGGGTAAAATGTTCTTGTTATAGATTTGGTATATGTTTTTAAAAATTTACGGAATGTAGCCGACTATAAATTAATTAAACAGGTTTATTTAGCTTTGTGTCAATCCATTCTTACCTATTGCATAACTTCTTGGGGTAGTGCTGCAAAAACCATTTTAACCGCGCAAACAGCAATTCTGAAGGTAGTTACCTCTCGCCCTTTTAGATTTCCTACGCACCAGCTCTACATAGCATGTAATGTACTAACAGTGCGCCAGTTATTCGTTCTGACCCAGTACCGTCTGACAAGAGAAGGAAGGACTTGGTTTGTATCTGTACCTACTACTAACACTAGAATATAAGTCTTTGTAATACTAACACAATATGGATCATAGTTGTCCGAAATAAATGAAAATTTAATTTAATTTATAAAGCCTCAAACTAAACATGCGTTTGCTAATCGATATTATTTAAATTTAGGACCTTTTTTGTATAATAGACTCAACAAGGTACTAAACCAAGCAAGTCGGATCCTGCATGTAGTATTGCAGTCACCTTTGGGATGGATCAGCCAAGTACCAACTAGCCGCGCTTGACTCGGTGGAACGCAGAGCTAAGAGGTTCATTGGCGAAGTAAAACTAGTGGATGCCAAGCTTCATAGCTTGGCTCATCGCCGCAAGGTTGCCTGCTTGTCGGTCTTCTACAGATTGTACTTCGGAGAGTGTGCCCGAGAACTCCACGACCTCATTCCACCGGCCCCCTTCTACCATCGGACATCTAGACGCACTGCCAGTTACTATCCCTATCTGGTTGCTATTCTACCAATTCGCACTAAGCGCTTCCAAGTGTCTTTTATAATGCGCACAGCAAAAGAGTGGAACTCACTACCTGCGTCTGTGTTTCCGAACGCATACAACCCTAATCTTTTCAAAGTGAGAGTGAACAGGCTTCTTCTGGGTAAGCTCACTCCACCGTCGACTTTGTCACTGTCACCTCTGACCTAGACTAGAATCAAGAGCAAACACATCTCAAATAAAAAAAACCTCTATAGGGAAAGTTATAAAAAATGTAGTATGATGTTATCAGAATATTTATCGATACGTATTCTTTATTTCAAACAGAAACAAGATTATATGTACAAGCTAACACTAAAAGATATATATGTATATTATGTACAAATATATAAAAATCATAAAAATAAAAAGGTGAAATGCTCATAGGGCATCAAAAAATTCGTCCGCATCGCTGTCAATGGAAAAAGTGCCCAAAAGGCTGGCAGCATTGCTACGTTGGATAGCAATGCTGATTCTTTGGGCTAAAAATAGGCCAGCCCTCTGGTCCCGTGAAGAGTCGACCAACCGCTTGGCGATGTCCCGAAATACTCGATGAGCACTCGGACCCCAAGGCCCTAGAGTTTCAACCCCAAACGGCTCAAACATATAGCTCCCAATAAGGTTGCTATATTTGCGCCGTTTGAGGTTTTCTGCTCCTGCAGCAGCCGCCCCAGCACAACCCGCCGTGCTAAGAAGATGGGATGGCGCGAAGGTGTCGACACAGGTTGCATCCCACACCAAAGGCCTACCCAACTTCCAAGGCATTATGGTCATTCCGTCTGGCCTCTTCCCATCGTCGCGTGCCAAGCCATTGGGTTGGCACGCGATACTCAATTACACAGACAAAGAAAATCTACTAGAAATTTTGTCATAGGATAATTTATTCCCTCATAAGTATTTACTTTTGTATATTTACATAGGCTAGTTTTAGGTATTAATGCACCAATATGCTTCTTCTCATAGTTGTTACAAGTTTATTTTTTTATATCAGTTTTACTTAAAATTTTAATGTCCCAATGTAATTGAAATGTAAAGCGATGGCCTGAAACACAGGTTTGAATAAACCTAGATCGGGTGAGTCGCTACCTAACATTCTAATTCCAAACTATCATTACTTGCACCTGTAACTAAACATATACTTAAGCATTAGTTTATTATTAGGCTCTATAATTTATTGTATTGGAAATTTACTAATAACTGGCGAAAACTTTTTGAAAACATTTTTATTAAATAAATTATTTTTTATTTTTTTTATTTCTCGGGACCCTGGGGTCCCGGACCTTTGGAAGGCGTACGAGGAGCCGAAGCCAACTCGCAGAGGCCCCTTAGATAATTTTAAATGATAAGAAGGCACCAACCGACGATTATCCCTGTATGCACTATGCAAGTGCACCAAAGGATAACCCACGGTTGGTGCAGAACTATTGTTGTGCGTGGAAATAAAACATATTGGGCTATGGGTCTGGGTGGCTAAAGTGGGCCCCTGCCTGACCAATGTTATATATTATACACGGATAAAATGGCAGGGGTGACTTGCACACAATAATGGGCGCCGAGAAACGGCCGCTAGTACATAGTGACGTAGCGACAAGGGGGCAACACTGCCTGACGTGCTTGAGGAGTGGAGAGGTATCCCACGGCTATTAGGACAATCCCGAAAGTACGGTCAAGATCCCTACCAGCACCTTACTGGAATACTTCCTTCCTCCGAGCACGTTTGCTCTTGCAAATCTCCACTCAAGCCGGCCAATAAAGGCAAGAAAGAGGTGGGAGCTCTGTTTCTCGTCAGTGCTCACTCCAGCCGGCCAATAAAGGCAAGCCAGAGATGAGGACAAGATTTCTCTCGGGAGATAGGGTCCGTGGGGTCGCTACTGCCCAACAGCTCGCCACATGCTGCCCTGCGGGGTTCTGTATGTCTCTTGGTCTGGCTCCTCATCCTAGACCCGTTCCGGCAAAGTAAACTCTACCGGCAAAGTTTGGAGCGCGCAAGCCCCACCACGACGTCAACGTAGAGATACAGCGTTGGGGTTATTATTATTATTATTATTCATAATCACTCTCTTTCTAGGTATTTTTATTACGTAATATTTTGGAAGAGTTGTTTGTGTGACCGGTTTGAACTATGACGCATTATAAACTCGGTCGCTATCGAAAACCACTAAAGTAACGTTTTTTAATTACTAGTTTTTTATTAACTAGTTTTTTCGGTATCACTTTAGAATCAGTTAAACTCAATCAGGTTAATTTTAATATTCTTTCATTAATTCTGTTCAACTTTACTAGAGCCTCGTGGTAAAAAGTTAAGTCATATTGAGAAATTATTTCTGTAAATTTTTCATATAGAAAGTATGTACGAGTAATGGTATTATAATATAAACAATCTAACACTAAAATAAAGTTACAAAAATAATATCCTTACCAATTAAAACTATTAAAAAAAAAAAAACTAAAATATGGCGTCGAAAAATTCATCCGCATCGCTATCATCTGGTAATGTGCCCAAGAGACTGGCGGCATTGCCACGTTGTATGGCAATGCTTAGCCTCTGGCCAAGGTAAAAACCTGCCCTTGGGTTACGGGAAGTGTCAACCAGCCGTTGGGAGATTTCCTTGAACAAAGCAGGAGCACACGGACCCCACGGCCCGAGGGTTTCAACCCCAAACGGCTCGAAAATATAGTTACCGATAAGGTTATTATACTTCCGCCGCTTGAGGTTTTCCGCAGCCGCAGCAGCAGCGCCAGCACAGCACGCTGTGCCAGGAAGATGGGAAGGCGCAAGAGTATTGACACACGTTGCGTCCCACACTAAAGGCCTTCCATGGAAATAAAGACATGCCGTCCGGTCTCTTGCCATCGTCGCGTGCCAAGCCATTGGGTTCTAATACAGCTGGAACGCCGACGGTGACAAGGGCACGTCGGATGATGTCATTAATGATTGCGTGCCGCGCTAAGCGACCCGCACTAGAATTATTGATTTAAGAAGTTGTGGCAAAACGCAAAGAGTAAAAGCAAGTATGATTTGTTGTTAAAAAATGTTTGAAACAAGGAATTGAAGATTATGACAAAAAAAAAAAAACTTTTTAGCAAAAAATAAAACCAACTCCCAAAACAAAACAATACAAAGTGAAAAAATATTTTAATTTCGGTAGTCGGTGTCTTTGGTTTTGTATTTTCGTGTTATGCCACGGACTTCCGAAATTAAAATTATTTTTCAGTTTGTAGTGTTTTGTTTTGGAAGTCGGTTGTATTTTTTGTTAAAAGTTTTTATTTTTCACTTTTTAGTGGTCGTATGTAACCCCACACAAATTCGAATACCACTACCACCACTTACCTGCTATGTAAATAATAGTGATAGGAAGTTATTAAAACATCATCCAGATAAACTAAGTGGGAAAAATTCGCATTATTAAAGCTTACTTGAAAACTACCCAAGAAAAGTTAATAAAATTTATATGGGACCACTTTAGAAGTATACCCTTTCATACAAAAAAAAAAAAAAAAAATCTAAATCAGTCCATCCGTCTTTGAGCAATCGCGTAACAAAAATACGAAAAAAAAAAACATACAGATTGTAGGTGTAGGTGCTGACGCGTTTAGATAATAAGTAGGTTAGCTACATAAAGCGTACATAGTGTAGGTCAGTAGGTACAAATTATTTATAAGCAATATGTAAAATAAATTGATCAGTCTTGTTCGGTATTCGGTGTGTTTCATTATTATTTTTCCTGCACACAACCTACGCGAAATATAATTACTCCTACCACTACAGATGAATTGAGAACCTCCTCCTTTTAGAAAAAAACGATCAAGACGACCTTCTAAATATTCACCTACTGTGAAACGAGCAGTCTTGCGAGAACTTTCCAAAACAGGAGTATCGTCCTCAAGTCCGGTGCGCGAGTTTAACTTGAAATGTAATCCTAGTCTCGTGTCGAAATGGGCGGTACAATCTTAACACTTTAAATATCAAAAATATTAGATAAATCAGCAATTAAAACCACATCAAATTGCAGCTCGACTCTCATTTGCAGAAAAGTATATCAAGAATTCCAATATTTGGCGTCACGTGATTTTTAGTGACGAAAAAAGTTTTATCTGGATTTTAAGACATGTTTACGAAGAACTCAGGGAGGTGGATCTGTTATTGTTTGGGCTGGTATATCTCGACATCATAAAACAGAATTAGCTTATGTAAACGGTAGAATGAACGCTGCTGGTTATCAAAATTTGCTTCACGATCACTTATTACGTTTTATTACTTTAACTGAGGATACCAATATAATTTTTCAACAAGACAAGACGCTACTTTTTACAGCTTCTACCATAAAACAATGGTTTCAAGAGTTTGGGATTCAGATATTGGAGTGGCCGCCTGCAAGTCCTGATTTGAATCCCATATAGAATATGTGGAGCACATTAACAAAGAAAGTTTATGATCGTATAAGGCTACTATCGTAAATATTGAACAACTAAAAAAAAAAGACTGCATTTGTGTTGGGATGAAATTTCAAGTGGTGTTTCGAAGAAGCTGGTAGATAATATGCCTGATAGATTAATAGACGTAATTAAAAATGAGGGAAGATGGACTAAATATTTAATAAAATAAAAGGAAAAAGTCGATGAGTTTTACTCAGGATAATTATGTGTCATGTCAAGACTACGAATGTATTAATTATTTTTTTAATTATGAAGAATGAAAATATATTATTATTAATATTGGTAAATTCTAATGCCATTTGTGAAACCTTAGTGAAATACCAGTTTTAATGTATGCTTACTAGTTTTTCAATTAAAGTTCTATATACTCAAGTAAATATAGAACTTTATATATTAAAAAAAAATCAAATCTGACGTCCACTTAAAAAGTAATCCAAATCCAAAATCAAAATTCGAACACTCACCGATCAAGTTTTACGGACAAGTGATCATCATTTTCGTTTTCTATCCAAATTTTTAACGTTTTGAATTGCAAATGAGGTGAAAGTACTCGTATTCATTATGACTTAGTTCAAATGTCGTGATTTAATTCAATTAAGTTGTGACTTAAGGCGAAGCTTACATAATAATAATAATAAAAATCGCCGGGACCGGACGGACTGCACAATTTTTGGCTTAAATGGCTGCAAAGTTCACACGCGTGCTTGGTATCACAATTCCAGTCGGCCTTAGAGTCTGGGTCGCTGCCACAGTTCTTTACAACAGGAGTTACCCACCTGCTCAATAAGTCAGGTGATGCCGCGGACCCCAAAAATTATAGGCCGATCACTTGTTTGCCGACGGTCTATAAACTTCTTACATCCATTTTGAGAGTGAAAATTAATTCTCATTTAGAAAACAACTCTATTATGTCTGCCTCTCAAAATGGATGTAGGAATGGGTCCCGCGGCACCAAGGAGCTACTCCTCATTGACATGGCCATAAGCCAACAGGTCCGTCGATCCCGAAAGGATTTGTCGACATGTTGGATAGACTATAAGAAGGCCTTTGATTCGGTGCCCCATACATGGCTCTTGAGGGTGTTAGAGTTGTACAAAAATGATACAACTCTGAGCACCTTCCTGACGACGTGTATGGGGCAGTGGAGGACCGTCGTTTGCTATCCAGGATGTCGACAAATTCGGGAGAGCGACGAACCTATTAGGATTAAGCGGGGAATGTTCCAGGGCGACAGTCGAGTCCACTGTGGTTTGGTTTACCCTTGTACCCTCTTAGCACTCTGCTGGAGGGTACAGGGGTGGGCTATCCTCTGCGGAGAGGGGATCAGGTAATATCCCACCTGCTTTATATGGATGATTTGAAGCTGTTTGCCACCAAGAAATTGCGACTGCTGGAGTGCCTCCTCATTATTTAAAATTGTCTAAGAGGCCTCTGTGAGTTGGCTACGGCCCCTCGTACGCCTTCCAAAGGTCCGGGATCCCAGGGTCCCGACAAATGTCAATAATAAAAATAATAATAAATCATTTATTTCGGGTAACAAAGACCCATAGAATATATACCTTACCTTACCTTAACGGACAAACCGACTCTTTACAGGGTTCCTTCCTTCCTACCTTCCTATACTACGAACAACAACAACACCGGTGCCTGCATCACCCGCGCAGACGTGTCTACGTGCGCTGCTGGAAACTCGAGGCCCGGAGGCGGTTACTAATACTGCCACCGCCGTCGCCGCAGGGGAGTGGCTGGACGACCCTGCCGCAGCGCTACGGGACCCTGGACCACCTATATCCAGTTCCCGCTACCTACGTCTGGAGGCTCTGCAGGACAGTAGTGTTTTATAGACGGTTCTAACTAACACGTACGCTCGATATCTTACCCACGCCTTTTTTTTTTTTTTTTGTCGCTGAGAAATGACATTACGCATCTCCGCTCGTCGGGGGACGACACGGAGTATGTGGGACTCCCTGCCAGAGTGGCAGTATACCCACTAAAACTCAGCGGTGTTCCCGCATCGCCGTGATGTGATGGGAGGGCCATGGGAAACTGGCTCAGCCTTTACTTCCACAACCCTCCCGGCGCATGCCCGCCTAGCTGGCGGGCCCCGCATGCCCCCCAGGCTGGGGGGCTACGGGAATGGCCGGGAACACCTGGCCATTCCCGTCCGACACTGGTGGAGGCCTGTGCAATACAGGCAAGGATGCCCTCGCACCCGTTGCCTGCTGGCCTCCACCTGGGAGGAGTCGGAGATGACTGTCATACTGACGTCTTCTTCGACCCCTCCTCCGCCTTCGGAGCGGCGCCGCGAGAGGGTCTTCCTCCCGCGCGCGCTCCGCCGCCTCCTTCTGGGAGATGACGTGTTCGCAGAAGGAGGCGACTGCCGCCCAGGACCCCTCATCCCCCAGCATGGCGTTGATCAAGCCGGGGAGCGAAAGGTCCGTTCCGATCGCCGCCGTTAGACTGCGGCGCGGCTCGGACCACGACGGGCACACCTCGAGAGTGTGCTGCGCCGTGTCCTCCGCCGCGCCACAGTCGTGACACGACGGCGTCTCCTCCCGCCCGATACGGTGAAGGTACGATCCGAAACAACCGTGTCCGGACAGCACCTGCACCAGGCGGAAGGAGAGGAACCCATGCGACCGCTCGAGCCAGTCTCGCAGGACCGGCCCAATCGCGTCCAGGGTTCGGCGGCCGAAGGCTGCGGTGGCGAGGTCCGTCGTCCAATGGACGACGATGGCGTCCCTCGCCTCCCGCCGGACGGCTTCCCGCTCTTCCGGGGCGGGGCGTTCTCCTCTCTCCCTCCGCCCCGCCGTCCATTCATACACTCTGGCGAGCACCCACGCCTCGAGTTCCCAAGGTGGGGTGCCGGCCAGAGCGCATGCTGCCGCGAAGCCCACCGTGCGGTAGGCCCGCGCCACTCGCTGGGATCTTACCCACGCCTGGCTCAACCGGCTTTGTACCTAGACAGTCTATCTTAATTAAATCTGATCTTTGTAACGTAATTCTTCTTTTATTTCCTTCCATCCACCACTACACAGAACCTAACGTTCAAAACGTTACGTACGTGATAGTATTATCATACATATTTATAAAAACCACAAAATATGTTTATAGTTACACTATTATACACGAAGTGACGGCGTTGTATTGCGCTGCGTGGTGTCGCCTAACCTTCCGCGGAATCGCCGATACACGACACCCTTCGGCCAAAACTCTTCTTTAAGGACGGTCTCAATAAATTGAGTTGGAACTCGCACTACGAACGACTTGAAATTCGTGTTGTGGCGCGATGCCAACTTCTCGACCCTGGATCTTCGCTCGAACATACTCCACGTTCTCCTCAACCTTCTTGGTGTGATGTAGCCGGGACACATAGAACTGTGTCATAGGTGTTGCCGGATCCTGCATAATGGGTACTGCCAGCGCGGTCCCGCACTGGTTCCGACTTGGAGGCTTCTTCCTCTCCACCTTCACGAAGCTATCCTTGTCACTCATGGCCGTAGCTGGGCCTTGCTATTTCAAACCCCTCACAGCATCTTTCTACATCTACCTCAACCGGCATCGAGTCAGCGACGGCGGCGGCGCGTGCAATATCAGCAGCGGGTGACGCAGTGGAGCTCGCCGACTCAAAACTGCCGATGCTAGCGTTTCCCACTCCGCGACGTGTGTTCACATCGGAGGCATCAGGTGACCTTAACAACGTTGCACAACCACTCTACTTCTCCCTCCTCCCTTCTCTTTTTCTCTCTTCTTCTTATAACACACACCGTATCAGAAATATCATAATATTTAAGTGTGTGGTACAGACCATCAAACTGAACAACTTTCTCCATTGGATCAACATCGTAATCACGAAAAATTAATCAGCTGTCGCTGTCATTTTTTCGCGATTACGATGTTGATCCCGTGGAGAAAGTTGTTCAGTTTGATAGTCTGTACCACATCCTTAAATATGACCACGCAGTTCTGCTACACGCTGTATAATAAAAACATTCAAATTAGCAACATCACTCTTTTTTTCCCTTTGAAAATCGAAAAAGACTGAGAGGACCCAGCAGTGAGAAAATTCAAGTTGATAACAAAAACCGAAGAATATATTTTTTTTACAACTATTTTAATTTCGTGTTTTTTTTTTATCTCAGAGACTAAATTGACAAGTGAAGCTACGCCTGCCGGGGTTGGTTCGTGGATGGGTGACACCTATGTTTAACCAACTGCTATAGTTGTAACCTAGCCGCAGTTCGGGTTTTAGCCGACTAAAACTAGGTGTATCCGCACTGCGGGTTTTAGCCGGCTAAAACTAGGTGTATCCGCACTTCAGGTTTTAGCCGGCTTAAACTAGGTGTATCCGCACTTCAGGTTTTAGCCGGCTAAAACTAGGTGTATCCGCACTTCAGGTTTTAACCGGCTAAAACTAGGTGTATCCGCACTTCAGGTTTGGCTAAAACTAGGTGTATCCGCACTTCAGGTTTTAGCTGGCTAAAACTAGGTGTATCCGCACTTCAGGTTTTAGCCGGCTAAAACTAGGTGTATCCGCACTTCGGGTTTTAGCTATGACATACACATGAAGTTATTGCTTTGTTATTTTTTTTCTTTTTCATTTAAAATCTACAGACGGCAGAATCGCATAATCGTTTGTCGCACTTGGGTGGTGTCAAACTATTGTAATACTGCACCAACGTACTGTCGAATTACTGTACTGTCAAACAATTGTAGTGTCGAACTACTGTCAAACACTCGTTTGTCACACCAGCGTGATGTCAAGCCTCAGTGTATCGCACAAACGTGCATTAGAACTATGGTGACTCGCAGTACAGTTTTGTCACACAAGAGTTAATCGCACATCCATTTGTCGAGCTCACGTAAAACTGAATTATACTTTATCTCAGTGCACTCTTATAAATAACAGATTATTTTTATGTTAAAATTCAAAAAGTCAAAAATTATAATTTCAATCAAATACTAGAATAATGTCAGAGTTACTACATGTATGTCAAAATACCGCGAACTGCGAATAGCATGTCCCCTTAAATATTAAATCAACGTTTTAATCAAAGGGAAAGAAACTTGTGTATATTGATCAGTACGATTGAGGAGACTTAGCAGAGGTCGACAGTTTGACAGAGGTCGTTAACATAAATATATGATGTACGTATATACATACTGGGTTATTTTAAATTGGCTAGCTACAGTGCCACAAACTCGTCTGGCCCGGTGAGAGAGTCGCTGTTATCGAATTTTGTGTCGGAATTAAAAATATTTTTTTCAATAAAATGGGTAAGCAAATCGATGTAACAAAAACATCCAAATCTTGAAAACTATAGAACTTATTTTCCAATCAGATTAATAAATTCGGAGAAATGCGTAGATAAACATCCATACATACATACAAACATTTAAAAAAATGTATGTTTGTTTGGAAGCCCTAATAGACTTAAATGTAAAGATATTGCAGTTCCAATAAAAATACATAGGTACGTAATATGTGTCAAATTGATAACTTTCTTTTTTGAAGTTGGTTAAAAAATGTGAAATTATGCACACACTACATAAGTAACAGCTGGCGCTTTGAAAGAACTTAGGTAAAATGTTAATTAGGTACCTAAAAACAAAAACAAACATATTCTTCGAAAATATTTATATTTTAACACAATAATAAATTATGGTCTATATAAAATGTATGGTGAGTGTGTTCTAGCGGGAATACTCCAGGTATTCCTAAGACACCGGAGTTATTTGATTTATCAGTCACTTCATCATAAGAGTCACTACTTTCGTTTTCACTGTCACTGGCCAAAGGCTCGTCTAAGTATGCATCCCGACTTATATACTCGTTTTCAAAGTTTTTTACGTGATTGCAGTGCTTTTGCCATTCATTCACTGATATCTTATTGAAGGCTCTGCAATCAAGGCATTTCAGAATTTGATTGATCAATGTTCTGCATGATTAGCTAATGTTCAGGTTAGCTATAAACGTAGCTAATCTAAAAATGTAGCTGTATGAGATGTGTGAACGGTCTAGTCCAAAAATATGACTAGTTTTTGTTCACCTCGTTCATTCTCTTTAATTTTTTGAAGATAATTTGCTCTCCATGCTGAAATATCATTTCGTTCTATTAGAATGTTTCTGTTTGATTTTGTTTTTTTGTAACGAAATCCAATTTTATGGAGTATTTTCCGAAGTTTCTCGACTCCCTTTAAAATCAATGACTTCTTGGAGCACATTTAATAACTTTGGTATTGTGGGATTTTTTTCCGCTTAGTGTAAAATTCTTGAATTTTTCTTCTTATGTCACCGAAATCATCCACTTCAATTTTACCTTTCGTTCTATTCTTTTTTCCAATTTCATCTGCCTGTTCTCTTTCCTTCACAAGTTTTCTAACAAATCGCTTCCCAACACCTACAACAAAAGCAACGAACAAAAAAATCATACATCATTTACTAGCAAGTGCGAAAGTGTTATCGTGGAATTTATTTTCAAAAGCTGACAACACTATCCTGTGGCAGCAGCTACGTGTTCATACAATTTTTCGAACGGTATCATCGGTGTCTGAAGGCATTTTTCTTCCTTCATAAAATCTAAGACTTGTAATATAACTTTCCTCACATCACTTTTTAAAACTTCCGGAATTTTTCATTTTTCACACGGAGCAAACAACCAATGGCGGATATGTCAGCGAAAAAGTTTGTGGCGTTATAAAAAGTTCTAAGGTTTTGTTAGTTGGAGGTCAACGACCGCTGTTAGTGTTGTTAGGTACATGAAGTATCTGCCAGGGTTGCGGGTTGTTAGAAAGAGTTACCGTGGCCCTGGCACAGGCAACTGAAGGAACACGGGTGGGTTTTAGTCAGTAGAAGTCTGACACGCCCTCCCGCTCCACCCAGAGCGGGAGAAGTTATTTGATTATGTCCCCAAAAAAAAAGAAAAAATAAAAGGTACTTGAAGTATGAGTTGAGCAAAAACTGTTTTCTTCTGTTTTAGATATCGATACCCTTAGCGTCTGTAAAGTTTACACAAAAATAAACAGATTTTTCAAATTGATATTTCAAGTGACTACAATAACAGCGGTCGACGACCCCACAAAAAAACATCAAATTAATTATTTTTTTCTTTAATCGTGTATCAAATATCCATACCCATTGCGTCTACGGAGTTTAGCTAGCTAATTTAAAATAACCCTGTATAATAAATATTTAAAAAAAGCTAAACTAAAGGTTTACCATGATACTGGTAATACTGGTTTTATATTTATTTGAGTATATTACGGTCCCGAGAAAGTAAAGGTCTCCCATCCGGGAACTTTTACATTACCTACTGGCTTGTTGGCCTAGTGATCGCAAACGCAACACGTCTCATTGTCCCACGATCTAGAACAGTGGCTCCCAACCTTTTTAACCGGCTTCAAAAATGGAGGAGGTTCGATGTTCGTCTGTTTGTATTTTTTTAAATTTATGTTTTCATCAATTGTTAATCGATTTCGAAAATTCTTTTATCAAGCTTTTTACGCAGGCTTATTACGTATCTTGCAGAAGCCTAGCGATATCAAAATTTGCGCAATAATTGCTTCTCAATCGCTTGTGAATTGCAAATCAGTATGACGTATCGCTGATACATAATATGGAATTGATTCTGAAATAAATGTTTATTATTATTATTTCCTTTATTTTTTATTATATACATATGATTTACATTTTTAAATATTTTTATAAAAACTTAAAATAAATAAAAACATTTAAAAATATAAAAAATAGTAGCCCACCGGTATCGGGAACAGGGTCCAAGCTACCGGTGGTCAGGGCTCCTGAGAGAGGAACCTCCTAACAATACGTGCCGTGTCCAGAAGTACCGCTTTCTGGATCAAGCCCTTGATCCAGCTGCCTAACGAGAGCCTCCTCAGGTGTTGGTCGAGACTCTTCGATATTATGCCATTGGCTGTCTCAACTATCGGCACAATGATTGCTGTATCCACATCCCACATGTCGACAACCTCGCGAGCCAAATCAAGATACTTAATCTGTTTAACTTTTTCAGCTTTCACGAGGTTCTCGTCATGCGGAACCGCTATATCAACAATCATTGTGCGACGCTCTTTTCGATCTATCACCACTATATCTGGCTTATTGGCAACAATAGTCCTGTCAGTGATGATAGATCGATCCCAATACAACGTGATATTGCCATTTTCGAGAACTGGGTCGGGCACATACCTATAGTACGGTACTTCCGATTCCACAAGATTGTATTGCAGAGCAAGTTGCTGATGGATAATCCTGGCTACAAGGTTGTGTCTATGCAAGTAGTCTCCGTTAGCCAGACGAGAACAGCCAGAAATAATGTGACGGATAGATTCCCCCGGACGGTGGCATGCCCGACAGATGTCAACCGTGCCGTCCTTCACAATATATTTCCGGTAGTTGTTCGTCATTATAACTTCGTCCATAATCGCAAAGATAAAACCTTCGGTTTCACCAAAGAGATCACCGAATCACAACCAGGATACGGACGCCAAGAGGTCTACATCAGGCCCATGTAGGACCCGGTAAAAGCGCCCATGAAGCTCTTTGCTCTGCCATACCTCCCTGCGGTCATTAGTATCTAATATTATAGGTTTGCGCCAGTTCTCGTTAGCCAAGGAGAGCGGGGTGAGGCCCTTGTCCACTGAGACCACATCTCGGTGCATCCCCACGTCGGCTTCTAGGAAGTATTCCCTGAGACTGCATACCTCACGGTTGTGCAGGGTCTTAGCATTTAAGAAGCCTCGACCACCACACTTCCGCGAAATATACAGTCTCATCACCGATGACCGTGGGTGATGCATCCGATTTGCAGTCAGCAGTGTGCGGACCCTTCTATCCAAGGCGTCAAGTTCTGTTTGAGTCCATTTGAGTATACCGAAAGAGTACATCAAAACCGGCATGACCCAACCGTTGAAGGCGCGCACCTTGTTTCCGCCTGATAGAAGACTATTAAATACTTTGTTCAGGCGGTTAAAGAAGCGCTCCTTCAGCGATTGCTTCATGTCAGCAGCGTTGCCTAACGCTTCCGACATACCCAAATACTTGTAAGTTTCGAGTGAGGAGAGGGGTCTTAGGTGTATGGAATCCGAGAGTTGGGTTTCTACGGATTCCAAAATCCTCCCCCGCTTTACATGCATGACCGCACATTTGTCCACACCAAATTCCATCCTGATGGCACTACTGAAAGTTTTGGTTACCTTCAATAGCTCCATCAGTTGAAAATTGCTGGGGGCAAAAAGCTTCAAGTCATCCATGTAAAGAAGGTGAGATATAACCTGACCACCTCTTCTCAATCGATAGCCTAGACCTGAATCCTCCAACAGTGTGCTTAGAGGATTCAAGGCTAAGCAGAACCAAAGTGGACTCAAACTATCGCCTTGAAATATACCTCACTCGATCCTTATCGGCTCGCTATTCCTCTGGATATGTAGACATCCTGGATAGCGAAGGACTGTCCTCCACTGCCCCATACACGACATCAGGAAGGTCCGCAGAGTTGCATCTACTTTATACAACTCCAGCACCTTCATGAGCCATGTATGTGGCACCGAGTCATAGGCCTTCTTGTAATCTATCCAGCATGTCGACAGATCCTTTCGGGAACGACGAACCTGTTGGTTAATGGCCATATCTATGAGGAGCAGCTCCTTAGTACCGCGGGATCCATTCCTACATCCATTTTGAGAGGCAGACATGATGGAGTTATTGTCTATATGTTTGTTAATTTTAGCTCTCAAAATGGATGTAAGAACTTTATAGACCGTCGGTAGACAAGTGATCGGTCTATAATTTTTGGGTTCCGCAGTACTACCTGATTTATGGAGCAGGTGGGTTATTCCTGTCGTTAGGAACTGGGGCAGCGACCCCGACTCTAAGGCTGACTGGAACTGGGATGCCAAGCGGGCGTGCGACTTATGGAAGCATTTTATCCAAAAGTTGTGCAGCCCGTCCGGCCCTGGGGATTTCCAGTTAGGTAACGGACGGACTGCACAAGTTACATCTTGGGGGCTGATGGTAAGTGCCTCCATTTCTGGTATTTGATCGCACGTTCGCTCGATCTCCCTAGTCCAATCACCTTCGGTGTGACTGACAGGCACCGACCAGATGCTTCGCCAGAACGAATACATGGCGTCATCATCCGGGAGGCGCGTGTCGGTCACACCATGGTCTGGTCGCTCCCAAGCCCTATAGACCCACTTTTCATCACTCCGGAATGTGCGATTCTGAGTATAACGGTCCACTCTCCGCCTGTACCGACGAATACAGTTTGCCCATGCACAGATCTTCTGCTTCAGGAAGTCGATACGCTCTGTGACGCGGGTCAAGTAATCTCGAGAACTAATATCCATCCCCGAGAACGCCCGCCTCACAAAGCGCATCACTCTAGGGCGAGTATTGCCCTGCCTGAAGCAGGTTAACTTGCCGATGAGTGCTCTAGCCTCACCAATACGACGCTCAATCCTGCACTGCCAAGCTGGTACAGCTGATTTTGGTCGTGGAGCTCTGTCACTGTTAGGAAATTTAACATGAGCTACACGACATGCCGCTACAGCAGCACAGTACAAGATCGAGTGGGTATCGATGAGGTCTTTGCTGCCGTCAAAATAATTTGACAGCTGCGAATCTAGAGCACACACCAGCGCCTTATTTTTCTTGTGCATGGGCAAACGAGGTAAACGTGGTCTAAGCCCAGGCGGAATGGAACGGTACTCCCGGAAAGCATCCTCCAGAGCGCTCCTCAATCGTACATTGCATTGGGAACTCACGGACATAGCCCCGTCATCATCCTCATCACTAACGCGGTCGGGTCGCGGTGAGGCACTGGGTTGTTGCACCGCGACCAGTGGCGAAGCAGGCGTAACATGGCTATTCCGTGATTCGAGACGTAGTCGATCAAGTACGACGTCATCCAGCATATGGTTACGCTGGATGATCCGCACCTGATCCGACAGTCGTTGCGCCGACACGTTGACAGCTGGTTCAAGCACCTGAAACAGAGAGAGCATCCGACCACGATATGCAGTCAAGTTACTTCCCCCCTCTGTAGCCCCAAAGTATGCGCGCATGACATTTTCGTTGATGGTTTGTGTCCACCTCATGCGCTGTCAGAGGCCGATGGGCCTCGGAGTCCTAAGCTGGCCGGTGGTCGGCCTCTTCCGCGCCGACGTAATGGTGGTGGTGTTGTCGGCGGCGAGAAGTATTCGTCACTCGAGCTCGACGCAACTGCAGCAGCCGGTATCACTGGACTCACGTCTGGAGCAGGTTCCGGCAACTGCGAGGCGGAGCTGAGCGACGAACCCGAAGATGTTGGGCGTGTGTTTCGTCGTGCCCGACTTCTCATCAGCATTGTGTTTGGTCTGCTATTCTCCGTGTTCAGTAGTTAGTAGGTGGTAGTTTTCGTCTTGCATCCTGATATAGTATGTTTTGGCATAAAAACCAATTTTGGGTTGAGTGAATTGGTGTTGGAACACATAACACCACATTATTGCATGAAAAGTTTTAAATCCAATAGAAAATACACGGAGAAAAAATTTTTTCGAACGTCAGCTTGACAGTCGGGCCACAGATTATTATTATTATTATTATAATACCGATTTGCGATTGAAAAGCAATTATTGCACAAATTTTACGTAATACGGGTACCTGTGTCTGTCTGTCTTTCTGTAATCTAATCTTGCAAGTTAAATTTGACTCACTTCCCGGTACAATATTGAGCTGAAATTTTACACGCATATGTAAATCGTTTGACAATGCAATATTATTATGACATGGAGCTGATCTGATGATGGAGCCGGAAGGTGGCCATAAGAACTCGGTAATGAAACGACGCAACCATATCGAGTTTGGGGTCGTTTGATTCGTTTTGAAAAGGACTCTGGTCCTAGATGATATCTGGACTAATAAAAGCTTGCACTGGTTCGGGTTTCGGTTGGTAGAAAAAATACGCGGGGTTACCATTTGAATATTATTAAGTTTGCTTTGGTAGTTTTTGAGTAAACTTTTATAATACGTATTTAATCCACTTTGTGTGTTGATGATGACATAAAACTTCATGTCGCTGTGATTTGCATAGCGAGTAGTGGTATACTTTGTGTGGGGCAGGTAAGACGGCTTCCAAAAAAAAAAAAACAATAAATCAAATCAATCAATCTGCCTAGCCTTTTCCCAACTATGTTGGGGTCGGCTTCCAGTCTAACCGGATGCAGCTGAATACCAGTATTTTACATGGAGCGACTGCCTATCTGACCTCCACAACCCAGTTACTGGGTGTAATACAATACCCCTTGGTAAGACTGGTTGTCAGACTTTCGGGCTTTAGACGACCCGTAACGACTGTCAAAGATCCACGAATGACAGCCGGGACCAACGGCTTAACGTGCTTTCCGAGGCACGGAGGAGGAGTCTCGGTATGTAAAGATGGTCACCCATCCACGGACCAACCCCGGCAAGCGTAGTTTAACCTATGGATCGACCCGTGCGGCTGTTATTACTTAGCCACAAGCTCCTAAAAAAAAAACAATAAATAAAAACTTTCATTTCGTAATCGTAATAAGTAGTTATGTAGGTACTAAAAATAATACAAAGAAAAAAGTTTTTTGTTTTCACCAACGATCAGTGTTGTTGGCAGAAACCACAAGGTATATGTACGAGCTACGCTGTACATTGGCCCTAACTAACTCGTCCTACTTACAGTGAAACGTTGCACTTTGTTTAATACAATATTAATTGTACATTATTACATTATAACATGTTATTTTTAGTAGCAATAAAACCTTTATACCAATCGGTTGGCTACTCTCTCAACATAACATTCCAATACACAACATCAACATAACATTATCACTGTTGGGAGTTACGATCCCAACAGTTTAAGAAAAGTAAACCGTGATGGGTGGTCACCCATCCACGGACTGACCTTTCTTGTCAGCATCCGGTTAGACTGAAACCAACTGAACTATCAATTTCATCATGAGACTAATTTCATCGTGAGACTTTCAATTTCTTAATTTGAATAAATTAGAAGAGAGGCAGATCGCCACATGTATCTATACTTGTCATCATAAACAGCAATGCCTTTGACCGTTAATGGACACCTATTTAATTTAAAACTAATTTTATTTACGTTTGTTTGGAGACCCATGACTTCCACCAACCCCTACTGGATCCACGTGGTGGATAACGGCCCGCTCCACGCCTTGGCTGAGTCCTAGCAGAGCAAAAATTGCTGACTATGTTTGTTTTTACGATCAGGTTAAGCTAGGCTTGCTGCGGTTGCTCCGTGGATGGGTGACCATCTTTACATACCAAGACCCGGAAAGTACGTTAAGCTGTTGGTACCGGCTGACATTCGTGGATTTTTAACAGTCTTTAGAAGCCCGAAATTCTGGCAACCAGTCTTACCAAGGGGTACCCAGTAACTGGGATGGACGGATAGGCAGTCACTCCGTATAAAATACTGGTATTACTGGTAAGACTGGAAGCTGACCCCTACATGTAGGCAGATGATGATTATATTGGTTCTTACATTTTGATTACCAAGACGGGTCAATTACTCCACGACTTCATTCCACCGGCTCATTTCTACCATCGGACATCTAGACGCACTGCAAGTAATCATCCCTACCTGGTTGCTATTCCACCAATTCGCACTAAGCGTTTCCAAATGTCTTTTATAATGCGCACAGCAAAAGAGTGGAACTCACACCTGCGTCTGTGTTTCCGAGTGCATACAACCCTAATCTCTTCAAAGTGAGAGTGAACAGGCTTCTTCTGGGTAAGCTCACTCCCTCGTCGACTTTGTCTCTGTCGCCTCCGGCCTAGACTAGAGTCAAGAGCAAACCTATCTCAAATAAAAAAAAAAAAAACAAAAAAAATTAGCCCAAATCAAACATTACCCTGTTGTATTTAAATATACCTAATAAGTAAGTAATTAAGAGGAGATCGTGGCTAAGTAATACCAGCCGGGGCAATTGCGTAACACTATTAATCGGTTTTGTTTTGACAGTTCAACGACATTCATTGCGTTATTTACGTTGTCGAGCAGACAAATTTTTCGAACATAAGAAGCAATGGATTATCAATTATCTTCAAAATGATTCAGATTCTGATTGATAGTGTGTTCGCGTCAAATAACTTTGCCGCTCTGAAGTTCGCGCAAAAGACTGCGCAGTAGTCAATATCTGTACTAAGCAGCGCGCCATGCCATGCGCATCGGAAAGCCTGGTTTCAGAGCGGCAAAGTTATTTCACGTGAACTATACGCAATTAGGGTGCAGTGCCTCTCCGTGCCTCGGAAAATACGTTAAGCCGTTGGTCCCGGCTGTCATTCGTGGATCTTTGACAGCCATTACGAGTCGTCAGAAGCCCGAAAGTCTAACAACCAGTCTTATTAAGGGGTATCGTGTTACCCATTAACTGGGTTGTGGAGGTCAGATAGGCAGTCGCTCTATGTATCCAGTTAGACTGGTAGCCGACCCCAACAGTTGGGAAAAGGTTAGGTAGGTGTGATACCTAATAAGTAAAATGTGGTGACGGTTTTGAGGTCCATGGGTATCAGCTCCTCATAAACTTGTTGTGAAGTATCAAGTTTATCTTGTGTGGCCTATTATCGCTGATATGCACTGAGCATGCGTGGTGATGAATGCTCATTCTTTCTCTTGATATAAGGCACCCGACTCAGCCGAATTAGCAACTAGCAACGACTAGGCGAGCAACGAGCAGCGAGTGTTTAGTTCGGATTATTTTGTCGATAGGCAAGTGTGTGAGTGTATTTACCAAACAAGAGATTCTCCAGTCTCCAGTGGCCAGTGTTCTGCCCGCCAAGCGAGTGTTGCTGAACGAGTATTTTCTTTAATAGCTCTTGTCGCTGCGACAAACTAGTGGAGAGAGTTTTCGCCGGCATCGGCAGTGCGGACAGTCAGCGATCAACTTGAATAAGTTTATCTCTTTTACCGACACTGGACCTACATCTATTATACACACCACAGAATTAATATAATAAGGTTTGTTACCTCGAGCTGTCACATCCAAGTTAAACATCCCATCCTCGTCGCCAATGTAACGTCAATAACCTGTATGTAAAAAGTACTCTGTGGTCAATAAAATACGTGGGTCAACGACAGACTGATATATTCAGAGACGAAAACTAATTACCTACCATAGATTATACAATTATGAGTACCGACGCCACATAAATTAATGTCTGATGACATTTTGGTTCACTGCTGGCTGACAATAATAATCACTCTAATTTGATCCAGCCTGTCCCATCTTGCTGTCCTCCCCCCAGCGACGCCTTAAGCCGAGGCCCGTTCCCCACAGGGGGAGCTCTTAGCGTGTATACGCTTAGTCTGTAAGTTTTATGCCCCTGGCTGGAGGCTTTGAGTTCACTTTAGGCAGCCATTGGATAGCCCGGTTAAGTAGTCACGGCCTCTCTAGGCCCACTACGAGATGCCATTTATAAAAAAAAAAATGGTTCACGTTTCTTGAGCGAGAGAATAGTCGAAAGCTAGTCGCTTCCTCGACAGCGGTGGGACAGGGGCCCGTACGCACGTATGTACTACAATCACACCACATCGTAGCGACAAGACGATGAAGTGTGCAACTAGCGTTACTTGGTAACAACTAAATTTTGATGTGGTTGCGTTGAGGCTAGTGTTTGCAAACAGACAGATCGTTGTGTTTGCGATGTGGCCGCGGCTGCTGGTGCGCGGTCTCGCTGGTGGCTGCGATGCACAGACCGGTCAAACGACCAAAAACATGGCCGTAAATCAAATTTCTCGAAATGGTCTACTAGACTTCAAACTTAATCGTATAAAAGGTAGATAATCTACGTGTCACTAGGCAAAATATCTACCTGCTTCCAAGTCCCCGTCCGCCACACGGGCTGTCAGAACCTAGCGTTTGTTAACAACCCTCGTCTCTGTTCGCGACAACTCTAAAAAACCATTATTTGTCTGTGCCTTAATTTATGTGCAAAGTAATTGAAGATACAAAACGTGCTGTGGATTCTATCTATTAAGGTATGTACTACATTTTATGATCTTTTGCAGTATATCAACATGCCTAAAAATATTGTATTTTTTCCTTAATTTTTGTTAAAATTCAATTCGTATTTTTAAACATGTGCAACTCATCGCAACTGCATCATAGTAATGTTTTAATAAACTAGAGGATATCTGCAATCATACTAGGCAGCAATAACATTCATATACAAAGTGGTTATGATAATACGACAATAAATTAAACTTCGCATACCTCAAGACATTCTCAGACTACATATAAAAAATCATTTGAATATATCCAGTAGTTTAGTCACAGGAAATTATTTTTCATTTTTAACATTTGCTACACGATGTATGTATTAATAGGGAAGTACTGACAGGTTAACGACCCCCGCATCGGTATGCACAACAAAAGATTAAAGACACATTATTTTTACTGAGCATTAATAATAATGGCGCCAAAAGATCAAGTCGCTACAGGACCGCGCTATTGCTACTCTATCACAGGTTAGTGAACCATTTATAAATGGTGTTCTATTTTCTTTCCACTTTTATGTCATTTAGTTTGTTTGAAATTTTAATTTTTTTAATTTTGATGTTAGGGTTTTTTTGATAGCTTACAATTGTTCATATGAACTAGTATTGTCAATGTTTTCATTTATTGTCGTATTATCATAACCACTTTGTATATTCACATAAAAGATAATTTTAACTCTAAAAACTGTCTCTTTACCCGCAATTTTCTAACGATTATTTTTATAGTTTCAGACTCTCTACATTGTGTCATATCTATGACTAGGGAAGAGCTTCATGGTTTAGTTAGTAGCTAGTCCGCAGTGATTGCTTGACGGAAAGCTGAGTCATAGTTTTACTGTATTTCATTTTCAACGTGTATTGTATTCTTTGTTAATAGTAGATATAATAGAAGAAAAAATAGAGTAAATACTCGCAGAAAAGATCTTCCTACTATTCTGCAGGCAAAGCTTAATGTTGTTAAACACTCGTCACGCGTGCAGTCTGTCAATCTGTTTAACAAATTACCAGCAGAATTAAAGAACTCCACGACCTCATTCCACCGGCCCCCTTCTACCACCGGACATCTAGACGCACTGCCAGTTACCATCCCTACCTGGTTGCTATTCCACCAATTCGCACTAAGCGCTTCCAAATGTCTTTTATAATGCGCACAGCAAAAGAGTGGAACTCACTACCTGCGTCTGTGTTTCCGAACGTATACAACCCTAATCTCTTCAAAGTGAGAGTGAACAGGCTTCTTCTGGGTAAGCTCACTCCATCGTTGACTTTGTATCTGTCACCTCTAACCTAGACTAGAGTCAAGAGCAAACCCATCACAAAATAAAAAAAATAAAAAAGCCTTTTCCCAACTATGTTGGGGTCGGCTTCCAGTCTAACCGGATGCAGCTGAATACCAGTATTTTACATGGAGCGACTGCCTATCTGACCTCCACAACCCAGTTACTAGGTAATACGATACCCCTTGGTAAGACTGGTTGTCAGACTTTCGGGCTTCTGACGAGCCGTAACGACTGTCAAAGATCCACGAATGACAGCCGGGACCAACGGCTTAACGTGCTTTCCGAGGCACGGAGGAGTCTCAGTATGAAAAGATGGTCACCCATCCACAGACCAACCGCGGCAAGCGTAGCTTAACCTGATGGATCGACCCGTGCGGCTGTTATTACTTAGCCACGAGCTCCTCTCATTCAGAATATGAACATATTTAAAAATAAACTCAGGGCTCTGTTAATCAATAAAGCTTATTACACATTGACGAATTTTGTAATGACAAAAAATCTTAAAACTAGTACTTAAATTAAATAAGTGTACCTACCCATTGCTCTTTGACTTTGTTATAAATGTTGTTTTTTTTTTTATACATAATATTTTGACAAAATGTATTTTGTAGTTTTTGCTAGGGACTTTGTTCTGTATCAATAAGACTATTAATGTTTGTAAAGTTAGTATTTTGAATTTGGATAGACGTTCTAACTTTGACGATGGGTGAGGAATGTGGTTACTTATTGTTTTTTTTATTATTATTATTTTATTTTGCTTCTTTTTGTGTACCTACTGTGCAAATATTTCAACACAAATGTATTTTTGTTATGAAATAAATAACTTGAACTTGTTACCACAATATATTTTTGCCCCATATAATTATATTTATAAAGGATTAGGAGGAGCTTGTGGCTAAGTAATAACAGCCGCACGGGTCGATCCATCAGGTTAAGCTACGCTTGCCGGGGTTGGTCTGTGGATGGGTGACCATCTTTACATACGGAGACTCCTCCGTGCCTCGGAAAAGCACGTTAAGCCGTTGGTCCCGGCTGTCATTCGTGGATCTTTGACAGTCGTTACAGGTCATCAGAAGCCCGAAAGTCTGACAATCAGTCTTACCAAGGGGTATCGTATTACCCAATAACTGGGTTGTGGAGGTCAGATAGGCAGTCGCTCCATGTAAAATATTGGTATTCAGCTGCATCCGGTTAGACTGGAAGCCAACCCCAACATAGTTGGGAAAAGGCTAGGCAGGCAATTATATTTATTATTTTTCACCTTCACCTTCTTCAAAAATTATATTTTTTATGAACAATATCATTTCCTGTTATGGGCCACCTATCTGATAAAGAAAAAAAAAAAAATTTTTGGCCAAGTTTTTGGTCGTTTTACCGGTCTGTGCGACGTGGCCTTGATGTAGTCGGTATCATCCGCACGCTTGATTTTGACGACCGAATGGACTATTCATCCACGTGTTGTCATTGTGGTGTAGTTTTGGTACCTGTGATTGAGTCCTCAGCCTGGTATTAGAGTATTATCAACCTACTGGGTAAAATAAAACAGCATACACACTAAAAACCTTCTTTATTTTTGTTTATTTATAACTTATAAGTAGGTACATAAACAGTGTTGAAAAAACGCAATATATTTAGAATATACTGGGAATGTATGAAATGATGTCCTGCATGAAACCCAGGTTCAGGAACCACCAGAATAAGTAGCCGTAGAAAAGGATTCGTACCACCGTATCGATGATCAGCATTCTAGAAAAAAAAAAAAAGAATTAAATCAAAAGTAAAAGTCATTTATACTTTGAACGTCAAAATTACATAAGACAGTCCCCCAAAACGTCCGCCCTTCACCACTTCCTAGTGCTTTAGCTGGGGAGAAGAAGTGGCGCAACAAACTCCCCAGCAGCACAGCTGTCTTTTCAGTTAGGAGGACTTGGTTCTAGCTCTAAATAATTGACGACAAAAGTCATAATGTACAGGGTGAATTTTTCAAGTGGACGTGGATGGCCAAATACGAAACTATGAGGAATAGCGAAAAGTACTCAAAGGAGTCTCGGGCTCAATTTTCATGAAAACTAGAACTGCATCATTGGATTTTTGAAAAATCAATATTTCTAGCCAAGAATCGAATACCTACGTTGATTAAAAAAAAAACACACACACATACTATATTATTACATCATTCGATAGTGTCGCTAATAAGGATCGAATTCTGAGAAGTAATTAACAAAATATACTTTTTTTATTTTTCTTATATTACCTATATATTAAACCGTAACTGATTAATTGTTCAAAATGATGACTGGTGAAGCGTCAATGCTTTTTTCAATGTAAAAAATAAAATAATAACATTTTAGGATTTGTTCCTATAATATAATAATGTTAGTGTTTCAAATTAAATATTTTAATTTCTCAATTGATGAATCCTCGCGGGAATATTCGTTGTCGCAGCGCCCATGTATCAGAAATTTCTTTAGTTTTCTCGCAAAATGACCGATAGATGGCGTCAGCGTGAGTGTGCTTCCCGCTCCGCAAACAGACATGGCGAGTGCTAATCGCTCCGCCTTTTGAATATTCCTTTTTTTGATGAAACCTTGACGATACTCGTAAAATAAATGGACCTGCATCTGTGCTTCATTGAGGACTTATAGTGCAGTGTTGATTTTTGGAGTTTCAACCATTCCACCGGTAGATTTAAGAAGATTTGCTCGCCGGCCGGCAGCTACAGAGCCATCACGCACGCATGAACGAGATATCTTCCCATCTCCCTGGGTCTGAGTGGGATCTCTGGATTGTAAAGGTACGTGGGCATGTTTAGCTGCGATTAATTCTATGGTATTGGTTCCTCGAGGATTCATCAATGGGGAAATTATTTTATTTTTGAAGTCCGCCATTACGTCTTGAGTTAAGTTTTTTCTCCCATCACTCTAATAAAGGTGCAGGCTATTTACACGCCTCACCAATGACCATTGTTTTCAATACATAGCTGTATTCGACGTCTCAAGGATTGTACCGCATTCAGCATTACATTATCATTGATTTGAATATATAATTTTGCCATCCACGCTCACTTGAAAAATTCATCCTGTATAGTTACCAGCTGCAGTCCGCGACTCCGTCAGTGTGTTTTTGTATCACTCTAATATAATAAAGGCGAAAGTTTGTGAGTGTGTTTGTATGTTTGTTACTCTTTCACGCAAAAACCACTGAACGGATTTTTAATGAAATTTGGCACACATCATTTATAAACTGATTAACACATAGGATACTTTATATCCCGATATCACCATGAATTCGAGACTTACGCGGCTAAAACCGCAGGAAAAATCCAGGAGGAAAAGTAATCTATGTCCTTCTTCAGGTCCCTTCTGTCATATATTTCATAATAATCGGTTCAGTAGTTTAGACGTGAAAAGGAAACATACAGACAGACAGAGTTACTTTCACATTTATCGCCTAGAACTTATCACTTATCTGGCATAAAGTCGGTGTTCTACATAATTTATTATAGGTTTAATAACCGGACACCACTAACTTCAAAATGAGGGGCTCGTGGTTAAATACCAACAGCCGCAGGATCCATTACATATCGAGACCCCTCTATGCCTCGACGTTAAGCCGTTGGTCCCGGCTGTCATTCGTAGATCTTTGACAGTCGTTACGGGTCGTCAGAAGCCTAAAAGTTTTACAACCCGTCTCACCAATGGGTATCGTGTCACCCACTTACTGGGTTGTGGAGCCCAGTTAGAGAGTCGCTCCATGTAAACTACTAGTACTCAGCTGCATTTGGTTAGACGGGGAGCCGATCCCAAAAGAGTTGGGAAAAGGCTAGGCAGATTGATTGATTGATTTATCGTCTAAATCTCACCTTTTATAATGAATCTTTGCCTTCGGAATATCTTCATCTTTTTCCTTCAGTAAAAACTTCCTTCCACCAACCATCGAATTGTAGAAGTACTGGTATTTATCAACATTCTCTATCTCATAGTAGAATTGTTTCCTGTCAACTTCTAAGATTCGTGAACGCAGTAACACGAAGTTTTTGTTGTCGAAGCTCCATTGTGTTGTTATGTAGTATTGAAGGGCAAGATTCGCTATGTAGATGCGGCGTTGGATTTTGACCAGCCTGAAAATAATAATCAAAATAATAATTGCAAGCATCTGATCGTATACAGTGACTGGAAAGTTGAGTAGGAATCGGTTGTCATGGTATGGACATGTGATGCGGAGGAATGAGGACAGTGGGTGGCTATAAGACAAAAAAAAGACCAAAGAAACACTGGATGGACTGTGTGAAAGATAAAAGGGGGTGATTACCGAGATAGGGCCTGATAGAGAAGTAGGGAAGAAAAAGACATGTTGGGATAATGGCAAGATAATAATGAAGAAGTTGCAAGCATCATAGACTTAATAAATAATGATGATATTGCTAGCATCATAGACTCAATAATAATGATGATATTGCAGGCATCATAGACTCAATAATAATGATGATATGGCAAGCATCATAGACTCAATAATAATTATGATATGGCAAGCATCATAGACACAATAAATAATGATGATTTTGCAAGCATCATAGACTCAATAATAATGATGATATGCCAAGCATCATAGACTTAATAATAATGATGATATTGCAAGCATCATAAACTCAATAATAATAATGATGATCTTGCAAGCATCATAGGCTCAATAATAATAATTATATTGCAAGCATCATAGATACAATAAATAATGATGATATTGCAAGCATCATAGACTCAAGAATAATGATGATATTGCAAGCATCATAGACTCAATAAATAATGATGATATTGCAAGCATCATAGACTCAATAATAATGATGATATTGCAAGCATCATAGACACAATAAATAACGATGATCTTGCAAGTATCATATACTCAATAATAATGATGATATGGCAAGCATCATAGACTCAATAAATAATGATGATTTTGCAAGCATCATAGACTCAATAATAATGATGATATGGCAAGCATCATAGACTCAATAAATAATGATGATTTTGCAAGCATCATAGACTCAATAATAATGATGATATGGCAAGCATCATAGACTCAATAATAATGATAATATTGAAAGCATCATAGACTCAATAAATAATGATGATATTGCAAGCATCATAAACTCAATAATAATAATGATGATCTTGCAAGCATCATAGGCTCAATAATAATAATGATATTGCAAGCATCATAGACACAATAAATAATGATGATATTGCAAGCATCATAGACTCAATAATAATGATGATATTGCAAGCATCATAGACTCAATAAAAACGAGCGGTGTACTGGGACACCCGGCTGGAACGAAGTTCCTTTCGCTTTTGCACACATAGCGAATGATAACTACATCAGTCTAGCTCTGATTCGCCAAGTGTAATGAGTATAACGTGCGATAAGGAACTTCGTTCCAATAGTTTTCAATAGAATAGATAATGTTGCCTCATTTAATTAAGTGTCTAAAGGACCTTTCCGAGTTGGCTTCAGCCTCTCGTACGCCTTTCAAAGATTCGAGACCCCGAGATTAATTTAAATTAGAGGTTAAGCTCAAAGACATTGCAAAAAAAAGTGTGCGGTCGGAACGAAGTTCCTTCTCAAGTATGATTTAAAACAAATCAATAAAATTATCGCAGTCGCCATCTTGAGTTTACCTTTTGATCTCACTATCGACTTTAGCACCCCCAAAAACTATGAAAACAACACCCATGACGAAACATTTAAAAAATTTCGCAGCGGCCATCTTGGATTTTCATTTTGACCAAATGCACATTTTCTCTCTCACTATTATATACAATAGAAAGAGACAGAGAGAGAGAGAAAGTCGCATGGAGGGGGCAAAATGCTTGTTTGTTACGTGACGATTTCTACCAGTCAACTCCTACCGCAAGCCGTGTTAAAGAACTTTGTTCCAAAAATATATAACAAATTTTTTGATGCTCTATGATTCTTTACCCTTCTTTTTTATATATATTTGTACATATTATTATTTTAATTATGTTGGCTTATATAATATTATGTAAAGATTATCTTGTTTGAAAATAAATAGCAAAAAAATAATAATAATAATCTGGGATATTATTTACACGATCATCTGATCCCAAACTAAGAAGAGCTTGTACTATGGAAACCAGATAACTGATATAATATATTACATACACTACTTTTTTTTTAAACATACTTTTATAGATTTTACATTTACACCCAGACTCAGGATGTTTGTCCTGGATGAGAATCGAATCCACGACCTGCGGCATGATAGGTGGAATCTTAACCAACCACGCCAACTGGTCAAAAAATAAATAAATTTAAAAGAAAAGAAAGAACTTGTCGGTGGTATAAAATGGCAAGATCGCGTATTACATTATTGTGTTACAAAATTTAGACTAGAGGATAGAAGCCAATGTCCCTGGCGTAAATGGTGCTGTAATAGCGCGCTGCCAACGTCGCATTCGTAACTAAATTAACCATTCGCTGATCTTACTGTTTGTCTGTTTGTGCTAACACTCAGACTAAACATGCTTTTGCTAGTCGATTTTATTTGTTTTTAGGACTCAATTTGTATATTATAACCAATTTAACAGAGTATTACAGATTTATAGTTTAAGTTATAATAGGTGTAATATCCTAGTCCGGGAATATTTGGCAGAACTCAATTATGCAGACACGGAAAAACTACTAGAAATTTTAAAATAAAATCTCTCTAATAAATTTATGTGTCTTCCTTTACCTAATTTTACTAATAGTCACCACTTTATCTACTTTAATATTATTCGTTAATTTTATTTCAACATAATATAATATCTTACATGATCTAGTTTTAAAATAATATACACAAATAATAATTTCTCGTTAAGTTATTGACAATATTATATCTTCTTTTTAATTTAGCTTCTAATAAATATATTCTTGTCTTCTTTTTAATGTTTGATGTAAATTGATTGCCTGAAACACAGGTTTTCATAAAAACCTAGATCAGGCGGGTCTACATTACAGTTAGAATTAAGTTTTATTCGATTGTAATTAATGTAAATCATCATTTTTACTTTATACTTGAATAAATTTATTACTATTTTTTTTTATATTTCTCGGACCTTTGGAAGGCGTACGAGGAGCCGAAGCCAACTCGCAGAGGCCCCTTAAATAATTTTAAATGATGAGGAGGCACCAACTGACGATTATCCCTGTATGTACTATGCAAGTGCACCCAAGGACCACCCCCGGTTGATGCAGGACTATTGTTGTACGTGGAAACAAAACATATTGGGCTATGGGTCTGGGTGGCTAATGTGGAGTGCGGTTCAAGCGGCGTAAGGCAGTCCCGAGCACCGCTGTTTGATATAACTTTGGCTGTAACGGTGGGAGAGAACGAGACCAGCTCATTGACATCCACCAGAAGGAGCCAGGCACAAGGCCACAGTTAGAGCAAATTTTGCGTGCGCCTGATTACAGTAGGTGCTGGATTTTGGCTACAGCACGGCTAATTGACGCAAGTTTTATAATCATGCAGTGGTATTCCGCCGCTTTCGTGGACAAGTGCCACCGGAACACACAAAGGCTGTGCAACTAAGTGATACTAATATAGTTTTAAGTTTTATTTACTAACACAATTCTTATTATAATTATGTATACTTAGGTTAAGGTCTTTGTAACCTGAAAATAAATGATTTTTTTTTACGTTTCTCGGGACCCTGGGGTCCCGGACCTTTGGAAGGCGTACGAGGAGCCGAAGCCAACTCGCAGAGGCCCCTTAAATAATTTTAAATGATAATGAGGCACCAACCGACGATTATCCCTATAAGCACTATGCAAGTGCACCCAAGGACCACCCCCGGTTGATGCAGGACTATTGTTGTGCGTGGAAACAAAACATACTGGGCTATGGGTCTGGGTGGCTAATGTGGATTGGGATACTTGAACTATGGAAGAACTATGTCCCCTGCCTGACCAATGTTATTATTATTATCTCCTTTATTCATTTTTTTTACATATATGTTATATTTTTAAATATTAGAATTAAAAAAAAACATTTCAAAATATAAAAAATAGAAATCCACCGGCATGGGGAACAGGGTCCAAGCTACCGGTGGTTAGGGTCCCAGAGACAGGAACCTCCTCACAATACGCGCCGTATCAAGGAGTACTGCCTTCTGAATCAGGCCCTTCACCCAGCCACCCAACGAGAGCCTCTTGAGATGTTGGTCGAGGCTCTTAGCGATAAGGCCATTGACCGTAACGACTATCGGCACAATGATTGCCGAGTCTACATCCCACATAGCGACAACCTCGTGGGCTAAGTCGAGATACTTCAATTGTTTCTCCTTCTCAGCCTTCACGAGGTTCTTGTCATGCGGGATAGTGATAGTTTTCTGCATTGTGCGGCGCACTGATCGATCTATTACCACTATATCAGGCTTATTGGCTACAATAGTCCTGTCAGTGATAATAGATCGATCCCAGTATAACGTGACATGGTCATTCTCGAGAATTATTATTATTATTATTATTATTATTATTAAAACAAAAGTTTCATACATAGGTTTTCTGCCCAACGCCCAAAGAATCGTGTCCACCAAGATTGCTGGCAGTAAATGCAGTAATATAACCTAAAAACAAAGTAAGGTTAGGTTAGTGAAAAAACAAGAATTTTGACTGTTCAACAGCGGTCTATAGCAGTACAGAGCAGTGGTAGCCCAGTGGCAGTTGTAGATCTTGGGCTCAAACCCAGATAGGAGCTTTATTTTGTGTAATTTATTCCATCACCACTGCTCTCAAAACTGTGAAGAAAAACATCGTGTGGAAACGCCTAGAACCTATAATTCGAAGACATGTGTGACATCCATCAATCCGCACTGGGCCTGCGTGGTGGATTACGGCCCGTTCCCACTTACATAGAAGAGGCCCTGTGTCGCAGCATTGGGGAACATTATAAGCTGATTATCCAAGCGTCTTCAATGGGGACGAAAACTATCAATTAGTTCCGCCTAGATGGCGCTGAGTGTTTATCTCAAATGAACTGTCAAACTCCATACAAATTAAATAATATTTTGTGTTTTTCTGACTTTTATCAATATAATGGGTCGTCGCTTTGGAGGAAGAGGAGGAGCTCGTGGTTAAGTAATAACAGCCGCAAGGGTCGATCCATCAGGTTAAGCTACGCTTGCCGAGGTTGGTCTGTGGATGGGTGACCATCTTTTCATACCGAGACTCCTCCGTGCCTCGGAAAGCACGTTAAGCCGTTGGTCCCGGCTGTCATTCGTGGAACTTTGACAGTCGTTACGGGTCGTCAGAAGCCCGAAAGTCTGACAGCCAGTCTTACCAAGGGATATCGTATTACCCAGTAAGTGGGTTGTGGAGGTCAGATAGGCAGTCGCTCCATGTAAAATACTGGTATTCAGCTGCATCCGGTTAGACTGGAAGCCGACCCCAACTTAGTTGGGAAAAGGCTAGGCAGGCAGATTGGCAATGGGTCGTCGCTTTGGATGCAAAGAAATGGGCTAGTTTGAATAAATGACTTTTGATTTTGATTTTGCTCGTCCCCTATTACGTGGGACTTATATATTATACATATCTGGCAAAATTTAGGTATGATGATGTTTTTCTTCGCCGTTTTGAGAGCAGTGGTGACGTAATAAATTACACAAAGTAAAATGTCATCCCGGTTTCTGAAGAATTCTTAAACGGAGTTTAAACTCTTGATTCGATATGATTCGACAAAATTATCTATTTAAGTGAATTCCTTCCTTATGCTCGGTTTTTGAGGTCCTCAGATAAACCCTCGATAGTAATTCAATCGAATTTTAAGCTAAATTCTTCTTTAATGAAGTGTTCAGAAACACGATTTCCATGCAATAGTCTCTATCGAATGGATAAACTCCGTTCTAAAACCTCAGAAATCGGGCATCAGTCTAGTTCTGTAAAAATTCTGTTCTGAAAAATCTCATCGTGAAAACAGATGAAGCGATCTGTCATTCCACCTGATTTTAGGGATCGAAGTATTGATAGCTCACTTCGCCTAAGTTTTCACGGTGAAATGTTTACAGAATAGATTGGCTGGTTTCGACAACACGAACTTTATCATTAGAACTTAAAACGGGATATTTACCATGTATAGAATCGAGTTGTGAGTGTAACAAGTGACAATGGTAGCGGTGTCAATCGCACTAAACGAACAAGAAAGAGGGTAGACCGTTTTGTCTGCTCGTAAACATCCACCCGCAATAACTTCAGTTTATCCGTGATCATGGCACTTGCAACAGTGCCGAAATATCGGAAACTCAAATCAATTAATATACATGGTAAATATCCCGTTTTAAGTTCTAATGATAATGTTAGTGACCATGTCGGCTTAAAAACTTATAACACGAACTTTGTTTCGTCACGTCTTTGGTTTCCATCGGTCGCAAATCGCATCGCTGTGATTCGTGACATACTCAACTACTTTCATTTGTTTTCTCCGCTGTCGCTGTCAAGAGACGCGTGTCGCTTGAGCGTGTAGCTCGTGGCTATGGGGTTAGTCGGGACCGCCATGGTCCCCGTGTAATGTTCCCTTACCTTTATATAATGCAAAGTTTTCCAAGTGGTAATATCTCCTCCAATATGCCACAAGCTACCATTGAGGGGCACAGAGGCGATTAACTCTCTTCCTATATTGAGCATCTCGGCCATGGTTATGTTGTTTAACTTGCCAGCACAACAGTTGTAGATAGGGACGTCGTCTGTTGGAGATAGTCTGTTGAAGAGGAGGCGGGTGAGAAAAGGTGTAACGTAATTTATAAAAAAAGTTGGAAAGGAATACTGAGCCTCTTATTACAACAAATCAGGTATTTCTTTAGACATGGTTTAAACTGTCAAGCGAGTTTTTGAATTAAGAATCTATACGGTGATGGACCAGTCATTGAATACCGTGATTGAGATGTTTTGATTAACTCTGAAATGCGATTCAATAAACACGTAGACTACATTATAAATCAATCTTTAAGAATGTTGTCTTTTATTAATTGCAACACAAAGCTGTTGAGGTGTCTGCCCGCATTAAAATCCGTATATTTTGCATTAATACGCAGCCACATTGAATACTGCTCAATCATCTACTACTAAAACAATATTCAATGCCTAGAAAGTATAAACACGAAGAACAGAAGAGGTTTGTTAGGAGCCTCTCGACAATAGCTGGTGTTCAACGCACAATTAAGCAATATGATAACACTGAATTACTTCAAAATGAAATCGTAATATTGGCGGAGAGACTTCTTTGGTTTCACTTTCTTATTAATAGTGGGTAAACCAAAGCATGGATTGCCCAGATTTGGTGAGTCAGCTGAGCATGAATTAATTAATTGACTATTGAAAATCTAAAATTTATTAATTAAAATATTTTGTTTCTACGGTCTTATCATCCATTTTTTTGTTGCGTGCATGCGTGGTGCTTCTGTCGAGAATTAACACAGACTGAACGACCTACAGACGTGTGGTCGGCTCGTGGTGATCCCTCTGCTGATGCATCGGTCGACGTGTAGAAGCTTGCGATAATTTCTGACCTCCACGTGGGTGAAACTGAGAATTACTTAAATACTTACTCCTTAGTACCTCGCAACCAGGATGCTACTATAAAGCTCTTGACAGATATATCGACTGGCATGTAGTCTGCTATCAGATCTGGATTCGTGTATATACTGCGCATGATACCTGAAATCAATTATAATAATTTATTGCTTTTATGTAACTTCAGGGCTAGGTTCGACGGCGGCGGCGATCTCTCGCGTCCGAGCCTGGTCCAGGCCATGGTGCGGAGCGAGAGTGCATGGGAGGCCGTCACCTCCTTCTGCGAAGCGGTAATACTCGCGAAGGAGGAGGCGGAACGCGTGAGGGAGAGGCAGCCTCACGCCCTCAGTCGCCGCAGGAGACGCCCTGGGCGGCGGGAATCAATAGCCGATTCCCGGCCACCGTAGGCGCGGGCTTGCGGACGGTGAGTAGTGGGTAGCTCGCCGTGCGGTGAGGACCAGGCCCGGATCGACGGCGCGTTGTGTTCCACGCGCGCCTCAAAGAGATGTCAGCAAAAGATGGGGTCCAATAGGGCCGATGCCGCTGGGGTCGCGGGTTGTTTGAAAAAGATACCGTGGCCCTGGCATAGGCAACTGAAGGAACACGGGTGGGTTTTAGTCAGTAAAAGTCTGACACGCCCTTCCGCTCCACCCAGAGCGGGAGAAGTTATTTGATGATTTCCCATCCACAAAAAAAAAGGGCTAGGTTCGAATCCAGACAGAAACTTTACTTTTTGTAAATTATTTCATCACCACAGCTCTCAAAACGGTGAAGGAAAACATCGTGAGGAAACCGGCATGTTCTAATACCAAAAATTCGAAGATGTGTGACATCTACCAACACGCATTGGGTGCGCGTAGTCGATTAGGGCCCACTCCCTCTTACAGAGAGGAGAGTTGTGCCTCAGCTGTAGGAACATTATAGACTGATTATGCTAAGCTGATCGGCTAAATATCAACTTGCCACGCTTGACTCAGTGGAACGCAGAGCTAAGAGGAGAAGAAGAAGAAGGAGTGGTCAGGAGGTTGGACGACTTAAAGAAGATCGCGGGGAAGACCTGAATGAGAATCGCACAGACCAGAGCATGCCACAAAAGGGAAGTGGCCTATACTCAGCAGTGAGTGGAATAAGGCTTTCAAGGATGATAATGATGACCACACCGATCATAATAAATAAATAAAATAAAATTCATTTATTTCGAGCAACCTTAACTCATATGTGAAGTATATACAAAAACAAAAAGCACAAAAAGGACAATAAAAATAAAAACAAACTAAAAGACTTAATATCTAACCAGCCCTTGGCGCAGGCCGCCATTGGTGCTGCCCCACACCCTACGCACCAGGGACGCACCCCGCTTGCGCATAGTCGCGTGAAAGCAATTGGTAAGCGCCTCAGCAAACGAGGCAGCCCCAATACAGCCCTGAGAGCGTTGACCTGGACGCGGAGGGCTCCGTACGATGCACGCGTGTACCTCGCCCACAGGCTGCACGTGTATAGGGACGTGCTGTACGCCCTGAAGAGCGTTATCTTCACCTCCATCGAACAGCGCGCAAACCTGCGTGCGAGCAAGTTCGCCCGCACCGTCAAGGCTCTTCATTCCGTCAATCATAATGTGATCTCTACCAAATATTCGTTGGATAAAGCGTCAATTTTGAGCAACAGACGTTCATGGACTGAACCGTCAATTTTCATAAGAAATGGAAAGAACAAACCTTTTCCACTAGCTACCAGCAAGGCAACAGGACCGTTGAAGTTTTCTATCCATCCTGGAACTGGCTCTTCTACGCTTGATATCACTGAAAACAATTACGAAAATATTTTAGCTACTACCCGATGCAAACTGTATGGCTGCTCGGATCATGAGGCACAATAACAAATTCAAGTTACATCGGGGGTAAGGTGTGCGGTGCTGCGTAGCAAGTAGCGCACTTCAGAGCCGCCACAAAGTTTAGCGCATAGTTTAGTATGAAGCAGGAGTCAAAAGGGAGCTCTGCATCCGATCAAATTAAATCACTGGTTCCCAAAGTGATCCAGGTGAACCCTCAGGGGCTCACGGGAGACTCGATGGGGGTCTACGTTGGCGTGACATAACGCGTTTTTTGTCGAGTTTTGGGAGAATAATGAAGGAAATGTAGCTGCAGGGGGTCCACCAGAACCTGCTAAATTTTGAACGTGGTCTATGAAAAAAAAGTCTAGGAACCTCTGAATTAAATTATGAAATATCGCTCTGTGGTGCACTCAAATATTAATTAAAAATATTGAAATTATTATTATCCGTGTGGGATATCCTTATTTTTACTGGCTTACGCTATCCCACTCTTGGGTAAAGGCCTCCCTACACTCCTTCCATTTTTTGCGAGCCCTCGGGTCCTCTTTTCAGTTTTGACGGAACCTATTCTACGTGGTCTGCCGCGACCCTGCCTCACTGTCTCAGGGCACCAGTTCTGTGCTATTTGAGCCCACAGTTTATCCGGCATCAGCCAGAGACGTCCTGTCCAGTCCTATTTAAGTTGGGCAGTCTTTTGAGCCACGTCAGCTATCTTTGTTTTGGAGCCACGTCAGCTATCTTTGTTTTGGAGCCACGTCAGCTATCTTTGTTTTGGAGCCACGTCAGCTATCTTTGTTTTGGAGCCACGTCAGCTATCTTTGTTTTGGAGCCACGTCAGCTATCTTTGTTTTGGAGCCACGTCAGCTATCTTTGTTTTGGAGCACAGAGTTGTGTTTCAAACACGATCCGTTAACTTAACGTCTAATATGCTGCGCTCCATTGCTCGTTGGCAGAACTTGAGTTTGAACTTCTGGATGTTAATCAAAGATATTATTTATGGGAAATATTTGTGATCCTCTAAAAATGTATGTACAGACGCCAGCACATCAAGCTAGTACAATCTGTCAATTTTCTTTAATAGATATTCAACTTTATTGCTAAAGCATTAGGTTCAAGATTGATTGGGAAAATTTGACAGTTTCGGGTAGCTTGACCTGCTGGCGTCTGTACATACCTTGTAATGATGTACGGTTTTTTGAATTATTGAACCTCTATAAACTCTTTGGGCTTTTAATGATGCACACTTTTATTTAATAAATGTGAGGCTCATTTTTTAAATCTTTCTGACCTTTTCTCACAGTTAGTGGCAGTAACTAAGCTAGGCCACCCTGACCAAATGGGTTAGGTTAGGTTAGAGCTGTGAAGTTGGTCGCCAGTTACTTGGCTATTTAGTATTTTAGGACCCCAAAAAAGGAATTATTTGAGGTTCACAAAAAGAGGCGAATCCAATATAATATGTATTAGAGTGATCAATAATATTTTAAGGCTAGCAAAATGAGAATTATTTGAGGTACAGACTGATATTTTATAATTTAATTTAAAAATTACACACATGAATAAAAACAGCAAATTATTTGACAGCTATTTTCGACCTTGCCGACTTTGTGAATGCACCCTTTTGGTGCGTTTTTAAAATAATTCTGTCATAAAGAAGCAGGATTTTAATAAATGTTACCTATGGAAGGCCTGATGATGACAATCGGCAGTATTCCCTTATACTCGGCCACCACGTTTTCGGCCAGCTGTTTTGAAAACGTGTATGTATTCGGCAGCTCTCCTAGATACCTGAAATTGATCAGATAATTTAATTTACCTATACAGACCCAAAAAAAAACGGTCAAGTGCGTGTCGGACCACGCACAATTAAGGGTTCCGTAGGGATGAATTTATCCTAAGAACAAACTTAACATTGTAGTTGAAAAACATGTTCTCCCATACATTACAACTACAAATGTCCATAGTAACGAAAAGGATCCAACCCACATTACACCTAATATGGGTTGGATCCTTTTCGTTTAACTATGGACAATGTAAGTTTGTACGCACAATATTGAGAGATTTACCATGTTATTTTAAGCCCATAGACTTATAGGTTTTCCTGTAATCTATAGCTATAGAATCATTTTCTGTATTTTTTTTTAAATTTTAAAGTCAGTAGTTTCAGAGATAAAGGGGGAATGGTCAATTTTCGTGTATTTTCTTAAGCAACTTTAAAATAGTTTATATTAAAACTATAAAAAAATATATTTGAGACCCCCACAGTAAGCCCTTTCATTTGACATATCGCACGGTACAGTTTGCAATTTTTTTCTTATTTGCCCCCTAAAATTGATCCCCATATTCAAAATTCATTAATTTACATTACACAAAAGTCCTCGCATACACATGGGAGTGGCGCGAGGAGGCAAAACGCCGGGGCGTAACTCCGCTGCCGCGAGAAATCATGGCACAGCGGACAGAGCTCCGGCGGGATCTCATGGCGACATGGAGAGTACCACTGTCGCAACCCAGTGCTGGGCACGCCACGCGATAAGTCCCCTCTTTGAGGAGTGGTTGGAGAGGCCTCACGGCATCTTCACCTTCCGCCTGACGCAGGTCCTCACTGGACACGGTTGCTTCGGGAGGTTCCTGTTCCGGATAAGGCGGGAGGAAACGCCCGGGTGTTACCATTGTGTGGATCGCCCGGAGGACACTTTGGAGCATACGGTGGAGGTCTGCCCGGCCTGGGCAGAGCACCGCCGCGTCCTCGCGGAGGCGATCGGCGACGGCGATCTCTAGCGTCCGGCCCTGATACAGGCCATGGTATGGAGCGAGAGTGCATGGGAAGCCGTCACCTCCTTCAGCGAAGCAGTAATGCTCGCGAAGGAGGAGGCTGAGCGCGTGAGGGAGAGGCAATCTTTGCGCCCTCACGCTCCTAGTCGCCGCAGGAGACGCTCTGGGCGTCGGGAACTGATAGCCGATTCCCGACCACCGTAGGCGCGGGCTTGCGGATGGCGAGCAATGGGTAGCTCGCCGTCCGGTAAGGACCAGGCCCGGGTCGACGGCGCGTTGTGTTCCACGCGCGCCACAAAGAGATGTCAGCACTAGCTGAAGGGGTCCGCTAGGGCCGATGCCCGCCAGGGTTTCGGGTTGTTCGAAAGAGTTACCGTGGCCCTGGCACAGGCAACTGAAGGAAAACGGGTGGGTTTTAGTCAGTAGAAGTCTGACACGCCCTCCCGCTCCACCCAGAGCGGGAGAAGTTATTTGATGATTTCCCATCCACAAAAAAAAAAGCCCGCTCGCGCGATTACTTCGTTTTCGCTTAGCGTTCGTTCTGACTTTTTTTATTATTTTTGCTCGGCTGCTAAGGGTTATCGTGATATTACTAATCTATAGCCTTCCTCAAGAATTGGGCTATCAAATGCAAAAATAATTTAAAATAATTTTCTTTTTATTTTCTGTGCTTTTCATTATTTTATAAAACTACGATACGATCTTCCGAGATCGAATAATATCGATTCAATACAATATGATTAAGATCGTGAATCGATTCTCGTCCCATCCATCGTTTCTTTGCTTTCAGAGTATAGTTACTCTTATAGCCATCGACATTCATACTCAAAACTTTCCCTCACTGCTATAAATAATCAGGACATGAGCTGTTCTCTTTCACTTCGTTAGAAATATGAAAGAAGTTCAGGGCCGTTTGAATATTACTTACTTAGGAGTCAGCACCTTCAAAGCATGAGGGTCGATACTCTCGCAGACTTCCAAGGTGTCTCTCCAGTCAGCATGAGGTGGGTACAGCACCTCCTCTATAGGATCTCTGTTCGTGTTGGAGTAAGATGTTGAGACGTGAATAAAGACCTGAAATAAGAAGAATTATTATTTAAGAATGAGCCGCACGGGTCGATCTATCAGGTTAAGCTACGCATACGGCTTGGTCCGTGGATGGGTGACCATTTTTACATACCGCGACTCATCCGTGCCTCGGAAAGCACGTTAAGCCGTTGGTCCCGGCTGTCATTCGTGGATCTTTGACAGTCGTTACGGGTCGTCAGAAGCCCGAAAGTCTGACAACCAGTTTTACCAAGGGTATCGCATCACCCAGTACCGAAATGGATTGTTGGTATTCAGCTGCATTCGTTTAGCCTGGAAGCCGACCCCAACATAGTTAGGAAAAGACATCGATGTACATCTCCCGCCTGCACTACAGCACTAAGGCGGTGGACATCGTGGAATACGTGCGCGAAAACACAAGGTACATGCTGAGGGTGCAGTTACTGGAGTCGCGCCGCAATGTCAATTTCAAGGCGTTCGTGGTTTGAGTACCGAACTGTTACCTACCCGTCGTCATGGAAGAAGACTTGTGGCCGCAGGACGTGGTGTACCGTCGCTTCCGCGGGCAAGTGCCACAGGAGACCTCAAGGACAAGCTTGTGAAGTGAAGTGCTACTAACATAGTTTTAACCTATATTTATTAACACAAGTTTTGTTTTATACTTTATATTGTATATGTTAGTTTGTAAGGTATGTGTCTATGGGTCTTTGTAGCCTGAAAATAAATGTTTTTTTTTTACATTTCTCGGGACCCTGGGATCCCGGATCTTTGGAAGGCGTATCAGGGGCAGAAGCCAACTCGCAGAGGCCGCTTAGACAATTTTAAATGAGGAGGAGCCACCACCCGACAATTATCCCCATATGCACTATGCAAATGCTCCCAAAGACCACCCACGGTTGGTGCAGGACTATTGCAGAACGTGGAAACAAAACATATTGGGCTATGGGTTTGGGTGGGCAAAGTGGATTGGGTAACTTGAATTATGGAAGAACTATGTCCCCGGCCTGATCAATGTTATACATTGTACACGGATAAAATGGCAGGGGGTGACTTGTACACTCAATAATGGATCCACGGAAACGGTCGCTAGCACATAGTGACGAAGCGACAAGGGGGCAACACTACCTGAGGTGGATGAGGAGTGGAGAGGTATTCCACGGCTACCAGGACAATCCCGCAAGTATGGTCAAGATCCCTACCAGCACCTTACTGGAATACTTTCTTCCTCCGAGCACGTTTACTCTTGCAAACCTCCACTCAAACTGGCCAATAAAGGCAAGAAAGATGTGGGAGCAGCTCTGTTCCTTGTCAGTTTTAATTCCAACCGGCCAATGAAGGCAAGCCAGTGGTGAAGAACAAGAATTCTCCCGGGAGATAGGGTCCGTGGGGTCGGCTCCTCACCTATTTTATGTTACCGTTCATGTGTAAAACTAATTGAGGATTGCGGACTTACGTTTAAATTCCTGATGTCTGTAGCCAGTTCCACCATCTCCTTCGTGCCTCTAAGATTCATTCGCACAGCATATTCTAGGGGATCGTCAAATCTGTAAATAAAAAGTAATTTCGTCAGTGAGTGGCTCACTTGTCATGAAGGTTTAAAAGGACCAGATTCTTAATCGCTAGTTCTGGTCTGGACTTTACAAATCTAGCAGGTACTTGAATTGTCAGTTTGAAATAATTAGGACGTTAAAGACTATAAACATGGTGTAAAAGAACATCTCTAGGAATGGCAATTAAGTGGCACCGTCTAAACAAACAATACGTACAATATTGTTGCACGATACGGGCAAGTTAGTTGCCGTTCTAAACTTATAGGTGTAAACAGCACGTACAATAAAATTGCACATACAATTGTATTCAATTATTGTATGCCATTTTGTGTAAACACTTGCATACAATTCTTGAATGGCAATAGAATTGAACGTGCTTTATGGCGTGCCATTATTGCTTGAGCGTTCCAGATACTCGTACTTGCACCGTGTAAATGGATCTTTAATATTCTAAAAGCACACGTTGTCAGAATAATTCAATACTCATAAAGAGGTAATTTTTTTCAGTTTGTATGTCCCTACATACTACTTGACCAAAACAATTAGGCGCATGACAGGAATTCGGTTTCGGCGTCCGCCCCCCCCACCTATCCCCGTGCTTCCCGTAGTGACGTGCAGTCGTATACTCGCTTTTGGCAGTGATGATAATAATAAAAAATAAAAATAAGTTATACTCAATACTCAATATCTTTATTGCTTTACCATAATGTGTACTTAGGTGGTAACTATATAATTGAACTCATTATGGACCCTGTAGGGCACAGCAAAAGGGTAGGAGAGCGGAAGCCCTGTTTTAAGAGATCATGAATTATTGAATTATTATGAATTATTGCTATATTTATTATTATTGCTATTTTATTTAAGTATTTTTTTATGTTATTATTTTATTATTTATTTATAAATTACCTTATCATTAATATATTTCAAACATAAATATAAATTGCGTGATTGTCATTAATTATTGTTAACAATTATTATTCTTATATTATTAGTAATTTCCTTAACATTTATTATAAATACTATCTTACTTTCTTTTTTCTATTATGTATGTTTATCATTTAAATATTCATCTAAGGAATAATAGCATTTATTTATCAGTAATTTTTTAAGTTTTATTATAAATATATTGAAATTTTCTTCTTTCTTTATTATGTCTGGTAGTTTGTTGTATATTTCTATAGACATTACGTAAGGACTTGTAGAATGCATTTTTAGCCTGGAGGTTGGTATGTTTAGCCTAGATCCGTGGCTAAGTGTGTACTGTGATTGGATGTCTTCGCGTTTTGTGTAAAACTCTTGATGCTTACGGACAAAAAGTTTATTGGCACAAAATACCTTTGTATACAAAACCAATACATTTCATTTCATAATACGTACAATATCAATCACCGTTCCAGTGTTCCTTCCCTAGTTCCAATAACTGCATAGCTGTCATGCGACCAATTGTTTTGGTCACGTAGTAAGATACCTCATTTAAGGAACCCCAACATATCTCATATTAGGCACACATAAATTTTACAAAATGGCTACATATTTGTATGTACCTCGTAAAGATTTAATGGCGAACATTTTGTTTTCTGCTTCGGCAAAAATCCGCATGCCAACATTCTAACAGCGCCTCTGGCTGGCGCGCTCTGTCACACATTTGGACTCGTTTATTTGGCGCCTATCTCATAATAGCCATCTTCACCCTAATCTACACTACTACACTTCTGCCTAACTCTTCTGAGATTACAGATGTGAAGTCATGATTTTGTTTACTTGATTTTTCTCTGTTAAGGCCGGCCACATACAGTAGGAACTCCGTTTCGAAGGTAGCAAATCTATTCAAAATCTAGTTCTCCGTTCGAGATTATCTCCGATTCAAATTTCCGCATGGTAGTCTGTGCGTGATTTTGTAGTTATATTTGTGCGATTAGTTATAGTTTGACCGATACCGCTGTACCGCGGGGGCCGGAACGCCGTGAGCGTTGACAAATGAGCGGCCTGCACTGCCCCTGTCCGCCGCGGGCGTAACTAAGGCGCGGTACAAAAATACTAATTAGTAATTGACTAATTGGTCCAAGAGCATAACATTGTTGCGCATACATTTTAATAAAAAAATATTTATCGTATTTTGGCCCCATAATTATTCGTAAAACATTATTTTTATTTATACTGCCTAGTTTACCGTAATTTCGATGCACCCAGGTGAATAATATTTGAGAAAAGTATGTTAATGGACCTAGGTGAATTATTAACTAAGTAAACTAAATCAAGAATTCCGTAGTACTTTGGTTTTGTTTCGATTTACTTTCTTTTTTTTTTAATAAAGTACGTATTCTGTTATTTTTTGTGATTTTGTGTTTCATTGAGTTGAGAATCTGGTGACTTGCTCATAAGCGGTCATGCGCCTAATTGTTTAGGTCACGTAGTACAAACTCAAAAATTTTACCTCTTAGTTTAACTACTGATCCGATTCCGATCATTCTTTAACTAATGGCAAGCTACTGTATTGCCGAGTATAGTAGGATATAATTATATATGTTAAAAGAAAATGAAAGATGTCCAAAGGTCATTAATTCATAAGAAGGCAAGGCAAACAATAGATACATACCTCACACTTGCAGCTACGTGGAAAACGATGTTTACACGATTGACAATCAAAGCACGATCTTCCTCGGATAATCCTGAAAACATACAATAATTAGTAGAATTTTATATAAGATGAGGTCTTACTTATCGGAATCACTACGGGAACAGCTCGTGGAAACCTTGGTACTATCTAGGTTAAACTACGCCGACACAGTGTACGGCCGCGCGATCGGCGGCGGCGATCTCTCGCGTCCGAGCCTGGTCCAGGCCATGGTGCGGAGCGAGAGTGCATGGGAGGCCGTCACCTCCTTCTGCGAAGCGGTAATGCTCGCGAAGGAGGAGGCGGAACGCGTGAGGGAGAGGCAGCCTCACGCCCTCAGTCGCCGCAGGAGACGCCCTGGGCGGCGGGAATCGATAGCCGATTCCCGGCCACCGTAGGCGCGGGCTTGCGGACGGTGAGTAGTGGGTAGCTCGCCGTCCGGTGAGGACCAGGCCCGGGTCGACGGCGCGTTGTGTTCCATGCGCGCCTCAAAGAGATGTCAGCAAAAGATGGGGTCCAATAGGGCCGATGCCGCTGGGGTCGCGGGTTGTTTGAAAAAGATACCGTGGCCCTGGAATAGGCAACTGAAGGAACACGGGTGGGTTTTAGTCAGTAAAAGTCTGACACGCCCTTCCGCTCCACCCAGAGCGGGAGAAGTTATTTGATGATTTCCCATCCACAAAAAAAAAAAAGGTCCAGTTGAAAACCAGCGTCGGGCACTACTGCCATTATAAGGAAAAAAGACGTATCTGACATTTTTTTCGAAATACGAGTTATGTACATATTCAGAATCAGCAAAAAAAAGACGCATCTACCAGTATTTTTAAATTGGCGTAAACTTAACGAAAACCTAATAATTCTTGCTATTAAAAGACGCATCTGCCTTTGTATCTTATAGTTTAAACAGGACAAAATATGTTTTTTTCTCCATTTCAATATTCCTGTAGATATGTCCTTTTTCTGCTGAACTGGACCTATTTGTCACAGCCGTGAGACACACATTATTGTCACTTTTTTTTTTCTCTGTCTAGTTTTAAGCTTTTTATTGTACCTATAGAGTTAAGTCATTTTTTCTTTGTTTTTTTTGTGTGCACTTATGGCATGTGCCGAATAAACAGGTTTACTTTCTTTCTTTCTAGAAGTAAAACAAATCAAACAATGAATTAAACGAGAAAATAATTCTGTTTTGTGTAGCTTCTGCCCTCCTCCTCCGTGCTTTTTTATTATAAAAATAAAAAAATAAAAAATAAACACAGTCTCCTAGGTGGTATTGGGTTTTACCAGTCCAGAGTCTAGGCTTGTGCCCGGTTGGTGGCAATAGGCTCGCCCCTATTACATGGAACTTAAACATAACTGGCGAATTGTGGGTGTAGATAGGTACAGCAGTGCTATTCCGTACAAATCTCACCGTGAAAACTTAGGTGAGGTGAGCGTGGAGTGAGCTGTCAATAGTGTCAATCAAATTCAAATTCATTTATTTGCTAGAATGTAGGTATACAATGTATGATCTTAAAAATAGTGGCTCCTTTACATTCTACCATTATGCTATGGTGTGCAAATATTTAATTTCGTCGCTAGTGTGGAGCACGATGTTGCTATTTTAATTAAATTATAAATAAAAATACAAGTAGACAGCCACACCAAATCAGAACTCATGCATTAGAATTTTACATGTCAAACATACCTAGGTCAATTCAAGGGATAGTTTAATATAATGTCAGATTAACAATATGTAAATAATAAATGTCAGAACTATTATCATGTCAGAGTGCAAATTTTAGTTAATTAATTATTATTAAGTATATATATTATTATTACAGTGTCATTCTCAGCGATCTGACATGTATTCACTGAGATCGTAAAAGCATTTTTCTTTTAACCATTGCGTTACCTTTTTTTTAAACCTGGTCAAAGGTAGATTTTTAAAGGCGTCCGGTAATTTGTTATACACCTTTACAGCATTTATGTACGAGTTTCTTTTATACAATTCGAGCCTGCATTGCGGTAAGCAGAGCTCGTGTTTAAATTTATCCTTATTTCTAGGAGCTACCTTTCGTTTGGTTACATCTTTGTATTTAGTAAAATATTCTGGATGTTGTCGTACAAATAGGCATAATTCTCTAATGTAAATACACGGTAATGACAGAATATTGTACTTTTTAAACAAGGGCTTACAACTATCCGTATACCAGGCCCCACAAATTGTACGTACACATTTTTTTTTTGTACTCTAAACGCTTTTATAATATCCACCGAATTACCCCACAACAAGAGACCATAAGTGAGTACGGACGAATCCCTAGCATATAAATTGGAATGACAGCTCTCTTCAAGTTCACTTCACCTACGTTTTCACGGTGAGATTTTTACAGAATAGACCGGCAGTTATGCCTAACCCTTTGGTGAAAACCAGCGTAATATATTGTTATATTAAATAAATACAATCTTCATAATTTATGTATCTTGTCCACGATTCGACGAATCTTAATCTGAATCTTTTATTTATTTATGTTTTTTTAAGGTAATGATTTTATGACATTGAATATGGTACTAATTGTAATGGAATTTATGACATGGTATAATTTTAATGATAGTTTTGCATGCCTGCTTGACATCTAGAAATATATGATTATGTACTCGTACTGTGTTGAGCAATAAACATTTGAATTTTAATTCGAAAACTTATAACAGGTTTTTAAAATTTTCTTTTGTCTATCCTCTATTGTTTGGCAGTTAATGTGACTTACCTAACCCAATTTCTAGAACATCTCCAGCGATGACAAAAACTTTCGATTGGAAGTTCGGTCTCTCCTTGCGAAGTCTGTCAAAACACTGGAAATAGAAAATATGAAATTAATGAAACTCTTGCTTAACACACTATCATTCGGAATTGGTTTAATTTTGATAACAACAACCAACGACAGCCCTGTAGTACTTTATGGGTCTGAATGGTGGGCCGTGAAGAAGACGGATGAAAAAAGATTGCATGCAGCGGAGATGAGAATGTTGAGATGGATGTGTGGAGTGACGAGAATGGATAAAGTAAGAAATGAGTATATAAGAGGAAGTTTGAAAGTGGCGCCAGTGACAGAAAAGTTGAAAGGAAATCGTTTGGCTTGGTATGGGCATGTGATGAGAAGGGACTAAACGCATGTGACTCAAAGAGTGATGAATATACATGTTGATGGATGGAGAGGGAGAGCAAGGCCGAAGAAAAGATGGATGGATTGTGTGAAGAATGATATGAAAGAGAAGGGAGTGAATGATAGTGTGACGGTTGACAGGGGAGAATGGAAGAAGAAAACGTGTTGCGCCGACCCCAAGTAACATGGGATAAGGGCAGGAAGATGACTTAGTTCAACAACATTCATTGCGGGATTTACGTAGACGAGCTGACAAATTTTTCGAACATATGAATCAACTAGCTTCTACCCGGGACTTCGTCCGCGTGAAGTTTCTGGTTCTTCCCCTACCCACGCTATTACTACGTTTTCCTTTAGCGTTCTTTCAGACTTTTTTCTTTTTGATCGGTACCTAAGGGTCCTTGCGTGATGTTAAATATGCCTACAGCCTTCCTTAAGAATTGGACTATCACGTACAATAAGAATTATTCAAATCCGACAGGCAGTTCCAGAGATTACTGCGTTCAAACATACAAAATTAACAAATTCAACATTTCCTATCTGACTATCCCTGAAAAGAAATGGCGAAACAAAGTCAGGGATCAAAGTCTCTTTAATGTCCAGACTGATTTTAATGAATCTGTCCAGTCAGTGCAAGCATTTGTCAGTAATCGTATTGCTCAACTCAGTACCTAAGGAGCTCAACAAATCGAGGAACAATATCAAAGAAAGGACATTTGGTTAGGCCGCATAAAGTACTCAAACTGCCTTACTATTAGTACCGAGTTTCGAGTTAATCCGACAGTGCGTTAAAATTTTTCCTTACTATTTTTGACACCCCCTAAATCCACTGAGAGGGGATGTTTTAAAAAGCTTAGTGTCAATCTTTATTATTTACTGTGCCAATTTTTAAGTTTATTAACCAAAGAAATAAGATTTTTCACAATTGTAAACTGTATCCCCTCTTTTCACCCCCGCAGGGATGGAACTTTTAAAACTCTTTGGGAAGTTTCCATAACTTGACTCAAAGATTATTTATATCATTTTTTGAGTTAATAAAGCCATTCATTAAAATCCTGCCCTTAAAATTGAATTACCCATTTTTGCCCCTTCAAGAATCTACTTTCCTTTAGGGATCAACTTTCGGGAAACCGAAAAACTTATTATTAATTATTTTCTGTCAAAAGTATAAATACCGAGTTTCGAGCAAATCGGGCCGCGCTTCCAACCAAACCAAAGCAAACGAATAAGATAATCAAACCAAATGAACCAAACCCAACCAAATGAATAAGTTTTTTCATATAAACTATATTCCCTGTTTTCTAAATCCAAACGATTTTTAAAAACTCCACCCCTGTGGGCACCCCTACAGGGGTGGAATTAAAAGAAATCGTTTGGGATATTTCTGTAACTTGAATGAAAGATTATTTATACCAATTTTCGGGTCCCTGTAAAATTCATAACCCCTTTTCTTTTTACGGGTTGATTTTCGAAAAGCCCTGTTACACTTTATTTTTTATGTTTGGGCTCGAGTTTAAATAATGAGTTTCGAGTTAATCGGAGCGCGCGTTAAATTTCCTCCATATAAACTATGACACCCCCCAATCCCCCTTAGGGGGTAGTTTAGGAAAACTAAAAATATCAAACTTTATAATCTACTTGGGTACCTAAGGATTTGTGTCAAGTTTCAAGTCTAGTAACTCAAGGAATAAGATTTTTCATACAATCTTTCTTCCCCTATTTTACCTCCCACACCTATTTTAACGCACACACACACAACCTAAACCACTAGTCATGAAATTTGGAGTGTGTGAATACCTAAGAAAGGGTTTTCGAAATTCCTCATTTGGAGTGTGTGAATACCTAAGAAAGGGTTTTCGAAATTCCTTCCCTAAGGGAGGAATTTCGAAAACCTTTTCTTAGGTATTCACACACTCCAAATTTCATGACTAGTGGTTTAGGTTGTGTGTGTGTGCGTTTGCGTGTGCGTGTGCGTTTGTGTGTGTATGTGTTATATTAGTCATTTAATTTTGTACATGGTGTTAAAAGTTAGTTGTGTTATACAGGGTTATTGGTAAAACACCAGCAACCTCTTAAAGGGTAATTGTAAGTACTCATAATTATGAACAACTTTTACTATGGGACCAAATCTGAAATCGCAAAAAAACATCAGCTGTTCAGTACATTTTGACGAATTATGCGAACATAAATGTACTGAACGGCTGATTTCTTTTTCGCGATTTCAGGTTTAGTCCCATAGTAAAAGTTGTTCATAATGATGAGTACAATGACTAGTTTATTTATTTATTTAATGACCCCTTAAACTAAATCCCTCGTTTAACACTCTGTATAAATATTCATAGATTCTTTCGCAGTAGATGTCAAATGTCAAAGTCGGCCCATTGTATGCTTTTCTATTATGTACGAAAAGATTTGTTCGTCGATGACAAACAAAACCGGTCAAGAGCGAGTCGGACTCGCGCACCAAGAGTTCCGTACCATCATATATTAAAAAAAAGTATTTAGAGACATCGTTTTATTTTTCCTGTAATCTTTACATACGCTTCTATCACATAGAATAATTTCAGATTTTTGTCTATGCAAACTTCGGAGATATGGGAAAGGTATTTTTTTAACGTTTTACTTCAAAAGTCGCAAACTATGCGGCCTAAAAAATGAATGATACCTCGCATGCCTTAGTAGCCCCACTTTGAATTTTTAACACTCCCTTTCTGTCCCTATTGCAAAAAAAAAATATCTGTATTTTTATTTCTTTCTTATTTGCAAAACAGTTGGCCAAACGTCGTCTAAAACTATTCCAAAATTCAAGTTGATAGCATTAGCAGTTCTTGAGATATCCAGTTGTGACAGACAGACAGACAGACTGAGTCGCACCATAAGGGTTCCTTTTTACCATTTTGGTATGGAACCCTAATACATGCTGATATGTCGAAACAATAAGAAGGTGTTCTTGTAAATTCTGCATATTAATGACACATCACAGTAACCTTTAGCTCATGAGTCGTTTTGAGGTGACGTATCGTAACGTGAGGGGCTCGTGGCTAAGTAATAACAGCCGCACGGATCTATCGATCAGGTTAAGCTACGCTTGTCGCAGTCGGTCCGTGGATGGGTGACATCTTTATATACCCTCCGTGCCTCGGAAAGCCGTTGGTCTCGGCTGTCATTCGTAGATGTTTGACAGTCGTTACGGGTCTTCAGAAGCCCGAAAGTCAGACAACCAGTCTTACCAAGGGGTATGGTATTACTCAGTAACTGGGTTGTGGACCAAAAACCCTCTATACTGGCTGACTTTTAAACCGTCTTAAAAAAATAGGGCATAATAGGTGAACGGAGTAAAAGCGTATGATTTGAATTTCGATATTTTTAACGATATAAAAAAAAATTCAAAATTTCTGTTTTTATTGTTCTAGTTTACTTCAAATGTGTAGTGTTTATTGATACAGCAATTTCTGTCTAAACTATTGAAAAAACAAAAAAAAAAAAACTAAGTATTACATTTATTGCAGATGGAGACGAAATAAAACGCAGTCTTGGTTCTAGAATCAAATTGGAGGGTGCGGGTGGTTGCAAGGCTTCGAAAATTACTGATTCTTATAGCTTTTCTAAAAATAATATGAAAGCGACGTGGTGCTTGTTGACAGAGGAAAAAGAGAAGTGATATAAAAAGTACTTTACGCCGGTACCACTCGCACCTTGCAACATTGTAATTTATTTTAGATCTTCTTTCACACATGACTCCTAGTGTCGACAGATGGCACTAGGAGTCCCCAAGTTATATTATATTGAGGCGTGCGTCGTCCACAACATTGTACCCTATTTTTTTCAAGACGGTAAAAAAAATCACCCAGTATAATTTGAACAATTTATGTATACAAAAAAGTAATTAAATTTACACTACAAAGTGGTTTTCTAAAAAATAGTATCGTGTCATTTGATTAAATATGTAGCTAGCTGTAGGTAGGTAGGCCCGCTGCTATTCAGTAAAGTTCACTTGTAACCTCACTCAAGTGAGCGCACATATTAGACAAAATATACATTTATACACTAAAAACAGTGATATTCACAATGTTAACACCATAAATAAGGACAAATTACGTGCTCCATTTCACTGGCTTCATAAGGTTCATAACTCATTTGTTGGGCTGGGTATATCTTTTTATAACAAGCTACCCTCTTTGCTAGATTTGCCCTTTAATGCGTTCAAAGCTAAAGTAAAATCTAACTTTACTACTATTCTATCAACGATTACTTAAACGATAAGAATAGTTGGTCGCTGTGTTTAACTTAAGACAATGTTTATGTTCTTTCTCCAGAATTAGCATACCTACTGACAGGTTATATGAGTTCATATAATTATTTATTTTCTTTGACTCTCAAGGTCAATTTATTTTAATTTTATTTTTATTTATTATTGACATAATCTACTCATTTCTATGTTTATTTTTTTTATGAGTGGTATTGCAATATGTGGTTAGCTAGTGACTTCGACAATTGATCATAGTTTTTCTTGCCCGAGCAACCGGCAGCAAGTTCGTCATGCTCCCTTAGATGTCACTGCTTGCGGTAGCGTCGGGGGTCGGGTTGTCTCCTTCCCTCAAATATGGCGAGGGGGGTAATGGCTGATCTTTGCGTTATACTCGTGAACGGGTGCTGCTTGTGGTGACAGGTCGTCTTGCTGACCTGGGTTTTGTTTTGTTATTAGTAACTTAACTCGGTTGTTGATTTTACTTCGATGGTCCTAGTTTATCATCTGTGACTTTGAGTTACGACTACATGTACGGCTATATGTAAGTGGGCACGCAGTTTATTACTGGAGGCTTTTATTTAGGTATAAAGTTCTGCTTACGTTTTTAGTTTTGTATTTTGTTTCTGCTTGAGTATAGTTTTCGATTTTTTTTTTTGGTATATTGGCGTGTGCTAGCTTACTTATAGCAAATAATTTAATTTAATGTTTTGTGTTGTGTAATGTACATAAATTATTATGCGCAGTGTTATATAGAATCATTTTTTTTTTTACTTAACAGACAGCTGTGCTGCTGGGGAGTTTGTTGCGCCACTTCTTCTCCCCAGCTAAAGCACTAGGAAGTGGTGAAGAGTGGGCATTTTGGGGGACTGTCTTATGTAATTTTGACGTTCAAAAAGTGCTGATTCTCAGCCTAGTTTGAATAAATGACTTTTGATTTTGATTTTTGATTTTGCACAGAATTCGAAATTGAACTCATCAATTGCAAGTAAATCAGCGCTGATTTAGGAAAACTTTCATTCTCCTTAAAAACAATTTTCATCATAGGACGATTCAGGCTAATCGTGCGTAAAGTTCACTTGTAACCTCACTCAACTGCGCGCACAGAATTCGAAAGTGAACTCATTAATTGGTTTTCAAGTAAATCAGCGCTGATTTAGTACATCTTTCGTTCTCCTTAAAATAAGTTTTCATCAAAGGACGATTCAGGCTAATCGTGCGTAAAGTTCACTTATAACCTCACTCAACTGAGCGCACAGAATTTGAAAGTGAACTCATTAATTGGGTTTCAAGTAAATCAGCGCTGATTTAATACATCTTTCATTCTCCTTAAAATCAATTTTCATCAAAGGACGATTGCGATGATATATAGGGTCAAACTAAATTAGCTAGTGAAACTCCCCAGACGTGGTGGGTATCGATATCTAAACATGATAAAATAAAAAAGGAATTAATTTGATGATGTTCTTTTTCGGTTCTAAACCGCGTAGTGTAGTCACATAAAGTAGCAGTTTAAAAATCAGATTTTTTGTGTATATATTTCACACGTGGCAGGTATCAATATCTCAACACGGTTTTAAAACAGATTTTATCAACTCATAGAGAAGAGGGTACATTTATTGACCTGTTCTGAATGAGTTCACAAAAATTACAACAAATCTGCCTAGCCTTTTCCCAACTATGTTGGGGTCGGCTTCCAGTCTAACCGGATGCAGCTGAATACCAGTATTTTACATGGAGCGACTGCCTATCTGACCTCCTAGGTAATACGATACTCCTTGGTAAGACTGGTTGTCAGACTTTCAGGCTTCTGACGACCCGTAACGACTGTCAAAGTCCACAAATGTCAGCCGGGACCTTAGAATAATGACTTATTTTAAGGCCGGGACCAATGGCTTAACGTGCTTTCCGAGGCACGGAGGAGTTTCGGTGTGTAAAGATGGTCACCCATCCACAGACCAACCCCGGCAAGCGTAGCTTAACCTGATGGATCGACCCGTGCGGCTCTTATTAGTTAGCCACGAGCAAAAATTACTTTACATGTGATAGATAAGCTATAATGGAAAAAATATTGATTAAGACCACGTTACCGATTCGAGGCATATTAGTTGTGTTGGGAATAATAAATTATGAATCCAGGTAACAACACTACCAGCAGACATTGGCGTAAAAAAAAATCATCCAAACTTTTTTATTTTTATTTTGTCGTGTGTACATACCGATACCCATCACACCTGCGGAGTTTCGCTAGCTAATTTAATTTGACCCTGTATTATTTTATTACCGTCACGGTGAGTTACGTTGACTCTAGGGCATAACTTTGGCCCAAATCGAGAAAAATCGCACCTTGATAACAAAAGTGGCATTATCAAAACTATGTTTTCTAAATAACTCCATAATTTACTGGCATATTTTCAGTATATACAAAACTTAGAGTATGATAGTCAAATTGCAGTCTTTTATTTCAGTTATTTGCTAAGATATTGACCAAAATGCTGCGTCAAAAAAGCTTTAAATGGACTTAGAGAAAAACTTTAATTTTTGTATAACGCCACTTTTGTTTTCAAGGTGCGAAATGTTTAGTGTCATTAATCCACACAACAGTTCCACAAGTACGCGTCTATGTCGCAAACTACTTATCCAAGGAAATACGAAGTTCGGTTGTGTGGTCGTGACAAGGAGGGCAGTCAAATATTTGGCTGTAACACGCCATGACTGCAGCGATTTTCCAGTTTCAGCAATGATTAAAAAGAACATTTTCTTGATCGGCCCTTGTCCCATAGTAGGCACTTTGAGTTGAGTTGAGCGCAAAATATTTTTCTTTCGAAACCAATACCGTTGGTAACCCGTCGCTTTTTATAGCAGCATTTTTTTTTTTTTGGCAGAATAGATCCTTTTTAGTGTATATTAGAAAACCCCAAAGTGAACAAAACTATAGGCGCCCAGAACAAGAAATGTAGTTTTTTTTTATACTAGCAATTTTTTTTTGGGTAGAATAGACCCTTTTTAGTGAATACTTGAAAACCCCAGTGCCCAAAACCTCGGATACCAAGAAAAAAAATATCCGCGATTCTCTCAAGGTCACTAGCAAGTTGAGAATCGCATCTTCTCCGGCGCTACGGGAAGTGTAGCCTCTTCGCCCTAGCGCAATAAGGCGCAAGCATCAATGCTCGCCTCCACAGCCTCGGCTTACTGGTAGCCTTCTTATGACAGAGGCCGGAGGCTGCCCTCCCTGTGTGCCTCCGGCTCTAAAAAAACACTCTCGGGGTAGGGCTAACAAGTACCACATGGAGTCGGGCTTGGCTAACTCGATTCTGTGACAGTTTTTGAACCTAATCTATTCTAAAACGGCTGGTTGGAGACAAAAAGCACCAAACACTTGCACGACACACATTATGATGAGTGAAAAGGATAACTGTCAAATGTTAGGTGGAAGAAAAATGTCAAATTAGTTCCGCGTAGATGGCGCTAAGTGTTTGTTACAAACGAACTGTCAAACTCCAAAGAAATAAACAATATTTTATTTTTTGTCTTATATCAATATAATGGCTCGTTGTGTAGCCTTTGGAAGTAATCAAATCGGCGCTGACAAATTCCCAAGTAGGTAATTTTCACATGAAGAGAAAGTGGGAAAAAAAAAAACGGCTCTGAGTAATAAATAGCATTCTGTTATCATATACCTAGTTTGCCCCAAAACCAGCCTTGTAAGGATAAAATAATAATACTTACTTCAGAAGAGAACAACGCAGCTAATCTGTCTTCTGACTTCACTCCCTTCTTGTTCCTCAGAAGAAGGTAGATCCTGTCAAGATCTGGGCAGGAGTAAAGCAGCTTCTCTATCAGGACTTTGCCCATAAATCCTGGAAAAGATAGAAAAGGGTACTTTTAAGGTTTCATTCAGAAATTAGATGACATTCTGTTGTTTAAATGTTAACAGAGCACAGATATAGATAGACCTAGATAACGCAAGAGCACCTTTTGCTTGCCCGGCTTAAGCATAAAATGCTTAAGTAGGCTCAGTCTGCGCCTGTCCGCTGCACTAGTCGGACGTCAGTCAAAAATATAAATGTAGTCGTAATTTATTGCAGCTTTTACTTGGACGTTCTCTGTTAAAAGGCGATGAATAGCGAAACAAGCGATACTGTTGAATATCGCTTCAGTTTTGTGGTACAGGGGCTTTTATCATTTTTCTGGGGATTGATGATGTTCATTCTACGCAACGACGTCGTTGATTCTACGCAATCAATATAAATCAATTCTCGAGAAATCTATTTCGGGAACAGAGGTATTATTTTATATTCTATACTTATTATGTAGAAATTTTTAATAAAAAAACATGGCATTTTGTTTATTCACTATTACCTTAATAAACCATAAGTTTTAGGTAATTGATTTAATTATTCATTATTGTTTATTTGTTTGTCTATTATTTTGGTCTAAGTTTCTCAATTAATCTTGATAATGACTTGTGTTCTATGCTCAATTTTTGTAAATTATGACTAATTGACATGTAATTTTGATAATTATTAATATAATAAACTAAACAAAACTATGGACAAATATTACAACAAAAAAAAAATACAAAATATAAATGCAATCGATGTTAAATTATTAATTATTATTATTTGTAAGTCTACAGCCTGTAAAAAACACGGTATTGCTGGGTGAGTGCTGGCGCTGGGTGGGGGCGAGACGGGTGCCGCACGCGGCGGCGACTTTGCATCGATTTGGGTTTCTCTTTCCCATCACTAAATAGTGCTGACTACATAGTGATTAGTCACAAACGCTTAGTTTTCAAACAGATCGTCATACTTGCGTTATCTAGATATATCTATACTGCCGTCGTAAGAAAAAAGGGCACAACTAACATTAAAAAAAAAATTGAGTCACATACATATTTAGAATCAGAAAAAAAGGCTAATCTGCTCAATTTTTTGTAGATTTTTTTTTTAAAATGTTAGTTGTGCCCTTTTATCTTACGACGGCAGTATAGCTGTGTAACAGATCACTTTGCGAAGGAAACTCATCCAGGGAATTACAACTAACGTAAATACGAGTAGTTACGATAATATTTACGATTTGAACGGTATGGGGTGACGGTAAAGGTAGATAAAAATAATGAGATTTTTAAACTTTGTCCCTGCTGTAGGTTCCATAATCCTTGGGGACGCCACAATTGCGGCGATAAGTTCCCTCTTTGAGGAGTGGTTAGAGAGGCGCCACGGCGTCCTCACCTTTCGCCTGACGGAGGTCTTCACCAGACACGGTTGCTTCGGAAGTTCCTGTTCCGGATAAGGCGGGAGACAACGCCTGGGTATTACCATTGTAAGGATTACCCAGAGGACACGGTGGAGCATACGGTGGAGGTCTGCCCAGCTTGGGCGGAGCACAGCCACGTCCTCGCAGAGGCGATCGGCGGCGGCGATTTCTGGCGTCCGGCCCTGGTCCAGGCCATGAAACGGAGCGAGAGTACATGGGAAGACGTCACTACCTCTGCGAAGCAGTATTGCTCGCGAAGGAGGACGCGGAACGCGTGAGGGAGAGGCAATCTTTGCGCCCTCACGCGCCTAGGCACCGCAGGGGACGCCCTGGGAGTCGGGAGTTGAGAGCCGATTCCCGGCCACCGTAGACGCAGGCTTGTCGTCGGCGTTTTGTGTTTCACGTGCGCCTCCAAGAGATGTCTGCACTAACTCATGGGGTCCGCTAGGGCCGATGCTTGCCAGGGTCACGGGTGGTTTGAAAGAGTTACCGTTGCCCTGGCACAGGCACCTGAAGGAACACGTTTTAGTCAGTAAAAGTCTGACACGCCTTCCCGCTCCACCCAAAGCGGGAGAAGTTATTTGATGACTTCCCACCAAAAAAAAAAGGGGCCTATGGAATTACGGATCGCATCAACCTAGGAATTACTTCGTAGTTTGCCGCTCTGAAGTTCGCGCAAATGACTTGACAGAAGTGCGCCATGCCATGCTCATCGGAAAGCCTAGTTTCAGGGCGGCAAAGTTATTTGACGCGGACCGCAAAATGATCGTCTACAAAATGCAATACAAATTCAAATATTATATTGGAACAAAAAAATTGGTTTCATTTTTTTTTTTGTTTTCGTTAACAGCTACATTAGTTTAAAAAAAAAACTGTTTTGCAGCCATTAGCGCCCACTTCTGACTGGGAAACGGCGGCGTTCCAACATCTATATAAATAAAAATCAATTTCCGAATGTATGTTGTACGCTCATCACTTCAGAACGGTTGCACCTATTTGGCTAATTCTTTTTTTGTTTTGTTTGTAGTTGTCAGGACAAGATTTGTGTGAAATAAAATGTTTGAAAAGTTACCGGGAAAATTGGAAAATTTGGGAAAACTGAAAGTGCATTTTCTATGGGAATTTTGTATGTACCTATTATTGAAATTTTGACAGGACAGCGTTTGTCGGGCCAGCTAGTAATAAAATAAAAAGTTATAAAAGAACCTAAAGTAAAAGTAGATATATCAACTATTTAACTAAAATATTGATAATTATTAATTACATTGCATTCTTATTTTTAATTATTTAAACATTCAAAATTAGGTTAAGATGTTCCAGTTCTCTAATGTGATATGTGTGTGTGTGTGTGTGTATGTATGTGTGCAGGGTGTATCTGTTTGATTGTATAATTAGGAAGGTTATTCTTATTATGAAAGGAAAAGCAAAACAGAAGCTGTAATAAAGGAAAATTGAAGCAATCAATATTACTATATAATTGCAATTGATCGTTTCGGGGACCCTTTAATTCGATATTCTCAAAGCATATACAAAAAAAGCAAAACCTAATTTTATTACTAAAATCTTAGCACGTTGTCTCCTAGCCAGTCATTTTCGGATATCAACATACATGTGCAAAAATATTATTCTGTTATACCAACTCATAAAATAACATGAACATTGCAAGTTTCTTACACAGTTTTTGAAAGAATAGGTACGTTACAGTTCTGTCGACGTTGACGATGACGTCACTAAAATATTTGATATGTAGAACTTACCAGAACCGCCACTAATGAAAACTGTTTTTCCTTTATAAAACTCAGGTATATTTTGCACGCCACTTAAGTCCCGATCTTCTAAGAAACCCATGTTGGCACTAATTTAATTAAGTAATACTTTTAAATAGAACAATACACTTTAAAAATAAAATTGTGTTCCAATACTTCCAATTTATACACTGCCAGCGTCAACAGTCAATCCCGAACTGTTCCAAATTCGAAAATGAATAAATTCCTTATTTAAATTGTTGGTTTTTGATTTATTTCAGCCAATGACAGATAGGATAAAATATTTTTTCAACCAATCACGAGAAAAACAATTGTTACAATGTTATGCGCCTGAGTTGAAATGTCGACTTCAGTAAAACGATACCTTGATGAATACTTTAGTTCATTAAGGCGAAGAGAACGATAAAGATAATTTACTTGTAAATTTTTTTTTTTTGCTTGTCGTTGGGAGAAATAAAAAAAAGAAGTACCTAGCTAGAATATTCAGCCAATCGTGACATACAAATATTGTTGATGAAGAGCCAGAAACTTCTTTACATAAAAATTACAAGTTCGAGCTAGATCTAAAAATAAGTTTATTTGTATTTGTCTGCTTTGTTGTTACTCGTACTTAGTTTTTCGCATTCGGAAAAAAATGAAGACTATCGGAAGTGGATCCCCAAAAAGTCACCGAGAAAAGGAACTGCAAATAAAGAAACTGAGCAAATATTTGGCCAATGTCTATTGCAAATTGAGGTTAACTATTTTAAATTAATAATCCAACAAAAAAACAAAAAAAAAGTCTAGACTTTCTGATCTAACTCATGAATTTACCCAAATTACGCAACACCACTGTTAAGGCGATACGTAAAAAGCTAACTGAGCGGTAATAAGAAAGTGACAGAGTCAATTACATCCATATGCGAAAAAAAGAGTGCGCAACAATGCGCTGGAACCAAAATAAAAGCGCCAAACTAAATAAAAATTGTTTAAAAATAAATTAAGCTATCTATCAAAAATATGTTCAGCCAGAGTTTTCAATTACCTAATACGCACATTTTGAATGCAATTTTGTAATGAAATTACTTAGGATTTTAGAATTACAGAAAAAAATATAAAAAAGTAGAGGTATTTTCGGAATTAAATTCTATCGAGGAAATTTAACCCAATCGTGTTTTCCTTCAGTCAGAGTATTTATCAAATAGTCAATAAATTTATATCCAAAAATTAAATCCATACATTCTGTAATAGTGAAATAAATGGTTGCGAAAAAGCCCGCAAATTATTTTGGTATCGCCTTAAAATAACATAAATGCGATAGTCATCACTTTCAGAACTAAACAATACAAAATTTAAAATACAATAAGCGCTTCCCCTTAAATGTTAATCAGCAGTTTGTCGAAGTGCGGACTGCGTTATTCATTTGCTATTACAAGTAGTTAACAATTTAAAATATGCAAATGTCTGGAATTGGAAATATACTCCGTGGCGTAAGGTTAAAATTATCACCTTCAAAATATATTTTAGAGTTGTATCTTTTTTATTTATTTTTTTTTATTTGTGATGGGTTTGCTCTTGACACACAGTCGACGAGACAAAGTCGACGATGGAGTGAGCTTACCCAGAAGAAGCCTGTTCACTCTCACTTTGAAGAGATTAGGGTTGTGTGCGTTCGGAAACACAGACGCAGGTAGTGGGTTCCACTCCTTTGCTGTGCGCATTATAAAAGACATTTGGAAGCACTTAGTGCGAATTGGTGGAATAGCAACCAGGTAGGGATGGTAACTGGCAGTGCGTCTAGATGTCCGATGCTAGAAGGGGGCCGGTGGAATGAGGTCGTGGAGTTCTCGGGCACACTCTCCGAAGTACAATCTGTAGAAGACCGACAAGCAGGCAACCTTGCGGCGATGAGCCAAGCTATGAAGTTTGGCATCCACCAGTTTTACGTCGCCAATGAGCCTCTTAGCTTATCTTATCTAAGAGGACTCTGTGGCTGTCATTCGTAGATCTTTGACAGTTGTTACGGGAAGTCAGAAGCCCGAAAGTCTGACAGCCAGTCATACCAAGGGGTGTCGTATTACCCAGTTACTGGGTTGTGGAGGTCAGATAGGCTTCATGTAAAATACGGGTATTCAAAAACAACCGGTTAGACTGGAAGATGACGTCAACATAGTTGGGAAAAGGCTGGGCAGATGATGATGAGTAGACGTATTTGTGAAGGAGCTGTTGCCGTTGTTAGTTAAAATTAAGACTCTTATATCTTTACCAATGGTTTAGCAAAAACCTCATAGCTTTGCATAGTAGACCTCCCATATGGAAGTAGCAATCTCATGTAAAATTAGCTTACGAATCTACATACCTATATAGGGTGACTGGTAATTAGTGACCGATACTTAAAAAACATGATTGTACTCGTAATAACAAACAACTTTTACTATAGGACCAAACCTGAAATCGCGAAAAACAATCAACTGCTCCCTAAATTTTGACGAGTTATGCGAACATGAATGTATGGGACAGTTGATTTTTTTTTCGCGAATTCAGGGTTGGTCCAATAACAAAAGTTGTTTGTTATCATGAGTACAATCGGTCACTAATTACCAGTCACCCTATACACATGATTTTTTATTTATGAGGAATAGCGAAAAGTACTCAAAGGAGTCTCGGGCTCGATTTTGATGAAAACTAAAACTGCATCATTGGATTTTTGAAAAATCGGTTTCCAACAACCTCACCTACTATAAAAGCATTTGTCGATACATATCCAACGAGTCCAAACTCGATGGTGCTGTTTCGTTTTTTCTTTTTTTTTTTCAGAAGTTCCTATGACCATCTACCGGCTCCATCACTACCCCTGAATACTATCTAGTATAATAAGCACTTGTCAATACATCTGGTGTACCTGATAGTTCCATGCCTGTGCTACTGACCGCTGAGGACATCTCTCTTATAGAGCCAATCTTAGCAGGCAGGTCATTGTGTATGAATGCGTATATAAAATTAAGTGTATGTGCTGTTGACCATTTAGGAGCTCCCTCGTCCGAAGCTCCCTAGGTATAGCAGCCAAGTGATGGTAGACTTCAGAACAGGCTATGGTAATTGGATGCTTATACAAAATTGAGTGTCTGTGCTGTTGACCATTTAGGAGTTCCCTCGTCTGAAGCTCCCTAGGTATAGCAGCCAAGTGATGGTAGACTTCAGAACAGGCTATGGTAATTGGATGCTTATACAAAATTGAGTGTCTGTGCTGTTGACCATTTAGGAGTTCCCTCGTCTGAAGCTCCCTAGGTATAGCAGCCAAGTGATGGTAGACTTCAGAACAGGCTATGGTAATTGGATGCTTATACAAAATTGAGTGTCTGTGCTGTTGACCATTTAGGAGTTCCCTCGTCTGAAGCTCCCTAGGTATAGCAGCCGAGTGATGGTAGACTTCAGAACAGGCTATGGTAATTGGATGCTTATACAAAATTGAGTGTCTGTGCTGTTGACCATTTAGGAGTTCCCTCGTCTGAAGCTCCCTAGGTATAGCAGCCGAGTGATGGTAGACTTCAGAACAGGCTATGGTAATTGGATGCTTATACAAAATTGAGTGTCTGTGCTGTTGACCATTTAGGAGTTCCCTCGTCTGAAGCTCCCTAGGTATAGCAACCGAGTGATGGTAGACTTCAGAAAAAGCTATCGTAATTGAATACTTAAACAAAATTGAGTGTCTGTGCTGTTGACCATTTAGGAGTTCCCTCGTCTGAAGCCATCCCTGAGTATAGCCAGGTGATGGTATACTATAGAATGGGCTATTATAATTGAAAATGCGTATACAAAATTTAGTGTCTGTGCTGTTGATTGTTGAGGAGTTTCCACGTCTGGAATAATCCTAGGGCCAGCAGCCAGGTCATGATGGACTTTAAAACGGACTATCATAATTAAAGCGTTTATAAGATTTCGTGTCTGTACTGTTGACCCTTGCGGAGTTACCTCGTCTGGAGCCGATCCTGGGTGCAGCAGCCAGGTCGTGGTGGAATTTCAAGCGGACTATCATAATTAAATGCGTATATAAAATTTCGTATCTGTACTGTGTACCGTTGAGGAGTTCCCTCGTCTGGAGCCAATCCTAGGTGCAACAACCAGCAGGGCTAACATGACACACGCGACAATTACTCACTCTCGCGTGATTAATTTTCTGTCAGCGCTGCTATACAAAATACTCGACTCGTTCTGTCAAACTTGATGTTTTCTCGACAAACCCTAACACCTAAGTTATCTCGATTTTTGACAGTTCAACACGAGGTAATCTGCGATTCTTCTGTTATTTAGTCGTCCTCAATTTTGACGACGAGATGAGTAGACAAAATTATGATACAAAAAAAAAAAGAAAAACTCCAAATGACCATGGCAGTTTCATAATTGTACTTATTTTTGTTATAATTTTATTTTACAACATATTAATAATGAAAATACTTAGTTCTAATCTATTATTTATTTCTGAACGGAGTTCCTTCTGGGGGCCGCGAGAGAAACTGTAGCGGAGGGGAGCACTATTATGTAGACGAGTATCACTTTCAGTAATACCTAGTGACTTTGCCAGTTATGGTGATTAACGAAGTCTAGGGATTATGGCTATAATAAAATTGCCGGCTCATTTCCTACGGGTAGTGATTAACAACGTTTAGTGTTTTATGGTTATAATAGCGAAATCAACTCCAGCTGTATATTTATCTAAAAACCAGTCCTTTTGGTAAGTGTGGTGATTAACAAAACTTGCAATATCATGGGTTTTATGGTGATTGTTACTTTATCTTCGCTTTGTCAAATTGTGATCGTTGCTTCATTTGTCAATTGTGGTTATTATCTAGTGAGTATACTCATCTGCCTAGCCTTTTCCCAACTATGTTGGGGTCGGCTTCCAGTCTAACCGGATGCAGCTGAATACCTGTATTTTACATGGAGCGACTGCATATCTGACCTCCACAACCCGGTTACTGGGTAATACGATACCCCTTGGTAAGACTGGTTGTCAGACTTTCGGGCTTCTGACGACCCGTAACGACTGTTAAAGATCCACGAATAACAGCCGGGACCAACGGCTTCAAGTGCTTCTAAAGCACAGAGGGATCTTGGTATATCTAGTGAGTATATTATGTGCCACTAATTTTCATTTCCGTCATTTTGTATTTTAATTACGGCATGCCAAAGAAAAACATTTAAGTTTAATCAAAAAAGTCAGTTGCACAAAGAACTTAACATAAATTAAAAGAGCTGGACGTCAAATAAATATAGTACACCTACATACTAATTCCATGGGTAAATTCCGGTAAAATCAAATGAATGAGACTGAACCTCAAGCCGATGTTGCTATGCTAAAAATGATTTGTTTTTAATAACTTGCTACATCGGTTTCTCCTCACGAGATAAAGAAGTGTCAAAGTGCTTTTTTCAAGTTTACTCGAGCCTAACGGTAATGTTAGGCATTATAATAAAGTCAGAATCGTAGACAAATTTCGACAAATCGAGAAAAGGAGCGATCTCGCGCTTATCATGTTAGCCCTGCAGGTCATTTTGGACTTTCGAACGCACTATCATAATTAAAGCTCATATATTGTGTCTGTACTGTGTGTTGACCGTTGAGGAGTTCCCTCGTCTGAAGCCAATCCTGGGTGCAGCAGCCAGGTCATCTACCATTTTACAATTAAAGCCTAAATATAATTTCGTGTCTGTACTGTATACCGTAGAGGAGTTCCCTCGTCTGGAGCCAATTGTAGGTGCAGCATGATGGACTTTAGAGCGGACAATCACAATTAAAGCTTATATAAAATTTCGTGTTCTGGTAAAGAATCAGGTCATGCTTATCATAGAAATGTATTGTCTTTAGAACTGAACCAACATGTAAAATATCAACTCCATAGGATAAGAGGAAGTGGTTTTAATTCAGCTTGCAAGATTCGATCTAAACAAACTAACTATCTAACAAACAAACATTTTAAGTTGAAAAGCTTGTAACAAATACGGCATATGATGCGACATATTTTAATACTAGCACATAAATCAAAACCTACTTATAGGGACCGACCTAGACCGAATCATGGAATTTGGCAAGACGCACAGCACAAGTAAAGGAAAAAGTCTGAAAATCATCCATTTGTAATTTCATCTCAATTATTTTTGCTGTTACTAACTTACATTTGCTGTTGGCAAATTGACTGTGACGTATATCGATGTACGTAGATCGCGTTTTTTAACCGCAATGTTACGAGTATGTTTGTTTTTGGGATAATTTCGTCCCAACTACGGAACTCTTCATTGTGCGGGGTCCGACACTCACTTGGCTGGTTTTGTTTAATAATTGAATCAATCAGCCAAGCCTTTTCCCAACTATGTTGGGGTCGGCTTCCAGTCTAACCGGATGCAGTTGAATACCAGTATTTTACATGGAGCGACTGCCTATCTGACCTGCACAACTCAGTTACTGGGTAATACGATACCCCTTGGTAAGACTGATTGTCAGACTTTCGCTCTTCTGACGACCTGTAACGACTGTCAAAGATCCACGAATGACAGCCGGGACCAACGGCTTAATGTGCTTTTCGAGGAACGGAGAAGTCTCGGTATGTAACGATGATCACCTATCCACGGACCAACCCGGACAAGCGTAGTTTAACCTGATGGATCGACGCGTGCGGCTGTTATAACTTAGCCACGAGCTCCTCGTTTAATAATTTCATATAGGATAAAAAATTAATAATACAAATAAATTCCATTATATCAAAAGCAAACATGAGTTAAACTTTAAAAGTATTGTCATACGTCACCATTCCCTTTCCCATTTCCCACTTAATTTGAAGTCGGCGCACGCCCTTTCCTTCCATGTTTCTATTACTCGTCATCTAGGTAGTCACCCCCTTTCTAGATTATCATCTTTCACACAGTCCATCCATCGTTTCTTTGGTCTTCCTCTACTTTTATAACCATCGACATTCATACTCAAAACTTTCTTCACAACGTCGTGGTTACAAAAAACTTACTTAAAGAAGTGTGTAGGCAAACAAACTAAGATATAACCCAAAGTTCAGCCACCAAGCACAATAACTCTCATACACACACATGCACACAAAACACAACAAAAACACACGCACGCAATCAAGAGAATGCATGCACTAAATTCCTTTCCTTTTACGATATTTTAATTTTATTGCTTAAATTTTTAATGCTCCAAAAACAGGTGAAGACACAAACTCTTCTAACACAGGTACCACCTAGCTCAGGAATCAGGGCTTCAAATTAAAAAAAAAAACAACTTTTTTATGTCAAAAAAAAAAAAAACTGCAGCTGTCGATTGCATACTTGACAGAGTCATGATATGTACCAACTTTCTTGACTATGAGAAGAGGCCTTTGTCCTACTAACAGTGGTACATTATTTTATCTCACGAAGCGATGCGGGCTTTACTTGTGGTAACCAAGTGTACAGAAATGCTGTGAATGTGTGTGTAAGCGCAGGAAGCTCTCTGTACTACCCATGACTCATACTCAGGATAGTTAGTCTGAGGTCCGAGACATGGGCGAAGTCGGAAGTGTGTGTGTGCTGTGTGTGTGTATGTATGTGTGTGTGTGTGTGTGTGTGTGTGTGTGTGTGTGTGTGTGTGTGTCGCTTCTTGAGATAAAAAAAATACTGTACCGTCTGAGGCAGATATTATAGAACCTTGTAATACCCGTGACCTTCAATAAATGGACAATAACAATGACAGACCTGGCCTTTGATTTAATTGCCTGCAATAATTATAAATGCAACTAATTAGTGCGTGATTGAGACGTGTGATCTGAGGTAGGTGTAGTGGGTTTTATAATCAACTAGCTGTTCACCGCGACTTCGTCTGCGATCCAGGATACATGTCCTATACTGCCGTCGTAAGAAAAAAGGGCACAACTAACATTAAAAAAAAAATCTACAAAAAATTGAGCAGATTAGCCTTTTTTTCTGATTCTAAATATGTATGTAACTCAATTTTTTTTTAAATGTTAGTTGTGCCCTTTTTGCTTACGACGGCAGTATATCCTTCTCCAGGTCTGCCCATGTGCCAAGTTTCATCCAAATCCGTTAAGCCGTTTTAGCGTGAAAGCGTATTCAAAAACACACTTTCGCATTTATAATATTAGTTAGGATAGTTAGGAGGATGAAAAACCGGTCTATCGACACTCTAGACTCAAAAAGTGTATTAATTAATTAAATAAATAAAAAAATCTAAAGTTTTTATAATAGTATGGTTCAATCATGATTCTAAAGACACGTGGCGCCATCTATTATCATAAGAACGTTATTATTGTTTTCCTCGGGAACAGTACTTTTTTTCGGGATGAAAAGTACCCTATGTCCGTTTCTGTACACCTGACATAGTATATGCAAATTTTCAGGATGATTGGTTCAGTGGTTTAGGCGTAAAAAGTTAACAAACAAACGAAAAAACTTTCGCATTTTTAATATTAGTTAGGATTTGTTATTAGCATTAATTAATTAATTAAAAGATTACAAGTTAACTAGATACTGAAATTATAATAGAGGTATATAGGAGTGCAATGAATGGAGGGAGGTCTTTGCCCAGGACTGGGATACCATGGGTCGATATAATAACATCACATAACGCCTGTGTTCCGCGAAGGGTTAGGCAGAGGTAAACCTATAGTACAGACGCCAGCACATCAAGCTACTACAATCTGTCAGATTTCTTTAAGGCTTGGCATTACGCCGTTGACCTTGCTCAAATGGGCGTTACCGCCGAGAATGCCCCGCGCACCCCCTCATTATAATTACGCGCGAAGCGATCACTAATATTCTATTTTGCGCCGCTGACTGCCACAGAGCCATGACGCGCGACGCACGCATAGGTAGCCTGTTGCATATTTCAGAGCAGTGGTACAGAACATTTTTAGGTATCAACTTGTATGTTGTAGAAAAACAAATACAACACTTGTGTAAATTATTATATTTTTAGAAAATATATATTTTAATGACTAAGAACTCATTGTAATATTACTAAAACAGAAAATGGGCGGCAGAATATAGACAGTTATTATTATTAGCTTTCCCCGCGACTTCGCTCATAAATAAAAGTGAATAAGTTTGTACCTAACAGAATATAGACAGTTATTATTATTAGCTTTCCCCGCGACTTCGCTCATAAATAAAAGTGAATAAGTTTGTACCTAACAGAATATAGACAGTTATTATTATTAGCTTTCCCCGCGACTTCGCTCATAAATAAAAGTGAATAAGTTTGTACCTAACAGAATATAGACAGTTATTATTATTAGCTTTCCCCGCGACTTCGCTCTGAAATAAAAGTGAATAAGTTTGTACCTAAAAGTACTACTAGTAGTTGTTTTAAGTACCTACTTCAAATATTAAAAAAAAAAAACGCAAAATAAATCAAGTGGAAAATCTGAGCAATACTTTGTGTATTGCTCAGATTTTCCACTTGATTTATTTTGCGTTTTTTTTTTGCCGGCCATATGCTTGCACAAAGCTCAAATGCCATATTAGGTTCATGGGGTCCATGAACCACAATGCGTCCCATATGGTTTGTGGGCCCCATACGACCCGTGACCTCAGTTCAATTTATTATAAGTCACAAGCGGTCGTGGGCCCGGAACTTATTAGTTCAATAAGGCCGGCCACATACACAGACTGAATTCCGTTTCGGAATTCCGTTCCGAAATATCGATTCGGAATTTTCGAAGGCAGTAAATCCATACAAAATCAAGGATGTATCACACACGTACAGTAGTTCTTCGTTTATTTTGTATGGCTTTGCTGCTTTCGAAATTCCGAAATGATATTTCGAAACGGAATTACGACTGTATGTGGCAGGCCTAATCAATTATTCATTCTTTTTCTAATTGAGTTTTGGCAATACTTTCATTTTCTAGCCCATGTTTGACTGATTTGACGTGATCTATTAGGTTTTTATAAATTAAATTCTTCACCATATTAGCACAACTGATGTCATTGCGTTTTTTAATTACGTTACCGAAATTTGAAGCCGTCAGTTAATTTCTTCTTAGTTCGAGCCATTCACTTGACTCACTTTGAAGTATTGTACCTGTTTCAATTCTTATTCTTTCATCTTCATTCTTCTCTAAATTTTTCAAAAATATTCTTTTCGATTCCTCTAGCATTTCCTTTGACATATCGGGTTTTGCGCAATCCTGTCCATAATTGATGGAAGAGGCGTTTTGATTTTCCAATGTTCTTATTTTCTTCTTTGTATATTTTTTAGGTCTTATCTGTCGCTTTATTCTGTTCATTTCAAATTTATGTATTTGTCCTTTTGGACTTCTACCTACAATACATTTATGCAAGATGCTCAAAGGTTTTCTTGTGTTAAATGATAGAGCCGCAGTATTACATCTCATCTGATATTGATATTTTTGAGCAAAGTTTATCCTTTTGCCACCTATGAATTTAGCAACAACGCTATGATATCTCTCTACAGAGTTGCTGTCGACATCGTGCAAAAAATGCGTGAGTGTGCCGCTAGCTGTGATAATATTAATTTTATTTTTTGGCACAGAGTGTTTCTATGAAAGTCTTTGTCAATAGCTTCTATTTCGCCTAGTTTGCCACAAAAGTATCCTTTGCACGTGGTATGTTGGCTAAAAGCATGTTCTGCAGCAAGCATTCAAAAAGTAAGAACGAAATTATCCAAGTTTTCATATGCTCTCCGAGAAATAAAGAAAACAACAGACCTCAAAACAGCACTAGTGACATATTATGCGTACGCATTTGCATGGCTCCAATACGGAGTTATCCTATGGGGAAATAGTACAGACGCGCCTACATTATTCACTCTACAGAAAAAAATGATTAGAATTTTAATAAATATCAAAGATACAGACTCCTGTAAACCCCACTTTAAAGATCTAAAAATATTAACCCTGCCCTGCCTCTACATACTTGAAATTTGTAAATTTGTACGAAAATATCCGCAATTCTATACCAAAAGAGGAGATATCCAAACAAAAATTGCTCTTAGACATGAAAGCAGATTGAACATACCCACTTCACGATTAAAAATGCACTCTTCTAGTGCATTTGTTATGTCCATTAAAATATACAATAAGTTACCGGAATACATCCAAAATATAAATAAAAATAATATCTTTATCAATAAATTAAAACAATTTCTGATAAACAAAAGCTACTATACTATTGACGAATATTTTAACGATAAATTTCAACAACAATAAAAACTATTTTTTACATAATACCTACATTTCATTTTAAACTTTACTTGGAATATAAATTTAAAATACTGTTAATTTAAAAATGAATATGTTAAATAGTACACAGTTAATAATAATAATATTCTACAAGACTCAATAAAATTGTAAATATCTAGTTTATTATAATTTAGGTATAGTGTTAATAATGTAAATCGTGCAATATATAATATAAACAATATATAAATATGACTTAAAACCTAATATATAAATACTTATATAAAATATAAATACCATAAAGCAAATGATACGATTTTAATGATACTATCTTAATTATTATTTTTTTTCTCCTTAACAAAAAGCGCCTTCATCCTCTCTCCTATTAAAAATTAACTTTGCTGTGCCCGACAGGGTCCATAATTGATTCGATGTTTTAACATACCAACTGTTATATGTACCTACACATTATGGAATGCAATAAAATTGAGTATTGAGTATTGAGCATTATATCAGCATGGAGTTGCATTGCATTATCAGTATACTTGTATTTTGCAATTGCAGTTACTACTACTTTTCGCATGGTTAATATCCTTTTCTTTGTTAGGAGTTTTATGAACCGTATTAGAAATTTCGTGTCTGTTGTAAAACTCTGCAGTTTGTTGCAAAAAATCCTCAGCAAGTGGTTTCGGCATTCAATTTTCTCTATTGTTAAATTTTCGTACGGCCTTTCTTGCAAAAGCTTTGAATATGTGTTGGCGTCACCATCTGATATAATTCTGATATATATCAAATTGTGCATTTCTATGCTTTTCTTAAATCCCTCGACAATAATCGTTGAATGGTCCTGTAAATGAAGACAAAAAGTATAATAATGTAGCTTTCAGTATACAAAACCTATATTACGGCTTTAGTTCTCTAATGGGTTACCTCTACCATTTTTATATAATAGATATTTAGTTTGATTTCAAAATAATAAGGCGAACCATTTACGTTTAGTTAATTTATAAAACAAATAAACAGCAATACGTTTCCACTTATAATATTACTAGGATTTTTATGTAAAACACATAAAATATTTACCTGTATAGTTTTTATAACAAATATGATTTGTTTGTCGAGATTCCTTTATTTTCTGCTCTAGCGCAAATGTAGCAGAACTTATTTTTGACAGCCATGAACAATATTTTATTGCTACGTTTACCAAGTATGGCTGCTGCTCCTGACAGTGAGGAGTAGTTTTTCTTGCTCCTGACAGTGAGGAGCAGTTTTTCTTGTATGATCTTTTTCCCCAACATCCGTCAGCAATGACATCAATTATCGGTATTCCCTTTGCATTTACTTTACCCTCTTCAACGGCAGCACATCTTTCCTCTTCAGCAGCTTCGTTCAAAGATCTTAACGCTTCAGATTCCCACGTTTTGTTTACTATATCCATATGAAAGGTGAATCATTTTTGTGAGATCTCAGGAAGTCCTAGAGTTGACGTAATTTCCAGAAGTTGCGTATGTCCACATCCTGCTGCTATTGCCCCAGCTACGGCACATGTGTTTAAATTCATTTCTTCTGGGGTGTTGTCTCCCTCTATTATATAACTCATGTTACATAAAAGACATTTCAGTTTTAATTTATTCATTAAACCTGTCAAACGTTCAGATACGATTTCTATTGACTTTAAACCGCAGTCCAATGGTCCGTGGCTTGATATTTCTTGGAGTGATTTAAAAAAATGACTGATATTTACAATACGTCTACCAATCGATAATTCTTCAGTTCCCCTAAAACAAAGTAAAATATAAAATTCAGTTGAAATACTGATGGCTTTAAAAAATATTGTAGCTTATATTGTATACGTTCATCCACGTTTACTTATAAAAGGGTTACGTTAATCCAATTTTAAAATATGTCATTTGATTTGCTTATACCTTTAGGCTCCTATGAAACTCGCCAACCGACCCCTTGTAGTCCGAGAGTCGCAATCTGCAGGTTACATCCATGGGGTCCAAAGAGGATGGACAAAAAAAGTCCACATACTGTCGGAATTCCGTTTCGAAACATCGATTCGGAATTTTCGAATGCAGCAAATCCATGCAAGATCAAGGATCTATCACACACGTACAAGTAGTCCTCCGTTCGAAATTTTCTCCGATTCAAAATTACGCATGGTAGTCTGTGCGTGACTTTGTATGGGTTTGCTGCTTTCGAAATTCCGAAACGATATTTCGAAACGGAATTCCGGGACGGAATTCCGACTGTATGTAGCTGGCCTAATTATTACCCTGTATTAGCAATCTGATTGCGATGAGTAATAATACAGGGTCAAATTAAATTAGCTAGTGAAACTCCACAGACGTGATGGGTATCGATATCTAAATATGATAAAGTAGTTAGCTGCGACACATATACAGGGTAAAATTAAACTAGCTAGCGAAACTCCGCAGACGTGATGGGTATAGATATCTAAACATGATGAACTAGTTAGCTGCGACACATATACAGGTTCAAATTAAATTAGCTAGCGAAACTCCGCAGACGTGATGGGTATCGATATCTACTTATGATAAACTAGTTAGCTGCGACACATATACAGGGTAAAATTAAATTAGCTAGCGAAACTCCGCAGACGTGATGGGTATAGATATCTAAACACGATAAACTAGTTAGCTGCGACACATATTCAGGGTCAAATTAAATTAGCTAGCGAAACTCCGGCCAACGTAAATTCGTACGTGTCTAATAGTAACAAGCTATAGATTCACTGCATGCGAATCTATAGCTCGTTGTGTCGTTACTGTGCCGCCGTGTCGTAATGCCGCCCGGTCGTTTGGAATCTATACCTTGTTGCCATTAAACACGTACGAATTTCCGTTGGCAAATTCGAAACGAAAACAGTTTCTCGTTCTGGCGACGAAAGGTACCTAGGTAAGTATAAGCAGCTGATAGGTAGGTACCTGCTTAGGTACGCATATTACTTATACGTACCTACCTATATCTTTTTATCAAAACGCTTGATTGATGGTTACTAGTAAAATGTTAGATAGGTACTCAAATTACTTACCGTTTCATTCTTTTTATTCTCCTCTTGTATTTTATTTTCAAATTACGCTTAGTGCGTCTTTTTTTGTCACCCATATTGATTTTATAAATAAACTTATATTAACACAAATATTTCCTATGTAGTATTACTAACTATATACTAAAAACTACTCTAATATTTACACACACAAAAACTATTAAAATCAACAAAATAAGTAGGTAGGTATTTGTTTACAATACTTTCTAATAGTATTGTCACCAACGAAAAAATGCGGGAAAAAGTGGTACAGGTCCGTTCAGCACTGCGTCTCGTCCCGCACTAAATTAATAGGCGACAGAGGGGTTGCTCACGCGATTGAGTGTCGATTTATGTAAAAAATAATGACTATAATTAATTAGAAAAGTTATTTAAAAAAATAAGCCGAGGATTCCCTAGGTGTTGTATTGTGTAATATCATGATGACTATAAAAAAACCTAGCGATTAATAGTTTCGAAGAAAAAAGGTTTTATATTTCTAATACAGGGGTTACTTTTCATGTATGTTAATGATATTTAAAATTATTTTTTATTTTTTTCGAAGTGAAGGGGACATGTGTTTTATTGTGTAGTTTAACATATATTTTTTTTAAAGATCATTATGGTACGGGTTATGGAGATAAAAGGTTTTAAACTTCTTCAGTTCCAGCCTAATTTACATATAGCACCGCCTTAATAGATTTTCGACTTTATTGGTAAAGCATTAGGTTCAAGGTTGATTGGGAAAATCTGACAGTTTCGGGTAGGTTGACCTGCTGGCGTCTGTACGTCCACATTTCGCCAGTTATGTTTAACTGGGCAGCGTAAATAAAATAAAAAAAAAAATCCGTTTATTTCAGACTATTTAAATGTCCATATTTTGTTAGTATAACATTATCTTACCACTACGTTAGTAATGTGGTAATTATGTGGTAATTACAATAAAGTCAATAAAGCCATTTCCATCTACCCCTTATCCATATACAATTGTAAAACTAAAGTCCAAAATTGGCTTCAATCTCATGGTTATGAAGATAAAGAGAGACTCTTAGAAGTCATCTCATAAAAAGCAGCTTGACATGTCCTTTATATGCCATTTTAGGAGACCAGTTTTGAATATCACACACTCACTACACACTCACTCACCCACACCAAGTGTTTTTCCTTGTCTTAAATTGTTTTAACTGCCATCCCAACATAATCATCTATTTATATTACTGTGACTTGTCCGTGTAGTTTGGAGGCCTGGAGACCTGTAACACAGGTATTCCTAGTACAGGCTCCAGTCTCCACAACATTAATGTATGTTTGTATACACAAATTATGTATTGTACCTACAAATTTTTCATTATGTGGTGGAGAAAATAAACGTTATAAACGTTATTATCAATTAATGTGGGCATCTATTTAAGTATGTACTAACACTGAAAAACGTAACGGATCCTTGAAAATAAATTTAAATTAAACTAAAATTAAAAATAATTTAAAATAAAATAAAATTAAATTGATATTAATAGAAAATAAGCTAAAACTAAAATAAACTTGAAATTGAAATAAATTATTACGTTCATCAGTAATCAGGTAACATGTAGACTGATAAGCCTTTCCACAGCAGCTGCCGAAACTGTTCTGTCTGCAATCATCCTTAGGATTCCGTTGCCACTCCCTCGAATTCTGCGAATTAGTGAGGCTGACTTTTTCGCATTACCTACAGCGTAAAAGTCATCCACCCTCGCATCGGCAAACATACCTGAGGTACTGCAAAAACGAGGCAGTCGCAACAGAACCCTAAAGGCGTTGTTGTACTGTACTCTGAGAGCATTGTAGGCCCGCTGCGAGTAGTTGGTCCATAGGGCGCTCTCGTGTAAAAACTTTGACAGTAGGCTCTGAACAAAGTAAAGCCCAGACTAATTGTTTAACACTAATTTACAATAATTGATGTTATTTTTAACTGTCTTCAAAAAGCAGGAGGTTCTCAATTCATCTGTATGTTTTTTTTTGTATGTTTGTTACGTGATTACTCAAAAACGGATGCACCGATTTAGAAAATTATTTTTGTTTGAAAGGTTATATATACAAGGTGTTCCCATATAAATTTTATTAACTTTGCTTGGGTAGTTTTTGAGTTTGCTTGAATAATGCGTATTTTTCCCACTTAGTTTATCTGGATGATGTTTTAATAACTTTCTATCACTGTTATTAACATAGCAGGTAAGTGATCTTCGAATTTATGTGGGGTAGGTACCACAACCTAAAATGAAAAATAACTTTAATTTCGGAAATCGGTGGCAGAACACGAAAATACAAAACCAAAGATACCGACTTCCGAAATTGAAGTTATTTTTCACTTTGTAGTGTTTTATTTTTGAAGTCGGTTTTATTTTTTGCTAATTAATTAAGTATAATCCTAAATTTGGTCGAAGATTATTGTTATTACTTACCTACAATTTAGTAATTTTGTTCAAACAATAATTGTTGGAAAAGTGATGAGATATCTGTATGTCATTATTCGTTTTTTCATAGTTTATGAATAGTCAAACGAACTTACCTGTAAGTGAGGTTCGACGGTAATTATACACGTTGCTGTCTCCTTCGAAGATGATGATAGAATACAATGGTAGTAGGCGTTTAAGTCTAGTCTGACGTCACAAAATTTTGAAGAAATAACTAAAAAATTAACGCGTCCTGTCATCCATATGTAACTATCTTCATTAAGTTCATAGCGATTTATTAGTTTTACAACCCAGGGCCCATGCTCATAATCCTAGGTATATAACAGCATGGGATGTTGGGTCGGGTGGGACTCACCTTCTTCGAACGAGACAGCAACGAGTATAATTACCGTTGAACTTCACTTACAGGTAAGTTCGTTTGACTATTCAATTATACTCGTTGCTGTCTCATTCTCAATGATGTTAGAATACAAAGGTAGGTTCAAAGACTAGTTGTAAAAACAATAAAACTTAATAAAAGAAATAAAAATGAAAAATAACGAGGACTTGTTATTTTTAACATCTATGTATTAGCGTTCAAGGTATGTACTTGTAGAAATTCTTCATCATTAGGTACAGACGCCAGCACATCAAGCTACTACAATCTGTCAGATTTATTTAATAGATTTTCGACTTTATTGCTAAAGCATTAAGTTCAAGGTTGATTGGGAAAATCTGACAGTTTCGGGTAGGTTGACCTGCTGGCGTCTGTACTTATGAAATAAATTTGATTTTATACCCAGTTGTTTTTATCAAAACATAAGACTTAATTTATATTAACTTTATGCTGTTATTCGTTTTATCATTATAATGTCAGAGTTATGTTGCGTTATTGTAAAATATTAGACCTAGAAAGTTTACAATCCTGTTTTGGTAGAAAATCTAACTTTTCCAGTAAGTATAATATGTGAAATGTTTTCTATTCAAAGAAGATTATCTTAAATATAGTCATATATCTGATAAAAGCCTCATTCTTTAAAGTAAGGTATAAAAGGTTTCATATCATTAGGTATGTAAATGTTTCCGAAGCCAAACCAAGGGTAAACATTACCCAGTATTTTCCTTAGGAAAATAAAAAATGCATCAAGTAGTTCCAAAAATGTACTTTCTTGAAACCTTAGATGTAATAAAAAATGTGATTTCATGACCAACATTAACATACATAATATTAATGTTGGTCATGAAATCACATTTTTTACTTCATCTAAGGTTACAAGAAAGTAAATTTCTGCAATTTTTTCTACTATTTGGTAGTTTTTTCAACTTGAGATGTATTATTTTAACAATAGTTTCATCTTCCAATTCAAAGTAAGAAGTAATGCCCCATTGGGCTTTTATACAAGAAAAAAATTAAAGAAAGGTGTCATCCGTTAATTTCAGATATTACTTGTAAGGACGCTTTAAGAATTTGTCATTCAGCAGAGTTTAATCTTATTCTGGTGTGACTTATTATTTGAACGGTTTGTACACCCTACTAAGAGATCAAGAATACAAGATCTGTGGTGGTTTTTGAAATCATAAAACTATGAGATCTAGATGTGCCTACCTGTGGGTTCACTTATTATGTTGATAGTTTCTCTTGTCCTCCACTTCCCATCCACAGCTGGTGCTCCAGGAGACAGGGGGGTGTCTCCTTTTTTTGCTTCTGCGCGAGGAGGGCCCAGCCAGTTTAAAGATTTATATAAAAAAGGAAATGTTTGGTCCAATGACCTTACAGTGCTTATTTTAATAGAGATTTTGACCGAAGAGGTAAGTCTAAACACTCTTTTTCCTTTATAAAACCAAAGATAGTAAGAGATAAACCACCATAACTGTGAATACTCATTCAGTTTTAACATCTCCCGGCTTTAATTATCCTTCAGACACAGCTGAAGACCCGAGTCCGGGCATGATATAAATTACTGAGTATTAATAATGCTGTATCAATTTGCTGTTGTCTTATTTGTGTTAGCTAGTCCTATTTTCTTGGCCTTTCCTCAACTGTCACATTAACTTTTGATTAATTCAGATTATAACGTTTGGTAAATGATAATGATAAATGATAAATGATTTTTATTTCTGTAAGTAGGTTTGTACAAACACTTTTACAAGTCAACCATGTTTTTTTTTTTTAAACTAGATGAGGTCGGCGTTAACTATCTGACTACTCTGAGAAGAAAGGCCGAAACAAACTCAGAGGTCACAGTCTCCAGTATAAAGTCCAGACATAATCTTGGTCACTTCATGTGAAGACCATGTAGATTGGTATCTGAAATGGTCTTTTGAGGAAAGAACCACACAGATTGAGAGGACCTGTCCAGTCAGTGCACGCATTTGTCAGTAATCGCGCAGCTCAACTCAGAACTTAAGGAGTTCAACGATTCGACGAACAATACCAAAGAAAGGACATTGGGGTAGGCCGCATAAATTACTCAAACTGCCAGACGATGATTAAAAATAACTGAGAGAATAAATAAAACAAAAAAAAAGCAATGACCTACATAGTCTTCACATTCACAATAAATTAAAATAATATAATACTTTACAAAGTAAATAGTCATGTCAACATTCAGTATGCAAAAATAAAAGAATAAAATAAAATTTGGAGCAGTTCAATCCCAAGCCTTTTTGTCCTCAATATAATCTTTAACGGTATAATAAGCTTTCTGACACAACTTGCGTTTAATGAATGATTTGAATTTATTAAGGCTCAGATCTTGAACGTGGCTTGGAAGTTTATTATAAAAGCGTATACATTGACACCTGAATGACCCACCTATTTTCGTGAGCCTTGTTGGAGGTACAACAAATTTGTGTTTGTTCCTAGTATTTATATTGTGGATATCACTGTATGTTTTAAACAATTTAATGTTTTTATGGGCATATAACACCCCACAGTTCAGGCAGAGCTTCAGTTTCAGCTATAAAAGTCAACCAAAAGTGTCCCATAAGAACACTCCACAGGTTGTTTAGATCACTAAATAGCCATTTTTGACCAGTGGGAGTGCCCACAGAACGCCCCACAGGCCAAGTAGTATTGAAGCCATTTGATGCTCGAAATGTTCATTCTTGATTGCAACCATGTGCAAAGCCGCATGATACCGAACACAAATACACAATACCACACCCGATGTTCTAATAGATTAGGTAGCGATTACACTCTTGAAGTTCCTTAGACCTTTGATGTAAGTGTTTATATAAACCCAATGTCATAAACACACCATGCGGTATTTTTTTTATCTTCGCCATTCGAATTGAAAATTCAATTTCTTTATTACGTTTTATAACTTTCTCAATAAGTGTGGTATTTTTGTTTTCACTTCCTTTTTTTCATTTTTATGTCAATTTAAACACTTTTACACAAAGAAACTTTTTAGCAAAAAATATAACCGAATTCCAAAACAAAACACTACAATGTTAAAAATAATTTTAATTTCGGTAGTCGGTGTCTTGGTTTTGTAATTTCGTTTTTTGCAACCGACTTCCGAAATTAAAGTTATTTTTCACTTTGTAGTGTTTTGTTTTGGAAGCCAGTTTTATTTTTTGCTAAAAAGTTTTTATTTTTCGCTTTTTACCACACAAATCCGAATACCACTACCTGCTATGTAAATAACAGTGATAGGAAGTTATTAAAACATCATACACATAAACTAAGTGGGAAAAATACACATTATTGAAGCTAACTCAAAAACTACCCAAGCAATGTTATTAAATTTATATGGGACCACATATAAAGTATACCCTTTCAAACAAAAATTGTCTGTAAAGAAGGGACGTGGTGGTGGCGTTAGTTTTTATATCAAGTGCGGTTTAAATGTTCGAAACTACTCATACTCGGCTAGCCCATTGCACACCACGGTCGAGCATATGTGGCTCACAATTAGTGTTTGCGGAATCAGGTTAGCAATAGTACTGCCTACCGCCCGCCCTGGCAAGATGTTGATCTTTTCCTAGACGCTGTATCTGGTTCTTTAGACTCTCTAACACAATGTGAGTACACGATACTGATGGGTGATTTTAATATTAACATGCTTGGTGACTCAGACTCAAAGGCAGATAAATTAGTCTCATTTTTGAACTGCTTGGGTCTTAAACAATTGGTGCAGTCACCCACGCACTTTACAGTGCATGGCAACTCTCTGATAGACATCATCTGTACTAATGTCAAACCACACTCGGTATCAGTTGATGTAATACCGGATCTAGGTGCGCATGCATTGATTTCCGGCGAATTTAGTTTTAAACGCCTGAAAATTCCATCGCGAACCATTACTTATCGACCACTAAAGAACATTAATAGGGAATGTTTTGATCAGGATCTTGAGTTACTCAACTGGCAAGCGTTAGCTGATCTGCAAGATGTTACTTAATACAATGGTCAGTGAATATAACAGGAATTTATTTACACTATTTGATATACATGCACCTCTAAAAAGTAGTGTAATTAAGGAGTTTTGTTACCCTTGGATTACTGATAACGTTAAATTTATGATGCATTTGAGGAATAAAGCACATGCAGAGTATTTAAAAAACAAAAATCTGATTCTAAAAAAAATATTACAAAGAATTGAAGTCACTTGTTTCTGGGTCTCTATTTTATGAAAAGTCAGCGTACTATAAACACAAGATCAACAGTCAAATACATGACTCAAGAGTGCTTTGGAAAAATCTAAAGTCTACCCTGCTCCCACCAAAATGTGAAGAATTATCTCTGCACTTTAACGATTCCGACAAAATTTGTGACCATTTTCTGAACACGGTAAGTAGTTCGTTGCTTGCATATTTTGAATACGCGCAAAATAATAGTTCCACATTTAGTTTAAGACCAACAACACGCAAGGAAATCGAGAACATACTTACTACCATTAAATCAAATGCTGAAGGTTGCGACGGCGGTACCATAAATATGATTTTACTGACACTACCTGTGACTTTGGACGCCGTGACTGTTTCAGTAAATTTTATACATACATCTGTCACATCCTCATCTTTTCCTGAGTTATGGAAAATTGCCAAAGTACACCCATTGCCCAAAACTCCTAATGCTTTGGAAATGAAAGATCTCAGATCGGTAGTTTCTAAAGTTTTAGAGAAAGTAGTATGTACACAGTTGGTTGAATTTTTAGAAACAAACAAAATCCTTCCAGATGTTCAATCAGGATTTAGGAAGGGCCGTAGTACAGCCACGGCCTTGTTGGATGTGACAGACAATATCTTGTCGGCTCAAGATAACGGGATGTGCACTCTTTTGGTGTTGCTTGATTTTTCGCGCGCGTTTGACTGTATTAACGTTCCTTTGTTATTGTTGTGGCATAGGGGTTTTAGTTGGTAGATAATGAGACTCAAGTGTCACTTAAAACAGAGTTTAATTTTATATTAAGCCACAAGTTAACAAGAAGAGGGTCGTAGATTCTAGTTGCAAGGTTCTTTCCTGTGATGTTATAAGAAGTGGAAGGGTACTGCCCTGGGTGGACCGTCTGGCTGGCGCTGCGGTGGCTCGGCGTATTCGGCCTTAGTCGCCGATTAGAGGGCCGCGACTGGTGCGTAGTTGCCAGGTAGAGAGACGGTTAGAGGTTAGACTGGCGCGTAGGGTGCCAGGTAGAGGGCCGCTTCTGGCGCGTAGGCTGGAGGTTATGGGCCGGTAGTCTAGCCAAAAGTGGTCTAGCCGGAGCGGTGACTGAATCCGAAGCGGAGATTGTATCCGGAGCTGTGAACCCTGGAAACACGCAAGGGTGCGTCCGTGAGCTCAGAGGAAGATCCGGTAAGTCTCTGTGATGTGCGTAGTTTCCTAACCAGACGAGTCCGTAGCCCCAAGACAAGGAAATGGTCATTGGAGAGGAAAATCAACATCACAGTGGTTTACAAGATCATTATTTAGAATTAACACAAGATAAAACACAGTTACAGTAATATACAGATTCTCCTAAGGACACTATGAGTACTTACCCAATTTCGGGGAGCTGTACAGGCTTCAGTGGTTTATGGCGGAAAAGGGCGTGAGTCACCGGTTAGTCTTATTATAACCTCTGAGTTTCTAGCAAGTACTATAGAGAGGTGAAAGTAGTAATGGCATAGATTAAATATAAAAAATATTACACAGATAATTAATATCTAGCTTTAGAATTCGTTATGCTACATTGTCAAACATGGTTTTTTATGGATTTGATGAGGACGCAATAAAATGGTTTGATAGCTATCTTTGCGATCGTACGCAATTCGTCAAAATACGTCGGGCGGACGGCTCAACAGTAGTCTCTAGGCACCGTTCAGTAGGAAGAGGGGTTCCACAGGGCTCGATTCTTGGGCCAATACTGTTTATTTTGTATTGTGCCGATATAATAAAACATATAAATAAATTTAAATTCCATATTTATGCGACGATACACAAGTATATGTATCATTTAAACCAGAAGACTATGAATAAGCATTGAACGATCTTAATACAGATCTTGAAAACTTAGTACAAAGGTCGAATGCCAATACAATTGCCTTGAACCCTACAAAAACCAAATATATGCTTTTCGGAACCGAAAACCAGATAGGTAAAATTAAATCAAGTACGGGTTGTGTGACTGTTATGGGAGAGCCTATCGAAAGGGTATACGAAGCACGTAATCTAGGTCTTATCATGGACGCGGAGCTCTGTCTTCACAAACATGTATCTGAGTCTATTCGTAATTGCTATTATAGACTTTTGATTTTATACAAAGCCCGTCCCTATCTTAGTGAAGAATTGCGAGTCTTGCTTGTGGAGTCTTTGGTTTTATCTAAGTTAAATTATGCGGACACTGTGTATGGCCAACGACTACTGTCCAAAACTGAAAGAATGATCCAAAGACTTCAAAACGCCTGTGCACGCTTCTGTTTTAAAGTTCCCTTTAGGGGACATGTTACACCATTCTTTAACGAGCACAACATTTTAAAAATGAAAGCTAGACGTAAACTCCACTTGGCAAGCCTACTCTTTGGTGTTATTAAGTCCCATTCTCCTTGTTACTTATATGACAGACTATTATGGACAAGAAGACTCAAAATCGGTGAGGGAAGAAAATGTTCTCAACAGCTTTCCATCCCACGGCATAAGTCGACGGCTTTTAGAGGCAGTTTTTGCTACGCAGCTACTAAATGCTGGAACAATATCCCTCTTCCCATAAAGTATAGTAAAAGTTGCTCGAATTCCAAATTAAAACTAAAAGAATTTTTATTAAACCAGCAAAAAGATTTTCAGAATGTTCGAGCCGACATATCCGCCATTTAATATTATATAATACAATTTACTTATTTCATAATGTTTCATCTATTTTATAATTTTTATTACTTTTATTATTATTTCCTCTATTTTTCATTATATACATATGATTTACATTTTTAAATATTTTTATAAAAACTTAAAATAAATAAAAACATTTAAAAATATAAAAAAAATAGTAGCCCACCGGTATCGGGAACAGGGTTCAAGCTACCGGTGGTTAGGGCTCCTGAGAGAGGAACCTCCTAACAATACGTGCCGTGTCCAGAAGTACCGCTTTCTGGATCAAGCCCTTGATCCAGCTGCCTAACGAGAGCCTCCTCAGGTGTTGGTCGAGACTCTTCGCTATTATGCCATTGGCTGTCACAACTATCGGCACAATGATTGCTGTATCCACATCCCACATGTCGACCACCTCGCGAGCCAAATCAAGATACTTAATCTGTTTATCTTTTTCAGCTTTCACGAGGTTCTCGTCATGCGGAACCGCTATATCAACAATCATTATGCGACGCTCTATTCGATCTATCACCACTATATCTGACTTATTGGCAACAATAGTCCTGTCAGTGATGATAGATCGATCCCAATACAATGTGACATTATTATTATTATTTTTATAATCAATGATTATTGTCTTGTACCCTGATTATGTAAACTGCATAAAAATACGATTCATAGTTTAGAAGAACAACGCAGTCTCACGATGTTGCTTTGCAGGTGCTTTTAAATATTTAGATATAGATTTATTATTATTTTATTGTAGTCAATAACATTGATATTGAGTATTTATTTTAGTTGTTAATTAATCACAACACAACACACACACATGTATGTTACAACATTTCTTTTTAATTTATTCTCTTAATTTATTATAAAACGGACACACACTTCTCTGTGTTTATTAAATTCTAGCGTATGGCACTCGTGGGTTGCAGCTGAAAATCAGCGTCAGGTGGTATACCTTGTGTTGCCATCTGACATTATGCTGAGCTGAGGCCCTTTTGGCATTGCAATCATTATTCCATGTTTCCATAGTTTTAAGGAGTATTTATTTTATGCTATAATGCCAATTAAACGCATTTTTTTTCTTTCTTTCAAAAAAGTATTTTCCAAATCGGTTCATCCGTCTTTGAGTAATCGCGTAACAAACACACAAAAAAAAAAACATACACAGGAATTGAGAACCTCCTCCTTTTTGAAGTCGGTTAAAAATAATAAAAAATTGACATATAACCGAATGAAGATAGTTACAGATGCGGGGCTGACAGGACGCGTTAAGGCGCGTTCATTTTTTAGTTATTTCTTCAAAATTATGTGACGACAGACTAGACTTAAACGCATACTACCATTGTATTCTATCATTATTGAGAACGAGACAGCAAGGAGTATAATTACACGATAGTCACCAAGTCATAAGTTTAAAAGCATTTAAAGTGAAGATGACTTTGACTTGCGTAAATTAAATTTTTACGACAAAACTATCGCATGTTTTAAATTCAATGTCACAGTTCAAATAGCCGTTGGATTCAGTACATTCTGAAACCTCGTCGGTATTAAAAAAAAAAAAATAATTTGCTGTTAAAAACACTTTGACCTGCACTTTTTGAATTGCACTTCGTATCGTAGCAAGAGACGCTTTTTATTTAAATGATTTTGCGGAGTATCCCACCTGTATTAATCTGTGCCTCAACTCTACATACATAACATAGGTACAGTTTGCATGTTTTCGATTTTTATTAAAAATCTTTCCCCTAAACTGAATAGGTACATACATCTAAGCTAAGAATCGGATGCTAACTTGGCAAGCGATTCATCCAGCCAACGCCCTGTTAAATCAACAGGGCGTTTGTGTCCTGAACACAAACTGTTATCTGACAAACAGGAAAACCGAAAACCCTATTTGATCCTTCAAATAACCACTCACAACGTTGTAAAAATAAATTATTAATTACTAATTAATAATTTATTATAATCCAACTCAAGGATAGTTATCGAATTTTCCTGCAACCATGAAACGGGCTATCTTAGGATATAACAGCCATTTGTCATTACTATATTACAATTATAACAGTTAATACTTATCGACTATTTATTATAATTTTAATTAATAATAATAAAAATGTTGACTTTAGTTATCTTTTTGATAATTACGAGTGTAATATTTAAAGTTAACGCTCAGGGCCCGGACAATGGTAAGAACTATTTATTTAGCTTGTTGCTTATGAATTCTAATAGCCCAATTTGTATGAGTTGTTAGTGGTTACATAACATCACGCCTATTTCCCGAAGTGTTGGCCAGATTAATAACCTCTAGTACACACACATTTCGCCAAATATGTTTTGTAGCTGCCTTTAAGTATGCATGGTGGTCACTTGTACAGACGCCAGCAGGTCAACCTACCCGAAACTGTCAGATTTTCCCAATCAACTTTGAACCTAATGCTTTAGCAATAAAGTCGAAACTCTATTAAAGAAATCTGACAGATTGTAGTAGCTTGATGTGCTGGCGTCTGTACATTGCGTAGATAGTAAACTTTTAAATCTTTACAGATCTCCTGAAGCAGTCCGAGCAATTTAAAAATGAACGTACTCGTACCTTAATTTGTGACGACAATATTAATGATATACATCAAAACATATATACGGTTCTCGAAGGAGAAGAATTCAGAATAATTACTAAATATAACTCCTATATCAATCATATCACGTAAGTAAATGAAGAATACTTTACATATTTGTGTTTTAATTCTGGCATGTACTTGTATTTAATCGAACCCCAATTAATTCCTATTTAGATTTAGGTACTAAAAACAAGTGTATTATTTAAAAAAATTTTTTTTTTTATACAAGCTTTTATTAGTCTGGATATCATCTAGGCCCAAAGTCCTTGTCAAGACAAATCAAATGAGCCCAAACTCGATAGGGTTGCATCGTTTTATTACTGAGTTCCTATGGCCACCTTCCGGCTCCATCATCAGATCAGCTCCATGTCATAATAATATTGCATTGTCATCTGATTTACATCTGTATGTAAAATTTCAACTCAATCGGAAGTCGGGAAGTGGGTCAAATTTAACTTGCAATATTTGATTACAAACATTGGGACAGGTGAAAGTAAATAAAAGCTTGTAATAATAATGAACACTTTAACATAATTAATGTGCCTCGTTTTGTGTGCCTCAAATTATTCCTATTTTGGTGTCATAAAAATACTAAATAGCATAGTAACTGCGACCAACTTGGATGAAGGCCGTTGTTCACAGTGCTAACCTAACCCATTTGGTCAGGGTGTTCTAGCTTAGTTACTGCGACTATCCTTGAGAAAAGGCCAGAAAGTTAAAAAATAGATTTATTTGTTTTAAAAAAGCATACGTAGAGCAACAAAAAACAAGAGGGGGTAGTCCAATCTTGGGGCATATAGACAGAAAAGTGGAAAATATAGATTTTATAAACAAATTGTATAGGATGGAAGTCTTTGAAGTATGTTGTATTGTGGATACTAGTACTGGTCTGTACTTGTGTTGCAGTTACCGCACCCCTAATGATAAGAATTTTGAACATTTTATGATAAACATGGAGAAGTTATTGGAATATTTGTTCAATAGGAAAAGCATTATTTGTGGTGATTTTAATGTGGACTTCATGGTAGAGAGCAAAACCCAGACTGAATTCATAAGTAAGGCATGCTATAATTTCCGACTGCTTATTTATACATCTACGTTTATTCGCAACAATTGCGCATCTTGTATAGATAACGTTATAACTAATCTGCCCGATGATTATGTGGAACAATTTGAAGTAGACCACAATGGCTTGGCAGATGGACATGGTGCGCTATTGGGCGACTTTTTATTAGATAATATAATTGATAATTCAAATAAAAATAAATATATAGTTGTATATAAAAAAGTCTTTAACACTAAAAAGCGCCCAGCTTTTAGACAAAGAATTCTTGATATTGATTGGAGTGTTTTGGGAATGAACACGTTCTTGAAGACATTTGCTACAATTTTCAGAAATTGTTACAGAAAGATAGAACAAAATATTAAACTCAAAAATGGTTTCAAATTAAGGTGAATGACAAAAGGCATTAAAACATCAAGCCAAATGAAACGGTTGCTGTGTGCTGGTAGTACTAATAAGTTGTAAAACAGTGTTCAGAATTATAAAATGAATTATAAGAATATACAGAAGAGTACTATCTAAGGCCAAAAAAAAAAATAACAATAACTGAAACTATTAACAATTCTTGTAATTTGGGTAAAGAGGTTTGGAAAGTTATACATAAAAGCACGAATAAAATAAATGCACCAATTTCTGAAATTTTCTTGCTTAAATTTGACGGTAAAATTAAAGTAAATTTCTTAGATGTTCTAAACGTTCTAAATCAATTTAACTACAAATGCATTTTGAGTAATGTTAAGAATCTAGATCCCCATATATTTCTTGAACAAGGCACTAAAAGAGTTCAAAATGACATGGTTATTGCGCCTATTACTCCAAATGAGATAGTGAAAATAGTTTTTTTTTTTTCTTTATTTGCTTATAGAGGGTTTTAATCTAGACAGATTATGCCACCCTCATCGTTACAAATCGACTTTATGTACGCACTACTACACAACTAAAAATCATCTTACACTACCTCTGCGACTAATGCCAATGTTTACGAGTCTCTACAGCATCCTGGCTGCTTCCGAAGCAGGGGCAGCAAGGACGCTGTTACATACTCCAGTCTCGCACATGCTATTATACATTGTTAACATTTCTCGTCTTTCCGGCTCGTTCCGGACACATTCCATGATGATATGATAAACATCTTTCATTAAGCTGCATTCAACACAATTTGGAGACTCAACTTTACCCATTAGGAATGCAAATTTATTTAAGGGTATGTGTCCGGAGCGGTGTCGCAGAGCTGTTATGATTGTCTGCCTTCCCATATTGGCACTGTCTATCCACGTACTTTTAAAGACGTTCGGTTGTATAGTGGCATACCATACACCTTTACTGCGGCTCCTTTCATTGAAGTATTATTGCCAGTTGTCATAACAAAGGTGTTTTAGTCTACAGTAATGTTCAGTATAATACGGGACACAGGAGTACTTTTCGCCGTCGGTGGATGCCTCCTTTGCGAACTGGTCGACCATTTCATTACCTTCAATGCCAATATGAGAAGGTACCCATTGTATTACAACGTTTTTATTCTTACTTTTAAGTTGACATATCAGATCTAATATAACATAGGCAATGGGAATCCCCAAATTAAAAAAAAATCAAAATAGTTAATGGTATTACATTCCAATATGAGTTATTAAAGAAAATTTTGATATATTAGCTGAACCTTTCAGTATTTTTTTACAGTTAATGCATTTCAGAAGGTATCTTTCCGGGACAGTTAAAAATAGTGAAAATTATCCCACTCCACAAAAAGGGCTCTAAAACAGATCCAAAAAATCTATAGAACTATCTTTTTGCTCCTTAGTCTATCCAAAATTTAAAAAAAAATATATTAAAAGTTGATTTGTAATTCATCTAAATTTAAACAAGGTTTTGCACTTGAGGCAATTGTTAAATGACTATGATACCGAAAAAATGTAGGAACAGGGGAAGCTATATATACATTGGTGGAAGATATTATTAGTTAATTGAATAGGAAAAAGAGGGTAGCTGGCATTTTCCTTGATTTAAACTCTGCCTTTGATATTGTACAATTGACCATGAATTACTCATTGCAAAATTGGAGCATTATGGCGTAAGAGGCAAAACTTTACAACTTTTCTCTTCATATTTAAGCAACCGGAAAATGTATGTGGACATTAACAATATGCAAGCTAATGGTGATAGCAAGTGTAATAAATCTTCTTTGCTAAATATAGTAGCGGGCGTACCCCAAGGACCGATTTTGGGGCCTATTTTGTTTATATTAATTACAAATGATTTAATTAATAAAAAAAATCCCGACACAGAACTGACAGTTTTTGCAAATGACACCAACGCAATAGTTGAAGCGAACGACGTACAGGAGTTTTCCGCAAAGGTTAATACACGTTTAACAGTTTTTAATTCTTGGTTTGGAGGTATCAAGCTCATAATTAACATTGAAAAAACTAAAATAATGTTATTTAGTACAACAGCTCATAATAAAGACAGCATGACGATCGCACTTAATGAAGTGAACATTGACATAGTTAATGAGGTAAAGTTTCTCTTTCTAGGGGTATACGTTGACAAATATTTAAATTAGAAAAGGGAATTGCAAGCCATTGATTCATATACGATATTTTCTTAGCGTGCTATGCCTTACGCAGTCTTAGGGATGAAATATACATTAAGCACCACAAAATGGTATATTATGCTCTAATATAATCAAGGTTGAGATATAGTGTTCAGTTTTGGGGGAATAGGTTTAAATATAACTGCCAACGAACCATGGTCCGGAAATCACAAAGATAGAGCTGTCGGCCACACTTTATAAAGTTAAAAATTCTTACCGCGCCCAGCCTCTATGGTGGAATATTATCTAACGCATATTATTTTAAGGTTTGACCAGATTTGATTACACGAATAAACCTATAGGTTCACACTAGCGCCTGTTGCCTCATGTTACATGGTGCAACAGAGACCTAGGAGTAGACCGGGGGGCGCGATAATGGTAGGAAAGACGTGCCTTTATCCGCAGTGATCAATGAAATATTTACCAATAATAAGTATAAAATGAATATAAATTGTTTTATCAGTGTTTAATTTAACTAAGTAGGAAGGCATTACGTTTTTAATTCAATCTTTTTTAATTTACAGCTGTCATGACTACGTTAAATTTACTCGTAACAACAATTTATACTTTTATGCGGTGAAAGGCGTTTCTAAAAATATCAACACTGTAAGTACATTAACCATTTAATGATTGTACAACGCACGTACTGCCTATCCTTTCGGATAATACGGATTTGAAGTGTTGATATTATAGTAAAGTATGTATGTCTTTAAAATTAATAATAATTTATCTCTTAACAGTTTCACGCTGGAAGAAAAATGTGTACTCTATGGAACTGTACGATTTTGGCCCATCGAGATAACCCAACAGTACTGCCCGTGATCCAGTTTAAAGAACGCAACTATCCAGCGGCCAATTGCTATATGAAAATTCACGTGAGACAAAGGGGTTTGTAAGCTTTTATTACTTATGTTATAAATGTGAATGTTTGGATGATTGTGAGTTTCGATGTCTGTTACTCAACGGATTTCGATGTTTGGCACACAGATAGATCATGTCTTGGAATAAATCAAAATTATGATACTTTTTATACGAAGCGGTTTTATTTGGATTTTTTGGCTTTTTTGGATAGACCTTTGGTGTGTAATGCAACCTGTGTCGACACCCTCGTGCCATCCCATCTTGCTAGCACGGCGAGCTGTGTTAGAGCGACTGCAGGAGCAGAAAACCTCAAACGGCGCAAATATCCCTTAACCCCCCCCCCCCCTCTTATCCCTTTTGTTCCTTATCTTTTTACTTGACCTTATTGGAAGCTATACTCGTATGTTTGAGCTGTTTGGGGTTGAAACACCTAGGGCCTTGGGGTCCGAATGCCCATCGTGTATTTCGGGACATCGCCAAGCGGTTGGTCGACTCTTCGCGGAACCAGAGGGCTGGCCTATTTTTAGCCCAAAGAATCAGCATTGCCATCCAACGTGGCAATGCTGCCAGCATTTTGGGCAATTTTCCCATTGATAGTTATGCGGACGAATTTTTGATGCCCAATGAGCTCTTCCCCTTTTTATTTTTTATTATATACCTGTTCATAATATATGAAAAAGTTTAAATAAATAATTGTTATCACTAATGTTATAAATATGAATGTTTGGACGATTGTGAGTTTCAATGTCTGTTACTCAACGGATTTGGTTGTTTGGCACATTATTTTCGGTCTTAAACCCTTGCACATCGACATTGTGTTCATAACAATTTCCTTACAATACTGCTCAAGGGTTTATATTCGATCAGACGATCGTTGATGATTAGACAATAGGCAGATGTATTTTCTGGTATATCTTCAGAACATTCTATTTCCAGTCTCACATCTACAGCTCCAGTTTTCAAGGCTTCGTTCTGTCTTGAGCCATCAATTACAAATAAAGGAGCCTTTTCTTTAAATTCGCGCAAATCAAGCATCGATTCAGACCGAGTGTTATAATAAGACTGACGAAATTGGGTAAACATTTCATATAATATATAATACTTATCTTCAGAAAATTTTGCATTAACCGATTCGTATGGATAATATTGAGAATAAAAAAAAAGAATAACATTAATTATTTTACCATGGTCAAATATTGATTAGTCTCTAGTTTTGATATTTTTTCTATTTGTCTGCAAACCAAAGATCACATACCTTGGCTTTTCAAGTTGTGACGCAGTCTTCACGACCCAGGAATGTTTTGTAGTTCTAGGTAATAAAGGGTATTCGTACAAGTCCCAATTTCTAAAGGCAATTTGAATAGGACGATCCTTTTCTAGATATTTAAGTAACGTTAATCTTTCCCGATCTGAAACTTTTATATGAGGCACACGCCATTGCAGTCTCTCTATATTTACTTCAATGGAGTCATTATTATTATCAAGTGTAACACTGTTGACATTCGAACTGCTTCTGTTGAGTATAAGTTCATGTTTACAGTTAATCATAATTTTATTATAATCTTCCGCAAATCCTAAAACTTTATTCAGCGGTATAAGGGCACTAAAAATACCATTAAGATCTTAAGACCGTTCAAATTCCAACCCCAAATAGCAGCAGTCTTACTTTCACCCTCGCTCATAGGACACATACGATTTTAGAGTGGTTGTAATACCTGCATTTTTTATGCGATCTATCTCAACACCGTTAATTTCATATCGAATGTCTTGAAATAGGAATGATATATGATTATTAGTAAAATTTACATTCTTTCGTGTTATTTTTTCTGCTGCATCTTTCGAAACCACAGTGGCTCGACCTTCAATGTAAATGTGCTGGCTGAAGGTAACACGTACAAATCTTGCTGATGTATGGGTATACGTATTTCATCATTTTCATTAAAACTGTTGCTATATGGATTATAAGTATGAATTTCATAACTCACTATAGAGTTATCGATTTATGGTAAATCATTCACCTGAAGAATACTCATAATTTAAATCCCAAAGCTCGAAGAAATAATTTGTTATCTTTAGTTAATTTTTTTATGGTTCGTATATGTCTTTGTCTTTTGACGGTACGAGGACGAGTAAAGCTATTAACTTTGGCAGATGATTTTATATTATAAACTATCATTTTTTTCAGTCTAATCTAATTGACATTCGTCTCTTGTAACAGATAATGTTAAAGTGTGGTTTTATGAGTACTACACGTATCATTTAAACCTTTTTTAAGTGATGTTTTGATAAATCATGCTTTTTCCAAAACTCTTTAAGAAATTTAATGCATAAATGTCCACAATTGAATAAGTTATTATTTTGAAAATTATTGTAATTGTAATTGATATTATCAGAACCGCAAACAAATTCTATTGGAGGTTTCAAGTTGCCGTAACTATCAAAGTATTCAATATATTCATTATTAAATAATAAATTACATAGGCTACCCAATGTGTACCAGAATTTTTAGAATTATCTAAATTTATGATTCCACACTCTTTAAAAAACGGAGACTTCGGTAAGGTATCCCTCATATACACCCCGCGAAAATATGGGACGTCTTTAGTAAAATATATGATATCTATATTAGTAAGAGCACGATTAGGTAGCCTATGATTTAGTTTTTTTTCTTTAAACTTGTGTATATTCCAAGTCCATCCTTGTAACGGTTTAGCCGCAGTCCATTTCCAATACATACACCTACTGCATTCTTATTATTACTTTTCATTTCTTTTAAACGCTTTTTTGCAACTCTATATTCATTTATGGTTTTGACGATTCCAGCAATTCCACTTGCAATACTGCCAGCAGCAGACAAACCAGCAAATATTGGTATTAAAGGTAGAACACCGCCAGACTTAGGAATTGGTATTATACGTGGAACCTTGGCAGATGAATCATGATTCAATTCTCTAGCAGCAGCGTAGGCCAATTCTATTAACTTTTTTCTACACTTCGGTTTAATTTTTTTAATGCACTTTTTACCCCACCCATACCGGTTACTAAACTTTTAAAGTTTTTTTTTGAGTCCAGCTCCAGAACTTACTTTTGTTAGCATTATATTATTAACTAAATTGGCAGCAACTTTTTCTCCTGTGCTTGCATCGGAAGATAAAGCACGCTTTTTTGCCATTTTTAATAAAATTATATCTGCTTTGTGACGATCTATCAGACTTTTGGAATTATTATATGCAATATCGTGATTTTTACAATATTCGTCCAATTTGTTTACACCTCTATCACCTCGAGCCAATCTTTCACGTAATCTAGTCCCTGGACCGCAATAATTATATCCCGGTAAATGGAGCTCAAATGGTAAATTATTAATTAAATTGTTGACAAGACCTTCTCCCTTCATGTATACAAACAGAATGGAACCATTATCAAGAGCATGATGTTATATTGATTAACCACTCATAAAACATTATTATCACCAATCCAACTGTTTTCACAGGATGATAACCCCAACCATTTCACGAAAACTTTTCTGCCTTTTCGTTTCAAAACTTTTTCAACAAGGTAAATGTTAGGATGTTTAGTTTTTTGTAATTCTTGATCATAAAATGCTCCTAAAATAGGTTGCTCTTTAACATCTTGTAATAAATATGTAACAGGATTTGTGTTCTGAACTTTACTGATCTTAAATATCTCTGTAGACCAATTAGGAGTGTAACCCTTTTCAAAACAACCTTTATGTTTACTTATTCGAACCAAATCACCTGTCTTTAACTTACGACATATTGTTTTCGTTCGATTTTGATTGAAATATCTCTGTAGTAGTTTCATTTTACTGCTATGATTCACTTGAACGGGTGGTAAACCTATTGTTCTGTGTACGGTATGATTATATCTATTAATGATATTTGTAAGTGTCCCGTCCATCCATGTATCCATAATTCCCTTTTAAACTGAATTCCTTGAAAAGCTTACTTTTTATCGTCCTAATTAACCGTTCTACAATGGAAGCTTTTTTTGTTGAATAAGTGCTGTAGTGATTGATAGAATTATTTAATAATATTTTTTTTAAACTTTTATTGTAAAATTGTTTTCCTAGATCTGTTTGCAAGTTTCTAGGAATGCGTTTTTCTCTACTCAACAAAGTATTGAAAGCCTCAGATACAGTTTGTTTATTTTTTTGTTTAAGTGGAATAGCCCAAGCATACTTAGAGAATCCATCAATAACGACTAAAATATATTTGCAACTGTTGTTGAATTTGGAAAAACTTTGCATACCCATTAAATCAGCTTGCCAAAGATCATCAATATCTTTTAGTATTACATGTCTTCGAGGGAATTTTTTTCTTGCACTTCTATGAATTTCGTTTATTATTTCTCTTTTCACTTTGCTCATTCTTTCAACTGTTACTTTTGAATGACCAAATTGAACTAAGTAACAGTTTATATGATAAGCTCTTTTATTCTTGTATTACACCCGCTTCTTTTAGCTCTTCAATAATTGATAAAATTTCGTTGTCAAGATTAGTATTACCTGCAGTTTTAGATGCGATCAAAAGTTTGAGCCTGCCCACTAGTTCATTAGGATCATCTCAATAAACAAGTTCAGTATTTTTTTTTATATTTTTTAAGATACGATAGACCAGCACCTCTTTTTTGCCTTGATTTAACTTCTGTATGTTCTTGTAAGCGTTTACAAGACTCAGAAAATAACGGTTTGATCACTTGAGAATATTTTAGACCTTTATCACCTTTATTTTGACCTGCAGGATCAAAGTCTATTTTATGAGCATTAGTTGTGACGAGTATTTCTTTGTAAACCAATTTATCTTTTAAATTGACCAAACTTAAATCAGGCTTTTTGCGAAGCAATAGTTCTTTTAGACCAGGTGTTATTTTATACTGTTTATTAGCTATGCGAATGTTATACACTTTACCAGAGTTCTCATGAGTGGTAGAGAAATTAACTATTGTATTTCCGATCATGTGTTTGTTATTGTCACTACGTACGCCAAATGGTATATTCATATCATCATATATTTCAATGATATTTTCTTTTTTCAACGACGCACTATTATCTTTTTCCGATTCAGATGTGTTACCTCCTTCATCTTCTGAATAATACTTTTCTGATTCAGAAGATTCATGTTCGTACATGTCATGAGATTTATCATGCAAAAATATTTTTGAACCTATATCAGTGTGTTTAATTTGGTCATCATAAATATCTTCATTTTTTATTGTAGAAATTTCCTTGTTAGCTACTATTGCATTAAGAGGGTTTGCAAGAGGCTTAAAAAAGTACTTCAGATGAGTGTCGGTGTTAAACTCATAATCTTTCCTTTGTTTTACTTTTTCCTTTATAGCGTCCGCAGACTTTATCAATTGATCTGTAATGTTGCGGTCCATTATACGACTTATACTGAGAAATATTTATGCTCAAATGATTTTTTTTCTGCATTCATAATTTATATAACCATTAATCAAAATAAATAAAGTTGTCAAATGATTGTCTATATCTGCCTTTATTAAATTCACAATCCTTATTAATATTCAAAAAGTCATAAGGATGTATCCAGATTTTAGAACACAGATCTTTGAACATGGACCACTCCATATCAGAACTTACATGTTCATCGTATATATGTTTCATGTTAACTTCATCTTGCTTAAAAATTATCAAAAAGTTAACATTGTCGCGTAATAACTGCTTTGGTATTTTTGAATACGTTTGAGATAAATAAAAACAATCTATATTTCGATGTCTGCCCATTGTAAAATAATTGCTTATGTTAATTTGCTTTTCACAAACCACATCATCAAAAATAATAACAGAATTTGGTAATGCATCGCTAGGATGAATAACTTCGTCATCATACTTAAAAATTAAAAGTTTTACTTCGGGAACTCTTTCCAAGATCACTTTAAGAAATCTGTATTTTGGTTGAAAGCTAGTCTTGGAATACAAGTAAACATTTTTAAACTTTAATCCGTTTTCATGGAGTAACAAACTAATCATGACGTTAGTTTTTCCACAATTTGAAGGACCGCATATTATGCATCTTATATTATTCAGTAGAAACACTATGTTTAGTATATAGCTTATTTTTCTTTATCTCAATATTTTTAACTTCTAACGATACTGGTTGCTGAACCCACCTCATGGTTGTATCTGTTAGAAAAACTCAACTGCACTTGTATTTATAATGCTTACTAGGCTGTGTCTCCTGAATTATAAGTAATTGTCTAGGTAATCACATCATACTATTTATGTTTAATAACCCTACAAATAATAAAATTATTTTATAATAGGTATATAATTAAACGATGAGATTATGTACGATATTGTCAAGGGTTATAAATAAAACAAATATCTACTTAATTTAGTTTCTCAGAAATATTGATTAAATAACAATATTATTAGGTATAACGTTTTAATATAAGCTTTCTTACTAAAAACTTATGTAATAGAAATTATACAGGAGGTTCAATTAATATAACCAAATCATAGTATTAGAACAATATAAACTTTCTTACTAAAAAAACTTATAAAATAATAATTATACAGGAGTAAATCAATTATTATGAACAAATCATAGTATTAGAATAGTCTATCACAATGCCCCCAACGTAGTGTTTCAATCTGATTAGCCAGTATTTGCCTTTTATCATCATTACTACTTAAAACTACTTTATTAACCTGTTGTGAATATAAGAGATGTTTAATAGATTTTAATCATGTTCATTTTGTGTTTAATAACTTTATTATGAACTAATGTTTCATAGTAGTCTAACATTTTAAGACGTTTGATTATGGGCTTGGTTACACCTTTCCCTTTTTTTATTGTAGTTTTTACGCTTTTTAGACAGTATAGTTTTGCTCTTAATCCAACAAACTCGGTAATTATTGATCCACCAAGTTCATCTTTAAATAATCCTGGAATACTGGCATTTATTTTTGGTATTCCAAACGGATTGTCTTCTTCAAAATTACTCGTATCAAAACGTGAAATATCATTCTTTAGATCTTTGTAAAAGTTATTCGTATATATCAAGTACAACAGACTATCGGTATCTGTGTAACAGAGATTTACATCATCACCATATTTATTTTTAATATAACTATAATGAAAATTATATAAATGTTGTTTAGCTAATTCAAGCACTGTGAATCCAATATAAATTGGTTTATCTAGTATTAGTTTTTCAGGACTTAGTAAGGCAGCTACAAAATTTTCAGAAAATATAGAAATACTCTTCAAATTAGGTTTTGAAATTACTTTTTCCGCACTAATGCACTTGTTTGTTGTATTACTTGAATCATTCCATTTTGTGATTAATTTCACGTCTACTTGCTTTAGTTTATTTTCTATAGTTTTACCGAATACGGAATTTTTTAGAAGTTTAAAAAAGACCCTCTCAAAGGGTGACTTAGAAGCCTGTCGTAGACAAGTATTTAAATCAATATATTTTCGAAGAAATGATTTTTGCTAAATTTAAGTATACGATGAATTTTCTTTAAAATTAGACCATTATGTAAACATTCTTTTAAATTAACGAAATGAATGACGTACTTGTATTTATCATATAAATTAGCTATTAATTTCACAGATTTTCCGTTTGGAGGAATAAACTTTTCACATGCGAAAGGTAAATCCTTATGAACGTTATGCAGATAATCCGGGTACTCTAAGTCTACTTCTAAAATATATCCGTATTCACCATCATTCGGAATTTTCATTAAATCGAAATTTGAGAGATCGCTCTGGCTAAGGAAAATAAATTCTGATACTGGCATTTTCCTTGTCATCGCGTAACCATATAAATTATTGCAGTCTAGATAAATTACGTAGCTAGATGGTTTTGTGTCATCAAAATGTGGAACATACTTATTGTTAGCCTTAGCATGACGAACAGAACATTGGGCTAATCCACCGCGTATACCCTTCTCTAACAATTGGTATATTTCCAAATCACTTATTAACTCAAGTCGAATGCCAGTATATAATAGCATGGCATCCCAGCTTAAGCTAGGTGCCTATATATAATACGCTGGATCAAGAGAATAATGTTGTAAACTTGTATTTCTAAAATTTTCAAAAATATCAGACAATAATAACACATCGCATTTTAAATACAAATCTGTGTATTCCCCCAGTGAATGTATATTAAATGCCTGCCCTAAAGCTTGTGCATGTCTGTAATCATCATCAGAAATATGCTCTAATTTAATTGAATTATAAAAACATTCCTTGGGAGACAATTGTTTATCCTCATACTTTGACTATGAGTTCATATAATCATATGGATAAACACCTTTACGTTTTAATAAATGAAAAGTCTCCTTATCGGCAACTATACTTGATAGATTGACAAAATCTTTAACGTCCAAGCTTTTACTTAATTCATCTAGACTTGAACTTAGGAACTGATATGAATCAATGGACTTCATTTGAATAGAGCGAGCTGTATTTTTTGATGGAATAAATTTAGTTATAGATGTGTATTTTTCTTTAGACTTTGCCACTATCTTAATAGGGCCTTTATATTTTGCTAATTCTTTAATGAATAAATGGCTGTCATAACCTGCTAAATTATGAAAAACAATAGGTACAAATGGACATATTTTGTATCTCAAATTACACAGGGAATGTGCTGCACCTCTATACTCGGATGTTACATGATCATGATCTCGAACTTTATCTCCAAATAATAACTCTTTACATATATAGCATTCAGTAGCGTTTTCAAAATTAGTTTTTTGTTCATCAGTTAGTGTTTTCATAGGTTAAACAACTTCGGATAATATAGTATTTATCCAAGTTACATCTTTAACCAGCCAACTGATAAATATTTCAACGCAATCAGGACCTCTATATGTAACGTATTTGTTTAAACTTGAATCGTATGAGCAACATATATAATATGCAAAACATGTCGGAACATGTAATTTAAGCTTTTGGGTATTAAGGTTCTCAGTATTTTGTTCTGAATAATTTTGTAACATACTTTCAAAGTCAGCATATATTATAAAATTATTTTTTTGTTTTCGCTCATAGTTTTTAAATTGTATCATGCTATTTTTTTCAGGAAGTATTGTGAGTACATTACAACAATGGTGGGTACTATATTTCGACTCACTCGAGAAAATTGCAAACACGAATCACAAAAGTGAATTTTACCCTTATGATTAGTTATTTGACCTCGAACTAGTCGCACAAGATCTTTAATCAGACAATAATGTCCTTTATCGTAACGCTCAATATAAAGTAAGTTAATGTGATGTTTTTTCTTAGCATTAGTTAAGTATAGAGGTCCAATTATAGTGCATTGACGATCTAAACCATAAATATTAATACTAATACTAGGATTGTATTTCTCAAATACCTTTATATCATTCATTGATGGAGGAAATGACATACCCTGTGTATTCAGAACTGTTGAATAGTGCGGGTAGGAAGAAATTCTACATGAATAATATTTAACAGGATATAACACAGCAACCACAAAAAACAGCGATCATCATTATTCTGAATATTTAAACAGCATTTTTTATTTTTTATTACTGGTGGTAATTCTATAAATGTACCTCCTCTCATCGGATTGTATTTATTTATATTAATTTCTAAATGGCTAAGTGTAAAAAAGGACCAACCAGAGTTATGCTGGTCAAACTCGGTTAGTTTCCTCTTAAACACTTCTAAAGTATTCTTGTAAAATTCATTTAGATCTGAGTTTTTATAAATTACTATATATTTGGTGTTAAAAGATTTCAGTAACTGCTGATTTGTTTTTGTTAATAAGAAGTAAGCAAATAATTCCAAATTGATTTTAATACAATTATGTTTTTCTAAAGATATTTTAATAAGTTTTCTAATATCATTTTGAGAGTCGCTCAAGAACGCTTCAGGTGTAAGATAATCTATTTCCTGAGCAGGACTTAAGCGATATGTAACAATTCTGTTTTTAAAAGCAGTTGCTATTATTGCTATATTATCAATTTCAGTTCTCAATAAACAGTTTGGTTTGTGTAAGTTAGTTCTCATATGATAATTAAATTTATGCTTTGGTATTTCTATATGACATTTCTCGCATTTTATTAAAATTTCATTGGTTGATGCAATGTTCGATGGATCAACTGGAAAAAAAAACAAGAAACGACATTGTTTACATTTTATTTAAAACAAATCTTAAAAACTATTTGAGTACAGTAAATGATTAATAAGCTTACTATTATTTCCATTTATTAAACGTGAGATTACATTGATTATGTATATTATTTTATGAAACTTAAAAAATTTATCGTAATATTAAACAATTTCATTAATAATAATTACTAATAATTGTTTTTGGAATCCCATTAAATTCCTTACGGGCGGCGCTAATAAATTTAGTTAAGTGCACCCAGGCCTCAGTGCCTACATCGGTTTGGTTTTTTACTGTAATTACTGAATGCTGCCATCTATTAATCGGCAAAACTTTATCTATATCGTCACACTTATAAACCTTTACTTCGACAAAGTGCGAACCAGTTTTAGCAGTGTGCACTTGTCTGCTATAGCCGTTCGCAATCCTACTGCTAATATAGGAATAGATAGGTGTTTTTTTACCCCTTGGTGCTGATGAAGTGCTAGGCTGGTCTTCATCTTCGCTGTCATCGCTCCCGAATAAATCAGCAGCTGTGTGCCGGCTCGGGAAGTTAACAGGGTTTATTCGTGTTTTCTTTTATTTAGACGGGTTCGGTGTTGATGGAGCCGCGGTTGGCGGCTTACTTCGCTTTTTCTTGGCTGGCACCTCAACCGAAACGGCCTCAGGAACCGTTTCAGGAACGCCTGGAGAGTCGTCCTTTGATAGGAAAAGGTCGTCCGCCAACTGGGATGTCTTGGACCTGAAATAATAGAAATATTTGATTAAACATCATTTATTAAACTTACATAACATATTGGTATTACCTACCAATATGTTATGTAAGTAAGATAGATAATATCAATACAATGGACTGAGGTTTGTTACAAAAAATAATGCGTGACAACTGTGATCTATTTCGTACAAAAGTACACTTCTGCCTACCCTTAAAGGTATACAGGTACTATAAAAAAAAACAGAATAAACACTTACATTTTTGAAGATAAATCCGATGATTCCTCACAGTTGAACAACCTTGAGTTGCCAAAGAAGAACCTTTGGTTGATCTTCCTTCGAAGGATGAGAGCGCAATAGTGCTCCACAATTTCTATCGATGGTTTAAATACCTTCCCATGATGCATTGATGCATGTTCAAATATGGTAAACGCAAACGGGAGCAAAATATTGCAAAGATAAACTAAATTGATATACTAATCGAACAACCCGGCGTTACCTCAGGATTTTATTACTTTAGTACAGATTAATATTAAGATCTACGATTTATAGACATATATCTGTACGTGTGTTTGTCACCTAACTCCTCCTAGCGGCTGGACCGATTTGGATGAAATTTTATATTTATATTATAACGTCACACAAAATACTAAATTAGTATCGAAGTATAAAAATACAACGAACAAAAATCTGAAATTTTGTATTAGTACCTATTAGTTAAACTTGTCTTATTTTTTATTCATGTTTGTTATACCAACCCGATGTCAGATATGAGTAAATGAGCGTAGTAAGACAAACAGACATTCCAACTTAATGTATTATTAGGAGCGTAACGTAAACAATGCAACTGTAGGTGTCAGATCATCGCAAGGGTCAAATTTCATCTAGCCATTTTTGGAAAGTAGAAGAAATATCCACAACGAAACTATTATTTTCAACCTTATGAACACATTTTTTTTTTGATATTTTTTATATAAATTGCTCGCACGTACACGAAACAACATTCGTTTTTCAAAACTGCAGTGTTCAGTACGCATCTAATCGTGCAGTCTACAATGTCGGTAAGTTATCTTTTTTAATTATTTTTCTTAAAGTGAATTTTGTAACATAAATATCACCCAACGTTCGTAAGTACTTGTATTATTTTAACCAAAAATATGTTATCATTTCAGGATTCAGAAGAGCTGTTTAACTTCATACCTTTAGAAAAGGGTCCTGCCCAAATACACGCAGTAAATCAAAAATATTTAGGTCTTGCTGAAGGATCTCGCAAAATATCAAAGAATAAACGGACGGCATATTCCTACATAAAAAAACCTATAACAAGACCTTCGAAAATCATAAGAATACAAATTATCGATGCAGAAAACTTCGAACAGAAGGACAGTTCAATCTGTAATCATTGTGGTGAAGCAGAGGTTTGTGCTCAACACGTCGTTAAAAGCATTTTAATGGATGACATATTGTCTAGCACTAAGGAATTAATAAATAAAATTCAGGAAAACATGGAGAACTCATACTGCCGTTATAAGAAAAAAGGGCACAACTAACATTTAAAAAAAAATCTACAAAAAATTGAGCAGATTAGCCTTTTCTGATTCTAAATATGTATGTAACTCAATTTTTTTTAAATGTTAGTTGTGCCCTTTTTTCTTACGACGGCAGCATAGTTAATAAAGCTAAATGTTTTAATGTAATTACTATGTAAGCCTATCTAATGCTATACTTAAATAAAAATGGTGACTATCTGTTTGAGATTATTTAGTTAGTATAGTAAAATTATTTGTTTTATTGTGGTTAGTATGTAAGAATACCTGTAAATAAAAATGGTGTTATGTGACTGGGACTACTGGAAATAGGTACCCTTTCTGTATTCTTGTAAGTAATTAAAATAGTGTTGTAGGCTCGTAAAATACATGGATATAGTAAATATATGGTTTATAGTGTATTTCTGTTAGAATGTATAAAAAATATGTAATTGAGTTGTCTCCTATAGACATGAGTAATTTATATTTAAAATTGAATTGCTCTAAATAAATGCGTATTTGTAACTATTAAAATGCTTTTTATTTAAATTCCTTTTCGTTTAAATTCATTTGGAAAGTACTAGTAATTTCGTACACGTCTACATAAACATAAACAGTCACAAACGCAAACGTAGGTAACATCTGAACTTCACCTTGCGTTTTTGCTAGCGCATACGAGTACCAATCCAAATAATGAGTCAATGGCGCCCGCTGTACAATTTATAAACAGCTTACTATGAATTTAACCACCATTCAACTCTTGCAATTGTAGGTTGGATCGTTTTATGATGAAAATTAAAATGTTAATAAAGTGATGATAGTATCTGCATAGGTTATAGAATTATATTAAATAGTATTTGAATAGATCGGATTCAGGTTGATTACGTCCTGAATAGATGGTGAGAAGTCTTACTTATGTATAATTCGGGCGATCTGGATCACTGAGCGAAAGAAATTTTAATTCCAATCACATGAAAAATGATAACTGAGGTTGAATAGATACAGGTGAGAAGTCAGTTACTCGTGTATAATTGGGGCGATCTGGATCACGAACTGAGCGAAGCGAAGTGATCCAGATGCCCCAATTATACACTACTCTGGATTAAATCAAAAATTATGATGAAAAAAAAAATGAAAAAATGGTTTATTATTACTACAAGTAAATATCCTAAAAACTAGTGATCGGAGCCTCCTTTTAAGCAAATAAGCCTGTGTTAGGAGACTCCGCTCTTCCAATATCAATAAGTACAATTTACTTGTTTTATTTTTAATTCTATACATTCGAAATAATAAGTACTAAGTAATATAAAGAAATGTGAATTGAAACTAAACATAAAAAAATAGAAAAATAAATACAAACGCAGCCCATTTGGAGGCATGCGAGTGTGTGAGTGAGAGTGAGAGTATGTACCTATGAGTGTCAGTGCGAGGGTGTGTGATGTGAATGTGAATGAATAAGAGTGTATGCGTGAGTTAATCAATAGTGCAAGCAATAGGTGTAAGGTTATATTTTATTCCAGCAGCGCCTCCGTTTCGTCATAGGTTAGTGGTTTTATCCAATTAGTTACATTTTTTTTACAATCACTTTGTTTTTTATTGTATACGTGAATCTCTTTGTTAAGTCTATTGTATATCTGAGCTGAGCGTTTAATTTATTGTATTGTTTATACGAAGCGGCTTTCTTTGGATTCGAGTGAAATCGCGGGCAACAGCATAATATACATTTGGGTCTAAATTAGAACAAATACCTAACTCCACAGAACCGCCTCAGACGATCCTCGTGAACAACATGGAAATGGATCCATTGCAAACAGACCTGTCGAAGAAGGACGTTGACTTCATTGCCGAGTACCAATACGCAGACGGCGATGTAGTCAACGTCACTTGCGTCAACTTCTGGAATCCAGCGCCACTCACAATGGAATATGCGATAGCAGGCATAATGAGCGGTGAGTTTTAACATTATTTTGTACCTGTATGTTCCTTTCGAGAAAAGAGCACGATACATAGCACTGTACACTATATTACAATTGATCAAACGTATTCAATGTTGTGTCAACACGTCTGCACCGACGCAAAACAATACGTACAGAAGATCGGCTTCAAAAGTCCATACATCGAGCGAAAACTGGATTAGGATTCTGTCCTTAAAATATCTGTATCAATAATAAATGAATAGGTATATCGTATTATTTCAGATAACTCTACCATGAAAGAACTGTTATCATATACTGCGATCGGTTTTGTTGCGAAATTGCATTCTGGCCACAACAACAGTTATCTGATATGTACTAATACGGAAACAACTGACGACTACACCAAAGTCATGGTGAGATTTGTAATGCGGACAGAATTCAGTAAGTTTGTTTGGTTTTCTATTTTATTAAGTACAGTCAGATCTTTGTTTGCTGGCATGGTTAAATCGGATGAAGCTTGCCATTAACCAGTCTAGAATATATATGTATGGATGGTAATTTGCAGTGCGTCTAGATGTTCGATGGTAGAATTGGGCCGGTGGAATGAGGTTGTGTAGTTCCTGAGCACACTCACCGAAGTACAGTCTATAGAAGACCACCAAGCAGGCAACCTTGCGGCGATGAGCCAAGCTGGGAAGCTTGGCATCCACCAGTTTTACGTCGCCAATGAGCTTCTTAGCTCTGCGTTCCACTGAGTCAAGCGCAGCAAGTTGGTATTTAGCTGAGCCATCCCAAAGGTGACTGCAATACTCCATGCAGGATCAGACTTGCGCTTTATAAAGGGTCAAAAGCTGTCCAGGCGTAAAGTATCGCTTCACCTTATTTAGGATGCTCAGTTTTTTGGCCGCAGTTTGGGTTTTGTGCTCGATGGTAGCGCCGAAGTTGAGACTGGATGTCAACTCCATACCTAGGAGCTCGAGCCGATCTGTTACAGGAACAGATGTACCCCAAAAAGTAGAAGTTTGGTCGAAACGACTCCTTTTAGCGATGAAAAGACACGCCTGTGTTTTGGAGGCGTTAAAAGAGACTAGATTGTCATCACCCCATTGGGAAACAAAACTTAAGGTTAAATCTGTCCGCTCTGCCATGGCCTCTCTCAAAGTACGAACTTTATCGCCGCTGGTTTTTGCGCTGGACAAGTATCTCTCCGAAACAGTACTGTCATCCGCATACCCAGCAATACCATGCTGAAGTAGGTCATTTATGTGCACATAAATGACCTACTTCAGCATGGTATTGTAGGTTGCTGGAAAAGAGTTGCAGAGAGAACAGACTCTTGAGGAACTCCGGCATCAATAGCCATAAGGTCAGAGGAGCAGCCGTCAACGACATTTATGTGCACATAAATGACCTACTTCAGCATGGTGTTGTAGGTGGCTGGAAAAGATGTGCAGAGAGAACAGACTCTTGAGCAACTCCGGCATCAATAGCCATAAGGTCAGAGGAGCAGCGATGCCATAAGCAGGAAGCTTGCTGAGAAGACTTGCATGCCATACCTTGTCAAAGGCCTTTGAGATGTCAAGCGATACAGCAAGTGCTTCGCTGTGTTTCTCGATGGCTTCACCTCAGTAGTGCGTGACATACACGAGAAGATCGCCAGTTGACCGTCTCCGGCGAAAGCCATATTGACGGTCACTGAGGAGATCGTTGTCTTCAAGGTAGGTCAGCAAATTACTGTTCAGTACCCTTTCCATAACCTTGCATAGTATGGAGGTAATGGCGATCGGACGGTAATGGGCAGGGTTTGCACGGTCGCCCTTTTTGGGCACTGGTTGTACATTAGCTAGCTTCCAAGATTTCGGTACCGTTCTTTTTTCTAGAGAGAGACGGAATAAGCGTGGCATGTGTTCACATCTAGACTGCACAATACTCTTTGGACCTCTTTTGTATGAACTGCGATCTCCGGCATCGAAGAGTCACAATGGGGTACAGTAGGTGGTTGCTTGTAACCAGCATCTAAACGTGAATTACTTGCAAAGAGAGATGCAAATACATCTGCTTTCTCACTTGCAGAGTGAGCCAGCGACCCATCAGGTTTCATCATTGGAGGTAAGGTGGGACGACAAAAATTCGTTTCAACTGCTTTAGACAGGTACCAGAACTGTTTCCTACCCGGAGGGCGTGATGCTAGTTTAGCCCCGATACGTCCGACGTCCGTATTTTGTTTATATTTTGTCGTATTGGTGGACATATGCCTCCTGCTTTCCTTCCACATATCTCTAGCTAGAGCTGCTGGGGACCTGTCGTTATTAAAGGAGTCTAGTTATTTTATACGACGTTGACGTTTACTAAACTTTTTTAACAAATCATTCTTTAAAATGCTGTATATACCATAAAATCAACTATTTTCAAATGTATCAAAGACACAGCAAAATTGTTATAATCGTTACCGTTAGGTAGGCTTTATAACGATTGTATTCTAACTTTGAAGTTTAAAGCTAGTTCGTTGTGCCATTTGTTACAACTACCAAGATACAGCAATATTGCTACTTGAAATTGAAATACCAATTGCTGTAACTATTATAAAACACATGTTAGACTCACTTTAGAATGCTGAATTAGTGGTATCTGATTTTCATTATATGAAATACGTGTTCCAAAAATGACCTCGCCGATTCAGCTAGTTTATGAGTTATATTTGAAATAGTTTTTGGCTTTGATGTAAAGTTCAACTTTTTGAGATACTACAATATTGCTTTCTTGCGTCGATATATTGTTATTTTTACGCATTTGAGTCGGTTTGGTTCCCGTCTGAATAAAGTGACTTTTCGAAATGCATACATACTTTACATGCATGCATGCATGCAGACATCGGAATAGGTAGAGTATGTTTACCTAAAATTTCGTGTTAGGTCTCTTTAATTCTCACGGTGCGATTTGTAACTATATATAAAATTAAATTAAAGTAAAGGACATCATCCATTTTGGTCCAAACTTGAAAACGGCGGCCAAAGAAAAAAAATAACATATTCTGTTAGAACTTGTTCTCCTTAACATTTTTTATTATGGCACCAAAACTGTGGGACCATTGCCCTCGGTTTTATTTGAGTTAAAAGTCACACACATTTTTCGTAACATGAATTGTTAAAACAAAGGATTTAGCTTGAATAGAAACTTCCAGGTAACTGCCGCCATGCCGTTGGCGCACTCGCAATGTGATGCCCCCCTCCCCTACCCGCCGAACGACGCGCCTCGCTCCGCGCATCACAACTGTTAATTTATTTAGTTCCGAAAGCAACGCTATCGTGTACGCTGTGTGAATTGCGCTAGCTCCTGCTTCAAGCTATTTTATTTTAATTGTTTATGTTTGATATCATCCTTGTTATGTTTTATTTTTGTTATTGACTGTTACGTGTAGCTTGGTTTTTTTTTGTTGAGTTTTAAACTGTTATATTAAAGTGTGCCATGGCAGACTTATGTATCTTCTGTCGTGAATCGACAGAGAATCGACGAAGATACTCTTGGAGTTCTCGTGAAAGCGATCATCTTGATATCTCCCAAATAGTGATAGAAGAATTGCTACTTCGACAGGTAAGAACACAGTGCCTTTTGTTTATGTCCGCGATATGTATATTATTATTATATGAGAAAACGTGTGCTAGCACACATCGTCAAAAAGAACGATTTTATGTTTGCTTCTATTTAAAAGAAACATGGTGCAGTATTACATTCTGACTGTCAACTGCCAAAACTACGACGTTTCATCTCAAGGCCATCCGGCCAGTCCAACATAGACAAAGCACGGTATGGGACCTTGACAACACGATGCTTTGAGTCGGCGCAATCATTCTTTGAAGCGTTTATGACCCGATGAATCTATTATTCATAAAGGGCTGTTCATAACAATGTTTTTTTGTCTGCCAAACACTTTTTGATTCTTTTTGTTTAATTTCTAGTTGGCGGCTACAGAATTCATTTGCCGTCCGTGTTGGAAAAGAGCTGAACGTACGCACCGACGACGTATGCGAGAAGCCGAAGAACAAGTTGATCAAGATGGGCCAGCCGAAAATCCAAATCCAAGACCTATTTCGTTGGAATTGCCTGTTCTTCGTCGCGCACCGAATACCTCAAATAACTGCATTTTTCAACATTGTTTGAATGAATCTCGTTGTCGGATACCCGAAAATATAAGGTTTCGTATGTTGTGCCGGTACAGTTATTATGTGCCAGAAAGCACACGTGTATGCAGTGAACACATGGAGCAAAATCTGTGGCATTTACTCCCTTTACAAGATACTCTTAGCTCATCAGAAGAGTTCACTGCTGTTCAAATAATGGACATAGTATCAACATTACAACAACATTACAGCTAATATGGCGAACATATCCTCCAAAACGGATCGTTTTCTATTGAGCTCAGTTTGGCAATTTCAAATGAACACTTGGAAGAGTTGGATGGAAGAGATCTGTGGATGATACGAGGACGACTGCAATCTCGACATGTCCGAGCTCGCCAATATTACACCTACATTGTAATAGACAGAACATTATCCGGTCGAAGTGCAATCCGTCACTATTACTGCACGTGCATAATAGGAAAAAGAACAATTGGATGCTGTTCGCATATTATGTGCATAGTATGGTACATGAGTTACGCTCGTCATTTACAGGTGTTATTACCCCCGGCTTTAGGATTAGAAAACATTATTGTAGTTCCAGACGAGGATGATATACTTATTTAACCATAATATGTTATGTATTAACATACTTGTAAGACGTTCATTTACTTTTACAAATAATTAAAGGGTTCGTTAACAATAATTGACCGTAAGATACAACTGTATTTTTATTTTTTTTAAATCCCATAAACCACAAAATAACACAATAAAAAAAAAACACTACAGGCATGCTGTATTTTCTATTTTCTCAATATTTTTTAAAGCTATAGCAGTTTAAATAGTTCTTTTTTTTTAATTCATTTCATAGAAAATGTATAAAATAAAGATTTTTGAACTCAAATAAAACCGAGGGCAATAGTCCCACAGTTTTGGTGCCATAATAAATTTTTTTAAGGAGAACAAGTTCTAACAGAATATGTTATTTTTTTTCTTTGGCCGCCATTTTCAAATTTGGACCAAAAATGTATGGAGCGTGGATGATGTCCTTTGTATAAGTAACTATACAGCGTGTTAGGCGCATGGACCGACACAATTTTTCCAGGGATTTGAGAGGTCATTAGCTGGGTTCTACCCATACACCCTTTGTCCCAAATATCACGGTTTGGTTACATATGATTATTTTTTTTTTAATGAAAAAAGTGCCCAAAATGTTTCCTTTAATTCGAAATAACCTTTTTGGTTGTGGGTGTAGTGCCACAAAATAAATTTTATTGTATTCTCCAAAGTCTTTTAAATCTAAATACATCTTTGTTTGATACAACTGGTTTCAAAAAAAATCCTTACAAGCTTCCAAAGTTTAATTTTTTATTTAATGTATGAAATTTTACAACTTCTAAATTCATTATAAAAAAAAGCCATTTTGAACTTAGCTTTATTTTAAAAAGTTCTTTAGTTAACACCCTTTCTAACGGTATACTACATGTCTTAGAAATTATTCAATATGTTGTAAAAATAAGGGATACTACTTTGTCATGGCCGAACCGCACACAACAATGGAAACAGTTTGAACGATACCGTCAATGTAAGCAGGTAAAAAGCATGTCTCTTTTTTTACATATAAAATGATTTTTGTCTTTGTCTAATATTGTGTTGGACGTTCGGGATGTGACAGGCACGTTAGTGATGGGTAATTTTCGGAAATTTTTCAAAACTTGGAAATTTTTCCGTTTATTTTTCCGAAAAATTTCAATATGGAAAAATAATGGAAAAATATTGTTTACTGTAAAATGTTGACTACAGGAATTAAAATAACATATGAATTAAAGGGTTTTATTTATACTGAACATATTTACTGACTGACTGAATGAATGACTGACTGATTGATTGAATAAAATGACTGACCGACTGACAAATCAACGCACGGCCGAAACTACTGGGTCTAGGAACGTGAAATTTTGCACACGGCTTCCTTTTATAATTTAGGGGAGCACTAAGAAGGGGTTATTGGAAATTCAATCTTATAGGGGGTGAAAAGGGGATTTTTGTTTGTATGAAAAATCGTATTCCTTGAGTTAATAAACTTGAACTTGGCACGAATACATATTTATGTTAATTATGAACATTTTAATTTTCGTTTTTCTAAACTACCCATTTTGACACACCGAATTCCCCTTTAGGGGGCTATAGGGGAATTGGGTGTGTCAAAATTTTAACGCGCTGACCAATTAACTCTAAACTCACTATTTATACATAAGACTAAAAATAAAGAATACTTACGGGGTGAAAATGGACAGTAAATTTTGCAGGGGAGGATACTACTACGTGGCTTGATTAACTCGAAAAGAACAATGGCGAATTCTTATTTGAACGTCTAAAAGTGACATTTATACAAAATAAATTCAATTAATTATCTATGTTCTTTTATGCTATCATATTATCTAATTAAGGCCAAATAAAAAAAATATGTTCAATGAAAATTTTTACTACTTCGTTCTAAAAGGTTAGGAAATTGTTGGTTGGATTGGCAATACTAAACTAAAATTGTCATTTTATGTTTATTTTCCTATACAGTAGGTACAGCATAATTGTCGTGGTGTTGTTATCATTTTTAGTTTGTTGTTTTATTTACATGAGGTAAATAATATGTCGGCGCCTCCGGTTTTCTAGACTGTCAATTGTCATGTTGTACAAATGGCAACGTCAAAAACGAACACCGAGCACTCTGGTAAGGCGGCCATCTAGTAAAATGAGCAGGTAGGTAACTTCGGATTTTTGGTAAGGTGCGCACGCAACCATGTGGTCGGTGGACGTTATATTTTAATCGCATCCCTCTTAATCTAAGCGATCTATTATTATTTTGTGTAGTGTTTGATTGAATTATCGAGAATTAGAAGTGGAGTGATTGTGATAGGTGTTATTTTTTTAAATACTGCCTTTCTACCCGATAATCCACGCCTACCTGAACATGGTCGGCGCCTCCGCTTTTCTAGACTTAATTGACTTGTTGTACAAATGTCAACCTCAAAAACGAACATCGAGAACTAGTGAGGCGGCCATCTTGTAAAACGAGCAGTGAACTCGTGGTCGGTGGACGTTTTATTTTAATCGCAATCCTCTTAAACTAAGCGATCTATTATTATTTTGCGAAGCGTTTGATTGAATTGTGGAGAACTAGAAGTGGAGTGATTGTGATATGTGTTTTTTTATTGTTTACTGTAAAATTTTGACTTCAGGAAGTAAAATAACACAGAGTTTAAAGGGTTTTATTTACATTCAAAGGGTTTTATTGCATTAACACATCTATTCTGTTGAAGAATCCGAATCATCACTGGCGAAAAGTATCATGATCAATATTTTCTACTGCATCTACACAAACAATAAATCTTCCGTTGGTGGGTTTTATATCACCAACAAGTTTCAGAGAAAAACCGATCTAGTTATACAAACCCGAAAATCAACCAAACCCAGGAAAAGAACCCGCCAAAATTAAGTCAGCTGTAGAAGAACAGCGCAATACAAGCAAAATTAATCATACCTCTAAAATGAAAGAGTATGAAATTCATACACTTTCATTTTAGAGGTATGATTAATTATGCCCCGATTTTTGTGCCAAGAAACAAGAAAATATTGACAAAAGAAAATGATTTTTGCTTTTTAATGTTAGAAGAATTGCAATATGTACTACCGTACATGAGAAACTTACTATCTTTTAAAACTTGTAGACGGTTATAAAGGAAAACATGTGAATGTGGACCAAGTAACAGTTCAGTATAATGCTCCGCCTGGACGTGATTAAGTACAGTAGTCCAATTAGTCCCCAATCTTTTTGACCAGCACCCTAATTGCGTTACAACCTATCAATCAAATCTGAATCATTTTGAAGCAAATTGCTAATCCATTGCATCGCATGTTCGAAATATTATCTGCTCGACAACGTAAATAATGCAGTGAATGTTTTTGAACTGTCAAAAAGAAACTGATTCCAATGACGCAATTTGCTCCGCGGGTTGAAATGAGCGCAACCGCCATCTTGCGCCATCTGCACATGGTATTTTCCCAATTGTGCATTCTGCGCATCGTCGTCGGCTCACGTCTACCCGGCCAAAAAGAACTACTTGTGTACATACTTATAGTGCACATTGTAATTTCTTTCTTATTTATGTATATAATTTCCAATAAGAGAACATTATGGCAAAATAAATAAAAAAATTAAAGATTAGATATTTATAATTTTTCAGTAAAGAAAAAAAAGAAAAGAAAGAAAAACTGTTTATTCTGCACAAACAAAACGCACGTTACAAAAAAAAAGACCTTAAGTAATGACACACATGCAAAGCAGGCAAAAGACCTTAGAATAATAACTGCAGCAAAAAGTCTCGTAGATATTCAAGCAGTCTATTCATTGCTTGATGTCATTCATTGATTGTCAGTTCATTGCTTGATGTCAGAGTACACATTAATAGTCTTATTTTTTTCTAATCTTTAATCACAGTCAGCTTTTTGATTTGGAAAAATATCGGAAAAGTATTGGAAAAATATTGGAAAAATTTCGGAAAAATATTTTTTTTCTTTTCTTTTCCTTCCGAAATTTTTCCATTACCCATCAGTAGGCACGGTACAGTCAGTTGAGGTCTGACTATCTCTGCTGTTGGAAGTGCCCGTGTGTTTCACATTCATCTCTTTTTTTTCGTTGAGTTTTGTTTTTTAACCACTTCACTGCCGCCCGCCAAAACAACCCGCCAAACGCAGCGCCGCCGTCACACTGACTCATAGAAACTGTACTGAGCCTAGCCCGCGCCAGCGCCGGGTCGGCCCCTCGCGCCATACCCCGCACCCCGCGCCAGCGCGGGCTCGGCAGTGAATGTGTTAAATCTTGTTATTGTTATTCCCGTATTTAAACTGTTTTATTGTTGTATTAATTATGTCGGTCGAGCAGGCAGGTTGCAAGAAAACTCGATGTACTGGAACAGGTTTAATGGAGAAATTACAATTTTGTTTTAAAAATTAGTGTGGTGATGACAATCGCTCGATGTGTGGAACGAAAGTGAGTCGCCTTCCCGCCGCGCGGCGCCGCCGTCCAGGCATCGCGTTGCATTCCACGTTGTGCCGACTCAGCACTAGACTTCTCGTCGCCAGTCTGATGAAATGGTTATGTGGGTCAGTTCCGATGGAATGCCTAGGTCGCGGATAATTGGTTGGTATGCTTAACATGTTTATCTTCGATGTTGATAGTAAAATGCCTACCTTCAGTAACGAAGACTATGCTGACATGCTACTCGCGTATGGTAGGGCTAACTGCAATGCGCACGAAGGGCGAGGAATTTCTCGATATCCTGATCGACTTATACCACATCACGAAACCTTCTCTACAACCTATCGACGTTTGAGAGAGACAGAAAACCTACATCATCAAGAACCTCGAGTGAGTGCCGTGCCACATAATGTAGCCGTAGATGAAATGATTCTTCAAGCTTTTGATGAGGAACCTACAGCAAGCATACGAACTGTTGCTGCAAGACTTAACAGTATGGGAAGTTTGAACCACCCAAACCAGTTTCGGGCAGATGGGAGGCGTGCATTTCATTACACCCCTGTTAGGTAAATAATAGACCAGCCCTTTTTATATTGTAACGAACAACCCGTTTTAACCGATTTCAATTTTCAATGACTAGTCATATCGTCAAGTAAAATAAGCACCTAATGTGTTTGATTTTCTTTGTTTCACAAGTTATTTATTCATGTTTGAATTTCTTTTAAGTTATTTCCAGAAAAACAAAAATCTTTTGTATTGTTAGTATCTCATGGAATTTTATTTTTGGTTTAGGGATCGAAGATGGTGATTAGACGGCTGGATTTCTGCAGATTTATACTGCATACAGACGTCAAAGATGGCGACTTCTTGAAAAGAATTTAGTCGACAGATGAATCAAATTTTAGCCGTGAGGGAATAGTGAATCTCCACAATGTTCACCACTGCAGTCAAAAGGACCAAAATCCTCGCGTTAAAAGGCAGAGTTCTTTTCAAAGAAAGTTCAGTGTCAACTTTTGGGCTGGTGTTATTGGACGCCATCTCATCGGCCCATATTTTTTTGCCAGAAAGGTTGAATGGAGACATTTATTTAGATGTTTCAATCAATGCTCTACCCGAACTTGTTGTGCCAGTTTTGGAAAAAGGTGAGCCGATAGTTTTCCAATATGACGGTTGACCACGACCAACTGAACGTGCGAGAGCATTTAAATAATGCCTTTCCAAACGCATGGGTTGGTAGAAGCGGCCCTATACCTTGGCCGGCACGGTGCCCAGACCTGACGCCTCTGGATTTTTTACGTCAGAGGACGTGCAATAGAATTAGTATACCAGACAGAAGCGCCTGTGATTTCTATAACATGTGGCATACCGTTAGATAGGATATCAACTAAAAACTTTTAAAAATAATTAATCATCTGTTTCTTTCTTTTTCTTTCTCACTCCATTACTATTTTCCAATATCTTCTCTTTTCTTTTTAATCATGATTATGACTCGCAACGCGCGGGCTCGCCTAGAGGAGACCAAACTCACTCAGGCTTTGAGCGAACTAAAGGCGTCTAAGGAGCAATGTGACCAACTGATTAAGGAAAGAGATGAAAGTGAAATAGAGTTCCTTGGTGTCCTTGAAAGGAATAGCAAGTTGAAAACAGAAATGGCTCAGTTATATATTCAACTCACTGACGCAATAGCAGCCCGGGACAGGCTCCAAGTTGTTGTAGACGGGTTCAGCCAGTGTAGCAATGAGTATGAACAAGCTCTTAGTCACAAAGATTTCTTACAACAGCAGCTACATGAGGCTCAAAGTCAGATTGAACAACTAGAGACTACAAATCTTAACATCACTGCCTCGTTGAATCAAAGTCTTTTCAACGAATTGGTGCCTATAGACCCATCAATGGTTTCTGCAATAAACTCCTCTAACACAATAGATTTAATAGTTCAAGCTGATTCAAAATCAAATGAATCAGTGAGGGTAGTTGCTAGTAAAAATAAACTTAAAAAATACATAAAAATTAATAAATACATAGTTAAAACTAGGAAAATGATCAAAAATCAAAAATTATTCACCAGAAATGTAAAACATAACAGAGAAAGGTTACATCTCCTGAAACAATTAGATATGTATTCATTGAACTTAGAAGAAAGTACTAGGAAATACCAAATTGACACAGATAACTTGCGGTATGAACTAGATCTACTACAGGAGAAACTTACTTCTATGACCATAAAATATACAGCCTGTGAAAACCAAATGAGCGAATATGTATTGGCAATGAATGAGCTGGCAAGCTCACAAACAAACAAATGTGTACATAGTGAACAACCACCTATTCAACCCACACCGGATCATTCATTGACAATATGTGATACCACCGTGCCGCAGTCTTGTGCCAGTTTGCCATTGTCAATTGCTAACTGCTTGCCTAAACAGAGTGTAAATAAAGAAATAGTGTTATTTTGTGATGAAATTGGAAAAGATCTAGGCCGCTTGTTAACAAATAAATATCCAGGACACTCAATAATGAACTACTGTATGCCTGGTTGTTCTTTATTTGACATAATGAAAAAAGTTTTAAAATGCAATTTTAACCAGGATACTATTTTATTAATATTTGTTGGTAATAGGGGTAATGTGAACAAAGGAGAATTACTCCAATATTATAGATCATTGTGCAACATTAGTTTAAGAAAAATTGTTTTGTTTACATTCCCATACAGTCAAAGTTTGCCACAGGAAGAAAACAATTTTAGATATGAAATGAATATGACATTACATAACTTGACATATAATAATAATTTATTCCATTTAATTGACACTAACAATTATGTTGGTAATCATTTATATTTGACAAAAGATAGATTTTTTATGGATAGGTACTATCTTTCAAAGTATTGCAAAAGACAGTTAGCTGTGTCGCTATCATATTATTTTTCTATTACAGCCAAGAATTTGGCTAAACAAGTTGCTTCTATTGAGCAATGCCATGACATTTTATATCATTCATCCTATAATTTGGTATCCAAAATTGACATTGGTAGTAATTTAAATTAGAAATTAAGACAATAGAGGCATCCTCTAGCAATAATGTACAGAAATGCAAGAATAAATCAAATAAAATTTCAAAATTAGTAAATAGTATTAACCTGGTGCATCAAAATATTCAAGGTTTTCTCAACAAAGATTTAGAAGTAGAATTATTTATGAATTTTAACAGTATTGATATTCTTTGTATAACAGAACATTGGCTTAAAAGCCACCAGTTTATGTTCAATTTTAATAATCACCAGGTTGGTAGTTCGTTCAGCAGAGTAAATGCTATACATGGTGGCTCATTAATTTTAGTAAGTAACCAGCTGAAATTTAAAGACCGTAAGGATATTGTGAGCCTATCTGTTGAGCGGACAGTTGAAATAGCTTGTATAGAATTGGAGCAATTTATTGTATTAAGTGTGTACAGGCCCCCTTCAGGATTGTATGACTGCTTTGAAAAGGTAATGGATGAAGTGTTACACAAGATATGTAACTCAAATAAATCTATTATCATTTGTGGTGATTTTAATGTTAATTTATTAGAAAAGTCAGGTTCTTGTAGTAAAATAATAAGTCTTTTTCAGTCATACAATCTTGTAAACCTATTTTTGGAGCCCACAAGAATAACCCCTACTAGTGCCACATGCCTAGATAATATTTATACAGATGTTATTCCAAGCCATAAAGAAATTATAAATTTATTAGATTCTGATCATTGCGGGCAAAGGATTACTATCCAAAACCAAAACAAAAAAGTGGCTAAAAAGGATATCATTGTTAACCCCAAAACTACAAGTCGCTTGGAAGCTTTTAAAGTTAAACTCATTAATAAATTAACAGTTTTGGCTAATCATACTGATCCTAATGATCTGTATGATGATTTTTTTAATATGTACTGCCAACAATTTAATCTCATCTTTATTCCCAAGACTATCTCGGTTAATAGTAACGCGTCTTTCAGTGATTGGGCTACCATTGGTATTCATAAAAGTAGAACACGGCTTTATGAACTATATAATGAAAGGTCTTTTGTAAACACTCCTGAATTTAATTTATATGTTAGAAACTATTCAAAATTATTTAAAAAAGTTTGTTGTATGGCCAAGTCGCGTTATTTGAGTTCGAAGATTAAAAACAGTAGTAATGTAATTAAAACGACTTGGAATATTATTAATAGTGAAACGGGAAGGTCTAATAACCGAAGTGCTGACTACAGCCTGTCTATTAATGACAATATAATAAAATCAGACTCACAAGTCGCCGCGGCCTTTGAAAATTTCTTTTCAGATATTCCCGTTTCAACTACTAAATCCCTAAACTCATCAACTTCTGTTGCTGAGTCTTTGCTTAAGGAAAATGTTAATGCTTGCGATTCGGAATTTAATTTTGAACAAATTACCTGTAGAGACATAATTAAAACCTTTCACACTTTAAATGTAAAAAAGACAGCAGATCTGTGGGGTAATTCTGTAGAAGTTGCTAAGTCTATTATTGACATTGTAGCACCTACTTTAGCTCTTATCTTTAATAACTGTATCGACTGTGGGGAGTTTCCTGACCTCATGAAATATAGTAAAATAATACCTTTGTTTAAATCAGGTAGTACATCAGACCCCACAAATTATAGACCTATTTCAGTACTACCTACGTTTAGTAAAATTTTTGAGAAATTAATTTTAGACCAATTGCAAAGATTTTTTAATAAACATAAATTATTACATAACAAGCAGTTCGGTTTTACAAAGGGTCGTTCAACTACTGATGCCGGTGTTGAACTTTTAGGACATATTTATAGTGCATGGGAAGACAAATGCGATGCCTTGGGCATCTTTTGTGATTTGTCCAAGGCATTCGATTGCGTTCTTCATGAAACGTTAATCAGGAAACTCCGCCATTACGGGATCCGGAACACCGCTCTGGATCTTCTTACTTCATACTTGAGTAATAGGATTCAGAGCGTTGACGTTAATGGAAAAAGATCGCCCGGATCTATAGTAACAATGGGGGTCCCACAGGGCTCGATTCTTGGTCCTTTCTTATTTCTTATTTATATTAACGATTTGCCCTACCTCATTAAGGATAATCATGATATAGTTTTGTTTGCGGATGATACTTCACTTTTGTTTAAACTTAAACGTCAGCAGCTGGTTACTGACGATGTAAACAGAGCGATCTCAAAAGTAGTTCACTGGTTCAGTGTTAATAATTTACTCCTTAATGAAAAAAAAACCAAATTCATTAAGTTTACACTACCTCACGTTAGGCAGGTGAAAACTAACGTGTTGATAAAGGGCGAAGAGTTGAATCCTGAAGATAGCACAGTATTCTTGGGCTTAACTTTGGATGCTAAGCTTCAGTGGGGCCCACATATAGATAAATTGTCAAAAAAGCTAAGCTCCGCAGCATACGCTGTTAGGAAAATTCGTAATTTAACCAACATAGAGACAGCCCGTTTAGTGTACTTTAGCTATTTTCATAGTATAATGTCGTACGGTATTCTGTTGTGGGGAAATGCAGCCGACATTCAGACTATCTTTGTTTTGCAGAAAAGAGCTGTTCGATGCATTTATAAATTAAGTCCGAGACAATCTCTCAGAGAGAAATTTAAGGAGATTAATATACTGACTTTGCCTTCTCAGTACATTTTTGAAAATCTTTTATATGCCCATAAAAACATTAAATTGTTTAAAAAATACAGTGATATCCACAATATAAATACTAGGAACAAACACAAATTTGTTGTACCTCCAACAAGGCTCAAGAAAATAGGTAGGTCATTCAGGTGTCAATGTATACGCTTTTATAATAAACTTCCAAGCCACGTTCAAGATCTGAGTCTTAATAAATTCAAATCATTCATTAAACGCAAGTTGTGTCAGAAAGCTTTTTATACCGTTAAAGATTATATTGAGGACAAAAAGGCTTGGGATTGAACTGCTCCAATTTTATTTTATTTTATTTTATATTATTTTTATTTTTGCATACTGAATGTTGACATTAATATTTACTTTGTAAGTATTATATTATTTTACTTTATTGTGAATGTGAAGACTATGTAGGTCATTGCTTTTTTTTTTGTTTGTTTTATTTTTTCTCTCAGTTATTTTTAATCATGGTCTGGCAGTTTGAGTAATCTATGCGGCCTACCCCAATGTCCTTTCTTTGGTATTGTTCGTCGAATCGTTGAGCTAGTTGAGCTGCGCGATTACTGACAAATGCGTGCACTGACTGGACAGGTCCTCTCAATCTGTGTGGTTCTTTCCTCAAAAGACCATTTCAGACACCAATCTACATGGTCTTCACATGAAGTGACCAAGATTATGTCTGGACTTTATAAGAGACTGTGACCTCTGAGTTTGTTTCGGCCTTTCTTCTCAGAGTAGTCAGATAGGAAACGCCGACCTCATCTAGTTTAAAAAAAAAATATTGACTTGTAAAAGTGTTTGTACAAACCTACTTACAGAAATAAAAATCATTTATCATTTATCATTTATAATAAAGCTAAGTTCAAAATGGCTTTTAGGTTTTTTTTTTTTTTTAATAATGAATTTAGAAGTTGTAAAATTTCATACATTAAATAGAAAATTAAACTTTGGAAGCTTTTAAGGAATTTTCTTGAAACCAGTTGTATCAAACAAAGATGTATTTAGATTTAAAGACTTTGGGGAATACAATAAAATTTATTTTGTGTCACTACACCCACAACCAAAAAAGTTATTTCGAATTAAAGGAAACATTTTGGGTATTTTATTCATAAAAAAAAATCATATGTAACCAACCGTGAAATTTGGGACAAAGGGTGTATGGGTAAAACCTAGCTAATGATCTACCAAATCCCTGGAAAAAATATGTCACACACACAAACATCCTGTATAATCCAATAAATAATTCGTGATTTTAAAATCCCGGGATTAAAACGCCACTATCATCATTCCGGGATTTTAGAGGAGGTATTATCCAGTCTAAGCTACTTACTTCAAAATAAAGGTAAGTATATTAAAAGGTGTTTTCCTTATCCATCATTCTTTATTCCGCATTGTATAATAACATTGAAAAAAAATCTGCAATAAGGAAGCGCTTAATGAAACTAATTAATGAACATTTTTTTTTTTTTAGATACAGTAAGTGTCAGCATTAATGGCATGACTGTACGACCAAACCTCTTGAATGATGCAAACAAATATTATGAAATTAAATACAGATATCTAAATCGCCAACTCATAACTGTGGTGTGTGAAGTACAGCAAACAGACGTGAGATTGTTGGTGGAGGACAAAAGCGATTTCTATAATGAAGTAAGAAGTTACAATAAGACAGGTAATTTGTTATACAAAGGTTTATTTATTTGTACGTATACACAGTCTGGCCATAAATACTGTTACAATTAAAAATAAGAAAGATATTACATTTGAATTTGGAATCTGTTATATTTTATACGATTGTTCATTGAGTTTTCTAATTTTGGCGCCAATACATTGTACAATATTTTGCGATATTAAAATGGAATAGGGTGATAAAGAGAACCGAATCGCTGTGATTGCATTACACAAAGTTGGTATGGAGCCAAATGCAATTTTTAAAACTCTACATACGCTAGGTATTAGTCAAATGTTTGTATACCGGGCTATTAATAGGTACAATGAGACCTCCTCTGTTTGTGACAGAAAAAGATCTGGTGTTCGTACAAAAAAGGTGGTCAAAGCAGTAAGGGAAAGAATTCGAAGAAATCCTGTCCGAAAGCAAAAGATTTTATCTCGACAGATGAAGATAGTACCTAAAACCATGTCGCGTATTTTAAAAGATTACTTAGGACTTGCAGCCTATAAGAGGTAGCTAAGCCCTGGTCATTTTTTAACTGATAATTTAAAAAAAGAATATTTATTTAATTTAACTACTGAAGCGGTACGCAAAGGGAGGTCACAGAAAAATTTTGTTTACGGATGAGAAAATCTTTACAATTGAGCAACATTTTAACAAACAAAATAACCGTATTTGTGCTAAAAGCTCTAAGGGAACTTCCCAACTAGGTAGTCGAGAGAGTGCAACGTGGGCATTATCCGACTTCAGTGATGGTTTGGTGGGATGTTAGCTATGAAGGAGTGACTGAGCCATATTTTTGTGAAGAAGGTATCAAAACATCGGCACAAGTGTATCAAGATACCTTTCTTGAGAAGGTAGTTAAGCCCCTTAACAACACCATGTTCAATAACCAAGTATGGTCCTTCCAACAAGACTCGGCGCCGGGTCATAAAGCTCGGTCCACGCAGTCTTGGTTGGAAGTGAACGTTTCGGACTTCATCAGAGCTGAAGACTGGCCGTCGTCTAGTCCCGATCTTAATCCGTTGGATTATGATTTATGGTCAGTTTTAGAGAGTACGGCTTGCTCTAAACGCCATGATAATTTGGAGTCTCTAAAACAATCCATACGATTGGCAGTGAAGAATTTTCCCATGGAAAGAGTGCGTGCTTCTATTGATAACTGGCCTCAACGTTTAAAGGACTGTATTGCAGCCAATGGAGACCACTTCGAATAAGTTATTTATGTTTTAAATTGTTGTATATTTATGTATTAAACTAACACACTGTAAAAGTAATAAATATTATTTGCAATAAAAAAAAAATAATTCTACGTGTCAATATTTATGGCAAGACTAGGTAAACATAAGGTATTTTATATTTTACTTAAGAGTCCATTTTACTGTTACTTCTGTGTTCATTATGAGACTAATGATCACTTTAAAACTACAGAAATGGATTCTAGAGGTGATTCTGAATGAACTACTATCGAGTTTGCGTATTATATGACTGCCACATTGGTCTCGTGGTTGCAAGTGGGACTGCTGAGCGTGGGGTCCTAGGTTCGATACCCGTGTCGGGCAGTGTTATTGGGTTTTACCGTTAAATAAAATAAAATAAAATAAAATATTCTTTACTTCGGATAATTTGAAATCCGAAATAAATAAAAAATAAATAAATAAATAAAATAAATAAATCCTTTGCACACGGCAAAATTAATAATAGTCTTTTAAAAAATTAAATGACCCAAACATGGACGTGTAACGTTAAATGAATTTTGAATATGGAACTCAATTTTGAGGAGCAAATAAGACAATTTTTAAAAAGTTTTGCAAACTGTGACATATCAAATGAAAGAGCTTACTGTGAGGGTCTCCAATAGAAAGAAAGAAAATACGTTTATTTGCGATAAACATGGCGCAAAGAAATAAAATAACAAAATAAAATAATTAAAGAACAAGTTTGGGGAAAATATGCGTCACATTCACGCAAAACGGCCGTCGCTCAGCATAATGCCGCGACCCCATACGAGACAGAGCCTCAGCGCTGGTTTACAGCGACAGCCGGCGTTGACGTAATGACGTCGACCGGTGCATCATGCAGTGGAAGTACAAATGCCAATTAAAATGATATAAATAAGATTATTGAATATTTTCAAAGTTTATGAAAATATAATAGGTATTGAAGTTGAGAACATTGCGTTCCGTCAGCGGTAGCACCCACCGACTCCCACGCCGGCGCTGCGGACATAATATTATAAAATATATATAATATAATATAATATTATTATTATATATTTTATAATTTTAAAACAAATTGTTTTGTAGTTATTTAAGATAATAGACAAAAATTGACCATTCCCCCTTTATCTTCGAAACTACTAAGCCTAAAATTTTGAAAAAATACAGAAAATAGTTCTTTACCTATAGATTACAAAAAAACTTATAAGAAGTCTATGGTCTTAAAATAACATGGTAAATCTCTCAATAATGTGCGTACAAACTTACATTTGCAGTTGGAATGTATGGGAGAATATGTATTTCATTGTTCTTGGGATAAATTCATTCCAACTACGGAACCCTTCATTGTGCGTGGTCTGACACGCACTTGGCCGGTTTTTTCTTTACGATCCGACATAATGCCCTTCGAGTGGAGTTACGAAAATAATATAAACTTTTTAGAATTAGAACACGATGCCTAGTGATTTCTTTTTTGAATTTTATATCTTTTTAAATAATGAACATAATTATGTAATGCAAGAAGACACAGCGCGGACGCTGTAATTATTTCGACGTCTGCCATTGCCGAAAGTCGAAAGCGATGTGAGTGGTAGGGCAGTCTGTAAGTAAACACACACTTCTCTCGATCCTGCTGCAGCAGTATGCAGGGACGTAAGACGGGCAGCGCGAGGAGCAGCGGGAGGGGCAGAATGTAAATGGGGCATAACAGGTAGAATGATTAGAGACTCGGACTAATTTATTTAGTTTTAATATACTCTAAGAAATAAGACCAGAAGTGATTTTTTTAAAAACATTTTTTTAATACTACCTATCTAACAAAATAAATTCACCACAAACACGACAAAAATGATTTTTACTTCTAAACTAGCTAACACACAAAAATAATACGAAACTAATTAGTCTAATTAAGATCTAGAAACAATCTACCTATGACGAAACAATTAGCAAAACCTAGGTACAATTGGACAGAGTAACGACCTATCTCAACAAAGGCGAGCGCAACAAGAGAGCGAGCCCGAGTGAGGCGCCGAGTTTTATTAACTCTCCCCACCCTTGCCGCTCCTACTCCTACACGGCCTCTCCTGACAGGAGTCCGTCCTCGGGCTCCATCTTCTAACTCTGGAGGTCAGTCTCCAGGGTTGGCAACGATGTCCCTGGACCTTCATCACCCAACGAAGCGTTGAACGGGACTGGAAGTTCTTCGATGCGTCCCTGTGTCCCGGACGTGCTAGGCTGTGGTTCAACCGCGACATCAGGCGTCTCGACTTCGGAAGGCTGGACGACGACACTTGGAGCGGTAGATTCCTCATTATCGACGTCCGATTCTGTAACAAAAATAAATCGCAACAGAATACTATGTTCACACACTAAATAAGACGCAGAGACTCCATGTGTCCTTCTTATCAAGTTATACAACTATGACACATGATAGTTAGGCTCAACCCGCTAAACCAATAAAAAAAAGGAGAAAAATAAACAAACAAATATCTGTATCGATCACCTGGGGCAGTTCCCGTCGGGGGAGTGCCACCTCACGACTCGCTAGAGGTCTACGCGGACTTACGTGAGACATAACTTTGCGTGTGTGAAACGATTCACATAAAAGCATGTTTCAAAACAAAAACAAAAAAAAACACAGAGACCATGTTCGTCACCGAAACATGTCTCGTACCACGACTCGTTAGAGACCAGCCTTTTGGCCTAACCCTGCGCGTACTAGAGCTCCAGGACCATGTCCGAGCACAACAAAAATAAAAACACAAACCACCCAAGGCCTGTTCCATATAATAGGATCGCATGACTGAGCATACTCCAAGACAGCATCCAATAACATGAAACCAAACCTCACTTGAAGTGTATCCGTCAGTCAGGATAGTATATCTGAGTACGAGGACATCCAAGACAGAGGCTATCCCAACCGCAAGACAAAACTTCCCTTATTGCGTTTTATCCCTTGAGAAAGCACACAGTAAGTAGGTATATGGTACATAACGAAGTACGTACTCTTAAAATAATTACATAAGACAGAGACCACTCAATGGCATGTCTACAAGTCATTAAGAGGAAAACATCAAAGCGATGACTTAGACCACTTACCAAGAAAAAAATCGGCACACACATCGGGAGTCCACTCTCCACGCCACGGAATCATATACTCCGCGGCTGCTTGCGTCGTTTTCCCATACGAGCCGGCCAAAAGCTGAAGCTCGTAACGACCGTGTGACAAAGCCTTCACCACACGGTATGGCCCTCGCATGCAGGAATCCAGTTTCCCAGTCGACTGCGCCTGTTTTCTAACAAAAACCAATGAATTTATTTCGAAGACGCGCGGTGCCTTGCGTCCTTGGTTGACGTAAGTATCTTGAGCTTCGCGATTTGAACGGAGACGTTCAGATGCTCTCTGCCGACGCATCTCACGAAGATGCCTCCCTGTTCGGACTGGAACCTTCAATAGCCACGTCGCGTACCAAACTTCGGATGAGTGGAGTAGCCGCATCGATGCCAATCAGCAGGTTAAGAGCAGACTGTTGAGTTGTTCTGTGCTTGGTGATGTTCAGAACCAACTGGAGCTTCCACATGACAGTCGGCCACCTCTGCTGTCGATGATTGCATTCGATACGTACCATGTTGAGTACCGTGCGACAATAACGCTCCACCTGCCCGTTGGATTGGGGCATCTCAGGCGTTATGAGATGAGTGTCGCAGCCCATATCCGTGACCCAGTTGAGAAAGTCCGCACTTTGAAACATCCTACCTCTATCAGCTAGAATTAACTTAGGCGTACCAAAAAGTGAAATTAAATTAGTGAAATGCTGTTTTAACCCGTCAGCATCCTGACGGTACATAGGGTACAATAGAACAAACTTAGAAAATGCATCGACTACGATCAGAACATAGCGATAACCATCTGCTTCAGGTAAGGGACCTAGGGCATCTAAATGGATGGTTTCAAAGGGAGAGTCTGGTTTTTCCCAAGAGTGAATGGGTTGGAGTGGGGCACGGGCGACTTTTGTGTGAAAGACACACTAAACAGTGTGTTACATATTTGAGAACGAAAGCTCTCAAGCCCGGGAACCAGAAATGTTTCGTAATAAGATCGACTGTCTTATCTACACCGGGATGGTCATGTTCATCATGAAAGATACGTAAAAGGCTAAGTCGATGACCTTTGGGGATAAAACAAAGCAGTTTAGGGTTTTCACCAGTAGGTGTAGACTTGAAGTACAAGATGTCATTTTTAATGACATACCGGGAAGAGTCCAACTGACCATCGGATAAACTCTGGATGATAGATCGAGTCTCTTCATCAGAGGCTTGAGCAATTTGAGCCCAGTTCAAAGGCTTTTGAACCGAAATTACGTTGACGGGATTGCGACTAAGATAGTCAGCATGGGATAGAAGGGAACCTTTACGGTAATCGAGACTGAAATCAAAGTCCTGGAGGTATACCTACCAACGAGCTACCCTGGGCAACAAATCTTTCTTACGTTGGGTGAGTTTTAGTGCGTTGCAATCGGTAACTACGGTGAAATGAACCCCCACAAGATAATGCCGGAAATACTGAAGAGCTTTAACGACAGCAAGCGTCTCCAGCTCATACGAGTGGTATCTACTCTCAGCCCCGTGAGTAAGCCTGCTGAAATAAGATACCACACGCTTGCGATTATCCTCATGTACTTGCATCATGACTGCTCCATAACCAATAGAACTCGCGTCTGTGTGGACCTCTATTGGTAACGAAGGATCGTAGATAGCTAGTACTGGCTCACTCGTTAGACATTCTACAATGTACTTTCGAGCAGCCTGTTGCTCTGAACCCCAGTTAAAGGGAACGCCCTTTTTAGTCAACGCAGCAATACAAGCAGTTCTCTGGGCAAAGTCGGCTATGTAGCGTCTAAAATAGCTGGCGGATGGCGCCCATAAACTGGCGGACCTGTTTTATGTTTTGCGGTTGAGCTGAGTCAATCAAAGCCCTTACTTTGTCATGACTCGGCCTAACCTGATTCTCACTAATGGTTCGCCCCAAATACTCAATTTCTGTAGCTAGGAACGAACACTTCTTCAAGTTAATTGAAAAACCGGCCTCAGTCAAGGTATTAAGAACACTACGAAGTAGAATCAGGCCCTGTTCGACTGTTGAAGTCGCGGTACCAGTAATAAAAAAATTTGAAAACTCGTTAATAATATTCAACAGCTTTCCTAATTGATCATCAACAAGAGGCGTGTTAATTGGAATAAAAACCTCGGGTTGAATCGTCATTACTCTAGTTGTAGGCCCACTATCAACCCTCGTAAGTGACTGACAATCTTTAGTACGAACGTACCTAACACCTTCTCTATTTAAAATATCCGTACCTACTATGACTGGAATGTTCATGTATTGGGACGATACTACGAACAAATCTACATCAAGAGTCAGACCGTCAAACTCGATAGGTAACGTAACGTAAGACGTGCTTTCCACTTCCTGACTACCCAAGCCCTTCAAAATACGGAAAGCCGGCTTGCGCGAACAATTAAAATGTTTCAGCAAAGAAGACGATATTAAAGAGATGGTTGAACCACTATCGATCAAAACGTCTACGGGCACATCTTGAATAACCGCCACTACAACATCATTATTAGTAGAAGTTACTAAAACATTGCAAAAATTAACAGCCTCCTTGTTTGCTGCTTCGGTTCTTTGCTTGGCAAAACAAGTTTCAACCTTATGACCCAGCTTCTTACAAAATGAACACGGTTCGGATTTATTCCGAACAAAAACTGTCTTCGAATTCGCGATACTCGAAGAAAGCCGAGAGCTACCCGGCCCCTGATCAGGTCTAGAGCGCTTTGTACACGCATCCTGCTTGTGTCCTAACTGACCACACGAGAAACACTTAATATCGCTAGTACTACCCCTTTTTCGCAAGGAGTCAGCGATTGGTTTCCCTTTACTATCACTATTTAAACGCGAGGTACTAACCGGTTTTACGTAAATGGAGAAAAACTCAATCAAATCATTTGGCAATAATTTTGCGTTAGTCGCGGCCGCTCTAATATTAGGGTCCGTAATACCGCGTATAATTATTGCCGATATTAATTCGTCACTAAGTCCCCGCACTATTCTCAACCGAAGTAACGAACGACGCGCATAATCAGCGTACGTGGAGTACTTGTCGGAGTTGGTGTTAATCACGTCCGCCAAAATACTTGCTTGCTACATCGGGTGTCTTCGGACACAATGGCCTAAACTCTTTCTTAAAGTTACTCCACGTGCGGTCATTTGACACCCAATCGTTTAGCCACGAACGAGCATCTCCCTTTAAGCAATTGCCAATGCGCGAAAGGCACTCATGATCGTTCCAATGGTTTAGGGATCTTGCGCGGTCTACCTCCGCACACCAATCATCAATATTGTGCAAGTTTGGATCAAAACGAGAGATATAAAAATGCTGGCTGGATCTACCGTAATTAATTGAACGAATCGCGTCTATAATACGGTCGGTAACCGTGGAATGTTCTAGCGCCTTGCTAGATGTAGGCTCTGAACCGCGAGGTAATGATCTAGACCTAGATCGGTTGCGCTGGTTATGGATACGGAAAGGCGGCACAAGCCGATCACGCGATCGCGGACTTACATGTGGCGATTGCAATCTACGCGTACAAACATAACGCTCACTACGCAGATCCGCACGATCCGGTGATCGTAAAGCATTACGCCTAGGTGACTGTCTGACCTGATCACGTTGTGATAACGACCTATCGCGGTTTCTAGTTTCCGGCACTAATAAGGCACGATCACCAGAATGCCCTGGCAAAGGCGACGCCCTAGGCCTATCCTCTAACGCTTTAAGACGCGTCATCATAGCCTGCATCTCGAGCCGCAACTTAAAACTTTCGTCAGGTGATCGCTCGCGGTTTCTACTATCACGTCTGTCGCGACTATGACGATTGGAACTACGACTATCGCGACGATCCGCACTATATTCACGCTACGATTCGACATGACAAAATCAACAAAAGTCTAAAGTAGAAAGATAAATGAACCGCTATGACACAAAAAATAACAAAATACGGCACAAAAACTAATCAAAAGCACTAACTAATCTCCACTGAACACTCCAACAAAAATCGTACTACCTGAAGGTAGCTGGAGAAAAAAAGAAAAAACCGAACAAAACGACAAAGCTTCTAGAATAAAACTAATTGATAAGCACTATCCTTTAACAAAAATAACGGTGGGCAATTGGGAGAGAATCCCACTTCTGATCTAAGAAATAAGACCAGAAGTGATTTTTTTAAAAACAATTTTTTAATACTACCTATCTAACAAAATAAATTCACCACAAACACGACAAAAATGATTTTTACTTCTAAACTAGCTAACACACAAAAATAATACGAAACTAATTAGTCTAATTAAGATCTAGAAACAATCTACCTATGACGAAACAATTAGCAAAACCTAGGTACAATTGGACAGAGTAACGACCTATCTCAACAAAGGCGAGCGCAACAAGAGAGCGAGCCCGAGTGAGGCGCCGAGTTTTATTAACTCTCCCCACCCTTGCCGCTCCTACTCCTACAATACTTAATCAATCATTTTGCATGCTAGTTTTAGCGAATTGTGTTCGAAACAATTGAAAACCAGACCATCTGAAATGTACTACAATTCTTGCAATTAAATTTCATTTCGGTCAGGATCGCGTTATATGGAGTGTCTTAACAGTGTGCTACTTACTTATTTTTTTATTTTTTTTATTATAACGGTCATTTCTTGATGATTATTATAAAAGTAAATTACGATTGAAATTAAAAAAGTGATTTTGCTATAACTAGTGCCTATATTTAGGGCATCACAATAATAACGAACATAAAATTAAGAGAGTGTATAACCGGCCAACTCGTGAGAAGACACAAAGAAACAAATATGTAGTCCCTAAAGTGAATATTATTTTGGTCAAAGGACGCAGCGATGGTTAATTCCCAAATTACTAAATGAATTACCTACGCAAATTACAACTGAAGCAGTTTCTAAAAATGTCTTCGAAAATATAGTGTGTGAACACTATTTAGGTTTGTGTCCTTAGCGTAAGCACCTAAAGTAACCGTCATGAGAAGCTATAAATTTTGTAAACAAGTGTTCAGGAGTTCACAACATTTGGACCAACAAAAAAAATGAATTTGTTTAAGATTTAATAAATTATTAAGTAACAAATATTAATTAACATATATTATTTAAGAATAATTATTCGTCAGATTCAGATGTTTTAATTAACAATAACAACCAGATCCGCGATATATGCAAAGCAATGAAACAAACTCGTACGCATTCGAAACTCGAATGACGCGTTTATTTCAAAATGGCGTCCCGATAGTTTACAATCCCTGCGACGGACGCGTTCCGGTACCAAGAAACACAAACGATAGCGCTTTGCGTCGTTAAAATATGATCCGAATAGATTAAATAGGTTGTTACTTTCATATAACCCGTCTATATTTCATGTCGATTGAATATGGTCAATTTATTATTATCTCGCAATATAAAATGTTTACTTAGTAAAAGATGTTTGTTTACATAATTTATAGCTTCTCGTGACGGGTACTTTAGTTATGTAATAACTTTATGAGGCAGGCGCGGGCCGGACAGTCTGGCATGCGCGCGCGCCGTGTTGTTGTTGTCGCTCGAGCGGCCATAGCGGCGTCTCGCTCGTGCTGGGTTTGTTGCTCATGCCAGCCTGGGGGCCGATTCTACTAATTTGCAACGTTACACGTTCAATTGAGTTTCAATAGCAGTTCAGTTTCGATCGCCCTTCGATAGTTACCAAAAAAGTCATTCTACTATTCTATAAGCAAAATGGAAACTAAACTTAAACCGAATCGTAACGGGAACGTAATAGGTTGGGGAAAAAGTTTCTTCGCATTTTTTAAGAAAATTAAAAACATTTTTTAATATAGTTTATTTACATTTAACTAAAGTATGTAGGTACCATTTTGTTCGATAACTTTTTGCCATCTTGTAGGTAGGGTCATGATCCCATTGCTATAGAAATTTTGGGACTTCTGGTCAAAATACCGCGACAAGTGGTTTTGGCAGTCCTCTCGTGATGATAACCTGACACTGCCTAAAGTCTGTACCTCAAGCAATATGGAGTTTACCCTAATTATCCGCTTACGTATCCAACCCTCTTTGTTATAGGGATGGTTGGATACTATAAGCTGGATTTAAGGCGTAACTTAGCGTTAGCAAAATACATATTTATAGTGTTTCGTGGAAATTAAATAATCCGGATATATTAGACTCGTTGAGGCTGCTCGTCCCTAACACCAGGCTGTGGCAGTCGCCGAGGGCACAGCTTTTCGACGTCCAGGTGGCTCGCTCTAACGTAGGCAAATTCGCACCGGTTGCAAAAGCCGCAAAACAGCGTCTCGCAAAATAAATAAAAATAAAATTCTTGTATTTCAGAGTCCATTGATTGGGTTAGTATAATACAAAGCGGGTAACCTGTGTGACCAACATTCTAAATAGTATGTTTTAATAATACCACAGAAAAAAAAGTTGAATCTAATAATATTACTAAATACGAATAAGTGCTACTAAAAGTATTTTTAATACAAAAACATATCTAGACCATACTTATACTTTAGGCCTGTATATTTTTTTGTAAAATTTCAACTTTATAAATAATAAAAACTCAGAAGAACGTTTCGTTTTCGGCCCCAGATTGCGAAATCTGTGAAACGAAACGTTTCAATTATGTCAAAAAGATAATGATACGACTAAACGTCACGCTCATGTTCGGTTTTGTTAGCAGAATAGCTTTTGAGATTGTTTCGATCGATCGGTGACTGCACTGAAACGTAACCGCAGTTGGATCGTTGTTACATTAGTGGAATGCGAAAACGCTCAAAAGCCGTGGTTCAGCTGCCATTCAATTGTGATTTTTTAACAATTTTGTTAGTAGAATCGGCCGCCTGGTGGGCAAGACGACCCGACCCCGTCCGTAGATATTTAGTGTGTGTACTCTTTTGTTTATTTTCTTTCTTTTTGCTTCGACTTCTTATAAGTAGGCAATAAGTACTTGTGTCACAAAACTGTATCCACGGGAACACTGCCGACAAACTGTACAGCAGTTTGGCAGAAAATATGTGATTTTTATGTATACTTATAATATTTCTTGAATGAATGAATAAATAAATAAAAAACCTAATAAACACACAACAACCTAATAAAAACATACTTAACATGTCGTAAACAGTATACAGAGATTTTTAGAATATGTATCAAATCCAAACGTGAACTTAAATACGTATCTTCCTATAGAGAGATTAAATTTGGCGTTCCGCAGGGAAATGTTCTTGGGCCATTGTTATTTTTAATATATTTTAATGACCTTCCACGTCAAATCCATCATCCATTGGTATTATTTGCCAACGACAGTACAGCACTCATAAAATGTCACAACAAAGAAAATTATGAAAACGATATAAATAATACCATGAAAACTAAAATAAACTAAAATTAAAATTAAGTTAATTAAGTTATGCTCTACGATTTTTGATGATTGTGATTTGCCGCTGAACTTTTGTAAATAAATAAAATAAATAAACTTTTCTAAATTTGTCGCTCATTTTTAAGCTTAGCATAATCAGCCTATGATTACTTAACAATAAGTCGGTAGACCCGAAACTAGGTGTCCTGGCTTCGATTTCCAGATCGGACAATGTTATATTGGCTTTTTCCATCAGGTATTTCTCAGTAGCACTCCAAAACCTAGATAAGTGCCCGATGGATGGCAATAGACTCGTCAACATAACTGGGAAAATGTGGGTGCACTGTAGATACAACTCTGCCCTACCCTTCCGGGAAAACAGTCATAATGTTATCTTTTTAACCGACTTCCAAAAGGAGGAGGTTCTCAATTCGTCTGTATTTTTTTTTTAACCGACTTCCAAAAGGAGGAGGTTCTCAATTCGTCTGTATTTTTTTTTGTTTTTTTTTTTTTTTTGTATGTTTGTTACGCGATTACTCAAAGACAGATGGACCGATTTAGAAAATTCTTTTTTTGTTTGATAGGGTATACTTCCGAGGTGATCCCATATAAATTTTATTAACTTAGCTTAGGGAGTTTTTGAGTTAGCTTCAATAATGCGTATATTTCCCACTTATTTTATGTGGATGATGTGATGGTGTTTTAATTTTTCCCATCACTGTTATTTACATGGCTATATCTACAATTATTGTGCTCAATTATGTATTCGAATTTGTGTGGGGTAGGTTCCACAACTAAAAAGTGAAAAATAAAAACTTTTTAGCAAAAAATAAAACCGACTTCCAAAACAAAACACTACAAAGTGAAAAATAACTTTAATTTCGGAAGTCGGTGGCAAAAAACGAAAATACAAAACCCAAGACACCGACTACCGAAATTAAAGTTATTTTTCACTTTGTAGTGTTTTGTTTTGGAAGTCGGTTTTATTTTTTGCTAAAAAGTTTTGATGTAAACAGTTACTCCTGAAAGATATCCATCAGGTACCTACAAGCTTTTACCGACAATCTTCAACGTCTGCCGTTGCGCCAGTTCACATAACATCACGTTTTTTCAGATCAACATCCATTGCACATGGAATTGCCATCAAACGGTACAGTGATGGAAATCTATAATTATGACAAACTCAAAGTTATTTTCTATGAGTTTGAAGATGGCGAGACATTGCTGTTCAAATTGTGGCCCTCTTTACGAGCGTATGCCAGAAAAAGTCATTTACCTACATATTAATGATTCTGGTAAGGTTTTTATTTTGTATTTGTTACTTAAACAGTTCAGGAAAAATACATTATATCATTAATTAAATTCTTTAGGTTCTCTGAATAGGTAATGTGGAACCTTAGGTCGCGTACATACTAACGAACTTGCTTGCATTGTTTGATACGCAACAACTTTGTTTGCACGCTATGGAATATGTGTATACCTATTGCGGATTCCGCCAGTATAACGAAGTGCTTAATATTAATAGTCGCAGACTCGATGTTGTTTTATCTACTTTGCTCGAGAGAGAAATAACAGTAAGTGAGGAAACGGATTGTTTGTCTCGCATCGACCGGCAGCACCGCCCACTGTGTGTATCAGTATGGTACGAGCAGTGTTGCCGTTTTAGTGAATTTGTCACCAGATCTAGTGAGTTTTTGCTGTTTATGGTGACTTTTTTAACCGACTTCAAAAAGAAGGAGGTTCTCAATTCGTCTGTATGTTTTTTTTTGTATGTTTGTTACGCGATTACTCAAATACGGATGGGCCGATTTGGAAAATTCTTTTTTTATTTGAAAGGGTATACTTGCGAGGTGGTCCCATATAAATATTATTAACTTTGCTTGGGTAGTTTTTGAGTTAGCTTCAATAATGCGTATATGTCCCACTTAGTTTATGTGGATGATGTGATGATGTTTTAATAACTTCCTATCACTGTTATTTACATAGCAGGTAGTGGTATTCGACTTTGCGTGGGGTATGTTCCACAACTAAAAAGTGAAAAATAAAAACTTTTTAGCAAAAAATAAAACCGACTTCCAAAACTAAACAGTATCTACAAAGTGAAAAATAACTTTAATTTCGGAAGTCGGTGGCAAAAAGCAAAAATACAAAACCAATGACACCGACTACCGAAATTAAAGTTATTTTTCACTTTGTAGTGTTTTGTTTTGGAAGTCGGTTTTATTTTTTGCTAAAAAGATTTTTTTATGATTTAGTGACATAAAAATGTCTGGTGACTTTTAGCGACTTTTTCATGATCAACGGAAGGTGTAGCCATTCCACGGGTTGAATCGGTGCGTGACCTAGGGGTACAGTTTTCTAAGGACCTGACGTTCCGTAGACACATTGAACAAGTGTGTAAGGAGGCATTTAGAAGTCTTTGCTTTATAATGCGAGAAACTCGGGACTATAATAACAAGGAAGCTGTAAAATCGTTGTATAATGCATTGGTCAGAAGTAGGTTAGAAAGCAGTGCTATTATCTGGAACCCCCATGAGACTAAATATAGTCTCATGATGGAAAAAATGCAGAACAAATTTATCCGGTATCTGTACCTTAAGCAATATGGAGTTTACCCTAATTATCCGCTTACGTATCCAACCCTCTTTGTTATAGGGATAGTTGGATACTATAAGCTGGATTTAAGGCTTAACTTAGCGTTAGCAAAATACATATTTATAGTGTTTCGTGGAAATTAAATAATCCGGATATATTAGACTCGTTGAGGCTGCTCGTCCCTAACACCAGGCTGTGGCAGTCGCCGAGGGCATAGCTTTTCGACGTCCAGGTGGCTTGCTCTAACGTATGCAAATTCGCACCGGTTGCAAAAGCCGCAAAACAGCGTCTCGCAAAATAAATAAAAATAAAATTCTTGTATTTCAGACAGAGTCCATTGATTGGGTTAGTATATAATAAAAAATAAAAAACTTAGAAACTAGTGTAGTTAGTTTAAGTATTTAATTATACCTACGCCCCACTGGCATGTAGGCATATCCAATGTCCTAGTATAGGGTTATCCCACCTGTCCGCTATGATTTTCAGGATGCTGTAGGGGCTAGTGCGTATCCGGCGCATGATGGAGGCGCATCGCTTACGCATTATTGCGTGGAAACCATCAATTGCCGCCTCAGCGAACATGCTGGAAGCACTACAGAAGCGCGGCAACCCCATCAACACCCTGAACGCAATATTATATTGCTGTATGTCCTCTGCATATAGTTGACCCACAGACTGCACGTATAAAACGACTGACTATACGCTCTAAACAGCGCAGCCTTTACGCCAGTCGAACATGTCGCAAATCTGTGAGCCAACTAATTACAGCGGACAGCCAACGCTCTGCGCTCACGCTCAATGTCCAGGTTGTCTTTAAAGTCTTCGGAAACCCAGTGGCCCAGATACTTGAAGGATTTGACTTGCTTTAAGGGACTACCGCAAAGTTTCAATTGTGATACAATCGGGTGTGTTTTAGTGCCTGCCTTAAATACTAGTACCTCACTTTTTTCACATGTTATATGAGCCCATGGGCCTCCGCATACCTCTCACATGTCTTGAGCAGACTCATCATCGCGTTAATCGATGGGCTCAGCAACACCATATCATCCGCGTAACTGATATTGTTGACGCATATTCCGTCAACATAACAACCCCGATAAGTGTTGCTGAGCTCGACGATTTATGTAAAAACTGAAGAGGCGGGGGGAGGTCAGGCCACCCTGCCTTACACCGCACTCCAGTCTATACTCATCTGATAATGAGCCTGCCCACCTTACACAATTAATCTGATTGTTATACCAATATCGTAATATTGATATAACTTCCCTATCCACTGAGGTATCATTCACAAATTTTTGCCATAGCAGGTTGTACGACACCAGATCGAACGGTTTGGATAGGTCCAGGAAACACGCGTTAACAAGCGTTTTCTTGTGCGTATAGTTATGGACAGTATGGCAGTTTCCGTGGAGAGACCAGGCCTGAAACCAAACTGCGCATCATGCAGATCGATGCGGGTTGCCTATCCAGCAATCTGTCCAGCACCTTAGCAATGACAGTAGCCAGCGAAATTGGCCTGTAGTTTACAAGATCTGATGTGTCCCCAGTCTTATCCTTCACAATAGGCACGACCACAATTTTCATCAGATCGCTAGGCAGATAAGTGTGGCTCAGACAGAGCGAGAAGAACGTCGCCAGTACCCTAGGCAGGTGGACTCCTGCATGCTGCAGGTGCTCGATGCTGAAGTAGTCATGTCCCAGCGACTTGCCCCTGACCATACTGTTTATAACAGTACCAACATCTTTTGCTGAGAACCTAATACTCAAATCCGTCAAACATTCCTCAGCATCGACCCCCTGTGATGCTGAACCTATAAGAGATTCAGCTTTAAAATGTTTCACAAACAAATTAGCTATAGCCGCAGGCTCATGATGCCCCGCTACGCTGACGGGGACGCCCGGCCTCGGTTTCAATCTTTTCGTATTTTTCCAAAATCTTGAAGTCATTAGATTTATGGTTTTCAGCTAATACGTCCATTTTTATTTTATTTTGATTGTTTTGGCACCATTTTAGCTTTGATTTAAATGTTTGTCTCGTCTCAGACATTGACAAAGGCTTGACATTTTTAATTGATGTTGGCGGAATTCATGAGGGTGAATATCGATTTGCCAACTAACAAATGATAATCAGTTAATCGCATTATCGCATTGGCTGTGAACCTGTTAAGATAGTGTAAGATTGTATAAATAAATAAATAAAAAAATGTCAACATCGAACAGCGTCCATAAAGAACCGAATGATTTACGTGTTCGTTCGTGTGTACTCGGTTTAAGAAGATCACTAATTTGCCTTTTATAAAAAATAAAAAAAAAACACCCATGATTGGTCATTTTCTTTCAGGTAAATTATGCATGAGAATTGGCTGCGTTATTACTAAAACATTACACGTCTCTCATAAAGATGAGAATAAAGAAATAGTATGTTATTTAAAAGAGCTAAGCCATCCGTTAGCTCCCAGTAAAGAAGCCAAAGTGCTTAAAGAGATCAGAGTGATCCTCCGCGAGAGAGTGCTGACTACTACCTCGGTAGCAGACCCAGCATCAAGTAAGTTGTGTTTATATTGTTTAAGGACACACGGAGAGCGAAGAGAAGATGACGTTGCCTTTTAAAATTACTTAAGGGAGAAACACAACACCAAAATATACTGAATATGAATCGTCATTGTTTTTGGAGAAGAAAAGCAGAAAACCGAGTGTCGGTTGTGATATGTACTGCCACTTGAGTAAGGCCTGTCTCCTGCAGAGCTCTGTGACAGTCTGTGATGGTAAACTGTCTTTTGTAAGCAGCCCCACCATGATAAGCACACATTTTACTTTGCTTTGTTACATGCGTGTCTTCTCAAGCTCAGCACACACAATAAATTAAAAAAAAAAAAATCTTAATCAACCTTGAACCCAATGCTTTAGCGATAAAGTTGAAAATCTATTAAATAAATTTGACAGATTGTAGTAGCTTGATGTGCTGGCGTCTGTACAACACAGCCTAGATGGCAGACCCACTTTTCATTTGTAGACCAACCCTCCTATCAATATCCACCTCTCGGCACTGAAAGTCTTAAGCTACGGTTTCCTAAAAGAGCAGTCACCGCGCTTAACAGTCGCAGTGACAGCTCTCATGAAAATGCATGGGTCCCAGCATAAGACTCACACACGCATTAATTTTTGGGTAAATCTCCACGTCTTGGGTTGAGCCGGTTTCCTGTATTTTGCCGTCACAGTTATGACACCGTCGTTTTGACTTTTAGCAATATTATTCAATAATAATATAATATAAAACGTTTATTTTCTCGACACAAGTTAGCAATAAAGTCGAAAATCTATTAAAGAAATCTGACAGATTGTAGTAGCTTGATGTGCTGGCGTCTGTACATAGTGCTAATAGTTAACAATAGCGCACGAACAATAAGCTAACATTGTGAGAGACTGGTGCCTGAAGTAGGTTTATATAAAAACCTGTATTACAGGTCACCAGGGCCCTCCCGCGGCTTGATGTCTGTGATTTGGGCCATCATATCAATGCCGTACTTAACTAAGGTTGAATTGAGAAACAAAATATAAAAATGAAAAATACAAAAAGATAATGGAAATTACCAGTGTGTGTTAGTATCCTGAGAAAGTGTATAACAGAGATGTGTAAGTGTTTGTGGTAGGTTGGTTTAATGAGTGTGGTGCGGGTATGCTTGATGGTATGTAGAAGCAGCAGAGGAGATGAATAGTAAGTAGAGATAGTCTATCTGAGAGGGATCAACAATTTCTCAGTTCCCTGATAGTCTAGAGTTTTCAAATATGAAGTGACTGAAATTTTACAATTGTGTTTAGTTTGAGGATAGATATTAAGGATTTTGTTTATGTTATTATACAGGAATGGTCCAAGAAAGAAGAAGAAATTACGCGAGTGTACAGAACTAAAAGGCTGTGTCTGGCACACTCTACCCATTCGTCGCTTATCCTTATACAGATTCGGATCGTATTGCAACAAGGAGTGTTCTTTAAGCAACGTACGCATTATGAAGGTTTGCCTGACAGTGAGCAAATCCCAGTTCCTAAAAAGATCTACGGTTGTGTATAGGAAGGGGAGACCGGCGCCAACTTTGAGAATGGCACGCTGTGCCCTCTCAACATCAATAAGGTGGGTCTTGGAGGCACCTCCCCAAGATGTAATGCAATACTCTATTAAGGACTGGCATAACGCATCATAAACCATCTTAATAATCCCACGTTCCGCCGCGTGCCTTAGGGTTTTAAAGATGTAGATAAGTGTACGGAGCCGAGTTACAAGGACTATTATATGCGGCTTGAAGGTCAGGAATTGGTCTATAATGATACCAAGGTATTTTATATCATCGACTCTTTGGAGAACGGGACAGGAGCATAAGGAGGTGACGTCAGGAACACAGGCATGACAGAAAATGGCAAGATCTAGTTGAGGAAGTAGATTTGACCTATGGGCAAAAGTGACATATTTGGTTTTATTAATATTGAGTGTTAGGGAATTTGATCGTAGCCATTGACAGACTCGGTTAAAACCCATTTGGGCAATATCATAAACCTCCTCCCAGCTCTGTCCACTAAAAAAGAGAGCGGTATCATCAGCAAAGGTAAAGATTTTGCCCTTGAGGAGCTGGAGTTGGCAGAGACTGTTTATATACACTAAGAACAACGTTGGACCGAGTATGCTGCCCTGAGTCACACCGAATTCGACACTTGCCTCATCGCTTAACCTATTGTCAATCCAAACTCTTTGCCTTCTTCCTGTAAGATAGTCCCACATCAATTTTAAAGGAATACCCCTTACACCAAATCCTTCCAACTTTTTGATTAGGAGCGGGTCAGAGACTGTGTCGAAGGCTTTTGCCAGATCAAGGAACACGGTCAAACATTTTTTCCTTTGGTCTAGGTTTGTAATGATGGAGTGAACGAGTTCGTGTACCGCATCATTGGTTGACCTTTTACGTCGAAAACCATACTGAATAGGTGAAAGAAGATTGTTAGTTTCTAGGTAATTTGTTAGTCGACGGTTTATAAGCCGTTCCAAGATCTTGGACAGAGTTGGTAAGATAGAGATAGGACGATAGTTATCGACACAATCTCTCTCCCCGCCCTTGTGAATAGGTTTGATAATAGCTAATTTAAATGCTCTAGGAAAAACAGCTGTTGCCAAAGCAAGTTTGCAAATGTGCGTAATAGGAGTGGTAAGAATGTTAGTGTACCGCTTTAAGACGTTGCCGGATATCTGGTCATGTCCTACAGCACACTTCTCCTTCAAATCATTGATGAGGAAAAATACTTCTTTTTCATCAGGGGGGAGCATGACAAATGAATTAATGGGTGGGTCTGAGTCATATGGCATAGTCATATTCTGCGTTAAATTGGAAGTATGCTCCGCAAGTTTTCTACCCACATTCGCAAAGAAATTATTAACACTATTAATATCCTTATCTTTGTTTAAAAGACAGGAAGAGAGGTCACTTGGTTTGGTTGAGCCACTAATCTTTTTAATTGCATCCCATAGCTGCTTTTTATTACCCTTAGCATTTTCGATCTCTTTTTTATCGTAGTCTCGTTTAGCTTTTTTGATTACAGTGTTACAAAAATTTCGATAACGTTTATAGGTTAGTTTAAGAATCTCATTTTCAGGATCCCGTTTAAGTTTTTTATGTAGATTATCCCTGTTTCTCATGCAACGAAGCAACCCTTTGGTGATCCACGGTTTACTAACTCGTTGTCTTTTAGGGATTTTTATCATACTAGTGTTATTATTTATTGCAGTGGACAGGTATGACAAAAGTAGATCGGTTGCGGCGTTAGCATCATTACTATCAAGAATGGGCTGAAAAGTTGTATTTTGTATTGTGCTATCGAGAGATTCAAAGTCAATTGAATAGGCCGTTTTGTTGCAGTAATCCGGGCGAGCATCCAGGTCAAAACTAATGGCAACGGTTTCGTGATCTGTAATTGATGACTCGAATAGGAAACAGTTAGCATCCAATTTTGTTTTTATCATTATGTGATCCAGGCACGTACGTCCATGCGTAAGTGCAGTATGACCTGGGAGCAAACAGTGACTTGCTAAGACGTTTAGGTATTCCTGCAAACGCTTGTCCGGACTGTTAGGTGCTATATCGATATTTATGTCGCCGCAGAGAACAATATTTTTAAATCTACTTAATTTTGCGAGAAGAGAATCTAATGATCTAATGAAGTTGTAGGCGTTGGCTTGACTCAGGGGGCGGTAGATTCCGATAATACAATTTTCGGTGTTTATTTTAAGCAGAAGACAGTTAGCGTCACTAATCTCTGGTTCTTCAACAGTTCAAGTGCAAGGTTCTTGACATAGTAGATAACAACTCCTTCGTTTTGGGTTCTATGAGAGGTTGTGGAGGCATAATTATAATTATCGAGAGTAGGTATGCTACGAGCTGAAGGAAGCCAACACTCTGAGAGGACTAGTATGTCCCAGGATATTTCAGATCTTTGTAGGAGGGTGGTCAGATTAGGCATGTTACAATTAACGCTACGGATATTTTGAGACAAGAGATTCAGGGTGCAATTACTTTTTAATATATAGTTTTTTACATCGTCTATGTCGCAAGACATTGTTTTAGCGACTTGAAATGAATCAAGATCTGAGTGCAGAGTCTCAATACTTTGCATTGTTCAAATAGGAAATACAATTTGAATGTCACGCGACGAGCGTGACCTAATTTTACGGAAATAATTAAAATTTAAACTCAGATCTTGTTCATAACTAGCTATGATGTTGAACACGCGACTAGATGTAAAATAGAATTGGGCAAGTTTACTAATACCGTACATAATATACCAAAAAAGGGGTCGCTGTGAAGTGTACTGAGTAGGTGTTGATAGTGGTGTGTTGTGTGTTTGTTGAGGAGAGTACGTATGTGAGTGTGAGGGACTGGTATTCCAATACATATTATTTTTATAGTGTGCGGAAACACAATTACCTGTTATTTTAAGCAAAAAGTAAACATAATTAATACGTAAAATAAAGATAACAAAGGTGAAATATGACAAGAAATTTTTAAATAAACTAGGGGCCGAGTTTAGTCACAAAGTAAGCTCGGCCAACTCGGCCTCTTCCTCTATACGCACCGGCACCTGCCCCTCTTCTATCTTGACGTAAACTTTCCCAAAAGATGTCCATGTAGCTGCCAGTTTTTTATTTTTCACGAGACCTCTAGCAATGTAATGGAGATGTCTGGCTTTACTTGTCAGAGAATCCGAGATGAATACAGCCTGCGGTGTGCCTGTTAATTTAATGTGATTGGTATTCAACTGCGGCTCCTTTTTTGAGCGGCTAGATTTATTAAAGTCTTTAAATGCCGCCACGATGGCATCTCTTCTGATGGTGTTAGTGAAGTCGGTAACAATGGCCTCGGACTTGGTTCGGTAAATATCCTTTACTTCCAGATCATGTATGGGTGTCTCGAGGCCTAATGCTTCCCCGACATTCTTGATGATGTTTATCATTGATTTTTTGTTTTCATGGCTTTGTATGGGGATGTTACGTATTTCGATTGAAGAATTGCGAGCATTTCTTTCAAGCATTTCTAGCTTATTTTCTTATTTATATTCAATAACGCATGCATGTAAACATTTGAATCTTTTTATGGTTATTACACGCGTCAAGAAGGACCGAATACAGTTTTCAGCGAGCTTACACGTTTTCTCATTTAGGCGCTGCAATATTTTTTCGGGTTTTCAAAAAAAGCGCGATTACTTGAAAATTATAAATACTTTCTTAAATATAATTCTGTCACAAATACGCACAAAATAAAAGCTACTCCGTGATGTTTATTCTACAGGCGCACATATGTACAATGGTTTTAGAGATATACGATTCTGAAAAACGTTACTCCAGCAGGAAACGCAATATCTCGAAAACCTGAAGACGCATAAATTATATTTTCAGCGCACATTTACAGCAGATTACGCACTAATTATACGTACCACTCATATCACTCTAGGAGATACTTTCCTGCTGGAGTAATGCAAACCTTTTTGGTTACGAAATAAATTTGAAAGTTCACAAGTTTCACATAAAAAATATAAAATAGATTTCTTATTAGTTAGGTTTAATATATCAGAGTCCGTTCCCACCGAAGTTAGGTAAAGAAAGGACGATGACAATAGTCGGTGACGTGGGAAACGCGGTGTGTAATACTATCGGTCACTTTGTCGGTACGATGTGCTGAGCTTGCGGGTTGGCTTTATAATAAGGTAAAGCTTTGTTTTGATTTCTTTGATCCAGTTCACAAATTGTGTACAGGTAAGGCAGTTGCCCCATCGCCGGCGAGGAAACGACTAACTATCGGCTGTTTTCTCGCTCAAGAAACGTACAATACATTTCGTGTAAACAAAAGAGATGCAAATATTAATTGATCACTGACTGTACACCGCGCGCGAATATTCGTTTGTTGCAGTGACAAAGCTATCAAAGAGATTGCCTACTCGCTCAGCGACGCTCGCTTGGCGGGCAGAGCACTCGCTGAGAAACTCACGCTTGGCACATACGCATACCAGCGAGTAATAGCTTGTCGCTGTCGTTCACTCGCTGCTCGTTGCTCGCCAACTCGTTTCTAATTTCTAGCCCTTCTCGCTTCTCGCTCATCGTTGGCGGTGAGACAAGTGCCTTAGGCAGGTAAGTTACTATACTATTGTAACTAAGATCAAAGATGATTTAGAAGAACAATTGTACTTATCATAACTTCTTTTGTATCTAAGTTTAAAATTTTAAATATAATTATTAAAAATTTTAAACATATCCCCAACGCAAAAAAAGAAAAGCGAACATTTAAAAAGTCAAAAATAACTTATCGTTGAGCCATCAAATTTGATTGAGTAATGCTATTTAATAAATGATGTATTTTCTTTCTTTCTAAATTGTCAAATCTGTTAAATGAGTTTGCAATCACCCTATTTTAGCTATTTAGTTATTGCTTTAAACTTAGCGGTACCCCGCTGCGACATTATAGCGCCATTTCAATGAGCAAACCTTATCGTGCCATCCATCAATTTCTATAATTAAAATATATATAGGTATTACTCGATCGAATTTGATGGCCCAACGATAAGTTATTTTTGACTTTTTAAATGTTCGCTTTTCTTTTTTGTATTAGGAGTTTTTAAATTTAAAATTTATTTTTTAAATTTCTTTTAACGTTAATAACGAAACCACCTACACGAACTAACTACACGTTACTTTAGTGCACAACCGACTAATTTCGGCCGGTAAATAAATCAGATTCGCCTAGTAACTTTGACAGTAGGTTAATGTTTCAAAAATTTAATAGAAACGCTACAAGCTGCATCTCCATACATTTACCCTACTATCCGCTATTCGTCTCCCTCCCATTCGTTGGTAGGAAGCCAATGGTAACGTCTCGTACGAAACGCTTTTTATAGGAACACTTTTGGGTTACGCCTCGTAGACAAAACTACCATCCGTAAGCAAAACGATTCGTTTTTCGAATATAGGAACCGGGCAAAGTGGATTTTCAATATACCCGAAGGTTTTCTTTTTTGGTAAAAATATTTTATTTTTGTTTTGCACTTAAATAAATCAGTCCATGTTTTGTTTTTCAGGTGGAACGTCTACTAACATTCTTGGATACTGTATGTCAGCTGTGGGCGGCGCAGTCTTTACAATATTAGTGATAATATTATGTTTGTTAGTCAAAAAGCGACGCTGCTGTACGAGTATAAGATTGAGTTTGCAAGAATTGTCACCAATGCCGACCCCGCACGTAAGTTTACTCTCTTTTTTAGTACTTCCTTCTTAAATTTATCTTACTGTATATTTTTATTAAAAAAAAAAACAAGTGATTAAATTTCAGTTTTTACTTTCAGCCATACACACCTTACTACGAAAACCTGTTGTCCGTGTTAAAAACACTTAACGATCGCGAAGCGACGGAGTTGGAGAATCATTATGAGGAGATACAGTAATCAAGTAATGGTCGTCGAACACCTTAATTAACGCCTCAACACCAACTCAACTCAAAGTAGGGTTGCCATACGTCCGGAATTTTCTGGACTTGTCCGGTAATATTGGTCTTTGTCCGGAATGCGGAGGGAATCCTAAACCGTCCGGAATTTTTACAATTTAATTAAAGAGTGAATTTTTTTTTGTTTTATAAATCAAATATGTTTATTTCAAATTAAGGTAATAATCAACAGTAATTATGTAATTATTAATTTTACTGATATTTAGTGCTCCCAGAAATGTTCTTCAACACTTCCCGATCTTTAATAATAAATTTGTAGAACATTTCGCATCTCAATTTTTTTTTAATTAAGTCAGGAATTTTCATCAAATGTCCGGAATTTCGATTTTTTGACCTGGCAACCCTAACTCAAAGCAAAGCATTGACATGTGAGCTTTATATCGCGTCACATACAGCAGCACCTCTGGTGAACGATGACGCGTCGACAACTACTGTCATATATGTAGTTTTGGAAATGTACGTGACTTGATATTTATTTTTTTATTTGAGGTGGGTTTGCTATTGACTCTAGTCTAGGTCAGAGGTGACAGAGACAAAGTCGACGATGGAGAGAGCTTACCCAGAAGAAGCCTGTTCACTCTCACTTTGAAAAGATTAGAGTTGTATGCGTTCGGAAACACAGACGCAGGTAGTGAGTTCCACTCCTTTGCTGTGGGCATCACAAAAGACATTTGGAAACGCTTAGTGCGATTTGGTGGAATATCAACCAGGTAGGGATGGTAACTGGCAGTGCGTCTAGATGTCCGATGGTAGAAGAGAGCCGGTGGAATCAGGTCGTGCATTTCTCGGGCACACTCACCGAGGTACAATCTGTAAAAGACCGACAAGCAGGCAACCTTGCGGTGATGAGCCAAGCTGTGGTTGTTCGTTGTCGTTACTATTAGGTTCAAATTCCAATGTTTTGCTTTAAGTCGTGTTGGTGATAAGTTATTTCAGTGCAACGGCCATTCTTCAAACATATCGAGGGTTCACGGGCTACTTGTATTAGGCGACATCCTGGCCCTAAACCCAGAACACCACCGCGCAGGCACTAAAGTGGGCGGCTGCCACAGCCAAGTAGTAAAAATTGGAATCTAAACTTTTTTGTAATGCTATATAAATGGCGCTCCACATATGCGTAATGGAACGCATAACGATAAAAATAATTGATGGAAACTCCTTGGTCATATTAACTTCTTGGATTTGCCCTGTACTGTAATGGCAACAAAAAAAAAATGTTTTATAACATTATTTTGTCGGAGAAAAGTGTTATAATATTATTATTTTTTTAAATTTCGGTATTATGTTTATAAAGTCGCTCGATATAAACTCGTTTTGAAGTTTATAATTCGAATTTTACGATATGAGAGTAGATAATTTATTATGTATTAGGTATTTAATTTGTTTGTACATGCTGTGGTCTAGGAGTACCAAATACTAGTACTTACCAAATACTTTGTCGTCCTATAACTCTACGTAATGTTTAGTGTATATATTTGGATGGACATCTTAAAGTAAATAAATAAAACACTTTATCTACACTCATATCGTAAAGTCCTGATTATAAATTCAAAAATAGTACTTTAATGACAGACTTCTGATCGAACAAGGAGTTTTAAATTCGATTTTTATTCTTGTATAAGGGGACCGCGCTAGGGCGCATGCGCGGTTGTTCGATGAAAGCTCGCCACGTTACTATGGTTTCGGAGCTATTATCTCTATGTAGTAGTCTGTGGAGCCCTTATTGTGTTTGTTTAATTTTTGCTAACTTTGTTTTTTTTTTATTTATATAGGTACCTAGTGCGTCAGTGTACATAAAGTAGGTAGTGTATGAAACTGCACATAACTAGGAATTTATAAACGCATGTGATGCTATTAAAAACCTCGACTGCGGTTCGCTTTTTAAACACACACTTATGTTTTAATACCCCTCATTAAGCAACAGTTTCACAAACTTCTATTACAAAATCATACTACGACCGGACGAAATTGGAAAACATTAAATTGGGTTTCTTCCCACTTTTATATGGATGGGATCGCTAGCATTCTAATAGAACTGTAAATTCGAAAGTTTCATTTTCTCGGCTGAACTGAAGAACTGATAGGGTACAGATAGCTTGGACTCTGAGGTAGGTAATATTAGTTTACCACTTTATACACATTTTTTTAAGATTGCATAAATGCAAACTTAAAAAAAAAAGAAGACATGTTGTAGGGTTCGTTTGTACAGGAAAATACAGGCAGATGAAATCATTTACAGTAATATAATTATTAACTAGAATGACGTACTTAATCTGTTTCTAAAATATTCAAATTATGGTCACTGCCTTTCAGAAGGGAATCATTCCTGTGAAATATATAATAATAATAATATCTTAATACATTGTTCACACACGGTCATCTGATCCCAAACTAAGCAGAGCTTGTGCTATGGAAACCAGATAACTGATAAACTACATAAACTACTTTTTTTTTGTAAATACATACTTATAATTATACCCAGACTCAGGACAAACAGACATGTTCATGCACACAAATGTTTGTCCCGGATGGGAATCGAACCCATGACCAGCGGTATGACAGGTGGTATCATAACCAACCACGCCAGCTGGGCTGTCAAGAAGTGTTTTGTGATTGCAAGACACCTTTTGTCAGGCCAGTTGGCGTGGTTGGTTATGATACCACCTGTCATACCGCTGGTCATGGGTTCGATTCCCATCCGGGACAAATATTTGTGTGCATGAACATGTCTGTTTGTCCTGAGTCTGGGTGTAATTATCTATATAACTATGTATTTACAAAAAAAAAGTAGTGTAGTATGTAGTATATCAGTTACCTGGTTTCCATAGTACAAGCTCTGCTTAGTTTGGGACCAGATGACCGTGTGTGAACAATGTCCCCGGATATTATTATTATTATTACCTACATACGTATAAATTACAATTAATAAGTCTGACTGTAAATTAAAATACTTAAAAATGTTAACTTTAGTTATTTATTTAGTTTTTATAATATTTAAAGCTGAAGAAAACGACCCTGCAACTGGTAAGCATCCTTTCTATTTCAGATCTCACAAAGCCCAATTGAATTCTAAACGCTTTAGGTACATACCTACTGTAAATTGATACTAAATTAAAAAAAAGAATTCGAATGCTGGCATAGAGTGTATCGCAGCCGGAGGATATTAGAAAAGTTTAAAAAACATGCCTACGAAACCCTGTATTTAGGGTTTCGTACCAAAATGGTAAAAAATCGGCCACGTTCATATTGCATCACGCGTAGGGTCCTGTAAGCCCTACAATTTTTTCCACACAATTATTGTATTTCATAGTAGGTATTTCTCGCAAAAACTGTGAAAAACCGTTATTTATGCAGGGTTAACCAAAAATACCCAACATCTCAAAGACTATTGGCTATGTGTTGTATTATGTTCTATGTTGTTGGGTCTGGTTTCCACACTTAGTCCTTCAAGTGGACCATTATACGTGAGCCATGGCGGCCGTCGGTGGTTATTCCAACCAGCCCACCTCCCTCTAGAAGTTGATCACGGCTTCTGGTCTGTTCAGCACATCTGTGAAAGATCTGGGTGCCCCAATCAATCAATCAGTTTATTCGCATAATATGGGTTTACAAAGATGTTCCACAGGTACGATTTCACCATATTCGGCTTATGTTAGCATGCAAATTATAATATAGTGTCATAATATGTAGACCACTAGATCATAATCTTTTAAAAATATAAATTAGACATTGATAGTCAAGTCCATTACAAATAGTCATCATGATATTAAAATAAAAGGTCAAATTATAAGAGTAAAATAAATTAAGATTAAATTAAGAATTATGCTGGGTAGATTACAATTATTTCAACGACAATTAAATGTTGGATTACGATTAGTTAATTAATTAATTATTAACAATGATTGCGTTACATTTTATCTTCGAAGTACTCCTTAACTGAATAATAAGCCTTATCAATAAGTAAAGATTGAAGTTTCTTTTTGAAAAGATTTACTTAAACTGCGTATAGTTGAGGGTAGTTTATTATAAATTTTAGGGCCCATGCAAACAAAGCTTTTATAGACAAGAGTGCGGTTTTTCCTGGTGGAACGCATAAATTATCTGCGTGACGCTCTTTTTTGCGAAACTCAAACAGTTTTATATTGCAATGGATAAATAGTGCTGTCTCATAGATGTAGATGCTGGGCAGTGTCAATATTTTTAATCGTTTGAAATGAGGCTCACATGAGTCCGTTTAGGTTAAGTTACATATAGCTCTTACGCATCTTTTTTGCGCCCTGAACGCATTTTCCAAATCAGTGGAGTTGCCCCGAAAGCGAAAGAAAGCGGAAGAATAACTGTTTAATTTATTACTTATGTGTTCTATTTGTTTCTTCCATGTCATTTTGTTATCTATGTATAATCCTAAAAACTTTGTTGACTCTACTACTTCAATTGTGTGATCATCACAACATGTTCTACCATAATAATGTAGTTACATAACTTTATATATCTTGATTGTTACTATTTTTAAGTTTTGTTTTTCTCATCATCTGTACTTTCAAGATCACAACTAATGTTTAAATCCTCTATTGCTGGTCTTTGTCTAAAATTAATAGCTTTGGTTTTACTAATATTAATTTTTAAATTATTACTTATTAACCAGTTAATTGCATTTTTATAATCAAATTTATATTTTTAAGAATGTCATTTTTATCACGCGAGTCAAAGAGAATAGTACTGTCATCAGCAAAGAGAGTCAAAGGATTATCGGTTACAGTTGGTATGTCATTAATATATATTAGGGAAAGCAATGGCCCCAGCACACTACCTTGTGGTACGCCATATTTGACTTTCCTCAGGTTAGATTTATATACTGTCATAGTTTTCGTTTTTGGGCAAAAGTATGACATTTCAGTTTGTAGTAGTCTGTCAGTCAGATAGGATTCTATTAATTTATGTACATTTCCCCTAAAGCCGATGGCATAGATTTTATCCAATATTATGTCAAATTTAACGCGGTCAAATGCTTTTGTCATGTCCATAAATCCAAGGGTTTCTGTTATAATCTGGGTAACGCCTGTGCATTCGAAGAGCACATGCGCAATGGTTTTCTCAGCCTCCATGCAAGCTCTGCACAGAGGGCTGTCCGTTATGCCCATTGTGTGAAAGTGTTTGTTTAGTGAGCAGAGTCCTGTGATGTCCCCGTTACCAGGCGCAGGGCATTCCTGTCCAGGCGTAATAATCGCCTGGTTAGTCTGCCATCTAAGCATGGCGTAGCCTCCCTGGACTGCCTGCAACCCGGTGTTGAAGACCACCAACTATCCGCGTGTGGGTGAATTCCTGTAGCCACCTGCATAATTGGTTGAAGGGGATGGGTACGATTGGTTCGGGTCCACAGACTGACGTGCTAGATGCTCTCCTAGCTAGTTCGTTAGCTGCATCGTTAGCTAGTGACCCACTGTTTCCTTTTATCTATTGCAGTGTCACTGTATTGCGGTTAGATACCGTTACTCGTTCTAATGCATTGTGACATTCTAGTATTAGTCTTGAGGTAATAATATACTTTTTCCCTAAGGACTGGAGTACTGAGGCGAAAAAAAAAAAGAACTATTGGCCAATTAATAGCAAAGTCACATAGACACATAATCTTTTTAATAATGGGATAACATGCTTAAGGGCATTGCTTTTTTTTTAATGAGTTATTTATTTCGTTATTTCACTACACCATTATTTATCTACACCTTCTTTTCAATTTTCAACGATAAAGTAAGTATTTATTTATTTATCTTTATTTATTTATTTATTTATCAGGAACAATTTTTATTGTGTTTGATATATTACAGTAATCATTATTTAAATATTAATATTAATTCTAAAAGTAAACATGCAGCAATATGAATAAAAAAAACAACAATAATAAAAAGCATTTAAAAAATAGAAAATTGGAATATTTATATTAAATTACAGTTCGTCCACTGAGTACAATTTTTTTTTCTAACAGAAATTCTCTGAGCTTAGCCTTAACAGAGCCAGTGTTCAACAAATTTTTCAAATCCGCCGGCAGTCTAAATAAATATTTGTACAGCTTGGTAATGAGGGCTATGCTTGACAATGTTAAAGTTAGTTACAACTTTGTTTTTAAAGTCTTTTCTACGAGTGTTTTCCCTGGCTATTCTTTCTTCCTCAGACTCATATTCATGATATATTTTTTTTTAATTAACTAATAAATAACACAAGTATGTATAAGCTGGGCAATGTTAGAATATTTAAACGCTTAAAATGAGATCGACAGCTTTTTCTTTGTGTAATTCTGACAATTGTACGTATTGCTCCTTTTTGGAGAATGGAGGCTCGCTGAGAATTATAACCGTAACTTTTCCTCCAGAACTGTATACTGTATCGAAGTCTGGATTCGACAAGAACATAATATACCATCTTTAACTGTTCCGTATTTATTTCTTCTCCCAATGTTCTCAACGCATAACACGCAGATGTAATAGTAGAGTCTATGTGTGCTGTTCTTTTTTCCAGTTCAGCAAATCATCTAAATGGATACCTAGAAATATAACATCTCTCACTAATTCTATCTTTACATTGTTAAGGGTTATATACATATTATCTTTATTGCCTGCAGTAGTTCGAAACAACATGATGTTCGTTTTTTTTTTAATATTTATTATTAATCTATTTGTATTGAACCAAAACTGAAATGCTTCCAACGTATTACTGACCTTGTCTGTTAGTTCCCTGGTACTTTTTGTCCTGACAGAATGTTGGTTGTCCAATCAGACACTCACTTTACCACTCCTGGATGGTTATACTTCCCACAAAACCAATCGACATATTAATCAAAATGATGGCTTAGTAGTTTATATCAAGAATAATCTGTTAGCAACAGTAGAGGAACCGATATTTCAGGATAGCAATTGCTTGATCATTCAAATTAGCCCCGATATAGTGGTAATGGCTGTTTACAGACCCCCTTCTCAAGATATTGACCGATTTTTAGACTCGCTTGACATTATTCCTAAAAAAGTTGTGTAATATCAAAAACATTATACTAATAGGTGACATAAATATTAACATTGTTTCCGGGAAAATCGATAATCATGCACATAATTACCTAAACATTTGCTCATATCACGGACTATTGCCAGCTTATCACTACCCCACGCATCAAAGTGGGTCATGTTTAGATCATATTATTTTGAAAACGAAAAATCCAACCAAAACATTCATTACTAATTCTTCGCTAACTGATCATAATGCAGTTTTACTAACATTACAAACATCATTACCTAGGAAAAACTGCATGCGCAGCTTTACCAAAGTCAATATGGCAAAACTTGAAACTGACATACGCAGCATAAATTTTGACCCAGTTTACAACTCATGCGATGCAAATACTTCCCTACACTACTTTATAGGCTCACTGCAACACGCAATAATTAAAAACACATTCACTTCAAAAATGCCTAGGAAATATAGTAATGTAAAACCCTGGATTACACCAGGTCTCGTCCGTTGTATAAGACATAGAGACAAATTGCACCTAAAATCTAAACTTGCACCTGACAACGAGGTACTTAGCTTAACGTACAAAAGGTATAGGAACTTCTGTAACAATCTTCTGAAGAAAATAAAAATCCAGCATGATAAATATGAGCTGCAATCAGCAGGAAAAAATAGTAAACTAGTCTGGAAATTTATAAGAACAAACACTTGTAGTGCAAAAACCTCCGAACCACCACTTGATTTACTGTCAACAGATATTAGCCCATCTATAGCAGCAGACAAAGTAAATTATTTCTTTGTCAACGCTGGTAAAAAATTGGCTGATAAAACACGTGGAACTAGAATTCTCTCTTGCGAAAACCAGACCATTAAAACTGTGAATCCAGTTAATTCATTTGTTTTATTAGATACCGATGTCGATGAAGTTTTAAGAATAATTTCCGGGTTAAAAGATGACTGTGCTATCGGATGGGATGATATACCAAATAGGATCCTTAAGAAATTTAAATACCTACTTGTTCAACCTCTAACACATATCTTTCAGTTATGTCTGTCAAATGGAGTTTTTCCTAGCCTACTTAAAAAAGCATTGGTCACCCCTGTATTCAAATCTGGAGACAAGTACTGCGTTAATAACTACAGACCCATTTCAGTCTTAACAGGTCTCTCGAAAATCTTGGAAAGAATTATAAATAATAGGTTAATAAAATATCTTGAGGACAACAAATTACTTTCAGATAGTCAATTTGGTTTTAGACCAAAAAGATCGACCTGCCAAGCAGTACACAAATTGACAAATTATATTACTACAAATCTGGATAAGGGCTTGCATTGCATGGGAATTTTCCTGGATCTTGCCAAGGCGTTTGATACTATTTCTTGCTCTAAACTATTGCACAAGCTTGAAACACTTGGGATAAGAGGAACACAACTCCAACTTTTTTCTGATTATCTTAGCAATCGTTACCAGTGTGTAAAACTCGGTCAGTATAAAAGTTCAGAACTTAAAAACAGCGGCTACGGCATTCCTCAAGGAAGCATTTTGGGACCGACGTTGTTTTTAATGTACATAAATGAACTATGCAACCTGAAATTACCAGATGGTATCATAATGACATACGCAGATGACACTGCTCTACTGTTCTCGGCTAAGTCACGAGAGGAGGTTTATAAATATGCTCAGAGTGGCTTTAACATTGTATCAAATTGGCTACGTATGAATCTACTGACATTAAATGCAGATAAAACCAAATATATTCTATTTAAAATGAGAAACACTAATATACCACTTACTAACCTTACCATTTATGCTCATAACTGTACGACAGACGCTGACGCTACTTGTTCGTGTCCTACTCTAGCTAAAGCCGACCATATGAAATATTTAGGTATCACGATTGACACAAATCTAAATTTCCGCAAACACATTGATTTGCAATGTACTCGAGTTCGTAAATTAATATATATCTTTAAGAATTTACGTCACATTGCTGACTTTGAATTAATTAAACAGGTGTATTTAGCTTTGTGCCAATCTGTTCTTACATACTGCATAACTTCATGGGGCGGTGCAGCAAAGTCAATTTTACTCCCTCTAGAACGCGCTCAAAGAGCAATTCTAAAGGTCGCCACCTTTAGGCCTTTCAGATTTCCTACACACCAGCTATTCATTGCATGTGAGGTGCTAACAGTACGCCAACTATTTATACTGCACACCATATTACACCAGCACGTGGAACTCGCTTACAAGCCAGTACCTTCTGACAAGAGAAGGAAAGATCTGGTTTGCATAAAGCCCCAAACCCGACATGCTTTTGTGAGCCGATTTTATATATATTTAGGACCCGTTTTATATAATAAGATCAATAGGATACTTAATATTTATAGTCTCACTTACAAACATTGTAGTCTGAAGGTGTGCGAATATTTGGGTAAACTTGATTACACAGACACAGAGAAGCTTCTAGAATTACTGCAATAATTATGTAGATATTAAATTGGTAATTTTTAAATTGGTATTTTGTAGAATAATAGTATTTTAATAATTATTTAAATATAAGTAGGATAGTATTATTTTCAATAATTAATTAAGTATGGACAAATAATATTATATCAGTTGATCGCTTAGTCTGGGGATGGCCTGAAACACAGGTTTTTATTAACCTAGCTCAGGCAGGTCGCCACAAGTTAAAATTGTCTGTACCAACGCACCTTTCATAGGTAATTAAAATCGTGTGTAAATTAAACTAGTTTGTGTATAAGTAATTAAGCCAATCTGTTAAGATCTTGGTACTACTACTAAGTATTTATAAGTTAGTAAATGTATTACTTTGTAAAAGGAACCAAATAAATTATTATTATTATTATTATTATTTATATTATTACTTTTCGCCCCTACTACAGCGTTAGTGTCATCTGCAAAGACTATGAGATTAATGTCTGGAAAGATTTTTTTAAATATAATTTACCAAATCGTTTGTGAAAATTATAAACAGAAAGGGACCTAATATGGAACCATGTCGTACGCCAGTGGTAATACTAATCATGGATGACTGGTATGTTTTTCGTTGTCCATCCTGTTCTACAGTACTGGTTTCTACATACATTTTCCTGTTTCTTAAATACGATGTAAATAATTGCAGGGCTCGGCTTCTGACACCATATTGATTTAATTTAACAATAAGCAGATTGTGGTCAATCGTATCAAAAGCAGAAGAAAAATTTAGAAAAATCCCTGCTACCTTTAATTTATTATTTATTTTGCTAATCACGTCATCTAAAAGTTTTTAAATGGCATCTCCAGTGCAAATTCCTTTCTGGTAACCGAACTGTCTATCATGTAGAACTTTATTTAATCGAAGATGAGTCAATAGCCGAGATTTTAATATTTTTTCAAAGATTTTTGAAAGTGTGGGTAGAAGCAAAATTGATCTGTAATTTTTAGGGTCCGTTTTTGACCCCTTTTTATAAATTGGCACAACCTTTGCAATTTTAAATTGCTCCGGACATTGCACAAGGCAGTTGTTAAATAATGTAGATAGTGGCCCAGCCAATATTTTATATGCTCTTTAAGAATAGCAATAGGCTATAATAGCAATTCGTCATATATACTAGAGTGCTTGTTAGTCATAGTTTACATTATTTGTGTTATTTCTTTGGGTGTAGTAGGCGCCAGTGACATTTCATTTAAAACCCTTTCACAATTTTGTTGAAGAAGCAATAGAGCTTCTTCCGTCTTAATTTCAGCTAAATCATATTTATGGTTAAACTGTTTTGCTAATATATTAGCTACGGCAATTTGCGAGTCGATGCTTTGATCATTAATTTTTAGTAAAAGTGGTTTCTGTTGCACTTTTTTTAATCTGCTTGTGCGGTTATTAATAACTTTCCAAACTTCTTTACTTACATTTTTAGAGTTGAAAGAAAAATGGCGGTTGCCGAGAGAATCGATGATTCTCTCGGCAACCACCATTTTTTTGGCTTTGGTCTTGACTCTTCTATATATGCGAATATATTTATTTTTATAATTGAGTAGGTACACTCTCATGAATATGAATACCAGTGTTTGTGCATAAAACTCTTTTCATTTTACTAGACGTTTTAATCCTTTAGTTACCCACTTTAACTGTGATCCCCTTTTCAAATTGATTTTTGTGTCCCGTTTTTTGTCTTTTTTTTTCTCTTAACTTTTCCGAAAACTATTTTTATTTTTCAAAATGAATTAATCCCCATTGAACTCCGATTTTGATGCAATAGTCTGTTCTTAAAAGCGAAACTATTTCTACCAGTAAAGATTCTTTTATTAATGACTAAATAATAAAATAAATAATAAAAATAAATTAATGACTAAATATTGATTATTTCCTATCATATCTTCTAATAAAACTTCAAGTACCATTAATTAGTCTCAAGACAAATGGTTACGTCACATCCAGATGGACGGACATGACGAAATTATAAGGGTTGCAGTTTGGCTGCTGAATCCTAAAAAAGAACCCGTAAGTTCCATTTAACCGGAGCAAGTTTATTGCACGATACGGCAAATTAGTTGTCTTTCAAAACTGGTATAGGTGTAAACAGCACTTACAATAAGATTGCACATATAATAAAATCGCACGTATAATAAAATCGCATTCAATTCTGGCATAAAAAAATTATATTATTAATGAGCGAACGAAACAAGACGTTCAATTAAATTTAATTAAATATTTAGCAGCGCAAATACGGGTAACACTTTAATCAATTTGTACAAGGACGTGCAATTCGGTGTTTAAACGAGGCAAAACTCGCATGCAATAAAATTGACAAAATTGCAATTTTATTGACTCGGTGAAAGTCGAATGCGATTCCCGAAGCTTCCGAAGATTTCCGAAGCCAAATTTGCTTTCAATTCTTGTATGCCATTTTATGGAATCCCTCGCGTGTAAACATTTGCATACAATTCTTGAATGGCATAAAAATTTTATGTGCTTCATGGCATACGGTTATTCGTCTTGAACGTTCCAGAAACTTGCACCGTGTAAATGGAGCTTACTGCAGTGCTATTCTGTACAAATCTCACCGTGAAAACTTAGGTGAGGTGAGCGTGGAGTGAAATAAATAAATAAAATTATTCATGTATAACGTAAAAATTATGATTTACATTAATTACAATCGAATAAAACTCAATTTTAACTGTAATGAAGACCTGCCTGATTTAGGTTTTTATGAGAACATGTGTTTCAGGCAATCAATTTACATCAAATATTTAGAAAGAAGACAACAGTAAATTTATTAAAGCTAAATTAAAAAGAAGATATCGAGGGTTCACGTGCTGTTTGTATTAAGCGACATCCTGGCCGATATTGAGTTATTATAATATCTACCTGCATTCAAAAGTGAAAAACGTAAAAAACGTCGATATAGGCCACTTTTTCGTAAAAATATTGATACTTTTTTAAAACGTTCTTTTTTCCGAATAATGAAACTTTGAAATGTTTTCCTGTAAAGTTCCAAACATGTCGCTTAATACAAATAGCCCGTGAACCCTCGATATAATATTGTTAATGACTTAACGAGTAATTATTATTTGTGTATATTATTTTCAAACTAGATCATGTAAGATATATTATGTTTAAATAAAATTAACGAATAATATTAAAGTAGATAAAGTAGAAACTATTTAATTATATATTAATTAGGTAAAGGAAGACTGGTGTATTAGAGTAGGTAGATAGAGATTTTATTTTAAAATTTCTAGTAGTTTTTCCGTGTCTGCATAATTGAGTTCTGCCAAATATTCCCGTACTAGTAAATTACACCTTTTATAACTTAAACTATAAATCTGTAACACTCTGTTAAACTGGTTATTCAAACAGGCTCCTAAAAATAAATAAAATCGACTAGTAAAAGCATGTTTAGTCTGAGTGTTAGCACAAACCAAATCTTTTCTTCTCATATCCTCGTATCTGGTACTGGATTAAAATAAAGTGCAGTGTGTTGGAATAAAACTACATTCAAAACAAATAATTGTCGCACTTTCAGCACCTTACATGCCATATAAAGCTGGTGTGTAGGAAATCTAAATGGACGAAAAGTAGCAACCTTTAAAACTGCTCTTAGGGCGCGTTTTAGGTCCAGTTAAATTGATTTAGCGGCACCATCCCAGGACGTTAAGCAGTAAGTAATAATAGATTGACACAAAGCCAAATAGACCTGTCTAATTAATTTAAAGCCGGCAATATTACGTTTTTTTTTAAATGTATATTAGTTTACGCACTCTGGTGCATAATAAATCGATGTGTTTGCGGAAATTCAGATTTTTGTCAATCATGTGCCTAAATACATATTTGATTTTAGCGAAAGATTAAAATGACCATCATTTTAGCGAAAGTGGACAAGTGCATGTAATGTCAGCATAACGTAAATTACTCGTACAATTGTTATGAGCTTTAAATGTTTAGATAAGTAAGCGTTGGATTAGTGTTTCTCATAGTAAATAATAGTTACTTGGTTTTATCTGTATTTAATGTTAAAAGATTGTTATGCAGCCAATTAGACACAATATTAAAACCCTTCTTCTCGGCCTTTGATTTAGCTGCAAACAGTAGAGCTATGTCATCCGCATATGACATAATTACATCCTTTTGGAGTGTCATATTGCACAGGTCATTTATATAGGTTAAAACAAAGTAGGCCCCAAAATACTGCCTTGTGGGATTCCATAACAGCTATTCTTAAGTTCTGAACTTATGCACTGACCTATTTGTATACACTGATGGCGGTCGCTAAGGCAATCAGATAATTAATAGTTGCAGTTGTACTCCCCGCTTGTTTCCAGCTTGTTTGAAACCAAAGTACAAGAAATTGTGTCAAAAGCCTTGGCAATTATTTGCTGATCAAAAGATCAAGCGCAGGTTTGGGATTTTTTAGACCTAATAGTGTTAGTTTTTATGAATTTCCATATAAGTTTACTGTTTTTACCTGCTTTCTGTAGTTGACTTTGACCGCCGTTCCAGCCTGGCAGTGCAGGATCGAGCGGCGCATCGAGGAGACCAAGGTACTCATCGGCAAACTATACTGCTTCAGGGAGGGCAATACTCGCCCTAGAGTGATGCGCTTTGTGAGGCGGGCGTTCTCGGGAACTGGAATAGTCCTCAAGAATATACATATATCCCGTGTCACAGAGCGCATTGACTTCCTGAAGCAGAAGGTCTGTGCATAGGCAAGCGTATCCGTAGGTATAAGCGACGGGTTGAACGGTATACCCAGAATCGCATATTCCTGCGTGATCAAAGGTGGGTGTATAGAGCATGGGAGCGACCTGAACAAAATGTTGCAGACGTATGCCGCCCGGATGATGATGCCACTAGCATATTCTGGCGCAACATCTGGTCGGTGCCCGTCTGCCATACTGAGTCTGAATGGATGCGCGATGTTGAGCGCGTGTGTGACGCCATACCGGAGATGGAGGAAGTAATAATTACTTCCTTCGATGTAGCCAGTGCAGCCCGTCCGATACCGAACTGGAAATCGCCGGGACCGGACGGACTGCACAATTTTTGGCTTAAATGGCTGCAAAGTTCACACGCGTGCTTGGCATCGCAATTTCAGTCGGCCTTAGAGTCTGTGGCCTGGCTACGCTTCGGTAACCTCTTCGGGGAAACCGAAGAGTCAGTCTGTGCGATTATGGATGAAGTTATGCTAACGAATAACTACCGGAAGTATATAATGAAAGACGAGACGATCGACATATGTCGGGCATGCCATTGTCCCGTAGAGTCTATCACTTTTTTCGTGATGAAAGATACCCTATGTCCGTTTCTGTACACATGACAACGTATATGCAAAATTTCAAGATGATCGGTTCAGTAGTTTAGGCGTGAAAAGGTAACAAACTTACTTTCGCATTTATAATATTAGTTAGGAAGCCTAAGAAATAAGGAGAGAAAATAGGTATACAGTGCATTACTTCAGTAACTTAGATCCTTATAGTAATTGTTGATTGTTACAAAACAACATATTAGCCGATAACGGTACTGACCCGACATAGACACGATATCGGCTGTTAGATAATCGCGTATGTACCTACCTACTAAACGCTTTTACACTGTGTTCTTACACGGATAACGGTACGATATCTACCGGCGAATACAGTGCGGGGTGAGGGTAGCGGACATTCTTTCACTTGAACACACTGTTTCGCACTGCCGACTTCGAGATCTTGATGTCGGTACTGTAGCTGTTTGCGTCGTGATGGTCATCGATATTCACCAACATCATCGGGCTGATAATAATTATTGATCAACTGCAAATATTTTACACTGTGGCATGGATTTTCTGCGACATGGTCGGCGGTGCATCGTAAATATTGGCATTTGGGGGAGGCTGAGGTAGCGTTTCAAAGGCTCACAGGCCCGAAAAACCTGGCCTTAATATAACATACGTAGGTCTACGGTCCCTTGAAGCTCTAAAAATCATGCTTTTATGCCACCGCAATAAAAAAATACGGTCATTTATGCGACATATTTTGATACTCGCATATAAATCAATACCTATGTGGTACTTCCCGTTGACCTAGAATCATGAAAATTGGCAAGAAGTAAGATCTCATAGCATAAGTAAATAAAATGAATGAATGAAATGCACCGACCCTAGCGTGGTTGGACCAGACTCGATTAATCGATTGAACCCAAAGATTCACACTAGCCCCTGTTGCCTCGTGTTACATGGACACATGGTGCAACAGAAACCATTGCTTATCAAGGAGTAGACCGAGGGGGCGCGATAATGGTAGGGCGGACGTGCCCTTAGGATATGGAAGGGATAAAGAGTCTCCCGAGTATGCACCCTATAGCAAGCATTGGAATTGTGGAGACACGGGTGATATAATTTAATTATATTTGTTTATTGAACCACTCTAACTTCTAGTGACAACCCCATCATAATCTGTTTGTTGACAAACTGACAGACAAACGCGCCAGGAGCACTTAGTTATGTAAGTGGTGATTGATAAATCCTGCCTTAAGTAGATAATGAATGCACTGAGTAACTAAGAAAATCAAAGATATTGAAATAAAACAACAAAAATGAGATTGATTAATTTATTCGTTATTCTGTGGGTCTTACAAGAACATTGTCTAAAAATGAAGCCGGAGCTGATAATGTGTTCTGGTGTCTCGCCCACCTCAGATACCAGATCACTGTCATGATATGACAGCAACAGTATAATGTATTTAAGAAGCAACTCAACAATCTACTGATAAGTAAGACATACTACACAATTAATGAATACCTGTCAGATAGAAATTTGTGTATATAAGAATAATACATATAATATTATGGTGAATACTTGAGTCCGATTTATTTTAGTTTATTTTATTAAAAATATTTTATTTGTATTAATAACTTAATTATTATGACAATATATGCTCTGCCATGATTTACTAATTATTTTTTTATGACATTATAGATTTATTATAGTAATTTTGCATGCCTCAATTGGTGCAACACAGTGGACTGCGCATTCACTTGAGATCTAGAAATGTATGATTATGTACTGTGTTGAGCAATAAACGTTTGAATTTGAATTTGAACAGCCCAGAGTTCTGTTCCCCACAATACAGCTGCAGTAATACGACAGTATGTCGTCCAAAGGATCATTTGTAGGTTAGCTTTCATATAAAATATAGGTACACGTAGTAGTTCTTTGGCTGCTATGCCTTGATGTTATTCGGCCTCTTAAAACTTGAGGCCTTGAGCCCCCTAAATGAAATACTCTTTCAAGAGCCGGGCACACATCGATATCGTATACACCATTTGCTCTAATATGCTCTCCGTATTATGACCGGGCTTGTTTCACCTGACACCTCAATTGTTGACCATCAAGCGATAGTGAGTAAAACAGCAGGCAATGAAGTGAGTGGCTACACCGCAGTTTATGCATCGCATGATGAACATGAAAAAAAAAAATTTCTTATTTGCAAAATATTTGGGCAAACGTCATCTAAAACTATTCCAAAATGCAAGTTCATAGCATTAGTATTTCTTGAGATATCCAGCTGTGACAGACGGACATACAGACAGACAGAACAAAACAGAACAAAACTTTAAAAACCATCCCATTTTCCGAATGAAAACCCTGTGAAAACACAATAACAAGCAACTAAACCGAACGCCATCGATTCCCGCCTATACTCTGATTGCTACTTCTTATTTTCAGAAAATAAATCGTTTTGATACCGGTTTTCAAAAATCGTTATAAGTACAGTTTGGATTTGACATTCTAGAAAAGCGATATGACCCCTCCCTAGCTTGTAGTACCTACTGTATTATTTTCCCTTGACCTTGTCATGTCAAACAAACAAAGCTTAAAAAGCAATTAAGATACTTTTTTATGTTTAGCAGTTCATGAAAGTTTTAGGAAATTATTAAACACTAAATAATTAATGAATGAATTTTTAAATATAACGAGTTAATGTCAGATTGCTTGGGACACTCATTTAGCCATCTCCTTTCAACTTAATCGGTCTATTAGATTCGGAGAAAATTGGCTGTGACAGACAGAAATACAGACAGACAAGTGATCATGTAAGGGTCCTCATATCCCTAAAAATAGTAGGTATTTTAAAAACAACAGTAAACAATTAGTCTAAGAGTTCAAGTCTCTCATACGAAAGGCTACAAAACCTTTTCAAAGAGCATGTAAATAATTATATCAATGTGTTCGAAAATGCTTCTTTGTCGGTTGTTGCCATTGACGGTAGAGTAGACAAAAATGACGGTGTCCCCTTGTTTCGCAGCCAGAAATTTCATAGAACTTCGTTTCCCAGAAAATGCTTCTTATAATATTTGGTCCTTGTATTTTTATTTCGAATATTATTGTTTCAAAGACTATTTACTTGAATGAAACATATTTCACAGAAACATAATTCAATGAATTTTTAATCACATTTTTTTGTTTAATAAACTAATTGAACAGTAGAATTATTTTTTAACGGATATTGTTTCAAATTATTAGTCATATAGTCTTAAATTAAAATTAAAATATTGTCTTATCTTTGCTACAAAAGTTAGTGACCTAAATGATTCGCTGCAAAACCGACTCCACGTAGTCTTGTCTGCCCTACCCCTAGAGTGTAATTTAAATCCGCGTAGGCGCGGAGGGGTGAGGCGGCCTGCGAGCTGAGGAGCCATTACAGAAGCCATGCATGTTGCATGTTGCATGCTGCATGCTTGCTTGCACGCTGCATGCTCGCCTTGCAGCATACAAGCAGTAGGTTACATGAGGGTATGCATTTTATCAACGGTATCTTATTCTCGGTAATAAGTTTAATATTAAATAAACAATATAAGGATAAATAATATTAATTTGATTTGTTATTCTATGACATGTTTATTCTAACATTAAACTTTATGTAAATCAAAAATCAATGATTTAAAAATCTTCAAAGTAAGTAATCTGCGTATTGATTATTCTGTAAAACAAAAATATGAGAAAACTTATAAGTGAAACGAAGTTCTAAAAGCCCCGTATTCATGGTAAACATTTGTTTAGCAATAAAGTTGAATCAACGTGTTGCGGAGTTGCTGTCAAGATGTTGCTGGCAACACTGCGTGTTGCAGAGTTGATAGCGTCATGTTGACAAGCTCTCGCCCGACAAGCGTAAACATCAGTTTAGCGAAAATTGTTGACGTGTGTGAACGTGTTTGCAACAGTTTATAAACATGGCAGTAGTGTGGAGTAATGATAAAATAATGCAACTAATAGAATTATTTCAATCAAAACCATTATTATGGGATTCTTCTATAAAAGAATACAAAGATAGAAACAAAAAGAACGATGCATTCGAAGAAATTTCTCAAGCCCTAAATATACCCAAAAAAGATGTGGAAACTAAAATACATGTACTGCGTACTCAATTTACTAGAGAGAAAAAAAGTTTTTATTAGAAATCCTATACATCAGATACAGAGAACACAACAACACTACCTCCTCGGGCAACATTTTAACGCAGACTGGCGTGTGGACAACCTGTATTGATTTAAACATAGTTGCTAGCAACATTCTCGCCGCTCACCAACAATGTTGATCAACTGTTCCTAAACAAATGTTTACCATGAATACGGGGCTTAAGACTATTAGCTATAAAACAACGTAGGTATATAAGTACAACCCAAAAATGACGTTACCGTGTAGACAGTACGACGGCAACAAAGTAGAAAGAGTCAATTGCACTTTTACGAAATTCACTTTTTTACATAATTCGACTCGGAATTCTTTGTTTTTCATAGATTTTTTCTGTTTAATTCTCAATTTTTACAAATAATAAATCACGCATTTATATAGGTTTACAACCATTTTGGCTCTTTTGCTCGAGATTACCACAGCTCTGCGAATTACTGGATTTATCATTAATTTCTTTGATAATCACGTTATGATAGTGTAAGATTGTATAAATAAATAAATTTGCAGGTCAGTATTAGGTTGTATGTTGATTAAAGTATGATTCGCGACCGTAACTTATATGTACCTACTTACAGTTGATACATCTCCTTAAGGTTTTTACCGGCGCCAACGACCTTGCGTGTGTGGGCGGAGCTTTGTACTACTCCCCGCACCACCCGAACCTAAACATCGCGCGCGATGCTTCGCTAGGGTGTACACGATTACTACCGCGCGCGACATACAGTAATTAATAACAGCCGTCTTATTACAAAAGATTTAAACACATGTTCAACGCGTATTTTATGTTTTTTTATGTATGGAGTTTGATTTTAGACATGCGTTGAACATGTTTTTAAACCTTTTGTAGTAAGACCGCAGATGTTTTATAAATACCTACATATAAGGTATTAAAAAATTAACTTTACAATCTTTAAGGAGTGGCAACACATAAAACATCTTGTTTAGATATTTCTTTATTAGTCACATCAATCACATTCTGAAATAAAAGTATGTACATTTCTACCAGTTAACAATTATACAACGTGGCGCTGCAATGGCGGCATGAAATCAACACACGTATACGGTTCCACGTTCTCGTTTTATAAGGATATATTTTAATTTCATTAAACGTTATTATTTATTGATTTATTTACAATTTTATAAAATAGCGTCTTATCTGTATAGCACAGAGATGAAATTAAAAAGCGAACGAAAAAAAGGGGAAGGGATTTTGAACACTGTATATGATATTAAATTCATGTTATGTAGGACCTGATATGAAACCCTAGAGGTACAACTAGACGATAGCGAAAGAGCCTACTCCACAAACAAAAATGTAGGTACTATAAGACAAGATCAATTTGTAGGTCTTTTTTTCATTTTGTTAGTGGATATGCTCAAGAACCAAGAATATTAGTAGCTAAAAACAATCGGCATCGGCATTTATTTCAATGCCTGCACGTACGAAGTTGCGGGCATTGCTGGTGCATCATAACATTTTTGTTGTTTGTCAAAAAGAAAACCAATATTTAACTTGTTTATTGACAGATTACTCAAAATTCATTAAAATTTCATTGAATTTCGGTCAATGTTTTCTTCTTTTTATTTGAACTTCTTCATCATCGCTTACTCGTATATTACCGAACTCTTGAATTGAAGCATTCGGAAAGTCAGTAGAGTAATAAAAAGTATTTTCTGTATCTTCTTCATTTATTTGAATCTTGCTTTCTTTCTTGCCAGTGTTCAAATGAACAAAAAAGGAAGTACACGGATTTCCGTGTACACGGAAATCCGTGTACTTCCTTTTCGTGGTGTTTGTTTTCTAGTTTTCTACCTCATCATGTTCCTTCGTTTTTTTATCATTTATGAGCAAGTGTGTTGAGAGGATCGTGTTGTTTCGCTGTCCCATTTTCTTCCCTGTTTCCATCTTTTCTGTTGCTCCGCCATTGTTAATAGTTTTACTTGCTTTGGTCTTTGTTTTTTTTCCAGTTGTGATTTTTGTTTATGGTTATATTGCCATTTTCATTTAATTTTTTCTTACAGCCTCTTCAAAGTTGAATTGGTAGGCTGAAATAGGGCACTTTACTTCAATTGTCATGTCATTGCAGATTCCGTCAGTGCTAGAGCCTATGTAGGGCAATCGTTCGTCCAGAAACAAACCACACACACGGTTGTATTTTAATCCCTTCCTGTTTTGATAATTGCTCTAAAGCGATTTTTTCGTTGTCAACTCCGTGTTTTATAGATTTTACATGACTAATACAGTCTTTGTATAAAAGGTATTTAACAAGATTTCCGCAACTGACATTTGGACGTCTTTTGATTAGTTGATTATTGAACAGTATGCCTTTGAACAAAGGTTAGATTTTACTTTAGCTTTAAATGCATTGAAGGGCAAATCTAGCAAAGAAGAGGGTAGCTTGTTATAAAAGGATATACCAAGCCCAACAAATGAGTTATGAATCTTATAAAGCCGGTGAAATCGAGCACTAAATTTGTCCTTATTTCTGGTGTTAAGATTGTGAATATCCCTGTTTTAAGTGTATAAATGTATATTTTGTCTTATATATAAGATGTTGGCGAAGATGAATTGTGATGCCACCGTGAGAATACCAATATGTTTAAAAAAAATCTCTCAAAGAAACTGGCACCGAGCTGGTAAATTGTTCGAACAGCTGGTTTCTGAAGAACAAATATATTTTGAATGTCAGCGGCTTTGCCCCAGAGCAGAATACCATATGACATAGTGCTATGAAAAATAACTAAAATAGACTAACCTAGCTGTATCAACGTCAGTGTATTGTCTTACTTTCGTGACAGCGTAGGCGGCTGAACTGAGCCTTCCCGCTAGGCTTGATATATGTGGGCCCCACTGAAGTTTGGCATCTACTGTTATACCCAGAAAAACTGCCGAGTCTACAGTTTAAAGCATCTCTATCTAAAATGATGTTGGGTCCTAGATTTCTAACATTCGGTAAGGCAAACTAATCTGTAACCATTGAGAGTGCAGTGTTTACGTCGTCAAAATCTTGTCTATTCCTATCTACTTTAAAAATAAGAGAGGTGTCACCTACAAACAGTACAACGTCACAGATACCCTTTAAATAGAATGGTAAGTCACTGATATACACTAAGAACAAGAATGGATCCAGTATTGAACCTTGAGGTACACTTAACTGAACTGGTAGCCCGGAAGATTTCACACCATTTACATCTACACATTGAATTATACAACGTGGCGCTGCAATGGCGACATGAAATCAACACACGTATACGGTTCCACGTTCTCGTTTTATAAGGATATTTTAATTTCATTAAACGTTAATATTTATTGATTTATTTACATTTTTCTAAAATAGTATCTTGGAGACACCGTAGGGCTATACTAATTTTCGTTATTATTTAGTTTGTTTGAAATTTGTTTATTTTTTTCAATTTACGAATTGTTACTGGCCGCTAGCCCTATCCGTGTCTTGAAGGAATGTCGTCATTACCGTCAAAATCTTTTGTATTTAAAATGAATTTGATAGGATGATAAGGGATAGACAAACATGAGATATTCCCCGCACGATCTGATGCAGCCAGCAGAGACCATTGGACAGTACCTACCATTTGTAGGTGGGATTTTGTAGTAGGGATAGGGAATATTTACTTATTCTTTGGTTAATTAAGTACCTACCTACTACATAACATGAAAATTACCAAAATATGAATTGAAGTAGGTACTAGAAACAACAAAAGAAGGAGACAGAGATTACAAGAGCAAGTTTCCTATTTCAATGTACCTAATTGAAATAGGAAACTTACTCTTGTAATCTCTGTCCCCTTCTTTTTTATAATTTTTTGAGATTTCGTTTTTTTGTCTTTGTTTACTTCCCATCTTGAACACACTATGCTTTAGAAAATTATTGTTAATTTTTTTACTATAATATAATAAAACACACTGAATACACTAATATTAACAAAGTAAAGGATGTATTCACACAAAAAAAAAAAAAATATATAGTCACGTATAAGGTAGGTAAGATACCAAAAATTAAATGAAACTCTGTCCGTGTGGCTACACTATTCACAAAAAAAACAATGTTTATCGAAGCGAGGAGGTCGTCACACAACGCGGCACAGGTCCGTCCAGCAACACGTCTCGCCCCGCACTGAGATTTTGGGCGAGAGCGGGGCACAGCATAAATTTGCCGCTAATGATTTGCTTTGTAAATTAATTTAAAATCAAATAAAAATAATTTTAAAAAAGTAATGACATGAAATCATTTCTTATTATTTTGTAGAGAACTGTGTAAATTTATGAACACTTTTAATGAAAATTGTAGGAGTAATATGGTAAAAACTAGAAAAAATAGACCTGGGTTTACCTTTTTTTTTCTTTAGTTATATAAACTAAAGCAGATTTCTGGACACATGAAATCACTTCTTATGTATTGTAGATTATTATATATTTTTTTCTATCAAAAATATGCTATAGTGACTGTAAAATATGGACACAAAGTTACTTAGTTTCGCCGTATTTTAGGGAGGACGGGCCTTAAGGTAGTATAATCCTCAAATGTCAAGATTTATGTTTTATTCCATTACCTGGTTTTCTATTACCTGGTCTTAAGGAGTTGTATTGATGACTTTAATGATTATAATTCTGTAAATACAAACTTGTTACGGTCGCGAATCATATTTTGATCGACATACAACCTAATACTGACTTGCAAATTGCAAAAAACGTATGAAAATATGAATTTCGCGGTCTGCCCTGGCGTGGCGCTTTGGCCTTAAGTTCTAACGACGTTAACAATGGCACATCTCATTTAACATTAGTTTTATTTAATGGTCGCCATAGAGCAAATGATTTTCTTATGGCGCCGTACCAACACGTTTTTTCTGCCGTGAATATCTTCTGTTTATTCGGGGAACCGATCACTTTTCAGATTTTTTTGTTCGAATTTTATTTTACCGAAAACTATTGACTGACGCCTTTTTTGCTATATGCATTATTTGACATATTTTTTTTTTGTGTGCCGATTTACAAAATAACTTTTTGCTATTGGCCGAAGCCTCTTTTGAACTTTTTTCATTAATTTGCCAAATGATTTATTTGCCATATTTTCATCACACCGAAACAACATTATACGGAATATTATTTGAACACACGTCGTGGTCAACGTTGGAGTAACGAAAAAAAAATGAATTGGTCAACTGATACAGTGGCAGACGTGACTTCGATGAAATAAAAACGAAACGAAAATAGTTGAAAAGTTTTAGGTAAAATGAAATTCGGTCAAATATTTTTCGAACTTATATCGTCAGTGTTGTTTGTATCACTATGGAAGTTTGTTGACAGGCATGTTTTTCTACGGCGCAGTTTATACGCCATATTAAAGAACGTAAGCGTTAGAACCGTGTACAACGGGCCTTACAGCTAACAACTAAAACGTTACAAATGGCATGACAACAAGGTCAATGCTGGGCTAATTTTAATCTCATAAAATGGTATTATTTGAATTACAATTACACACTGTAGTTTATCAAAATATGTAAGTATCAAAATATTGTGCAAAAAAATATGGCGCAAGGCCAAGGCCGGCTGCCGGAATATTAATGCAAAGGTCATTAACACTTCGCCAATATTATAAACAAACAAACTACTGGCTCAGTTCGAACGATAATATAATGCCACTGATAAAAATACATGATGTCTGCATGTATTATTTATAAAAGCCAGTTAGATACCGCGCGCGGCTGAATGCGCACGTCCTTTGCGCGAAGCAAAAAATATATACAGTGCCATAGTGAATTCCCGCCATTTTCTTAGTGAACTGTCAAATTTTATGAAAAGTCTTTTTTTTAATAAGAATATTGGTGTTTTGTGTGTTGCCTGCCGTTTGGGAGTTTGCCAATTTCCGCCTGGTATTTACTTACAAGTTTGTATACCTACCTACAATTTATATATTTTCGTTAGTTACCAACTAGTAGTCGTAGTAAACTTTGTTCTAAATGAAGAAATACATTATAATTTTGCTACGATTACGAATTATTTACGAGTTATTTTGTAAAATGCTATTCTTCTTTCATTTTAGTAAGACTTAGGTATGATTAGTTAGGTTAAAACAAAGAATGTTCCTCACATTTTTAGAGGTTAAGTACACAGATCATAACTAACAGTAGGTAACTATGTTAATTCAAAATTCATTTTTCACAGTAATTAGGTATTCCTTGTATTATATTATACTAGCTATTGTTCGCGGCTTCGCCCGCGTGGAGGTCGGAAATTATACGGGAATGCGCTACCGGGACAAAAAAAGAGGTATCCTATGTCCAACCCATAGATCTAGTCTAGATCTAGTGAAACCCATAGATCTTAAGAACTTAGCTACCTATATTCTTGCAAATAAATATATCATTCATTCATTCATTTATCCATTCATTCATTCATTCATTCATTCATTCCAAATCTACGTCATACTCTACCCATGTGCCAAATTTCATCTAAATCCGTTCAGCCGTTTTAGCGTGAAAGCGTAATCAACAAACAAACAAACACACTTTTGCATTTATAATATTAGTTAGGATAAGTTAGTTAGTTTAGGGCGTGACAAGGTATCAAGCAAACAAACTTACTTTCACATCTATAATATTATAGTTAGGAGGATGAAAAACCGGTCATGGAGACTCTAGACTCACAAAATGTAATTAGGTCAAACTTTCCCAAATAACTTTGAACCTAATGCTTTAGCGATAAACTTGAAAATCTATTAAAGAAATTTGGCAGGTTGTAGTAGCTTGATGTGCTGGCGTCTGTACTTAAATTTTTCTTTTTCTTTTAAACTTAACACACTGCTTAAGTTTCATTATTAATATAATTCAATCATGATTGGAAAGACACGTGGCGCCATCTATTATCATAAGAAAGTTATTGTTGTTTTCCTCGGGAACAGAACTTTTTTTCGGGATAAAAAGTACCCTATATCCGTTTCTGGACACCTGACAACGTATATGCAAAATTTCAGGATGATCGGTTCAGTGGTTTAGGCGTGAAAAGGTAACAAACAACGCGTAAGTCTCGTACCCGTAGGAATATCCGAATAAAAAGTATGCTATATGTTAATCCAGGTTATAAACTATCTGTGCCAAATTTCATCAAAATCCGTTCAGTAGTTTTTTTCGTAAAAGAGTAACAAATTATCCATCCATCCTCACAAACTTTTGCGTTTATAATATTTGTAAGATAGTAGGATTAATAGTGTGAGAGATGTCAGGTCAAATTATACACAGTCTTCGATTTCCTGAAATGCTTTAATCAATAGGCTACAACTTTTTCTTATGATAAAATGCTTAGTTTAAGAATGAAATGGTTACAAGCGTTAGGCCTAACGTTCTACTTCATAATGATGGCAGGTGCTGCTCACCGCCGACTATCTGTCAAATCTACAACTTATTTCTACCTTCAATTATTTATTAAATGTGGGGATCGCTAACAATAGGAAGTAGGATATAATATAAGTTAGGAAGTAAGGATTTCATTATGTAGGTACTTATTATTTTATTGCACCTTAGCCTACAATGCACGGTCTGTGGTAACATTTTAACCTAGCGTAGTTTGGTTTCAATACATCATCATCTGCCTAGCCTTTTCCAAACTATGTTGAGGTCAGCTTCCAGTCTAACCGAATGGAACTGAATACCAGTATTTTACAAGGAGCGACTGCCTATCAGACTTCCACAACCCAATTACTGGATAATACGATACCCCTTGGTAAAACTGTGACCCGTAACGACTGTCAAAGATCCACGAATAACAGCCGGGACCAACAGCTTAACGTGCTTTCCGAGGCATGCGAGGGGTCTTGGTATGTAAAGACCCATCCACGGACCAACCTCGGTAAGCGTAGCTTAACCTGATCAATCGACCCGTGCGGCTGATATTACGTTTCAATACAATGTGAAAGTATACACACATCAAAGAAGTCTAAGCAACATGTACCTACGGTTTTGAACTTTAGAACGATTTTACTATTGTAATATATTTATACCTATTTCTTATATAAATAATAACTAAGCATTTTTTGATACATTAGTGACTAAAGCAACCAAATCCTTCATTCAATTGTTAATTTCATCACAATAATTAACAATATGTGTACCATAAGAATCAAAGTAATTGTAAGCCTTCAGATAAATTGTTTACAAGACGAATGCTTCGTCATGTGATAATGAGGTCAGTAAATACTTAAACATACAGACGCGACCACAATACAGGAAAAATACGTCCTGTAAAGCTGATAAAAATATAAAAACATTGGCGATGTCGTCAACCCTATTACACACATACAGGGACAAACACATAGGGTTAGGTACAGGGTCAAATTACTTTTGGGGTCATCAACCGCAGTGTAGTTGAAATATCAGTCCAAAAAATCTTTTTTTTTTTTATGTAAACTTCACGGACGTGATGGGTAAACCTAAACATAATAAAACAAAAAATAAATCAATTTGAGACTTATTTTATCATGTTTAGATACCCATCACGTCTGCGGAGTATCGCTAGCTAATTTATTATGACCCATTATAAAGTCGTTGGGCGCCATTGTGGCATAGGGGTTTCAGTGGGTAGAGGAATGAGACTGAGTGTCACTTAAAACAGAGTTTAATTTTTAGGTTAAGCCACAAGTTTACAGAGGAGGGTCGTGAGCTAAGAGAGTCTAAGGTACTTTGCTGTAGGTATATAAAAGTGGGAGTACTGCCCTGGGTGGACCGTCTGGCTGACGCTGCGGTGGCTCGGCGTGTTCGGCCTTAGACGCCGGGTAGAGGGCCGCGACTGGCGCGTAGTTGCCGGGTAGAGGGCCGCGTCTGGCGCGTAGGGTGCCGGGTAGAGGGGTGCCGGGTAGAGGTCCGCGTATGGCGCGTAGGCTGCCGTAGTGGTTATGACCGGTAGTCTGGCCAAAGGTGGTCTAGCCGGAGCGGCGAATGAATCCGAAGCGGTAATGTAGGTAATAACCGTAGCGGTGATTGTATCCGGAGCCGTGAAGTATCCGAAGCTGTGAACCCTGGAAACACGCACCCTTGCGTGCACATCACAGAGGCTTACCGGATCTTCATCCGGTAAGCCTCTGTGATGTGCGTAGTTTCCTAACCAGACCCCAGCCCCAAGACAAGGAAATGGGTCATTGGAGAGGAAAAATCAGCATCACAGTGGTTTACAAAATCATTATTTAGAGTGAACACAAGATAAAACACAGTTATAGTAATATACAGATTCTCCTAAGGACACTATGAGTACTTACCCAATTTCGGGGAGCTGTACAGGCTTCAGTGGCTGTCGTGGAGAAAAGGGCTGAGTCCCCTCGTCCAGTTTATTTATAGCCTCTGAGTTTCTAGCAAGTACTATAGGGAGGTGAAAGTAGTAATGTCATAGACTAATTAACAAAATCCTACAGATAATTAATATCTAGATTTAGTCGAATAAGTTACAGTACATTGATATGCTGCAATCTACTTACAGACTTACTCAAGTAAATGCCTAAGTTATCAGTTGTTAAAAATTGTGTAAATGTAAACATTACTGCAATTTTTTATTACTAATAAGAATATTATGTAACATTACTTACGATCGACATTTTATTAAGTTACGAGAGAGTGTGAGGTAATCCTTTCACAGAGAAAGGGGTAAGTAAACCCTTCGCTACGTTATCCTGATGTTATAAAGAATACGTACGAGTATCTACATAGTCGTCACATGATCTAGCCAAGATCTCGAGTTTCCTTTAAAATCCAGACATAGGTAATGTCTGAACTTTAAAGGAGACTGTGACCTCTGAGTTTGTTTCAGTCTTTCCTCTCAGCGTAGTCGGATAAGAAACATCGCACTCATCTAGTTTTAAAACATAACTTATTGTTGACGTGTAAAAGTGTTTGTACAAGGATCACGGCGCGCAATTTGTTCTTGTGCGCTGGTGAGGGGGTGCTCCCCAGAGGAGGCTCCGGTGACGGACAGCCGCGGCGGGTTCGCGGCAGTGGTCTCGAACGTCACAAGGCCAAATCGGTAGAGTTGCCCACAAATATTGTAGATATAGATTTGTACCCAAAACCGGTAGGTAAAAACATATCCCAAAAATTATCCCATATCGTTCTACCGATATGGTCTATTTTTTGGGATAATTTTTTGGTAGAACCTACCGAAAAATCGGTAGGTTCGAGACCATTGGTTGGCGGTGAGTGCTAACGCGTGCCCGTGTTCCCGCCACAAGCGGCAGAGGAGGACACCGTTGAGTTTTAGTGGGTTGGAGTCCCACATAACTGCACTATCTCCCCGTGGTAGTGCAGTATGCATGAGCATTTTCTCCACGCAAAAAAAAGTCCTACTTAAAGAGGAAGCTCCAGGTAGCCCGCGAAATTAATAATAATATTACAAAATCATATTTTAAAAACTGTGTTTGTATCATTTATGAGAACAACATAATTATTTCAAATACTGACACAAAAGTACAGTCAGGAAAGGGTAGCAACAATTCTACCTGGCTGGGCATAAAATTTGGGAACTCATTATCATACCTTGAAGCACTGCTTATGTCGACGCTACAAGTTGAAAATAATCGAAAAAAACGGCGAAGTGCGTGTCGGACCACGCCCAATGAAGGGTTCCGTAGCTGAGATGAATTTATTCCAAGTACAAACTTAACATTGTAGTTGAAAAACATGTTCTTCCATACATTCCAACTACAAATGTAAGTTTGTACGTACAATATTGAGAGATTTACCATGTTATTTTAAGACCATGGGCTTCTTATAAGTTTTCCTGTAATCAGGTATAACTAGAACTATTTTCTGTATTTTTTTTTTCAAAATTTAGGCTCAGCAGTTTCGGTGATAAGGGAGGGAATGGTAATTTTTTATCTGTTTTCCTAAATAACTTTAAAACAATTTATTTTAAAATTATAATATAAAAAAAAAACATATATATATTTCAGACCCTCACAGCAAGTTCTTTCATTTGATAATATGTCACACGGTACAGTTTGCAAAACCTTTTTTTTTTTTGCCCCCCTAAATTGAACTCCATATTCAACATTCATTTATTTATTTACGTTACACGTTCGTGTTTGGGTCATAAAAATTCTTATGTGTACCAAATTTCAACTTAATCGGTCCATTCGATTCGAAGCAAATTGGTTGTGACAGACGGACAGACAGACTCACGCGTGATCCTATAAGGGTTCTGTTTTTTCTTTTTGAAGTACGGAACCCTAAAAATAACAAAGAAAAATTTAATCAAATTTATCGAAATCTAGTACCAGCGGAATTCGGGCTCTCAGCCACTAACTCATTCATATTACCACGCTGAATGACTATTTCATGAAATCATGACAATTCAGAACAATCCTAACTTAAGGAGTTGTATTACTGATTCTATTTCTAATAATTTTGTAAATACATGTTTGTTACGATCGCGAATCATACTTTAATCAACATACACCCAGACACTGAGCTAGAAATTCCAAAAATCGCAATAAAATTTGTATTTCGCGGGCTACCTTAGCGCTTAGGAAAATAATTAGAATCAAAGTGGTTTCTCGAAACATACATATCGCGTAATTCTTTAAATCTGAATTTTCGTCCATGATTTTTCAATAACAATTTAATAATTTAAGAAACTTGGAATGGTATGAGAACCATTGCCCAGAATTGAGATAAAGGGTAGCTAAAATAAAAATGCAATTCAAACAAAAATTGAAAATGGGGGCCGCCCCGGCACAAAACCAACCAGTCATTTGGGCTGAAAAATAATGATGATGATGAGCATTTTCACTTTTTGAGCGCTTAATATACCTAATCCTAACTAATATTATACGTGCGAAAGTAAGTTTGTTTGTTTGTTTATTACCTTTTCACGTTTAAACCACTCAACCGATCATCCTGAAATTTTGCATATACACATACGTTGTCACGTGTCCAGAACCGGACATAGGGTACCTTTTCAAAATCAAAAGTCATTTATTCAAACTAGGGTGAGAATCAGCACTTTTTGAACGTCAAAATTACATAAGACAGTTCCGCAAAACGCCCGCCCTTCACCACTTCCTAGTGCTTTAGCTGAGGAGAAGTGACGCAACAAACTCCCCAGCAGCACAGCTGTCTGTTTAGTTAAAAAATAAAAAAATATATATATATTCTATACAACACTGCGCAAAATAATATATCTAAGTACATACATTACGCAACAAATGGCAACGGAAACTGGAGAATGTCGGCTTGAAAATCAGCAGAACCAAGACCGAGTATATGTTCTGCGATTTCGGCGGTCTCTCCAGTGCTGGAGCCATAGCGCTGAATGGCGCGCTTCTACCGGTCTGCTCCGACTTCCGGTATCTTGGTTCACTTGTGCAAAGCGATGGCGAAGTAGACCGGACTGTTAAGCACAGAATCAACACTGGATGGATGAAATGGCGGCAGGTCATTTGCGACTCCCGCATTCCCCTTAAACTCAAGGGGAAGATTTATAAAACAATGGTTAGACCTGCTGTCTTGTATGGATCAGAATGTTGGGCCATAAAAAGACAATTGCATGCAGCCGAGATGAGAATGCTAAGAGGGATGTGTTAGAAATGAGTATGTAAGAGGAAGTCTGAAAGTGACACCACTGACTGAAAAGTTGTGTGGAAATCGGTTGTCATGGTATGGGCATGTGATGCAGAGGAATGAGGAAAATATCGTCAGGAAAGTGTTGAGTATAAACGTGGAGGGCTATACGAGTAAGGGAAGACCAAAGAAACTATGGATGGACTGTGTGAAAGATGATATGGCCAGAAAGGGAGTGACTACCGAGATGACGACTAATGAGAAGTATGGAAGAAAAAGGCATGTTGCCCCGACCCCAAATAAATTGGGACAAGGGCAGGAGAATGATGATACATTACGCAACACAAACATTAAATTAAATTTAATTTGCTTTGTCAGCTAGCACACGCCAATATACCAAAAAAAAGAATTTCATCCCGAAAAAGAAGTACTGTTCCCGAGAAAAACAACAATAACGTTCTTATGATAATAGATGGCGCCACGTGTCTTTCGAATCATGATTGAATTATATTATCAAAAAAATAACAATTAGAATTAATTCATGGTGATATATCAACGGATCATTTTTTAGATAAATTTAGATAAAAATTTAAGTTACTAACACACAACTAAAGTTTCGTGTGTTTAGTAGTGTGAATTGATTGTCAAATTCTAAACTAACGCGAGCGAAGCTAGGGCAAAAGCTAGTACATTATATAATAAGAGATAGATAGACTAAGACATAAAATATCTAAGACTAACCACGTGGCCGCGAGCCAGTCGCTCAAGCGATACGCGGTCATGCTACAGCGACTGCGGAGGAAACCAAATAATGAAAGAAGTTGTTTACCATGCCGCGAGTCATAGCGACGCGAATTATGATGCGGAACAACGGACGGAATTAATGACGAGCGCGCGTGTCGTTTATGTGGCTCGTGACCTTGAACGAGGCCTAAAATAAAAGGATTCCGATTTGCGATGCATTCTGCTACATTTCCCAGTTCCCCATACAATAACGCCTCTATTTATTTAAATAAAGCAGACACACAGACTTTTATCGATTATAAATACAGTACAAACTCGCTAATCTGGCACTAATTCAGAAAAGAGGTTGCCGGATTAGTGGAATATGGGAAAATAATGCAAGTTTACACATGCTTTCGCTTTTCTAACCTCTTTAAAATTTCCATCTTCTCATCTAAGTTCAAAGTCTTACGTTTTCTCTTATTACTTGTACTAGTAGAAGCCATAATTAGAGATTAAGCGTAATTATCAGCGAAAATCAATCTTGTCTTTACGGTTTTGGCGCGCATTTGCGTTATCGGCCACAAGGGAACTGACCTAGCAATACAAAAAATGGGAACAAATACTGTGCCGGATTACTGGACGTGCCGGTGTATTCAAGTGCCGGATTACCAAGACTGTACTGTATAGTTATTTTATGCTTCAGACCTATTATTATATTACGAGTACACAGGTGTGGCCTTTGATCCTAAAACTTTGATTAATAGTATGATATCTCTAAATGGCCTTTATGCCATCTGCTGTAGGGTAAAGGTTGCCGGCTAGCCGAGTGGCGGCATGTGCCCAGCAATATACAGGTAAATCGGGTGAAATCAGCCGAAGTTCGAGTGAAAAATTTTATACCGGATACCCAGTAGTTAAGGGATAAACTTGGTAATTACAATGTTGAATTTTTATTTGTGATAAATCTTGATTACGATGTACAAGCTAACAGCAAAATATAGATATTATGTACAAGTATATAATAAAAAATAAAAGAAGAGCTCATTGGGCATCAAAAAAATTTGTCCGCATCACTGTCAATGGGAAAAGTGCCCAAAAGGCTGGCAGCATTGCCACGTTGGTTGACAATGCTGATTCTTTGTGCTAAAAATAGGCCAGCCCTCCGGTCCCGTGAAGAGTCGACCAACCGCTTGGCAATGTCCCAAATTACTCGATGAGCACTCGGACCCAAGTGTTTCAACCCCAAACGGCTCAAACATATAGCTCCCAATATTTGCGTCGTTTGAGGTTTTCTGCTCCTGCAGCAATCGCCTCAGCACAGCTCGCCGTGCTAGGAAGATGGAATGGCGCGAAGGTGTCGACACAGTTTGCATCCCACACCAAAGGCCTACTCAACTTCCAAGGCATTATGGTCGTTCTGTCTGGCCTCTTCCCATCGTCACGTGCCAAGCTATTGGGTTCTATACCAGCTGTCACCCCACCGGGCAGTGACAAGAGCCTGACGGATGATGTCGTTAATGCTGGCGTGCCGTGCCTTCCGACCAGCCTCTTGCTGTAAGGTTGTAATAGGCCATGGTGTCCGAGGTAGTTGACTCCTTCATCACATTGATAGCGATGTGGAGCCCCGCAAGGAGCACCCAGACGCAAACATGTAGCTAGCCGGAAATGGTGTTACCCAACATAGTGCCTATGTTGAGGGACGGTAGTGCTTGAAACCAGAGGCCCGAGTCCCATTCACCCACAGCCAGCATGCGAGCACGCTCTGCAATATTGGTGGATGTATTAATAAGTTTATTCCGTACCAACCTGCAGAGCACTGTGCACTGTGTCAGGGAAGACGGGTTCTCAGGAAACGCCTGGAAAGTGACTTGCCCGGTTACGGTTCAGCCTTAACCGGGCAAGTCACTTTCCAGGCGTTCATGGCGTCGGTCAAACACGGCACTTCCGAGTCAACCTGAGAAGGGACTATGATTCTTGTGGTTAACTTTTCGGTGCTGTGTACCGAGGACAGGAACGCCGATAGGCTTACACTAGAAATTTTGCGGACGCCGATCCCACCAAAACGAATGCTTGATAATTATGACTTATCATCATTCTCCTGCCCTTGTCCCAATTTATTTGGGGTCGGCGCAACCTGTATTTTCTTCCATACTTCTCTATTGGTCATGATCTCGGTAGTCACTCCCTTTTTGGCAATATCATCTTTCACAAAGTCCATCCATCGTTAATTTGATCTTCCCCTATTCTTACAGCCATCTTCATTCATACTCAAAACTTTCCTCACGACATTTTCCTCATTCCTCTGCATCACAAGCCCATACTATGACAACCGATTTCCACAGAACTGTTCAGTTACCGGTGCCACTTTCACTTCTTATGTAATGTACTCATAATTATGGCTTATATAGAAACAAGAGGCCATTATAATTACGCCTTATATAAAAAAAAGTGGCCATTATAATTATGGCTTATATAAAAACAAGTGGCCATTATAATTATGGCTTATATAAAAACAAGTGGTCATTATAATTATGGCTTATATAAAAACAAGTGGCCATTATAATTATGGCTTATATAAAAACAAGTGGTCATTATAATTATGGCTTATATAAAAACAAGTGGCCATTATAATTATGGCTGATATAAAAACAAGTGGCCATTATAATTATGGCTTATATAAAAACAAGTGGCCATTATAATTATGGCTTATATAAAAACAAGTGGCCATTATAATTATGGCTTATATAAAAACAAGTGGCCATTATAATTATGGCTTATATAAAACAAGAGGCCATTATAATTATGGCTTATATAAAAATAAGTGGCTATTACAAAAAATACATTTTTTTATTATTATTATTTTCTCCCAGCTGTTGCCCGCTGCTTCGCCCGCGTGGATGTCAATACTTCCCTATTGTTTCATGTTTTTGCGAGAAAACCAAATCATTTTTCTAAAATAAAAATAGCCTAAGTTACTCCTTTATAACATCAGGTATCCGTCTGTGAAAATCCCGTCAAAATAGGTTTAGCCGTTTTGGAGATTAGCCGGAACAAACAGACAGACAGACATAAATTCTAAAAGTTGTTCCTTTGTTATAAGAACCGTATATACTTTCATATGCATTTAGTAAAAAGCTGTTTGATTGATGAATGATTTTGACATTACACACAGACACTTCAGTTTTATTTATTTGTATAGATGTGCAAGTAAGCAACTACTCATACGGCCTAGTCATCAGCACTAGTAATGGAGAAGCGATAAGATAGCCCGCGAAATTAAATCTTCTTACGTTATTTGACCAGAACCTGACCCCAAGATGTGTAAAGGCAGATAGGTTATAACGACAAAAACAGTATGAGCCAGTCAGCAACTTGGTAGCGAACATAGCTGCCTAGGATTTGCCGGACGTATCTACTTTAAAGTGTTGCTACGAAGAAGGCAAAGGCGTCAGGGTAACCCGCGAAATTGAAATTGTCTTACCTTTTCTACAATTTACACGTCAGTATTAGGGTGTACCTCGATCAAAATGTGATTCGCGGCCGTAACAAGTATGTATTTACATAATTATAATCATTAAAATGATCAATACAACTATTTAAGACCAGGTAATCCCAATGAATGACTATTTCACGAAATCTTGACATTTGAGGATTATACTAACTTAGGGAGTTGTATTTACAGAATTATAATCAGCGAATCATACTTTATTTAACATACAACTTAATACTGACTTGCAAATTGCAAAAAACGTAAGAAAATTGAATTTCGCGGGCTACTCTGACGCTTCCTCCTTAATGCTAAACTTATTACTAACCAGAATTCTCTTCCCACTAGAATCGTCAAATCTTCAATTGCGTCGTCATGATCAACTAAGCCATGGAGAAGTTACTAAAGACATTCAAGCGTCCTTCACGGAATGAGGAACTGTCTCGGAGCGAGTACTCCCTGGTCTCCACTGATCTGACTGAGGATGCTGTACGACTATGGATGGGCTTACCTGATGAAGTCAAGTACGATGCCGCTTGGGAGAAGTTTAGACAGTACTACGAGAAGGAGCATGGTAAGGATAGAGTGGTATTTTGAGGGTTCCATACCTCAAAAGAAAATAACGGAACCCTAATCCCTTTGGTATTCGAAAACAGTAATTTTAAAGACAATTTTCAAATAAAGTTTTATGAGTTTTATGAACGTGAGACCTAAAAATATGAAATAGCCAAGTAACTGCGACGAACTTGGAAGTAGCGGTTGGTCATAGTTCTACCATAATCTAACCCAATTGGTCAAGGTGCCCTAGCTAAGTTACGGCGACCAATTTGGCATTAGAAGCCACACCAAACGCTTATTGTGTATTTGTGACCGCAGAGTAGCCGCTCTGCATTGCATCTAAACGTGGATAGCAGTTTTGTTAAACATAACGCAATGACAATCCAGCTGAACGTTGTTCAGTTTTTATTAAGGAAAACTAACAATTACGCACTATACATGGTTAAAAATAGCTTATAATCTAGGTATATCAGTATTACGTTATCCACATCCTAACTTATAATATTATAAATGCGAAAGTAAGTTTGTTTCACCTTTTCACGCCTAAACCACTCAACCGATCATCCCGAAATTTTGCACATGCGTTGTCACGTGTACAGAAACGGACATAGGGTATCTTTCATCCCGAAAAAAAGTACTGTTCCCGAGGAAAACAACAATAACGTTCTTATGATAATAGATGGCGCCACGTGTCTTATTCTAAAGACACGTGGCGCCATCTTCATGATTCGTGATTCGTGGTGATTCTTCATGATTGAATTATTATAGAAACTTTAGTAGTGTGTTAAGAGATTTCTCCGCCAACCACGCGGTCGAAGCCTCGGGCAAAAGCTAGTGTAACATATTCGGATTCAAATTTGGAAGAGCACGAGTTCAACATTAGGTACTCAATAATCATGCAAATTAATTAATCTTATCCTTATAATACCTACAAAAATTTATACAAACATGAAAATACGGTTAATTATCAGCTGTTTTTTCGATCATTTTAAGTAGATCAATACGAATTTTGTTAGCTGACAAATAAAATAAGTCTCTAGTTCTGGAAAAAGGTATTATAATTATGTATTATTTTTTCTTTCTTTTTTTTAGGGTTCCGTACCTAGGAAAAAACGGAACTCTTATGGGATCACTCGTGTGTCTGTCTGTTTGTCCGTCTGTCACAGCCAATTTGCTCCGAATCTAATAGACCGATTAAGTTGAAATTTGGTACACATATGTATAATATTTCTGTGGCCCAAATACGGACGTGTAACGTAAATAAATAAATTTTGAATATTCTTTGCGGGGCAAATAAGAAAATTAAAAGAAAAAGTTTTGCAAACTGTACCGCGTGACATATCAAATAAAATGGCTTCGCAAATGGAGTCGCAAATGTATATTAATCCCCCCCCCCCCCATTATCTGCGATAGTACTGATCCTAAAATTTTGAAAAAAATATAGAAAATACTTATAGATTACACCTATACATTACAGGAAAACCTATAAGAAGTCGATGGTCTTAAAACAACATGGTAAATCTCCCAATATTGTGCGTACAAACTTACATTTGTCCATAGTTAAACAAAAAGGATCCAACCCACATTAGGTGAGTAATGTGGGTTGGATCCTTTTCGTTTAACTATGGACATTTGTAGTTGGAATATATGGGAGAACATGATTTTCAACTACAATGTTAAGTTTTTCTTGGGTAAAGTCATCCCAAATACGGAACCCTTCATTGTGCGTGGTCCGACACGCTCTTGACGGGTTTTTGTTTTTCAGAAGTTTTACAAAACAGCTCCGCTACTAACCAATGCTCTCAAAACGATGGAAGAAACCGGCATGTCGTAGAACCAAAAAATCGAAGACTTGTGACATCTACCCACCCGCACTGGGTCCGCGTGGAGGATTACTGTCCACTGCTCCTCATAGAGGAGGCCTGTGTCCCAGCAGTGAGAACATTATAGGCTGATTATGCTATACGTTCCACGCACGGGGTCTGTGATGAATAATTGTCCATAGTTAATTCGATACCCCGACCAAAACCGCGTTATTCGTCGTTATTCAGAGGCTATTAAGTCAATAATTAAGAGTAATAAACTACATCTAAAAGCACATTATTAATGTTCGATATCTTATCGTCACATTGCACGTTTTCATTTATTGTTATGTGTTATAAATACATTTAAAATCTCCTTGTAAGAAATTGACTAAAATTATTGATTGCATGCTTCTTTTGCTAAAGTTGACGTTCTATTCATTTGAGAATTACGCCAATGGACAGATAATTTAAAAATCTAAATAATTCACGTTTTATTTTATTTTAACAGATCGCTTTTCTTTCTTTATTAAAATTATTCATTATTAATGTTCGATATCTTATCATCACATTGCACGTTTTCATTTATTTTTATGTGTTATAAATACATTTAAAATCTCCTTGTAAAAAATTGACTAAAATTATTGATTGCATGCTTCTTTTGCTAAAGTTGACGTTCTATTCATTTGAGAATTACGCCAATGGACAGATAATTTAAAAATCTAAATAATTCACGTTTTATTTTATTTTAACAGATCGCTTTTCTTTCTTTATTAAAATTATTCATTATTAATGTTCGATATCTTATCATCACATTGCACGTTTTCATTTATTTTTATGTGTTATAAATACATTTAAAATCTCCTTGTAAAAAATTGACTAAAATTATTGATTGCATGCTTCTTTTGCTAAAGTTGACGTTCTATTCATTTGAGAATTACGCCAATGGACAGATAATTTAAAAATCTAAATAATTCACGTTTTATTTTATTTGAACAGATCGCTTTTCTTTCTTTATTAAAATTATTCATTATTAATGTTCGATATCTTATCATCACATTGCACGTTTTCATTTATTGTTATGTGTTATAAATATATTTAAAATCTCCTTGTAAAAAATTTACTAAAATTATTGATTGCATGCTTCGTTTGCTAAAGTTGACGTTCTATTATTTGAGAATTACACCAATGGATAGATAATTTAAAAATCTAAATAATTCACGTTTTATTTTATTTGAACAGATCGCTTTTCTTTCTTTATTAAAATTATTCATTATTAATGTTCGATATCTTATCGTCACATTGCACGTTTTCATTTATTGTTATGTGTTATAAATACATTTAAAATCTCCTTGTAAAAAATTGACTAAAATTATTGATTCCATGCTTCGTTTGCTAAAGTTGACGTTCTATTCATTTGAGAATTACACCAATGGATAGATAATTTAAAAATCTAAATAATTCACGTTTTATTTTATTTGAACAGATTGCTTTTCTTTCTTTATTAAAATTATTCCAGAAGTTGTGTACACGGGATACGATAAGGATCCAACCTACATTACACCTAATGGGGGTTGGATCCTTTTCGTTTAACTATGGACAATTATAACATACATTAATATGAGTCTGAAATGGCCAACCCGTCTTGAGGAAGCGTGGTGAATTGGTGATCAATGCCTCGTGCCTTCTCTGTATGAGAAGCGGCCTTTTCCTTGCTTGGTCGGACAATACTGCCGCCGTAATAAAAAAAGAACGTATCTACAGAAATAATGAAATGGAAAAAAAAGTCCTGTTTAAAGTACAAAGATACAAAGGCAGATGCGTCTTTTAACAGTAAGAATTATTAGGTTTTCGTTAAGTTTACGCCAATATTGGGTTCGATTCCCATCCAGGACAAACATTTGTGTGCATGAACATGTCTGTTTGTTCTGAGACTGGGTGTAATTATCTATATAAGTATGTATTTACAAAAAAAAAAATAGTATATTGTAGTATATCAGTTATCTGGTTTCCATAGTACAAGCTCTGCTTAGTTTGGGATCAGATGACTGTGTGTGAATAATGTCCCAGATTATTATATTATTATTATTAATATAAAAATACTGGAAGATGCGTCTTTTTTTGCCGATTCCGAATATGTAATCGAAAATAATGTCAGATACGTCTTTTTTCCTTATGACGGCTGAATAATAGGATGGTATTTTAGGGTCTGTGCTATGACCGGTTAGTTCCCAAATTAAAAAATCAATCTTCCCAACTATGTTGGGGTCGGCTTCCAGTCTAACCGGATGCAGCTGAATACCAGTATTTTACATGGAGCGACTGCCTATCTGACCTCCACAACCCAGTTATTGGGTAATACGATACCCCTTGGTAAGACTGGTTGTCAGACTTTCGGGGTTCTGACGACCCGTAACGACTGTCAAAGATCCACGAATGACAGCCGGGACCAACGGCTTAACGTGCTTTCCGAGGCACGGAGGAGTCCCGGTATGTAAAGATGGTCCCACAGACCAACCCCGGCAAGCGTAGCTTAACCTGATGGATCGACCCGTGCGGCAGTTATTACTTAGCCACGAGCACCGGTTAGGTCCCAAATTAAATTCCGGTTACCGTCAATGAGCTCGCCCTTTATAGTCGTTAAGTACACCACTTAACTCCGGCACTCCGGGTTGATATTGAGAATCTCCTAATAAATGTACCCCAATACCTCTTTTGCTGGCCCGGGAATCATACCCTGGAAGCCACGCTCAGCTGTCGCGCTTTATACTAATTCTGATAAAAACCAGTATTTATAAGATTTAAGCCGTTAAAATGTGAGTTGTGTGTGTGTGGTACACACAAATTAAGGAGTAGGTATGTGGCATACTGTAGTTACTGCCTATCCCCGTGGCAAAAAAAGCGTGTGTTCATGTATGTATGTATGTGTTAAACAAAATGTCCCTAAAATTTCGTGTGAAACTACGATGAACTAAAAATAGCTTTGTATTAATTGGACTTGTTACAAACTGTAACGGAATTCAGATTAGTATTAAATTAAAATGACTATGCTAGGTTTTCCGACGTCTGTCTAGTTTATATTGGGCCTTGGAGCCTATTTTTAGATCTGTCTCAGAGCGTGACCAGTTGTTTAAACATGCTGAGTTGAATTTTCTTGCAAAAGGTTTCAGGCGTGGTTTTCTCTCAAAGCGGAGCAATGTCTCAAGCCGTGAAATCCTTTAAAAAAAAACCTTCGGCACCTTTTTTCCGTAAACTCAACAATGTCCATTTTGCGAGGATGGCGACCATATTGTATCTAGGCCATCCAATCCCACAGGTTATTTGTAATCTCGGAATTTGCAGGACCGATGATTTTTGAACTCGCGAGATATCGGTATTTGCGAGATCTCGCTCTTACATAATATGATATAAATGCCGCATGCTCTGCTGTGTGAGACTGCCTATAGTTATAGGCAGTCTTTAAAACAGACGCCTATTATGTGAGTGTCTTTTAAAGACAATGTAATATGGTGAAACATTTATTACTTTTATTTATGAGAATATATTAAAGGAGATGTTTCAAAATGGGCCAGGTCTGTGTACACTACCTCAAAAAAGAGAGAAAAAATCGTAGAATTCGGAAAAAATACAGATAATTCATTTTTAATGTATACTGTTGTGGTAGGGAATTGATATTTATCAATTATTTTTATCGACTTTCAACATGGCGTCTCACCGATTTAGTTACTCTGTGCATAAAAACAATGACAGTAAACCATAGATCGACCATTGATCATAGGAAGAGGACTGTCAGCTGTCACAACAGTGTCACTTCTGTGCTCTTCTTGAGTATTAAACATGTCAAACATCATTAATCAATCAAAATGACAGCTTACCCCCATGACCGGTTTTTGTTGTGTGTTGCAATTTCAAGTGTAATAGATAATAATTGTGGTTTACCAGAAAACAAAGCCATTTTAAAGTAACTGGACTGTTGAGAACTGTTTTAAATATATTTCCGAATTTTTATGTATAGTGTAGACGTACCTGGCGCCAGATCCATACATTTTAGAACATCTCCTTTAGTAACTTCAAGCCATTTTTGGAGAACATATAACGTGTCTATGGTTTCGTCTGCCAGATTGCATCTAATAAGTATGAGATGCTAAACAGCCGGCAGCAGAAAAAGCCCTCTCAGCTGAATGCGAATGTGAAATACGTGCCCATCGTACCTCCCGATTCATACGAAGTCAATTCTCAAAATCACGAGTGTTGATGGACAAACGCTAGCCGCAAGCGCGACCTCATTGTACCAGTTACTCCTTGAGTAATATTGTTCTGTGCCTAAAGAAGGACGTCTTTATATGCTGCTCCCCAATCCTCCGTATTCGAGATCTCGGTATACCGAGATGGAATTGTACAAATACAAAGAAAAATGCAGGTTTAAAACTACTCACTCAGTTTGGTCTAGGCTGTTGCTGCGGTTGTTATAACTCTCGACTTCATTTACAACCGTCATATTTTTTTATATATAGGTATTTGACAGGCCAGCTGGCGTGGTTGGTTAAGATACAACCTATCACGCCGCAGGTCGTGGGTTCGATTCCCATCCAGGACAAACATTTGTGTGCATGAACATGTCTGTTTGTTCTGAGTCTGGGTGTAATTATCTATATAAGTATGTACCTATTTACAAAAAAAAAAAAGTAGTGTATGTAGTATATCAGTTCTCTGGTTTCCATAGTACAAGCTCTGCTTAGTTTGGGACCAGATGACCGTGTGTGAAAAATGTCCCAGGATATTATTATTATTATTATTTCACTCACAGGTATAACTATAGCATTTTCCCGTGCCTTAGCTCGTGTGGAGGACGGTTTTACCAACTCAGAAAAACAACACACCAACTTACGTAATAATGACTTACTTTGGTAGTATGGGCTCGCATAACCGACAAACAAAGAAACATTGGGTATTCAGATATAGACACAATTGACTAAGCTTCTTAAAAAATATATAAAGTCCTTAAAGAGATATTTGTTGAAACCAATAACATTTTTGCCACATATACATATGGATATGTTAACTCCGTTTTGACGAGTAAATGTTAAAATGGATGTTAATAATAATACATATATATATATATATAGTCAGGATTACGTAATCTGTATATCATTGAGATTTTAAGTATATACCTAGGTATATTATAGTCTGTCTACACTTCTACACTAATATTATATAGCTGAAAAATTTGTTTGTTTCGAAAATCTCAGGAACTGCTGATTCGAATTGAAAAATTATTTTAGCTTTGGATATCCCATTTAAGGCGGTGCTATATGTAAATTAGGCTGGAACTGAAGAAGTTTAAAACCTTTTTTCTCCATAACCCGTACCATAATGATCTTTAAAAAAAAATATGTTAAACTACACAATAAAACACATGTCCCCTTCACTTAGAAAAAAATAAAAAATAATTTTAAATATCATTAACATACATGAAAAGTAACCCCTGTTTTAGAAATATAAAACCTTTTTTCTTCGAAACTATTAATCGCTAGGTTTTTTTATAGTCATCATGATATTACACAATACAATACCTAGGGAATCCTCGGCTTATTTTTTTAAATAACTTTTCTAATTACTTATAGTCATTATTTTTTACATAAATCGACACTCAATCGCGTGAGCAACCCCTCTGTCGCCTATTAATTTAGTGCGGGACGAGACACAGTCCTGAACGGACCTGTACCACTTTTTCCCGCATTTTTTCGTTGGTGACAATACCATTAGAAAGTATTGTAAACAAATACCTACCTACTTATTTTGTTGATTTTAATAGTTTTTGTGTGTGTAAATATTAGAGTAGTTTTTAGTATATAGTTAGTAATACTACATAGGAAATATTATTATTTGTGTTAATATAAGTTTATTTATAAAATCAATATGGGTGACAAAAAAAAGACGCACTAAGCGTAATTTGAAAATAAAATACAAGAGGAAAATAAAAAGAATGAAACGGTAAGTAATTTGAGTAAACGCTTGATTTTACTAGGAACTATCAATCAAGCGTTTCGATAAAAAGATATAGGTAGGTACGTATAAGTAATATGCGTACCTAAGCAGGTACCTACCTATCAGCTGCTTATACTTACCTAGGTACCTTTCGTCGCCAGAACGAGAAACTGTTGTCGTTTCGAATTTGCCAACGGAAATTCGTACGTGTTTAATGGCAACAATGTATAGATTCCAAACGACCGGGCGGCATTACGACACGGCGGCACAGTAACGACATAACGAGCTATAGATTCGCATGCAGTGAATCTATAGCTTGTTACTATTAGACACGTACGAATTTACGTTGGCCGGAGTTTCGCTAGCTAATTTAATTTGACCCTGAATATGTGTCGCAGCTAACTAGTTTATCGTGTTTAGATATCGATACCCATCACGTCTGCGGAGTTTCGCTAGCTAATTTAATTTGACCCTGTATATGTGTCGCAGCTAACTAGTTTATCATATTTAGATATCGATACCCATCACGTCTGCGGAGTTTCGCTAGCTAATTTAATTTGAACCTGTATATGTGTCGCAGCTAACTAGTTCATCATGTTTAGATATCGATACCCATCACGTCTGTGGAGTTTCACTAGCTAATTTAATTTGACCCTGTATTATTACTCATCGCAATCAGATTGCTAATACAGGGTAATAATTAGGCTAGCCACATACAGTCGGAATTCCGTCCCGGAATTCCGTTTCGAAATATCGTTTCGGAATTTCGAAAGCAGCAAACCCATACAAAGTCACGCACAGACTACCATGCGTAATTTTGAATCGGAGAAAATTTCGAACGGAGGACTACTTGTACGTGTGTGATAGATCCTTGATCTTGCATGGATTTGCTGCATTCGAAAATTCCGAATCGATGTTTCGAAACGGAATTCCGACAGTATGTGGACGTTTTTTGTCCATCCTCTTTGGACCCCATGGATGTAACCTGCAGATTGCGACTCTCGGACTACAAGGAGTCGAAAAGTAACGAGGTTGGCGAGTTTCATAGGACGCTAAAGTTATAAGCAAATCAAATGACATATTTTAAAATTGGATTAACGTAACCCTTTTATAAGTAAACGTGGATGAACGTATACAATATAAGCTACAATATTTTTTAAAGCCATCAGTATTTCAACTGAATTTTATATTTTACTTTGTTTTAGGGGAACTGAAGAATTATCGATTGGTAGACGTATTGTAAACATCAGTCATTTTTTTAAATCACTCCAAGAAATAGGAAATTTGGACTGCGGTTTAAAGTCAATAGAAATCGTATCTGAACGTTTGACAGGTTTAATGAATAAATTAAAACTGAAATGTCTTTTATGTAACATGAGTTTTATAATAGAGGGAAATAACACCCCAGAAGAAATGAATTTAAACACATGTGCCGTAGCTGGGGCAATAGCAGCAGGATGTGGACATACGCAACATCTGGAAATTACGTCAACTCTAGGACTTCCTGAGATCTCACAAAAATTATTCACCTTTCATATGGATATAGTAAACAAAACGTGGGAATCTGAAGCGTTAAGATCTTTGAACGAAGCTGCTGAAGAGGAAAGATGTGCTGCCGTTGAAGCGGGTAAAGTAAATGCAAAGGGAATACCGATAATTGATGTCATTGCTGACGGATGTTGGGGAAAAAGATCATACAAGAAAAACTACTCCTCACTGTCAGGAGCAGCAGCCATACTTGGTAAACGTAGCAATAAAATATTGTTCATGGCTGTCAAAAATAAGTTCTGCTACATTTGCGCTAGAGCAGAAAATAAAGGAATCTCGACAAACAAATCATATTTGTTATAAAAACTATACAGGTAAATATTTTATGTGTTTTACATAAAAATCCTAGTAATATTATAAGTGGAAACGTATTGCTGTTTGTTTGTTTTATAAATTAACTAAACGTAAATGGTTCGCCTTATTATTTTGAAATCAAACTAAATATCTATTATATAAAAATGGTAGAGGTAACCCATTCGAGAACTAAAGCCGTAATATAGGTTTTGTATACTGAAAGCTACATTATTATACTTTTTGTCTTCATTTACAGGACCATCTACCGGCATGGAGTCAACCATTATTGTCGAGGGATTTAAGAAAAGCATAGAAATGCACAATTTGATATATGGCAGAATTATATCAGATGGTGACGCCAACACATATTCAAAGCTTTTGCAAGAAAGGCCGTACGAAAATTTAACAATAGAAAAAATTGAATGCCGAAACCACTTGCTGAGGAATTTTTGCAACAAACTGCAGAGTTTTACAACAGACACGAAATTTCTAATACGGTTCATAAAACTCCTAACAAAGAAAAGAATATTAACCATGCGAAAAGTAGTAGTAACTGCAAATGCAAAATACAAGCATACTGATAATGCAATGCAACTCCATGCTGATATAATGCTTGCTGCAGAACATGCTTTTAGCCAACATACCACGTGCAAAGGATACTTTTGTGGCAAACTAGGCGAAATAGAAGATATTGACAAAGACTTTCATACAAACACTCTGTGCCAAAAAATAAAATAAATATTATCACAGCTAGCGGCACACTCACGCATTTTGTTGCACAATGTCGACAGCAACTCTGTAGAGAGATATCATAGCGTTGTTGCTAAATTCATAGGTCGCAAAAGGATAAACTTTGCTCAAAAATATCAATATCAGATGAGATGTAATACTGCGGCTCTATCATTTAACACAAGAAAACCTTTGAGCATCTTGCATAAATGTATTGTAGGTAGAAGTCCAAAAGGACAAATACATAAATTTGAAATGAACAGAATAAAGCGACAGATAAGACCTAAAAAATATACAAAGAAGAAAAGAAGAACATTGGAAAATCAAAACGCCTCTTCCATCAATTATGGACAGGATTGCGCGAAACCCGATATGTCAAAGGAAATGCTAGAGGAATCGAAAAGAATATTTTTGAAAAATTTAGAGAAGAATGAAGATGAAAGAATAAGAATTGAAACAGGTACAATACTTCAAAGTGAGTCAAGTGAATGGCTCGAACTAAGAAGAAATTAACTGACGGCTTCAAATTTCGGTAACGTAATTAAAAAACGCAATGACATCAGTTGTGCTAAGAATTTAATTTATAAAAACCCAATAGATCACGTCAAATCAGTCAAACATGGGCTAGAAAATGAAAGTATTGCTAAAACTCAATTAGAAAAAGAAAATTCGATAAAAGTTAATCCCTGCGGCCTATTCATAGATAAAGAGATCCCATTTCTAGGTGCATCACCGGATGGTATAATAGACGAAAGTACAATATGCGAAATAAAATGGCCATAAGTACATATAAATTAGGACTGGAAAGGGCAATAGTAGAAAAAAAATAACAGTCTATAAAAAAAAATAAAGACAATAATAAATTTAGAATAAATAAGGATCACAGTTGGTATTACCAAGTTCAAGGCCAACTCCACATAACAAAAAAAGAAAAATGTTTATTTGGTTTATGGTCGGGAGAAAATAAGGCAATACAAACTGATATTATATAAAGGGACGACGGCTTTTGGAAAGAAACAATGACAAAAAAAAAAACTAATAACATTTTACACAGAATGTATTTTACCTGAATTAGTTGACCCTCGACACCCACGAAAAATGCCAATTAGAGATCCCGAATATATATGTCGTGCTATTGAAATAAAAAGCAAACGAAGGGAAAACAAAGAAAATCTAGCTAACATGCGTGAACAAAATAATATGGAAGAAATAAATGATGCAACACATGATGCAGAAGTGTAAGTAGAAATTATTCCCATATCTTCAAAAAGAAACAAAAGAAATGAAAGTGACGACGATGAAGTAAAATACATTGATGATTATAATGTAGAAAAAGCAAATGCAAAAAAACTGTGTTGTAGACAATTAAACTTCTCAGAATTTTGAAACCAAATTGTGTCAGAAAGCTTTTTTTTTTATACCGTTAAAGATTATATTGAGGACATAAAGGCTTGGGATTGAGCTGCTCCAGATTTTCTTTTTACAAATTTTTATTTTTGCATACTGAATGTTGACATGAATATTTACTTTGTAAAGTATTATATTATTTTAATTATTGTGAATGTGAATACTATGTGGGTCATTGCTATTTTGTTTGTTTTATTTTTTCTCTCAGTTATTTTTAACCATGGTCTGGCAGTTTGAGTAATTTATGCGGCCTACCCAAATGCCCTTTCTTTGGTATTTTCGTCGAATCGTTGAGCTCCTTAAGTTCTGAGGTGAGCTGCGCGATTACTGACAAATGCGTGCACTGGCTGGACAGGTCCTATCAATCTGTGTGGTTTTTTCCTCAAAAGACCATTTCAGACACCAATCTACATGGTCTTCACATGAACTGACCAAGATTATGTCCGGTCTTTATAAGAGCCTATGACCTCTGAGTTTGTTTTGGCCTTTCTTCTCAGAGTAGTCAGATAGGAAACGCCGACCAGAACTAGTTTAAAAAAAAAAAAACATGATTGACTTGTGAAAGTGTTTGTACAAACCTACTCACAAAAATAAAATCATTTATCATTTATAATTTTGAATGTGTTTTTATTTTGCTTTTGTCAATGAACAAATACCTGAACAAATTTATTCCCAACATCAGTCACTGACATGCAATAAAAATGGATAAAAAAAACCATCAAAACCAAAAAAAATGGACCATGTAAATGGACGACTCTGTACATTATAATTATATATTAATTGATTAGGCCTGCCACATACAGTCGGAATTCCGTTTCGAAATATCATTTCGGAATTTCGAAAGCAGCAAAGCCATACAAAATAAACGAAAAACTACTGTACGTGTGTGATACATCCTTGATTTTGTATGGATTTACTGCCTTCGAAAATTCCGAATCGATATTTCGGAACGGAATTCCGAAACGGAATTCAGTCTGTGTATGTGGCCGGCCTTATTGAACTAATAAGTTCCGGGCCCACGACCTATTGTGACTTATAATAAATTGAACTGAGGTCACGGGTCGTATGGGGCCCACAAACCATATGGGACGCATTGTGGTTCATGGACCCCATGAACCTAATATGGCATTTGAGCTTCGTGCAAGCGATACAAATCTGCCGGCCATATGGCAGATTTGTATATTGCTCAGATTTTCCACTTGATTTATTTTGCGTTTTTTTTTTAAATATTTGAAGTACTTAAAACAACTACTAGTAGTACTTTTAGGTACAAACTTATTCACTTTTATTTCTGAGCGAAGTCGCGGGGAAAGCTAATAATAATAACTGTCTATATTTTGCCGCCCATTTTCTGTTTTAGTAATATTACAATGAGTTCTTAGTCATTAAAAATATATTTTCTAAAAATATAATAATTTACACAAGTGTTGTATTTGTTTTTCTACAACATACAAGTTTTTACCTAAAAATGTTCTGCACCACTGCTCTGAAATATGCAACAGGCTACCTATGCGTGCGTCGCGCGTCATAGCTCTGTGGCAGTCAGCGGTGCAAAATAGAATATTAAAGTGATCGCTTCGCGCGTAATTATAATGAGGAGTGCGCGGGGCATTCTCGGCGGTAACGCCCATTTGAGCGAGGTCAACGGCGTAATGCCAAGCCTTAACGAGAAAGGCTATATAACTCACGCTACGCTCAATAGGAGCGGAGCATCAATGAAAAATGTTGCAAAAACGGCGAAAATATATTCTTTTTGAGAGCTTCCGTTGCGTGCTCTACGTAAACGGTTAAAGTTACGCAACAAACCTGTATGACGGAATTGTTCCTCTTAAAAAGTTCAAAAATTTTTTTGCAATAGTTATGTCTATCTTTTAAGATTGGCTCACTATAACTTTTTAAATAGTAATCAAATTATGTTTTGAAACTATAGCAACATGAAATAATGATTGCAAAGCCAAAAGGGTCTCAGCTCAGCATAATGTCAGATGGCAACACAAGGTGTACCACCTGACCCTGATTTTCAGCTGCAACCCACGAGTGCCATACGCTAGAATTTAATATTGTTTGTTTAAATGCGCTAATCTTTGGAACTACTAGTCGGATTTGAAAAATTCTTTTTGCATTTCATAGCAGAATTCTTGAGGAAGGCTATAGGTTATTTAATAACAAGATATGACCCTTAGGAGCCGAGCAAAATGAAAAAAAAATCAGAAAGAACGCTGCGATGCGACAGTGTGGGTCGGAGGAACAAGAAATTTCACGAGGACGAAGCCGCGGGCAGAAGCTAGACTAAATATAAAGGAGATAATAGGTATCCACCGTTGTAAGGTGGAAACGTGTCATGTGTGAGTTTAATAAAGTAGCTTCATGAAAATCTTCTTTTCTTCAATTAAAATTGAATATCTTTTTGTTAAATAATAGGATCTGTTATTGTGATACCATTTTGAAATCGGTATTTAGTAGGCATATCATTAAATGAATGGGCACTGACAGTGTAGTACATCTTTTTTACAAAAATCGCTCTTGAAATTGGATGGTGTGTTAAAAATTAGGGTTAAATTAGAGAAAAACCAACTTTTTCTTCAAAAGATCTGAATTTACATAAAAAAACATAATTTCTCATGATAGCTCTAATATTCAGCAGTAATTTACAAAAATCAAATTGAAAAAATAATGGTTTTTGTTGAAACTACATCCAAATTTGTAATAAAAGATAGAAATTTCGTAAATAAAAGGCAAAAAGGAAATATTTTCGGAACCCTTGGGTAAAAATTGTTAAAATTTTTAATTTTTATAGTTAATTATCTGGTTCATCGAATCCTTAACGGTGGACCCTATTTACGCCACACCCTGTATAATAATGATGGGTGTTCAAGTGGCTGAGACACATTGTGTTGCTGCTGCTCCGGTATCTGTTGGTCTTTCATCATGATTATGAGTGTAACGGTGTGGGTGTTGAAAATTAAGTCTCTCAAATTAACGCACTTAATTTACTCACAAACATAGCAACAAAACTTGACCATGAAGAATAATGATTACAATGATTATCACTGATTAAGTCAAATCACAATAATTGTTAAACTTGCATTTAGAGCCAATGGATTTGTGTATGTGCACCGCGTGACAATCGCATCCAAAGTAATCGCCACCGCCACCATGACACTCACAACCCCATTCGGTGTTACCCGCTCGAAATTAACACCACTAAAGAAATAAATTCTAAACCACAGAATAAAAATAATCGATTACAACTTTTAAAAAGTGTTACAATAAATCGACTAAATCATCAAGCGCCGTCATTTACATGTCTAACACTACGCCTGAATTAAGCAGAGCATTATATTATAATATAATACACCCGTGGCGTAACCATGCCCTGATTCCGTAACTATGCCCTAATTCCGTAACCATGCCCTAATCCCGTAACCATGCCCTAATTCCGTCCCCATGCCCTAATTCCGTCCCCATGCCCTAATTCCGTAACCATGCCCTAATTCCGTAACCATGCCCTAATTCCGTAACCATGCTCTAATTCATACTACAAGTTGCTACTCGATCTGCCTAGCCTTTTCCCAACTATATTGGAGCGGCTTCCAGTCTAACTGGATGCGGATGAATACCAGCATTTTACATGGTGCGACTACCTATCTGAACTCCACAACCCTTGTAACTGGGTATTTGGGTAATACGATACCTTTTGGTAAGACTGGTTGTCAGATTTTCGGGCTTCTGACGACCCGTAACGACTGTCAAAGACCCACGAATGGCAGCCGGGACCAACGACTTAACTTGCTTTCCGAGGCACGGTCTTGGTATGTAACTGTCAGTTGTCACCCAGTTGTCCTGACGGATGGGGCTAAGGTAATATTAAAATAATAATACCAGCATAATATTGTCCCACTGCGGGGGAAAGGATTCTTGTCACACAGAGAAAGCTTGAGCATTGATTACCACCCTTGCTCAAGAAGAATTGGCGAATATACTAGACTAATGAAAAAAAAAAAACACCCGATATTTGTAAGTGAGTATTGTACGCACGAGAATTGAAGCACGGGCATTATTAATTATTATGATTTATTTTTTTAATTGTTAACGGCATGATGTATCACTAAAGATAGGACATTAATTAAAATTCAATATGGCGACATAGGTATGGATGGAGAACTAATTTAATTTGACCCTGTATTATGACTTTCGTAAGTGTTTTAAAAGAGCTTTAAATTGACAGGACGAATAAATCACCCGCTATCAAAGAACGGGTCAACCAAACGTCTGCCATCAGTCAGTTCAGACCCTCATCTGTATGACAGCGGTAGAAGTCAGGAAGAAGACGTCACGTTCCTGAATGGAGCTGAGAAGATTCCTGTCAGTCAGACGAGACAGGAAAAAGTGTAAGTAGTATACAAGGTATAATTGTAATAACTGAAAACATTTTTTAGGGTCATTGTACTCATGTTATGGGTTATGTTATGAACAATGTTTACTATATGGGACTAAAACTGAAAAAAATAATCTGCTGTTTCCTAAAGGACCATGGGCATTTTTGTATGAACGCAAGGTCCACTTTAAAATTGTGCAACAGTTATGAAACTTATTCATATGAAAGCACTTGGGGTGCATTTTATTTCATTATATGGCAGCTAAGTTCAAATCCAGCGCGATAATAACGTTTTGGTACGATAAAAAAAATGTAAATATGCACATTTTTTCATTTTATTAAAAGTAATAATTAATTGATGGAATGATAAGAAAAGGATGATAAATATTGACTTAGTCTTGCACAATATTTTTCAGATGTTATTGTGATGTGTGTGCTCTTTACAAATAAAAAGGAGATATTTTTCTTCGTTTTTATTTAAACATTACCAACATGTTTTTGTATCTGTTATTTAACGAATAGTGACATGTATTTTGTGCTTTAATTATAAAATTCATAGCTTATAAAAATAGTAGTACTCGTATAAAAGTCTATCTATGCCACAATGGTGTACGTGGCTTCTTTGATCTGCTTATGTGACGCAGCTCAGCTTCTTAGAACATACCTCCAAGACTTAATATACCGGGCAGATTTGAAATTTGATCTATAATAATATCATCTAAATGTATTAGAAACCATCACCATGTCTATCTATAGTCCCAAGTAACATATTATGAACTAGCTTCTGCTTGGGACTTCATCAGTGTGAAATTTCTTGTGCCGCCGACCTACCTCGTCGCATCGCATCGATGAAAAAAAAAAATCAGAAATACGAGTAATGCTAAACGAAAACGAAGTAATAACTTCGTTTTCGTTTAGCATTATTTCTGATATTTTTTTTTTGCTTGGCTTCTAATGGTCCCAGCGTGATGTTAAATAGTCTACAGCCTTCCTCTAGAATTGGAATATCAAATGCAAAAATAATTTTTCAAATCCGACTGGTACAAGTAGCGGCACGAAACTTTAGCGCTGACCTTGAATTACTTTAAGCGATTTTGGACCTTACTACTGAGACAATACGTATGTGCAAACCGTCCCCCACCACTCCTCCGAGCGCTAGAGATTCGTGCCGGCAGTTGTAGTTCCAGAGGTTGGCGCGCTCAAAGAAACTAACAAAAAATCAAACTCTTCAGCTTTATTATTAGTATAGATATTACGTAGATATGACATGGGCACAACTTCCGATTGTGCGTCTACCAGGGAGACATGTACTTACCTAAAAATAAGTAAGACACTACAAGTATTATCTATACTAATAATAAAGCAGAAGAGTTTGATATTTTTACGTAGATATGACATGGGCACAACTTCCGATGGTGCGTCTACCAGGGAGACATGTACCTAAAAATAAGTAAGACACTACAGGGTGTTTTTTAAAACATGCGACAAAATTTAAGGGGGTGTTCTACCCATCAATATGAACAATTTTTACTATGGGACCAAACCTGAAATCGCAAAAAAAAAATCAGCTGTTCAGTACATTTTGACCAAATAAGCGAACATAAATGTACTGAACAGCTGATTTTTTTTTGCGATTTCAGGTTTGGTCCCATAGTAAAAGTTGTTCATATTGATGGGTAGAACACCCCCTTAAATTTTGTCGCATGTTTTAAAAAACACCCTGTATACCCGTAGCTCGTATCAATAAGCCAGGCCGTTACACCTACACGTATTAGTCCATATCTTGAAAACTGCTGAACCGATTTTGATAAAACTTGCACTGTGTTCAAGTTAATGTAAGTCAATTAAAAAATGGTCACATTCCGATAAATAGTTTCGGAGAAATGCATGGACAAACATACATACACCTATAAAATTTTGTTTATTCATATGGAAGCCCTAATACATCATCTTCCTGCCCTTATCCCATGTTACTTGGGGTCGGCGCAACACGTTTTCTTCTTCCATTCGCCCCTGTCAATCGTCACACTATCATTCACTCCCTTCTCTTTCATATCATTCTTTACACATTCCATCCATCTTTTCTTCGGCCTTCCTCTCCCTCTCCATCCATCAACATGTATATTCATCACTCTTTGAGTCACATGCGTTTCGTCCCTTCTCATCACATGCCCATACCAAGCCAAACGATTTCCTTTCAACTTTTCTGTCACTGGCGCCACTTTCAAACTTCCTCTTATATACTCATTTCTTACTTTATCCATTCTCGTCACTCCACACATCCATCTCAACATTCTCATCTCCGCTGCATGCAATCTTTTTTCATCCGTCTTCTTCACGGCCCAGCATTCAGACCCATAAAGTACGACAGGCCTTACCACGGACTTATAAATTTTCCCCTTTAACTTGAGGGGCATCCGTGGGTCGCAAGTTGTTCCTGTGACCTGTCGCCATTTCATCCATCCTGAGTTGATCCGGTGCGTTACGTCTCGGTCTACTTCGCCATCTCCTTGGACAAGCGACCCGAGGTACCGAAAGTCGGAACAGATCGATAAGGGCGTTCCGGCGAGAGATATGGGCACAGGACTGGAGAGGCCGCCAAAATCACAAAACAGATACTCAGTTTTAGTCCGACTTACTCTCAGGCCAACGGTCTCGAGTCTTTCCCACCACACCTCCAATCTGCTCTGGACCTCTAAGCCGTTCTCGGCAATCAGCACAATGTCATCAGCGAACAGCATACACCAGGGAGCCGCTTCCTGGATATCAGATGTAAGAGCATCCATTATCAGCACGAAGAGGTATGGGCTGAGTGCTGATCCCTGGTGCAAGCCGACAGCCACATTGAAGCTGCCAGTAGTGCCCACTGTAGACCGGACTTGGGTACTGCATCGGCTGTACATCGCTCTAATCAACTGCACATACTTCCCTGGCACACCTTTCTCCTTCAGCGCCCACCACAAAACTTCACGAGGCACTCGGTCGTATGCCTTTTCGAGGTCAACAAATACCATGTGCAAGTTTTTATGCGCACCTCTGTATTTCTCGCACAGCTGGCGGATAGCAAAGATGGCATCTGTTGTTCCTCGACCAGGCATAAAACCGAATTGGTTTTGCGAAATTTCACTCTCTTCTCTCAGTCGCCTTTCAATAACTTTCTCCCAAGCCTTCATACTATGTGACATAAGCTTTATTCCTCTATAGTTGTTGCACTCCAGCACATCACCTTTGTTTTTAAAGATGGGCACCAGCGAACTGTTACACCATTCGTCAGGTATGGCTTCTTCCAGCAACAACTTATTGAAGAATAAAGCTAACCACGTCCATCCATCTACTCGTAATAACTTCCATACTTCAACTGGTATTTCATCCGGGCCTATTGCTTTACCATTCTTCATCCCATTTATTACTATTCTCACTTCATCCATACTAATCATTCTCACTAAACCCTCATTTACTGGTTTATTCCCAAGCACACCACTCCATCCATTCTCCTCATTCATTAGTCTTTCAAAATAGCTCTTCCACCTATCCTTAATTTTCTCATCATCCGAAAGAACTATTCCAGTTTCATCCTTTATACACTTTATCTTACAAATATCTCTCGTCTTTCTCTCTCTAGCTCTAGCAAGCCGGTAAAGATGTTTTTGGCCTGCTGGATTATCCAGTGTGTTATAAAGCTTGTCCTGGGCTTTTGCTCTTGCTATGGCCACAGCTTTCTTGGCTTTTTTCTTTAGAGCATCATACTCACTCTTTTTTTCTGCTTTCAAACTAACATTCTCATCTGCAACACTCTGCCATTCCTTGAACTTTCTCTTCTTATCCTGCAACACATTCTGTATTTCTGTCGACCACCACCATGTATCCCTATCTATCGTACCCTTTCCTTTCGTCTCTCCCAAAATATCTTTCGCTGCACTCCTACTCGCTCATTAAATTTCTTCGCATAGTCATTCTTCTCCAGCATATGCCATTTTATTTTGGGAGGGGGTCACTCTTTGTTTTTCTTGGGCTATCTTTCTACAAGCATTTCCATAATTAGGGGTCTGTGATGTGAGACTAGATCTTCTCCCGGTATTACTTTGCAATCCTTGATATGCTTTAAGTATTTGCGTCGTACTAGAAAGTAATCAATTTGCGTCTTGTGATTGCCACTTTTGTACGTAATTAGGTGTCCATCGTTCTTTTGGAACCAAGTGTTGGCTACTGCCAGGTCAAATGTGGTAGCGGATTGCAGCAATGTCTCTCCCTCGTTATTGACGTTACCAATTCCCCATCCTCCATGCACTCTTTCAAAATGTCACCGCCGACCGCTGTCAAGGAGACATCTGTGCAAGTTTGCTCCGTAAATAAATTGCTATAATTCGTGTTTAAAGTTGTTCTCTAAAGTTGAGTGTATACAATTCGTAAAGCTGTGTTAGTGACAATTCTTGTGGTGTAATTAAAATTCAATTCTACCAAGTAACACCAGAGATATAAATACATTTTAAAATTATTTGTTTAACCGTCTTTGAACCCTGACCTACGACAACCCGCGCGTCGCCCGCTGCTGCAGTGAGTCATCGCCAACGCGCTCGCTACCAGTCAACGCTGTGTACGGTATTGCAATATCTATCTACTGCGGACCGCACTAGGATGGCATCTAGGAAAGCTCCGTGTGCGGGCTGCCGCTCTGAAGTAAGCAAAGACGGCCCGTATATGAAGTGCGCAAAATGTAAGCAGATTTTTGATATTATTTGTGCCAAGTTTTCTACTGATGTATTTAACACTTTGTCAGTGGAATTTAGGAGGTCTTGGATCTGTATGGAATGTCTTAGTAGGCAACCAAAACGAGATAATTCTAATACTCCAGTGCGTCAACACCTTATGCAAGATCCAAATGCGGCTAGCGATTACCTCGACATATCAATGCAGACTCCTGATAACGTGACTGTTCGTAATAAGCCTCGATACGCGCAATCTGCTAGCGAAAACACAGGCGAAAATATTTCGGTTAATAATTTGAAGGATTCTATTTCGGTTAATAATTTGAAGGATTCTATTGTGCAGGAATTAAAAAAACCTACAAGTTGATTTAGAAGTGCAGCTTGTCAGCAAAATTAATAAACTACTCATTGAACAATTTTTGGCATTCAAAACTGAATTTATGGATAAGATTAATTTGATATCAAATAAGGTTTCACAATTAGAAGAACAATACAAATCAACCATCAATAAGGCTTGCGACGCACCGCCAATAACCAAAAACTTGACGTCTAGCAATACCACAACGTGTCCAATTCATGAAAATAAACCAGTTTCAAAAATTAAGCCACCTAAACAGAAATAAGTATATAAGAGGAAGTCCCTGATGAGTGTCACAAAGTGACACCGGTAACTGAAAAGTTGTGTGGAAATCGGTTGTCATGGTATGGGCATGTGATGAGGAGGAATGAGGAAAATGTCGCCAGAAAAGTTTTGAGTATGAATGTGGATGGCTATACGAGTAGGGGAAGACCAAAGAAACGATGGATGGACTGTGTGAAAGATGATATGGCCAGAAAGGCCTCAACCAAACACCAAGTCTCTCGGAGTTGATACAGACCCATCAGCGGCTTCTGTCCCAAGTACAGTCTCATCTGTGACTCCTGTCCTTGGTACTCACAAGGTCTTACAGGTAGAATCTTCCGCTTCGGCCTCTACCATGAATAGCCATGACTGTGAAGGCACCGATGAAGGAAACTGGGAAGAAGTAAAGCGCAAACGGTCGCGTTCTTCGCTTCCCGGGGTACTCAGAGGTACCGCTGCGCCTGGCTGTACGATGTTGCATGCTGCTGAGAGGCGAAGATACTTGCACCTATATTACGTGCGGGAAGGCACTACGGTCGAGCAAGTACGGGAGCATCTAAACTCAATAGGTGGCAGTGGCGAATGCACGGTTGAAAAGCTGAAATCTCGTGGACACTACTCGTATTTTAAGCTTGGAGTTCCACTGAAGCATGCTGATAATATAATGTCATCCGAGAACTGGGCTGAAGACATATGTGTTAAGCCATGGCGCCAGAACTTTCGTGCCAAAAACAATAGCTATCAAGTATCGAACGCGATTCCTTGAGATGAAAATGTGTTATCAAAATGTTCGTGGTCTAAGGACGAAGACTAATACATTTCTTAATAATGTTACGCAATGTGAATATGATATAATAGCATTAACTGAGACCTTTCTTACTAGCTCCGTGTGTGACAGTGAACTGTTTCCTCCAGGCTTTCATGTGGTACGTAAGGATAGAGCAGGTGACAGGGGATGGGGAGGAGTTCTGCTCGCGTTTCGTGATTATTATAATGTAAAAATAGTTACGGACATTGTTAGTATGACTGATGACAAAGAATTCATTTTCGTTATCGTGACATATAAAAATGTAAAATTTTTATGTTGTATCGTGTATTTACCTCCCAACTATAACGATGAGCAATATTTGAATGTCTTGACATGTATAGAAAATGTGATTTGTACTTACCCTGACATGAATGTTTTAATCCTAGGTGACTTTAATTTGAACTCTTGCAGTGCCAATGTCAAGACTAATTTTGATTTCTTTTGTGACTTTTGCTCGTTAAAACAATATAACACAGTTTTAAATAATCGCGGTGGTATGCTAGATCTCGTGCTGGGCAATTTTGAACCCGATCAGATAGCGGTATCCCTTGGTCAAGATCCTCTGGTAAATATTGACCAGTACCATCCTATGCTCGATATAACGGTAACATTTCCAAGCATTGGGATATCATCTAAGGTGTCATCTCCGCATCCAGTGACATCTCGCTCGAAAACCAGGCTAGATTGGAACTGGCGCAAGGCAGATTTTCAGGGTTTGTATGGGACATTGATGGAATTAGACTGGTCCGACTTGTTAACAATAAGCGATATCAACAGTGCTGTTCGGTTGTTTTACGATAAGTTATATGCATGCATAAGTCAGTTTGTACCCTTTAAAAAACAAGTAGCGTGCAGTCGGCGTTACGTATATCCGAAATGGTACAACGTAGAAATAATAAAAAATATACAAAATAAACACTTCCATCACAAGAGATTTAAAAAAGAGGGTAAAGATTTCAACAAGGCAATGTTTATATATAACGGGAAATCGGGAAGCCGGGCTGTTGCATCTGATTGCTGATTCGTGACTTCGTCAGCACGGGGATCCATAGTGGGCGGTGGAATTCAGGAAACGTTGAAATAAATACACTGTCACGTTGACTGTTCACTATTTTAATTATACACACACTTAAATTACTCAAACAATTAAGGATTGCAGTAATAATTAGCGATTTAGAGCCAATGGGTTTGCGTGTGACCACCACGTGCAACGGCTGTCAATCACTGAATGACTCGACACGACGTTAGCCCGCCATGACAGACGCAACTCCATTCGGGGTTACCCGCTCTTAATTAAAATTACCATTTAGTCGAATTCAAATCGATTAATCGTTAAAAAATAACAGAATAATTGCCAGTGATTAAAAAAAATAACAAAATAAATTACAACTCTAAAAATTAACTGATTTTCATTATTGAATAATGTCACGCGCCGTCACGGCCGTCCTGCATCTTCACACGTCCTCGGGTGAATAGTTTATCTCATCAGTCATCATCTGTGGACAATCGTAAAACAACTCAAATAAACAACTTAACGTTCGGTCATTCTGACCGTTTTGAATCAAACACCACAATATCGCAAAGAGCGATCACAGTTTACGGATAACACAAAACAATTATCAGATTACCACACAGGTTACTACCACTCAGGCTGGGACCACATAGGCTAGTACAATACTGGTTAGTGCCGCACAGGCTATTGCCATACTATACTGCCACACTATATTGCCACACAGGCTATTGCCACACAGGCAAGTGCCACACAGGCTGGTGCCACACAGGCTCGTGCCACACAGGCTATTGCCACACAGGCTGGTGCCACACAGGCTATTGCCACACAGGCTGGTGCCACACAGGCTAGTGCCATACAGGCTGGTGCCACACGGGCTAGTGCCACACAGGCTGATGCCACACAGGTTAGTGCCACACAGGCTAGTGCCACACAGGCTCGCGCCATACAGGCTAGGACCACACAGGCTAGTGCCACACAGGCTTTTCACCAATGGTTAATATTAGCAAAGGTCTAACTCACCTGCGCCGTTATCGGCACATTCTGACTCTACTACTCGTATATTGGTAGGTGCCTCCAAACCTACATTCAACTCCAATGGGACGTAACACTCTGGCATAGGTCGTATGCGATCATGTGCATACTTATACGTCCGATTAGAGTTCAATGCTTTTAGCAAATACCTGTCACTGTCAAGCACCTCAGCCCCTTAAATTTGGGTTCTAGGTTTGTTTTATTGCGCTCATGATTTGCTAATAACACATAGTCACCTACTTTAAAATTTCTTACTTTGGCTTTATTTTTGTCAAATCTAGCTTTTTCTACAATGGCGTTTGCTTCAATTTCCTGTGCCGTGCGCTCTCTAACCAAATCTAGATCTAAATCTATCTCGTCAGTATCTAACGTCATGAGTTGTAGCGGTCTAGCAACTTTACCTATAAATAGCTCAAGGGGACTTATTTTAGTTGTCCGGCTCATTGTGCAATTAATAGCCAACTGTACTTCTGGTAATGCAGCTTGCCATGATTTATGGTTGCTTGTTTCTACTGCCGTGAGCATATTCTTTAGTGTGGACATTACGCGTTCTACCTGACCATTAGCGCGACTAGAACCGGTAGCGATGAGATGTAGTTTAATATTATGTGCAGTACAAAAGTCCTTAAATTCTTTCCCAGCAAAACATCTACCTTGGTCGGCAATCACACGCGTAGGGGGGCCAAACAATGACACACTTGACTGCAATGCCTTTATAGCGCTATTAGCGTCAATGTTCATAGTATGATGCAGAAGTACGTATTTCGTAAAAGCATCTATTGATACAAACACGTACTCCTTAGAGTCTCGCTTACCGCTAAGCTTTATGCTGAAGTTTAGCTATTATGGAATTTATTTCGCTATCCTTTTCCTGTTCAGCCTGTAACCACGTATCCGAGATTTTAGTGAAATTGACTCGCTTTTGCTCTACTTTTGGGACCGATCGTTGGACATCAGCTAAGGGTAAGGGATTTCGTAATAGAAAATCAACGTGCCCCATATTTTTACCTTGACGGTGTTCAATATCAAACTCAAAAGTTTGTAGAAAGCACCACCACCTATGCACTCGCGCAGTAAGATCTACTTTTGACTTGGACGCTTTGACTGCATTGCAGTCAGTCACTACTGTAAATTTAGGCCCATGCAAATAATGACGAAAATGTTTTACAGCATTAACTATTGCGAGCGTCTCTAGCTCGTAAGAGTGGTACCTGGACTCAGCGCTAGAGGTTCGACGGCTGTAGTATTCGGTCACGTGCAGTTTACATTCAATTTTCTGCATTAATATAGCGCCATAACCTTCAGCGCTGGCGTCAGTGTGCAATTCTATCTGCTTAGTAGGATCAAAAATAGTTAAAACTGGTATGTCTGTGAGTAAGTTAATGATTTCCTGTCTAATAACTTCAAGTGCTGGAGTCCAACTAATTTTTCCTTTACCGGATGTGAGTCGGTAAAGGGGGGCAGTTTTCTGTGAGAAACCTTGAATAAACTGTCTAAAGTAAGAAGCCAATCCTATAAATTGCCGTAACTGGGTTACCGTTTCAGGCGGTGGAAGCTCTGTCAAAGCTCTGATTTTACGTGGATTTGGTCTTATTTTACCAGCAGACACGTGATATCCTAAAAATTCAATCTCAGTTTTCAAAAAGGCACACTTATGAAGGTTCAGGGAAAAACCGGCCTTTGTCAAAGCTTCCAAAACCTGATGTAAGCGATCTAAGCCTGCTGCAATAGTGTCTGAAGGAATTATGACGTCATCAATATAGACTACGGCAAATGACTCAGTTAAGGGTCCTAGGGCCTTATTTATGGCACGTTGGTACACCGAAGGGGCATTTCGAAGACCAAACGGCATGGTCAGATATTCGAACTACCCGTCCGGCGTTACTCTACTCGTCGGCGTGCCTTCCACAAAATAATCCGAGCTACCTTCGAGCAATGAAACTAATTGATGCTTATACTCAGTGGGAATATCAGTATTGATATTGTTAAAATTACAGATTTTTTTTTTTTTGCCTACATCACAAGCTTAAACTGTTCTAATCTTCCTCAAAACAAGTTGGCTTTCACCAACTTCAACCGAAAATCCCATTGATAGCAAGTCCCTTCCAATCATAATCGAATCAGAGATACAATAATCTGGCACGACATGTAATAATAACTGCACTGAGTATCCCTGTATAGTTACAGTTGTCAATATTTATTTTGAACATTACACTTAACGTTTGACTGTCCTATACCTATTAATGTTACCAAGGTATGATGACGCTTGACTGGGAGCCTATTTGCTAAACTTTCTTTGACTAGAGAGCACTGGGCGCCGGAATCAAAACAAAATGAAAATTGCTCACCGGATTCAGCTGCTAGGTGATCAGTAGCTGGCTTCACAGTGCAGGTATTCACCCGGTGCTCTACGTTGCCGCTGCTAGTCTTGGTGTCCTTTTTTGGGCAGCGAGTGGCGATGTGACCTGGTTCGTTGCAGTAGTAACACGTAGGCGACGATGTTTTGTTTGGTACACTGCTGTCCTGGGTATCTTGCTGTTTGTTTGCTGAAAACTGAGGTTTGGAATTAGTGTTGGTAGTACGCGAGACTTTGGAGAGGCATTCGTTTGCCATGTGGCCTAGTCTGCCACAATTGTAACACTTCTTCGGATCATATCGCGGCTTCTTAGCGTCATTGTAATTATTGGACTTTTCTGGCATCGGAGGTCCACTTTTTCGATAGGTACAGGCCATTAGTTCTTGTTGCAATTTCACTCTAGTATCAATTTTTTTCAGTGTATGCTAGTCTTTGCAACCGCGGTTCGATTTTCACTGCGTGAGCCAGAGTTACAGCAATTGCAATTTGTTCAGTCGATAAAGAATGCCATTGGTTCATTAATGTACTCAGGAATCGAGTAGCATAGGGCGACATGCACTCTCCGTCTTTTGGGCTTTCATTAAAGAGTCTACACAATGTGGCAGCTGGAGTCTCGACGACGACAAATCGAGCAAGAAATAAGTCTTTTAACTGAGGCCAGGTTATACCAGCAAAACTATTTTGAGACAACCACGTAGCTGCCGCGCCCGCGCTTTGCTCATGGCGATAATCAGAGCACCACTGGAGAATTGTTTTTCTTGCATGCATACGTCTACAGTATTACACCACGACCTGGCATCGGCGTCTCGAGAATCAGGATTGAATTCGGGGAATGCTAGTTTTGTATCAACCGTGTTCGTGTCCTTTATAGCACGGATTAATTCCATCATGCTACGTTGTTGCATTTCAAACAACGTTTTCCAACGGTCGGATTCACTATTTAGGTTAGTAACCTAAATAGTGAATACTATAATAGTGAATACTGACCTGTTTTACGTTCCTGGGAAGTTCCTGGTAATCCCACTTCTGATAACGGGAAATCGGGAAGCCGGGCTGTTGCATCTGATTGCTGATTCGTGACTTCGTCAGCACGGGGATCCATAGTGGGCGGTGGAATTCAGGAAACGTTGAAATAAATACACTGTCACGTTGACTGTTCACTATTTTAATTATACGCACACTTAAATTACTCAAACAATTAAGGATTGCAGTAATAATTAGCGATTTAGAGCCAATGGGTTTGCGTGTGACCACCACGTGCAACGGCTGTCAATCACTGAATGACTCGACACGACGTTAGCCCGCCATGACAGACGCAACTCCATTCGGGGTTACCCGCTCTTAATTAAAATTACCATTTAGTCGAATTCAAATCGATTAATCGTTAAAAAATAACAGAATAATTGCCAGTGATTAAAAAAAATAACAAAATAAATTACAACTCTAAAAATTAACTGATTTTCATTATTGAATAATGTCACGCGCCGTCATATATTATAGAGGCAGAGTAAAGAAATTGATTGATTGTGAATATCGGAGATATATGACAGTGCTACAAAAAAATATCATTGACGATCCGGTACAATTTTGGAAATATATTACAGAGAAGAAAAAGGATAGGAGGGATATAGTCACATATATATATGAAAATACTGAAGTGAAGGATCAAGCGGCAGCCGACGCCTTTGCCAGCTATTTTGCGTCCGTGTTTCATGCAGATAAACCTGTGTTGAACCCGGATATGGCTGCTAAAGCTGCACATAATTTTCGGGATGCAGCCTCCGTTTCGATCGCAGCAGTTGATGAGATTGATCTGAATAAGGCAGTGAGGCGCCTCAAGCCGCGATCATCTGCTGGACCTGATGGCATTCCTGTATTTCTAGCTAAAGATTGTATCTCGGTTCTTGCAGGGCCTCTACTGTATCTTTACAATCTTTTACTGACTCAGTCGAAATATCCTGAAAGCTGGAAGTTATCCAGAGTCACTCCTGTTCCCAAAGGTGAGGGGGGCACGAATGTTTCTTCTTACAGACCTATTGCGGTCCTATCTGTTTTTGCTAAGATCTTTGAGGCTATTCTAAGTGATCGCATTAATAGCCAAATCTGTCACCAACTACATAGCAGTCAGCATGGGTTTCGTAGCGCTCGCTCCACCACCACCAACTTGGTCGCACATGTAGACTATGTCTGCTCGCAAATGGATAGTCGTAAGCAGGTCGATGCGGCTTACTTCGACTTCCAAAAAGCCTTCGATTTGGTGGATAATGATATACTGTTAGAAAAATTAGCGATTATTGGATTCACGCCACAACTCCTCAAATTTTTTTCCTGTTACCTAAATAATCGTTGTCAGTTTGTGCGACTAAAAGGATACGATTCAGGAATCTACTTCACTAGGTCAGGTGTGAGTCAGGGTAGTACGGTGGGACCCTTGCTATTTGTGTTATTTATAAATAACTTACCGGATGTTGTTTTGACCTCAGAGTGTCTCCTGTTTGCCGATGATCTAAAGCTAAGTCTAGGTGTTGAAGCCAAGGCTGACGCGGTGGCATTACAGAGAGACATTGATGCAGTATCCAAATGGAGTCAAGACAACCACCTTCCATTCAATAATCTCAAATGTAAAATAATAACGTTTTCACGAAAATCGCAGCCCATGTTTATTGATTATAATTTAGCTGACGCTCCTTTGGATAGAGTTTATGAGATTAGGGATTTAGGATTAGAATTAGATAGCAAATTAGACTTCCACGCGCACGTTACCAAAATTTGCAAGTCTGCACACAAAATGTTAGGGTTTGTCATGAGGACTGCATCACAGTTCGATAACATAGGGGTTGTAAAAGTATTATACAATGCTTATGTACGCAGTAAACTTGAGTATGGTGCTGTTATTTGGAATCCATATGAGGAAAAGTATGCTCTAATGATTGAAAAAATACAACGTAAATTTGCTAGATGGATATACAGGATACAGTATGGATACTATCCCTACCTATATCCTTCTTTATTTGTCTTGGGTATGGTGGACATGGAAACATTAAAATTTAGAAGGGCTATGTCTCAAGTTGCGCAATATCTGTCGATAATTCGTAACAAAGTCGATAGTCCCGAAATACTAGAGCGAGTCCGTATCTTGGTCCCCGGGAACATACCAATGGGCTCGAAGGGGCAGGTAGCGCCGCGCCGCCGCCCGCGGCTGCTGGAGCGGCCCGTCGCGCGCACCGAGCGCGGGCGACATGCGCCTACCAACCGCGCACTCCGCACTATCGGCGACATTCTTGCTCAGCACCACGAACTGGACTTATTTGCCGATGGATTAGGACATTTATATAATAAATTTCGTATAATTTTAAATGACATATTTTTTATTGTACTGTTTGGGAGATTGATTGTGTGCTTAGAAAATGTCTAACTGTAATACTTGTGGATTACCAGTTAAACTAAACGAAAAAATAACATGTTCTAAATGCAATAAATTATATCATCACCTGTGCGTTAACCTGAGTGCTACTGCGTTTAGAAAGCTCAATAAAACTGCACGTTCTAAGTGGAATTGTCCGAGCTGTTTCTCTCAACATGAACCTGATAAATCGACGTCTGAGACAATTGAAGATAGCTCTGAATGTGAGGATGATAAGGTCAGCGATATACGACTTGTTATTCGGGAGGAAATTCGGAATACACTGCGTATAGAGGTAAAGACTATGATTACCGAGCTTAGAGTTGAAATGGATGATTTAAAGAAGCAGATTGATGAGTTGAAGTTATCTGGATCTTTTGATATCTCTCAAGTGAACTGACTTAAAAACTGAACTCAATGTTGTGCTACGTGAGAACACTGAACTCCGTTCACAGAACTCCGATATGCAAAAGACTTTGGCTCAGCTAAAAACACAAATAAACACCCTTGAACAAAATATGCGTGAGGCGAATCTGGAAATTAACGGCTTACCGGAAAATAAGAATGAAGTGTTACCGACCATTGTAACACAACTGGCTAATGTTGTGTCATATGCGCTAAAAGACAGTGATATTATGAAGTGCGTTAGAGTGGCCAGTATGAAAGACAACAAGTCTCGCCCGCGCGCTGTAATATTGAAGCTGCGTAGTCCTAGATGTCGCGACGAATTGTATTCTGCAATAACTAGATACAATAAATCCCACACTGATGATAAATTAAATACAAGTCTTTTGGGTTATGGTGGTAGCAAGCAGCCAGTTTATGTATCCGAGCACCTTTCTCCGACGTATAAATCTTTACATGCTGCGGCACGTCTTAAGGCCAAAGAAAAATCCTATAAGTTTGTCTGGGTTCGCTATGGTAAAATTTTTGTATGCAAAAGTGAAAACTCTGGTACTATTCTAATTAAGGATGACCAGTGTTTGGAAAAAATTGTATAATTTATTTGAATTGTTAATTTGGTTCCTATTAGTCATGTTTACATTTTTTGTTAGTCTAATGGATAGTATTTCGATTTTTTATCAGAATGTGAGGGGTATGAAAACGAAGTCGCATGAAATTCTAATGTGTTAATGTAAAAATTCTAATGACAGAAACTTGGTTAGATGACTCGTTTTTATCCTCTGAATACTTTGATCAAAGATACACTGTTGTACGCCGTGATCGTAGTGCACAGTTTAAAGATTTGTACTCTAAAAGTTATGGTGGTGGGATATTGGTAGCTATTAGTAATAAGTATAATTTTGTTAATAAAACCGAGTGGCAAACCTCTGTTGAGGATATGTGGTTATGTATAAGTGCTGGTGGCGTCTGTATGAATATTTGTGTTGTTTATTTACCGTCTTATATACCTTGCCATATCTTTGTTCAATTCCTGGCCAGAGCTGAAGAAATTTGCTTGCGTTATATGGATTGCACCACTTTGATTCTTGGTGATTTTAATCTTCCTAATGTGAAATGGCTTCAATATAATGATCCCTTTCTAGGAATTAGTGACCCTAAATCTTTAGCGTTGAGGGACTTCCTAAACATCACCGGATATGTTCAAATTAATAACATGTGTAATGTAAATAATAATATCCTAGACCTCATCTTGGTGGATGAGAACTCCAGTCTTTCTGTTTCTTCCGCACCTCCCATCAGTAAACCAGATATACATCATCCGCCATTAGAATTAACCCTTACTAAAACTTCAATTACTAATTTAAAAAATAATACTAAACGATCTAAGCATATCTTCACTAAAACAGACTATGAGGCATGTGTTCGTGATCTACGTAAAGTAAATTGGGAGGATTATTGTCATTTGAGTTGTAATGATTTTGTTCTGACATTTTATAATATACTATGGGAAAATATAGATAAATACACTCCGAAGGGTAAGCCTAAGAATAATTGTTATCCAGTTTGGTTCTCAACTTCGTTGATTAAACTTCTTAAAGAAAAACATAAATACAGGACTCGGTTCAAACGGTACAAAAACCCTCGGGATTACGATACTTTTGGTACCCTACGGATGCGAGCTGGGAGAGTCATAGATAACTGTTTTAAAGATTATATTGATAGAATTGAGAGTGAATTAAAAACAAATGTAAAAGCTTTTTGGCGTTATACTAAGTCTAAAAAATCTTTCAGAGGTGTTCCTGACCAGGTTTCGTGGGGTGCTCGTGTTGTTGAGGGTGGTAGAGGTGTGGCAGATCTTTTTGCTGACTATTTTGCATCTGTGTACGGTGTTAATCAACAGCCTAGTAACTTTTCTCCAGGTTACTCCACATCTAATTACAGTATATCTTCTATTGGCATTACTGAAAATGACGTACGTGATAGCATCAAAAAGATAGATCTTAATAAAGGGGCTGGTCCTGATGGACTTCCTCCTACTTTCATTCGTCTTTCCATTGATGCACTTATTATACCACTACAGATTATATATAATAAATCCCTTAAGGAAGGTACATTTCCTGATTTATGGAAAATCTCACACATTATCCCCATACATAAATCTGGTAGTATGAATGACGTAACTAACTACAGACCAATCTCTATTATATCACAATTTGCAAAGATGTTTGAGGGTCTCATATACAATGTAGTTTATTCCCACCTCCGTCATATTATTACTTTGAAGCAGCATGGTTTTGTGTCTAACCGTTCTACTATGTCTAACTTACTTATTTACACTACTTTCATTGGTAACACCTTTGAAGCTAGGGGTCAGGTTGACGCTGTTTATACAGATTTTGCAAAAGCCTTTGATCGCGTTGATCACACAATTCTTTATATGAAATTGAATTGCGCTGGTATTCATGGCTCTTTGTTGCGGTGGTTCGAGAGTTATTTAATTAATCGTTCTCAAATAGTTGCGTTGGCGGGTTAAGAATCTGTACCTTTTTCTCTGGTGTTCCACAGGGCTCTAAGTTAGGCCCTTTGCTTTTTTTGGTATTTTTGAATGATCTTTTAGGTTTACTAAATTGCGATTGTTTAGCCTACGCTGATGATTTAAAAATATACTGTAAAATATCTGACCTGAGTGATTGTGTGAAGCTTCAAACCGATCTTGATGTGCTTCAACAATGGTGTTTGGACAACAGAATGATGCTCAATGTTAAAAAATGCCAGACTATTACATTCACGAATAAAGTGAGTTTTATTAAGTTTGATTATCATATTGATGGATCAGTACTGAGCAGAATGTCGGTCATCCGTGATCTAGGGGTACTCTTCGATACATCTTTATCTTTCCGCGATCATATAGATAGTATAGTGACTAAGGCTAAAATAATGCTTGGCTTTATAATTCGTATGTCGAAACCTTTTCGTAATCATAGTAGCATTATTTTGCTTTACAACGCACTAGTAAGGAGCTCCTTGGAATATTGTTCTACTATTTGGTCTCCCTATTATTCAACTTATATTAATAGTGTTGAATCTGTTCAGGCCCGTTTTGTTAGGTATTTATGTATGAAGAATGGGATCCGAAAAGCTATACCTGATTACTATGGCAGGTTGAAGCACTTCAAAATGATAAGCTTAAAAGAGAGACGTAATCATTCTGACTTACTAGTGCTCCATAAAGTAATAAATGGTTCTATAGATGCAGAATTAGTAAACTATTTTAACTTTAGGTCAAGTCAACGTAGTAAGCGTCATCATCGTATTTTTGAATTGCCTACATCCACCCTAAATACCACATTTAATAGCCCACTAACACGTATGGCAAGGCAATATAACGAAAGGTCCAACTCGGCGGATTACCCTATTGATATTTTCTCCATGAGTTTTGCTTCATACAGGCGTTCACTATGTAAACAGAGCGAAGAGTGCACGTCAATATAGCTCTAATTGGTACGTTTTGTAGTGTTCTAGATTTAGGTTCGCTAGACACACTTTTTATTGTTCTCCGTTGTCTCTAATATTTCATAGATTAAAGTCATGCATACCTGTTATTTGCATGGTTACTAAAATGCCTTCATTTTTATGTTATTTAATTTGAATTGTAAGTGACTGTGCTGTTGGTGTGCTTATTTTTAAATAAATAAATAAATACCTAATAATAACTGAAGTGAATTAAATTGATTACTTACTATTACTAGATTGACACTAAACTGACATTTTATTCTAAGTATTAATTCATCGTTGTAATTTATTTTTATAATTTTTATAGACTTGGACATTATTGGTATTTTTATAAAATCTATTGTTAAGAGCATGTACAATATATTAAGCCATAAACGAATTGGCAGAACATTAATCGTACGAGCGTTTTGGATGTTAAATCTGTTAGCTCGTAAGACCAATTGAATAAATAAATAAATAAACTCCTTGCATTCTTCCCACATGCCCATTAAAATCACCTCCAACTATCAATTCTTCATGCACCGGAATGTTCATCAAAACTGTGTCAAAGTCCTCCCAAAACTTCTCTTTCACCCTTTCATCGCATCCCACCTGCGGTGCATACACACTAATTACATTCAGCACTACATGTTCTATCATAACTTTTACAACGATTAATCTATCATTAATCCTTTTTACCTCCATCACGCCTTCTTTCAAATTACTGTCTAACACTATTCCCACGCCATTTCTTTTCCCGTCACTCCCACAGTAGAAAAACTTATATCCTTCGCCGATTTCTCTCGCTTTCGTTCCTTTCCATTTTGTTGCTTGCAACCATGCCACATTTATTCGCCTTATTTTTAATACATCCGCTAACTCTCTGGCTCTCCCAGTCATCGTCCCAACATTCCAACTTGCATACCTCAATCTCACTTCCCGAGCTCGCTTCTTACGTTGCCCGGGGTGGTGCAACAACCCTAGTCCTCTTCCCACAGGAGCCGGGTGCTGCCCCTGCGCGTCGCCTGTGGGGTACGCCCTAGCCCTATCGTGCATCATATATCTATTCATCATGTTGCTAAGAGTTTTGGCAAAGTTTTACAGTCGGCCACCTGCCTGACACCAACCCTCCTTGGGAATGCTATTTTTGATGGTTTACCCGCCATCACTCGGGTGACCCAAAGTGCTATATGGTATGCACTGGGTCTGGAGCTCCCTTAGTCAAATAGTCGCCTCTTACGACACCCACGGTATGAGATGGGGTGGTCCTATTCTTTCTCCGGGACCGACACGGATGGAAGCCCTAATACATTATTATCATATGTGAATATATTGCAGTTCCAATCATATTACATAGTACCTATGTGTCGATTGCTAACAAATTTAAACTAAAATGATTTAGGATATTTGTAATTTCGATTCGAAAATCATTCGAATTTATGTTACGTGTATGTCGCGCGTTCGTGCTAGGAGAGCTGTTCAGTGCGCATGCGCAAAAATGTGAATATTTCTCTTAAAAGGTAATCGAATTTTAGAATTACTTGTATGAATACCCATAAAACCTCGCACACGTATCCGCGCTAAATCGGACGAATCGCCGAAAGAATTTACTAGGAACATTCGTTCGGTGTGGACAAGGTTGCTCTTACCTTTAGTGTCTTAAACATGGACTTTTAAAAAAACTAACTTTACTTAAATTACTTTACGACTTTTATTACTTTAATTGTAATGGTAACCTGTAGAATATTTTACAACACGATAATTGGGAATAATCGGTTAAATTATTTTATTTGCAGACCTGATGATATGCGTGTATCTAAGAAAAAGTCGAAGGTAAGGATACGAAACTAGCTGCTGGTGAAGCAACTCAAATTAAGGATCTACCTAAAGGCCTAGACAGAGTGACAGATCAGATATACAGGGCTATTTTTAAATCACTAGCTAAATTTTCACAGGGTGTTCTACCCATGAATATGAACAGCTTTCACTATGGGACCAACTCTGAAATCACGAAAAAAAAAAATCTGCTGTTTCATACATTTTGGTCGAGTAGATATAGAACTTTCGTATGAAACAGCAGATTTTTTTTTCGTGATTTCAGAGTTGGTCCCATAGTGAAAGTTGTTCATATTCATGGGTAGAACACCCTGTGAAAATTTAGCTAGTGATTTAAAAATAGTCCTGTATATGATGGAAATGTCAAAAATGTATTGGACTGACTTAAGCTACCGAAGAGCTTAAGTATGTTAATCCTGTTCAAATTCGTTGTAGAAATACGGTACACTTTAAAAGCGATTGCCACTTGCCTAGGCCCTTTGGTGTTTCTGTGACTAATTACGAATAATATAAATGAATTAGCGGACCTGACAGACGTTGTCCTGACCTAACAGCACCACATACCAATCCGGTCCGATTGTGAATCTAACCCATACACTCAAACACAAAAACTTTCCATTTCCACCAATAGATGGCGCAAGCTCGACAAACATTCAAAATAACGCTTCTAGTAGGAGTGTGGATATTCTTCACAATTGCCTTTTTAATGCACAGTGAGAAAGAAGAAGTAACCAGACATTCTTCAGTAGCCCCCGGAGAAATCAAGGGTGAGTGCCTCATCATTTAGTTAAGTATTCCAAGTTTTGAGACCACGAACAATACTTTGTGTTCACATTTTCTGGTAACTGTCCTGATCCAGTTGTGTAAATCCAGGGAAATTAATTGCTAATTGATTTATTTATTTTTCTATATTGACCAACCAACAATTGTTTACAACGATACAATTAAAAAAAAATACCGGTCAAGAGCGAGTCGGGCTCGATATTGAGTGGTGGAGAATAGTTATTAGTATAGTTCATAGCGGCATCGCTTCTCGCAATTTGTCTTATCTATTTACATAAAGCCAAAACTCCAAAGCAAGTTTTTCATAAAATTAATTTGAATTTGGAATTCTGAACGGAATGAAAGATATTGATCTTCACACTAGCCTGTATCAAAAATACGCAATTTCCTACCTACCTATTATTATTAGGTACGTAAAATTTATATCGGTTTATACGTTAATTCATAAGAAATTAAAATTCCATACTTGACACGAAAAAAAAATTATAAGACTCAAAATAAACGTAATTACAACTGCCAAATTGTTACATCATGCGATGCATGGCCGTGCTTCAATATACCTAATCTGTCAAAACGCAATTTTGTGATAGGCCTCTTAGCGCGGATTTCACCAATTAAACTGAACGCGATCGACACAACTAAACTTCTAGAGCTGTCACTGTCATTATTTTTATAGAGTTTTGAAACCGACACTTCAACGCAGTTTAGATCGCGTTCAGTTTAATTGGTGAAATTGGCACTTAATCTGTCAACTATCTAAGCCTGTGATATTAACATTTCTTTGAAGGATTTAATCCTTACTTGGAATTATTTACTTGATGGTTTTATTGCAAATAAATAGATCGAAAATAAGCCCTGGTTTAGCCACGTGTTTAAAAAATAGCTGTTTTAGTTATTTCATAAATCGAGCTGATATTTTTACAGTCTCGGCCTTTCCCCATACATAACGGTTGAAGAATCATACAGGTAGAGTCAATGCCTTGTCAGATAATGTAGGGAACTGACTACCTACAGCTTTCAGTTAGTACACTCTCATAAATATATATATATATATATATATATATTATATATATATATATATTATTATATTCTTCAGCAGTTCTAGCTTTCCAATTTGATTCCTCTTTTCAAGATTACTTAATCCGGAATGATGACAATAAGCTGTCAGTACTGTTGAAGCTAACTGGACCATTCTTATCGGAACAATACGAGAAGAAGTTGAACTCGAGTGGAAAGATGAACATGACCAGAATGGAGATCTGGCTAGAGAAGTGGGTTGTAAAGAGAGATTTCAAAGATATTGATGGGATTGCAGATTACGATGCTATACAGGTTAGTTATAATAGTCTGTTTACAGGGACAGCCCTCCGCAGACTGATATTTGTGAATGCGGGTGAATTCAGTATATCATATTAAGATGACCGTTATGGGAATCCAATAAACCTGATTGATTTGGTCGTGGTTTTGTGCACAAATCGGAGCGTCTGTTACTGGTTGGGAGGGGTAGGTAATAGGTATGTGGTGAGTTCGATGAACTCTGTAGCTAGGCAGAAAGTGTACAGCTGATTTCAAGCGTCGTTCGTTAAAGTATTTCAACATCTATTGCAGATTTTTTAAGTTTAGCTGTTTTATAAATTTACATAAATGGAATGATGCGTACAGATATTGTAATTTTACATTGAAATAAAGGAACAGTAACTGAAAAAACGATAAAATAAATTAAGTTTCCACAGAAGTTTTCCGGTAGAATATGATTCAAAATAAGAAGCTGAATGCACCCTGTTAGTTTGTGGAGGGGTGTCCCTTACACCCTGTATGTAGGCAATGCTGTATTTTATGTACCTATACCATAATAAAGATTGATTATTTTAGAGATGGAGAACTTTAAAATGAAATAAAACACAGAAAAATGTTTTTAATATCCATTAAATTGGCTTTATCTGATAGATAATTTCATGGCATTAATATTTGAATATGATTTTGTCCGCCTCAGCTGATGCCAACGCCTAATTTACCAAACGAAGCATTCAACGAACCACTTATTTCGCGAAATCTGGCCATCTCGTTCACGCGATTTGACGCCGTCACATTATTTTCTCCGGGGATATATAAAGTCGTATGTCTATGCCAATAAACCAGTAACAATTGAGAACTTGGATGCAATAATTCGACGCATTATTGCCGAAATATAGCCTTTTTTTTGTGGATGGGAAATCATCAAATAACTTCTCCCGCTCTGGGTGGAGCGGAAGGGCGTGTCAGACTTTTACTGACTAAAATCCACCCGTGTTCCTTCAGTTGCCTGTGCCAGGGCCACGGTATCTTTTTCAAACAACCCGCGACCCCAGCGGACAACCCGCGACCCCAGCGGGCCGAAATATAGCCTGATTTACTGCGGAGAGTGTGTGAAAATTTTACGCCCAGGTTACGCCATGTACCTACGCGCCAGCTGCGGCGGCCACGTACCGAAATCGTATTCAAACGTTCTTGCTATAAAATTATCTGTCAAATAAAGCTAATTTCATGGATATTAAAAACATTCCTCAAAATAATCACTCTATATTATCACCAATCACCATAGCATAAAGCGCTGCCACTGCTAGAAAACAGCAGTGCTATTCTTTACAAATCTCACCGTGAAAACTTAGGTGAGGAGAGCATGGAATGAGCTGTCAATAGTGTCAATCCTTCGCATCAGTGGAATGACAGCTCTCTTCAAGCTCACTTCACCTACGTTTTCACGGTGAGATTTTTACAGAATAGGCCGGCAGGCCTCCTCTCTGTGAGTGAGAGCGGGCCATAATCCGCCATACGGGCCTAATATGAGTGGTCATAGTTATGTTACCTTGACTTATCACATTGGACTGTTGTGATTACTCAAGGTCAAGAGCTGCTTCTACAAATAACCTCATAAAAACTATACCACTTTACCTGACCCCTAAGATCGATACAAGAACCCTTTATGTTATCTTCATTTGTCTGTGTTCTTATTACTGTGTATTATTTTGTTCCTTAGTCAGGGTGGATTCTTTTTTCTTTTTTGTACTTATTTCGCGCTGAGCTACCAATAGTCCAATGAAAAAGCAACATTTTATGTACATACATTTTTTCTACAGACCTCAGATCACTGGACAATAATCCTAGAAAATCAAGCCGAAGATTTTCACGAAAGCGAGACTCGTTCTTCCGTGCTCCAACTACCACCTTTGAACACCAACCACAGCGTGTTATCTGTTCGAATGACCACCACGGCTGGTGTAACCACTCCTTTCACCTTGAGTTATACCCTGGACCCTTTGGATAGTACTACAGGGATCATTTATGCTTGTATACTGCTTTGCGCGTTGTATGCCTTGATCGTTTTTGAGGTAAGATATCCAAAATATTGTTATGATCGCATATTGGTTCTTAACGCATTTCTTTCAAGTACAATTACCTACTAGGCATCACGCCTAAGGGTGCCTAGTTTTCCCTTGTATACCAAAATGTTCTGATTTTCAATATCTTTGAATAAATTGATTTCATTTGTAGTGTCTAAATCTGATCATAAGTAAGTTAGGAAAATATTTCGCACCGTATGGTTCCTGGTACAAGTCTAGACTCAGGGCTGGCTACCGAGAAACTCCTATATGAAAAACCCTAATAACACTTTACCCAACCTGGGTATCGAACTCAGGACCTGATGCTCAGCAGTCGCGCTTCCAACTACTTGATCAACGATGTAGTCCGAGGAACTAAAAACGATATGAGACGATTCACTCGAGTGAAAAATTCATTTTTGAAGTCCATGTTCACACGACATCCTCAAAATTATATAGAAATAAACGTTCATCTGCTCCTTTCATTTCATTATTCTATCATTCGTTAGGCGAGTGAAAGATGCCGAGTGCCAAAATCCAATATCGTTTCACAAATGGATTAATTTTCCCCTTTTGATTCAATTTCTGTTCAGACGTTTCACTTCGAGTAAAAATTAAAGGCAAAAATGAATAAAAAGTGAAACGTTGGATATCAACTTTAATAGACTCCAATTTCTTTTTCATTTTGTTTAATTGTAATTTTGAAATTATTTAATAATTTCTTTCACACCTTCTTCAGGTAATAAACAGAACAATGGCAGCAGTTCTCCTGTCCACCACATCTTTGGCAGCCTTAGCTATTGCTGGCGAGAGGCCGTCACTGCCGGAGCTGATCTCCTGGCTGGATGTGGAGACTCTGCTGCTGCTGTTCAGCATGATGCTCCTCGTCGCTATCCTGGCGGAGACAGGCGTCTTCGATTACTTCGCTGTGTTGACTTTTCAGGTGAGTCATCATCATCATCATCTTCCTGCCCTAGTGCCATTGTACGTGGGGTCGGCGCAGCACGTTTTCTTCTTTCATTCTCCCCTCTCAACCATCCACTCTATCACTGACTCCCTTTTCTTTCATAATCATTCCTCACACAATCCATCCATCTTTTCTTTGGCCTTTCTCTCCTTCTCCATCCACCAACCTTTATATTCATCACTCTTTTAGTCACATGCGTTTCAGGTGATTTCAAAAGTTTAATTATTAGATTTTAGCATGAGGTTTCGTGATGGTGACTGGTGGTACTGGGGTGATGACAAAATGAAACCGTAAGACTAGATTTCAAAGTTTATTTAAAAGGCAATTAAAAGGCGTTTTTGAATGTTATTACTTATCTGCTGTTACTTAGCGCAAACATGCTGTTCACTAGCCACTAGGCGATCACTAAAATTAAAACACCTATTCTCCGTACGTAACGATTTTACAACACCACAGAATATTTACCCACAAAGAACCGTCAAATAATAAAAACCACAGACACGACGCGTTAAAAATGTAGATTATGAAATTAAGCGTTGCTAAACATGGCGCTAGTGGAAATGGGCATTACATTTTGACAATTTACTAACATCCCTTGCAACCTTGCGTACTTTGTTTTTAAATCGGATAACCAATTCAATGCAACGACGAAACGATGTTCTTTAACCTACTTCAAAAAAATGAGGAGGTTTTGCATTCGGCAAGTTTTTTCGTAGCAAATAGTCAGTGACATAGCACGTAGTGGGGCAACTAATGTGTGGGGTAGGTACCACAAAGAAAACTTCCAAAACAAAACACTACAAAGTGAAAAATAACTTTAATTTCGGTAGTCGGTGTCTTGGGTTTTGTATTTTCGTTTTTTGCCACCGACTTCCGAAATTAAAGTTATTTTTCACTTTGTAGTGTTTTGTTGTGGAAGTCGGTTTTATTATTTGGCTAAAAAGTTTTTATTTTTCACTTTTTAGTTGTGGAACCTACCCCACACAAATTCGAATACATAATTGAGCACAATAATTGTAGATATAGCCATGTAAATAACAGTGATAGGAAGTTATTAAAACACCATCACATCATCCACATAAAATAAGTGGGAAATATACGCATTATTGAAGCTAACTCAAAAACTCCCCAAGCAAAGTTAATAAAATTTATATGGGACCACCTCGGAAGTATACCCTATCAAACAAAAAAAGAATTTTCTAAATCGGTCCATCCGTCTTTGAGTAATCGCGTAACAAACATACAAAAAAAAAACATACAGACGAATTGAGAACCTCCTCCTTTTGGAAGTCGGTTAAAAAAAACAGTCGTTATAATCAGCCTATAGATAATGTTCTCACTGCAGGGACACAGGCCTCCACTCTGCGAGAGACAGTGGGCAATAATCCACCACGCGGGCCCTGCACGGATTGGTCGATGGCACTCTCTCAGTCTTTGAATTTTTTTGGTTCTCAAATGTTTTCATTCACTGTTTTAAGGGCAGTGGTGATGAAAAAAATACACAAAGTGAAGTGCCTGACTGGGTTCGAAATCACGCTCGTAAGTCGGGGCCAATACCACTGTCCCACCGTTGCTTTAAAAAAAAAAAAAAAAAAAAAACAAGACACTAGAAAATGAAAAATAATTTTAATTTCGATAGTCGGTGGCAAAAAATGAAAATACAAAACTAAAGATACCGACTCCTGTTACTATGAAAATTATTGTTATTACGAGTGTGTCACGCAATAGGGATGATGACTAAAAAGTCAAGTGGATTATTAAAATATATTGGACACGTATTTTTCTTTCACTACGTAATCAAAGTTTACGGCGATACATTGAGTTAAAATGTGGCATGACGTCACGCCTTGGTAGAATTTATACATAGAAGTGACGTATCGAGCTCCCACTCCCGAACTTTAATGCGTGTTATCTAAGTCATTTTCACTATAATATCAAGTAATTTTCTTAATTCTAACAAAAAAGAATAAACTAACAAACAATCTAATACTAAAATAAAGTTACAAAAATAATATCCTAACCAACAAAAACTATTAAAAAAAAATTAAAATATGGCGTCGAAAAATTCATCCGCATCGCTGTCGTCTGGTAATGTACCCAAGAGACTGGCGGCATTGCCACGTTCTATGGCAATGCTTAGCCTCTGGCCAAGGTAAAAGCCTGCCCTTGGGTCACGGGAAGTGTCAACCAGCCGTTTGGAGATTTCCTTGAACAAACCATGAGCACACGGACCCCAGGGCCCGAGGGTTTCAACCCCAAACGGCTCGAAAATATAGTTACCGATAAGGTTATTATACTTCCGCCGCTTGAGGTTTTCCGCAGCCGCAGCAGCAGCGCCAGCACAACACGCTGTGCCAGGAAGATGGGAAGGCGCAAGAGTATCGACACACGTTGCATCCCACACTAAAGGCCTACCCACCTTCCATGGAAATAAAGACATGCCGTCCGGTCTCTTGCCATCGTCGCGTGCCAAGCCATTCGGTTCTAATACAGCTGGAACACCGACGGTGACAAGGGCACGTCGGATGATGTCATTAATGTTTGCGTGCCGCGCTAAGCGACCCGCACTCCGGCTGCAAGACAGGCCGTGGTGTCCGAGGCTGTTGACAACTTCACCACAGTGACAGCGATGAGGAGAACAACAGGGAGCTCCTAGTCACAGGGAAGCGGCGAGGCGGAAAGTAGTGTCGTCGAACAAAGTGCCTATGTTCGACGATGGTAGTGCATGGAGCCAGAAACCCGATTCCCACTTACCCACAGCCAGTAGGCGCGCACGCTCCGCAGTAGTAGCAGACGTGTCAAGTAAATTGTTCTGTACTACTCTGCAGAGCCGCTCATCCCGCCGTCTCTGGGAAGATGGATTGTCGGGTAGGTCAGAATTCGGGCAAGCGAGTCTCCAGGCATCAATAGCCTCGGTAAAACAAGGCACATCAAAATTAACCAGTGTGGAGGCTAGGATTTTCCTGATTAATTTCACAGTGAAAGCCGGTAAACTAATACTAGAAATTGTGCGGATATTTTTAATTAATATGATAAAGCAAAAAAATACATGTCTAATATTTTTTTATTATCTGACTGACGGACTAAATAAAATTTCTTCTTTTTTTACCCAGGCATCATCGCTATTAGTCTGCTGATAGTTATCAACATTAATTTGCTTCCGCAGTTTATTTACTGAATGATGTTATTATGATGGCAGGATTATAATGATTATTACTCACAGAATGACAACTAGTTGGATATAATGCCGATTGACATTGGACGTGCGAATCTCACATCTAAAGGTACACGATTCACATCAGAACATTCAGATAAGATAAAGTCCATAGCTAATCTGTTCGCTGATATATTTAATGACAGTCAGACGGACAGACAAGTCAAGGTTACAATGTATGTGTTTACAGTGGAGATATGTTATGTTTAGATGTATTTCTATGATGTATATTTATGGAAATACTCGTAATTGTTTATTCATCTAACGTTGGCGGTTGGCCTAGTGGTCTCGAGCACGGTTCTGGGTATGAGGAAAGCGATACTTGATTGTTCTAGCAAACATTTCAGCAGTCCGATGTCTGCATTTGTACGCATTGAATGGCTTTTATTTAGAGGGGCTCATGGGTAAGTCATACCAGCTTGGATGGAAAACACGCTTAGCCGTTGGTCCCAGCTGTCATTCGTAGATCTTTGACAACCGTTTAGGCGTAGTCAGCCTAAAAGTCTGACAACCAGTAACTGGGTTGTAGAGGCAGTCGCTCCATGCAAAATACTGGTATTAATTTTTTCTTTTCTGTTTTAATTATGTCTCACCATTGTAGATAAGTGGGTGAAGTTGCAAGGTAACCCCATCACAAGTATCCTCATAACTTACCGGGGCTGCCTCAATTCTGTGCTGTAGAACAATTGTTTGAGAAACAATAAAAACTTTTCAACTATTTTTTTATCCAGGCGCTCCATGTAGAATACTAGTGAAGCCTACACCAACGTAGCTGGGAAAAGGCTAGGAAGTTTTTATAAAGGCTTTTATTTTATTTTTTTATTTAAGATGGGTTTGCTCTTGACTCTAGTCTAGGTCGCAGGTGACAGAGACAAAGTCGACGATGGAGTGAGCTTACCCGGAAGAAGCCTGTTGACTCTCACTTTGAAGAGATTAGGGTTGTATGCGCTCGGAAACACAGACGCAGATAGTGAGTTCCACTCTTTTGCTGTGCGCATTATAAAAGACATTTGGAAGCGCTTAGTGCGAATTGGTGGAATAGCAACCAGATAGGGATGGTAACTGGCAGTGACAGTGTTATTGGCTTGTTTTGGCATCTACAATGCCACATGCGAACTGCGCATCAAAGAACTGCGTCACACTGAAATAGGAACACTGAATAGTGGCATGAAGGCTGCGCTGGCGTTCATACTCGGGGTCACCAGTATAGAGGTATGGGGGACAGGGTAAAGCTCACTCATACTCTGAAGAAAAGGGAGGTTCTTCCGACCAGACGGGTTTTGTGTCTATGCCAGTCGTGCGGTAAACTCTTTGCGCGATGCAGGCTTTGTGTAACATCAGCTCTTTGATGCGTGTTTCGCATGTGACGTTGGAGATCCCGCTACAGACTCTTATTACTTGAGATTGAGGTGGGTGTACTGCAGAACCACAGAGCACTATATAATGCAGAACACTTCTCTCTTTTGGGGACTACAGGCAAGCAGGAGAGCCATATATTATATAAACCGGGTACAAATCCCAACTTTGAGCTGGTAACCAAATATCACTTTTTCCGACCTGTGGATCGTTCCCAGGAAGCCACGCTCATCAGTCACTTACGATCACGAAGGACAAATTGCGCTCAGTAGCTAGCAAGTTTCATCTAATGCATCAAAGTATCTTTTGTACAGCTTCACGCATCTTTAATAATATTCCGGGGCCTATTAAAATAATTACGGAAATGAAAAAGTTTAAAAAGAATCTCCATATAGATAAATTGTCAAAATAGCTAAGCTCCGCAGCATACGCTGTTAGGAAAATTCGTAATTTAACTAACATAGAGACAGCCCGTTTAGTGTACTTTAGCTATTTTCATAGTGTAATGTCGTACGGTATTCTGTTGTGGGGAAATGCAGCCGACATTCAGACCATCTTTGTTTTGCAGAAAAGAGCTGTTCGATGCATTTATAAATTAAGTCCGAGACAATCTCTCAGAGAGAAATTTAAGGAGGTTAATACATATAATGACTTTGCCTTCTCAGTACATTTTTAAAAATCTTTTATATGCCCATAAAAACATTAAATTGTTTAAAAAAATACAGTGATATCCACAATATAAATACTAGGAACAAACACAAATTTGTTGTACCTCCAACAAGGCTCAAGAAAATAGGTCGCTCATGCAGGTGTCAATGTATACGCTTTTATAATAAACTTCCAAGCCACGTTCAAGATCTGAGCCTTAATAAATTCAAATCATTCATTAAACGCAAGTTGCGTCAGAAAGCTTATTATACCGTTAAAGATTATATTGAGGACAAAAAGGCTTGGGATTGAACTGCTCCAAATTTTATTTTATTCTTTTATTTTTGCATACTGAATGTTGACATAATAATAATAATAATAATATCCTGGGACATTTCACACACGGTCATCTGATCCCAAACTAAGCAGAGCTTGTACTATGGAAACCAGATAACTGATATACTACATATACTATTTTTTTTTTTTGTAAATACATACTTATATAGATAATTACACCCAGACTCAGGACAAACAGACATGTTCATGCACACAAATGTTTGTACATGACTATTTACTTTGTACAGTATTATATTATTTTAATTTATTGTGAATGTGAAGACTATGTAGGTCATTGCTTTTTTTGTTTGTTTTATTTTTTCTCTCAGCTATTTTTAATCATCGTCTGGCAGTTTGAGTAATTTATGCGGCCTACCCCAATGTCCTTTCTTTGGTATTGTTCGTCGAATCGTTGAGCTCCTTAAGTTCTGAGTTGAGCTGCGCGATTACTGACAAATGCGTGCACTGACTGGACAGGTCCTCTCAATCTGTGTGGTTCTTTCCTCAAAAGACCATTTCAGACACCAATCTACATGGTCTTCACATGAAGTGACCAAGATTATGTCTGGACTTTATAAGAGACTGTGACCTCTGAGTTTGTTTCGGCCTTTCTTCTCAGAGTAGTCAGATAGGAAACGCCGACCTCATCTAGTTTAAAAAAAAAACATGATTGACTTGTAAAAGTGTTTGTACAAACCTACTTACAGAAATAAAAATCATTTATCATTTATCATAATCTGTTAGTAAACAAGTGCTACTACTCTTTAAAAGACTTCCTATCAGACAATCACTGCTCCAATACAGTCCCCCTCAGTCATGATGCGTTCAGTGCCCACTCATCTGTACCTACTCAAATTCGTTTCGTTTTTTTTTTATCTTTTTAGGGTTGCGTACCTCAAAAGCAAAAACCAGAACCCTTATAGGATCACTCATGTGTCTGTCTGTCTGTTCGTCTGTCACAGCCAATTTGCTCCGAACCTAATGGACCGATTAAGTTAAAATTTGGTACACCTAGGTATTTCTGTGACCCAAACATGGATGTGTAATGTAACTTAATAAATTTAGAATATGTGGGTCAATTATAGGGGGCAAATAATAAAAATTAAAAAAAAAAATTGCAAACTGTACCGTGCGATATAACATATGAAAGGGCTTACTATGAGGGTCTCAAATATATTTTATATATAATTTTAAAATAAATCATTTTAAAGTTATTTAAGAAAATAGACGAAAATTGACCATTCCCCCCTTTATCTTAGAAACTACTGACCTTAAAATTTTGAAAAAAATACAGAAAATAATTCTATAGCTATAGATTACAGGAAACCTATAAGCAGTCTATGGTCTTAAAGTAACATGGTAAATCTCTCAATATTGTGCGTACAAACTTACATTGTCCTTAGTTAAACGAAAAAGATCCAACCCACATTAGGTGTAATGTGGGATGAATCCTTTTTGTTTAACTATGGACAGTTGTAGTTGGAATGTATGGGAGAACAAGTTTTTCAACTAAAATATTAACATTTGTTCTTGGGATACATTCATCCTAACGACGGATTCCTTCATTGTGCGTGGTCCGACACGCACTTGACCGGTGTTTTTTATGTGAAATCTTAATAATTTGTCACAATAATGTTAATGTATTAAATTTCTATGTACTCGTAACTATTGTATGCCATTTTTTTTGGGTGGGAAATTATCAAATAACTTCTCCCGCTCTGGGCGGAGCGAAAGGGCGTGTCAGACTTTTACTGACTAAAACCCACCCGTGTTCCTTCAGTTGCCTGTGCCAGGGCCACGGTAACTCTTTCAAACAACCCGCAACCCTGGCAGGCATCGGCCCTAGCGGACCCCATCAGTTAGTGCAGACATCTCAACAAAACGCGCCGTCGACTCGGGCCTGGTCCTTACCAGACGGCGAGCTAAACTATTGTATGCCCTAAGTGACATAGCTGATCACAATTTAATTATTTAAGACCTGTATTATGTACCTACCTCTGATACATAATAAAGATATTGATTGATTGATTGATTGATTGATCACAAGGTCCACGAGGCAGTCTCCTATAAAACGTTGTATTAATTGTCTTTCAGCTGGCAAAAGGCAAGATATGGCCGCTGATAACACTGTTGTGCGTGATCACCGCTGTAGTATCCTTACTGCTCGACAACGTCACGACTGTGCTGCTTATGACTCCAGTTACTATACGGTAAGTCGATACATACAAATTTATGTTATGTCTTTTGTTGGATCGTTAAATCCTGTTTAGTTTCCTACAGTACCTAATAATTATTTATTTATTTTAGTACAAGGAGGACTTACAAACTAATAAAAACAAATACATAAAGGATATCATAGACACCCGAAAGCCAATTACAAGTCCTCACGTATAGACTTATAATAATAATTTATGGTGTGAGCACAAAAAACACATCGCCTAAATTGAAGTAATACACCTAAAATACTTAATGCGCAATTATTTGACAATATAATAGAGAAAATAATAAAATAACAAAATCAAACAATATTACCTACCGCTACTTGAAAAATTTGAGACTTAAACACCTTCTGGCCGAATTCACACTAATTGTAAATGGATATTCAAGTAACTATCACCTCCTATATATTTTATTTCGTGAGGAGGTCGTGGCTAAGTAATAACAGCCGCACAGGTCAATCCATCAGGTTAAGCTACGCTTGCCGGGGTTGGTCCGTGTATGGGTGACCATCTTTTCATACCGAGACTCCAACGTGCCTCGGAAAGCACGTAAAGCCGTTAGTCCCGGCTGTCATTCGTGGATCTTTGGCAGTCGTTACGGGTCGTCAGAAGCCCGAAAGTCAAACAACCAGTCTTAGTAATGGGTATCGTATTACCCAGTAACTGGGTTGTGGAGGTCAGATAGGCAGTCGCTCCATGTATAATACTGGTATTCAGCTGCATCCGGTTAGACTGGAAGCCGACCCCAACATAGTTGGGAAAAGGCTAGGCAAATTGATTTATTACATATTTTCATTTATTTCTTCCATAGGTTTGTATCTGCTTTCTACATTTTTAATAGAACTTTTGGAATCCGGTGCGTCTGTACATTGAACAAAAGTAGTAATAAAAATAGAAAGAGGGTATCAGGGTAACTAAAGAAGAGTAATAGAACATTAAACCAGCAATTTCTTTAAATTATTTTTTGTCTATCTCTTTGTTTGTTCGCGCAAATCTCGAGAACTACTGAACGGATTTTCATGTAGTTTTCACAGGTATTTAGAAAGAAATTAATTTGGAGCAGAATAAAGTTATCGTCATTTAAAGATTTTTTTAAAAATATTTTTATACAGTTAGAAGAGAAGTTTTGAGCAGTAAACCTAACAAAAAGTACTAGGCTTGCATGAATTCGCGAAAGTATTTCAACCATTAGTATTATTCAATTATTAGGATTTGGATGTTTAGATAGTTTATAACCTGGATTTAACACATCGAATTAGGATATTTTTATCCCGGTTGCATATTATAGTATTTATTTGCGTTTTTAAATAATAAATGGCAACTATTATATCTGGCTTTATTAAATTAACGATAGAAAAAACGGAAGTGTGTGGCTGTTGGGCCTGATTATCTTAGTCTTAGAAAAAAAAAAAAAATACTTTATGCACTAAAGCATAAAAAGCGACATTAAGTTGCCTACGCACAACATTAAGACGAACTTTTAAAGCATGAGAAGTGAAAAAAATATATAGGGTCCCAGGACAAAAGTTAAATAACCCGTCCATTGGGATCGTCTATCATCAAGAGATAACTCTTGGTGGCTCTTGAATGTGTTTTATTCTTGTGTAGATAAACTTAAATCTACCTCGATTTTTGTTAATTTCCCTAATTGAAACTGAAGATCTGCTACAAACATTGTCTGGCTATTAAATACGGCAAAACAAGTTTATCAAAAAGTATGATTTTTTAGCGCGTCTTCTCTACTCCTCATACCACTGTTGAGACAGTCTCTTACTAAACCACGATACATTCGAGTACTGCAGATCTATTCTGTAAAAGCGCTAAAGTACTTTATTTTATTCCCAGACTATGTGAGGTGATGGAACTGGATCCCGTACCAGTTCTGCTGTCGATGGTGTTGTTTTGCAACCTCGGAGGCACTGCGACCCCAGTCGGCGACCCACCGAATGTCATCATAGCGTCCAACAAGCAAGTTGTACATGCTGTAAGTGAATAAGATCTAAGTCTGTGCATTCTGTAAAGTTGGCAACGTTGCAAGAAGTTGTCAAAAATTTCGTTGTCTTGATTACTTAATCAATATTACAAAAAAAAAAATGCCTGATGGTTGAAGGAGGACCTTCAACTGTCAGTTATGAGTTATACAATTAAATTTCTACTATTACCGGTCTCTAGGAGACCGAACGACAGCTGAAAAAATATCGCCCTGAGTTGCACTAAAATATTGATTATGAATTGCAAAACTCAACACATAAACGTAGTGAACAAGTGCGGTAATCAATACACGTATCTTATCTAGAGATCAAGTCTTTTCCTTGCAATGGGAAAAATTATCAACCTAACATTTTCCCAACTATGTATGTTGGGGTTAGCTTCCAGTCTGATAAATGATAAATGATTTTATTTCTGTAAATAGGTTTGTACAAACACTTTTACACATCAAACATGTTTTTTTTTTAAACTAGACGAGGTCGGCGTTTCTTATCTGACTACTCTGAGAAGAAAGGCCGAAACAAACTCAGAGGTCACAGTCTCTTATAAAGTCCTGACATAATCTTAGTCACTTCATGTGACCATGTAGAAAATGAAATGGTCTATTGAGGAAAGAACCACACAAATTGAGAGGACCTGTCCAGTCAGTGCACGCATTTGTCAGTAATCGCGCAGCTCAACTCAGAAATTAAGGAGCTCAACGATTCGACGAACAATACCAAAGAAAGGACATTTGGGTAGGCCGCATAAATTACTCAAACTGCCAGACCATGATTAAAAATAACTGAGAGAAAAATAAAACAAACAAAAAGCAATTACCCACATAGTCTTCACATTCACAATAATTAAAATAATATAATACTTTACAAAGTAAATATTCATGTCAACACATCAACATATTGCATACTGAATGCAAAAATAAAAAACAGAAAAAAGAAAATTTGGAGCAGCTTAATCCCAAGCCTTTTTGTCCTCAATAAAATCTTTAAAGGTATAACCTCAATATACTTTTAGTCTAAATGCATGAAGTTGTTTGTTGAATACCGGTACTTTACCTGAAGCGACTGGTTGGAGTGGGAAAAATACAAGCTGATATTAATAGCTACTACAGTCCATTCACTGTTATATTACCTGTGACAACAGCCACCCAACAGCAACCTGCCTTGGGGTATTTCAGCTTTGTCTTTGATGCAAAGCTCCGCGCTTCTCCCAAGCTTCTGGTATTGCCGATGTCCATAGCCTGCGGTGTCCTTTTACCCTCATATGAGCCGCCTGCTTGATTGTCACTTTTTTTTTATTAGCCTGCAGTGCCTAAAGCGTCACTGTCTCACTGCTGAGCAAAGGCCTCCCCCAAATCCTTCTAAGTATTCTTTTCCAGCGTCAAGGTCGTCTTGCCACCTCTATTTCCTGGGCCGTCTATCCTCAGGCACCCACCGTGTGGAAACTCTTTCCCAGCGGTCACTATGAATGCAGCTGACATGACCTACGTCTAGGATCCCCGTTTTGGTGTTTCGTATTCTGTCAGTTCGTTTTACGCCCAGAATGTTGCGCTCCATTGCTCTTTGGCAAACCCCAAGGCGGAACTTTTGCGACTCGATGAGCGACCGATTGTCACATAATAACACTAAAAACCTCTTTTCATCAGGGTATCAACTTCCCGAACTTCACACTCCACATGACCTTCGGTATCCTGCTGGTGGCTGTCCAGACTTACTTCCAGCTGAGGTTCATCTTCAGGGATATTAACAAGCTCAAGTTACACGAGTCCAAGGACGTTCAAGGTCAGATTTCGAAAACCCATTTCTCGTAGAATTATGTCATCATCATCATCTGTCTAGTGTAATCGAATGCAGCTGAGTACCAGTATTTTACCCCTAGATGATGACTGGTTTTCGCGAGTTTTTTTTTTTTTTTTAACTCAAAATAATATTTACTAGCAGTTTTTCCACGTACTTGTAATAGTTTAATTAAACATTCTGAAGTCTTGGTTTCTTGTTGTATGCATTATAATACCAATGTCTCGCCTGTGTTTCCCAAAAGGTTGGGCATTGGTGTTATAATACACCCACATTTCGCTAGTTACGAATACGCACAACCTACACTAGGTACACATATCATTACATCATCCTTATCCTGCTCTTGTCCGAATTTATTTGGGGTCGGCGCAACGTGTATTTTTCTTCGATACTTCTCTATTAGTCGTCATCTCGATAGCTAACCCCTTCCTAGCTATAGTTATCATCTTTCACACAGTCCATCCATCTTTTCCCTTACCTACTCTTACAGTCATCTACATTCGTACTCAAAACTTTCCTTACGACATTTTCCTCATTCCTCCGCATCACATGCCTACCACCATGACAACCGATTCCCATGCTACTTTTCAGTCACACAATACATTAAATAAATAAAAGTTTTACACAACCTGTGAATACGGCTTATTCTAGAAACTCACTTCTATTATTATAAATATAATGTTCATTGGTATTAAAACCAGAATTATCTTATTATTAATTTATTTATCATTGTTTATTAGCTTATTTGTGACCTGAGACACTACACTTTAGGTTTAGGTTACGTTTTAACATTATCTTTTGAGCGTTTTAATTCTTTGCATTAAACAATTAATTTACATATTAAAATTAAATTTCAGCCCACTAAAAGCATCTTACATATTTATAGATCTCCGACGTCAGATTATAATATGGCGTCGTGCTGCCGACTCCCTCCCTCACCTGAGCGGCGACCAGCTGATAGTCAAACAACGGTTGGAGAAGAAGATTAGCAAGCTGACGGTCAAGCTCGATGTGTTGATCAAAGAGGCGAGGGTCCAGACTTGCTCTAAAGAAAGCTTCGAAGCGACACTGGCTGATATGAGGGAGAAGGTATGTCAGTTAACTTTTCACACCGACTGAACGGATTTCGATAAGGTAGACCGTGACCTAGGTTAGGACATTTCCCGTGGGATGATTATCGACAACCACACGAGCGAAGCCACAGGCAAATGCTTTTGAGTATTAAAGAAAATCTTAGCCTCTGCTAACTAGGTTCCATTTAATGCTATGCGAGATTGTGGCAGATCAAGACGAAAAATGCCAGTACACTGCAGTTGCCAGTACTTACAGAAAAGGGACAGTACACTACAGTTGGACAAGCTAGGTAAATACAACACGACCGATGTATCTTGGCCAGTCTGAACTTCACGCAGAAGGCGGCGCAGTAACATTTTTTAGGAACCAAATGGTAGCATGACGCGAGTGTGAGTGAGATAACATCCGAAAAAGTTCGCAGCCTATGTTCAGACTCGCCACGACACGTTGATCAAAGTGTAGATAGCCAAGAACATGTTATGTGAGTCGTAACAGTTGGTGCTACGAGTTGGGGATAAGCAAAGGCTCCTTCCGTGTTTTAATACTGCAATTTTGTACCTGATATGTCGTAAGAAGATAGAATATAGATGGTGGAAGACCTTGCTCTTGGGAACCCAGGACGTATTGTGTAAAAGAATAATTATGATCCTTTTTCCTTAGTAACCAAGGCTAGTGATGATGGCTAATAGTGATGTATGGAAGAAGAAGGACGTACGATAAATAAATTGGAATATTATCAGGAGGATTATAATAAGTGCTGTAACTCATTTTCGCGGTAAAATAAAAACAAATTGGATGGGGAGTAGGAGAGGAATGTGGGTGTACTATATACACTTACAACTCTGCCCCACCCTTCGGGAAAACAAAGCGTGATGTGTATTTGTGTGTTTAGTTAAAAAGACTTTCAACCATTTTGTTTTTTTTTTCAGTACAAGATAAGAGACAAGGTGTTACTGATAAAGTGCGGCGTCGCTATTTTCTTTGTGGTCATCGTGTTCTTTCTCCACTCCATTCCCGAGTTCAGTAAGTGATTTTAAAAGTGCCTCAAGAAACTCCTTATAGAATAGAAAACTTTTATTTCAGACCTTTTTTAATCCTATGGACTCTTCTATAGGATACAGTTAAAGGACACAGATACACATACAGTTAAAGGCTCCTACAAAAAAGCGCGACACGCGACGCAAAGGCACCGTGTGTCGCACGACGAGCAGTGCCTATGTGTCGCATGCGATCGCGTCGCGTGTCGCGCCTTTTTGTAGGAGCCTTTAAGCGTGGAGCTGCATCCATCCCTGCATCATCGGGGAATCCGACCGATCGGCGATCACACTGAGAATACTGTTGGTGTTGCCGCGACCACAACAACAACAGCGCCAAGCGAATGCTGCTGGACATACAGCAACTGAGTGAAGATGACCCATAGGCTGCACGTGTAGAAGGACTGACAGTAAGCTTTGAAAAGCATTACTATAACTGGCTTCGTACATTGTGCAGATCAGCGGGCCAGCATATTACAATGGACAGCTAGCGCCCTGCGTTCCCTTTCAATGTCTCAATTATTATTATCTTTAAGTTCTTTAGTGATGGCCCAAAAATTCCGATTCCAATCTAGTGGATTAGATTGGATTCGGAATTTCTGGGACTGTGTAAGTTTAACTTTTTGATTTATCTAAAGCATTTGAATTGGTCAGTTGTCTAGCTAATCAATTTTTTTAAAGAATCAAATGATGTTGATGAGCTTGAAATTTAAATTGAAACATTTTTACACAGGTTTAAAATAAAATTAAATAGCAATGCTTTTTTTTATTACATAGAAGTTAAGTAAACATAACTGGCAAGTTGCGGGTGTATTGTAGGACCACCTCTGCCTAAGCCTTTGGACAAAACCGGTGTTATGCTATATTATGTTATGTACTTAAATATTGGCTGTTTTGGTCTACAATTTTAAACTCAGTTATTTAGGGGTTCCTCAGGGTAATGTATTAGGACTATCTATACATATATCGATCGCAAGTAAACCGACGTTCCACCTGACGTTCAATGACATTACAGATGCATTGTGACTCCAGAGACAAAGATGAAATTATGTCTCAAGTGCCTGTAAATACACCGGCATCTATACCAAAGCACAGCAACTCTGCCTGGCGGTAGAAATAGGTACTATGGTTACTCGATATATAAGTTGCCAGAATTTCATACCAGCGCTGTAGATAGGCCCAGGTGGAATAAAAAGCGGACTGTATTTCTAGGTTATAATATTAGGTATTTTACAGGTCAAAATTTAATTATTGAAATCGATGCGATCGTGGTCGCGGTGTTAAAAGGAGTGTGTGTCGAGGGCGCGCGAGCCGTCGTCGAGCCGCTGCTGCTACTACGCCGCCCGCTCCCCTCTGCTTGATGACGCATGTGTGTCTTGGAGGTGTTAACGTGTGCGTTAACATATTCCCGGGCCACCATGGAAAGGCCAGCCCAGCTGATGATGATGATGTATAAAGTATGCTTCGTGATCAGTCCGATGGTCCATCCAACAATGGGCATATTTTATGAAAGGCCCGTCTGATTGTCCCGGTCTTTATTTTGATGTCCGCTACTCGAGCTTCTCCGTCATGTCCCGGATACAGCTTCACGATACGTCCCAACGGCCACTGAGCCACCGGTAGCGCCTCGTCCTTCACGATGACCAATGAGCTCTCTGTGAGCGCGCCTTGTGAGCGCTGCCAGCGCGTCCTTTGGTGCAACTGGGAAATATATTCCTTATTAACGCGTCTCCAAAAATGTTGTCGTAGAAGTTCGACTCGTTGATGACGCGGCAGCCGTGCCGAGTCGCAGTCGGACATCTGTGGATGAGGTAGAACAGTTAGACTACGACCAATGAGAAAATGAAAGGGAGTGAGAGCTGAGAGATCAGATGGATCGGATGAAAGAGATGTGAGAGGCCTTGAATTAAGAATGCCTTCTATTTGGACTAGCAATGTGTACATTTCCTCATATGTGAGGTTTGCCATCCCAAGTACTCTTTTGAGATGATGTTTCACTGATTTAACAGTGCTTTCCCATAGGCCCCCGAAGTGGGGTGAATATGGAGGAATGAAGTGGAAATTTACACCTTGTTCTGCAGCGCAACTGTAAATTGACTCACTGTGATTCCTGATAAAGTTGGTGACCACACGTGCAGCACCTACCAGATTCTTCCCGTTGTCTGAATAAATATTATTTGGTTTACCTCTGCGAGAAATGAACCTGTTAATTGCTGCTATGTAAGACTCTGTCGTCAGATCTGTAACCAACTCCAAATGCACAGCTTTAACTACAAAACAGATGAAAATACAAATGTAAGATTTAATAAGTACACTTCCACGTCCCTTACGGTTGTTGATCATAATTGGCCCTGCGTAGTCGACACCTACGTCACTGAATACAAAGTTTGCGTGCAATCTCTGTTCAGGTAACTGTCCCATGATAGGTGTTACAGTTTTACCTTTAAACCGTTTGCACGTAACACATGATTGTGTAGTTTTTCTAGCCAGGTTTCGACCATGACGTATGTGAGACAACAACAGTTGTGGGCCAGCGTGTAGAAGTGTGATGTGATATGTTGAGAATATGATTTGAGTAATGTGATGAGCTGGATGCAGTAGGAAGATTTATTCTTAAATGTCGTAGCATCATGCTGAGGACACGCATAGGAGACTTTTGGCCAAGTACATTGTATTAACACGTAGATATATGCCAACGGCCTAGAGCGATTAGCTTGCGTGTTCTATGCTGAGCTCACGCAACGCGTCGTACGTCCACCCAGTAATAGGACTCGCCCATCAAGGAACGCTGTCCAAAACTAGACGCATTATTAATTTATTATACATAAAATAAAAGTGTTATATTAAAACACGTATACTAAAAGATAAAAAATTTAATTATATTTAAAATGGTGAAGGTTCCATAAAAATACGCTTGACAATCTTTGCGTGGTTCTCAGATTTTTTATTAGCATTAGACATAACTTTACAAATTAATTACACTATGTAATATAAACGTAATCTAAAATATTCACATATTGAGTTATTAGAAAAATACTCTAATTTAATATATATTTATTTTAAAATGTATCGAATTTCTTCATTAGATTCACTCATCTTGACGGTACGAAAAACAAATGAAAATCACACATTTTCCTAATTTGAACTTGGAATTATGTTCTTTAAAATTTAAACTTTCAATGATACTAAGAACCAGCCAGATACAAATAGTATAGCCAAAGAGATTTTATTACAAGTTCATACATACTATAATGCGAAAAGACTTTTTCCCCAACCTAATATTTTCCAAATCATTAACACTACTCGTTTTGACGTGATCTTCAGTTTAAAATCGATAAAAATCGGTTGCCTTAAGTCTGTGTGCTTCCTGTCGCGAATCTTAATAAACACTTTTTCTTTCTTTCTTTATTCTTTCTTTATCATACTTTCCTTCTCGCAGACCGCGTCTCTCTGGGCTGGACGGCTCTACTGGGCGCTCTGCTGCTCCTGACGCTGGCAGACCGCGAGGACCTAGAGCCGGTGCTGCACAGGATCGAGTGGTCCACGCTGCTCTTCTTCGCGGCGCTCTTCGTGCTTATAGAGGTAGACAATGATCCATCACTTATTTCTAATCGTATTTTTATTCGTCCCAAGCCTTTAAATTATAGGGAAATTTTATTGTTTTTGTTTTATTTGTATAGCAATGTTGTAAATAGGCCATTCTCCAATATATACGTAACTATTCTAGGTACTTTCAATTTAACCAGGGGGGTAATTGCGTAATGAATGAACGAATGAAATGCACCGACCTCAGCGTGGTTTGACCAGACTCGATTACTCGAATAAACCCAAAGATTCACACTAGCTCCTGTTGCCTCAGGTTACATGGTGCAACAGAGACCATTGCATATCAAGGAGTAGACCAGGGGGCGCGATAATGGTAGGGAAGACGTGCCCTTAGAATATGGAAGGGATAAAGCGCCTATCGAGTATGCACCCTATAATAAGCCTTTGAATTGTGGAGTTTTAATTTAACCAGGGGGATAATTGCGTAACTCCCATAAGATGAGAATTGATCGCAATGAGTTTCATTTTGACAGTTTACCCACGTTTATTGCATTATTTAAGTTGTTCAGCAGAGAACAGCGTTGCTGTTGCACGAAGCAATTGATTAGCAATATCCTTCAATACTCTCGGAGTGTTATTGTGTGTGTGTGAGCTTTTAACCGACTTCAAAAAAAGGAGCATCCTCCTTTCTCCCTCTCTCAATTCGACTGTATATTTTTTTTTTTTTTGTATGTTTGTTACGCGATTACACAAACACGGCAGGACCGATTTGGAAATTCTTTTTTTTTTTTTGTTGATTTGAAATACTTCCATATAAATTTTATTAACTTTGCTTGGGTAGTTTTTGAGTTAGCTACAATAATGCGTATTTTTCCTACTTAATATACGTGGATGATGTTTTAATAACTTCCTGTTACTGTTATTTACATAGCAGGTTAAAAATCACTACAAATTGAAAAATAACGTTAATTTCGGAAGTCGGTGGCAAAAAACTAAAATACAAATCCAAAGACACCGACTTCCGAAATTAAGTTTTTTTTTTTAATTTTCGATGTTTTTTTTTTTAAGTCGGTTGTTTTGTAAAAAATGTTTTTATTGTGTGAGTGTTGTGTAAAAAGTGTGTTATGCAATTAGTGTGCAAATGAGTTCTGTACTCCAAAACTAGGCAATACAGCTTTAGCAAACAAAAAATTAAGTTTAATATTAAAGGGTCTCCCTATACAAGAACGTGTTCTATTCGGTATTCTATTTTTTTTCTTTTTACTAAATTGTCAAAAAAAAAGACTTTGTTAAATATTGTACTGTGAAACGTAACCCTTCGAGTTTCGTTTCACTAATAAATGTTTAGTTTTGATTTCATTACAGGCTCTATCTAAACTTGGTTTGATTGGCTACATCGGTGGGTGGACGGAGGCTCTTATTCTGAGGGTGGATGAGAGCGATCGCTTAGCTGTGGCTATAGTGCTTATGGTGTGGGTAAGTACTGCTTATATAATAGTGAACATCGTTAGATTATATACTGTCGAGAAATTTCGAACTGTTACAACATTGATTTTCAGTAGTTTTATCTATTAACGTCAAATCGTCAAACTATCGAAGAATAATGAGTTAAATTTAAAGCAAATTAAAGCAAAGCAAATTAAGTGCAATGTTGTAAAATAGAATTTCGATAAAATTGATAATGAAAGTTTTAATGTCTTGTATTATTTTAATACTTATAATTTGACGTACATTTACCTTTTTATTTATTAGTCCCATGATTTAGCAAAAAGAACCCTCTGTAGCGCGGTGTAACATATCTGTTACAAACAGATTCTCTGCCGACCAAAGTTCAAATATTATTTCAAACCAATTTTGTGTCAATGTAACTTATCTGTAACAAACTGATGTATAGACTTAGTTAAGTATAAAAAATGTAGATGGCGCTTATGCCGCGTAACGGCCGCTGTTTGTCGACTGATCAGGTATAACTACCTACGTGATTTTGAAAAATCTGTAAAAAATAGATAATCGTGATAAATACTGTGTGTTTTTGGAAAATAAACAAGGTAAGTACATGTACTTTTTGATATAATGTGGATTTTTATGTTATTGAATACCTTCCATGAGTTTGAATTTCTGTCGTGTTTGTACCAGAAATGTCACATTGCCTAACGTGGGTAAGTTTTCCTTTATAAAGAGGCTGATTTTCTGATTCATTTGTTTTACTTTTTAGAATGACTTTTCGACCTCTTCGAGATGGCGATATTGCTGAGATGTTGAATATTTACGAAGACAGTGAAGATGGCATGGAAGATGACGATGACAGTGTTGCAGATCCAGATTATCAAGGTGAGAATGAGACAGCGCAAGTGCAGTTTTCTAGCGATGAAAATGAAGATGCTGAAGTGAATATTGATGAGATTATTCATAGTTTAGAAACCAGTGAACCTGATCCGTCTTCTTCTACGGCAGTGCCAACTGGATTGCAACCAACCCAATCAGCGGGACGTCCTGGAAAGCCACAAAAACTCAACCTGCGATGGAAGAAGAAAAATCTGCATTTGAATGAGCAACAGTTGCGTTTTCTAGGAAATGAAAACTTACCGACGGATATTTTAGAGCTTGACACGCCGATCCAAATTTTCTTGTTTTTGTTTTCCAAGGATTTGATTGATTTTGTTGCAACACAAACTAATTTATATATTGTGCAAAAGGATCCTAATAATAGTTTTCGGGTTTCCACAACAGACATTCAGCAATTTATTGGTATAGTCTATATTATGTCTTTGATTCATCTTCCTCGAGTTACCAGTCATTGGAATGGCACCATTGGAACTCCTATAATTCAAGAGGTAATGCCCGTAAAGATGTTTGAAAAGATTCGTCAATTTATACATTTCAACGATAATTCCCAAAACTTGCACCGTGAACATCCGGAATTTGACAGACTGTTCAAACTTCGACCACTTGTTCAAAAATTGAACCAGCGTTTCCCAAAGTTCCTTTAGAACAATATCTTTGCGTTGATGAGCAAATATGCTCTACGAAAGCAAGAAATAATTTGAAAAGGTATAATCCGAAAAAACCTCACAAATGGGGCTATAAGATTTACGTTCTTAGTGGAGTCTCTGGGTTTGCGTACAAAATAGAACCTGAAACTGGCTCAGAAAATGTGATACTGCCCAACGAACCTGATCTAGGCGCATCCTCAAATGTTGTCATGCGCCTATCACGAGAAATACCCCACAACGAAAATTATAGATTGTATTTTGACAATTATTTTACATCTTTGCCACTGTTGGAATATTTGTCAAAAAATGGTATAAATGGTCTTGGTACTGTACGTCGAAATAGGATTCCAGATTGCAAATTACCCACGGATAAAGAAATGTCCAAGAAAGACAGAGGCTATTCCGTTGAGTATGTGGCTGACGTCCGACGACGACGTGTAGCAACCGTAGCCTGGAAAGACAACAAAGTGGTTAATTTGGCATCAAGTTTTGTAGGAGAAATGCCAAAAGCCCAGGTGAGGAGATATGACAAGAAGACCAAGCGGTACATATCAATTGACCGTCCAAATATTGTTGGAGAATACAATCGCCACATGGGTGGCGTGGATCTAATCGATAGTATCATGGGACGCTACAAAATACAGCTTCGCAGCAAAAGGTGGCAGGTTCGCATGTTTTACCATTTATTGGATTTGAGCAGGGCAAATGCATGGCTTCTTTACAAAAGAATTCATAAAGTAAAGGGATTGCAGGATAAACATTTGAACTCGGCAGATTTTCGGCTTGAAGTTGCAACAACCTTATGTAAGCTAGGTGTACCATCGAATATGAAGAACCGTCGATCTATCGAAAACGAAATTCAAGCAAAACGACACAAAGGTCCAGCTCAACATGTTCCTCCAGTGGCAATCAGGCAAGATCAGACAGGACACTGGCCTGTTTGGACAGAAAAGAGGATACGCTGTAAATATCCTAAATGCTCTGGTGTCTCTCAGACAATGTGCGAGAAATGTGGCGTTGCTCTTTGTTACAATAAACACAACAACTGTTTTAGACTATTTCACCTAAGTTAAGTTACCGTTTTGATGCAGTGTGACATTTCTGTCACACTCCCTTTTATTCCGTTTTTTTCACTTAAATAAAGAAAAATAGATTTTTCCAGAAACACGTGTATTTTTATTACTGTCGATGAACATTTTTCACTACTTATTTTTAAAATTTGATATCTTGCGCTACAGAGGGTGGTATTATAACTATTTTAAAGCTATCAGAAACATCGTAAAATCAAGTTTTATTTACTTGTGTTATAGATTGCAAAATTATTTTTTTGTTTGAAAGGGTATACTCTCGAGATGGTTCGATTGCTACCAAGTCAGAATCTGATGAGGGGATCCTCAAATTTTACAGGCACACCTATAGCGATTTGGGTATTTCTATAGTAACTCGTGCATTTGCTCTTGAAAAGCACCATTTGGTGAAGTGGAACTGATGATGAAGACCACAGATGGCCATCGGTACTACTCAATTATATATAACTATTTCACGGGTTGGGATTCGATTACTTTAATATGGTTGCTAAGCAATCCATGCTCGTCAAAATGCATAATATGGTGATGTGACTTCACCATCAGCTCCAGTTCTCCTGGTTCTTACTAGGAGAACTCAACAATTAACGTCCCTACATCGGAAAAAGCAATATTTTGTAACTTAGATACATTACAAACCGACCCACTAAAAAGTGAAAAATAATAACGTTTTTACAAAAAAAAAAAAAAAACAACCGACTTCCAAAAAAACAAAAACACTACAAAGTGAAAAATAACTTTAATTTCTGAAGTTGATGACCAAAACTAAAGTACAGATCGAAAGAAACCGACTTCCGAAATTAAAGTTATTTTTCACTTTGTAGTTTTTTTTTTTTTTTAAAGTCGCTGGTTTTTTTATATAAAAAAAGTTTTTATAGTGCTAGGAAATTTCCAAACTAATTGTAATGTTTGTAATGTTCCCACTGCTTGGACACAGCCACGCGGGCCCAGTGCGTATTGGTAATGTCACATGTCTTTGAATTTTTGGTTTAGAACCAGAAATTCAGAACATGCCAGATTTCTCACGATGTTTCTTAAAAATAAAGATAGATAAGAGAGATTTAGTGTGAGAGACAGAGAGAGTTATAATATCTTTCTTCTCTCTCATTACAAACGTGACGCGTCCTTGAAATTTCAATCTCAATTATTATTCTCGTTCAAAAATCGAATCGCCGCCTAAGAAGTTTACTTGAAAAACCTATGAAAATTGAAATTTGAAATGAATTTACGACGTCTCTACTTGCAGGTGTCAGGTATAACATCAGCGTTCGTAGACAACGTACCCCTGACGACCATGATGGTCCGAGTCGTGACGTCACTGGGCACCCATCCAACGCTTAACCTGCCAATGGCGCCGTTGATATGGGCTTTGTCTTTTGGAGTATGTTTGGGAGGTAAGAGTGAAAGTATTCATTTAACGCCATTGCGTAACACGCATTCTATCGCAATCCGCATGATGTTGCAAGAAATTCATAATATATACTAATAAATCTCAAAAATAATTTATTAAAAAAAAAAAACAACAAAAGGTTTTACAAAAATATAAATCACAGCTTTGATATTTTTAAGAAATATAATTAGAGCAAATAACAAAAGGGGTTATTAAATACTAAATAAGAAATTCGACACGCGATAATACAACGTCCGTCCGTCTCTGGAGTCGAAGCAAAAAAGGGCTTCCAACTGGCGTGCATGTCCTTTTACGCGGCGCACGCCCCGCCACACTCGCTCTCCACTACTCGGCTGTGACGTCGGCAAGCTCCACCCATAAGTAAGGATTTTTATCCTAATTCGGCCTCTCCTGACGGCGGTGCGTCCACGCCCGCGGAGTCATGAGTGCGGACAAGTGAGTGCTGCTGCAGATCTTCATTTCCGTGGGGTGGTGATGCAGAAACATGTACATCTACTTCAATCACTTCACGTTCGCCACCACATGATTGATTCGGAGCAGAATCTCCACCTTCCTCGTCTTCATCATCTGAAAGTTCACATTGTTTGCATTAATTCATGGTTAATAGTAAGGCCGAAAGTAATAGAGCAACTCGATTACTTTCGAAACTTTTGACAGAGCCCTCAGGAATATGCAGAAAGAACAAATTGATTCAATCTCATTTTGTTCTTGAGATAACAAACAAAATTCGGCAGTGCCCTCAGGATGCTCGATATTTACTACAAAGGAGTATCAGTCCTTTACTTTCGCAGAGCCCTCAGGGTGCGACACAACATGAGTAGAGCCCTCAGGGTACTCGATATTTACTACACAGGAGTATCAGTCCTTTACTTACGCAGATCCCTCAGGGTGCGACACAACATGAGTAGAGCCCTCAGGGTACTCGATATTTACTACAAAGGAGTATCAGTCCTTTACTTTCGCAGAGCCCTCAGGGTGCGACACAACATGAGTAGAGCCCTCAGGGTACTCGATATTTACTACAAAGGAGTATCAGTCCTTTACTTTCGCAGAGCCCTCAGGGTGCGACACAACATGAGTAGAGCCCTCAGGGTACTCGATATTTACTACAAAGGAGTATCAGTCCTTTACTTTCGCAGAGCCCTCAGGGTGCGACACAACATGAGTAGAGCCCTCAGGGTACTCGATATACAAATGCAGAGCCCTCAGGATGCAAAAGTACAACCAAACCGTATTTTAAAAGGGTACAAGGTTATACTGACTTTCAAAAAATGCGGTGCACCCATCGGGGGTCCATTCCCCGCGCCATAGCGTAATGTATTCTGCAGCAGCTTGCGTGGTTTTGCCATAGGAGCCAGAGATCAATTTGAGCTCATAACGTCCATGTGGCAACACTTGCGTGATCACGTATGGGCCGCGCATGCCAGAATCCAACTTGCCCGTAGACTGACTCGTTTTTCGAACGAACACACAGTCATCCTTCTTGAATACACGTGGTGCTTTGCGCCGCTCATTAACACGAGCATCTTGGTGAGAACGGTTTTCCTCTAGCAAGTCTGAAGCGCGTTGCCGGGCAAGCTCGCGCAGTGATTCGCGATTTGGACTTGTCGCTTCCAGAGCCACATCGCGCACCAGGGACAGTATAACGGGCGTTGTACCATCGCTGCCGACTAACAACTGCAACGGTGAATATTTAGTTGATTTTTGCGTAGTAATATTTAAAGTGAGTTGTACTTTCCACAAAATGTCTGACCTGACTTTCTTGTCGGAAATTTGACTCTACACGTATCATATTCATCACAGTACGACAATACCGCTCAACTTGCCCATTGCTCTGATGCATTTCGGGCGTAATAAAATGTATCTCACAACCCATTTCTTTGATCCAATTAACAAAAGTTCTACTTTCATACATCCGACCACGATCACTAACTATTAATCTAAGGGAGCCAAAAAGGGAAATCGCGTTTTGGAAAATCTTTATCAACTCTATAGCATCTTGTTTACATATTGGGTAAAGAAGGCAATATTTAGTAAACGCATCTACAATCAAAATGACATACTTAAAACCCCTAGAGACTGGAAGTGGCCCCAAAACATCGCTGTGTATAATATTAAACGGTAGACCTGGCTTGTTCCACGATTCTATGGGTTGTAAAGGCTGACGCGGTGTTTTTTTTATGAGAAAGACATACAACGCAATGTTGTATGTACTTTCGCACAAACTGTCTCAATTTCGGGAACCAGAAATGTTTCAAAACTAAGTCAGTTGTCTTGTCTATGCCAACGTGTTGGTGCTCATCGTGAAAAACACGCAGTAAGCTAAGACGGTGACCCTTAGGCACATAACATAGAAAACGCGGTTCTTCACCGACTACCTCCATCTTGTAATACAAGATGTCATTACGCTTAACATACCGAGACGCATCTAGGTCTCCGTCCTTAACCTTCTGCAATAAGCTTTGAGTTTCCTCGTCAGCGGCCTGCGCTATCTGAGCCCAATTTAATGGCTTTCTAATCTCACACATATTGACGGGGTTTCGGCTCAAATAATCAGCATGAGATAGCGCAGACCCCTTCCGATATTCAAGCTCAAAGTTATAATCCTGAAGATACATCCACCACCGAGCAATTCTCGGTAGGAGGTCCTTCTTGCGCTGAGTCAGTTTCAATGCGTTACAATCGGTTATAACTTTAAATTTCAAACCAATTAGGTAATGTCTAAAATGTTGTAACGCCTTGACTACTGCCAACATTTCCAATTCATATGAATGGTAACGTGCTTCAGCGCCTTGGCTCACCTTGCTAAAGTAGGCAATAGGTTTCTTGTGTCCACCATCATGGGTCTGCAGCAGGACGGCACCATACCCCTGAGCTGATGCATCGGTGTGCACTTCAGTGGGGAGATAAGGGTCGAAAATAGCCAATATGGGCTCACTGGTGAGTCGTTGGATAATGTCCATACGGACGTTCTCCTGTTCCTCACCCCACTTGAAGGGAACACCTTTGCGAGTTAGATTTGCAATGCACGCTGTCTTCAAAGAATAGCCCGGGATGTACCGTCTAAAGTACCCTGCAAGTCCTAAGAATTGCCTTACCTCTTTCACATTGGTTGGCACTCGTGCGTTAACAAGGGCCTCTATCTTGTGCTCGCTCGGCTTCACCTGACCATTACTAATAATTCTTCCTAAATACTCAACCTGTGTAGTAAGAAACTTACATTTTTTTAAATTGATGGAGAAACCTGCCTTAGTCAGGGTCTTAAGAACTTCACGGAGCGTCTGTAACCCTTCATCAACTGTGGTGCTCGGTAGCAAAACGTCATCGATGTACACACATGCCCTACCTGTATCGATATAAGGACGCAACGTTTTTGATATTATGCGTTGGTAAACGACGGGTGCATTTGCGAGACCGTAAGGCATTTTGAGGTACTCATAATGTCCTTCTGGGGTCACGAACCCTGTTCGATGAATTGACTCTTCACTTAATTTAATCTGGTGAAAGCCTGTAGCCATATCAAGGCTTGTAAAATATTTAGCTTTGCCTAAGCGATCGATATGGTCGTCTATTAAAGGCAGTGGAAAGTGATCCTTTACAGTATTCGCATTTAAGGCTCGAAAATCAACACAAAGCCGGTCACTACCATCTTTCTTTTTAACTAGCAAGATTGGGCTTGAAAACTCTGACTCGGACTCTCTAATAATTTGTTTATGTAAAAGATCTTCAATGATTCCTCTAACGCATAGCTTTTCGTCATGAGACATTTTATACGGACGGTAAACGATTGGGGTTTCATTATGCAGGCGAATGTGCATAGAACCCGTTTGAACAGTAGTAGTAGCAGTACCTATTACCAGATTAGCCGCAAATTCGTTAACGATGTTCATCAGTCGCTTCCTATCCTGACCAACTAACGGTGAATCAATCATTGAACACAAATCAGACTTACTATCGAGAACGTTATGAACTCTAGAGAGCCGTTGTATACCACGCATACGAGTAAACGTAACTCCATCTCTATTTAGGACATCAGTACCTACAATGACAGGCGTGTTCATAAATTTATCTGGAACAACATGGAAGTCAATCTCCAGGATAATTTCGGAAAACTCAACTGTCAAAGTAGTGCGGTAGGATGTTTCTACTTCCTGACTACCTATACCGCGTAAAACTCGAAATGATGGCTGCTGAGTACATTGCAAATGCTTCGTGACTGACTCGGAGATTAAAGAAATAGTTAAACCACTATCTATAAGTATGTCAACGGGCACCCCTTGAATAACTGCAGTAGTAATGTCATTTTGTTTAAACATGTCCACATTTTCGTGACAAAAATTAACATTGGACTTGCCACGCGACTCTGTACGCTGTTTGGCAAAACAATCTTCAACTTTATGACCTATTTTCTTACAGAAAGAACAAGGCTCTAATTTTGTTGCTTGTTTGCTTGTACTCGAAGTATTTGCACTATCACCGGTTGGTTTTTCTGATTTTACACGTTTAGGACACGTTGCCTGCTTGTGGCCAAAATTTTTACAAAGAAAACATCTAACTTTCGAATCGCCATATTCCCGTTTTCGCGTATTCGAATTAGATTCATTTTTACGAAAACCACTACGTTCACGAACCGATGTGTTCCGAGTAGACTTCACGTATATCGACAAAAAGTTAACTAAAGTATCAGGCATCAACTTAGCGTTGGTAGCAGCTGCGTGAATTTGGGGATCAGTAATACCGCGTATAACAATAGCCGCGATCAGCTCGTCACTCAATCCATTGACAATACGTAATCGTAACAAAGAACGTCTAGCATATTCGGCATATGTAGGGTAGTTATCGGAATTAGTTTTCATAACGTCGAACAAAATGTTCGCAATATCTAACTGAAGTGGGCACAATGTTTTAAATTCCCGCTTGAAATTAGACCAGCTACGATCGTTGCTAACCCACTCGTTTAACCATAACCTTGCATCTCCTTTCAAACAATTACCGATTCGTGCTAAACACTCGCGATCGTCCCAGTGATTTATTGTACGCACATGATCAACCTCACTACACCACACATCAAAATTATGCAATGATGGATCAAAGTTGGATATAAAAACATGGTTAGATCTTACCGGAATGGCCTTGATTGCGCTTACAAGCTTCTCTGTTACCTCGCTCATAACCACCTCGGTGTTGGGATGCGACACGCTAGAACCGGGCACCGACGTCAAGTCCGAACTCGTACCGCATAACTCAGCACTTGACGGTACAGCTAACACGCCGGGCAGCTCGTTGGTTGGAGCAGGAAATGCCGTTGCTACTGCTGGTTCTGCTAATGAGATGCATGGTGTACCTCCACCTTCACTAGTACTGACCCTGGAACTATCTTCCAATACATTTAAACGGTTCAAAATAGTTTGAAGAGTTTGCTCCAAACCAGAGACTGGCGTACGATCTCGTTTCCTACTTTTACGTTTACTTTTGTCAGACATAATTTTAAAATAGCGGAAACCCTCTATGAACTGGGAAAGAATCCCACTTCTGAACTAATAAATCTCAAAAATAATTTATTAAAAAAAAAAACAACAAAAGGTTTTACAAAAATATAAATCACAGCTTTGATATTTTTAAGAAATATAATTAGAGCAAATAACAAAAGGGGTTATTAAATACTAAATAAGAAATTCGACACGCGATAATACAACGTCCGTCCGTCTCTGGAGTCGAAGCAAAAAAGGGCTTCCAACTGGCGTGCATGTCCTTTTACGCGGCGCACGCCCCGCCACACTCGCTCTCCACTACTCGGCTGTGACGTCGGCAAGCTCCACCCATAAGTAAGGATTTTTATCCTAATTATATTATTACTATCCCTATGTTTGAATAATTCTAGGACTTGACAACGTATACTGGGTGTAATTTTAATCATCGTTATTTTCTTTAGGGGTTATTGTACTCATCATCATGAACAACATTAAGGCCACAGTTCCACCGCCGGCGAGGAAGCGACTAACTGTCGGCTATTTCCTCGTTCAAGAAACGTACAATAGATATACATTCCGTGTAAACAAAAGAGATGCACATATTAATAGTTGATCGCTGACTATTCATACCGCGCTATCAAAGAGAGTACTCGCCCAGCGACGCTCGCTTGGCGGGCAGAACACTTGCTGAGAGACTCACGCTCGGTACATACGCATATCAGCGAGTAATCACTTGTTGCCGTCATTCACTCGCTGCTCGTTGCTCGCCAACTCGTTTCTAGCTCTAGCTTGACTCGCTTTTGCTCATCGTTGGCAGTGGGACAAGTGCCTCACTATGGGACCAAACCTAGAATCGCGAAAAAACGTCAGCTGTTCCCTAGATTTTGACGAGTTATGCGAACATAAACGTAGGGAACAGCTGATTTTTCGCGATTTTTTTATTTATGCCTAGCAGGTTCTGTCACACTTCTGGCCAAGACGTTCCTCCACTCCTTCCATCTTTCGCGATCCCGCGCTTTCTCCTTCCAGTTTTGACAGAATCCACCCTGTTCGTGCCACCGTCTCCTTCGTGGCCTGCCATACTGTCTCAGGGCACCAGTTTTGTGCTACAGTTGCTCACAGTTGGTGATGCGGCAGACATGTCCTGCCAAGTCCTTAATGGGACTGTTGGGCAGGCTTTTGAGTCGCAAGGACGTTGATGAGCCTAGACAAGTGGCAATAGCTTTCAAAGTCTGTCATATTTCTACAATACTTTCAACAGGATTTACATATTATAAGCTTTTCAGTAGCTTATATCATTCCAATTATTTTATTATTTTGCCATCATTGTTATAATAATAATACTGGGTTGTCCAAATATAAACCCGCCATCTTATTTACAATTTCACGAAATCGTAAGAGGGTTCTGGAAACGTCCATAGTTAGGCTATATAAGAAGAGCAGGCTCGCGCGACCTCAACATACAAACAACATTTATAGTCCGGTTAAGTAGTCACGGCCTCTCTAGGCCAACTACGAGATGCCATTTATAAAAAATAAAAAAAAACGCGACCTCAACAGTCGAACAATAACTTCGATACGATTCGGACGGTCGACAAAAAAGGACATTTCTCGAAGAGAACTTAGGATACTTCTACTTCATGAGTTTCGTCTGGGTCACAAAGCGACGGAAGCCGTGCAAAATATTTGTAGTACGATGGGAGAGAATGTCCTCTGTTACGACACAGCAAAACGATGGTTCCAGAAGTTTCGTGAGGGTAACTTTAACCTCGACGACGAGCCCCACCCTAGAAGACCACCAGCAATTGATATCGACGTTCTAAAAAAAATAATTGAAGATAAACCAAGATCTACGGTGCGTGAACTGGCAGAGCGTCTTCAGTGCTCCCATGGCACAATAGATAATTATCTCCACAAACTTAATAAAACTTGGAAATATGGAATGTGGGTGCCGCACGACTTAACTCCTTCTTAACAACAACAGCGAGTTGACATATGCATGCAAAACTTGAGATCACACAGGAACTTCGAGTGGTTACGTAATCTTATTACCGGCGACGAGAAATGGGTCTTCTATGTAAATCATACTCGCAAGCGTCAGTGGCTTAGCGTCGGTCAGAAGGCAGTACCAACACCGAAACAAGACAGTCACCAAAAAAAGGTTATGCTGTGCGTCTGGAGGGGAATTAGGGGAATAATATACTGGGAACTTTTACCACCTAATACTACAGTTTTTGCGGATATCTACTGTGACCAGTTGACCAAAAAATCTGAAAGGAAGACAGGATAGAATTTACTTTTTGCATGACAATGCCAGAGCACACATTTGCAAGAAAACTCGTGAGAAAATACAGGAACTTGGATGGACCATTATTGCACATCCCCCTTATTCACCAGACATAGCGCCAACCAATTACCACCTATCAGTGGCGTGCACTCCATACATGCAAATAAGCCCTGCATACCCTGTAGTGCCAGACATACATGCCCCTCTAATTTGAAATGATAAATAACTATAGTTAAAAAAAAATATTAATCTAACTATACACACGAACACACATTCGCTTCCCGTATTTACAGTGCGATTTAAGCGCCACCTATGCCAGGCGCAGCGGGCAAAAGCATTACTACGCCGTGCTTATTTTTCATACAACGCAAGATTTCGCGACCCGTGTAGTACACAGCAAATGTGTGTCTGTGTGCGTGAAAACGTGTGCATGTATTGGAGTTTTAGAAGCACTGCTTATATTGCAAACCGTCCAAATTGAGAAGCCGTAAAAGGACCGCCTAATTGTTGATTGCAGAGGGTCGACTTTTTTTAGTCGGATTGGCCAAATGACCGACTAATTCATTCGTTCGTATTAGTTCGGAACATAATTGCAAAGTTCGTCGCCATATTGTTTGTTTATTTGTTATTCTCGGCGCAAGTGATTGATTGTCTAAGTACCTAATTATTTAGTAAGTTTATTGTAAAAAATGGAAAATTATACCTGTGAGTCCTGTGGTGGCGAATTGTGTTTAAATAAATTAAAATCTGCCGCGTTTTCGACGAAAGATAATTTCGAGGAAAAATTTAAATTGATTGCAAAGGGAAGGTGTGTACCCGGATTGAATTAACTCAAAAAAAAAGGTAATGCAGCTATTCGTTACTTTCATGAAAAGTTTTATGATAATTATAACAGGTTGTGTATGTACTCGCAAACATATTGTACTGTTTCCCTTGAATTTTGTTTACAAACCAAGATAAAAAGAATGTTTGAACCTATAACGGATATTCAGATCTAAATAATTTTCACAAAACGGTTGCTAAACACGATTCTTCAGAAAAACGTCTGGAGTCCTGCTAGAAGTTCCAAACTTTTGGTAAAGGTAGAATAGACACTAGTTTGAAAAGCCAGTTTAAGTTAGATATTGAAAGGCAAACGCGGAAGTTGAGAGAAATAGAAATATTTTCAAACGGTTAATTGATGTAGTTTGTTTTCTTGGTAAACAAGAATTAGCATTCCGTGGGCATGACGAATCCAGCTTGTCTTTTAATAAAGGCAATTTTCTAGAAATTGTAGATTTGTTAGCTAAATATGATGGGGAATCCCACTTACAATCAACATCGGGTAGCTCATTCACGGGTTTATCGAATAGGACCCAAAATGATTTAATTTCTAGTGTTGCGTCGGTTAGTAAATCAAAATTCAGTAGCGCTTCGACCGAACTAACATTTTCTAGTCTAAAACGAATTCATACATATTTACGAAACACACAGGGCCAGAACAGACTCACAGATTTGTCTATGATTGCAATTGGAAAAGAACTTTTAGTAAAACGATGTAGCAGTTTTTACGACGACGTTTTGCAAAACTATCTGAAATTATAGATACTTATAGATTTATAAACATTAACTTGTAGAAAGTAATCAGTTAATATTAAAGTAGTAATTTATTTTGAATTTAAATTCATTTGCGCAAAGAAAACAAAATAAACATCCCACGGCCTTTTTAAATGCCACTTTGTATATCATATAAGTGTCACTTATTTAAATATTCATAGTGGTCGCAAACAAACATCATGCGAAGCCAAAGGCTTCTGTGGTAAAACTCAGGTAGGGTAGGTAGTCCTAGTCGTTGGGCCACCGACAGCAACAAGCTGGTAAGTTTTTTTTTAGCTGTGCATACCCTGTCTGAAATTTCTGTGCACGCCACTGCCACCTATCCAGGGCTTTATCTAATTACTTACAAGAAAAAAAAATTGATGACGAACACCAACTAAAATGTGACCTGATAAACTTGACGATGACGTGATGACGAAAAACCGAAAGCCTTCTACGAGCGCGGGATTCTCACACTGGCAGATCGTTGGCAGCAAGTTGTGGATAACGACGGTCAATACATAAATGAAAAGTTGTTGTTAATTTAAAAATAAAATTTATAATAAAGTTTTCTGAATAATAGCGGATTTATATTTGGACAACCTAATAATAATAATATTCTTTTATTTCTCTCGTAATCACAAACACAGTACAAAGTCAAGGTAACACTTAATAGAGACTGGTGTCTGTTGTAGGTAAAACCTGTATTACAGATCACCAGGCTTGTGTGTGTGTGTGTGTGGGTGATGGTGTGATGGGTAAGTGTGTGTTACTTGTACATCGTTCCATGCTGGTAAACGTTACCTTAATGGTTTTAATAAACATTCTGTTGCACTGTAATCAATGCCTTGAAGCCACGAGCAAACATTTTTCTTGCACTCTGACCTAGAAAGAGGATAAATTAACAGCTGCTTGTTCGTTTTATTATATAAATATGGACCCAGGAAACCGTAAAAATTATGTGCGAGACTGAACCTATATCTATTTGTAGTGCAGACATCGGTGGTTCTTCTCTTACCAGATATTGTTTTGGGGTCGTAAGAAAGTTCCGAGTGCTTCTTAGTAACTGTCAGTAGAATAAAAAGTTGCCTAACGGTCAGCACCTTATAGCGCTGATAAAGATCAAACGTAGGGTGTCGTATTGGAAGGAAAGAACTTACTTTTACTACGGCTGTTTGGACTCTCTCAAGTTTTGGTAGGTGAGTTTTAGCGGCTCCACCCCAAGAAGTTATACAATAAGACAATAGAGATTGACACAATGCGAAATAAACCGTTTTAATTAAGAAAGAGTCAGCAATATGATATATGAATAAGTATCGCTGGCTCGTGGCTAAACAATAACAGCCGCATGGTTCCGTCCATCAGGTTAAGCTACGCTTGCTGGGGTCGGTTCCGTACCTCGGAAAGCACTTTAAGCCCGGCTAAGGGTATTATTGTTCTGTGACTTCAAGCCGTTGGTCCCAGTTGTCATTAGTGGATCTTTGGCAGTTTGGAAGCCCGAAAGTCTGACAACCAGTCTTACCAAAAGGTATTGTTTGGTATTGAATTATTTAATTAATTAAATAAATAAATAAATTGTATTACCCAGTTACTAGGTTGTAGAGGTCAAATAGGCAGTCGCTCCCTGTAAAATACTGGTATTTAGCTGCATCTGGTTAAACTGGAAGCCAACCTCAACATAATTAAGAAAAGGCTAGGCAGATTGATATAGCTGGTAGAATGTCAAGACCATAGACATAAGAAAGAAATTTCTATGGTCAAGACCCTGTGTATGTGTACAAGTTCTATTGTATTGTCTAATTTTATGATTTTTGGCGATAGATACTAATTACTTTTTATTTTATTTACAGGTAACGGCACTTTAATAGGTGCCAGCTCCAACGTCGTCTGCGTCGGCTTGGCTGAACAACATGGCTACAAGATCAGCTTCATGCAGTTCTTTAAAATGGGCTTTCCTGTCATGATCGGGCATTTAGTAGTTGCGACTGGATATCTGCTGGTGTGCCACTGTGTTTTTACCTGGCATTAAATCTAATGGTGAGGCACCATTCATCACAATCGGCGATCATAGACGATTACCTGTAAAACAAAACTAAACCACTGGACGGATTTCGATAAAATTTGGCATGGAGATAGATGACATCCTGGGGAACGACATAGGCTACTTTTTGTCCCAAAAATAATCCTGTAGGGGGTGATAAAGGGGATGTAAGTTTATGATCGCCAATTGTGAAGAGGCGCCATAAGACTTGGATGAGACTCGTAGGAAAAGAGCGCGAAAAGGAAGGATGCCTTGGCACAGCGGTGGGTGGAGAAGGCTGCCAATGACGGTGGTGATCAGCTTGTAGCCTATAGAAAACCAAATAATATCTATAATGCCTGTATCCTCCAATAGGCAGAGGGTGTATTATACTAGATTTCTTTTTACCATCTTGAAAAAAACAGGGTATTTTTGAAAAAAGAAATTGTATCTAAATTCAAATCATATGCACTACGCACCTTAATATTCAAATCATTTGAATTTCGATATTTTTTAACGATCGATAAAGTTTTTTTCAAAATTTCTGTTTTTATTGTTCTAGTTTACTGCAAATGTATAGTGTTTATTGATAGAGCAAACTCAGTCTAAGCTACAGAAAAAAAAAAACTAGATATGCCATAGGCTTCAACTCCGTTCACCTATTGTACCCATCGATCACTAATAAACAACTAGATACACAATGCCATACAAAAATTCTCTTAAAACGGTCGCCAATTGTCTTTACCTACTTCTAGTTGAAATAAATATACGTTAATGTAAATTCAACCATAAGTGCAATGTTTAAAGTTGTATTCACAAAACCGTTACGACCGGTGCTCGCTGGTCAACATAAATCAAAACAAATTCAACCTTACTTACAATGTTTTAAAATCAGAATTACAGTGCGAAAAAAAAAGCAATACATTTTACGACCGAGGCTCACCGCTAGGACAAAGGAATGAGTGGAGTCGAATTGTCCAATATTTTTTTGTTTATACAGGGTTATTTGTAAAACACCAGCAACCTCTTAAGGGGTCATTGTACTCATCATTATGAACAACTTTTACTATGGGACCAAACCTGAAATCGCGAAAAAAAATCAGCTGTTCAGTACATTTTGATGAATTATGCGAACATAAATGTACTGAAAAGCTAATTTTTTTTGATAATATTAATATGTAGTTACCGAAACTCCATCTTTTTTTTTGCGTCCTGAAAGTGTGATTTTTGCACTTTTTAAACGAGCACTGAGGCAGGCTTACTGTCGGAGCGTTCAAATGGTACTCGTACTAGAGTAAAAATACACCCAAATGTTAAATTTGGTGGACTTTCGGTGAGGACATTTTTTGCCGCTGATTGTGTATCTAGTTGTTTATTAGTGATCGATGATTGTACCCTATTTTTTTTCAAAACGGTAAAAAAATCATATAGTATAGTTCACCCGTAGCTGAAAAATCGATTGCCTTCAAACAGGCTCATGGCTCACTCCGGGCCGCTAATGGGAATAACCCCAATAAAACTGCCTGACTTGGGAATGACAACCGCCAGACCTCAGCAGTCGCTTGTGGCCATAAGGCGAATGAGACCGTTGGTTTGAATAAAACAAATATTAGGTACAACTAAACTAGTATATTTCGACCGTCCCTATTAACAATGTCGGATATACATTTTTACCAATATTCACTTTTTACATAAATCGAATTACAATTTTTTTTAAATTCTTCACTGTCAAAACAAACTTTGAACTGAGGGCAGTTCAAAGTTTGCCCTAACGATAAAAAAGAATCTTTATGATATTAACAATGTTAGTTCTGCAAAAAGACCACTGTTCAGTAGGGACTTAACAGTAGTCTCCCTGCAGAACCGACATTGTTAATAGGGACCGTCGATTTTTAAGAAGTACAAAATTATGTATTATATAAAACCGTCCCACATAGCTTTACGTGATTAAGAACATTTTAAAATATAAGTAAGTTTAAATAAATAAAGTTTTAAGCTAGCCGAAGACCTTAAAATTAAAGCAGTTACACTGTCTGTCAAAATCACACATACAATATTTTTATCGCGTATCATCGAAATGATACGCGATAAAAATATTGTATGTGTGATTTTTTTTTAAATTTAATATTACCTACATGTTATTTTTATATTATATTAGGGTTCCTGTGACCCAAACACAAATGGATTTTGAATAAGGGGATTCCTTTTCCAAATAATAAAATTTAAAAAAAAAAGTTCTGCAAACTGTACCATGTGACATATCAAATAGAGGTCTCAAATATATATGTAAGTATATATTTTGTAATTTTAAAATAAATTGTTTTAAAGTTATTTTAAAAAAAATATAAGAAAATTGACCTATCCGCCCCCTCAAAATACCAAATAGTAGTTCTATACTTATAGATTGCAGGAAAATTTATAAGAAGTCTGTGGTAAATCTATCGATTTTGTGCGTACAAACTTACATTTCGACGATACAAACTTACAACCGCCAAGATCTCCAAACTGACATATATTTACAAAATGCCTTGTCTTATTAAAAAAATCCAAATAATCCACACAATACTTAAATCTCCTGTTAATTCGCAATATTTCGGGTACTTTTCTGTCGTTGCACTTATATTTTTGGTTTATTCATTTTGACATATTGAGTTAGGTCTTGACGGTTAACCGTCGATTTGCAGTTGGAAAGTATGGGGGAACATTTCTTTTTCAACTACAAGTTTGTTAATGAGATAATTCTTTCTCTTCTTTCTATATCCCAAGTACGGAACCTTTCATTGTGCATGTTCCGACACGCACTTGCCGGTATTTTTTTTTAAATAAAACTCTAATAATTCTAAAAACTTTATTGTGTAATTTATTGTAATATAGAATGAAAAAATAATAAATCATTGTTAAGTTATATAAAACTTTAAGCAAAAACATTGGTTTTATTTTAAACATGACTACTGATAGACTATACAAGACGAAACTTCGCAGACGTGATGCCCGCTACATTCTGTGAGAATCTCACACTCACACACTGATTGATTATATCGAGGGTTCACGGGCTATTTGTATTAAGCGGCATTTTTGGAACTTTAAAGGAGAGCATTTCAAAGTTTCATTATTCGGAAAAAGAACATTGTAAAAAATGTATCAATATTTTTTACGAATAAGTAGCCTATCGACGGTTAAGAATCAATAGTGTCTATCGCAGTTTATAGATAGATTATAACCATATTATAACTCAATATCAGCCGGATGTCGCTTAATACATATAGCCCGTTAACCCTCGATATGTTAAAATATTATCAACATAATGATTTATCTATGATTGCTTAATGTCTAATACTTTATACCTATTTAGTATAGTAATTGTATACAAGGTACATTGTCATCACAATGTAATTATAATTAATGTAATATACATGTAATGTACATGTCGCAGCCAACTAGCCTAATTAGCCGTTTAGCTAACCGCCTTACCTTTGGTAGGGCTAATATTTTCCAGGCGACTAACAACTTAAAAGGCGACTAACTATTTGCTACTAAAAAATTAACTTGGCAGCGAAAATAGTTCCCTCGGCGTAGGATGCAAGAGAGAATGAAGGGCAACCTGAGGTTAGGTTTGATGACCTTGTTCATATTAGTTAACTTTATATACAACCTCATTGTATAATTTAAGAATGCCTATTTTCTACTTTTCATCCGCCGGTTATAGCTGCCAACCTGTTATTTTTGCCCCCGGCTTTATTTATTTTTTAATCCCAAATTCAGATTAATTTGTCTGTCTTTGAAAAGTGTCTCAATTAGATTCTATATTGCTAATAAACTATAAGTATAAAATAAACCACAACATTTTTATTCAATCGATAATTGCATTTAAATTTTACATTTTCAAACGCGCGTAATTTGACGAAAACGCTGGACGCAGTTCACGCAGTGGACGCCATATTATAGCTCTGTGGTCATGACGTCAGTTGGCGCCATATTATAGCTCTGTGGTCATGACGTCAGTTGGCTGTGTAAACAAATGCGCTGATATTTTGTATGTTAATTGGATAATTGTTTTTAATTTTAAAATGTGTTATTATTCTACATATCGTTGGTGTGCTGTTCCTGTATGCAAGAATACTAGTGTAAAAAAATAACCCCTCCTTGGCAGTCGGGTAAAAATAATAAAAGTACAGACGCCAGCACATCAAGCTGTCCGAAACTGTCAAAATTTTCTTAATCATACTTGAACCTAATGCTTTAGCGATAAAGTTGAAAATCTATTAAAGAAATTTGACAGATTGTAGTAGCTTGATGTGCTGGCGTCTGTATCTGTACAAAGCCCTTACACGCTGATCAGTTTACAGCTGACAGTTGACACTTTTTAGGTGCTTTTTAGTTTACACAGCCTTATGACGTAATTAACATGGCGGATTCGCGGCTACCGTAGACAGAGAATGCTATAGACAAATTTATATCTTTTGTCGCATTCACACAAGAAAAAGAGCAACTTACGCCGATGTCGTGTGAAGAAATGAAACGGAACGATGAGATTTTTTGTTTCACGGCACGTGTCGCTGTTGTCAAGGTTTAGCACAGTACTTATATAAACAAAGTTTGACAGTTAAACGTGCAGCTGGCTATTTTCTTATTTTATTACAGTTTTTAAGTGTTCTAAATTAAATAATTTATGTTATATTTTGTTGTGAACAATTTACACATCAATATTTCAACATTTAAAAACAAGTCATGGTGCATTGTAGCGTTAAAAGGTGTGAAAGTGACAGTGGAAAGAAAATGCCAGACTTGTCTTTTCATTCGTAAGTATACCACTCTTAAGTTACCTAGTCTTTCAATAACATTTTATTATATTCATGCATTGTGTGTAATTTACCCTAGACGTAAATTCATCTATAATAAAGCACAAAAATAACAATTATTAATTCTAACCTAAGAACTTCGGTGTTGCCAACTTTTATTTATATTTTTATCCACTATTATGGGAAATATGTATTCTGCAGTGTGTATTAATTATATATCTGAAAGACATAATGTCTTGTTACCGTTTTCCTTAAGTCGAAAGCGTCAAGGTAGCCCGCGAAATTCAAATTTTATTTTTGCAATTTACAAGTCGGTATTAGACTATACGTTGATCAAAATATAATTTGCGGCCGTAACAAGTATCTATTTACATAATAAGAATCATTAAAGTGATCAATACAACTCTTTAAGACCAGCCGGTCTATTCTGTAAAAATCTCACCGTGAAAACTAGGTGACACTATTGACAGCTCACTCCACGCTCACTTCACCTAAGTTTTCATCGTGAGATTTGTACAGAATAGCACTGCCTGGGTGCTTACTCTTGATTCCAATTCCGACCGATCGACATTGGAATTTTAACGTTTCGTACTCTTGAATTCGACGCTAGCGCCAGATTGTTATTGAATTGCGTGTCCATTAGGAGGAACTAAGTGGAATCGGGATCGGGTTTGGCGTGCGGTAAACGCTACTCTTGAGTTCATTTTGACAGCTGTGTATTGCGTTAATATTGCGTTGGAATTGTTTGTTGATTGTGATTTTTCCAATAACTTAGAAATTGTTTCGCGTTTTAAGTGGTTTTCCGTAAATAATAAGTGTAAAATATGGCACGATTAGCATTAATATACAATTTTTTACATAATCCCCATAAAAAAACAATTGAAACAAAGACGAGATGAGCGTCGGATGATGCGTTATACGGACAAAGCTTTTTCTATGAATGAAGACGAATTTAAAGCAAATTATAGAGTGAATAAGGATTTGTTTGAGGAGATCTACCAATACTCAAAATACGCATTAATTTCAATGAAATTACTGTAGGTATATAATGATTATTAATACCTACTTCATTATTTTGAATTACCTTTAGCTATGCCTAGGTTTTGCTTCAAGAATTCTACCAAACCTTCTAATTGGGCGTAACTAAGACGATTTGCCATTGTAACTCAAATGCGAAAACTTTTATTATGTACAACATATTATAATTTAAAACATAGACCAAGAAAATAACTAACAAAAATACTTCATTAATTAAAGTTTTAAAAACATTAGGTACTTTAAATAATAACATAAGTAGGTATGATTTTATATTTTTTACTTACCACTTAACTGTATACACTAACACTTAACTGTATTAGTTAATTATTTTACTAACAAGGAACCAAACTCGAACCAGTCGAAACAAACTTCAAGTTTCTAAACAAACTACATTTCGAATTCACTATTCACTTAAAATTCCTAAGACCACTTGACTTTATTTTTGAAATTGGATAACTTATACGCCGCCGCACCGTCTTTTTTTTATATAGTGTAGGCAACGATCCTAGCGCACGCAGCCTAAGTCATGGTTAATTTTATGATTTTAATCATTTTCTTACGCCCAAATGAATTTAATATGTAACAATTAATTAATTAAACAACTGTTTATTATCATATTTATTTAATAGCCTTGTGATTTAAAGGATAAAACATTTTAAAGTCCTATTACCCATTTATCGTAATGAGTTGAACAACACTATTGCGGCCTGTAAAATAGCTAACTTCACGCGTAACAAAACAATCGCGGGGCAATCCCAATTTCAATCCAATGTTGACAAAATTGTTTTCAAGAGTACCGAATCACGTGACTGCAAAATTGATATTGGAATCGGATTGGCTTTAGATTGGAATTAAAATTAGTTTGAAGAGTAAGCCCCCTGGTAATCCTAATGAATGACTATTTCATGAAATCTTGACATTTCAGTATTATACTAACTTAAGGAGTTGTATTACTGATTCTAATTATTATAATTCTGTAAATACATATTTGTTACGGCCGCAAATCATACTTTATTTAACATACAACTTAATACTGACTTGCAAATTGCAAAAAACGTAAGAAAATTTGATTTTCGCGGGCTACCCTGACGCTTCCCCCTTAACATGATCATTTACGTCATTACTGGACTGTAGCTACAGAGCGTACAGATTGGACACCTAAACCGTCATCAAAAATCTGCAGCAGATATTTTGAAAAAGAAAATGTTAATCAAAAAGATTTCAGTTAATAACCTATTAAGTTTCGATCCAGGCTTTATAAGATTTTTATTTATGCTTTTAAAACTATGTACAATTACCTGTTGTGAAACGATTATTTTTTGCATGTTATGAGCAATAAATGAGACAGGCCTTTCTTAAACTCTGAACGTGATTCAAGTTTTAATATTGATCTAGAGCATAAAATATCTTTTTCTGTAATTAACTTCCTACACCTATTTTGTATTAATGTCTTGTTAAAGATAATTAACCTTTTTTAGGAAACAAAGGCCTGTATTCCATCATCTTCCTCCATCAGTTTACATGAAGAACCAATTATGGAAATTGAAATAATTTAAGCATTCTTGTAAGTCAAATCAATCTGCCTAGCCTTTTCCCAACTATGTTGGGGTCGGCTTCCAGTCTAACCGGATGCAGCTGAATACCAGTATTTTAAGCATTCTTGTAAGTACAGTAAATTATGTTCATATATACATTATGTTCAAGGTCGATTGGGAAAATTTGACAGTTTCGGGTAGCTTGATGTGCTGGCGTCTGTACATAGCTATAATATACTGATTGAAATACTGTATTGATTCAGGGGAAAATGTACTATTTTCTTCCGAATCAATACAGTATTTTGTATATCGTCCCTTAGCCAACAACACCGCATAAGTCATTTTTACCAACTTTACAGGAAACGAAAAAAGCTGTCTATTTTAATAAATTGGTGGAATTTAAATTAATTAATTAATTTTAATTTGAAATTACAGCTTCTGATTGGCTGAAATCTATATCATGTGACCAATGGTTAGACGCGCAATGAACAGCTCCATCTAAAGGCATTAAAATGTGAAAACCGCCAATTTTCGACTTGAGCGGTGTTGTAAGCTAAGGGACGATATGTATTTTTCAGTATTAAGATAAATTACTTTTAAATTTAAGTTAAATTACATTAATTCATTATCAAGCAGTTTGATCGAGGGATGTCATGAAACCAAAAGTTTGGCAGATTTTAATTAACATATAAATCGCACGATTCCAGATCGATCGTGCTGTTGCCATACTGCCGTCAACTAGTGGTCAAAAGCCAGTTGAAGCGGTATACCCTCCAATTTCTAAACCACCATCAATAGTAAGTATTACAACCAAAAAATGTTGTGTCTGTAACAAAGTTATGGTTATTAAACAGTTTTTTCTGGATTTTAGGACAAGACTAGAGTATTCTCCTCGAACCTTAAAATAAATGCGCATAGGTACATAACAGAAATCCTTTGTGCACAACCCGCACTGACTGTTATTGGTGAATATGCCATTTACGTGGAATATAATGCTCGGGCCTACCGTTCTGGCGACGTAGATAAGCTTATATGCAAGAGGTCGGTATTCGTCGTTTGGATTGGCCAGCCAGGAGCCCCGACCTTAACCCCATTATTAGACGTCTGGGACCTAAAAAAGCGAGTACGATCTGTCCAACCACTTCCACAAAACATCAGGGAACTTAAACGTGTGATCTCGGCTGAGTGGGAACACATTCCACAGGACACCATCAAAAGCCTGGTGGAAGGCATGCCAAGATGATTACATGCCGTAACCGCTGCAAGGGGAGGTCATACTCTTTATTTTTTTTTTATTTATTATAAATATAGTTATTTATTGCATTGTGTCTTTTTTATTATAATACTGTAAAATTATATATAGTAATTAATCTTAATTTCATTATACCCATAAAAATGTCCATTTTAACACGGCTCTCTGTTTACATTGACTAAAACACCGATTCCTGGATTTAGGTGTTAAAAACTATATTCTCATTGATAATAAGAAATTTGTGACATACGAAACTAATACACACACTATAAATATTAATATTATCCATATAAAAGCCAATGACTGTAAGGTGCCCGTTTTTTTTATGCAAAGGAGTGTATTTACTCACAAAGCCGGAACCTATTATTACATAAGAAATGGTAGGTATTTAGAATCACATCATCATCATCCTTTCAAGCTTTCTCTTACTAATTTCTAGTTATATCCATTCTCGGAAGCGGTACACCTATGTATTTAGAATCACGCAAATTGTGGGGTAATTTTTTCTTCACACGGTAACCCTAAATACAGTGACGTATTTTTTTTTGTCTCTTTCTGCGACACGCTTTATAGGTTTCTATAGTATTCTCTGTCTACGGCGGCTACTATTTCATAGTGTCAAAAAACAGATTAAAAAAACTGAAAACTTTAGAATTGAATTTTAAAATTTATTTTGTTATTTCATGAACTGAAACTAACTTTTTCCGACTGCTTTTTGGATAAGCTATCTCAATAATATATTTGTTCTGTATATAGCCCATGATTGGACGAATTTGACAGTGAATGTCTGTATGCGCTCGCTAAGTCAGCACGCGATTGGCTGTTCCGTACCTCATATTCACGACAACGCGACGAGCGCGCCATCTTCAAAAAACTGGGTGTGCGCGCGGAAACAAGGGTCTGTCGTCGTCGTGCCCATGAACTATCTAATTTTTACTCCGTGAGTGAAAATTGGTTAACCAAGGACAAATTGTGCATTACCGTGTGGTGTCACTCGTGCCAGTCTCCGTGGTCAACGGTCCACTCAAAAGACTGTTTAGATCTATTGGGAGCCAGCCGCAGCAGGAGAAAAGGTGAGTCGTATTCACAGAACACTTATACTTAGGAGAAGAATGTCAACTCAATACAAAAACATAAAGGACAAAAACTGGTGCACAGACACGCCATCTCTTGTCGTACCCGAGTAAATTTTTGAATGTATTTTTAGCGGGAATTTCGAACCTTCCTCTTTTTTAAATTTAGATAATGCTTTGATAAAATGCTGGTGTTACATCTGTACTGCCCCGCTAAGACGCTGGCAACCCTGTCGGCGTGCCCTCACCACTGTCAAGCCCCTTCACGCCCTTCAAGACGCCATGACGGGAAAATACGCTTGCACGTCTCATTCTCGCTCTCTTTTCTCAAGGACAACTGACTAGGTCGAACCTCTGTCGATTTAGTATTTCATTATATTTGTATTGCTGTTTGTGCTGATAATTACAACCCGATAAGTATACCTAATCTTTTTTTATTTATATTGTACCTAATAAAATGATGGTAGTTCAATATTTATTTACAGTAAAAAAATAGTAATTGTTAATTTGATTTTCGTGTGACTAAATTGCTGTGATTTCTATAAATAGCTCATTAAAATAATTTCTAAGGTCGTTTGAATTTCATTTATTATAAACCCTGTGTTTAATCATCTGTTACAGTTTCAGAAGTGGGATTACTCCGTTCATCATGAAGAGGCACCGAGCTAGATGCAGTAGCAGTGAATCTGACGATTCTGATGTGCAAGCTGCAGCAAAGCGGGCAGTACCGTCTACCTACGAAGAATCATCGAGTAGACTAGAACAGTTGGTAAATGAAAAAGTTGAAGGTATGATGAACAAATTCTTTAGCACAACGCGTAAAAATAGAAGTGACAGGCGAAGTGACAGTGACAGTTAAAGGCGACATAATAATTCCGTTATTTGACCCGGATGATAAAGATAATAACGTGTTTGTTTGGCTGAAGAAAATCAACCAGCTGGGTGATATTTATGGCTGGGACGAGGCGAAGCGCTCGTATTACATGCAGACTAGATAACATGGTTCAGCTAGGCGTTGGTATAACAGGCTAGATAATTACGATCTTACGTGGTGTGAGTGGCAGGAACTTTTGAAACGTACGTTTCCTAGGATGTTTGAATTTGCGGAATTAATTGAAGAGTTAGTCGGTCGTAAGAAAGAACCAAAAGAGACTATGAGTAAATACTTTTACGATAAATTAGCAATGTGTCGTAGATGTAGGTTCGATGACAGTTCCGCGGTCTCGTGTATTGTTCGCGGCCTACCCTCTGAATTACAAGCTAGCGCTAAAGCTATGAAAAGTACAACTCCAGACGAATTGTACTGTCAGTTCTTAGTGTCAATGGAAAATGACCAGTCGCATTCATTGCGATTTCGTGAGAATGATCAACGTGCTTTGAGATATTCTTCTAATGCTACCAATACTTCGAAGCCGGCTGAAAAAAAAAATATACCATTCTCCTTCCAGGCCAATTAAATGCTACCGCTGTAATACTGAAGGCCATTTGGTTAGGGATTGCACTAACCCTGACACTCGGTTATGTAAAAACTGTGGGAAGACCGGGCATATTGCAAGATTTTGTAGGCAGAATGCTTATACTGACTCGGATAAAATAAAAGACGTGAACGTTATACAAAGTTTTAACGATTTATACTTTAAAGATATAACGGTTAATGAGTTAAAGGCTATTGCATACTTAGACACTGGAGCACAAAATAATGTCATAAGTTATCGTTTTGCGAAATTATTACAGTGTATTATCGAACCAAGTGATAAAATTTTAAAAGGTTTTACTAGCAGTCCAATACCCGCACTCGGCGAAATTCAAATCAATGTTTCCTTGGATGGTTTATCTATAAAAACGAGTGCTTTAGTTACTCATGTCGACCTTGGGAAAATCGATATATTGTTAGGGCAGCCTGTCATTAATAGAGATGATGTATGCCTTGTAATCAATGGTAAATCTGTGATCCTTTCCCAACATCACAATAATATTCAAGGCAAAGTCGTAGAAAATACTGAACAAAGAATGGACCTCGTTTCCAAAAATAGATTGACTATTTTACCTAACAAAGCAGCAATTTTTCCAGTGCTAATTAATGGTGGACCAAAGGGTGTTGTAAATACTAATCCTCGTTACTTCAATCTCGCAGATTATGAGTACATTATCCCGGCGTCTGTGGTGAAGGGCTCAGAGGGCTTGCTCAGAGTTTACAACCTGGGTTCAAAAGCTGTGGAGTTTGCAGCTGACCAGGTGGTGGCAAGAAGGCAATGCTGTGCCGAAATATTGCAAGCTGAAGCTGTTTTGGTGAGTCAAATCTTTCTTTGTTGTTGGTCCAATTCTGACGCTGGGCTTCAAAGCCAAAATAATTTAGCTGTTGGTGGTTTCGTACCGAATTTTGCTGATGCAGATGTGACAAAATTGGACCAAAAGGATATACTTTTAGTTGATGATGGTTTATGTGCTGATATGTGTATTGGTGGTGTTAATTTGGCAAACATAAACGTGGGTAATATAAGCGATGGCGATAAGCTACGTTTGTTTACTATTTTGTCTCAATATAGTACTTGTTTTGCGTCAAAAACGTTAGAATTAGGACTCACAAGCCTCGCAGAGATGGAAATCAAATTGAACACTGATAAGCCTGTGTATCATCGCCCGTATAGACTTTCATTACCAGAACTATCAACAGTTCGTGAAAAAGTTAAGGATCTTTTAGAAGCCGGCATTATTAGGGAATCGAATTCAGATTTTGCATCGCCCGTTGTATTGGTCAAAAAGAAAAATTGAGACATAAGGCTATGCGTAGATTATCGGGCCTTGAATGCAGTTACTATAAAAGATAGATTTCCTTTGCCTATAATTGAGGACGAAATTTCTAAATTAACAGGTAAAAACTTCTTTACTAGTTTAGATTTGTCGCAATCATATCACCAATTACCTGTTTCCGAAAATTCGAATCACAAAACTGCCTTCATTACACCGGACGGGCAAAATGAATACGTTCGGGCTCCGTTCGGTTTAGCCAATTCACCTGCGGTTTTTCAACGTTTAATGAATAAAATTATTAATAAAGTTAACAAAATGGGTGATGATGATCATATTCTAGCATTCATGGACGATATTTTATTACCTAGCAGTGATATTCCGCGAGGTTTAGAGCTATTAGAACTTCTCCTGAAAGTATTACGTGAGGCCAATCTTAAACTTAATATGAGGAAGTGTTCTTTTCTTCAAACTGAATTAAATTATCTCGGTCATTACATTTCTAAGGATGGCATTAAGCCAGGTGACCAAAAAATAAAGCTGTGCGCGATTTTCCTGCCCCATCCAATGTTCACCAAGTCAGACAATTCGTTGGTATTTGTTCATTCTTTAGAAAGTTTATACGAAATTTTTCCCTTATTACTAAACCTCTCACAGACCTTACGAAGAAAAATATGACCTGGTCATGGGGATAAAGCTTTCAAAAATCTTAAGTCTAGTTTAGTTTCGCAACCAGTTTTAGCAATCTATGATAGAAATTTGCACACAGAACTCCATACAGATGCAAGTAAGTTAGGGTTTGCAGGAATTTTGCTTCAGCGTCAAGTAGATAAATCTTTAAAACCTGTAATGTACTATAGTCGTACAACTACCCGTGAAGAACAGAATTATTACAGTTACGAATTGGAGACACTAGCTGTTGTAGAGTCGTTAAAAAGGTTCAAAGTTTAATTGTTAGGTATTAAGGTCAAAATATTAACGGATTGTGTTGCTATTCGTCACACATTTGTCAAAAAAGATTTAGTTCCGAGAATTGCACGCTGGTGGCTGCAAATTCAAGAGTTCGATTTAGAAATAGAATATAGGGCTGGAGACAAAATGAGGCACGTTGATGCGCTGAGCCGTAACCCAGTAGATGCCCACGTTTATGCTCTGTCAGCTGATGATTGGTTTCTTACTGTTCAAATGCAGGATCCTAAGCTGTGTAACATTATCGACCAATTGCGTGGACCGAATGCCAATCCAGACATATTGAATAATTATAAAATAAGTAATGAACGTTTGTATAAGAAAACTTTACATGGGGATCGTTTGTTAGTTCCTTATAATGCTCGTTGGAAGCTTTTGCAGAAATATCACGATAATATGGGGCATAGTGGATTAAAGAAATGCGATAGCGCTATTAAAGAAAAATTTTGATTCCCTAAAATGACTAAGTTCATTAGAAAATAAGTCATTTCGTGTCTGGATTGCGCTTTTCGGAAAGGACATTATGGAAAACTGGAAGGAAAATTAAATCCTATCCCAAAACCTGAGGTTCCAATGGATACACTACATATTGACCACTTGGGGCCTTTTCCGAAGTCCAGTAAACACAATCAATACATTTTAGTGATTACATGTTCCTTTTCAAAATTTATTATTGCCAAAGCAACACGCACCTTAAGTTCAATCGAAACTATTAATATTTTACATGATGTATTTTCATTATTTGGTTTCCCTTCCACCATAGTGTCCGATCGTGGTCTTGCGTTTTGTAGCCGTTATTTTAAAGACTTTGCAGTTAAACACCTTATAAAACATGTTGCTGACATCAGTCGCAACACCGAGAGCGGTCAGGTTGAGAGGGTCAATAGAACAATTTTAAATGGTTTAAGAACTAGCAGTGAGGAAAGTAACTGGGACTCTTGCCTGCCTGATGTAGTTTTTGGTGTTAGCAACACGTGCCATGAAACCACAGGTCAAGCCCCCTTTAATTTAATGTTCAAACATAAGATTAAAGTATCAAATTTGGAGAATAGCGAGAGCAATTTAAATTTAGACAACCGAAGAGCAAAGGCCAGTGCTAACATTAAACGTAAACAACAATTAATGAAACGTCAATTTGATAAGAAACGTAAAGAGGGTCGTATCTACAAGAAAGGGAACTTGGTCTTATGGCGTAATCCAAAAGGCTGTGGTCAGTCTGGAGTAAATACGAAGCTTGATGCTACTTATGCTGGGCCGTATAGAATAACTAAGTCGCTGGGTCATGACCGGTATATGATACACAGCGTAAAAGGGTTTAGAGGGTACAAGAAATTTAGTATAATAGTGGCTGTGGATTCTTTGAGGCCGTATGTAGCTGTTGTTGGTTCTGATAGTGATATCGCTGACAATCAATTGGATACAGAAGATCTTATAGACCTATTAGAAAGTTAACTAATGCACATCGTGTGGACACTTTGTTTCAGGACGGCCGAGCTGTTACATCTGTACTGCCCCGCTAAGACGCTGGCAACCCTGTCGGCGTGCCCTCACCACTGTCAAGCCCCTCCACGCACTTCAAGACGCCATGACGGGAAATGGTGCATAAATACGCTTGCACGTCTCATTCTCGCTCTCTGGACTTCCGAGTGAGTCGCCCTCAGTCTACACGCGGCTCACTTGTGACACTGACTCCATACAAATACATGCATCTGTTGCGTGGCGCGTGCTAGGTTAATATAGGCGTGTCACGTAGCAAACAACAGACATTCACCTCTATACAGGCACCCAACTCACACGCGAAGTCGCGGCTCTTTTTATGCGGGCGGGTGACTCGCGTATACACCGAGCGGTGTTACACAGTACAATACCGCCCACACACTCAGAACACGGTCCCTTCTCATCACCCGGGCTCGACTCGACCTGAAAACGGGGAGGTGAGGGGGGCCATACACCCCTTCTGTAGGAACGTCGAGTCCGTAACTCTGTCGCTGGATGCCATCTGCTGGGCTTCCCCCATGTAGGTGGGGGTCTCACCAGGTAGGGGTTTAGTCCGCCGAGTTACGGTGAAACAAGCGGCGTTGGGCACCAACGTCGTGGCGTGCCTACAGACACAAATTTCAGACACCTCTTTACAAGGGCGTGTATGCCGCACGCCCAAACATCCACTCGCCAGCGGCGAACAGAATGAGGGGCCCGTGGTTACGGGCCACCGTATGGCTTCCGCGGTCGGGGGGCTATGCCCCGACACCGCACGCCGCGCCCCCTTACGGGGGCGTAGCGACATCCCGCAAGTTCTCGCTCTCTTTTCTCAAGGACAACTGACTAGGTCGAACCTCTGTCGATTTAGTATTTCATTATATTTGTATTACTGTTTGTGCTGATAATTACAACCCGATAAGTATACCTAATCTTTTTGATTTATATTGTACCTAATAAAATGATGGTAGTTCAATATTTATTTACAGTAAAAAAATAGTGATTGTTAATTTGATTTTCGTGTGACTGTGATTTCTATAAATAGCTCATTAAAATAATTTACTAAGGTCGTTTGAATTTCATTTATTATAAACCCTGTGTTTAATCATCTGTTACACTGGCTTATGCACCTGCAAGATACAGTTTTCTTGCAGGTGCAGAAGCCAGCTGGGACAAAAAAATAATAAACAGTATGTGTTGATTGTAAATGTATAAATTTATTTATTTTACAATATTGTACAGACTCGCTCGTGGCTAAGTAATAACAGCCGCACGGGTTGATCCATCAGGTTAAGTTACGCTTGCCGGGGTTGGTCTGTGGATGGGTGACCATCTTTTCATACCGAGACTCCTCCGTGCCTCGGAAAGCACGTTAAGCCGTTGGTCCCGGCTGTCATTCGTGGATCTTTGACAGTCGTTACGGGTTGTCAGAAGCCCGAAAGTCTGACAACCAGTCTTACCAAGGGGTATCGTATTACCCAGTAACTGGGTTGTGGAGGTCAGATAGGCAGTCGCTCCATGTAAAATACTGGTATTCAGCTGCATCCGGTTAGACTGGAAGCCGACCCCAACATAGTTGGGAAAAGGCTAGGCAGATTGACAATATTGTACAGACGCCAGCACATCAAGCTACTACAATCTGTCAAATTTCTTTAATAGATTGTCAACTTTATCGCTAAAGCATTAGGTTCAAGATCGATAGGGAAAATTAGACAGTTTCGGGTAGCTTGACCTGCTGGCGTCTGTATATAGATAAAATGAAATGCAATCCATGACCAGTTTTTAATATGGCTGTGAAGTAGCAATACAAATGAGGATGGAATTTTATTTTGAATTAATTTATTCACACTATCATCCTTTTCTAAAATGTTTAAAACCGCACGATTTTTTAGGGTTTTCACTCTTTCCTTAAGGCAACAAATATTTTTCATTAGCCTTCTGCATTTACTTTGCAATCACTTTTCTTTTTCAGATTTGTTTGTCCTGGTTTAGTCTGTATCACGTGTTGTGTAGTTCTTACTTCCTGGTTTTGGAAACCGATGTAGAGTTATAGTTGGATTCTCAATTGAACTGCCACACATGAAGCACTTCCTTTTGTGTTCTTTCATCAAATTGTGTGTTTACACAATTTCAGTTACTATGAAAAAAAAAATGAAAAAACAAAACAAACAAGCACGAACTAAACAGGTAGCCATTTGCATTCTGCGTTGCTATGCGGCGTTTTAACCTTCCTCAAAATCTTTCCTGAATACACTTAAATCATTATGAAATTTTATTTTAAAAACGTAGGTGTACAATGATTTATGTCTAAATTATCATGTTATTTGTCATTTTCTATTGTTAATAACGTTTTTACCTAAGGTGCGTAAAAGGAGTTTAATGATAGATGCACCTATGATTGAGGTAAATGTTAAAAATATAGCAACACCTTATTTGTAAAGATTTTGACAGTATTTTTTTTTTTTATTTGGATGTTGCCAAAAGTCATAAAAAATAATTTGTTATATTTCTGGCAACATAAACCTGGCCCCCGTAGGCATGTCCTCGATTCGACAGTAGGAGTTGACACCCCCTGGTCGTATTTCAGCCATCTCTCTGTTGAATTTGTTCCTGGATTGGGTGAACGGCGAACTCCGTTCGTACAGAACTACCTATTTTCCAATCTACAACCAGCGAATTCCTTACAGTCCACTCCTCTATTCCACATTCTGGTCATTCAAGATCGGATTTTCTTAATTTCATTTTGCTAAAACCACGCTTCCAAAATGGCGGTAGCTTTAGAAACTAAACCTATAAATTTAATAGTTAGAAAGGAATATTTATTTACTAAGATTCAAAAGCTTTATATATAGAAAGGAATATTCCAAAAAGTTGGGAACTGAATCAGATAAATTGCAATTGTTTACGGTATTGTTGTCGGAAACGGAAAGTGCTCGTTCGAAGTTTGAATCCACCATATTTGATTTGTACGAAATAGAAGTGCAAATAAAACCTACTGCTAAAATGTCAATTAGTGAACTTGAATCATTTGACGAAATGTATAATGCATGTCGGTTAATCACTAGTAAACATTCTAAATCAGAATCGGATTCCTGTCCTGCGATAGACAAAAATGATTTCGTAGTACCAGCGTTACCAAAGATAACATTATTTCAATTTTGAAATTCAAAATTGGATAACTTTTTATGACACGTTCTCATTCTTAGTTCACAATAGAAATTTCTCAGATATCGATAAATTCCATTATTTACTGTCATGCGTTAAAGACTGCCGCTAATTATACATTAGTTTGGCAACGTTTAGTTGATAAATATCACGACCACAGAACACTAGCGTGTAGGTATTTCGATAAAATGTTCAACTTTTCACCGTTATCTAAAGATACTACGTCGAACTTGACTTCATTTATCATTCACCTTTGATCATTCACTTAAAGCGATTCAAGCATTGAAAATTAAGAACTTCTAGCAAATCTGAGCAACAATAGCGTTCTTGAGCGTGTTACACCCGCTGTACCGGGAGCTGAAAAGTTTTGAGATGGATTGGATGACTGGGACATGATGATGTTTATGGATTAATTACGAAAAGCGTAATGATACTAACGACATGAAACTCTTTATTTAGGTATACTAAAGACGGTATTCGCATATCTACACTTCTATCTAGACTTCTACACTAATATTATAAAGCTCAAAAGTTTGTGTGTTTGTTTGGTTGATCGCGCTAATCTCAGGAACTCCTGGTTCGAATTGAGAAATTCTTTTAGTGTTGGATAGCCCCTTTATCAAGAAAAGGTATAGGCTATATAACATCACGCTACAACCAATAGGAGCGGAGCAATCAATCAATCTGCCTAGCCTTTTCCCAACTATGTTGGGGTCGGCTTCCAGTCTGAATACCAGTATTTTACATGGAGCGACTGCCTATCTGACCTCCACAACCCAGTTACTGCGTAATACGATACTCCTTGGTAAGACTGGTTGTCAGACTTTCGGGCTTCTGACAACCCGTAACGACTGTCAAAGCCGATGACAGCTGGGACCAACGGCTTAACGTGCTTTCCGAGGCACGGAGGAGTCTCGGTATGAAAAGATGGTCACCCATCACCCATCATCACCCAATATGAGCGGAGCATCAATGAAAAATGTTGCAAAAACGGGGAAAAGTTATTCCTTTTGAGAGCTTCCGTTGCGTGCGCTGCGTAAACGGTTAAGTTACGCAAAATCATGTACGTTTGACGCAATTGTTCCTCTTAAAAAGTTCAAAAAAAAAATCCGCAATAACATGAACGTCTATATTTTAAGGTTTGCTCACTATAACTATTTTTAATGGTAAACAAATTATATAGATAGTACAAATTATAGCTATATATATAGCTATATATATATATATATAGCTATATATATGATAGCTGAAGAGTTTGTTTTTTTTTGTTTGTTTAAACGCGCTAATCTCTGGAACTACCAGTCGGATTTGAAAAATTCTTTTTGCATTTGATAGCCCAATTCTTGAGGAAGGCTATAGGTTATTTAATATTACGTTATGACCCTCAGGAGCCGAGCCAAAATCAAAATAAAAAGTCAGAAAGAACGCTAAGCGAAAACGAAGTAAAAAGAAAGTCATTTATTTTCGACACTAATTCAAACACAGTACAGACATTATTAAAATAAGTGGAGTGGACTGGAGCCTAAACTAGGGCAGGCCTGTATTTCAGGACTCCAGGTCTTCCTCTCGCGGCGAGTAGTAACCGCGCGGGCGGGCTACGCTATGCGATGCGATGTGATGGGTCAGGGGAACAAGAAATTTTACGCGAACGAAGTCAGGGGCAGAAACTAGTTAGTAATATGCTGCGCGGAACAGTAATGACACTTGAAGGTACTTAGGCTCAAAACTTTGCAGCCGCCCTGGTATACTCAGCACTGGGTGGAACAAAGCTGTCAATGATGACGGTGATGCTAATTCCGTTAAAAACTTGCGAAGGTGGAGCGCAGATTCCATTACGACCCTAATTGTCCATAGCTAAACGAAAAGGATCCAACCTACAACCACACATATTGGGGTTGGATCCTTGTAGTGGTATGGAACCACACATGCACACACATGAGCTTAAGTGCCTATAACTTCACATGTCTGCGAAGTTCAACAGACAGTCAACAGTCAACAGTCGTCAGTCGACGTCACGACAACACGCAACACTGTCGTTACCTACCGCGTCATTCGCGTTATTTCATAATTGTCATACAATCAGTTATTGTACCGTGTTAATTTTAATATCATTTTATTAAACTCATGTGTACCACTAAACGAACATTTAATTTCATAGAACCTAAATCACGTCCCAACAAAAGTTCTATATCCTTTTCGTTCAACTATGGACAATTATGGGGATATTATATTCATCCAATTTGTTTGATAAAAGTCACAGCAATGTTATCTTTGGTTGGTCCAAAGATCGTCATTGCTGTGTCAATATCAATACACACGTCATCGCAAGTTATATATTTGGTAAGGCTTTGGTTTTCTAGGTAAGCGGTTCCGTCATATTGTGGCCATCATGGATATCTGTCATTTTCACCAATATTTGACATTAATGTGTCAAAAAACATACTGTTATTGTGTGGCCGTTTACCGCTTTCTTCAAAGCTTTAAGCCTAACATTCTTATTTCAAACTGTCCATCATTAGGAATGTTGCCAGGCGCCATAAATAATAATCAAGTAAAACTACTTCAACATAATATATTTATAAACTAATGAATTTTACGTACATTTATGAGTATCTTAGATTCGTAATTTATTAGTAAGTTGTATAATTATCACTTGCTTTAAAAAAAAGATGAATGAAAACATCGTAAGGAAACCTTAGAGATATTTCTCGACGGCAGTTGAAGCTAAGTCAGAGGCCCATGGGCAGCATAAAAACTCAGACACCGAAAAAGAAGAAATAGGTAGTTCACAATTTCTCGTAAGAGAAGTCCTATATTCATTATAAATTAATTACTATACTTATTGCTCGCGTGGAATTATTTACAAAAGGCCATTTTTATAACTAACACAAAGCATCCTACTTCCTAAAACTGTATCACCCATTACATATTATTTTCTTTTTTTTCTTTTCTTCTTTTATTTTATTATATTCTTTTTGTAGTCGGTTTTTTACTTTTATTTTGTTTATTTTTGTAAGTTGCTTGGCAAAACTCATGCAAACAGGCTTTCGTTTTCTGCTCTCTGTAATTTATTGATTCGTTTATCAGTTTATCTATAAAAGTCGTTTTTGTAACTTACTCCAAGCTCACTATACGGTTCAGCATAGTCTGATTCTAATGGATTGTCGGTTTTCTCATTTTGAGGAAAATGATTTTCATTCTTAAGTTTCTTATGCATATCCCCAGGTTGCACGTCCATCACATCTTGACCCGTATTAGCGTAATAACCATCATTGTTTAGTTTTAATAATTTACGGTCGTTATTCCTACCGGCTTGCCTGGAGTTTCCTTCAGTGTAATTATGGCCCGGTCTTAAGTCATTACTCATCTGTCTAAAAGTGACACTTTTACTTTTACTCGGTTTTTGTACATCGATGTAATTATCATTACCGTTATTGATAGGTAAGTTGCTGCGTCTTAATTTATCATAAGTACCTTGTTTTGAATCACTAGAATTCTTACAACATGCATTATTCGAACTGTGGGATGCTGTAGCTTTAAGTGTATCTGTTTGTTTGTTGTAATTGGAGGGTTTAACAGAGTTCCAATTGGCTGCTAGTCCATCAGGTTTAGGCTTGAAATAATCGTCTATTTCAGTATAATGATTCTCACTGGTGTTACTCTGTCTTTTATATGGCATGCCGTATAATTTGTCGTCTATTGAATAAGTGTAATTTTCTTGCATAACTTCCTCATCAATTTTAGCGTGACTTGAATCGTCGTAGTTAGCTTCCCATTGACTTGGGAACGCTGGTATTGGACTGTCGTTTTCATTTGAGAGATTATCATATGCGTTCTGAAATGAAAATAAATATTTATTACTTTGGACTTGTTCGTTTGTCTAGTGGTCAGAAACATGTCTGCCGAACATTTGGTGTTTTCGAGGTTCCAAAGGTTTTCGAGTTGAAAATTCTCTATATCAGGCCGGAGTCTGAATTTGTGCCTATGGAAATAGGCTCATCTCCAGATAGAATAGGACTTAACATACTCGTAACAAGTGGATAATTTACTCTATGAAAACAAAAGTTATAAAGACTGTACGTACTTCAATAAGATTGGCCCGTTTCGTCCTTTTACGCCAGGAAACTAGGCATACCATCGTGATGGCAATAGCGACTCCAACAGCAACAGCTATAAGAACTATCTTAAGCGTCAGATCCTCACCTGGAATGAACACTATAATAGGCTTATTACAACTTTATTCTGTTCTGTAAATTTCATTAGTAACATCACTCATACCGCACGCAATCCGAAAGTGAACTCATTTGGTTTTAAAGAAAATCATCGAGGATTTTCGTAAGGGTGCAAACAAATCCCAATCGGTTAACGCATACCCTTATAAAATATGTCGATCGATGTCGATTGATCTAATATTGCAGTGATTTTGTGAAAAGAAGTGCCTATTATTTAACAGTGCTTGGATATGCACATAAGGCAAATGAAAAAGTCGAACAGAATTTTAATAAAATTATCTGTAATTTATTATATCCAGCGAAACTGGTCTGGAGGTCGGTGACACCGGCCATAACTCTTTAGGTTGTTTCTTATTTTTGTTTCTGGGCTCTCGTTTGTCTACTATTTCATCTATATGGAGATTTCCAAAGAAACCGACTTGATCTCTATCGAGATGAAAAGTATCCTATGTCACTATACTTGATAGAATTTTTGTAATCGGATCAGTGTTTTCAGAGATTACCTCATTCATAAAAACAGGCAACGTTATCTCCCTTCTGCAATTTATGTTTAGATGTTTTTTTTTTTGTTCTTCCTATGTTTGGTGTGCAGTAAAAAGTAGTGTGCAGTAGATTTTAAATGACGATGCGGTCGGAAAGGGTTCACGCTTACTTAGAGGTTACCCAATTCCATTTTATAAATATCGTTAAAATAAATTGCCATCACTCACCTGAAGTATCTTCGTCGCTCTTTGCTTCTGAAACCAATTCTGGTTTCAATCGGAGGATGATCTCAACTGTTTTATTTATATAGGCCACGTTTGGAAAATAAATACATTTTATTTTACTACCGTTGTGGGTTGCACTTAAAATCTTCGTAAATGGTATTTCAGAAAAAGATATTGGCGGGCGAGTTGGCGTCTTAACCGCTGATGAATTAAACATGAATTGATCTAAAAAAAAATAAGGAAGCTATAAGTTTCTGGAGTCGAGTGATTAAGGCCTTTGCTCAGAAGGGGCACAGAACTGGCAAGCTAAAAGCTTTATTTCTAAGTTACTATTTCTACAGCAAACCGACGGTGGCAAGTGAGAAACTACTTGCCACCGTTTGAAACTATGTAGTGTCTAAAATTCACCCTATGTTAGTAAGGATTCGGGAAAGACTGAACTGATGATGACAGACAGAACTGATCCTCCAGTCCTTGGGACTATCTTTTCAAAAAACCTCATAAATGGCTCAGGACACTATATACGTCACTATACTATACACGGTGACATTTGAATCACAGTTTTCCTAGAACAAACGTTGTTCAGACCATGGTCTACTACCATTTAACAGCATCAAAAAAAAAAAAATACATCATTGGTTTTTGAAAAAACACAAAGTAGACAAAGTTAAAATAGTCCGAATTTACGTTACTCCGTACAACACAGTAGTTGCGGCGCGGCGCACGCACGAGACAAAGCATTGGGCGGTTGTTGTTCGTAGGTACAGGGATGAATTCCAACAGGAGTACCTACTCGTTTATTTGAAACTATTGAAAACACGTCTGGGTGCAGATAACAATGCACTAGATGTGTTTTTACAAACTATGAAAGCATAATTTTGTCAAAGGCCGCCGAGAATTTTGTTTACACTACCAATAACAATAAAGAATAATAAAACAATTAATTTCACTTTGGGAAAACCATGCGACAACATTCCGAGCGCTGTGGGATTTCTAACATCTGGTTATGATTTAAAGCCGAGTCCAGACGTGTGTAATGCGTAGTGTTCATTACACTCGTATCATTCGTATCATATTATTCATTATCGTATAATGTAATGCAAATTTTGTTTGTGGACGGCACTACGAGCATTACATGTAACGCTTGCTCCGGCGCTCGCCGTGATACCTCGGCTGTCGGTTTTTAGCGCGAACACAAAGGCGCTCGCAGTGCTCGTTTGGATGGCGTTCGTGACGGTTGTGTCGTGTGTACGTTAATACATACAAATAAAAGCAGCACCAGCTATTGACCTTCTTATTCGGCATGTTCGTAGCAACTGAGTGGAAAGAGCTGTTCGCTTACGCAATTCGCGTTGAGTTCATGTGCCGTCCACACTGTTGACGTTAAATTACACGTAATCTTACATTACGCGTTACACACGTCTGGACCCGGCCTAAAAGTTGCCTAACTATTGGTTTTCCCATGTGTCCAAAATTATTACCACGCTAACTTAAACCAAGGGGTCTGCACAGTTTTAAAAGACAACGGTCATTGACTCCAATTTTCCTTTCATACTTATCGGGCTTAGGACCGTCAGAAATTCTATCTAAAGTTAATTATTAATTTTGGTGAGTAACTAACTTACCAAAATTAATAACCTAAATTTTAGTTACCTACTCACATCACAGTTCAGAATGTAGGTACAAAATTGACAGCGAATATTTCAGGCGTATTTAAAAAATTGGAATCAGATTATTTACAACGATTAATTAGAATCAACTAGGGATTTACACAATTAAATGACATTATTTACACTTCCTACCTGTATTGAAGTAATTGCTCAAAATGTTGTCCATTAACTTCAATACACAGACGGGCACGTTTTTGCAAATTGTCTTTTAGGCTTCGCAACGTGTTTGTATCGCGCCTCACTACTTCGAACGCACTTTCAATTTTTTGTTTTAGCTGGTCCCGACTGGTAGCTTCTTCAGTGTAGACCAGCCTTTTTACCTCCGACCACAAATAAAAGTCCAGTGGAGTTAAATCGGGGCTTCTGGCTGGCCATGCCACTGGGCCACCTCTCCCAATCCACCTTTCACCAAATTCATTATTCAAGTACGTGCGTACTTGAGTCGCATAGTGTGCGGGGCAACCATCATGTTGGTAATACAGTTCCTGAAGAGAAGCCACAGGAACGCCTTCCATTAACTCGGGTATCGTTCTTGTCAGAATGTCCAAGTAGGTGGCACCATTTAAATTCCCATCGATGAACACTGGCCCAATTAACTCATCATTAATAATGCCGGCCCACACATTTACACTGAATCGAATTTGGTGAGAGTGTTGTTTTATTGCGTGTGGATTGTTAAACGCCCAATAATGTTCATTGTGAATATTAAAAATTCCTACACGCGTGAAGACTCATCCGTCCACAGAATGTTCACTTCTGGATTATTCAGCAGCCACGTACACAGAGCTATGCGTGCTTGGGGGTCAGCGTCATAAAGTCCTTGCGTGCGACGGAAATGGTACGGATGTTTTCCCATTCGGTTCAGCAGGTGCCATACGTAAAATTGGCTGACACCAAATCGCCTTGCTGCATCTCTGGTACTATTCCGTGGGTTGCGTGTGAAGTACTCGAGTATTTGCTCTTCGAATGCGGCTGAGTACTGAGGACCAATACCACGTCCTTGGGCATGAGTCGGCACTGTGAACTGGCCGTGATCCAGTAACCGCTGTGTAGCTGCCAGTATTGTAGCAGGTGTGGGAATTTGCGGGTTCAAGATCCCTCGCATGCGCAGCGCCTCTAAATGATCTGGTTGAGAGTACATGCGCCTAGCTTCCGCCAGATTGTCACCAGCAATTGCGTAAAAACGCACCATATCCAACCACTCCACATTGGAATAGTTTGAACTCATTTTTTCAACAACACTTGTGACGTGTGCCTGTGACGTTACGTATCAGATGCGTACGCGTTCCCGCTCGAGCGATTTCAGTACACTGACCAGTGACGACCGACCGCACAGTAAAAAACAAAAGAAATGGGCGGAACCGAACTTCGTGCGATTACATGTCATTGGCTAATGATTTATTTGCATTTCGGCCCGCATTGGCCGGACATCCTTGTAGTCCACGTGGACTTCTCTTATCTCTTTTGAATGCCATATCGCTACCGCGATGAGTACTTTAATGTTACGGTAAATGTTTGAACACGTTTGAGCAACATAAGACTTATTTGAGAACGCCTAGTTTTGTTTATTTTAATTACATATTTAGTGCTATAAAATAGTAGTATACCATGGTCTGAACAACGTTTGTTCTAGCAAAACTGTGATTTAAATGTCACCGTGTATACGTAATTTATATGAATATTTGGTGCCAAAATAGGACAAGACATCTGCAAGACCCGGGGAGGGGTCACGATCCAGGGGGACCGTGTGTACTCTTATATGTAGAAATTTTGTAATATAACAGGCATACTTTCGAACTTCCACTGAAACAGATTTCGATATAGACTGGTCCGATCTGGAACGTGAAATCCGTCATTCCGTACACAAGTTAAATTAAGAGTATCGTTCACACTGTATTGATATTCAACAGTCCATTGATCTTCAGCATTTGTGTACTGGTACAGGACGTTATTTCTAGACAGGCCGCGTATACGAACATCTGAAAATTATTATATTTTATAAAATTGTCATGTTTATATCTAAACATACAAAATGGATCAAATTATCCGGCACACGTTAACTTCGATTTTAATTGTGGCCATGGACGACCGAGCTTGGGCACAAGCTACTCTTCCCATTCATATGAGTGGCCTCGGCATCCGCAAAATTTCTAGTATTAGTTTACCGACTTTCATATCCTTGGACCACGGAACTGAGAAATTAATCAGAAAAATCCTAGCCTCCACACTGATTGATTTTGATGTGCCGTCCTTCACTGAGGCTATTGATGCCTGGAGACTCGCTTGCCCGAACTCAGATACCAATACCCAATAATCCAACTTCCCAGATACGGTGGGATGAGCCGCTCTGCAGAGTAGTACAGAACAATTTACTTAACACGTCTGTTACTTCTGCAGAGCGTGTGCGTCTACTGGCTGTGGGTAAGTGGGAGTCGGGTCTGTGGCTCCATGCACTACCGTCGTCGAACATAGGCACTTTGCTCGACGACACTACTTTCCGTCTCACTACTTCCCTGTTGTTCTCCTCATCGCTGTCACTGTGGCAAAGTTGTCAACAGCCTCGGACACCACGGCCTGTCTTGCAGCCGGAGTGCGGACATCATCCGACGAGCTCTTGTCACCGTCGGCGTTCTAGCTGTATTAGAACCCAATGGCTTGGCACGCGACGATGGCAAGAGACCGGATGGCATGTTTTTATTTCCATGGGAGATGGGTAGGCCTTTATTGTGGGATGCAACTTGTGTCTATTACTCCATCCCACCTTACCACCCACCATACTCTTGCGCCATCCCATCTTCCTGGCTCAGCGTGCTGTGCTGGTACCGCTGTTGCGGCTGCGGAAAACCTCAAGCGGCGTAAATATACAGGGTGTCCCGAAACTCAACGATAACCTGGTACCGGGCGAGAGGCCAAGGTATACCAGTTATGAAAAAAATAAGAAAAAAAATCTATGTCACTTAGTCAAGCGATAATAGACATTTTTCGAAAAAGTTGAAAATGTGACACTCTTGGTCGCATTTTTAAGTACAGTGATCACAATTTTCAAAATTTTACAGTGATTTTTTTAATAATGTAATTTCAAATAACAGTGCTATTAATCGCAACCACAAATCAAAGTAATAAACATTGTTAACTAAGTAAAATAAATTATGTTTTGACGAGTTATGGTTTACAAAATTATTGTTAGTTAACTTTGACACTCCATGTTGGAAAAAAAATGTACCACTCTACCCTTGGCAAGTTATTTCAAAAGATGGCCCACTTAGTCTAGATTTAAGAATAGTACAACACTTGCCACTTTTCTTGCCAATGAAAGTACTACTTCGTATTTTTTGTGAAGGGATCCCTCATTAAAAAAAAGTTACCTGGTACTCTTTTGTTTAAAAAGGTCAACAAAAGTGAGAAAATGAGATAGATAGTAGTTATACTGTCTGTCAGAGCGAGACAGATTGTCATTCGACTTTTAGGATGAGAGAGACGGATAGTGACGCCGATGTTTGACGAGTCGTTCATAATCAAATAAAAATAATAACATTTAGTACGCATCGTTTCTTCGTTTACTGCGCATCTCTCGTAATCGTTTAACTTTCGTATTATCGACTTTGGCTTGTGTTACCCTGGACTTGATACTCCGTCCGTACTTGACGACTCTGGCTTTGTTTTCTGGACTTTGTGCTGTGCAAACTGTGTGTGAACAACATGCCGTATTTGTACACCCCGCAAGAATATGCAAATACGCATCTTATCTATGGTGAGTGTCGTTGTAATGCCTCTTGTTGCAGCTAGATTGTACTGTGAGAGGTATCCGAATGTGGAGCGGTACCCAGATTATCGTGTCTGTGTAATGTGCACGCATCATACTCGGAAGGACGATTGCCCAGTGCTCGTACGTCTGGTGGGAGAACTCGAGGAGACTACGACGACGTAGTTTTAAATGAAGTTGAAAATGACCCCAACACTTCGGATTGCAACGGGAGCACTAAGAGTATCGCACATCGAATGTTAAAACTATACGAATTACGTCCGTATCATGTGCAACCTGTGCAGAGTTTGTTACCACGAGATCACGCCCCCAGAATTGCTTTCTGCAGAACCATGTTGGCGAAAATTCGTGAAGATCCGGATTTTCTAAATAAAATTTTATGGACTGACGAATCGACGTTCAAAAGAGATGGTTATTTAAACTTACACAACCTACATGGTTGGCACATGGAAAAACCGCATTTGATGCGTGAGGACCGATCCCAGTACCAATTCAAAGTCAACATGTGGACAGGAATTTTAAATGGTCAAATAATTGAACCATTTGAGCTGACTGAAAATTTGAATGGCGTCGCCTACTTGCATTTTCTCCAAAATGATTTGCCGACATAGTTAGAAGATGTACCACTCAACATCTACAGAGAAATGTGGTATCAACAAGATGGCTGCCCAGCTCATTATGCCCGGCCTGTACGAGAATATTTAAACGAAGAATATCCCGACAAGATGGATCGGACGCCATGAATCAATTTTATGGCCCCCTCGTTCCCCAGACCTGAATCCAGTAGATTATTTTACTATGGATGCATAAAAGAAAAAGTCTACTCAAAACCAGTACAAAATCTATTAGAATTGCGCCAAAAAATTGATGCAGCATCAGAAGAAATAAATGCGAGTAGATTTGTACGACTGGTGAAGCGGTCATTTCTGAGGCGATGCAGAGCTTGTATTCGTGCAGGAGGGAAACAACTTCGGCATCTACTTTAGTTTTAAGAGGATATTAAAGTGTTACGAAAATGTATTGTTTTATTTTGATTAAGATTTCCACGAGGACCCTTCGCAAAATATACGAAATAGCACTTGTATTGGCTAGAAATGTGGCAAGTGTTGAAATTTGAAATTTAGACTAAGTGGGCCATCTTTTGAAATAACTTGCTTAGGGTGTTGTGGTACAATTTTTTTTCAACATGGAGTGTTGTACCTAACACAAATTTGTTGTACCTCCAACAAGGCTCAAGAAAATAGGTGGGTCATTCAGGTGTCAATGTATACGCTTTTATAATAAACTTCCAAGCCACGTTCAAGATCTGAGTCTTAATAAATTCAAATCATTCATTAAACGCAAGTTGTGTCAGAAAGCTTTTTATACCGTTAAAGATTATATTGAGGACAAAAAGGCTTGGGATTGAACTGCTCCAGTTTTATTTTATATTATTTTTATTTTTGCATACTGAATGTTGACATTAATATTTACTTTGTAAGTATTATATTATTTTACTTTATTGTGAATGTGAAGACTATGTAGGTCATTGCTTTTTTTTTTTTGTTTGTTTTATTTTTTCTCTCAGTTATTTTTAATCATGGTCTGGCAGTTTGAGTAATCTATGCGGCCTACCCCAATGTCCTTTCTTTGGTATTGTTCGTCGAATCGTTGAGCTCCTTAAGTTCTGAGTTGAGCTGCGCGATTACTGACAAATGCGTGCACTGACTGGACAGGTCCTCTCAATCTGTGTGGTTCTTTCCTCAAAAGACCATTTCAGACACCAATCTACATGGTCTTCACATGAAGTGACCAAGATTATGTCTGGACTTTATAAGAGACTGTGACCTCTGAGTTTGTTTCGGCCTTTCTTCTCAGAGTAGTCAGATAGGAAACGCCGACCTCATCTAGTTTAAAAAAAAAATATTGACTTGTAAAAGTGTTTGTACAAACCTACTTACAGAAATAAAAATCATTTATCATCATTTATCATTTATAGTGTCAAAGTTAACTAACAATAATTTTGTAACCCATAACTCGTCAAAACTTAATTTATTTTACTTAGTTAACAATGTTTATTACTTTTATTTGTGGTTGCAATTAATAGCACTGTTATTTGAGATTACATTATTTAAAAAAACACTGTAAAATTTTGAAAATTGTGATCACAGTACTTAAAAATGCGACAAAGGGTGTCAAATTTTCAACTTTTTCGAAAAATGTCTATTATCGCTTGACTAAGTGACATGGATTTTTTTTCTTATCTTTTTCATAACTGGTATACCTTGGCCTATTGCCCGGTACCAGGTTATCGTTGAGTTTCGGGACACCCTGTATACCTTACTGGTAATTATATTTTCGAGCCGTTTGGCGTTGAAACCCTCGGGCCGTGTGGTGTGTTCATGGTCTCTTTAAAGAAAATCTCGAAACGGCTGGTGGACACTTCCCGTGACCCAAGGGCTGGCTTTTACCTTGGCCAGAGGCTAAGCATTGCCAATATGGTAATGCCACCAGTCTGTTGGGTACATTACCAGTCGACAGTGATGCGGATGAATTTTTCGACGCCATATTCTAGTTTGTGAATAGTTCTAATTAAGTTAGGATATAATTGTATTAACATACATACAAAAAAATAAAATTGGAGTGTCTGTTTGTAATATCAAAATAAAATCTTTTTACTAAATGCATAGAATATGAATGTACGATTCTTATTATAACAAAATAACATTTTTTTTTTAATTTTTGTCTATCTGTCTTTCTGTAATCTCAGAAACGGCTGGACCGATTTTGACGGGATTTTCACAGGATTTTCATAGCTGATGTTATAAGGAGTAACTTAAGCCACTTTAGTTTTAGAAAAAGAATTAGGATTTCGCGCAACAAAATTAATACCAATGAAAGAAAGAAAGAAAGAAAGAAAGAAAATAAATTTATTTGACCCAGGTTAACATACAATACGTATATTTCCATGAAATTGTGAACGTTGTTTCAAGTTGTTTTCCGACATTCACGCGAATGAAGTCGCGGGCATAGCTAGTTATTCAATAATATTATCATAATAGTCTGTTATGTTATGTGGTGCTCAAAAATCGAGTTACAAAAGACTTGCAGAAGCGGAGCGAAACAGTACCTAAAAAAAGGAATAAAATTTGGGATGATTTTTTTTTGTAATGCGAATCATTGTGAGGCGAATGCGGAAAAAATCATTCTGAATGGACATTGCTCGTCGTCCATACATAGCTCGCCTAAGATCCAACAGGGAGGTGTATTTACTTTTTGGGTTTTAGATAATGTATATATTCGATTGAACCTAAATTAAAACAACGGACACTTTGAGAATTCGGAAAAAATCAAATCACTTTCGAATTTTGAGGTTATAATTACGTCAATAAAAACATTCGGTGTGTAGCAATAACTTAGCATTTATTACTGAATGTAAGTACGTACGTACGTACGCCAAGTGACATTACTACCAAATGTCAAATGTTGTCATCTGTCAATTCATCAGTGTCGATATTATTGCTCGTTTCAAACAGCGCTTTCAATCGAGTTTTTTGATAAGCCGTATTCTGTTTCCGCGACATCATAGCGGACTGTTTGTAACTAAAAATCATTATCGTATATCAAGTGTTGAGAATACTGACGCTTGTCTGTGTCAACCTCTTATTAAGAGTGCTGTTACAAAGACTTGGCTGTATGTTCTATAATACCTTTGCCTATTAGAAACCTCAAATTGAACCAAAAAATAATAACACCGAGGATTATGACGGAAGTGAATACTTTTAAAAATGTTTTCGAAATTAAAAAGTGTCCGTTCTATTGAAATATTTGTAATGTATATTATTAAAAATTTCTAGTGTAAGCCTACCGGCGGCGTTCCTGTCCTCGGTCCACAGCACCGATAAGTTAACCACAAGAATCTTAGCCCCTTGTCAGGTTGACTCTGAAGTGCCGTGTTTGACCGACGCGGTGAATGACTGGAAAGTGGCTTGCCCGGATACGGTTCAGCCCGAGAACCCGTCTTCCCAGAGACAGTGGGATGAGCCGCTCTGCAGGTTGGTACGGAATAAACTTATTAATACGTCCACCAATACTGCTGAGCGTGCCCGCCTGTTGGCTGTGGGTGAATGGGAGTCGGGTCTTTGGCTTCAGGCTCTACCGTCACCCAACATAGGCACTATGCTGAGTGACACCACATTCCGGCTCGCTACATGTTTGCGTGTGGGTGCTCCTTGTGGTGCTCCACATCGCTGTCAATGCGGTGAAGGAGTCGACTGCCTCGGACACCATGGACTATCCTGCAGCAAGAGCGCTGGTCGGATGGCACGGCACGCTAGCATTAACGACATCATCCGTCGGGCTCTTGTCACCGCCGGGGTGCCAGCAGTTTTAGAACCCAATGGCTTGGCACGCGACGATGGGAAGAGGCCAGACGGAATGACCATAATGCCTTGGAAGTTGGGTAGGCCTTTGGTGTGGGATGCAACCTGTGTCGACACCCTCGCGTCATCCCATCTTCTTAGCACGGCGGGTTGTGCTGGGGCGGCTGCTGCAGGAGCAGAAAACCTCAAACGGCGCAAATATAGCAAACTTAGCATTGCTAGCCAACGTGGCAATGCTGCCAGCCTTTTGGGCACTCTTTCCATTGACAGCGATGTGGACGAATTTTTTGAGGGCATGAGCTTGTCACCTTTTTATTTTTAACTTAACTGCTTGGTCTCGGTAAATTTCTTGTTACCCCCCCCCCCCCCCCCCCCCCCCACCACATCACATCGCATCACCTGCCCACGCTATTACCTACTTCATTTTCGCTTAGCGTTCTTTCTGACTTTTTTTTTCTTTTTGATCGACTACTAAGTGTCGTAGCGTCTACTAATAATATATAATAATAATATTCCACAACTATCACACAACGCCGTCTAGCCTCAAGCTAAGCAGAGCTTGTGTTATGAGTATTAGACAACTGATAAACATACTTATATATTTCTAAATACATACATATATAGATAAATTACACCCAGACACAGAACAAATGATCATGCTCATCACACAAACATTTGTCCTGGGTGGGAATCGAACCCACAACCTCCGGCATAGCAGTCAGGGCCACTAACCACTAGACCAACAGGCCAGTCAAATAGTCTGTATACATATAACCTTCCTCAAGGATTGGGCCATCAAATACAAATTAATTTTTTAAATCCGACTAGTAGTTCCAGAGATTACCCCTACATATAAAACAAACCAATTTTACCATTTTATAATACTACTAGCTTTTGCCCGCGGCTTCGCCCGCGTGGTTGGCGGAAATTATCCCACGGGAACGCACTACCGGGATCAAAAGTATCCTATGTCCTAATCCAGGTCATAGTCTACCAATGTGCCAAATTTCATCCAAATCCGTTCAGCAGTTTTAGCGTGAAAGCGTATTAATTCAATCATGATTCGAAAGACACGTGGCGCCATCTATTATCTTAAGAAAGTTTTTGTTGTTTTTCTCGGGAGCAGTACTTTTTTTCGGGATGACCCTATGTCCGTTTCTGTACACCTGACAACGTATATGCAAAATTTCAGGATGTTCGGTTCAGTGGTTTAGGCGTGAAAAGGTAACAAACAAACAAACAAACTTACTTTCGCATTTATAATATTAGCTAGGGTTAGTAGTTCTGCAAACAGTAGACCTTGCTAGCTCAATTTTATAAATAATTAATATACTTAACACTAAAGTTATTTAAAACGGGGTATTTACCATGTTATTGTTTTTAAAAACATGGTAAATATCCCGTTTTTGCCAGCAGTCGCAGCCATGCCGCAACATTGTGGCTTTGGGTAGGCAGGAAAATTGATTGAAGCTATCGCGCTTAGCCAAAAAAATCATGGCAAATGGTAAGACGATGATTAAACAGAAATAAACTAACCAACAACTATCTGTTAAACACGAAACTTTACTTTTGAAGCTACTTTACACCAAACAAAACTCAGAGACATAAAATGTTCGACGGGACCTAACCATGTTGCGAGCGACAACGACAGCGCGATCTACCAGTGCACAGTAGTGCCATCTAGTGACCTTATTCTAAAACTAACACTAATATTGGTTTTAAAGCCTCGTTATTGAGAATTCTGATAATTATTTTCAGAATTCTCTAGTTTTGTGATCAGAAGGTGGTCCCAGGTGCTCCATAAATCCCTATCTAATAGTTAAAGGGCCGATTCCACTGGTAGAAATCTAAAAGTTAGCAATTTACTGCATTTTGAGCAGAATAGCTCCTATTCTGCTCATCACAGTGAAGATCCTCATCAGATCTTCACCAAGTTTTTATGAGGCCAATATAAAGTTACTACCTTTCAAATAAAAAAAGATCCATCTAAATCAGATGTCATAAGGCGGAGATACCTAATAATCCCGTTTTTGCCCCTTTTTGGATAAGTACCCCTCCAATCAAAAATCTCCGACGACAAATCATAAAACCTGTATACCAAGTTTTGGCCAGATCGATTATAAAATTAAAATAGGTCGTAGAGGAATAGCAACAAACTGACAGACGAAAACAAATTTTGCTAGACTTGAAGCAGAAACATTTCGCTCGCTCGGTCAATTAGTATAGATTGTATCTAATATTTATGAAGAAGAAAAGAAACAAATGTTATTCACTCACCATAGTCAGGAACATCAGATAAGAATAACAGCCTCACGTTTGGCTTTTCTACTTCCGTGTTGTTGATACCACAAATTAGAGTTTTATTTTTAATGTCTGATGTAGATACATTTAATGAAATACCTCCCTCCGACAGACTCCTGAGTGCTGAAAATACAATAGGTAGGTACTATATTACTTTTCATGGATCACGGCATCGTATCGGTTTTTTTTAAATAATAGAACATTTATTTTCGAGTAGCATGGACCTATGACGTTGGTAACAATTAACTTACAAACTATGACAGTAGTAGGTACCTACAATAGTCGTTTATGAAACTGTTGAATAATGAGGGGCTGTTGAATAATTAAACTGTTGAATAATGAGGGGCTGTTGAATAATGAAATTGTTGAATAATGAGGGGCTGTTGAATAATGAAACTGTTGAATACGAGGGGCTGTTGAATAATGAAACTGTTGAATACGAGGGGCTGTTGAATAATGAAACTGTTGAATACGAGGGGCTGTTGAATAATGAAACTGTTGAATACGAGGGGCTGTTGAATAATGAAACTGTTGAATAATTAAACTGTTGAATAATGAGGGGCTGTTGAATAATTAAACTGTTGAATAATGAGGGGCTGTTGAATAATGAAACTGTTGAATAATGAGGGGCTGTTGAATAATGAAACTGTTGAATACGAGGGGCTGTTGAATAATGAAACTGTTGAATACGAGGGGCTGTTGAATAATGAAACTGTTGAATAATGAGGGGCTGTTGAATAATTAAACTGTTGAATAATGAGGGGCTGTTGAATAATGAATCTTTTTGAAAAAACCGGTCAAGTGCGAGTCGGACTCGCGAACGAAGGGTTCCGTACCATTATCTATAAAAACGGCAAAAACATCACTTTTGTTGTATGGGAGCCCCCTTAAATATTTATTTTATTCTGTATTTTAGTATTTTTTGTTATAGCGGCAACAGAAATACATCATCTGTGAAAATTTTAACTGTCTAACTATTACTGTTTATGAGATACAGCCTGGTGACAGACGGACAGCGAAGTCTTAGTAATAGGGTCCCGTTTTACCCTTTGGGTACAGAACCCTAAAAATAATTGATGGAAACTCCTTGTTGATATTAACTTAACGTAATGGTAAAAAAAATGTTTTATTAAATTATTTTGTTAGAGAAATAAAAGTTATAATATTATTATATTTTTAAATTTCAGAATTGTGTTTATAAAGTATGTCAATATAAACTTGTTTTGAAGTTTATAATTCGAGTTTTACGATATGAGAGTAGATAAAACATTTTTATAAGACATTATGACACAACACAATTATTATCAGGTGCAAGTAGCTGGCTTAAGTAGAACAATCCAGCTTGTTAGCATTGACACCCAGGTGACTGTTGGAGCTGGCACGCACTCTGCGCAACAGGGACGCTCACGCTTGCGTCTGATCGCAGCGAAGTCGTCAGTTTGCGCATTCGCAAACATACCCAAGGCAATTAAAGAAGCGTGGTAGCCCCAACAGCATCCTGAATGAATTGTTATACTGAATGCGAAGGACATTAACAGCTTTCTGAGTAAAGCTAGTCTACACGAGTGTAATACTTGACAATTACCTTTAAAAAAAACTTTAACTGCACCCAAACTGCGTGAGAACCTTGGAATCAACAAATTACATTTCACCACATTACATTTCGCTATTAATTTTAAGCAGGAACTATTCTGATTAGCCATTTAAAAGATTTTTGATGTGCCGATATGCTCCATCAGAGTAGTGTGTACACCTCTATAAAAAATTATGGCTCCGATAGGCTTCTCATGAACCCGTAAGAAATCCCTTACAAAACCTCTTTGTTATAAGGTTTTATTAAAACCCTTTTGTCATAACCTTACCGCAACCCTTTAAGCGGCTAACTAAAATGAACACCGGATAAGGCAAGTCCATTAAAATTCATCATCATCTGTTCTTGCCTTGGTTTTTCAAAACTTTGTTGGAGTCGGATATCGAAATATACTTACTGTGGCTGGTAGTGTTCGCAGCAGAATAGAACATTAAATTGCCTCTCATATTAACGTCCATTTTTCGACACGTAACATTCAATACCTCTCCATCAATATACCTGAATATATAATCGTCATATAACTTGTCGTTATTTAAAAATGTTGATAATGTTTGGCTATTGACAGACAATATTACTGCATGTTGCACTGCATCTGTAAAAATAAAAACATTTAGTATTTGAATAACATCCTTTCTTCACCTTGCCACGAATATCGTTAAAAACATGCATAAATTGCACGTCACACCCGCTTTCTGCGTGTTAAAATTGCATTGTGTATGTAATCTTTTTTCAGACCCTCTATACACTAGAGATGTTATAATAGGTTGGGGAAAAAGTCTTTTCGAATTATAGTATGTATGAACTTGTAATAAAATCTCTTTGGCTATACTATTTGTATCTGGCTGGTTTTGGTATCATTGAAAGTTTAAATTTTAAAGAACATAATTCCAAATTCAAATTAGGAAAATGTGTGATTTTCATTTGTTTTTCGTACCGTCAAGATGAGTGAATCTAATTAAGAAATTCGATACATTTTAAAATTTTACTACAAAAAAGGTAAACATGCAACGCAAGCCGCGAAAAAAATTTGCGATGTTTATGGACCTAGTGTGACCTTGTGTCTATGAGAGTAGCACAAATTTGGTTTAAGCGTTTTCAATCCGGAAATTTTGATGTCAAAGATGCACGTCGCTCTGGTCGCCCTTTACGGATAAAATGGATGCCATTTTTGAAAAAGTGGAGCAAGATCGGCATATCAGTAGTTACGACGTAGCTGAAGAACTGGAAATTGACCACAAAACAGTTTTGGCGCATTTGAAAAAAACTGGGTACACAAAAAAGCGCGACATTTGGGTACCTCACGAGCTCACTGAAAGAAACCTAATGAACCGTGTACTCATTTGTGATTCTTTATTACGACGTAATGAAACCGAACCATTTTTGAAGAAGCTGATAACTGGTGATGAAAAGTGGATCACGTATGACAAGAACGTGCGAAACAGGTCGTGGTCAAAGGCCGGTCAGGCTTCACAGACTGTGGCGAAACCCGGGTTAATTCGCAACAAAGTGATGCTGTGTGTGTGGTGGGATTGGAAGGGCATTATTCATTATGAGCTGTTACCACCAGGCAGGACCATCGATTCTGAACTCTACTGCGAACAACTGATGAGATTAGAGCAAGAAGTTGAGAGAAAGCGGCCGGAATTAATCAACAGAAGGGGTGTGGTTTTTCATCATGATAACGCTAGACCTCACACATCTTTAGCCACTCAGCAAAAATTAAGAGAGTTTGGCTGGTAGGTGTTAATGCATCCGCCGTATAGTCCTGACCTTGCACCTTCAGATTTCCACCTGTTTCGGTCTCTTCAGAATTCTTTAGGCAGTGTCAGGTTAACATCACGAGAGGACTGCCAAAACCACTTGTCGCGGTATTTTGACCAGAAGTCCCAAAATTTCTATAGCAATGGGATCATGTCCCTACCTACAAGATGGCAAAAAGTTATCGAACAAAATGGTACCTACATACTTTAGTTAAATGTAAATAAACTATATTAAAAAATGTTTTGAATTTTCTTAAAAAATGCGAAGAAACTTTTTCCCCAACCTATTATTAGGATCATTTTTAGGTAGTCCTTATTATTATCCTTATTATTATTGAATATATTAGTTATCGCATATTATGTTACCGTACCTATTACTGGGTATTAGAAAAATATTAGTGAACTGATTCATTATTAGCTACTCAGTCTAATATTGATACCTGCGTAATATTCTCCATAATAATTAATATGAAATACAAAATTCTCGTGAATATGTTTACGTATTCCTATTACAGAAATGAAACGGTGAGTACATTACAGAGTTGCTGTGACTGGTGTGAACTTTGGTCACTACAAATATTATTATAAACTAATATCAATATTAGCTAATACTAAGACAATGTGAAACTAGTGACCATTTTAGAAAAAACTGTTTTCATTACTTGCTTACTTGGTAACCAACTCATGCTGCTTTCATAAGAAGACCGACGTGTATAACTATGTCTCTAAAATACACACTTTACGCATGCACAACGATAAGCAAGCAGCCAGGAACTATTCATACAATACAATATTCATCTCGCTTACTCGCTCGCCTCGGGTCGGTTAATGCGAGTCTAGCCATCTCACTCACTCGCTAGTCGCCGAGACGTTGGCGAGTGAGTGAGATGACTGCGGTGGGCAAATAATAATAGCATAGCGAGTAATAGCAAGGCGACTCGGCCTATTACGCGCCCGTCCCTATTATTTGACCTGGTAACCTATTACTCTATATTCCCATATCCTAATATTAATATACATGGCTTGTATTATAATACCTGTACCTATTACGAATATATTAGTCACACCTCTACTACACACCACCATTTAGCTACTAGTAAAGCTACTTACCAGCACGTAAATCTCTTTTAAAGAACGTAGTTCTATAACGATATTCTCTATAGGGATGATATCTGGCAACGCGTATACAGTCCAAATAATACTTGTCATTGTTCGATTTCAAGACAGAACGGAATATGTGTGGATGTTTTTCTCGAGGCCTAGTTTTAAATAGAAGAATTCCTGAAATGTCACTTAATTATTAGTTTGTTAGTGCGATCGATATGGACGTTATAACTACAGCGTTTGTTGAGTCAGAGGCCATATTATTATGCGAGCTTTTTTTAGCACAGAGCACAGATATGGCGGCCATTGCAAGAGACGGTACTGTCAACACTTTCCATACAAACCAAGCGTGTTAGTGGGCGTCATCGTTTACCCATGACAATTCTGTCAAGGCCTGTGACAGGTAACTTTGTGTTCAGAGATAAATGCGTGGTCACAAATATTATTAGTACCTAATGACGTACCTATGTAGCCGCAACCGGGGCGCGGCAATTTCTGCTCTGTGTGTCTTAGTGTTATAAACATTTTATACATATTAGTCTATGGTTATAACACCTAACGATCAGCGTCTCATCAATGGTGCCGATTCTGTTGTGCACAAAGTAAACTTAATTTAGGCTATTGCTAACTTTTTCTCTCTAATAAAACAAGAAAGAGACGGACGTAAATTAGAGCTGTCAAATTTAGTTGGAACTAATATTTCCATACAAATTTCGACGACACGTAAAAACATGTCGACTAAAAACACGGTGAAGTGCAGGCGTAGTTTGACATCTCTAACTTAGTTCATAGCTATAGCCGTCGTTTTCTCGTGCTGCCTGTTAGTAAACGATAGCGATTCTCTAATTTTAGTTTAGTTACTGAACAAGAGAATCGGCAGCAATGTCTCTAAGAATTTTAATTGCCTTTGTGCAATAATTTAAAATTATAAATAATCACATCTTGTGAAATATCGATCGATTATCAACGTGCCAAAGCTAATGATTTGACTTTTTAACGATCAATCTGCAATTATAGGGTACGATCGACGGCGGATCGATTTCATTGCAAATAGACCGGTTTTGTGTAATAGCATGTCTTTTCTGTTGTAAGGCACGAATTTTTCAAATCGCATAAAATAATCCGCATCGGATATGGCTTTCATACGGAAAGTTGATTTGACACAGGTGACTAAATCGCCATCCTGTTTACTTCGAATCGAATGGATGGTGTTGCAAAAATATTCTTCATGTGAAGTACCTTCCGCATTGTAATATTCCAAACGCAGAGTGTCCTCATTATAATTATCGTTTGCTTTTTTGCACGAAAAATCCAAAGAAAAGTCCTCGCCGTCTTCATAAGTGTAGTTAGCCTCTCCATCGTAATTAACTGACAAGTTAGTCGTTACATAAGTCAAACTTTGTTTGTTTGCAGTTAAAATTACATTTCCTGGTGAAAAAAAAAACATATAATTTATGTAGGTACATGCTGACATTTTAGTAAATATTTTCAGGGCTATGTTAATTTTCTCAATAAGGTCCAACAATAATCGTGTAAACAAAGGTTGATTGATGGTTAGAAAGAACGAATTTTAACTATCCTTATCGTTTTAAGTGAAGTGATAATCGTACACTTTGTTAAACCCCGTGTTTTGCACTTCTACGTGTGTGTGTGTGTAGTCGGACTTTTAATTTTATTCAGGCACACAAAAAAACAAACATATAGGTGTGTTTGCACGAATAGTCCCTTCCAGGTTAAATACTAGTGAGTGATGGACAATGGGCATTATTTGTTGTTTCTCAGCCTAATTTTAATAATTAATTTTCGAATAGGTAGGTATGTTATAAGACTTTTCACAAAATTCTCGGTTCACTGGTCCAAAGCGATGGCGAAGTAGATCAAACTGTTAAGCACAGAATTAACACTGGATGGATGAAATTGCGGCAGGTCACGGGAACAATCTGCGATTTCCGCATTCTCCTTAAACTGAAGGGGAAGATTTATAAAACAATGGTTAGACCTGATGTCTTGTATGGATCAGAATGTTGGGCCACAAAAAGAATGAATAAAAAGCGATTGCATGCAGCTGAGATGAGAATGCTAAGAGAGATGTGTGATGTTACGCGAATGGATATAATAAGAAATGAGTATATAACAGGAAGTGTGAAAGCAGATTAATAATATAAGGTACTTATTCCACTCATGCTTGAGAAAAGTCCTGACTAACCCACTGACAGGCTCATCAACGCCCAGACCAAACCCTTCCCTTCCTTGGTGGTTCCCTCTATGATGTAGGTATAGAAGGAGTAATGTCAGATTTTTCAATATTCCCGCGGGATTGAGAATTTCTAAATTAAATTGTCTAAATTTACTAAATACTATTAAATGTACTAAATTTTTAGGTATTACCTTAGATAGACATTGTAATTGGAAAGCACACCCAACTCGCATATGCTCTAATTTAAATAAAATTGTTTTTGCTCTAAAAAGCTTAAGAAGTTATCAAGTCTGAAAACTGGTTTGGCTGCGTACCATGGCTACGTCGGGTCAGTTCTTAGATACGGGCTTCTTATATGGGGTAATTCTTCACAGGTTAAAAAAGTATTAATCACACAAAAAAAGAATATTGTAGCTGCTAGGTAGTGGCTGGTGGTGAGAAATTAAAGAAAATACGAAACTTGTTGGTAAAATAGACCTCTGGAACGGAATGCGCGGGCGCGCGTTTTATACGCATGTAGTGTTCGCGTGGTTCTTGGACACTGATCCTTCCATCTAATGCAATGGCGGCCGCAGCGGTGAGGGCTTCGCGCTTCAACCAATGACAGCGCCTGTATGCAGTCCGTTCTAGCTGGCCTTCGATTTTTTTTTTTTTAAATATTAAACTATCGTAATAAAAAACATACTTAAGGCTAGAAGCATACATGGGTCCTTAAATACTGAAGTTAAAACTACTACCGTTTAAAAAGACGGGCGGACCGCGACATCATCGTCAACAAATGTGTCAAAGCAATATGTGGGGTAGGACCATTTGAATCTTGTAGACCGCTATTCAATAAATTAGGATTACTAACTCTACCTAGTATGTACATATCAGCAGTAGGAATATTTGTTAAAAAGCACCCTGAGCTATTTACTAAAGCTATTGAAAATAAAAAAATCCTTTCAAGAGATCCAACCCGACTAGCTGTCACGAGATGTAGAAGCCCACTATTTCTATTCTATTTTTAATAAATGGCAAGTAAGCCGATGTCGACTATTCTGCCAGTGTCTAAAGTGAACTAAAAAAAACAAGTGTGCATGGAACAAAAAAAAAAAATTAATAAAAGTATGTTATAGACAAATAAAAATTCTTTGACTGATACAGTTGTACACCATGTCGATATTGCTGGGTTAGTACGGGACTGAAACAAACAAAAAAAAAAATAATAATAAATATATTATTATAACTGTTAACACATAAAATATACGCAAGCATACCACACCCACACATACAGAATAATTTATAATTTTATGTTATTGTGACGGATGAAGGACATCAGCGCCACAAGCAGATCTGGGGAGGAATATGTTAGTAGCGAGGGAAAATTAGTCGGAAGAGGGATCTTAAATTTTGGGAGGCGCCTATATAGATCTAAAGGTGGGACGTTGTTTGAGCATTCGAAGAAGATGTGGTCCAGAGTGCCCTCTTCCAACCCGCACTCACAGAGAGACGAGTCTCGAACACGAATTTTTTGCAAAAAAACCGGAGTACAACAAAAACCTAAGCGAATTCTACAAAGGACGGATATAATTGTTTTGGAGACTTTTTTGTAGCTGTAGAACCAAGGTTTTGGTTTTATTATTGGTTGTACTGCATAGTAAAACCTGCCCTTTTTCCTGCCAGTGATATTCCACTGTTCCTGCCATGAGGATTGGAGCTTGGCTTTTGGAAGGCTCAGTAAGTCATACCCCTGATGAGCATTGTAGGTGAGATCAGCTGTTGCTGATGAGCAAGCATCTTTGGCCAAACCGTCAACACACTCATTGCCCTTAATTCCACAATGACTAGGTATCCAAACTAACTGAACCTCTCTTTGACTATTAGCACAAGATAATAAAGATTTTTTAATTTTTAAAAGAAGTGAACTGTGCAGCTTACTTTTGAAGGGGTTTTGTACTAAGGCTTGCAGACAGCTAAGAGAGTCAGTGAAGATAACTGCTTTGTCGATATTGTGATGTGACTCTATGAAAAGACAGGCTTCCAATAAAGCCACACACTCGCCCGTGAATACAGAAGCCTCCACAGGGCATTTGAACTGTAAGATAATTCTGGAGCTTTGGTAATAGACCGCAGCGCCAGTGTTACTGAGATCATTAAGTTTTGAAGCATCTGTAAAAAACCTCTGAAACCCGGTCCATCGTTCTCCCACCGCCGCATTGAAGGCCGAATTCGCCGAAGGTGACTTTTTGAAAATACCAATGTCAAAGAAAATTTTTGGAGTGAAGCATAAGACTTCATAGGGAAAGTTAAAAAGAGGTAATCGGGGATTCTGTTCTATTGGACATTCTAAATTACGAATTTGACGAAATGCTTTTATAATTAAGGGAATTTCTTTGTTTTTCCAGTAATTTGAGCTTCTGCATAAGGCATCTAATTCATTCAATCTTGGTAAAAGCGGATCTAGATATTAGCCTAGCCAGAAAACGGAAGGCCAAATACTGACGTCTTAGGGCCAGGGGAGGTTCAGCACATTCGACCTGCAATGCGTTAACGGGAGAAGACTTCATACAACCAGAGATGATCCGAAGGCATTTTGACTGAATCTTATCCAGCCCAGCCAAAGCACCCTTGTTGCATGGAACTAGATGGAACGTACCATAGTCTAAAACACTACGAATTAAAGCGTTATAGACCAATTTCATAGTATAGGGGTGAGCACCCCACCAGACACCCGCGAGGACTTTTAAGATCGAAACAACCTTTTCACATTTTTTTATTAATAAACTAATATGATGCTTACCATTTAATTTTGAATCCAAAAAAACACCTAAAAATTTTACTTTGTTAACTACCGGAATATTATAACCTGAAATGTCCACTGAGATTGATCCCACTCTTTTGCGAGAGAAAATTACTGCCGAACTTTTTGGTGCAGATAACGACATACCATGCCTTAAAAGCCATTGGTTCAAAGAGTCCAGAGAGAGGCATAAAGATGACGCAGCGTCTACGATAGAGGAATCTGTCACATACAGGACTATATCGTCGGCATATTGGAGGATGTGACAGTTATTATTTAGGCAGGAGTCAATGTCCACCGTATACAAGTTATAAAGGAGGGGGCTCAGCACGGAACCTTGCGGGAGTCCCTTCCAAGTCTGCCTTTCTTCGAAAACCTCGCCCTGGACTCTCAGAACCAAAGAACGAGACAAAAAGAGTCCACAGATGCATTCGATCATCTTAACCGGGAGACTCAGCTGGTGCAGTTTCTGCCTGAGAATGGGAAGAAGAACATTGTCATATGCAGAGGATATGTCTAAGAAGGCGGCCACAACGGATTCGTTTTTGGAAAACGCTAAGCGAATATCTGCAACCAAAATGCCAACACTATCCATAGTGCCAAGCCCCTTCCTGAAACCAAATTGGTAATTCGGCAGTAAATTCCTCGATTCGACTATCCATTCGAGTCTATTTTTAATAAGGTGTTCCAATAGTTTGGCCAAGACTGAGGACAAAGCAATTGGTCTAAGACCATTCGGATCATCTACATGCTTGCCTGGCTTCAATAGGGGAATAATAATTTGTAACTTCCAATGGTCTGGAACCCAACCATGCCTGTAGCAAAAATTAATGATTTCGAGGTAGTAGAGTTTAGCCTTGTCACCAGAATGCACGACAAAAGAATAGGGCACACCGTCAATACCGGGGGCTGAGTCCCGTACATGCCGGAGTACCGCATTCAGTTCTGCCAAAGTAAATGGCACATCAAAAGGGTCCTCTGAAACACTTTGCTGGGACATATTGTTAAAACATTCAGAAGAGAGAGGGACATAAGGTGGAGCAATTTTGTCAAAGAAAAGGTCAGCTGTTTCTCTAGTGATTGGTGAAGAGACTGATGGGGAGCAACCACGTCTAAACCTGTTGATGCTTTTCCAGACTACCGAGACGGGAGTAGAGGGAGATAAGGAGGTACAAAACTTAACCCAACCCACACGTTTCTTCTTGCGAAGGTGACGCCTAGATCTGGCATTTATCCGCAAATATGACAATAGATTTTCGGTGCTCATATCTGCGTTGTAACACTCCTCGGCCTCATCTCGATCTTTGATTGCTGAAGTGCACTCTGGGTCCCACCACGGGGGTGAGGGAATTTGATCACGGGCACTGTTTTTCAGCGGGAAGCAGGAGTCTGCACTAGAGGTAATGGCTGCAACAAATCCCTCATAGCAGTTCTTGGCATGGCAGTGACCAGAAGGATCTAATAAATTTGAATTTAAATTTGGAAGGGCATCAATTTTATCCTCCAATAGTGATGCAAATTTTGCCCAATCTGGTTTGGACAGGTTATATTTCAAAAGTGGAGGGGAAGTTTTCTCTAAATAAGTTTTATTAAACAAAGATATGACAATAGGATAATGGTCACTACTATGCGACAAGGTCGTACATTCCCAATGAGTCGAAGCTGCCAACTCAACCGAACAAAATGTTAAATCAACACAACTCTTTTGTTGACCAGGAGGAGATCTGCGAGTTGGGCAACCGTTATTAAGAATGCAGAGATCCAGATCGTCCAAGATCTCAACCAAAGCTACACCAAAGGCATCACAGCGTTCGGACCCCCATCTGTAATGGTGGCAGTTAAAATCACCCATGACCAAAATGGGTCCATGAGTATTGGAAAATATGTTTTTTAAAATAACCAAAAAATTAAGATGAGGATGAGCAATGTATATTGAAAACACTGTAATGCCTTCCATACTTCCTGCTACAATACTCATATCACCTGTGAGCGAAGGTAAAGGAATGGGCAAAAGAGGGACCCGATTGTTGACAAGGAGAGCCGATCCTCCATAGCCATCAGATCTGTCACATCTGAGAATGTTAAAGTGTGGCATACGAAAGTTAAGACTTGGGGTGAGCCAAGTCTCAGCTATAGAGCAAGCCAATGGCTTGTATTTATTTAAAAGAAATATGAGGTCGTGCTTTTTATGCCACACGCTCCTCACATTCCACTGTAGGAATGTTTGGCGAAAAGCCATTTTTAATTTGTTGAAGTAATGAGATAAGTTGATCGGCAACGTTGGACGGTGACTGGGAACTAGCAGAAGAAGAAAAAAATATAGTAGGTAAGAGTTTTATAAGGAGTTTAATAATAGAACCAGTATTATTAGAAGAAACATTGTTGCAATTAAGACCGCAGCCATTAGGCTGTGTAGGTTGGGGAGAGTTGACTATCTGCTGATGGGCAGTTTTGTCATAAGATGGGGAAAGGGGGGCATGGGTCCTGGGTTTTAGAGTTACAGTTTTGCGGTAGGACTGAGATATTGGAGTTTTGGCAATGTTAGCATAATTGCGGGATGCTGCTGGGATAGCCTTGCTAGCCTCAGCATAGGGAATGGATTTCTCAGCCATGACAACCTTAATAGCCCTCTGCCTACCATACTCAGGGCATGACCTGCTATTAGCGAAGTGATTACCCGAACAAAGCACACAGAAGGCCTCGCCCTCAGAAATGCTGCAACCATCACCGGGGTGATCGTGGCCACATTTACTGCAGCGTGGCTTGGACCTGCATAGATTTGCTACATGTCCAAATCTGCAACACTTGCGGCATTGAATTGTCGGGTATATGTATTGCTCAACAGGGAGGGATGTGTAACAGCAGTAAATCCTATTTGGTAATACTTGTCCATCAAATGTAATAACACATGTTTCAGTGGGCTTCCACTCATTAACTCCGTCTCTTTGAGTTTTTCTGTTAATGCGGCGGACTTTCAGTATTCGCCCGCAGCCTGAGGGTACTGTCAAATAAGATATAGCTTCTTCTTCCGTAATATCTGAGGGAACACCCATCCTTGTGACATTAAATGTAGGGATTGAGGCAGAATAACTATATTTGGTCAACAGATTGTTTACCAGGAATGAGTTTGCATCCTGGGGAGAAGCGAATTCCACTGACACACGATTTCTACCGATTCTGTTAACACCACCACGAACAATGTTCGCAATGTTATTATTCAAAAGAAATTTACCAAAACTAACAGGATGTAGGGTGGTGCCAGCATTTGGTTGATCCTCTAAACGAGAAACATGCACAACATAAGGAGCCTTATCCAATACGGAGTATTTGATTCGACCGATTTGGCTTTTTGGTTGCTTGCTTCGAGGAGAGGGCGTCAAAATTTCGTCGTCTCCGGGACGTTTACGTGAGTTTTGTTGGGAATGAACGACATCCATCTCCGTAATACTACAGACAACATTCGCGAATTGGGTTAATGGATTCGAAGATAAAGGGGAAAAAGGAGTTGAAGGACGTGAAATATCTGGGGGGTCAGGATCAGGGGGTTTATTCTTATCCATCTTGGATAAGACGAGGGGTAAAACAAGACAAACACAGTACAAACCTGGTTACGAACACAAGAACGACACACAAACAAAAATAAGTCACAAAAGTATCAACAGTCACTCAAAAACAGCTAAAAATTCTAAACACACGTGCTATTCTAGAACACCGTGGCGAGAAAAAAAACGCCCACTATTTCAAAACAATTGTTATAATATGTCAAAATCTATAACCAAATACCTAAACAGATCAGAGAGCTACTACCATTAAATTATTTCCGAACAAAACTTAAAAAAACTTAAAATTATAAGCTAAGTTGAAAATAATTAAGTTATCATACCTAAGGTATTTAAATTAGCACCAATACACAGATCTCACCATTCTCACTAGTAATTTATATGATATGATATATATATATTTTTTTTTGACTACATGATCTCAGTTCTTTGTGTATAGTTGGTGAGGCGTAGCCTGCACCTTTATTAGAATGATGTGAGAAAAAACTTATCTCAAAGACGTAATGGCGGACTTCAAAAATAAAATAATTTCCCCATTGATGAATCCTCGAGGAACCAATACCATAAAATTAATAGCAGCTAAACATGCCCACGTACCTTCACAATCCAGAGATCCCACTCAGACCCAGGGAAAAGAGAACATATCTCGTTCATGCGTGCTTGATGGCTTGTAAGTCTGTAGCTGCCGGCCGGCGAGCAAATCTTCTTAAATCTACCGGTGGAATGGTTGAAACTCCAAAAATCAACACTGCACTATAAGTCCTCAATGAAGCACAGATGCAGGTCCATTTATTTTACGAGTATTGTCAAGGTTTCATCAAAAAAGGAATATTCAAATGGCGGAGCGAAAACCACTCGCCATGTCACTTTGCGGTGCGGAAGAACACACACGCGCTGACGCCATCTATCGGTAATTTTGCGAGAAAACTAAAGAAAGTTCCGATACATGGGCGCTGCGACAACGAATATTGGCGCGAGGATTCATCAATTGAGAAATTAAAATATTTAATTTGAAACACTAACATTATTATATTATAGGAACAAATCCTAAAATGTTATTATTTTATTTTTACATTGAAAAAAGCATTGACGCTTCACCATGCTCCCCCTCTTTGGAAGGACGTAAGTACTTTCAAAAAGGAAAGTGAGAAAATTATAAGTATTTACTGACCGAGATTATGATCAGAAAAAGTTTAAGTTATTTAATGTATTTCCTAAACCTTAAGACTTATGATACTCGACTATATATATAATATACTAGACTATATCATATAAGAGTTGACGTTTATTGCGTTGGAATAGGATATAATTTAGCGACAGCACGTTTAAAGTTACCGAACTTTGTCTTTACCATTGCAACACGAGAGACATTATCTGTGCCTCTATAAACCTCAGTTATAACTCCTAATGGCCAACTTAGAGGAGCTGAATTATCCTGTCCCATAAGTACGACGGTTCCAACTTCTATGGGTTTGTTCGGAGTTGCCCATTTTTGCCTGACTTGCAGCGTATGCAGATACTATAGGTGCCATTTCTTCCAGAAGGATTGGACCATACTATCTAACAACTAGTTGCGCTGTGACAAATTAATGCGCTGACCAGACAAATTGGCTGCCGGCAGGTACTGCAATGGAGTCGACATCAAAAAGTGAGCGGGAGTAAGAACTTCGGGATGGGGATCTGAAGACAACACGCTCAGAGGGCGCGAGTTCATAACGTACTCTATTTGAATGAGTACAGTTTGTAACTCCTCATAAGTGAGAAGCTGACTTCCGATCACGCGATAAAGGTGCGTTTTTAATGTTTTAACATTCGCTTCCCACATGGCGCCAAAATGTGGGGAGCGAGATGGGATCATTTTCCACGTTATGCGGCGGGTTGACAACTCATGTAAAAGAGTCGAATTGAAACTTGAATTTAATAAGAATCTATAAAGCTCATCTAGTTGGGCCTTAGCACCAACGAAATTGGTAGCATTGTCCGAATAAAGATAAGACACTGGCCCTCGACGCGAGATAAAGCGTTTAAACGCAGCTAAAAAGGCATTAGAGGTTAAATCAGAGACTAACTCTACATGGACGGCCTTTTTTTACCAAGCACAGGAATAAACAGATATACGCCTTCTGGGCGTGTTGGCCTCTGCGACGAGTGAGGGTTATGCGTATGGGACCAGCATAATCCACTCCAGTGTGGTCAAACGCCTTTGCTTCCGACACTCGGTATTCAGGCAGGTCTGCCATCACTGGAATGAGATGCGTCGGATTTACCCGAAAACATGTGTTGCATTGTCGCAACTTGGACCTAATGACAGTCCTGGCATCTAGTATCCAAAATCGCTGTCTTAGAATAGACATGAGTAGTCCCGGTCCAGTGTGACAATTCATCACATGATAATGACGGATTATTAGATCCACAATATGGTCATGTTTGGGAAGTAAAAAAGGATGCTTAGCGTCAAACGGAAGGTGCGACTTCGAAAGCCTTCCGCCGATGCGTAATATTCCCTCTTCATCTAAAAAGACAGCTAAACTTTGAAGTTTCTTTGGAAGCAATTTCCCAGATTTGATGAGCTTAATATCATTTGCAAAATGAACAGATTGCACAGCACTGACTATCGCTCGTTCCGCAACTGACAAGCCCTGAATAGAACGAGGTTCACAGTGAAGGTTTGGTCTAGCGAATTTCAATATATAGGAAACAATGCGCAACAATTTATCCCATGATGAGGTACGTTGATCAAATTGATAATGCGGACTGTCAGAGGCCAGCTGTCGCACAGTGCGCATAGCTATGTAAGGACTGGACTTAAGTCCGTAAGATAAGCGATTAAAAGCAAAAGTTAACACAGGTTCGTTCTCATTGAATCGAAACAAAATACGTAGGTATTTACGCTGGTCAACGGGTACACCAACGCGTAAATACATTTCTTTAATATCAGCGTTTATAGCGATGGGAAATAATCTAAAAATTGTTAAAAGAATAAACAAATCTGTTTGTAAATTTGGACCAATATGGAGTACGTCATTTAAAGATAATCCTGTATGAGTTCTAGCACTAGCATCCAATACAATGCGCGGCATCGGTTTGTCTGGCCGAACGACAGCGTGATGAGGGATATAGTACCCGTCATCGGAAATGACAGATTCGTCGACCTGACTTAGTAACCATTGTCCATGTACTCTTTGATTACTGCATTATAATTTTTTCGCAACATCGGCGTTTGGCGGAGTTTCCTTTCAATCGCAATAAGCCGACGGTACGCGGCGGTGCGGGAGTTACCCAACTCGGCGGGATCCTTACTAAAAGGTAACGCGACGATATAACGTCCCACATCGTCCCGTGACACGGTCGAGGAAAAAATATTCTCACATTCGGTTTCCTCAGGAGAGAAAAAACGTTTATTGTCAACTTCTTCCAATTCCCAAAACTTTTGTGATAAGTCATAAGAAGAGTTAGGTAAATTTAAATTATCCCTACTATGCGGAAAATCGCCCATCAAGACCCGAATGTGGTCAATAATGCAGATGGGGCGCGTAAACCAAGATCGACCCTATTCCCCAAGTAAATGTACGGAAACAGTTGAGCGCCCAACACTAGGTCAATATCCCCTGGAATATTCCAGCTTAAATCTGCGAGCGGAAGCGCGTGGAAGTCTACATGGCTATCCCACTTAACATGGTGCAATGGTAGCTGGTCCGTAATGCACTCAACTACTAACGCGTGAATAGTATATTTTTGATCCGGATACACACGAGACTCAATATCTAAATGTACGTATCCTATTATCGGTCGCGATACAGAACCAACTCCTTTAACAAAAGAATTACAAAGGAATTATCAGTAAATTAAGTTTTCTACAAAAGGTTGTAGTTATTAAATTATTCTGCGAGCCATTATCAATTAAGCACCTCACTATCGTTTTGTGACCCGCACTGTCACTTTTATAATAATAAAATAAAATCATTTAATTCGAGTATCATTGACTCATAATAGAAATAATACACTCACACAGTCACATTACATACACACACTACAAATTCAATTCAATTCAAAACACAATAATAAAAATTAATTACAATTACATTAACAATTTACATTACAAAATAAAAATAAAATTAGGTTAGTCAGTCGCATCAGCCTGCCACATGTCGCTGACAACAGTGGGAGATGATGGAGCAGTCAAGCCTCCCCGCGAGCGCGGCCAGCATACTGTTAGCGCTCCCCCGCACCCGTCGCACCAGCGATGTGCCTCTCTTGCGCATAGTGGCGTGGAAGCAATCCACGCGCGCTTCCGCAAACATAGCCGATGCGCTGCAATAGCGGGGGAGCGCCAACATCATCCTGAACGCGTTGTTGAACTGGACACGAAGGGCGCCGTACGACTTTTGCGTATAGTCAGTCCACAAGCTGCACGTGTATAGTGTAGTGCAGTAGGCTCTAAAAAGCGTTATTTTAACATCTTTAGAGCACCGTGCAAACCTGCGGATAACCATGTTCGCTCTGACCGACAGCGCCCTTCGCTCCCGCTCAATGTCCGCATCATCTTTCAAGGTAGGAGTCACAAAATGTCCTAAGTACTTAAAAATATCCACCCTTTCCAAGGGTGAGCTATTCAGCTTTATAGGTGGCATTTCTAGCAATTTCCTAGTCCCACCCTGAAAAACCATACACTGACTCTTCTTTACATTATATCGCAGTCCGTGACCAGCTGCATAGTTCTCACATATACTCATCAGCCTCCGTAAGTCCACAGACCGAGGCGCTCAGCAGCACCATATCGTCCGCGTAGCTGATGTTATTAAAACAGACGCCATCTATGTGACAACCGATATGTTGCTCGCTGAGCGCCTCGATCAGTCCATTCACATACAGGTTAAAAATAGAGAGATCGCTCAACCCCCCCTATCTCACCCCACATTCCAACCATATGGGTCCGACAACGCGCCCTCCCACTTCACGTAGCTCACCTGATTCCCGTACCAATACTTAAAGATGTTAATAAGTTCATACGGTATCTGGGATGATCTCATCTTATTCCACAAGATGTCGTATGAGACCAGGTCAAAGGCTTTGGACAGGTCGAGGAAGCAAGCGTACACAGATGTTTTTCTCTCGGTATAGTATTTAACAGCACTCTTAAGACAAAATATTGCAGCTTCTGTAGACAGTCCCGGCCGAAACCCAAACTGATTATCGTGCAGCTTTATGTATTTGTTTAGTTGTGTATTAAGAATGCCGTCAAACACTTTAGCAATTATTGTAGCTAGTGAAATAGGTCTGTAGTTAGATATATCTGACAAATCCCCTGCTTTGTTTTTTACTACAGGCACTACGATAGTCCTCAACATATCAGCAGGCAGGTATGAGTGTGAAACACAAAGGTTGTAGAACATACCCAACACCCTGCACATATGAGGCCCAGCGTGCTGTATATGTTCCACACCTAATCCGTCATGACCAGGAGATTTCCCATGGGAAATCGATTTTACCGCCATTAATGCATCCCTGGCTAAGATTCTGGTATCAACATATTTCCCACTCCCCCCCCCCCCCCCCCCCCAAGTGACGAGGATGATCCTAACGGTGACCTTACAATAAAGTTGTTTTTAAATCTATCAGCTATATCCTTCGAATCATTCGTTCCGTCAACACTCACAGGAAGACCAGGGCGTATCCCCAAACGGTTAGTACTTTTCCAGAACCCCTTGAAAACATTCCTGCTATGTTTAGCTGCCAGAACATCCATTTGTAACTGGTTTTCATGGTTCTGACACCATTTTAAACGTGACTTAAATATTTTTCTGGTCTCACACATTTTATTAAACATAAAACCAGTAGTAGGACTACCACACCGTGACTGTCGCTCACAATTTTATTCCACCCAACAATGGTTCTAGGTGGACGTTTACTCTGCATACGCTTGCCCCCCCTCCCCTCCACCGACGCCTGTGATAGCGCAAGCACGATGTTTGTCAATAACTGAGCTGTGAGTTGGGTCATCACAATACCGATCACTACACTTTCGAAATTCCGTCGTAAAATCAATAAGTCTGAAACGTTTATGACATTCGGTTCGATATTGTGTGATATCGTCTGCGGTTTCTTCTCCCTACTTGACCCTATTATCAGTTACACTCGACGTAATTCTAAGAGGAGTCAAACGTTCTAGTTTACATTCGCATATCACGGGAAAATGATCCGACCACAGCACGTCATAATTAACGTACACATTGCATACGGATACCGCAGCTGACTGCGACACAACACAATGATCAAGCCATCGCTTAGACCCACAGGCTTGATCTATGTAGGTAAATGTTTCCGAAGTCAATCCTAACATATTTACATCAATAATTACCCATTTAAAATCATTACGTAAAATATTTAATTCGTTAAAAAATAATTCTCCAGGATGAGCATTGAAATCCCCTAAAACAATAATAGGTTCGTTTACACAATCATTACTAATAGCTCTTACAGTTCCCATGCAGTCGGTAAACATCGGCAGATTATCTGATTTGACACACTACTATCAATGGACCGTCGGCCGCTTTAACACGAATAGCACACACACGCGGATTATCACAGTCTATCACTGTAACACTAGGAAACACACTAGTATTCCACAGCAGCGCTGTCCCGCCATGAGGCCTGCCGCGCAGTAGGTCCGCCGTCGTGTCAACAGCTGAAGTCCCATTGGAACCAAATCTGCTATCTTAATATCTATATAAACTTCTATCCCACAGAATGATTTCAGATTTTTCTCTATGCAAACTTGTGGAACGGTATTTTTATTTACATTTTTCATCAAAAGTAGAAAACTATGCGGCCTAAAAAGAAAAGAAAAAATGTGCAAAAAGCGTTCTTTCATGCCCCACATGCCCTAGAAGGCCCACTTCGAATTTTTAAGACCATCTTTCAGTCCCTGGTCCCTGTTGCAAAAAAATTATATACATTATGATTCCAAAATTCAAGTTGATAGCATTAGTAGTTCTTGAGATACCTAGCTGTGACAAACAGACATGCAGACTGAGTCGCACCATAAGGGTTCCTTTTTACCATTTTGGCACGGAACCCTACAAACATGTAAAGCTCTGAATTCAAAAGTGACCGTTTGAATGCCAAAGATATTGCTAGCCAGGTCTATATAGACTAGGGCTTGAATGAAACCTTTACAGCACCTACATAAAAATAGCATTTAATGTGTAAAAATAATATTTTTTCCATGGGGATAAGCAGCAATAATATCAGGAATAAAATTAATGTAGCGAAAAAACACGATGATTAGGTTATTCCTTTTATATTTAGGAGAACATGTTTTTCAACTACAATGATAAGTTTGTTTTTGGGATAAATTCATTCTAACTACGGAACCCTTCATTATTTGTGATCCGACCCGAACTTGGCTGGTTTTTAGAGTTCCATACCTCAAAAGGAAAAACGGAACCCTTATAGGATCACTCGTGTTTCTGTCTGTTTGCCTGACCGTTTGTCACCGATTAAGTTGAAATTTTGTACACATATGTATTTCTGTGGCCCAAATACGGACGTGTAACTTAAATAAACGAATTCTGAAAATGGGGGTCACTTTTGGAGAGCAAATAAAAAAATAAAATAAAAATTCAAATTCAAAGTCATTTATTTGCAAATTTGGGTAATTACATAAAGTTGTTAAAAATTAAGCATAGTTCAACCATATTACGCCTTGAGGCATGCAAACTCAAGCTTTCACAATATTATTATACAACTACTTGCAACAATTCTGGTAATTTCACCGTGAGGAATAGTAAATAAAACATTAGCAAATAATAATGTCACTAGAATAATTAACATCATGTATTAAATGAGAATGTCAAGATATATTTGTAAATAAATGTTAAAGTAATAACAAACAACGTAAAAAAAAAAAAAAAAAATATTGACTTGTAAAAGAGTTTGTACAAACCTACTTACAGAAATAAAAATCATTTATCATTTATCAATAGATAATTCATTAGTGCACACATGTCACATCAACATCAATATTTCCGAGAACAATATGTCCTTACATCCTCTATTAAATAATCCTGAATACTATAATAACATTTAAATAGCAAGGAACTTCTTAATTTCTTTTTGAATTCATCGATGGATGGAGTTTTTAGTATAGACTTAGGTAAGTGAATGTTTACAGGGTGTGGCGTAATTAATAATAATAATAATATCCTGGGACATTTCACACACGGTCATCTGATCCTAAAATAAGCAGAGCTTGTACTATGGAAACCAGATAACTGATATACTACATACACTACTTTTTTTTTGTAAATACATACTTATAAAGGTAACTACACCCAGACTCAGAACAAACAGACATGTTCATGCACACAAATGTTTGTCCTGGATGGGAATCGAATCCACGACCTGCGACATGATAGGCGGTATCTTAACCAACCACGCCAGCTGGCCTGTCAAATGTGTATGTGCGGGTGGGAGTCTCCAAGCCCTATAATATAAAAAAATTTCAAATCCCGAAATCGACAGGCATGCACAATTTCTTTTTTTTTTAATTGCCACCTTCGGTCACTTCCTCGGCCACCATGTTCTCAAATGAAGGAATTTTCACTATCTGATTTCTGCATAATATTCTTAAATAAACGTTCTTAAATAGATGTGTATTACAGTTTTAGAGTAACTCATGTGGTTTTTTAAATCTTAAAGTGAAAAAATTGTGTATCTGTAAAAAAAATCACTTTGCATCTAAAAAAAGATATGGAATATTGATATACTTATCATTTTGGAACCTGCATTGAGGGGGCAAGTTTTAAAAAATATGGGCAGCTAGGTTTCCATACATGTGCCGCGTTCTAATGCGCACGCGTTTGCATATTCGATATATCGAGTAGCGCGGCGCAAGCTGTCGCTCGTAATTTACTCGCCATGAGTAGTGAACTTGTGGTGAATGAGCTGCTGGCGTTCCTGCAGCAGAAGCTGGATGTGATGGATGAGGTGTCTGCTGTCCAGATCTGCGCAACGAACTTCAGCGAGGATGACATAGCTGCTGCCAAGCTGTTGTTGTTTAGTGTGCTGAACAAGCGCGATCAGATGGTGTCCCGCCGGCGTGACGGGACTAAGAAGAGCCTGCAGGATATCATCACGCTGTTCAAGGAGACCGACCCTGACGACGTGCCGACGTTTGTGGTGAAGGAGCTACACAAGCATCCTTCCGTCACCTTCGACCACGTCGATGTAACGAGCCTGCTGAAGGACATTGTATTTCTGAAGGCCCGCCTCGCGGATGTGCTAACGAAATTAGATGCATCACAGAACACCGTCACTGATTTGCGCAAAGAAGTTAGCGAGTTGCGCAACAGTGTGGCGGTAATTAGGTCACCTGTCGATGCGTCAAACGTAAACACGTGTCGCGGAGCCGGCCTCGATATATCGTCGTCGAATTCCGCGTCAGCAGTTTCGTCGCCAGCGCATCCGTCGTTTGCTGAGCTTCCAGAGCGCCCCGCCCGCGCGCCCCGCAGCCCCGCGCTCGTCACCGCGGCTCCTCCACGCAGCGCCGCCCGAGCCCCTCGCCCCATCCCGCAGCCAGTACTTGAAGCCCTGCCGAAACCTCTGCAAAGGGATTTCGCTAGCGTCACTGCGAGTGCTCCTGGCGCTCCTAGTATCAAGCCCATGCCAGAAAAGGCGCTGAATAGGGCTGATAAAGATGATGGTTTTGTGACGGTGCAAAGGAGGAAGCGCCGATCGCGACCAAACAAGAACCGCTGCGGCAAAGCTCCTACAGTGCCTGAAATAAGCCTGCGTGCCGCAAAGCCGAACACACCGGTGTACATCTCCCGCCTGCACTACACCACTAAGGCGGAGGACATCGTAGAGTACGTGCGACAAAAGACGAGGTACACGCCGAGGGTGCAGCTACTGGAATCACGCCGGAACGTCAACTTCAAGGCGTTCGTCGTGCGTGTACCGAACTGTTATCTGCCCCTCGTCATAGAAGAAGACTTTTGGCCCCAGGACGTGGTGTTCCGTCGCTTCCGCGGACAAGTTCCACAGGACAGCACAAAGTCAAGCTAGTGCAAAGTGAAGTGCTACTAACATAGTCTTAAGCCTTATTTATTAACACAAGATTTTGTTTATAAAAATATGTATGTTTAGGTTAAGGTATTGTTCTATGGGCCTATGTCGCCTGAAATAAATGGTATTATTATTATTATCTCCTTTATTTATTCTTTAAACTTATTTTATTACATTTTTAAATATTTTTATAAAAACATTTAAAAAAAACATTTAAAAATATAAAAAATAGTGATCCGCCGGTAGCGGGTGCAGGGTCCAAGCTACCGGTGGTTAGGGCCCCAGAGACAGGAACCTCCTCACAATACGCGCCGTATCAAGGAGGACTGCCTTCTGAATCAGGCCCTTCACCCAGCCACCCAACGAGAGCCTCTTGAGATGTTGGTCGAGGCTCTTAGCAATAAGGCCATTGACCGTAACGACTATCGGCACAATGATTGCCGAGTCCACATCCCACATAGCGACAACCTCGTGGGCTAAGTCGAGATACTTCAATTGTTTCTCCTTCTCAGCCTTCACGAGGTTCTCGTCATGCGGGATAGTGACATCGATTATCATTGTGCGGCGCACTGATCGATCTATTACCACTATATCAGGCTTATTGGCTACAATAGTCCTGTCAGTGATAATAGATCGATCCCAGTATAACGTGACATGGTCATTCTCGAGAACTGGGTCGGGCACATACCTGTAATACGGTACCTCAGAGTCCACAAGGCCGTATTTCAGAGCAAGTTGCTGATGGATAATCCTGGCTACTTGATTATGCCTGTGCAAATACTCGCCGTTAGCTAAACGAGAACACCCAGAAGTAATATGTCTGATAGACTCACCGGGACAATGGCATGCCCGACATATGTCGATCGTCCCGTCTTTCATTATATACTTCCGGTAGTTATTCGTTAGCATAACTTCATCCATAATTGCACAGACTGAACCTTCGGTTTCCCCAAAGAGGTTACCGAAGCGTAGCCAGGCCACGGACGCTAAGAAATCTACGTCGGGCCCATGAAGGGCCCGGAAAAAGCGTCCGTGAAGCTCCTTGCTTTGCCATACTTCCTTGCGGTCATTGGTACTAAGCACCACAGGTTTGCGCCAGTTCTCTTTAGCCAAGGACAACGGGGTGAGTCCCTTGTCCACTGCAACCACATCACGGTGCATACCCACGTCAGCCTTGAGAAAATAATCTCTGAGACTGCACACCTCGCGGTTGTGGAGGGTCTTAGCATTTAAAAAACCTCGACCCCCGCACTTCCGCGGTATGTACAGCCTCATGACAGACGAACGTGGGTGATGCATCCGGTTTGCGGTCAACAGTGACCGGACTCTCCTATCCAGGGCGTCTAGTTCCGTCTGGGTCCACTTTAGTATGCCAAAGGAGTACATTAGGACCGGCATGACCCAACCGTTAAAGGCGCGCACCTTGTTGCCACCTGACAAAGAACTATTAAGTACCTTTTTCAGGCGACCGAAGAAGCGCTCCTGCAACGATTGTTTCACGTCAGGCCCGTTAATGCCTAACCCCTCTGACATACCCAGGTATTTGTAGGTATCAGTTGCGGAGAGTGATCTCAGGTTTATAGAATCTGAGAGTTGTAGTCCCTCAGATTCCACAATCCCTCCCCGCTTTACATGCATGACTGCACATTTATCTACACCAAATTCCATCCTGATGGAATCACTAAAAGTTTTAGTTACTTTTAGTGACTCCAGCAGTTGCAATTTGTTGGTGGCAAACAGTTTCAAATCATCCATATAAAGCAGGTGGGATATTACCTGACCCCCTCTCCGCAAAGGACAGCCCAGCCCTGTACCCTCCAGCAGAGTGCTAAGAGGGTTCAAGGCTAAACAAAACCACAGTGGACTCAGACTGTCGCCCTGGAATATTCCCCGCTTAATCCTAATAGGTTCGTTGCTCCCCTGAATTTGTCGGCATCCTGGATAGCGAAGAACCGTCCTCCACTGCCCCATACACGTCGTTAGGAAGGTGCTCAGAGTTGTATCAATTTTGTACAACTCTAACACCCTCAAGAGCCATGTATGCGGCACCGAATCAAAGGCCTTCTTATAGTCTATCCAACATGTCGACAAATCCTTTCGGGACCGACGGACCTGTTGGCTTATGGCCATGTCAATGAGGAGTAGCTCCTTGGTGCCGCGGGACCCATTCCTACATCCATTTTGAGAGACAGACATAATAGAATTCTTTTCTAAATGAGAAATAATTTTCTCTCTCAAAATGGATGTAAGAAGTTTATAGACCGTCGGCAAACAAGTGATCGGCCTATAATTTTTGGGTTCCGTGGCATCACCTGACTTATGGAGCAGGTGGGTAACTCCTGTTGTAAAGAGCTGTGGCAGCGACCCAGACTCTAAGGCCGACTGGAATTGTGATGCTAAGCACGCGTGTGAACTTTGCAGCCATTTAAGCCAAAAATTGTGCAGTCCGTCCGGTCCCGGAGATTTCCAGTTCGGTATCGGGCGGGCTGCACTGGCTACATCGGAGGAAGTAATTATTACTTCCTCCATCTCCGGTATGGCGTCACACACGCGCTCAACATCCCGCATCCATTCAGCCTCAGTATGGCAAACGGGCACCGACCAGATGTTACGCCAGAATATACTAGTGGCATCATCATCCGGGCGGCATACGTCTGCCACATTTTGCTCAGGTCGCTCCCATGCTCTATACACCCACCTTTGATCACGCTGGAATATGCGATTCTGGGTATACCGCTCAACCCGTCGCTTATACCTACGGATACGGCTTGCCCATGCACAGACCTTCTGCTTCAGGAAGTCAATGCGCTCTGTGACACGGGACATATATTCTTGAGGACTGATTCCAGTCCCCGAGAACGCCCGCCTCACAAAGCGCATCACTCTAGGGCGAGTATTGCCCTCCCTGAAGCAGTATAGTTTGCCGATGAGCACCCTGGTCCCCTCGATACGCTGCTCGATCCTGCACTGCCAGCCTGGAACAGCGGGTTTTGGTCGTGTAGCTATGTCACAATTTGGAAATTTGACATTGGCTACACGACACGCCGCAATAGCCGCGCAATACAAGATCGAGTGCGTATCTACGAGATCTTCGCTGCTTTCAAAATAAAAACCAAGCAGCGAATCCAAGGCACACACCATCGCCCTATTCGTTCTGTGCATAGGCAAGCGAGGTAAATGTGGTCTAAGTTGGACGGGGGCAGTTCTAAACTCCCGAATCGCATCCTCCAGCGCGCTCCTCAATCGTTCGTTACACTGGCTACTTACCGTAACAATCTCATCGCCCCCCTCCTCATCATTAACATAAGACCGCGGTTGGGTTATGTCACTGACTAGAGGTTGCACCGCGGTCTGTGACGGGACAGGGACGATACGATTGCTCAGTACCTCTGAGCGCAGCCTATCAAGCGCGGCGTCGTCCAATCTGTGATTCCGTTGGATAACCCGCACCTGATCCGAAAGTCGTTGGGCCGAGACGTTGATGGCTGGTTGAAGCGCCTGGAACAGAGACAGCATCCTATCGCGGTACGCAGTGAGGTTAGTTCCCCCCTCTGTAGCCCCGTAATATGCGCGCATGACGTTCTCATTCATTTGTTGAGTCCATTTCATGCGCTGCACACAACCACCGGCAGCGGGGACCCGGCTCGGGGCTGGATGGCCCCTAAGTCCCAAGCTTCTCGGTGGCCGGCCTCTCCCCTGCCGACGTACAGGTGTTGGCGACGTCGGCGGGGAAAAATACTCGTCGCTCGAGCTCGACGCAACTACCGCGGCCGGTGTCGTCACAGCGCTCACGGTGGGGCTGGGTACCGACGGCTGCGGGGCGGAGCTGAGCGACGAGTCCGGAGGTAGCAGGCGTGCGCGGCGAGCTGCTGATCTCGTCAACATTTGCATTTAATTTTCATGAGTTTCTCGTTCCTTGTTCTGCTTTATTTTCTTGTTGTTTTATCGGAGGTGACATGACAGATGTCACCTCCGATTGCAGTTTTTGATAAAATTTTGTTCATTTGGTTAGCCAATTATCTCTGGATCTTCAATGTTTTGGTTCTTCTGGTCTTTCAGAGTTTATTGTATGTGGTATACAAACAATAAAAATAAACTGCGACTAAAATAAATAAAAAAATACGAGACGAGTATGAAAATTATGACTAGTTGACGTTCGTGTTGCCAGCTTATTATTATTATTATTATTATTATTTTTTTTTACACCAGACGAACTCAAACTTTGAAAAAAAAATACAGAAACACAATTATTTCACTTTAAGATGAAAAAAAAAAAAACTACATAGAGTACTCTAAAACTGTAATACACCTCTTATAGCACGATTATTTAAGAATATTATAGTCGTCAAACCAAAATCTGCTATGTGCACTTTTTTTGAGATTTCTACTTTATGAACTGTGCGTATAGTTCACTGCCCTATATATAGGGCAGTGAACTATACGTTCGTTGCGCAGATCTGGACAGCAGACACCTCATCCATCACATCCAGCTTCTGCTGCAGGAACGCCAGCAGCTCATTCACCACAAGTTCACTACTCATGGCGAGTAAATTACGAGCGACAGCTTGCGCCGCGCTACTCGATATATCGAATATGCAAACGCGTGCGCATTAGAACGCGGCACATGTATGGAAACCTAGCTGCCCATATTTTTTAAAACTTGCCCCCTCAATGCAGGTTCCAAAATGATAAGTATATCAATATTCCATATCTTTTTTTAGATGCAAAGTGATTTTTTTTACAGATACACAATTTTTTCACTTTAAGATTTAAAAAACCACATGAGTTACTCTAAAACTGTAATACACATCTATTTAAGAACGTTTATTTAAGAATATTATGCAGAAATCAGATAGTGAAAATTCCTTCATTTGAGAACATGGTGGCCGAGGAAGTGACCGAAGGTGGCAATTAAAAAAAAAAGAAATTGTGCATGCCTGTCGATTTCGGGATTTGAAATTTTTTTATATTATAGGGCTTGGAGACTCCCACCCGCACATACACATTTGACAGGCCAGCTGGCGTGGTTGGTTAAGATACCGCCTATCATGTCGCAGGTCGTGGATTCGATTCCCATCCAGGACAAACATTTGTGTGCATGAACATGTCTGTTTGTTCTGAGTCTGGGTGTAGTTACCTTTATAAGTATGTATTTACAAAAAAAAAGTAGTGTATGTAGTATATCAGTTATCTGGTTTCCATAGTACAAGCTCTGCTTATTTTAGGATCAGATGACCGTGTGTGAAATGTCCCAGGATATTATTATTATTATTAATTACGCCACACCCTGTAAACATTCACTTACCTAAGTCTATACTAAAAACTCCATCCATCGATGAATTCAAAAAGAAATTAAGAAGTTCCTTGCTATTTAAATGTTATTATAGTATTCAGGATTATTTAATAGAGGATGTAAGGACATATTGTTCTCGGAAATATTGATGTTGATGTGACATGTGTGCACTAATTAATTATCTATTGATAAATGATAAATGATTTTTATTTCTGTAAGTAGGTTTGTACAAACTCTTTTACAAGTCAATATTTTTTTTTTTTTTTTTACGTTGTTTGTTATTACTTTAACATTTATTTACAAATATATCTTGACATTCTCATTTAATACATGATGTTAATTATTCTAGTGACATTGTTATTTGCTAATGTTTTATTTACTATTCCTCACGGTGAAATTACCAGAATTGTTGCAAGTAGTTGTATAATAATATTGTGAAAGCTTGAGTTTGCATGCCTTTTTTTTTTTTTTTATGGATGGGAAATCATCAAATAACTTCTCCCGCTCTGGGTGGAGCGGGAGGGCGTGTCAGACTTCGACTAAAACCCACCCGTGTTCCTTCAGTTGCCTGTGCCAGGGCCACGGTAACTCTTTCGAACAACCCGCAACCCCGGCGGCCATTGGCCCTAGCGGACCCCTTCAGCTAGTACTGACATCTCTTTGAGGCGCGCGTGGAACACAACGCGCCGTCGACCCGAGCCTGGTCCTTACCGGACGACGAGCTACCCGTTGCTCGCCATCCGCAAGCCCGCGCCTACGGTGGCCGGGAATCGGCTATCGATTCCCGACGCCCAGGGCGTCTCCTGCGGCGACTAGGGGCGTGAGGGCGCAAAGATTGCCTCTCCCTCACGCGTTCAGCCTCCTCCTTCGCGAGCATTACAGCTTCGCAGAAGGAGGTGACGGCTTCCCATGCACTCTCGCTCCGTACCATGGCCTGTACCAGGGCCGGACGCGAGAGATCGCCGCCGCCGATCGCCTCCGCGAGGACGCGGCGATGCTCTGCCTAAGCCGGGCAGACCTCCACCGTATGCTCCACCGTGTCCTCCGGGCGATCCACACAGTGGTAACACCCGGGCGTTTCCTCCCGCCTTATCCGGAACAGGAACCTCCCGAAGCAACCGTGCCCGGTGAGGACCTGCGTCAGGCGGAAGGTGAGGGTGCCATGACGCCTCTCCAACCACTCCTCAAAGAGGGGACTTATCGCCGCAATTGTGGCGTGCCCAGCACTGGGTTGCGACAGTCGCACTCTCCATGTCACCATGAGATCCCGCCGGAGTGAGTTTGCATGCCTCAAGGCGTAATATGGTTGAACTATGCTTAATTTTTAACAACTTTATGTAATTACCCAAATTAGCAAATAAATGACTTTGAATTTGAATTTTTATTTTATTTTTTTATTTGCTCTCCAAAAGTGACCCCCATTTTCAGAATTCGTTCATTTAAGTTACACGTCCGTATTTGGGCCACAGAAATACATATGTGTACAAAATTTCAACTTAATCGGTGACAAACGGTCAGGCAAACAGACAGAAACACGAGTGATCCTATAAGGGTTCCGTTTTTCCTTTTGAGGTATGGAACTCTAAAAACCAGCCAAGTTCGGGTCGGATCACAAATAATGAAGGGTTCCGTAGTTAGAATGAATTTATCCCAAAAACAAACTTATCATTGTAGTTGAAAAACATGTTCTCCTAAATATAAAAGGAATAACCTAATCATCGTGTTTTTTCGTGAAAAAATATTATTTTTACACATTAAATGCTATTTTTATGTAGGTGCTGTAAAGGTTTCATTCAAGCCCTAGTCTATATAGACCTGGCTAGCAAGATCTTTGGCATTCAAACGGTCACTTTTGAATTCAGAGCTTTACATGTTTGTAGGGTTCCGTGCCAAAATGGTAAAAAGGAACCCTTATGGTGCGACTCAGTCTGCATGTCTGTTTGTCACAGCTAGGTATCTCAAGAACTACTAATGCTATCAACTTGAATTTTGGAATCATAATGTATACAGTGTGTTTGGTGCATCGTGTGCCAAATTGAAATGGTCGACTGGGGGGGTCACCTTCTATCCTTTCAGACCCCTAAACACTTCTCATGCCCTGTGGCTTTTTTTTCATCGACTTTTTATTTTTTTATAAAAAAAAATACCCAAATTTTGCATTCAATTACAAAATAAAAAAAATGTGTAAGTCGTAGACTCTGAATTTTAATTTTATTTAGATGTGTATTGTATTACAGTACTTTTAAATTAAAAATTAGTGACATTAGCCATCTAGTTTTTTTTTAATTTACTCGCAAAGTTTCGGATTTCAATTAAAGCTGTCCATGTTACAGCTATTTACATGGCTATAAAAAAAAACCAAAAGCGACCGGGATCTTCCAACTCTCTCAAAAATTCTCTAGTCTATCTTCTTGCTAGTGATGTGCCACATGTCATAAAAATCTTTTTACAACTTTGTAAATTAGCTAGAATAATTGTGAATCGAGTCACAAAATATTAAATTCCAAATTCAAAAGAAAAAAGTCTTTTTGCGTAATTGTTACTTAAGTAACAGGTAAAATTTGTTTTCTCACTCTCGCGAAGTAAAATCTATCTTCTATCTCTATCTTTCTTGCATAGCGTACCTAAACTAGTTTGAACAAACGACGAACTGCCACCGACGCGGCGACGCCGTCAATCCGTCATTCGTCAGTCAGTCGAGACATCACTGCCTCTGCTACCTGACGTGTGTGTTAGTTCACCGTACTCCGCGATTTTTTCATTTTGTTACTTTGTTTTGTTGAGTTTTGTTGGTTTTAGTTACGTTTTAACTTTTGGTGTTATTGTTAAACTTTGTTGATTTTTTGTTGTTGCAATGGCGACGTTCTCTAACGAGGAATATGCTGACATCATGATGGCTTATGGAGCCGCCAATGGTGTCGCTCGTGCAGCGCAACGAATTTACCAGGAACGTTTTCCTGGTAGACGACTACCTGGCCGCAGAGTCTTCCAAGACACATACCGACGCATACGCGAGACTGGCAGTGTCACTTTTCATGAACCAAGGGGCCATATTGTGCGACATAATGTTGAAGTGGACGAGAGAATACTGGCACTTTTTGAGGAAGACCCTACAAGAAGCATCAGAAATGTGGCAGCACATCTTGATATTTCAATATGGAAAGTGTGGAAAGTTCTTCAGGAAAACGAAAAACATCCATTCCACTACACTCCGGTGCAAGGTACGTAATTTTGAACTAACTTTAAACCCGTACACACTTTGTTTGACGATGCCTTTGTTTAGCAGGTAATGGGTATGACGTCACTACTTCCAGGTAGTGAACCAGCCCATACAAACGGTCCGACGCCGCCGGTCATTAAAAATCTCATTGTGCAATTATTTACTGCTCAACAGGAATTTAAAAGAGTTCTTTGTTTGTAGGTCTTGAGGGTGGCGACTTTGACAGACGAGTGGCATTCTGTCGGTTTATGTTACACACGGATGTGGATGATCCTAATTTCTTAAACAGAATATTGTGGACGGATGAATCCAAATTTACCAAAGAAGGGATCCTCAATCTTCACAATCTGCATCACTGGACAAACAAAACGGAAAACCCACATGTTAAAAGGCAGAAATCTTTTCAAAGGAGGTTTAGTGTAAACGTTTGGGCAGGAGTGATTGGGAATCAGGTAGTTTGACCGCATTACCTGCCCGATAACCTCAATGGCGATAACTATTTGGAGTTCCTTCAAAATGACCTGCCCGAATTAGTGTCCGAGGTGCCCGTATTTAATGAAAATGTTCCCAAAGTATTCCAGCATGACGGCTGTCCCGCGCATTGGCGTTTGACTGTGAGGGAATATCTTGACGATGTGTTCCCCAATGCGTGGATTGGTCGCGATGGCCCTATTGCATGGCCGGCACGTTCCCCAGACCTAACTCCGCTAGATTTTTATGTCTGGGGACGTGCCGAAGAGCTGGTATACGCCACGGAGGTTCCGACTAGGGAGGTACTACTTCAACGCATTGAAACGGCGTTTAATCAAATTAAGGAGGAAATACGACTTCGTACAACAACTGTGGAAATACGAAATAGATGTCGGGCCTGCATTCGCAATAGCGGCCAACAATTTGAGCAGAATATGTAAAAAATGATTAAATAAATGTTAAAAATGCAATTATTTTTTATTTCTAGTAACCGTCCCCCCAAAAAAAGAGAGATACGAGACAGATTTTACCTTACAAGAGTGAGATAACAGATTAAATGAGTTCTTGAGGTATAATTTAAGTAAAAATATTTTTTTAAATCATAATTTCAAATTTAGTATTTTGTGACTCGATTCACAATTCTAGCGAATTCACAAAGTTGTAAAAAGATTTTTATGGCATGTGGCACATCACTATCAAGAGGATAGACTAGAGAATTTTTGAGGGAGTTGGAAGATCCCGGTCGCTTTTGGTTTTTTTTTTTATAGCCATGTAAATAGCTGTAACATGGACAGCTTTAATTGAAGTCCGAAACTTTGCGAGTAAATTAAAAAAAAACTGGATGGCTAATGTCACTAATTTTGAATTTAAAAGTACTGTAATACAATACACGTCTAAATAAAATTAAAATTCAGAGTCTACGACTTACACTTTTTTTTTATTTTGAAATTGAATGCAAAATTTGGGTATTTTTTTTATAAAAAAATAAAAAGTCGATGAAAAAAAAGCCACAGGGCATGAGAAGTGTTTAGGGGTCTGAAAGGATAGAAGGTGACCCCCCCAGTCGACCATTTCAATTTGGCACACGATGCACCAAACACCCTGTATAATTTTTTTGCAACAGGGACCAGGGACTGAAAGATGGTCTTAAAAATTCGAAGTGGGCCTTCTAGGGCATGTGGGGCATGAAAGAACGCTTTTTGCACATTTTTTCTTTTCTTTTTAGGCCGCATAGTTTTCTACTTTTGATGAAAAATGTAAATAAAAATACCGTTCCACAAGTTTGCATAGAGAAAAATCTGAAATCATTCTGTGGGATAGAAGTTTATGTAAAGATTACAGGAAAAATAAAACGATGCCTCTAAATAGCACAGTTTTTTTTTTTATATGTGATGATACGGAACGCTCTTACGCTCTTGACCGGTATGTTTTTCTTCGGAAGAAAAAAGGCATAGGGAGTGCATGTGAAAAATCTCAAGTGCATCTGAAAAATCTGTTATTCGCTCGAATATACAGTACAGTACAGTTTCAGAGAGATACTTGTCCAGCGCAAAAATTAGCGGGGCTGAAGTTCGTTCCTTGAGAGAGGCCATGGTAGAGCGGACAGATTTGACCTTAAGCTTTGTCTCCCAGTGGGGTGATGATAATCTGGTCTCTTTTAACGCCACCAAAACGCAGGCGTGTCTTTTTACCGCTAAAAAGAGTCGTTTCGCCCTAACTCCTACTTTTCGAGGTACATCTGTTCCTGTAACTGATCGACTTGAGCTCCTAGGCATGGAGTTGACATCTGGTCTCAACTTCGGCGCCACCATCGAGTACAAGGCCCAAACTGCGGCCAAGAAACTGGGCATCCTAAATAGGGTGAAGCGATACTTTACGCCTGGACAGCTTTTAACCCTTTACAAAGCGCAAGTCCGATCCTGCATGGAGTATTGCAGTCACCTTTGGGATGGATCAGCTAAGTACCAACTAGCCGCGCTTGACTCGGTGGAACGCAGAGCTAAGAGGCTCATTGGCGACGTAAAACTGGTGGATGCCAAGCTTCATTGCTTGGCTCATCGCCGCAAGGTTGCCTGCTTGTCGGTCTTCTACAGATTGTACTTCGGAGAGTGTGCCCGAGAACTCCACGACCTCATTCCACCGGCCCCCTTCTACCACCGGACATCTAGACGCACTGCCAGTTACCATCCCTACCTGGTTGCTATTCCACCAATTCGCACTAAGCGCTTCCAAATGTCTTTTATAATGCGCACAGCAAAAGAGTGGAACTCACTACCTGCGTCTGTGTTTCCGAACGTATACAACCCTAATCTCTTCAAAGTGAGAGTGAACAGGCTTCTTCTGGGTAAGCTCACTCCATCGTCGACTTTGTCTCTGTCACCTCTGACCTAGACTAGAGTCAAGAGCAAACCCATCACAAATAAAAAAAAAAAATATATATAATTATCCCATGGTTTGAAGCTCTATCGTTTGTATTATAACTACCCCCCTGCGAGATTCGAGTTCTCACAATACTTAGTACTTTCTATCAGAAAACGATCGTAGATTGTAGCATGTGGCGTACTGTAGTTTCTGCCTACCCCTGCAGATACTACAGAACGCCTCCTGATCTACTATCGTTTTCTGGTAGGTATTACTAAGTACCTGCATAAAAATATTACCTAGCGTTTTGTGTGTCCATATATATTATATACTCGGTGACGTTTTTACCGTCTTGAAAAAATAGGGTATAATAATAAATAGGTGAACGAAGAAGAAGCCTATGGCATTAATTTCAACATTATTCATTAAAAAAAAAAATAGTTACCTAATTTTTGTTTTCAAATATACAAATACAAATATTCCTTATTGTGGTACATAGGTAAGCAATAAGTTGTTACATGTTTCCGAAATTGTACACAGCTATGACCCGCCATAATGGCATACAATAATTTTAAAGTAGGTAACATTTTAACAGCACAATCAAATAGAAAATTAAAATAATCATCATCTGCCTAGCCTTTTCCCAACTATGTTGGGGTCGGCTTCCAGTCTAACCGGATGCAGCTGAATACCAGTATTTTACATGGAGCGACTGCCTATCTGACCTCCACAACCCAGTAACTGGGTAATACGATACCCGTTGGTAAGACTGGTTGTCAGACTTTCGGGCTTCTGACGACCCGTAACGACTGTCAAAGATCCACGAATGACAGCCGGGACCAACGGCTTAACGTGCTTTCCGAGGCACGGAGGAGTCTCGGTATGTAAAGATGGTCACCCATTACAGACCAACCCCGGCAAGCGTAGCTTAACCTGATGGATCGAAAATTAAAATAATAACAATTTAAATATGCAGCACTTTAGAATTAACGAATATTTTTACATGTCAAGGCAACAATTAAAATAACGAGACAAATTATAAATTCAGTTAGAATTAAATAATACAAATTAAGAAATATACTCGTACACATTTTACTTATCAGGGGAACAATTAAAATTAAATAACATCATCGAGATAATCTTTTAAAGTATAGTAACATTTGTCTAACAGCAATTGAAATAATTTCTTTTTATAATTATGCAAATCTAAATCTCTAATTTTCTTTGGCAATTTATTATATACCTATGTCAGGTATTAGATAAAAAACACTTTTGTGGAAAAGAGCAGTTTTGTGGGGTTCACTTGTCATTTTGTCTTTATGTCTGGCTCTATTACTAAATTTGAAACGATGCATATTTAATTTTGCGAAAATGGCGCATTCGTAAATAAACATACAGGGAAGTGGTAGTATTTTTAGTTTCTTAAAATGTGGAACACAGGAGTCCGTTGAATCAATGTTTACTTGTTTTATGATAAATCAATCTGCCTAGCCCTTTCCCAACTACGTTGGGGTCGGCTTCCAGTCTAACCGGATGCAGCCGAATACCAGTATTTTACATGGAGCGACTGCCTAACTGACCTCCTCAACCCAGTTACTGGGTAATACGATACCTCTTGGTAAGACTGGTTGTCAGACTTTCGGGCTTCTGACGACCCGTAACGACTGTCAAAGATCCACGACAACTGGGACCAACGGCTTAACGTGCTTTCCGAGGCACGGAAGAGTCACGGTATGTAAGGATGGTCACCCATCCACTGACCAACCCAGGCAAGCGTAGCTTAACTTGATGGATCGACCCGTGCGGCTGTTATTGCTTAGCCAGAGTTTTTTTTATGAATAATATCGAAATTCAAATCATACGCAGGGTGCGTAGTGCGTATGATTTGTAGATATTTCGATATTTTTTAACGATCTATAAAGTTTTTGATACATCGTATTTTATAAAGTTTTTGATACATTGGAAACGAATGATGTATTTCTGTTGCCACTATAACAACAAATGCTAAAACAAAACAGAATAAAATAGATATTTAAGGGGGCTCCCATACAACAGGCATGATATTTTTGCCGTTTTTATAGATAATGGACGGAACCCTTCGTGCGCGAGACCGACTCACACTTGGCCGGTTTTTATATTATGAATTTTATCACAGTTCAAATAAAGTTCAAAATACAATAACTAGTTTGAAAGTTTCAGCTAGAACAGAAGCGCTAATTTTCCTATTGACGTTATTCTTCTGAGAAGCAGAAGCCTACAGCTATTGGCACCATTTCTCACTGACAAGATAATAACTTAAGTTTTTAGGGTTCCGTACCCAAAGGTTGCCAACGGAGCCTTAGTAATAGCGCCCCTATTACTAAGGCTCCGCTGGCCACACCTCGGTGTATCCGTCCGTCTGTCACAGAGCTGTAACTTTTGAGCGGTAATTAGTTAGACACTTGAAATTTTCACAGAGTGTGTACTACTATGGCCACTATAACAACAAATAATAATAATAAGTTTAAAAAAAAAACGGGCAAATGCGTATCGGACCACGCACAATGAAGGGTTCCGTACTTGGGATGAATTTATCCCAAGAATAAACTTAACATTGTAGTTGAAAAACATGTTCTCCCATACATTCCAACTGCAAATGTAAGTTTGTACGCACAATATTGAGAGATTTACCATGTTATTTTAAGACCACAGACATTTTATAGGTTTTCCTATAATTTATATAGTTTTAGGGTCAGTAGTTTCGGAGATAAGGAAGGAATGGTCAATTTTCGTCGATTTTCTTAAATAACTTAAAAAAATATATTTTAAAATGATAAAAAAAAATATATTTGAGACCCTCACAGTAAGCCATTTGATATGTCACACGGTACAGTTAAAAAAAAAATATTTGCCCCAAAATTGACCTCTATATTCAAAATTCATTTATTTACGTTACACGTCCGTGTGTGGGTCACAGAAATTCATAGGTGTACCAAATTTCAACGTAATCAGTCCATTAGATTCGGAGCAAATTGGCTATGACAGACGGACAGACACACGAGTGATCCTATAAGGGTTCCGTTTTTTTCCTTTTGAGGTACGGAACCCTAAAAAATAGGCAGTCATGGGGACTGCCGACTAACGTGAAAATTTAAACGTAAAACTATATGCAAGGCAAGTCGCGGTGTCACGATGACGCGAACCTGTAAAAATTCCCCCCACCAGAAATCGCTCAACGCGCCTAAAGAAGTTTTCACTTCAAAAACATCGTACCATGAATCCTTCGTGTGCGTGTCAAATCTGCCAAATAGGCATAAGTTTATTATTATTATCATCTTTATTTATTTTCTAAATTTATTTTATTACATTTTTAAATATCTTTATAAAACACACACAACTGTTGCCCGCGACTTCGTCTGCGATTCAGGATGAATGCCAATGTCCTTCTCGAGGTCATGGTCTACCCATGTGGCAAATTTCATCCAAATCTGATCAGCCGTTTTAGTGTGAAAGCGTTATCAACAAACAAACAAACTTTCGCATTTATAATATTAGTTAGGATGGTTAGGAGGATGAAAAACCGGTCTATCGACATTCTAGAATCACAAAATGTATTAGGTACTTTACTTACTTAAATTAAAAAAAAAAAGCTCTTAACTCACTACTATAGTTTCTATAATAGTTTGCCATACAACGTGGCAATGCCGCCAGTCTCTTGGGTACATTACCAGACGACAGCGATGCGGATGAATTTTCCGATGCCATATTTTAGTTTTTTTTTTAATAGTTTTATTTGGTTAGGATATTATTTTTGTAACTTTATTTTGATTGTTAGATTGTTTGTTAGAGAGCTTGTTCTTTTTTGTTATAATTAAGAAAACACATAATATTGATTCGAAAGACACGTGGCGCCATCTATTATCATAAGTAAGTTATTGTTGTTTTCCTCGGGAATAGCACTTTTTTTCGGGATGAAAGGTACCCTATGTCCATTTCTGTGCACCTGACAACGTATATGCAAAATTTTAGGATGATCGGTTCAGTGATTTAGGCGTGAAAAGGTAGCAAACAAACAAACAAACTTACTGTCGCTTTAAAAAAAAAAACATTTAAAAATATTTAAAAAAAATAGTGATCCGCCGATATTATTATGAGCATGTTATGTTCCACTGCAGGGCAAAGGCGTCCCTTCCGTCATTCCATATTTTCCTGTCTCTTGTTACATCTGGCCAATCCTTTAGGTAGGCGTCCATCCATAAGTTTAGAATAAGTATAATAATAATGAATGAAAAGAAACCTCGACCCCGTCGCAGACAAGATTTTGCACTTGTTTATGTCCCCCGGCCAAGTTTACCAGTTGTAGTAGCGGTCGATTTAATTTTATTTCAATATTTACTAACAATCACTAACTTGTTTAGAATAAAGTCAGTAAAAAAGGTCTTACCAGTTTCAGGAGCCTTTGCTTCAGCTCTCAATATTATAAAAACTGTACATAAAACTAAACGAAACATTTTTAAGTATTTTAATTAACAGTCAACACTAATTAATTACGTATAATGCAATAACAAAATACTTCACAGAAGTGATTTACTACTGAAATACAGTGACCATCATTTATTTATTTAAGGACAGTTAGTGCAGCTTTTTCCTGTTTCCTGTTTCCTGTTCGCGTGATATTTGTGTTTCCCATAATTATAAACTTCAACACCTCATTTCACCTATTTTTGAGGTTGTTTTTTTAACTTTAAGTACTTGATGTTGTTACTCAGAGCGCAAGCTATTCCTATGCCAACTTTTGTTCAAATCGCTAAGAAGTTAGCGGTTTAACCGCGAAAATGTAACAATCAGACAGAGACACTAATTTTGTACCTATGGATAGTATGTATGGAAGAATTACTGATGGAGCTAGCAACTCCAGCTGCACTACCACTTTGCTGACTGGCTAATATTGTAGTCCAGCGATCATCTGGCACTCCACATAAGTACATGGCCGGGCCAGGGCCATTTCAGTTAAAAGGTAAAAAGTTTCTGCTTATTTCTGTCTTCCAACAGAGTTGATTTAGGAGACGTACGTATAAAAGAAATTGATTATGTTTAGAAATTGCTTCGAAAATTAACACCAACATCTTAATTCATTTAAATTGTTCTAGGACATTCCGATTTAATGGTCACACCAGCGATATCGCTGTATTATTCATTTTGAAGGAAAACTTTGTTATTATCCTTAAGCCGCAGATCAAATAACAATACATGGAAATACTGTCAAATACAGGGTCAAATTAAATTAGCTAGTGAAACTCCGCACATGCTCGTTTCGTTTGGCATTCAAAACGGGCGTTTCTTTGCGGAATGATTTAAATTATGTTATATTATTAATTGAAACAAACTTTTTTATGAAAAGAAACACTAGCCAGATGAAGGAAGACAATTTGGGTGCAGAACTGAATTAGCAGAAGACAAGGTCTGGGAGCAAATGATTGTTTACTAAATGAAATGGGAAAGAGGATATTGGCGGTTTCAGGAATCATTTGCGACAGCAACAGTCAAATTTGATGGTATAGAAATAGTAAAACTGTGCCCAGTGTTACATTGATCAAAGAAATTGGATATGTAATTCGTCCTTGAAAGGGGTTATAGGGTAAAACACCCTTTTAGCGAGAATTTTAACTCTGAAGAGCTTTCAAGAATTGTGGTTAAAGAAACAAAGTTTTGCAATATATTCAACTCTTTGAATTATCAGTAAAAGCAATAGAAAAGTTTCTGGAATTGTTTTAAAAAAAATGACTTGCATCCATAATAATTAAAAAGTAGAACCATCATATCGCAGAAAGTTCACAGTCAGAATCGTCTTTTGCCGTACATTTCATATCGATAGTCATTAAAAGGCTATCATACAAGCATGCATACATGCAAAAAAGCAACCATGCATGCAGCAAGCATGTAGCATGCAAGCAAGCATGCAGCATGCAAGCGAGCATGCAACACGCAGCAGGCATGGTTTCTGTCACGGCTCCGGCGCTGCGGGGTTACGGCGGTCCCACGCGAGCATATCGTCGCAGATGGTCTTAAAGCTCGCCACCGCAGCTTCGCCTCAGCTGCGGTGGCGAGCGTTAAAACCACCAGCTCCTCAGCTCGCGTGCTACCGCGCCCCTCCGCGCCTACGCAGGCTTAAATTACACTCTAGAGGCCTACCCCAGCAGGGCAGATAAGACTACGTGGAGTCGGTTTTGCAGCGATTCGTTTCTGTCAGTAACTTTTGTAGCATAACATAATTACTTTTTAAGACAATATTTTAATTTTAAATAATCGTCGCTCTAAATAAACGTTATGCTAAACGAAATTATGCGGAATGTTAACTTTGCCAAAGGTAATTATGCCAAATAAAATTCTGCCATCTTAAAAGTATGCCATTGTAAATTCGGACATATACCTATAAACATTCGGCCAAACAATAATTATATTAAATAATTTGTATGCCTTAAAAATTATTAAAATATTCGTTTAAAGAAGATTATGCCAAGTGTGTTACGCCAAATAAATTTCGGAGCATCAAGAGTCTGTCAGATAGGGGGAACCCGAATTTATTTATTTTAAAAATTTATTATCTATACACCATTTATTTAAACATATTATTGGGTTGGTAGGAGTTTTGCGACACAAACAACACTTTCTTTAAATAAACATAATATTTTATTAAGATCGTATTAATTACTGATATACTCTCCTTCTTCATCTACAACTCTTGCCCAATGCCCCGGGGTAAACTTTGGATCCCATCCATCCAAAAATCCTTTGGTTTTGAATAAAAAAAAACTCTTCTAGCTATTTATCATCAAACTGTTTATTGCGTAAATAATTTTTCAAAGCCCGAAACAAATGGTAATCAGACGGAGCTAAGCCTGGTGAGTATGGTGGATGGGGTAAGACTTCTCAACCTAGCTCTGAAATAGTTTGTTTAACTAATTTAGCTATGTGTGGCCGAGCGTTATCATGAAGAAGACGAACATGTAAACGGTATCCAAGATGATAAGACTTTTCTGTATCCATATTTCTTAAAGTGTTCAAAGTGTTTAAAGTGTTCTAACTGTCGTGATGATGCATTGGGTTTCATTCGTAGAAGAGATCGCAGGTCTTCGTCGTTAACGTCTGTTGGCCGGCCGGACCTAGGTTTGTCTTCGAAGGTTATATCACCAGAACGGAAACGTTCAAACCAACGTGCTGTTGTCGAATGATGAACCACATTACTGTTAAACACACTGCACATATTAGTAGCAGCAGATCTTGCAGAACGTCCCTGTAGAAATTCGTAGAAGGCATTTCTTTCGCAAGAATTAAAAAAAATAAGCCCTCGGTCCAGATGCACATCTCACACCAATGGGGAAGAAAATTGCTTTAGTTAGATGCCGCTACGTGTTTGTTACTTTTATTCAGCTGACACTGGAGTTCCTCGACTGTCGTTTAACACATTATCTGCTTAATTCTTTATGCAAACGCTTCTTTATGCTACACCCTTACCGACCCTTATTTTACGATGTTTTCGAAACAATAGAGATGCACAACGAACGCACAGGTGCGGCGCGCCGCACTCGAAGAAAGTTATGTAAATTGTATGGACGCGCATACGCGCCGTCAAGCACCTGGTGAACGCCCGAAAACGCGCATGTGCGTCTGCCGCGCCTAATGTATTAAATACATAAAAAAATCGCTTATGTCAATGTGTTCTCGAATGTCAACCGAACCCCATAGGTACACAACTACTCGGCCACGGTCACCCTTTTTTTTTTTTTTTTTTTTTGTGGATGGGAAATCATCAAATAACTTCTCCCGCTCTGGGTGGAGCGGAAGGGCGTGTCAGACTTTTACTGACTAAAACCCACCCGTGTTCCTTCAGTTGCCTATGCCAGGGCCACGGTATCTTTTTCAAACAACCCGCGACCCCAGCGGCATTGGCCCTATTGGACCCCATCTTTTGCTGACATCTCTTTGAGGCGCGCGTGGAACACAACGCGCCGTCGACCCGGGCCTGGTCCTCACCGGACGGCGAGCTACCCACTACTCACCGTCCGCAAGCCCGCGCCTACGGTGGCCGGGAATCGGCTATCAATTCCCGCCGCCCAGGGCGTCTCCTGCGGCGACTGAGGGCGTGAGGCTGCCTCTCCCTCACGCGTTCCGCCTCCTCCTTCGCGAGCATTACCGCTTCGCAGAAGGAGGTGACGGCCTCCCATGCACTCTCGCTCCGCACCATGGCCTGGACCAGGCTCGGACGCGAGAGATCGCCGCCGCCGATCGCCTCCGTGAGAACACGGCGGTGCTCTGCCCAAGCCGGGCAGACCTCCACTGAATGCTCCACCGTGTCCTCTGGGCGATCCACACAATGGTGACACCCGGGCGTTTCCTCCCGCCTTATGCGAAACAGGAACCTCCCGAAACAACCGTGTCCGGTGAGGACCTGCGTCAGGCGGAAGGTGAGGACGCCGTGGCGCCTCTCTAACCACTCCTCAAAGAGGGGACTTATCGCCGCAATTGTGGCGTGCCCAGCGCTGGGCTGCGACAGTCGCACTCTCCATGTCGCCATGAGATCCCGCCGGAGTTCTGTCCGCTGTACCGTGATTTCTCGCGGCAGCGGAGTTACGCCCCGGCGTTTTGCCTCCTCGCGCCACTCCCACACGTGCGCGAGGACTTTTGCCTCCAGATCCCACGGCGGCAATCCGGCAAGGAGGCTCGCCGCCTCACCGGAGACCGTGCGGTAACCCCGGACTAGCCGAATGGCCATGACCCTCTGGGACGCGTTCAACCGGCGGACTGGCCGCAGCCTCAGGGAACGCGCCCACACCGGTGCCCCGTAAAGGGCCATGGACCGCACGACCCCCGCGTAAAGCCTCCGGCAGGAGGCGTTTGGACCACCTAGATTGGGCAGGAGCCGCTTCAAGGCAGCCCCAGCCCGCTCCAGTCTGGGAGCCAAACGTCGGAAATGCTCCACGAAGTTCCACCAGCTGTCGAGGACGAGTCCCAGGTACTTCATCGTCGACTCGACTCCGATGCGAACCCCTCCTACCGTTATTTGGGAACCCGACGGTGGCGCATTCCGAGGACCATGAAAACACATGGCCTCGGACTTGTGCAGGGCCACCTCGAGTCCCAACTGCCGGATCCTCTCAACGACTATCGCAACCCCGCGTGTCGCTAATTCAGCCGCCGCCTGGTGCGACCTCCCCTGCGCCAGGACCAGCGTGTCGTCAGCGTAACATACTACGCTGACGCCGCTAGGGAGGTCGGCGCGCAGCACCCAGTCGTACCCGATGTCCCACAAATGCGGCCCCAGGACCGATCCCTGTGGGACACCGCACGACATCTCTCGCCGGTTCCACTCTCCCTGATGACCGGGGTAGATGACGGCCCTATCCGTCAAATAGGCCTCAACCACTCGACAGAGGTAGGTCGGCATCCGGTGATACCGGAGTGCCTCCCTGATGCAACTCCAGGGCAGGGTATTGAAGGCGTTGGCGATGTCTAGAGACACCGCCAAGACGACCCCACCCCGGGCCACAGCATCCCCCGTCGTGAGGGCTCGCACGCGCATGATGGCGTCCACCGTAGAGCGCCCCCTGCGGAAACCAAACTGGCTCTCCGCCAAATCCGGCCCCTCCTGCACCAGCCACCCGACGAGGCGGTCTGCAATAACTCTTTCAAAGAGCTTGCCCACCTCGTCGAGCAGCACGATGGGTCGGTAAGCGGACGGAGAGTCCGCAGGGCGCCCCGGCTTCTTAATGAGGACCAGTTTCCCCGTCTTCCAACGAAGTGGGAACTGGCCCCTCTCCAAGCATGCGCTTAGGAGCCCCCCTAGTCGAGGCCCGAGAGCCCCAAAGGCCAGAACCCAGGCTCTTCCAGGTAAGCCGTCGGGTCCTGGGGCGGCATTTTTGGCACTCAGCCTACGTACCGCCGCTCTCAACTCTACCTCGGTCACTTCCGGAGCATCGTCGTCGTCGTCGGTGATGTGGTCCGCAATGGGCACCGCAGGAAGCGGAGCCATGGGCGGGGGAGTATGTTCCCCTCGCGAAGGGAACAGAGCGCTCACCACGTCCTCCACGAGCTGGGGCCGGAGACTCTGCGTCAGCGGGGGCGCCCATGGGCGGAGTTTATTCCGCACCATTTTATAAGGGCGTCCCCATGGGTCCCTGTTTAGAGTCTCCAGCGACTCCTCGCGAGCCAGATCCCTGGCCCGCAAGATCTCCGCTCGCAGGGCGGTCTTCGCCGCTCTGTACCCCTCGTACAGCTCCGCCTGAATGGCTTCCGTATCCGGAGGGCGGATACGGAGCCTGCGGTGCCTGGTGTACCGGTGCCGCGCAGCAACGCACGCCTCGCGCAGAGCCGCCAGCTCCGGCGACCACCAATACACCTGGCGCCAGGCGCGACCGGGCTGGACCCGGGGCATTGCCACGTCACATATTTCGGACATGGCCTCCCGGAACCACTCCGCCTCGTCGTTGATGTCGGCAGGCCTGTCCGGTGGTGACACCCAGGCCTGCACGATCGAGGCTTCCAGGAGGAGCTCCCGGTCCAGCTTCTTCAGCGCCCACCGCGGACCACTCGGGGCCTGTCGGACCGGCGCGCTCGAGGTCTGGGCGGAGACATCAAACCGGATGTACCGGTGGTCGGAGTAGGTCTCCACCCCCTCTATGACGCGCCAGTCAACAACATGTGGCAAGAGAGCGGGGCTGGCGAACGAAATGTCCACCACTGATTCGCCCCGCATCCGCACACACGTGGGGACAGAACCCCGGTTTAGGATGACCAGGCCTGTCTCCAGAGCCCAGTCCTCCACCATCCTGCCCCGTGTGTCCGTATACCGGGAACCCCAAGCCACATTCTTGGCGTTGAAGTCCCCGAGGACGAGCACGGGAAGGGAACGAAACCCGACGACGACGTTTTTCAACTCCGCAAGGGAGTTGTGGAACTCGGCGAGAGTTCGGTTCGGGGAGAAGTATACCCCTACCACGACAATCCCCCCGAACCGTGCTGCAACGCAACCCTGTCCCCTCTTGACGGCTTCGAGGGACGGGGTACCGGCGGCGGCCGACGAAATGAGGGTCACTGAGCCGCTCAGGTCCTCCACCCAGTAATCACTGGGCGGGACAAAGTACGGCTCAGCGACCACGGCGATGTTAATCGACCACTGCGCCATGCTCTGGAGCAACAGATCCTGAGCGGCGACGCAGTGGTTGATGTTCGCCTGGAGGAGGCGTAATGGGGCCATTACTGGCACTCCATATTAGCCCCCCCCTGAGCCTCCTGTGAGGGCTCTGCCGCAGTGAGTACGGCGGCGACGGCAGTGGAGGCGGCAGCGACGGCGGCCGTGGCGGCGGCTGCGGCCGTGACGGCGGTAGCGGAGGCGGAGGGCTTGCCCCTGCCCCGGGCTTTGGTGGGTGGACCACAGCCCTTGCTTCCAGCCCGGTGATCGGCCGGCTTGCCAGCTGCCGCACATAGATAGCAGTGCGGCGTGGCATTGCACGAGCCGGCCTTGTGACCGGGCTGACCACAACGGAAGCAATGACTGCTGCGATCCACCTCCGAGGTGCATTTTGCCCCCACTTGGTTGCCCACTTGGCAACGGAAGCACCTCAGAGGTCTGGGTTCCAGCAGTTTCACCCGCGTGGAATCCCAGCCCACCTGGAACCTTCGGCCCTCCCCAACTATTTTGTGGGCCGCCGATACGGGGCAGCTCACCGTAACGGCTCGCATCCCCGTGAGGTCAGGACGGATGGTGCCTACCTTCACCTGTTCGAAGGCACACCCCCCAGTCTTGACCACGGCGGCCACCACCTCTCGCTCCGTCACGGAGTCGTCCAGACCCAGGATGCGCAAGTCAACGCACTTGGCGGGTCTGGACACTCGGGCCTCGTCCGCATTTAAGGACGCCCTGAGCCTTTCGGCCAGAGCGTCAGCGGTCGGGCCACTGGCCGCACCGGGGATCTCGAGCATCCGAGCCCCAGTCGCAGTGACCCTTACCCGCAAGCCCTCGGTGACACCGATCTCCTCCAGGTTCACCGCCGCCCTCGCCTTGGCGAGCACGTCGCGGTAGGACACGCCCTTCTTCTCCGCCTCCGGCTGTAGTGTGATCACTACAGCTGCGGACTTTGGGGCACGTAACCTCGCCGCGACGCTTCGCTCTTTGCGCCGCCGCCGCCTCTCCCTCCGCTTGGCCGACCTTGCCGCCTTGCCCTCCTTCCTCTTCTCCCCAGCTACCTGCCATTCGGCGTCAGCCGGAGGAGATTTGGGAGGCGGGGGCAGCCGCGTCGTCACCGCCACAGCTGGGGCCCTCTCAGGCGCCTTCGCAGCCGCCTTCGTGGGCGCCTTCGCAGGCGCCGTCGCAGGCGCCTTCGCAGCCTCGGCCCCGCCCTTAGCCTGCCCTGCCGACCCTGGTTTGGCCGTGGCAGCCATGGCGGCATACGAAGCCGCCTTTGGCTGGCCCGAGGCCGCCGGTCGGCCTAGCGGGGGCCGCAGGACGATTCCCTCAAGGACCGAGAACCGGTTGCTAAGGGAAGCCAACTCCTTCCGCACCAAGGCCAGAACTCGGTCCTCTGCAGGCCCGAGGCCGCCTTGCCCCTGCTGCACCCCCTCTTGAGCGCCGGCTCCGCGGAGCCTGGCCAGGTCTGCTCGGAGCTCCTCATTCTCCTTTCGGAGAAGCTCCATGGCGGCTGTCAAGCGGGCGACCTCCGCCCGCATTTCGGACATTCCGTCCGACGGAGGCCCTTGAAGTAGAGCCTCCGCTGCCGCCATAATGGAGGCCTTGGCTGCGGGTATGGCCTTGTCTTTAGATGACTGCTTCTTCTTCAAGGCCACACCCTTGACTGCAGCGGCCACGACCTCCTCAAACCTGGCCCGGTCCGAATTGGAGCCACCAGCGGCGTCCGACTCATCGCCAGACGCCTCCACGGCGCTCCCCTCGGCCGACCCGGCTGAGCCGTCCTCTTGTGCGGCGTTTACCCGGCTCCTGCTCTTCCGGCCTAGGCCCCGGCGAGCATATTTTGGAGCCGATTTAACTCCGCCGTCCGAGGAAGACTCCTGGGCATCTCCCGGATTTAGGGTCCGCTTCAGGAAAGCATTTTTCCTTCCAGCGGCCCCCACCACTACGCACTCCGGGCTCTTAAAAGTGCCCTTCGCGCCCTTCACTCCCGATGCGGCGTCGGACTCCGACCCCGCATCACTCCTCTCCCTCTCCTCTTCTCGTCTTTCGTTTTTCTTTGGTCCCATATTAGTTCCCACGAGTAAAAACTTTATCACTGGCTCAAAACTGTGGTTCGCACTAGTGATTAATTTAGCTACCCATTAATCAAGCGGCCACGGTCACCCTCGGGTATGTTTTTTTTTTTAAATTTATATATAAATATAATATATGATAATCGTTTATATACTTATACAGTTATGGGGTTAAAAACTTTGCTACGAGATGTCACTAAATATTTTGCCTTGTCACTGATTGGTCACTTTACATTCACGATCACTTTGACAAGTGACATACACTCAGCGCAGAGCTTCTAGCAAACAACCCATTGTAGGTTCATTTCCTTGATATTCCTTTGTTTGGGCGAGTGGACTGTTTAGTCCTAAATAAATCTTTATGAGGTGTAAAGGCTAAAGTATATTGTGGTGGGCCGCGCCGCAACGCATCGCATCGTATTGCAAAAATCATCCTTCATCACTTTCGGACATTTTCTATGAACCAACACACTACAGGCGCAACAAAACGGCAATTTTTGCATGAGAATGCGTTGCGCGGCGGCTGTAATATGCGCTTAACTTTATAGCGTCGACAGGTAAGTGTAACCAAAAAAATAAAAAACCAAATTATTTTTCAAATATATTTCAGTAATCAAAATATAATAATAGGCTTATACGTTAATAGTTACAAATCGTATCCTGTGGCCAAATCGAAATCAACATGGAGACGCCACAAAACATCAATAAACGCTTATTTTATACACGAAAAAAAAAACCATTTTGATATCACAAAAACCTTCAGCCAAATAAAAATATTTACACGCGAAAGTACATATCCAATAGAGTATTACATTTTGTTTTTACATAAACCATGAACGTGCAGATTATTCACAACGTGAAGATTTTTTTCGCCTTAATTTAAAATACAATAAATAAAAATAAAACAAAGCTCTTAAATCTAAGTGAATTTAATTTTTTAACATTTTAGTGCAATAAACACGTTTTTATTAAATAAATTATTCTTAAAAAAAAAACTTTTTTTTTTTGATAAAAATGATCGTATGAAACCTTTTCGTTTATAATTTTCAATATAATTATTAGCTATTTATTATCTTCGGTTATTTATATAAATTAATACTTTCGTCCTGTATTTTTTTTTTATAAAATGCGTTTATACTTAGATCGTTTGCACGCTGGCGACTGGTTACACGATTTTAAGTCCTATTTGCATCTGATTTCTAAAATAACTTTGGTTACTTTTTCTGTGCCTCATAAACTCTGGTTTTGATAATGCGACTACTGGCTTCATAGGTTTTATCAACATTAATATTTAATTTATAATCACCTTAAAAAAAATGTCGCGCGACCAAATCGCCAACATGCAACATTAATTTAATAAATTATCCAGCTAAAATATGTACAATAGTCTTCTGGGCTAGATAATATTTCTTTATAAAAACAAAGTTTAGGCAAGCATTGACATTCTGAATCAGAATATTATCACAAATGATAAAATTTGAGTTCAACTAAAAGCATACAGGAACTTGAATATATTTACATCATTTAGGCCCTTTGCACACGAATGGAACTTGCGACAAAATAATCGTGATGATGACTTTTCTGATTTGTAAGTCGTTTAGATGTCTTTTTATTTTAAGCAAGAAAAATCCGTGTACATAGGTTTACAATACTTAAGTTAATTTTATCACATACTAAATAAAAATCAACTATTTCGTATGAGCAAATGTATATTTATAATAACTACTGTTGGTCGTTATTGATTTTTTAGCATCGAAAGCAAAACTAAGTATAGTGGAAATTATATTATAAGGGGACCATCTTAAAATGCTTATTTATAAGATCGAAGATTGTGACATTTTCTTTTTTTCAGAAACATTTTATTTTTTAGACTTTTTTTATACAACTTCAATATTTTCAAAAAGACTAGTGATGGCCCCACTACAAATCAATTATACAAAATTAAAATTACTGTTAAGTTTATAAATAATGTTGTTACTTACACTCATTTAGTACGGAATAAGAGCCTTTCTTATAATCATTACGAGAATTATTTTTGAAATAGCTGCTTTAAATAATACTATGTAAAGACGCCAGCAGGTCAAGCTACCAGAAACTGTCAAATTTTCCCAATCAATCTTAAACTTAAAGCTTTAGCGATAAAGTTGAAAATCGATTAAAGAAATTTCACAGATTGTAATAGCTTGATGTGCTGGCGTCTGTACATTCGACTTTTACAATTAATATAGTAAAATAAATGGTAATTTAGTCTGTTATACTGTGACAAGTATTTTATATTTAATTTGATTGGAATGACATACGTACATGTAGGTATTTTATATTTTTTTTACCCGACTACGGCGAAGCAAAAAGAAGGGTTATGATGATTTGAGTATTGAGTATTATTGTACGTGTAAATTTTATATCAGTTTTAAATTTTATGATTTTTATGTTTTAATTTAATTAATTGGAATGGACTATGTCTGGAAAATAAATAAATTATTATTACAATGTGGTTATAATAATAAAATTTGACCACTCTTATTAAAGGACATCGTTTGATGGCGAACAAAATAATCACATGAAATAAAGATGATTTTGAAAGACTATATTGTAGTCTCGTCCTACTAACTTGGGTTGTAGAGGTCAGATAGGCAGTCATTCCATAAAAAATACCGGTTGGCGATTCAGCTGTATACGGTAAGACCGGAAGATGACCACATAGTTGAGAAAAGGCAGGCAGATGAAGACCGCGATTGTGATTATAAATGCCGCCTTTTTATTTTGCTCCATTTATTTTTTTTTAATTTTCCATGTATAATTTAAAAAATAACCGCGTTATACAATGACTAGCCTAAGCTCTTATTTCGCACTTTAGCTGCAATTCTTACAAAAAAAAACACAAAAAAAAACGAGCATAATAAAAAGATGGACGTTTTTTGTGAACTAATCAAAATCGGCTGAGCATAGTTTTATCTACATTTAGTTCTATCTAAATTAGTCTTATTCATATATTCTGTATATCTTACCGACACCATTGCTGAACGTAGACTAACATATTTCTTTTTTTTAATTTTGTAAATTATTAACTTTTGTATGGTTTTGCTCGTGGCTAACTAATAACAGCCGCACGGGTCGATCGAAGGTTCAGCTACGCTGGCTGCGGTCGGTTCCATTCAGCCCTTTTATGATTGATTGAGTAACATATTTTCTTTATTCTTTTCTTTTTTTCTAAAAAAAACTTATTAATGGGATTTCAAATCATAAAGAAAAATTAAAGTGAGATTTTTAATCTGTGCAAGTCTTGTGTTAGTTAAAATTTCATACCATGCTACATGTATATTTTAAGAACTTTGTGTAAGTGAAATAATTAATAAATAATTAATTAATTTGAATTGAATTTAAAAGTTGTATGAACGAATGAAACGGTAGAATTAAAGCCGTATACTCATTTTAAAAAGTATTTCAATGATTTCCCAATACCATTCAGCTGCATCTGGTTAGACTGGAAAGTTTTGTTCAGCAGTGGCTCCGGCCATGTACTTATGTTATGTATAATCTGCATACAATGTATACTTTGAAAGCGTTTTTTTCTATATTATATCATCGTAATATTGTACAGATTTAATCTGTGCCATATTTGTGAAGAAAAAGTCGCATATATACGACAATTTTGTCGCGCGATTTTTGAGCAATTATTTTTAAGTCGTGGTCGCAATTGGCCTACGCTTTGATAATACTTAAAAGCAGGTTTGCGTATAAAGAAAAATAACAGCGATTTGTCGCATGCACTTACGACTGCAGCCTTAAAAATCTATTTAATTCAAACTAAGTCTAATAATCGTGCGACTAATAGCAGCGACAAATCGTCGGTTAGGACGGCTTAACAAATATGGCACGGACTACATTAATGAACTACCTAAGTATGTTTAAAAAATAAAAATATCAAATATGTATCTGTACGTGGTCAAAAAGGGACAGGACTTTTGTCTTAATAAAATCAATGAATTTTTACATTTATTTATTTTCAATTATTCTGAAAAATAATATCATGATATCATTACGACAGTTCTATATCCATTGCCCACGATAGATTATATTTATATGTACCATAATTTAATTACATAAGTAACAGTTATTTAAAAATCGTCATATCCTCTTCAGTTATCCAACTTTATACCTTTTAATATTTACATTATCGATCACGTTGCTTCGTTTCTTTTAACATTGTTTCGTTCTCTCCTAACCTATAGCACACGATTCAATTATTTCACAGAGTTCTGCTAAAAAAAAAAACATTTTTTACAAAACACAAAATAATAACAACCGACATTTTCTAAAAGAAAAACAACTCCATAAAATAATTCACCGTTAAATGGCAACTTTATTAGCACTTTGACAGTTCAACTTCAGTGTTGCCATTACAATAACCTTTAAATCCTACTAAAAAGCTGCCGAGCTCACAAAGGAGGTTGGTACGTGTTCGGTACTTTTTCTACCATTGGTACTACTTAGTGTTCTTGCCGTATCTTGCACTTATCACATTAAAAAGCAACACTATTCGTTATACATATGCAGCAGGGTTTGGATGTACTTTTGATTAAAAAATAAATGTAAAAATTAGCAAAGTTGAGTTTGGAGTAGCAATAAGGATATTCATTTTTGTCTAAGACAATTATGTATAGGCCATCCTGTGTTCTCGAGATATTAGCATCAATTTCAGGAATTCCAAGTTATGTAACAAATGAGACTAGCTTTTGTATCTTTTTAGGGTTCCTTACCTCAAAAGGAAAAAACTGAACCCTTATAGGATCACTCGTGTGTTCGTCTGTCCGTCTGTCACAGCCAATTTGCTCCGAATCTACTGGACCGATTAAATTGAAATTTGGTACACGTATGAATTCCTGTGACCCAAACACGGACGTGTGTGTCGAGCTTTAGATAGTTATGACTTCAGTACTTGAAAGATTCAACACTATAGATGTCCTATTAAAATCTTCTATTTTAATAGGACATCTAAAGTGTTTACCATCGCGGACTTGCGGAGAACCACTCTTCAACTTTATTACTAAGGTAATAAGGTTGTACTTTGATAGTCAGCGAGGTGGCTACTATTTTTTACTAAACTCAGGCCAACGATACGTAATAAATACATAAAATTGCAACTTATACAAATATCAACTTTAAACTCAAGTATTCTAAGTAGATTTTTGAATGAGAAAACCATCGATAAACGTCACAAAATTATTTTAGCTGCAATGGAAACTGAACCATACGCAATTAAGTTAAAGTTTTTAATCCCCCTCCAAAAGATTTAACGGTGGAAGCTAGACCTGAGCCAACCTGACTGCGACGTCGTTAAAAGATTCCCATCCCTAGATAAATATCACCCGTCTCTCCACAATTCCGTTGTTTAATTTAGGATGCATATCCGGTACGGCTCTAGAAATCCATCCATATCCTAATGGCACGTCTTCCCTACCATAATCGCGCCCCCGGTCTACTCCTTGATAAGCAGTGGTCTCTGTTGCACCGTGTAACATGAGGCAACAGGGGCTAGTGTGAATCTTTGGGTTCATTCGAGTAATCGAGTCTGGTCAAACCACGCTGGAGTCGGTGCATTTCATTCATTCATTCATTCCAAAGTATGAGATTCGTCTCGTCTCATTGCCTTTAGTTTACGGCCTGAGATATTCTCATAATACCAGCGAAAAAGGTCGTGCGACCAGAGGGAAAGCTGTTCTGGAGGCTAGTGATATTTGAATTCGTAAAGCTCTCTTGAACAAAAGTGTTAGCACCGACTAAGGATGGTTCAGGGCACTCCTCTCGCTTAGATTAGCTTGCAGCTGTGACCCCAGATGGTAGCGCGTAGTGTTCCATGCGCGCCACTCTAAGAAGTAACGGGGGGAGTCCAACATCTCACTCCCTCCTATGGGACGTAGCTCACATGGCGCGGACCGTCACCAGACCGGGGTAGCGGAACGGAAGTCACATTCACACCCGCAGCCCCCGACGCGGGTGTACGAGGGAACACCGCGGTGGTTTTAGTCAGTCTGGCTCTCTGCTTCTTCGTTCTCGAAGAACTTCGTTCGAAGCGGGTGTCCCGCGACTACTCACGACATTTTTTAATGAACGCATTCTCTATCTCGAAAAAGAGGAGCTCGTGGATAAGTAATAACAGCCACATGGGTCGATGTATCAGGTTAAGCTACGCTTGCCGGGGTTGGTCCGTGGATGGGCGACCATCTATACATTGACTCCTCCGTGCCTCGGAAAGCAAGTCAAGGCCTTGGTCTCGGCTGTCATTCTTGATTCTTTGACAGCCGTTACGGGTCGTCAGAAGCCCGAAAGTCTGACAACCAGTCTTACCAAGGGGTATTACCCAGTAACTGGGTTGTGGAGGTCAGATAGGCAGTCGCTCCATGTAAAATACTGGTATTCAGCTGCATCCGGTTAGACTGGAAGCCGACCCCAACATAGTTAGGAAAAGGCTAGACAAATTGATTTGACCTCTATCTCGAAAAAAGATGGCTAATATAAAAGTTACACCCTTAAAGCTACTCCATGACCTCGTGAACTCTAGACCCTATGGTGTCCAAACCCTGGGCTGCATCAACGGCACGCCGCAGTGTATCACCGGGCGGCCAGCAGCAGCAGCGCCGCCAGCAGCGCCAGCGCAGGACACAGCCGCTGCGCCAAGCTGTTATACTTACTGCTCTGCTCGCATGTACCTGCCAGGACCGAAACAGTTTTGACTAGATCTATACATAACATCATGCTTGTTTTCCCCGAAGGGTTAGGCAGAAGTGTACCTACAGTACAGCCATATTCCGCCAGTTATACAGGGTGTATCAGAAAGGTGTGGTCAAAAAGGGTGTCACAGACCATCAAACTGAACAACTTTCTCAATGGGACCAACATCGCAATCGAGAAAAAATTATCAACCGTCCCATACATTTGGGTCGAGTAGGAAGAAGTTTTATTACGAGACAGTTGCTTACTACCCTGAATAAATAATATGTCGCACCTTTATTTCGAAACCGTTATTAAACAAAAGAAACTAAAGGAGTTTGAACCTTTTGGGCCTCGTCCCGGTTCGCCATCTCGATTATTTTTCAAAATGGCGTCGCACAATAATACCTATATATATGGATAGGGGGGCATGTAGACAAACAAAAAATGTCTGTGATATAATGTCTTAAACTGTCACATTACCTAGCTAATTAAAGTTAAAAATGGCCATGATAAGCGCAAATATTTTCGTTTCATTCATATCAGAAGCGGGCAATTTAAGCTACATACCACTTTTTCCGTTGAAAATCAAAATCCTTTTTAAGGTGTGTCTTCATAATAATTTAATATTTTCTATAATTACTTTTTATAATGAAAATTTCGTTTAGTAACGGTTTCAAAATAAGAGGTGTGATGTGTATAAAAATAAGTAAAAGGGTAGTATACCATTAATAGTGAGGTTGTAGGCCTTATCCCCCGCCACGCCAGGCAGCACGGCGCGGTCGCACGAGCGCGACACGGCCGACACCGCCAGGAACTGCACCGGCACGCCTGTGTCTGGAACATGGCGTCACACAATTAAAGTACTGTATAGTAAGCAAGAGTATCTCTACCTTGGTTAATATATTAGGCGCGGCAGACGCACATGCGCGTTTTCGGACGTTCACCAGGTGCTTGACGGCGCGTATGCGCGTCCATACAATTTACATAACTTTCTTCGAGTGCGGCGCGCCGCACCTGTGCGTTCGTTGTGCATCTCTATTGTTTCGAAAACATCGTAAAATAAAGGTCGGTAAGGGTGTAGCATAAAGAAGCGTTTACATAAAGAATTAAGCAGATAATTTGTTAAATAGTCTCTTTCAGGCAAGTAGTCAAAGTCAAAGTCATTTATTTCGGAACAATATACATTGTGTAGAAATTTTGTAAAATAAAACAGTTCATTCTAAAATAATTAATACTACAATAAAACAAGTAGTCAAATAAACAGGAAAAACGACAATCAGATTAGTATAAAAAGATAAGATCAGTGATTTATGACATCCAATTTTCTAAGAATATTGTAATAAAATAAAAATAAAAATTGTGTAAATAGTATACAAAAAAAGATTAATAATATGTCATCTAATTTTCTGTGAATAATCAATAATAAAAATATAATGTCAAATATAAATACATAAAAAGAAAATAAAAACAAAAAAAAAGTCCGTAATAATATGTCATCTAATTGTAAAATAAAATGTCAAAGATAAAAAATTTATAATTATACTAAAGATGATATGTCGTTTAATAATCTATGAGTACAAACATAAAACATATAAAAAATTTTAAGCAAGAATAGTCAACATATCATTTAAAATGAATTCCAATCTAGAATGGTTGTCGCTTATCATCTAGGTACTCATCGACGCTGTAATAGCCCTTCCTCAATAATTATTATATGTCTTCAGACAAAACAAAGTAGTTGCAAGACGCACCGAGAATGCCTGGAAGAGCTCTTGAGCCATGAAAGAATCTAATGAAGGCTCTATCCTTGAAGAGAAGACTCATTGATATGTGTATTGTTCCTATCCTCACATATGGTTCTCAAACATGGTCTTTGAAAATTCAGCAGAGGTCCACGCTCGAAGTTTGCCGGAGAGCTATGGTACGGAGTATTCTAGGTATTAAACTTGTGGACCGGGTTAACAATAGAACAATCTGCTACATCACTAAAATAACCGATATCAGCAGTCAAGTAAGATGTTTTGTTTCAAATTATAAACTTTTTTTACATAATGCTAGTAGGCTTTGAAATGATCGATTGTACTATGTGGGAAAATACATGTAGAAAATAAATGTTAAATAAATAAAACAATATATGAAAAATTTTGACATGGATTTTGAATTCGTTAGGTATTAATATTGAGTCTGATTCAGAAGAAAGTGATTAGGTATATTGATAAATGAATAATTGGTTAATTTATATTGTATTTCATAACGTTTGTTTGTATTGCATAATGTTTTATTACGTATTGCATTGCAATATTAGTCAATAAATGTTTGAAATAATAATAATTTTAAATAGATAATTTATTTTAAGGCAATAATTCACATAATATATGCAGTAGGTATACAGTAAATGAAATGACCCGTATTAAATAAATACCTTACAAACATAGGTACATTAGAGCTAAGAGGCTCATTGGCGACGTAAAACTGGTGGATGTCAAGCTTCATTGCTTGGCTCATCGCCGCAAGGTTGCCTGCTTGTCGGTCTTCTACAGATTGTACTTCGGAGAGTGTGCCCGAGAACTCCACGACCTCATTCCACCGGCCCCCTTCTACCACCGGACATCTAGACGCACTGCCAGTTACCATCCCTACCTGGTTGCTATTCCACCAATTCGCACTAAGCGCTTCCAAGTGTCTTTTATAATGCGCACAGCAAAAGAGTGGAACTCACTACCATACTACTCCATCGTCGACTTTGTCTCTGTCACCTCTGACCTAGACTAGAGTCAAGAGCAAACCCATCACAAATAAAAAAAAAATAAAAAAACATAAAAAATAACACTGATTTTTTTTTTTTATGCAAACGGTACCTATCGATAGACCAAACGCCGAACAGCTGGATTTGTTGGCCATCTAGTGTACAAAGCGCACGCTCCCCGCCGTACAATGCTAGTACATGGACTGATCGCAAGTTTAGTTGACCTCTAAGTGCGGCGACGAGTCCATGTTTACAGTAAAATCGTCGCACGCACACAAGTAAAGTGTTGGTATAAATATTTCCTCTCACACATTGAAATAATCAAGTTTTGTGGAAGGGCGTTCATTTTTAGAATGTTTTATCTATACAATCATATGAGTGTTTAAGTATCAGTCACTAATTACCAGTCACCCTATATACAGAGATTGTGCGTTTCCCACACACAGAGAAGGATCTAACATTGATCACCCCGTTTACTCACGATGTTTTGGCAGTTTTGGACTATTAAGACCACGTAAGATAACACATATTATAAAACTTTATGGAACGCAATTAATAAATAAATGAGTACTGACCATTTCTGAAGTACGTAGTGTATAAGAAGCACAGCGCGTGTGGCCTGGACGCTGGCCGTGCTGGCCCGGCTACTACGAGGCCTAACGCACCCTCGCGCCAGCTGCCGTAGCAGGTATACACTGGAATTAGAAGGATAAAGTACATTATATCTGTAGTCCTTTCAACCCAAAGCTTGGGGGTATGAGGGGTTGAGAGTCCGGACTTTCAGGCAGGGTTCCACCAAAGAAACTGAACGCGATCTTCGTGATTTTTTTTTTTTAATTGGAGTCAGCAACCGCTAGTTGATCTGTTTTTTTTTTTGTAGTGTTTAGATATCGAAAATTCGAAACCCATCACGTCTGTGAAGCTTCGCTAGATAATTAAAAAAAAAAAACATCAAATTTATTTACTTCATGTTTTATTTTGTACCATATTTAGATTTAGATATCGATATCCATCACGCCGACGGAGTTTCGCTAGCTAATTTAATTTATGAATAATAAGTATACCTGTGCTGGTGCAAGCGGACTGGAACTCGATAGTATCCTGGGAGGCGCCGCATCCGATGCTGGCGCTGTCGTACTGGCCCATCACGCACTCTACTGGCTTCTCTGCTACTTCTTCGCCAGTCGACTCGTCTGTAAACAATGAAGGGTAGTTTTGTAAAAAAAGAAAAAAACACTTGCTCGTGTAAAGGGATTTCTATATTGCAAGGACAATAAATTTAATATTCGCATAACTCGTCAAAATGTAGGTAACCGCTGATTTTTTTTTCGCTTGGTTTCAGGTTTGGTTCCATAGTAAAAGTTGTTCGTAATGATGACAATGACCCCTTAGAAGGCTGTGCGTTATTTAATTTACAATTTGTATAAAGGTGCTCCCTCACCGGGAGCAATCGCCTGTAATGTAGTCCCAGTTTAGATGCGAGCATTACAATGCGCAAACTGTAATGATACAATTTGTAACATTACATTCAGCGGGACAATTCGCATGTAATGTACCAGTACAGATGCAAGCATTACATCAGTGAGTGAGGAGAAACAATCATTACAGTTCGCAAACTGTAATGATACTATTTGTAAGATTACATCCAGCGGGACAATTCGTATGTAGAGTACCAGTTCAGAAGCGAGCATTACATCAGTGAGTAAGGAGAACCGAGCATTACAATGCGCAAACAGTAATGATACTATTTAAAACATTACATTCAGCGGGACAATGCGCATGTAATGTACCAGTACAGATGCAAGCATTACATCAGTGAGTGAGGAGAAACCATCATTACAGTTCGCAAACTGTAATGATACTATTTGTAACATTACATTCACCGGGACAATTCGTCTGTAATGTAACAGCGGTGAGTAGGAGCACCCGTGATACAATTTGTAACATGAATCCGAATCTTATCGAATCTCGGATTGTTACATTACAGGCCAATGCTCCGGGTGCGGGAGCGCCTAAGATTTCGATACAAAACATAAATCTTTGAAAGCCTGGGTTAGGCTTTCAGGAGAGCCTGCGGGTTGTTTGAAAGAGTTACCGTGGCCCCGGCACAGGCAACTGAAGGAACACGGGTGGGTTTTAGTCAGTACAAGTCTGACACGCCCTTCCGCTCCACCCAGAGCGGGAGAAGTTATTTGATAATTTCCCATCCAAAAAAAAGGCGTGTAATATAGCTTGCCTTACCAATAGTAAGTTGTTGTCGTCTCCTGCGCCTGTCCGCCAGCGAGTCCAGCACCGTGTAGCGCCCCAGCATCGGACACCGCACCGGGTAGAGGGACGTCGCTGGAGATATTAACATAACCATCAATAAAGTGTTATAGCAGAGATCAAACCAAATAACAAAATGCCGTCGCGGGACTCCTGTCAAACATCAAAACTATTTTGAATAGAATATATGAATGAAAGAATAGTTTATTAAAGGAGATAATTTATGTCATAATCAAAAACGAAATACTTATTCAGAATTTTTTTAAAGAAAATTATTTTCTTTATTTAAATTTTGTTTAGATGTTGGCTGTTGGCCGTGTCGCCACGCCGCAATAGATGATTCACATGAGATGAGATTCACATCAAAACCGTATATTGAACTTAGATTAAGAATCGGCATCTATCTAACGCCTGCCTTTCAAATGTAATATAGTTATATATTTGGGAGAGTCATCATCAACATTCCTTATGACCACATACGTACAGGTGATCTGTTAACATCTTAAGAGGGCCCTTCCCAGCCCGTCTATCGTCAATGCGAGCATAGTCGAAAAGCTTGTTGTTTCATAACGCCCGTTGACTAATAAGCAAGTGAGAACGCGATAACATTGAACGAAAGATAGTGTGCGGAAATTTTATGAAACTTGTTCCAGGAAATACGTGTTTTTAGCAAGCCTTACAAGTTTGTGAAATAAATGTTTGTCATTTAGAATCTCAATTACATGTGCGATACGTTTTCTTTACTTTTACAATTTATGAGTACATTATGAACGGCCAAATTTCAGGTAAAAATTGTGCAAAAAAGCAGATTTTTGGATGCTTATACTGAATTTGTTTCTCCAAATTTTTATTTTTACTTGAAACCTAGATACAGTGCACAAAATACCTATTAATTCAAACATTTCTTAGAAAGATATGTTAAAACGCTATAATCACGTACGAGCTGTATGAAAAGCATGGGTTCGCTCTTAACGGATCACGCTGTATATGGTTACCTCAAAACCTTTAATAGTTTCAGTTTGTATAAAAAACTATTATACCTCTTAAACATTATTCAACCTCTTAAAGGGTCATTGTACTCATAATTATAAACAACTTTTCGCTACATTAAATGTAGGGAACGACAGATTTTTTTTTCGCGATTTCAGGGTTGGTCCCATAGTAAAAGTTCTTCATAAAGATGAGTACAATGACCCTTTACACGTCGTATAACAAGCTTGAATGTATGTTTATGTCTGTATTGTTATTTAACTTACTGATGAGCGTGACGTGAGGTGTGTACATCTGGTCTGCGCAGGCGTGGTGCGGCGCGTCGTGTAGAGAGGCGCCCAGTTGCATCTCTAGTACCGCGCCCTCGCGACGGGCTAGCTGGACACATACGTGGCCGGACTCGCTGGAAATAATTCAGAATACATACTTGAATCGATTATTTCAGAAACAACATTTGTCACATTTTTTTACGAAAATCGTTTTATTTTTTTATGCAGCTATAAACGGACAAATCGGTGCTAAAACAACATTACGTCCGAGAAATATCCACTAAATATACTTTTATAAAACTATGTATTCTTGGCCGACTACAGTAAATGAAGAGATTGAAGAGCACTGATTTTGTATGTTTTTTCATTGAATAAAATTAAATTGATTATTATTGGCATTTTCATTATGACCTCATTATGACAGCTATGACCTCATTTTTGCAGAATGGATGTAAAAGTAACAATGTCCACCTTCATTGTAAAAACAACCTATGTCCATGGCTTTAAATTTTAAATATGTCTAAAATGCCACATTGATATGTCAAAATATTGTGATAATAGATGTAAAATATACTTACTTCTTTATACACAGTAATTAAGAGAAACACGTTTTCATTGTTGGCTTAGTGTGAACAAGTTTATTGTCTATACTGATAAGTTGATTCAGTGTGACTTATATGTTGTTTTTGAAATAATCGATTCACTTAGTAAATACTTTACTAACTTCACATCGTATGTATACGTAAATTGAAATAAGATTAGAAATTTAAATAAACCTTTTTACAGTCCGTTCAACTGATTTTGACTTCGTGGTTACAATACCAACTGTTTAGTGCATCTGCCATTTGTCATGCGACCAACACAATACAAGCCAAATCAGTTGAACGGACTGTTAAAAAGTTTTATTTAGGGTCAACTCACATCTGTCAGCACCGAAACGCATGTTTTCAAGCTCTATCCTTTCCTATCGCTCAGGATTGTCATTTGCTAGAGCGAGAAAGATAAGTGCGCGCGGTGGAATGCGAACGCATCGCCGATTCCGCCGCGCGCACTCTATCTAGCGTTTCCAAATGTCTTTTATAATGCGCACAGCAAAAGAGTGGAACTCACTACCTGCGTCTGTTTCCGAGCGCATACAACCCTAATCTCTTCAAAGTGAGAGTGAACAGGCTTCTTCTGGGTAAGCTCACTCCATCGTCGACTTTGTCTCTGTCACCTCTGACCTAGACTAGAGTCAAGAGCAAACCCATCACAAATAATAAAAAAAAGCTTTAAACTCACCATCCCCTAGTGAGGTGCGCGACCAACTTGACCAGTTTGTTGTCCTTGTGCTCCAGTATAGAATGGCACACCAGCCGCTTCTCCTCGAACGAGCCATCCTCGTTCATTATCTGCGAATTGACAGTAATTACATTGTAATTTCTATGATAAATGATGAGGGCCTTAGTACACCTCCGCCGCGAAATCACAGTGCTTAGTTATTAAATCCAACTGACTCGCATGAACAGCGGAGGTGTGCTATGGCCCTAAATGATTTTTATTTCTGTACGTAGGTTTGTACACACGGCTACATATCAAGCTATAAATTTCCAATATAAGCTGATCTCGCATTGTATAGTATTTCCGTCCAATGAGAGGTCAGGTTATACTAGTAATGAATAGTTTCATATGTAGCCGAGTGTACAAACACTTTTACACGTCATTCGTGTTTTAAAAACTAGTAGTTTTGTGAACAGTAGACCTCGCAAGCACAAACATTTAAAATTATTTAAAACGGGGTATTTACCATGTTTTTTTTTTCATCAATCTTCATCATTTTTTTATGAAACCAATTTAAAGTTACCTACTACCTTTCAAATAAAAAAGTACCATCGAAATCGGATCTCATAAGGCGAAGATATCCTAAGCCCCCGTAAAGTAGCCCCCTTTTTGCCTTTTTTTGGAGGAAGTACCCCTGCAATCAAAAGACCCCGACTACAAAAAAAAAAGCTATAATCGTAAAATTTGTGTACCATATTTCGTTCAGATCGGTTGTAAAAAACGACCTGTAGAGGAGTAGCAACAAACTGACAGACGAAAGCAAATTTTGCCAGACTTGAAGCAGAGACGCTACTCTGAGAAGAAAGGCCGAAACAAACTCAGATGTCTCTTTTAAAGTCCAGACATAAACTTGGTCGGATCATGTGTAGACCATGTAGATTGGTGTCTGATATGGTCTTTTGAACTCTGTTAAAAAATATTATATTATGAGACTCTCTGGTTACGAAAAGCGGGGATGGAAGAAAAATATAATCCAAACATCTCTTTCCCTGTGGCTAAGTAATAACAGCCGCACGGGTCGAGTTCAGCGGGGCAATTGCGTAACACACTGTCAATCGGAATCGGTTTCATTTTGACAGTTCAACAAAATCCATTGCGTTATTTACGTTGTCGAGCAGACAAATTTTTCGGACATATGAAGCAATGGATTAGCAATTTGCTTCAAAATTATTCAGATTTCGATTGATAGTGTGTTACGCATTTAGGGTTAAGTTACGCTTGCCGAGATTGGTCCGTGGATGGGTGACCATCTTTACATACCAAGACTCTTCTTCGTGCCTCGGAAACCTTAGGCCGATGGTCCCGGCTGTCATTCGTCACTCCTGAAAGTCTGACAACCAGTCTTACCAAGGGTATCGTATTCCCCAGTAACTGGGTTGTGGAGGGATAGACAAGTGCTCCATTTATAATACTGGTATTCAGCTGCATCCGGTTAGACTGGAATCCCACCCCAACGGAAAAGGCTAGGCAAATGATGATGAGTACGTTCCCGTGGGTTATATTCCGAAACGCACGCGGGCGAAGCTGCGGGCAAAAGCTAGTTCCGTACATATATAAAGTGATTACCTTGAGCGTGGCGTTCTTGGTGGTGAAGTGGTACTGGTGCGTGTGGTCCAGACTGAACCACTTGTGGTGTTCCACCACCCAGCTGGGGAAGTGGCAGCGGTTGTGTTCGTCATCGACTGGGAAATGCAGGGAAATACGTTATTTAGATCTGCTATCACATAATCTTTATTATTTTCCCATTCATTTTGTTATGGTTGAAGATTTTTGTTTGGGATTAGACATTTGATGAGGCCATAATGACTATGTTATCGTCCTAAACAATCAGCAATTCCTAATAATACAATATGGTTATACAGGGTTATTGGTAAAACACCAGCAACCTCTCAAGAGGTCATTGTACTCATCATTATGAACAACTTTTACTATGGGGCCAAATCTGAAATCACAAAAAAAAAATCAGCATTTTGACGAATTATGCGAACATAAATGTACTGAACAGCTGATTTTTTTTCGCGATTTCAGGTTTGGTCCTATATTAAAAGTTGTTCATAATGATGAGTACAATGACCCCTTAAGAGGTTGCTGGTGTTTTACCAATAACCCTGTATACAACGTGTCTTTTTTTGATATACTATAACTCTAGGGTATTAATGAGACCTTCATTTTGAACAACTTTTACTGTGGGACCAAACGTGAAATCGCGAAAGAAAAATCAACAGTTCCCTAAATTTTGACGAGTTTTGCGAACACAAATGTATGGGACAGCTAATTCTTTTTTCGCGATTTCAGATATGGTCCCATAGTAAAAGTTGTTCAAAATGACGGTCTCATTAATACCCTAGAGTTATGGTATAATAAAAAAACACGTTGTATAATTGAAGTGAAAACAGTCACTTCCGAGCTAGACTAGCAAACAAGAGCAAACCCATCTCAAATAAATAAAAAAAAATTCTTTAGACGCGAGCGTGAACGATGTTTGGTACGGGTCTTACAGGTTCGCGTCACCGACATGCGTCACCGACATACGTCACAGACATGCGACATGCTATGCATAGTTTTACGGTTAAGTTTTCATTTCTGTCGGAAATCCTCTTGACTGTCTGTAATATGAATGTGTGTGTGTGTGTGTATATGAATATGTTTTTATATTAATTTTCACCGACATTGGTGGCGATTCTGTTCTGAAACTAAACTTAATTTAGGCTATTGCTAACTTTTCTCTCTAAGTTGAACTACACACACGTGACATCTCTAACTTCGTTCACAGCTATAGCCGTCATTTTCTCGCGCTGCCTGTTAGTAAAAGATAACGATTCTGTAATTTTGGTATAGTTATTGAACAACAGAATCGGCACCAAAATCAAAATATGGGTATTAGGTACAGTTCATAGCTAAAGTCGACGATTAAGTATTTAGAAAATCAAATTATAACTAGGGCGTAAAGCAATGGACCTTATTTTCTATCTAAGTACTTACAAAGAACCATGAAAATGATACCCATGAAAACAAACTATACCTATTATTATTTTGGCCGCCATCTTAGATTTAGCAATGATTAGAAGATTTAGCATCAAACTTACAGAACCCCACACATCTGTTTAATGATACCAATAACGAATAGAGTATACTTTACTTACTATTTTAACCATAAGTCTAGACGACACGAACTTGAACTCAAAGTAGACTTTAAAACAAGTGACACGATAGAGACACTGGTGAACCGTGCGATTGTTTAAATCAATACTACTGTGGAAACAGTGTCTTTTATGTGTAACAGAATAAGGCCGCATTCACGTAGAACGCTGGTAACCGGCGCCGATATGACAGCGCTTGTCGCCGCCGACAAGCGCTGGTTGTCAACGCTGGTCGGCGCAGGCAGTTTTCATACTTTATGCTTATACAGCGCAAACCGTCGCCGATAAGCGCCGACAAGTTCCTATCTGATTAGTCGGCGTCGGTTATGCTGACTATGCCTAATTTTATGTGTAACAGAATAAGGCCGCATTCACGTAGAACGCTGGTAAACAGCGCCGATATGCCAGCGCTTGTCGCCGCCGACGACAAGCGCTGGTTGTCAACGCTGGTCGGCGCAGGCAGTTTTCATACTTTATGCTTATACAGCGCAAACCGTCGCCGATTAGCGCCGACAAGTTCCTATCTGATTAGTCGGCGTCGGTTATGCTGAATATGCCTAATTTTATGTGTAACAGAATAAGGCCGCATTCACGTGGAACGCTGGTAACCGGCGCCGATATGCCAGCGATTGTCGCCGCCGACAAGCGCGGGTTGTCAACGCTGGTCGGCGCAGGCAGTTTTCATACTTTATGCTTATACAGCGCAAACCGTCGCCGAAAAGCGCCGACAAGTTCCTATCTGTTTAGTCGGCGTCGGTTATGCTGACTATGCCTAATTTTATCTGTAACAGAATAAGGCCGCATTCACGTAGAACGCTGGTAACCGGCGCCGATATGCCAGCGCTTGTCGCCGCCGACAAGCGCTGGTTGTGAACCCTGGTCGGCGCAGGCAGTTTTCAGACTTTTTGATTATACAGCGCAAACCGTCGCCGATAAGCGCCGACAAGTTCCTATCTGATTAATCGGCGTCGGTTATGCCGACTATGCCTAATTTTATGTGTAAACAGAATAAGGCCGCATTCACGTAGAACGCTGGTAACCGGCGCCGATATGCCAGCGCTTGTCGCCGCCGACAAGCGCTGGTTGTCAACGCTGGTCGACGCAGGCAGTTTTCATACTTTATGCTTATACAGCGCAAACCGTCGCCGATAAGCGCCGACAAGTTCCTATCTGATGAGTCGGCGTCGGTTATGCTGAATATGCCTAATTTTATGTGTAACAGAATAAGGCCGCATTCACGTAGAACGCTGGTAACCGGCGCCGATTTGCCAGCGCTTGTCGCCGCCGACAAGCGCTGGTTGTCAACGCTGGTCGGCGCAGGCAGTTTTCATACTTTATGCTTATACAGCGCAAACCGTCGCCGATAAGCGCCGACAAGTTCCTATCTGATGAGTCGGCGTCGGTTATGCCGACTATGCCTAATTTTAAGTTCGAGGATAAGTTTTTCCTGCCAGTCAGTTATTGATAGTCAGACAACTTTTTCCGACGTTGTACTCGGGGTTTTCTGTATTTATTTATTTAGTGCTTTATGCATAACTAAATAACGCAGAAATGCGTTAGTATTTTCTGCCAGTCTAGATAAGTGTAATCTATAAAAAAAGCATGGGTTGTGCAACATACATAACAGATTGATAACTAGAAAAAAAAGATACAGGAATAAATAAATAAGACATAAATACATTACAAAGCAAGAAACCAAAAATCAGAGTAAATAAAACATTTATTTCCCGCCACCATATTAAAAACAACAGAAAAATAAAATATACACTCAGTAGTAACTAACAAATATAAGAAAGAAAAGAAAAGAAAAAAGCATTTATCAGACAACACAAGACCCTATAAAAAAGAAACATAAATAAAAAAATAAGAAAGAATTAAACTACAGATCTCCAACGAGCGCGGTACAGCTGTAGCGGTCAAACTACACCAGGTTACAGAATTAAAGAAACATAAATAAAAAATAAGAAAGAATTAAACTACAGATCTCTAAATGAGCGCGGTACAGCGGTAGCGGTCAAACTACACCATGGTTACAGAATTATAGATTAACAACTCAAAAAAACTTTCAAAGTTTTGAGTGACAAATGAAGATCTTTGACCGGACAGACAGAGACAAAACCCGCCGCAGAGTAACTTCTGTGGGAGGTTACTCTGCGGCACACCGTTCGTGCTTATTCGGAAACACGAAGATTGCCGAAGCGCATACTATTTCTGGTTTACCTAATTTGTACCCTACGCCCAATAAATTTATAGGTAAACATCAAACTCGCTACAAGTGAGCTCGTCATACGTACTGTTGGTGAGCTTCATGGTGCGACTACCGTCGACGGGTGACGTCAGACCGTTGCACGTGGCGTCGCCTGACTGGGCGATATTGTACGTCACTGTCTTGTCGGCGTGTTGGCCCTTGTACACGAAGCATCTGGAATTATTGAGGAAAGGGGGATGATTGACATGATATTTGCTACATATATAACTTGAGATCCCTCCGTGCCTCGGAAAGCAAGTTAAGAAATGGGGTTGTTTCCCGGGAACTTCGCCTAGAGTGAGCGCGATGTGTTTGTGACTTGTCAAGGTCATCTTAAAGACAAAACGACCAATCGGCGACAAGAAAAACAATTAGCGCCATCTTGCGGCAGGTTTCAGCAAGGAACTCCATTGACAGCTGAATGAAAGTAAGAAACATTTAGCGCCATCTAAGCGGAACTAATTTGACAGTTTTCTGGTCCCGGCTGTCATTCGATGATCTTTGACAATCGTTACGAGCCCTCAGAAGCCTGAAAGTATAACAACCAGGCTTGCCAAGGGATATCGTGTTACCTAGTAACTGGGTTGTGGAGGTCAGATAGGCAGTCACTCCATGTAAAATACTAGTATTTAGCTGCATCCGGATAGACTGGAAGCCGACCCCAACATAGTTGGGAAATGGCTAGGCAGATGATGATGATCTGTTAAAGTTCATACCTGTACATATCTTCGTCAGTGGAGATAGAATTTCTCCTCTGCACCTGGGAGATCAGCCCCACGAGGTAGCGCGTGGAGCCCTCCTTCCATGTCGCCAAACAGATTAGCTCCTCAACTGGAAATATAGGTAGAAAAACTATTAGCTATGTTTTTTTCATACCAATGAGTAAAATTGAAATGTCTGTTTGTAAAGTCAAAATAACAGCATTTTACCAAATGCATATGAAAGTATATACGGTACTTATATAAAAATAAAAAAATAAAAAATACAGGGTCCAATTAAATTAGCTAGCTAACTAACTAAACATGATAAAAATTATTATGACAAAAAATATACACGGTTATTGGTAAAACACCAACAACCTCTTAAGGGGTCATTGTACTCATCATTATGAACAACTGTTACTATGGGACCAAACCTGAAATTGCGAAAAAAAATATCAGCTGTTCAATACATTTTGACGAATTATGCGAACATAAATGTACTGAAAAACTGATTTTTTTTTTCGCGATTTCTGGTTTGGTCCCATAGTAAACGTTGTTCATAATGATGAGTACAATGACCCCTTAAGAGGTTGTTGGTGTTTTACCAATAACCCTGTATACTGGATGATTTTTTTACCGTCTTGGAAAAATAGGGTACAATAGCTGAACGGAGTAACGGAGTAGGTGACATACCTAGTTTTATTTTTTTTTTTTGTTTTTCAATAGCTTATACAGAAATTGTTCTATCAATAAACGCTACACATTTGAAGTAAACTAGAACAATGAAAACAGAAATTTTGAAAAAACTAAAAATATCGAAATTCGAATCATACGCACTACGCAGGGTGCGTAGTGCGAAAGATTTGAAATTAGATATTATTATTTTAAAAAAAACTAGGTACGCCATAGGCTTGTAACGTTCACCTATTATACCCAAATTTTTCAAGACGGTAAAAAAAAAGTCACCAGTATATATTTGATGTTGTTTTTTTTTTTTTGGGTCAACGACCGCTGGCAGTGTTGTTACTTGAAGTATAAGTTAAGAAGATCTGCTTGTTTTTGTCTTATTTTGTTAAGATATCGATACCATCACATCTTATTTACGTTACGTCTATAAAGTTTACACAAAATATTTCAAGTGACCACACTACCTGCGTTTGATGACCCCAAAAAAACTCATCGAATTAATTTGTTCTTTGTTTTATCATGTGTATACAGGATGAATTTTTCAAGTCGTTGTGGATGGCCAAATCAGAAACTTTGAGGAATAGCGAAAAGTACTCATACGGGTCGCGGGCTCGATTTTGATAAAAACTAAAACTGCATCATTGGATTTTTGAACCATAACCTTTTCTACTAAACTTTGAGGCCACATTATGGGCTAATAACTTACATATAATAAAAATAGAAAAATAAATGTTACATCTTATGGTTTACGAAACAGCAATATTTTTTTGTTTACATATTTTTACGAATCATTTAATATCTCCGAAACTAAAAACACACAATATCGCACACCTAGATAAAGAGTAGCACAACTCAAAATAATCCAAAATCGAGTTATTGCGATTATCGGACTCTGCGTTGAAAACTACATTGACTGATTGACTTCAAAAACACATGGGTACCAATCTCCATTAATGAATTACAACATCATACAAAAATATTTTAAATTGATCAAATACTTTTGATCTAGGTGTGCGATATGTGAATTGACACATATCGCACACCTAGATCAAAAGTAGCACAACTCAAAATAGGTACCCCTTTTTTCAGGCACAGTAAAAACCGTTTTACTCGTTTTCTATTTGATCAATTTCAAATATTTTTGTATGATGTAGTAATTCATTAATGGAGATTGGTACCCAAGTGTCTTTGAAGTCGAATCAGTCAATGTAGTTTTCGACGCAGAGTCCGATAATCGCAATAACTCGATTTTGGATTATTTTGAGTTGTGCTACTCTTTATCTAGGTGTGCGATATGGTTACATACCGTTGCTCTCTGTGCCCGGTACATCAGGACAGGCCATGTAACGCAGAAGCAGGCGCGAGTCGTCCGTGCATGACTCCGCGCGCGACGGAGGGTTCGCGCAGTCGCCGGAACCACTGCAAATATTGATAAAATAATGTTTCATTCACAACGGGTCAATCAATCAGGTTAAGCTATGCTTGCCGGGGTTGGTCCGTGGAAGGATGACCATCTTTACATACCGAGACTCCTCCGTGCCTCGGAAATCACGTAAAACCGTTGCTCCCGGCTGTCAGTCGTTACAGGTCGTCATAAGCCAAGGGTATTACCCAGTATCTGAATTGTGGAGGTCACCTAGTCACTCCATGTAAAACACTGGTATTCGGCTGCATCCGGTTAGACTGGAAGCCGACCTCAACATAGTTGGGCAAAGGCTAGACAGATTGACTGATGACATAAAATTTACAAAAGAGCTAATAAAGAAATCCCTGCGAATCGAGGTTCAAAGACAGAAGCCAGTGCCTTCTCCCGTTATGGTGTTAACAATAACTCTTAAAACTCGATAGACATTGCAAATTGTTCTCCCAGAAACATCTTTAAAGCTATTCTCTCACTTCGAAATTTGAATGGTATCTCGTTGTGAATCCGCGATGATTTACTTTAAAAACAAATGAGTTTGCTTTCGAATTGTGTGCGCTCACTTGAGTGAGGTTCCAAGTGAACTTTACTGAATAGCACTTACTCAAATCTTCCCCTAGTGCATATTTTACTTACGGGCTATAAATTAATGTGAATGGCGCTGGATGGAACGGGCACGGTTCAGGCAAAGTCCTGGATTCCTTTCTGAACATGGAGTCGCGAGTTATTGACCACTTACCGTGTAAGTAAAAGTGAGCGGCCAGGGTGGACCGGGCACGGATCAGGCAGCGGCCTGGATTCCTTTCTGAATATACAGGGCCGCATCGCCAGTTATTGACCACTTACCGACTATAAGTGAATGTGAACGGCGCCGGATGGAACTGGCACGGTTCAGGCAGCGGCCTTGGTTCCTGCCTGAACATGGAGTAGAGGGCCGCATCGCCAGTTATAGACGACTTACCGACTATAAGTGAATGTGAACGGCGCCGGATGGAACTGGCACGGTTCAGGCAGCACCCTTGGTTCCTGCCTGAACATGGAGTAGAGGGCCGCATCGCCAGTTATTGACGACTTACCGACTATAAGTGAATGTGAACGGCGCCGGATGGAACTGGCACGGTTCAGGCAGCGGCCTTGGTTCCTGCCTGAACATGGAGTAGAGGGCCGCATCGCCAGTTATAGACGACTTACCGACTATAAGTGAATGTGAACGGCGCCGGATGGAACTGGCACGGTTCAGGCAGCGGCCTTGGTTCCTGCCTGAACATGGAGTAGAGGGCCGCATCGCCAGTTATTGACGACTTACCGACTATAAGTGAATGTGAACGGCGCCGGATGGAACGGGCACGGTTCAGGCAGCGGCCTGGGTTCCTTCCTGAACATTGAGTAGAGGGCCGCATCACCAGTTATTGACTCACACATTGTGGATAGCGAGTCTCTCTGGCCGCAGTATGCTGTGGAAAAGAAAAACTCAATTTTATTACAAGAAATTCGAAAAAGGTAACGGAATACAAGGTAAAAAGGGTTTGTCAACCAGAACAATAATCATATACAGGGAGGGTTATTGGTAAAACACCAACAACCTCTTAATGGTTCATTGTACTCACCATTATGAACAACTTTTACTTTGGGATCAAACTTGAAATCGCGAAAAAAAATCAGCTGTTCAGTACATTTATGTTCGCATAATTCGTCAAAATGTACTGAACAGCTGATTTTTTTTTCGCGATTTCCGGTTTGGTCCCATAGTAAAAGTTGTTCACAATGGTGAGTACAATGAACCCTTAAGAGGTTGTTGGTGTTTTACAAATAACCCTCCCTGTATATGATTATTGTTCTGGTTGACAAACCCTTATTCCCTTCTATTCCGTTACCTTTTTCGAATTTCTGACGAGTTTCGAAATGATGAGTACATAACCCCTTAAGAGGTTGTTGGTGTTTTACCAATAACCCTGTATTTTTGTTGCACTACCCTCACCTCTCACACATCAAGGCATCAAAGTGTTGTGACAGGTCTAATACGTCAGTCGTACCAAAACTTTGGATGCAGAATGTCGCCAAAATCCATTTTCTACACTCTCATTTAGACCTTTTTCCTGATAATCTTGGTGCGGTGAGTGATGAACAAGGACAGAGGATCCATCAAGATGTGCGAACAATAGAAATAAGATACCAAGGACGGTGGGATCCAGCTATGATGGCAGATTTTTGTTCGTTCCTCAAAAAGAAGAATCAACGTCGCACAAAAGGCAAAAGAAAAGTTACTAACCAAATTAGACCTGTTTCTTTTAGCTCAAAATACTCTTTAATAGTGGACAATTTAAAATTAATGTCATTATGTTAAAATTTGTTATGCTTTTAATTGAGTTGAACAACATTGGTTTATATAAATTGTTTAAATGATTCTTTTGTTCTTTTTTTTTCATTTTTTTTTTAAGGATTGCTGTATCTATAAATTTAGGCCTGTTACAATAAATTCACTTTCAGTTCCCAGGCAATTGTAACCCGAAACAAGTAAAATCTTGTCAATTGTATAAAAAAGTTTCAAATTTGTTCCCTTATGAAATCAAGTAACTTGACTCATGTGTTGCTTGCAAGTGGGATATGAACTCGGCAGTCATTGTGACGATAATTGTTACGGTCAATCATCTAACCATGAAAGAAATCGTTTTTTAGGTTCAGTAATATTTACATGAAGAGAGAAGACAGAGGATAATTAATATCTTAGAAACGTATCTTCCAATTCGAAGGGTGCATTCTCGGCAGGCTCTTTATCCTCTTACATATCCTAAGGACCTGTCTTCCCTACTATAATCGCGCCCCCGGTCTACTCCTTGATATGCAATGGTCTCTGATGCACCATGTACACATGAGGGAACAGGGGCTAGTGTGAATCCTTGGGTTCATTCGAGTAATCGAGTCTGGTAAAACCACGCTGGGGTCGGTGCATTTCATTCATTAATTCATTCATAGAAACGTATCTTCCAATTCCAGTGCAGTGTTTACTAATATTTATGAAAGCACAAGTTTTTCCCTTATGTACAGATGCCAGCACATCAAGCTACTACAATCTGTCAGATTTCTTTAATAGATTTTCGACTTTATTGCTAAGGCATTAGGTTCAAGGTTGATTGGGAAAATCTGACAGTTTCGGGTAGGTTGACCTGCTGGCGTCTGTACATTTATTTTATTTACATCTGAAATGTAAAAGTCGATCAGTAAGTCTGTAAGTTGAAGCTAGTTATTAGTTTCAAATGGCTTGTTTAAAAGCATAGATTCCTGTAGAAAAAGAGCTAGACTTTTATTTATAACTAGCTTCTGTCCGCGACTTCGTCCGCGTAAAATTTCTTGTTCCCCCGAACCACCGCATCGCATCGCATCGCATCGCCCACCCGTGCAATTACTTCGTTTATCGCTTTTTTTATTTTTGTTTGGCTCTTGAGGTTAGATAGGTTAAATATGTTAAATAGGTATAGGGTAAAGTTGGTTCCTTACCCCCTATCTATACAAAACAAATTTTACCTCTTTATAATACTACCGTCATAAGGAAAAAAGACGTATCTGAGATTTTTTTTTCGAAATAGAGTTATTTGTATATTCGGAATCACCAAAAAAGACGCATCTACCAGTATTTTTATATTGGCGTAAACTTATCGAAAACATAGTAATTGTTACTATTAAAAGACGCAGAACGACCTTAAGCTTTGTCTCCCAGTGGGGCGAGGATAATCTGGTCTCTTTTAACGCCACCAAAACACAGGCGTGTCTTTTTACCGCTAAAAAGAGTCGTTTCGCCCAAAATCCTACTTTTCGGGGTACATCTATTCCTGTAACTGATCGACTTGAGCTCCTAGGCATGGAGTTGACATCTGGTCTCAACTTCGGCGCCACCATCGAGTACAAGGCCCAAACTGCGGCCTAGAAACTGGGCATCCTAAATGAGGTGAAGCGATACTTTACGCCTGGACAGCTTTTAATCCTTTACAAAGCGCAAGCCCGATCCTGCATGGAGTATTGCAGTCACCTTTGGGATGGATCAGCTAAGTACCAACTAGCCGCGCTTGACTCGGTGGAACGCAGAGCTAAGAGGCTCATTGGCGACGTAAAACTGGTGGATGCCAAGCTTCATAGCTTGGCTCATCGCCGCAAGGTTGCCTGCTTGTCGGTCTTCTACAGATTGTACTTCGGAGAGTGTGCCCGAGAACTCCACGACCTCATTCCACCGGCCCCCTTCTACCATCGGACATCTAGACGCACTGCCAGTTACCATCCCTACCTGGTTGCTATTGCACCAATTCGCACTAAGCGCTTCCAAATGTCTTTTATAATGCGCACAGCAAAAGAGTGGAACTCACTACCTGCGTCTGTGTTTCCGAACGTATACAACCCTAATCTCTTCAAAGTGAGAGTGAACAGGCTTCTTCTGGGTAAGCTCACTCCATCGTCGACTTTGTCTCTGTCACCTGACCTAGACTAGAGTCAAGAGCAAACCCATCCACAAATAAAAAAAAAGAACAAAATATTTATTTTTCTCCATTTCAATATTTCTGTAGGTACAGACGCCAGCAGGTCAACCTACCCGAAACTGTCAGATTTTCCCAATCAAGATTGAACCTAATGCTTTAGCAATAAAGTCGAAAATCTATTAAAGAAATCTGACAGATTGTAGTAGCTTGATGTGCTGGCGTCTGTACTTACGTCCTTTTTCCTTACGGTCGGCAGAATATTAGTATAGATTAGTATGTACTTATAACAGGTGTATACTCACTTTCTTTGTATTGTAACACATATTTGTGCTTTTCATGTATGACCAGGCATCTGTAGCAGTCTTCGTTCCTGAAACATTAAAATTATGTACATCCGGATTTATGTACTTAACCACTCGCGTATTTGGCGTACATACCTTGTACATAAGAAAAATCTTTAGATATATAATACGCATGTAAACGTATATCCTACGAGTAGGTATATACAGGGTTATTGGTAAAACACCAACAACCTCTTAAGGGGTCATTGTACTGTTCGCATAATTCGTGAGAATGTACTGAACAGCTGATTTTTTTTCGCGATTTCAGGTTTGGTCCCACAGTAAAAATTATTCATAATGATGAGTACAATGACCCCTTAAGAGGTTGTTGGTGTTTTACCAATAACCCTGTATATATATAAACGTAAAAAAAACATCAGCCTATGGTGACCGCGGACTTACAGTAGTTGTGAACCTATGAGGCTCGGTTGACATTCGAGCACACATTGACATGACATGCGGTTTTTTTATAAACTCGAAGGTTAAGAAGATATCCTCTGGTATCTTCTATAAGTTTTGAGCCTAAGTAGGTACCTTCAAGTGTCATTATTGTCTCGTGCTGCATATTAATAATTTGCGAATATTTAGTATAAATACAGAGTTTCATGTCATTAGCATCATTACGCTTTTAGTAATTGATCAGTAAACATCACCATGCCACAGTCCTCCGAAGCCCATCCCTAGGCTCAAACTTTTCAGGGACGAACGAAAAGGATCCAACCCACATTCGGTGTAATGTGGGTTGGAATTATGTTAATTATTTTACAATGTTATTAGTAACCTATCGAAAACTCTCAAGAGATTCACGAAAAATAAGGTAATTCAAATGTGTCTAGAATAGTCGAGGCTGAACGTAATATTAGTGTACCTATCGGCTTGTCCGGGGCTGGCCTATCCTATTCTCCTGTTAAAATTCCTCTAAAAAATAACGGTTATGAACAAACCTGTCGTAGACCAGGAACTTGTCGTTAGCATCTGTCTCCGCGCACTCCCCCTTTCCCTGCATGGTGGTGGAGTTAATGTAGATGAGCCCAGGGATGCCCGACTGGAACCAGCCGCCCGTCCAGCCTTCTGGGAAATTGCAGCCGCCTCCTGGAAAGAGAGAGAGGGTAGGTTAGATGAGCTACTGCTTTATTAGTTAATGGCGGACACAAAAGAGGTTAAGGAGGAAGCGTCAGGGTAGCCCGTGAAATTCAAATTTTCTTACGTTTTTTGCAATTTGCAAGTCAGTATTAAGTTGTATGTTAAATAAAGTACTATTTGCGGCCCTAACAAATATACGTATACAGAATTATAGTCATTAGAATCAGTAATACAACTCCATGAAATAGTCATTCATTAGGATTACCTGGTCTTAAAAAGTTGTATTAATCACTTTAATGATTAGAATTATGTAAATACATACTTGTTACGGCCGCGAATAATATTTTGATCAACGTCCAACCTAATACTGACTTGCAAATTACAAAAAACATAAGAAATTTGAATTTCGCGGGCTACCTGGAGCTTCCCCCATAAAGTAAATCATCGCGGGTTAGCAATGGAACACCGTTCGAATCTCGAATTAATGTTTACAGAATAGTTCTACAGAAGCGACAACTTGGTAATTCGCTTTTCTTCTAAAAGATAGTAATTTCGTACAAGATTTACACATGCGAGGCACTTCCTTTGCTTCAAGCACGCTCAGTCATACACATAGATCGGTAATCATTTATAAATCGGCCCTTTTAAGGACGAGTATCCCTCGTCGCGACCCCTACTAACCCTAATAGGTAATAACCACCCCATTTTTATTATTATTATTACGTCACTACGACTGCAATTAACACTACCCTATAACTGTAATAATAATAGTAAGCCAAGGGCTGAAACAAAGGTTCTAGGCACAATAGATTTTAGTCTAGCATTCATAGCTAGGCTAGGTCCCAATAGGTTTTGTTCTTATTTTTGTAAAGCCTAATTTACAGCTGTGAAGAATTCAATGGATTGTGGTTTGGTCTAAGTGAAGAAATACAAGCGTATTACTTCCAATTAAAAGTGATGTCATCAGTGTTCAATTGGAATATATCGGTCGAACGAGCGTTATAACAGGCTGAAATCACCAACAATGAGTAAGTGTGGTGATCAATCTCGATTTCGCTTATAGAGGTTTTCACTAAACCAAGTTTTTTCCTTATACAGGTACAGGAGTGGCTCTTCCCTCTTATAGAGGTCTAAAAAATACAGCAAATATGTATGTAGGAACATGTAGTGAGACATATGTTTGTAATTGTATAGGTTTTGTTCATTAGAATTTTAAATAAGTTCACAAAAATAAAACAAAATATCTTTATAGTAATGTATGTATTTTTTTAACCGACTTCCAAAAGGAGGAGGTTATCAATTCGTCTGTATGTTTTTTTTTTTTTTTTTTGTATGTTTGTTACGAGATTACTCAAAGACGCATGGACCGATTTAGAAAATTCTTTTTTTGTTTGATAGGGTATACTTCCGAGGTGGTCCCATATAAAATTAACTTTGCTTGGGAAGTTTTTGAGTTAGCTTCAATAATGCGTATATTTCCCACTTATTTTATGTGGATGATGTGATGGTGTTTTAATAACTTCCTATCACTGTTATTTACATGGCTATACCTACAATTATTGTGCTCAATTATGTATTCGAATTAGTGTGGGGTAGTTCCACAACTAAAAAGTGAAAAATAAAAACTTTTTAGCAAAAAATAAAACCGACTTCCAAAACAAAACACTACAAAGTGAAAAATAACTTTAATTTCGGAAGTCGGTGGCAAAAAACGAAAATACAAAACCCAAGACACCGACTACCGAAATTAAAGTTATTTTTCACTTTGTAGTGTTTTGTTTTGGAAGTCGGTTTTATTTTTTGCTAAAAAGTTTATATCTGCATTTCCGTTTTGACATTTTGAGTAGGTACTGTCGACAAAACGGACGCCTTTACACATTAAAGTTGATTTTTGTGTACACTGATTCATTGAGAAAACCCTGCCCCTATGGTTTTTTGTTTTACTTTGTCATAAGTACAGTTGCAGCTTGCAAGCAACATTGTTTCAAAATTGGAAAGGCGTAGCTTTTGTCGATCGTAACTACATCTTAGTCCTTTCTTCGCAATTGATACTTATCAACTGTAGTAAGTTCGACAAATAGGACGGTATTATATTCGAAAAGAATACGACACAAAAACAATGTTAGTTCGTACTATAAAAGAATACATTGGTGCCGATTTTCTTTTTCTCAATTAAACTATTATTAGAGAATCGCTATCTTTTACTAACAGGCAGTGCGAGAAAAGGACGGCTGTAGCTATGAACTAAGCGAACTAGTTTACGCCTTGCGCTTCGCCGTGTTTTTAGTCCTCATGATTTTACGTGTCGTCTAAATTTGTATGGAAATAATATTTCCATTATGTATAATTTAGTTGATTTAATATTATTAGTTTAACTAAATTTAACTGCTCTAATTTACGTCCGTCTCTTTCTTGTTTTATTAGAGAGAAAAAGTTAGCAATAGCCTAAATTAAGTTTAGTTTGTGTACAACAGAATCGGCACCAATATCGAATAACTAGAACACGATACAAAAACAATGGTAGGTAGTTTGATGTTAAATATACGCTCGACTGTCGCTTATACAGGTAGACTAGGAGCAGTTAGTTATAGAGGTCTGTCAGCGAAAAACGACTTTCTCTTATAGAGGTTTCTCACTTATACGATGATTTGGAGGGTTAAAATGAAAATGATGGTGTGACTGTAATTATGTATTAATATACAGTCTAATCACTTTAGTATAGTGAGAAGAGTGCACGAGCATGACGATCTGGCGTTTGATTTGCAGAGGTTCAGTCAGACAAATTGACATTCACTCAAGGATAAAAAGGATAAAAATTATGGAAAAACCAAACCATGTATGGGACTGACATAAGCTGCCGAAAAGCTTTTGTCAATCCTGTTTAAATTCGATGGAGAAATACGAAACCTTCGAAAGCGATTGTCACTTGTCTTGGTCCCTAGGTCAAACAAAGTGTTAATTCTTACTAGCGTCTATATTTCGTCCCGGTTAGTGGAACTAGGTTCGCCCCCTATTACATAGAACTTTAACATAACTGACGAAATTGAGCGCATACAACCCTAATCTCTTCAAAGTGAGAGTGAACAGGCTTCTTCTGGGTAAGCTCACTTCAACGTCGACTTTGTCTCTGTCACCTCTGACCTAGACTAGCGACAAGAGCAAACCAATATCAAATTTAAAAAAAATGCGGTTGTTTTTTTATTTATATAATTATGGCACTGCAACCAATTATTCACTAATACATTTTTTGGGGTACTGTAACAATTTAACTTAAAATCTTGAGTGAATTTGTCACTTACAGGTATGCACAGCACTTACATATTTTTATGCCCCTCAATTCAAATTCTTTATTTGCTTAAAACATGGTATTTATAGGTTTTACAATTAAACAGGACTAATTATAGCATGCAAAATCGAGTCATACAATGATTTCAAAAGGATAAAGTAATTATATAATTCAATTTAGTCATAGCTAAAATCGAGTCATAATTTATTTTCAAAGAATGTTTTAAGGGAGTAGAAGATGTGGGCTTTCAGCCATTCCAACAATTTATTCTTAAACAGTCTATTATTTAAGTTTTCTCTAGGTATCTTATTATAAATTCGTACACACTTAGTAACTTTTGCTGTATATGGACAATTTAGGAGTATCATATAAACTAATCTATTTTGGTTTCTGCGATTTTTAGAGCTTAGGTCAGACACTTTTACAAAATATTCTTTATATTTCCATACAAACATGTATGTATAATAATGTATAACGTTCGGGGAATGCAGGCGTGATGCAGCGGGTTAGACTGGCTGTTGGCGTGCTGACGCGGCCAACAGCCAACATCCAAACGAAATTTGAATAAAGAATTATTTTTTTTGCCTTACTTATTTCCTTTAATTAACCATCCTTTCATGCAATACTTCTCTACATAATAGTTTCGATGTTTCACGTCTGCCAAGCGTCCCACGACGGCTCATTTTTTTTTCTTTTGGGAAATAACCCTCAGATTACCCTCCGTCTGGAGACAACGGAGGATTATGTCGAACTCCTACCGGCTAAAACATCACTATTCCTTCTACTACCCTGAACCCGGGAGAAACGTGTACTATTGACAAAACGGACGCCTTTACACCTTAAAGTAGCTTTTTGTATACACTGATTCATTGAAAGAACCCTGCCCCTATGCTCCTTTGTTTTACTTTGTCATAAATACAATTGTAGCTTGCAAGCAAAATTATTTCAAAATTGGAAAGACGTAGCGTTTGTCAATGTTACATTCGCCGCACCCGCAACTAATCATTTTACTGTCACATAATCAATCCCGCTGGTCTCTCCTCCCTCACACCACAGCACGCGGTGCCAATGTATAAAACATTTGCCGCCATTGTCCTGCCCTTTGTTTTACACGTCACGGTTTGAATCCAGGTGTTCCAGCGATGACGGATGCTAGGGTTTTAGGGTTCCGCATGGTTTTCAAACGAGAAAAACAGTTATATTCATTAAAACATAGTTTGTTTCTGTAAATTGGTTATTAAAACACTTATTAAATAACTAGCAGTTCTGCGAACAGTAGACCTCGCGAGCACATGTAAACTTTTTGCAAAAATTTATATACCTACCACTAAAGTTATTTAGAACGGGATATATAGCATGTTTTTTTGTTTTTAACTTTTGTAGTGAAAATAACCACGTCAGTTTAAAATCCTATAATTAATATACTTATCCAACTTAAAAAAAACCCGACTGCGGTTGTAGGATACTAATAAGCTACTGTGCACTTAGCGGTGTACAGTAGCGCCATCTCGTGACCTTATAGTAAAACTAACATTAATATTGGTTTTAAAGCCCCGTTTTAGAGAATTCTGTTAAATATTTTCAGAATTCTCTAGTTTTGTGATGAGAAGGTGTTCCCAGGTGCTCCATCTATCCCTACCGAGTAGTTGAAAGGGCCGATTCCGCTGTTAGAAATCTAAAACTGAGCATTTCACTGCATTTTGAGGAGCTATTCTGCTCACCACGCCGAAAATCATCAACAGATTTTCACCAAATTTTTATGAGATCTATTTTAAAGTTACTACCTTTCAAATAAAAAAAAAGAAACATCGAAATCGGATCTCAGAAGGCGCGAGATATCCAGTAGCCCCCTTTTTGCCCCTTTTTTGGAAGGAAGCACCCCTCCAATCAAAAATATCCGAAGACAAAAAAATATATATAAAGTGGTGAAACTTGTATACCAAGTTTCGTCCAGATCAGTTGTTAAATACGACCTGTAGAGGAGTAGCAACGACCTGACAGACGAAAGCAAATTTTGCCAGACTGAAGCAGAGACGCATCGCTCGCTCGATCAATAAGGTACTTGTAAGGTTATTATTGAGAATGAAATTGGTTTAATAAAATGCTAGTTAAAGGATTCTTTAAGCCGAGATTTCGTGAATTCACGAATTCGTTTTGGCCTAGTCCTGTGACTGTCTGAACTACTATTTCTCGCTATGACTGCTATTCTATAAAGTTCACTTGGAACCTCACTCAAGTGAGCGCACACAATTCGGAAGCGAACTCATTTGTTTTTAAACTAAATCATCGCGGATTCACAACGACACACCGTTCGAATTTCGAAGTGATGTTTAGAGAATTACATTACATCTTCTTCTTGAACAAGATGAGAACAAAACAAAATCATACGGAATCCTGCCAAAAACGAGCACAACATTGAAAAACGAAACTCGTTCAGCTATTAAAAATGAATTTATTCTTCAGGACTGCATCCTGCCATTGTGACGGCTTAAAATAAATATAACGACATTGTACCGCAATTCTGATTTCTGACACAATACTCATAAAGTATTGTTCTTCAAGTAATCGTTTTATGTTTTAAGAGGGCTGTTTCGTTTTGTCACCTCTCTCGCTCACACGCGAGCAAATTTTTAAGAATGTTAAATGAAAAGCTGCTTTTTTGAAAAATGTAATCAATTAGCGAACTAGTAAATATTATTAATTTAATAGATAATTAACAAAAAACACATTTTTATTGTGTCAATTATTTCAAATACTTTTTGAACTGATTTCATTACATAACAAAATAGAAAGAACAATGGCGAATTCTTATTTGAAATAAATTTGAACGTTTAAAAGTGACACTTATAGAAAAGAAATTCAATTTATTATCCATGTTCTTTCATGCTATCATAATTATCTAATTAAGGCCAAATAAAAAATTATGCTTAATGAAAAGTTTTTTGACTACTTCGTTCTAAAAGGTTAGGAAATTGTTGCTGTCAATTGACATGTTGTACAAATGTCAACGTCAAAAACGAACACCGATTACTCTGGTGAGGCGGCCATCTTGTAAAACGAGCAGGGAACTTCAGATTGCAGTAAGGTGCGCACGCAACTATGTCGTCGGTGGACGTTATATTTTAATCACGTCCCTCTTAATCTAAGCGATCTATAACTAGAAAGCGATCTACGACTAGTATTCAAAGTCTTAAAAAAATATTTATTGGTGGTTGACATTGACAACCATTGACAGTTTACAACTGATGCTTGTGCTCTATATCTCTATGTAGTCTGTGGCTTTGTCCTATGTTGTTTAAAAGTTCAACACTGATTCAACTATTAATCTGACCTTTCTCTGACAAAAAATGTTGCACAAACTATCTCAGAAAATGACGCTGAGTTAAATAAGGTATTTTTCATTTCAAGACATAGTGATTTAATTTCAAATATAGCAATGTATGGGAAGCTGCCATTGTTCTTTGTGTTTTTAATAATTACCTATTAAATTAATATAATTTACTAGGTCGCTAATTAATTACATTTTTCAAAAAGGCATCCTTTCATTTAATAATGCTACAAAGGAGATGGCCAAAATGTGCCCCAAGCTGTACATAATTAAAAGTATTACAGTTAATTAAATTAAAATAAATGAAGACTTTACAATACATAATAACATTTCATAGCAGTGTCTGAATGGAATAATAAAATAAAAGAGTTTTGTGCGGTTTTATCCGTTCAATTTCACTTTACAGTATCTTCAATGTTGCCATTTAATAATATAAATGCTTTGAGGAAAAGGAGAATGATATTCGTAACAAAATATTTATTTTAATATATTATTGACCGTAAGTAATCCATCAAACCAACCTTCTCTTTATTTATAGATCAAAAGTCAAAGTACACTTATGGATAGTATAGTCTAATACAGTAACGTCGTGTATTACAATATTGACATTGACTTAATTACTTACTAGCAACACTCCGTCAAAATGGTAAATATCAAAACTGTCATTTCAATCACGCTTCACTCGTACCAGCTCGTGCTGTTTTCGGATATTCGTTTGCTTTGTCTTTGTGTTATGAATGATAAATGATTTTATTTCTGTAAGTCGGTTTGTACAAACACTTTTTCAAGTCAATCATGTTTTTTTAAAACTAGATGAGGTCCGCGTTTCCTATCTGTCTACTCTGAGAAGAAAGGCCGAAACAAACTCAGAGGTCACAGTCTCTTATAAAGTCCAGACATAATCTTGGTCAGTTCATATGAAGAACATGTAGATTGGTGTCTGAAATGGCCTTTTGAGAAAAGAACCACACAGATTGAGAGGACCTGTCCAGTCAGTGCACGCATTTGTCAGTAATAAAAAAAGTTGATATTTTATTTCACCTTTATTTCATTATGTCGTAGCCCCACGCGAGTGTTCTAATAATTAAAATACAAATGCTGCCGACAAATTCTTTTACAGTTTGGCAGGTGTTATGTTAAAGTAAAACTATGTATCATTATGGATGAAATTAAAAAAGAAAAAAACGGTGGTAAAAACCTAATAAGTAAGGAAATGGACCTTCTATAATCGTTTGTTAACTGTTGTATCGCTATTAGAGAACGCATCAGGCGGCATGAAACAGCATTTTAAGAGATCGCATTACATCAAGAAATACTCCTAGACGTGAGTATTATATGTACTTAATCATGGGATATTGGTATAATTGTATATCTGGAAACCGGACTGTTGGATGTTGTATATTATGACAATCCTTTGTTGCTTGGGATAGGCGAGATATCAAGAAAGGATTGTTCCGTCAGCTGCATTTCTGGATAATGTACTAGTAACATTGAATAATTAAAGGTATAAAATAATGTATGTGGTTTTGTTGTGTCTAATTTACCTATGCTACAAAAAACTTTAGTAACTGCTGTGCCAGTTTTTCCAAGATATAACAAGATATATACTAGTTACCTAAGACAAACATATACACCTCAACCTATTTAACGTTCAGGAATTTATAATTTTAAGAATGAATTGTAAATTCATGATGAAAACTGAGTGAAAAAATCAACTTTACCAAACCTTCATAACTTTATTCCACGACTGCAAAGTTATATGTAACTTATAATTCTTAATTATTGAAAATCCGTCCTATTGAATGACTTAAAATTCATCTCTGTACCTTCTGGGGTACAGGTCCTAACAATTTTTGGCCATCTCCTTTGGTCCCGTGTGAGCGAGAGAGGTGACAAAACGAAACAGCCCTCATAATACGTGATTCAATCTGCCTAGCGTTATATTGGGCTCGGCTTCCAGTCTAACCGAATACAGCTGAATACCAGTATTTTACATGGAGGGACTGCCTATCTGACTGACTTTCGGGCTTCTGAGGCACGGAAGGGTCTCGGTATGTTAAGATGGTCCCCCGTCCACGGACTAACCGCGGTCGATCGACCCTTGCAGTTGTTATGACTTAGCCACGAGCTTTTTTTATAATAAGTGAAGAAGTTACAAACAATACACAATTCGCAAGTTGGCAAAAGGCAAGGCAAGTGTTCAAAACCGTTTATGGACGTCTCCAATACCACAGGCAACGCAGATATATGCCTTTCCAATGTTGCCATCCTAGAAACAAAGCTGAAATATCTCATGTGCCTATCAAACATTCATTCATACCCTTCCAGCCAGAACATAGCAACGCTGCTTGACTGCAGAAATAGGTGAGGATAGCTTATGCCCGTTATCCATGGGATCCTGAAGTCTTCACCCCAGTGAAAATGTGCCCTTAGTCATCATCTTCCTGCTCTTGTCCCATCACAGTTTAAATGGAAGATTACCTAGGTCTAGCTAGAGCAGTGGTGGCCCAGTGGTAGCGGCCCCGACTTACGAGTTGTATGTCGTGGGTTCGAAACCCTGACAGGCGTTTTACTTTGTGTAAACAATGTCATCATCACTGCTCTCAAAAAGGTGAAGGAAAATATCGTGAGGAAACCAGCATGTCCTAGAAAGAAAAATTCGAAGACATGTGACATCTACCAACGCGCACTGGGCCCGCGTGGTGGATTACAGGCCACTCCCTCTCGCAGAGAGGAGCCCTGTGTCCCAGCAGTGGGAGTACTATAGGCTGATTATGCTAGGTCTGCCTCATTGGTGTGGGCCCTGAGTTCGATTCCCGGGTCGGGCAAATTGATAAGTATTAGGTTTTTCCACCTAGAATTTTCTCAGTAGCAACCCGGAGTTTGGATTAGTACCCGGTTGATAGCAATAAGCTCGCCCGCTATTACATGGGACTTAAACATAACTGGCGAAATGTGGGTGTACTATGGTGCACCTCTGCCGAACCCTTCGGGGATTACAGGCGTGATGTTCTGTTACCTAGGTGTACCGCACCCGTACAAAATACCAGCTGCGTCTACCTGTACCTATAGCTCCTTTCGTTCCTTTCATAACAAATATCCACAGAAATAAACCTTGCCTACAAAATCTACACAAAAGTTTGTAAAACATTTCGGAAACTGTTACGTGTCCAACAGTCCACTGAATGCCCGTTCCAAGAATTTGGATTAGAGTTTTTGTACGTTTTACCTTCACAAATTGGAGTATCAATACTTGCCAAGTTGCCACAAGAAATTCTTAGGTGTAGTTAATTTTCTCAACTAACTAGAAAGCTACCTACACGGTTAAAAACTATTCAACAAAGTAACATTTTTTATTAAATAAAAATTTTATTTCTCTTCCACAAAGGTGCCTTAAAAATATGAAAAATATAACATATGATATATATCGCGTCATGTCGATCGACAAAAGCTACGCCTTTCCAATTTTGAAACAATGTTGCTTGCAAGCTGCAACTGTACTTATTACAAAGTAAAACAAACGACCATAGGAGCAAGGTTTTTTCAATGAATCAGTGTACACAAAAATCAACTTTAAGGTGTAAAGGCGTCCGTTTTGTCGATAGTATATTTACCGCTCTAAAGTAGGCTACAAATGACTGCGCAGTAGCAGTAGTCAATATCTATAGTAAAACAGCAGCGCGCCATGCCATGCGCACCGAAAAACCTGGTTTCAGAGCGGCAGACTTACGTGACGCGAACTATACATCCTTTGTGGGAGAATCATGTCAATCTGCACAGAAATCTCGGAGATCATCGGCCCCGAAAGTCCCAACCCTATGGTTTGCCCAGATCGAAGGTCAGTTCGTGTTATCTAATATAGTGCGTGATGAGACCAAATATTATTACGTGTTGGATCAACTGGAGCCCCACCAGAAACTGGTAAATACGCCAAGCTGAAGGTAGAACTAATTACGCGGTTATCGGCATCACAGGAGAGAAAAACAAAGCAACTCTTGATGCACGAAGAGCTTGGCGACAGTAAGCCGTCGCAGTTCCTGAGGCACCTACAAAACCTAGCTGGACCCAATGTCCCTACTGATTTTACTCCACTTTGCTTTGTCCTGCTTGCGCTTAACGCTTTGCACATCTCAAAATAGTAAATAAATAAGTTTGGTTAGTGCCTTCTACTTTAATTTAAATAATCAACACCTGTGAGGTAGCCTACATAAGAAGCGGCCCAAGTTAATATCGAATAGGGCCCCTTCATTGGGTCAACAATGACTCTGCTTCCAATCAAACAAATTATAAAATTCCACACACCATCTCAATCACTATCGGAACACCAAAACAATTAATATTTACTGCCCACCGATTTCATTCTACCCTCACCACAAAAATATTTTAATTTCTCTGTGGTATTCGGCAATTTATTATCAAATTAATTACGCTTCTCCCCGCAAGATGGCGCCGAGGGCCACTCGGCAGGTAAACAAATATATTCAATTATAAAATGGCGAACAATTAGTTTTCGAGATTGCACCCGCCAAAAACAATTTCGGTGACAGACAGATACACAATTGAGTTATGAATGCTGCTATATCTATCTTTTATCTTTTGTCAGCCTGTTTAATTGTGAATTATGGGTTTTTGACAGTTTTCAGTGAGGAATATCTTTGTTTTGGCTGTGTTGACTCGCTGAATATGAAATACTAGCAGTTGCCCGCGACTTCGTCTGCGATCCAGGATAAATAGTATAAACCTATGTCCTTCTCGAGGTCATAGTCTACCCAAGTGCTAAATTTAATCCAAATCCGTTCAGCCGTTTTAGCGTGAAAGCGTAATCAACAAACAAACACTTTCGCATTTATAATATTAATTAGGAACATGAAAAGCGGTCTATCGACACTCTAGACTCACAAAATGTATAAGGTACTTAAATAAAAATAAAAAATACATACATCTATAATTCAATCATGATTCGAAAGATATGTGGCGCCATCTATTATCATAAGAACGGTATTGTTGTTTTCCTCGGGAACAGATTATTATTCATCCTGGATCGCAGACGAAATCGCGGGCAACAAATATTCATAGATAATGTATGGTGATACGGTGTCTCGTTGTGAATCCGCGATGATTTACTTTAATAAAAACTTTAAAAAAAAAACAACCAACTTCCAAAAACTTTAATTTCGGAAGTTGGTTGTCTTTGGTTTTGTATTTTCATGTTTTGCTTAAAGTTATTTTTCACTTGGTAGCGTTTTTTTAGAAGTCTCTTTTCACTTTTTAGTTGTGGTACCTACCCCATACAATTAAGAGTCATCAAAATCAATTCCTAATTGGAGGAGTAATTGCGTAACAAACACAAAAAAAAAAGCATACAGTCGAATCGAGAACCTCCTCCTTTTTGAGTTCGCTTTCATTACATATTTCATGATTTAGTTACAGGCACAGCGAGTCATAATCGAGTATGCATCGCTCGTCAAAGCTTTCTTAATCGCGTTCCGTACGTTACTGGAGCAGACAGCATTATGCTAGAGCGGAGAAGTAAGCTGAATTAGGTATTGTAGATCTGTGATAGATGGGGGAAGGGTCGCAGTGGAAATAGGTGAATAGGAAATGTCATTGTATCGCAATTATACGGGCTGTTTGGTAGAAGGACCGACATAATTTTCTTAGAGATAGGGACCGTCATATCCTAGTCTTCACCCATAAAACCTAAGTCTGTGTGTCACGGTACGTGTTTTTAAATAATAATACGATTATTTTTATTTTTTTTAACACCCGAAATGTCACTTTTTTATGGTTGTAATAGAATGCGTTTATTTTTGGTGCTATCCGCAATGTAAATTGTACTATTGGTTCTTGAAAATGACTTGTGTGCTTAAAATTTTGTGCTAGTAAATGCCATCTCCAATGACTCCAATCCCTCAATCAGTTGTATCGGTCCTTCTACCAAACACCCTATATTTATTTAAATAGGGCGGAAGAGGCAATAGAATTAGACTATGTAAACATACAATTTATTTAACACAGTCATGCATTCCTCTCACAAAAATTCAAACATTCTGAAAGTGTCATCTTCCATTCATTTGCAAACATATCAAGATCTGTGTTTCGAGTCCAGGAGAGCGTTAATAGCGGCTAATGTCCGAGGAATAGGTGAGTTGGAGTGTGCAACAGTACGGCAAGTTGGAACAGCCAGTAAGCGGTATTTTCTACTACGACAGTAATTGTCTGGGACAAATAGTTTGCAGATTTGACTATGCAAATCAGGAACATCAATAATCCCCCTATTTTTTTTTTAAATATTACTGTTATCTGATCGCGCGATTTCCTTACTTCGAGAAAATTAAAACTTAGGCAACCCAACAGGAATTTAGTGGGATAAAAGACAGGATAAAACCCGTAAAAGTGCTTGTAAAGGCATCTAAGGAATGCTTTTTGAACTTTTTCTAAAGCTAACGCATACTGCTTCTCAAAAGGATTCCATACGCAAGCACTAGACTCAAGTTAGCTACTGACCAATGCTCCAAAAACAAGCTTGATAACATGGGGGTTGTGGAAATCACGTATATGTATCGGTTGCATTCACAGATCATTAACTAAAAGACAGAAATTATTATATCCTAAATTTTGTTTTATTACTTTTTGACATGGCTTTCCAAAACCGCCACTTATCTGCTAACAGTATAATTTATTTCTTAATTTTCTCTTGTATCAGCACGAACTGTATAACAAATCTCGCACGGCTATAGTCTAGAAATCAGATGAATTAGATTTAAAAAAAATCACTTTCGCGTGATGCAAATGTACAAACGCCAACACATCAAGCTACTACAATCTGTCAAATTTCTTTAATAGATTTTCAACTTTATCGCTGAAAGCATCATGTCTAAGGTTGATTGGGAAAATTTTACAGTTTCGGGTAGCTTGATGTATTGGCGTCTGTACATAATATTTACTTTGGATAAAATATGTAAATAACCTGCAAAATGTTCCACAGTAATATAGTCTAATCCCCCCTAATCTCTTCAAAGTGAGAGTGAGCAGGCTTCTTCTAGATAAGCTCACTCCATCGTCGACCTAGACTAGAGTCAAGAGCAAACCCAACACAAATAAAAAAAAGGCTGGTTTACGGAAAAATAGGCGTCATAGAACTACTAGACATGTGAAAATTATGCCATTGCTTATGCACATGCTAGTTCTGAGATACGGAAATCCAACTCGAATCTGAATACCACTAACTCATAAAACTTAAAACTTCCCACCAATTACGAAACTCCCAAAGAAAATCCAACCAAACTGCATTATTCACTCTAGTATAACGCTATCCTCCTTAAACGCGACAGAAATGTGATTGAGTTTCATTTTCCGAATGCCTAATGAACTTCGCTCATTTAGCCGCCTGTGCTCCATCCCTCTCACACATGATCACAAACACATACGCTAAAAAGAGACAGATACATGTTTGTCTGCACACTTCACGAATGAGTGATTTCATCTCACAGGAACCATTCTCTTTATTGCATTAGGTTTTAATTAATTTTGTATAGAACATGTGAGCATGTTCCTGAATAGCGTATTAAATAGAAAACTAATAATATGCTCGGTTATTTTAGTGCTTTCATTCGGTTAATTGTAATTTTAAATGGGTTTGTAATTAAATGTCGTGAGGTCTTCGTTATTTACTGGCTGTTTGGTTTTGATTGTGAGACTGGTTTGTAGTGAGAATTTGATAGAAACAACTTAACGCAGGATAAACGGTTCAGTTCAGTTACTGGGTTGCTCCATGTAAAATACTGGTATTCAGCTGCATTCCGTAAGACTGGATGCCGACCCCAACATAGTTGGGCAAAGGCTAGGCAGATGATGATTGGAAGGGCAGTTGTTCGTTGAAAAAACTTGAATGATAATTCAGTAGCGTCTGCTAAGTCTGGAAACTAGGTAAGTACATACTCGGTTTTGAGGAGAAAAGGCTAATTCAGATGCAAAGACACGTCCTATAGTTGTTTTGATATAAACTTGAAAACAGTTTAAATTAAAGAGGCTAGCACTATCCGGTAATGAGAAGCTGACTCTATCATTATAGTAATAGTGAATCAACTATTTTCATCTCATGAAAATAGTGTTCACAACAAAATTCAATTAATTTAAACCAGCTCAATTAGATAAATGACCAGAAAACAAAAACGCTATGTAAACAAGCTATTTTCGCGCGCAAAAATGGTCGGCCGTTTCCACGGGTGACGTAAACAAAGCCGCCATATTGGAAAATGGTGGCTAATGAAAAGCGCAGCAAAAATATCCCAATGTTTTGTGTTTTCTAATTAATTAATTGAGAATATTTTCACCAGGTTTTTTTTAAATTCCGCAATAAGGTCTAATTAATATTACATTATGGTAAATATATTTATAGATATTTATTGTTTTTGTCTTATTAGCCGCACGCTACGCTTGCCGGGGTTGGTCCGTGGATGGGTGATCATCTATTACATATCGAGACCCGTATCGTGTTACCCAGTAACTGTTGTAGAGGTCAGATAGGCAGTCGCTCCATGTAAAATACTGGTATTCAGCTGCATCCAGTTAGACTGGAAGCCGACCCCAGCATAGTTGGGAAAGGGCTAGGCAGATGTGTATTGTTTAATATTGGGTTTCTTGAATCATTTTTTTTCTTAATTCTCTTGAAAGTAAAGGACAGTATCGTAAAGAAATCATTAGCCGTATTCTAGTGGAATCGGATGAAAGTTTGACTTCCTTCTTTGTGTGAGGAGACCCTTTGGAGTTACAGGACTCTTCTATCACCATTACTTTTGTATCATAAAACCGACAGTGCTGTTGAGGAAAACCACTTCTTCCCAGCTTTTAACCACTACAACAAAGGTCGGCAACAGGCGAACCGTGGTCTATATCCGGACAGCGAAAGGTCGGAACTTGGACCGACAAATATTGTTAAATAACTTACCTACTATTCAATTTAAATAATATTTGTATACAGGCTGCCTTTGAAAACAAGCGACGAAATTTAAGGGGGTGTTCTACCCATCAATATGAACAACTTTTACTATGGGACCAACTTGGAATTCGCAAAAAAATTTCGACCTTCTTATACAAAATAGTCCAATCGGGTATGTAGTTTTACTGAAATGTTTTTGATTATTTTCAAAGTCAACCTGTTCTACCACGTAGAATCTAATTAGATTATAATAGTTGCGGCCTACCCAAATGTCCTTTCTTTGGTATTGTTCGTCGAATCGTTGAGCTCCGAGTTGAGCTGCGCGATTACTGACAAATGCGTGCACTGACTGGACAGGTCCTCTCAGTCTGTGTGGTTCTTCCTCAAAAGACCATTTCAGACACCAATCTACATGGTCTTTACATGAAGTGACCAAGATTATGTCTGGACTTTATAAGAGACTGTGACCTCTGAGTTTGTTTCGGCCTTTCTTCTTAGAGTAGTCAGATAGGAAACGCCAACCTCGTCTAGTTTTAAAAAAAAACATGTTTGTTGTGTAAAAGTGTTTGTACAAACCTACTTACAGAAATAAAATCATTTATCATTTATCAGACTGGAAGCTAACCCCAACATACATAGTTCGGAAAATGTTAGGTTGATAATTTTTGCCATTGCAAGGAAAAGACTTCATCTCTAGATAAGATACGTGTATTGATCACCGCACTACGTTTATGTGTTGAGTTTTGCAATTCATAATCAATATTTTGGTGCAATATTTCAGATTATGTCTGGACTTTATAAGAGACTGTGACCTCTGAGTTTGTTTCGGCCTTTCAACTCAGAGTAGTCAGATAGGAAACGCCAACCACATCTAGTTTTTAAAAAACATGATTGACTTGGATAAGTGTTTGTACAAACCTACTAACAGAAACAAATTCATTTATTTTTTTTATTTATTAAAACTTTATGCACAAGTAAAAAAACAAATACCGTACAAAGGCGGCCTGAGGCATTTTCTACCAGTCAACCTTAGCGTGATGCAGAGAAAACATGGCAGGTGCAATATAAAGGATAGACAACACGAAAATAACTATAAAATACAAGAATAAATACATCAATATATACATATATACATACATATAATCAGAATAAACTTTGTCAGGAGAAATAACGATCGGTAGAGGAGAAATAACAATAAGTAGAGGAGAAAAAGAATCCAACAAATCAGCGCAGAGATGTTTCTGCCAACTTCTTACGTGTATGCTCACGTATCTTCAATTTAAAAGACAACCGATTGGTTGCCGTCCTGATGTTCAGAGGGAGCGCATTCCAAAGAAAGACCGCCTGGACAAAGAAAGAATAGTGAATGAAACCAGAGCGGTGAGAAGGACATCGTAGAAGACGATTGTTGGTAGAACGAAGATTTTTACTATGGGCAGAGCATAAGTATTGAACATGGGAAGTCAGGTAAGAAGGAGAAGTGGGTTGGTCGACAATAGAAAACAACATAATAAGACAGAGCTCTCACCTCTCTGCGCTGACGAATGGGAAACGAATGGAAAATTTATCATAGTTTAGCTTTAGTGGACAAAGACATAGCTGTTGTTATGCTGTGCTGTGTGGCGCAAGCGCACTTATATTATTTAATATTAAAACAATCAAGTAGACAGTATGGACTTTTTGTGGGAACAAAAACTGAACCCTTTAGGATCACTCGTGTCTGTCTGACCCGTCTGTCACAGTCAATTTGCTCCGAATCAAATGGATCGATTAAGTTGAAATTTGGTACACGTATGAATTTGTGTGACCCAAACACGGACATGTAACGTAAATTAATTAATTTTAAATATAGGGGTCAATTTTGGGGGGCAAATATGAAAATTAAAAAAAAAGTATTGCAGACTGTACCGTGTGACATATCAAATGAAATGGCTTACTATGAGGGTCTCAAATATACTTTTTATGTTTTTAAAATAAATTGTTTTATAGTTATTTAAGAAAATCCATGAAAATTGAGCATTTCTACTGAGCCTAAAATATTGAAAAAAAAATACAGAAAATAGCTATAGATATACTTATTATAGATTACAGGAAAACCTATAACAAGTCTATGGTCTTGAAATAACATGGTAAATCTCTCAATATTGTGCGTACAAACTTACATTTGCTGTTGGAATGTATGGGAGAACATGTTTTACAACTACAATTATAACTTTGTTCTTGGGATAAATTGACCCCAACTACGGCACCCCGCACTAGAAAGTGGCGAAAAAGAAAGTTTTAGTAGGAATGTGGATAGCTATAAGAGTAGGGGAAGACCAAAGAAACGATGGATGGACTGTGTGAAACATGATATATATGGCTAGAAAGGGAGTGACTACCGAGATGACGACTAGAGAAGTATGGAAGAAAAAGACATGTTGCGCCGACCACAAATAAATTGGGACAAGGGTAGAAGAATGATGATGAAGAGGTGAAGAAGGGTCGGCTGGCGTGATCTATAAAAACTCTAGATTTATTGCCAAATTTGAAAAAAGAATGTAGTTTGATATTGGAACGTCTCCTATAATAAAAATACTTACTACACATTGGTGCCGTTTCCTTTGTTTACAAACTAAAGTTAATTACTGTTCATTGCATCTTTTTCTTTCGAAAAGGACAGAAGATAAATATTAGCTTAGTCCTTTCAAAATAGTCAGCGCCTGACGTAAATTAACGTATTTTTAGTAGACAATTTTTTAATCACGTCTAAACTTCTCTAAGGAGTATCTAATTTAACAGGACTAATATTTATCGTCTGTCCTTTTCTTAATGAAATAGAAAGAAAAAGATGCACTGTATTCAAATTTATTTTAGTTTGTGAACACGGGAATCGGCGCCATTGTCAATCTCGTTCCCAAACCACCCCAACGATCATATTATAACCTACAATTGTATTTGACGGTATCAATTGTTCAATGAAGCTACTCATCCCGCCTTCTTCGAGGATACATGCTGTTTCAAAAACTCATTGTTATATAAATTGTGAAAATAAGCTATGAAAATTATAGTTATGTTAAAAGTCCAGAGGAAGCATGCAAAATACCTATGGACCGTGTTATGCAGTAAACAGCCATGTCGGGAAAAGTACAAAAGTATAAGCATTTTTCTGTCGATGGTTGCATTATGACAAGGATGAGGACAAGGCTGCATTTGACGGCTCATATCTCCGTGATAAATAGAGATATCGACATGGCTGTTTTTGCAAAAAATCTTGTAGGTATGTCGAAATTAGTACTGCTGTGTTTATAACTCATTTTTGGAAAAAGTGCCCTATGGCTGCTTTTTGCTTAACTAGGTTAAATTGTTCAAGAAGAGAGTAGTTAGGTAATTAGATTTTTGTCAAGAAGAATACGTAAAAATCTAAAAAAACTTTTTAGCAAAAAATAAAACCGACTTCCAAAACAAAACACTACAAAGTGAAAATTAACTTTAATTTCGGAAGTCGGTGGCAAAAAATGAAAATACAAAACTAAAGACATCGACTACCGAAATTAAAGTTATTTTTCACTTTGTAGTGTTTTGTTTTGGAAGTCGGTTTTATTTTTTTCTAAAAAGATTTTTTTGATTTTTAGAAATTTTCATGTGACCATTTGGGACCCTTTCCAACAAAAAAATAATTTTTCAAATCGGTTGGTAAGCGACGGAGTTATGCGCGAACAAACATAAAAAAAACAAACATCCGAATTGAGAACCTCCTCCTTTTTTAGAAGTCGGTTAAAAACGGTAAGTACATAATCAGCCTATAATGTTCCTGGGACACAGGCCTCCTCTCTGTGAGGGGGCCTGTGTCCCAGGAACATTCTCTCTGCGGGCCGTAATCCACCACGCGGCGGTCGTCGAATTTTTGGTTCTAGGGCATGCCCGTCTCCTCACGATGTTTTCCTTCACCGTTTTGAGAGCAGTGCTGATGAAATAATTTACACAAAGCAAAGCGTCTGTCTGAGTTCGAACCCACGACCTACAACTCATTAGTCGCGGCAGTCACCACTGGATCACCCCTGGACCTAGACCACCACCTGTTAAAGCAGTATTATTTTAATCTTATTTCAGTGTGGGAAAGTGATGGAGCTAGACGTCCTGTATAGCTCCATCTCATTCTCATCTCGTTCAGGTGGTGGTTGGCCCCCTGCTCTGATACGGTAAGTGAATGGCTTGAATTGTATGGAAAACAGAGAAAGCACAGTCTGTAAAAAAAAATGAAACAATAATATATACCTAATACTGATAACTAAGATGAGAGATGATATTTATTCCGATTGGATTATAGAATATCAAGGTTCCCAAATATATATTAAATAAGAACATTGATTTAAACATGAAATCTGTGAAAAATAAGTTTTCTATAGAAATTTTAAATTCCTCATATCTCGTCTTCAAATCAGTGTCCTTTCAAAATATATGTTTGGGAAACTAGATAGTCTGTAATCCAATCGGAATAAATACACACTACCTTAAGAATATGTTTGATTTACTTACAAATTATTTTGGTATTTCGTTTGTATGAGCTAACCATGCTTGGGGGGCTCTTAAAAGCGTCGAAAAGAGGTCCTCGCACTTCTCTAACTTTGGTTAATAATATAAAAGTTATGTTTAAACCAATAAACAATTCAAACATCCCGTATTCCATCGCATATTCTGCGCCGGCACTCGAGACTCGTCGAGTCAATCACATAGTTACTTAATTATGTATCATGTATCAGAAACCACTCGATGTTTACAATTGTACCGATTACGATTATGATAATGGATCGAGATTAAACCGATTACATCGAGAGCAGTATCGAATTAAACGGGTAGACTTATAGTTACCGAGTGTTTACTTGAGAAAGGGCACTCTAAATATTAGTGGTTGTTTGTTCTTGTAATTAGAGACTGAACCCGTTTCGTTGGCTTGAATAAGTTTTAAGGTAGAATTCGTTCCGAGTGTTTTTTTTTTCCAAATATCGTTTAAATCGAAGATCAATCAATCTGCCTAGCCTTTTCCCAACTATGTTGGGGTCGGCTTCCAGTCTAACCGGATGCAGCTGAATACCAGTATTTTACATGGAGCGACGTACCTGACCTCCACAACCCAGTAACTGGGTAATACGATACCCCTTGGTGAGACTGATTGTCAGACTTTCAGGCTACTGACGACCGGTAACAACTGCTTAACGTGCTTTCCAAGGCACGGAGGAGTCTTGGCATGTAAAAATGGTCACCCATCCACGGACCAACCCCGGCAAGCATCACTCCCCGCGCAATTTCTTCGTTTTCGCTTAGCATTCTTTCTTACTTTTCTTCTTATTGCTCGGTTCCTCAGACTCCTAGCGTAATGTTAAATAGCATATAGTCTTTCTCGAGAATTGGGCTATCAAATGCAAATATAATTTTCCAAATCCGACTGGTAGTTACAGAGATTAGCGCGTTCAAACAAACAAAAACCGGCTAAGTGCGTGTCGGACTACGCACAATGAAGGGTTCCGTAGTTTGGATGAATCCCAAGAACAAACTTAACATTGTAGTTGAAAAACATGTTCTCCCATACAAACTACAAATGTAAGTTTGTACGCACAATATTGAGAGATTTACCAGCAGATTTACCAGCTGTTTTAAGACCATCGACTTCTTATAGTTTTCCTGTAATCTATAGGTATTGAACTATTTTCTGTATTATTTTCAAAATTTTAGGCTAAGTACTTTCGGAGATAATGGGGGGGGGGGGGAAATGGTAAATCTTCGTCTATTTTCTTAAATTACTTTAAAATGGTTTATTTAAAATTATAAAAAAAATACATTTGAGACCCTCACAGTAAGCCGTTTCATTTGATATGTCACACGGTACAGTTTGCAAAACTTTTTTTTTTCTAATTTGCCCCTCATATTCAAAATTCATTTATTTACGTTACACGTTCGTGTTTGGGTCAAAGAAATACATACGTGTACCAAATTTCAACTTAAACGGTCCATTAGATTCGGAGTAACATTGCTGTGACTAGGGAATCCAATCCCGCATACGAAGGATCCCGTAAATTGCGTGATCCCGCACTGCTTTTGCGGGATCAGTAATGCGAGACTGCAGATGCGGGATCCGCGGGATTAGCGCTACTGAAATAAAATTGAATTCGAAGAAGAATGAGCGACAATATGCAGTCATTAAAAGCAAGCTCACCGCGCGACTGTACTCTTGAGCGAAACAACTAGGGATACGGAAAAAGAATCGATACTTGAGTAGTTTTCAGTAAAGTTGAGTATACTTACTCGATACTTTTGTTTCGATCGCGATACCGAGAGCTTTCGTACTCGATATTTTTGTTTCGATATTTTAAGCATCGATACTTTTCACTTTTATTTACTTAATACACGAATTGGCCTGTGCCTAATTCACGGACTTCCCGATACCATGTTTGGACGATATCTCGCGGTAAAAACAATTTCGTCATTATTCCAGTTAGTGATACGTGGTAAGTAGTGGTATAGTAACTACATATGTATGGTATACATATGGTACTACATACAACAAAAATATTGATTTCATTTGCAGTCTCGCAAAACCCGTGGATCCGCGGGATTGATGACCTTGATCCTGCAAGCTGGCGGGATTGAGCTTTTTGATGCGGGATTGGATTCCCTAGCTGTGACAGACAGGCAGACAGACACACGAGTGATCCTATAAGGGTTCCGTTTTTTTCCTTTTGAGGTACCGAACCCAAAAGAACGTCAATTGGCCATTTCACAGACACATAGTGTACCTAATTTATGTCTAAGTCCAGAGGCCCTAGACAAGTTGACGATCGCTATCAAAGCGTTTCGTATTTCTACGACGACTGTCAACAGGATTGACATAAGCTTTTCGGTAGCTTATGTCAGTCTAATACATTTTTGATATTTCTAACATCGTTTTCCGAGATAACGATGTTAGAAATGTCAAAAATGTATTAGACAGACATAAGCATAAGAAGAATGTCACTTTATCTTTATCTATCTTTCACCATCAGCGATGAAAAAGTATATTTATCAATTTCGCCATTAATTATTTAGACACTAAAATAAAATCGTTATCAACATATAACTGACAGCACCTACATCAAAACGAAGGTCATTTTCACAGAAAGGCACACCCGATACAGTCGATTTATGTGTTTATAGACGGCTATCAACGGCTATCTGACGCTAATCGGCCATTATACGTGTTTGTCTAGGCCAAACAAACTTTACAACTAATTTAGGTCCTCTATTCGTGTGTCGTTGAATTTCCTAAAGTTTTGTTATATTTAATGGATTTGTTTATAGTGTTGTGGTAACGGGTTGAAGGCTCTAGTTAGCCTTTTGTTGGTTGTTCTGTAGCCTGAGCTGAACTTTTGAAACATTACGTGTTTGGAGATAATTATTTATGTATGTGACGTTAATTATGTGCCTACAGTTTGTACTTAATGGGGTTGTTTCCCGGAAGCTTCGCCGCAAGAGAGCGCTGTGTGTTTGTCACTTGTCAAAGTCATCTTGAAGACAAAGCGTCCATTCGGCAACAAGAAAAACACCTAGCGCCATCTCGCGGCAATGTTTTTAACTTGATACCTTGATTGAAACTCATTGACAGCTGAATGAATGTAACCAACACTTAGCGCCATCTACTCGGAACTAATTTGACAGTTTTCTTCCCCATTGGCAGAATTTTTAATTATACAGGGCTATTTTTAAATCATTAACTAAACTTTAACAGGGTGTTCTACTCATGAATATGAACAACTTTCACTATGGGACCAACTCTGAAATCACAAAAAAAAAATCAGCTGTTGCATACAAAAGTTCAATACCTACTCTACCAAAAAGTATGAAACAGCAGATTTTTTTTTTGTGATTTCAGAGTTGGTCCCACAGTGAAAGTTGTTCATATTCATGAGTAGAACACCCTGTTAAAGTTTAGTTAATGATTTAAAAATAGCCCTGTATAGATTTGAATGGCGAAATGTGGGTGTACTATAGGTACACCTCTGTCTAACCCTTCGGGGATTACAGGCGTGATGTTGTGTTATAAAAGGCTCATCGAATTAGTAAATTAGTGCTACTCTGTAAAGTTCACTTGGAACCTCACTCAAGTGAGCGCTCACAATCCGATGTTTTTTTTTTTTTTTTGTTAAATGCATCTCGCAGGTCAACCTAGGAGGTTGTCGGCTGCTTAACCGGACTTTCCTGTGGGTGCCTCAATAAATTAAGGCGTCCAGGCAGAGCATAAAACTTTTAACCTGTGGGGTACGGAGCTCGGGTTAGGCTGCCATCAGACGGACTGCACCACAGCAACCGCAAATATTCGATATATTCAACTGCGTGCAGTTGTACGTTCGACTTCGTACAGTCGTGACTTCCAACTTCACGCTGTCGGCAGCAGTCATGTAGTGTCGACGCACGCTGTTCATCTCTAACCGCATATAGTTAGTGTGCAGTTATGTTCCTTGACTAACTGCACACTAACTGTATGCGTTTAGCGATGGACAGCGTTCGTCGACACTATACGACTGCACAGCCGACCGCGTGAAGTTGAAGTCACGAGTTCACGACTGTATGCAGTTAATATCGACTCGACACGACTGCAGCCAACCGCGTGAAGTTGATATCATATCACCACTGTACGAAGTCGAACGTACAACTGCATGCAGTAAAGTATATCGACTACGTGCGGTTGCTGCGGTGCAGTCCGTCTGATGGCAGCCTTAGGGCGTCGCTGGAGGAGGAGAGCAAGGGACAGGCTGGATCGGATTAAAACAAATTCGAAAGCGAACTCATTTGTCTTTAAAAGTAAATCATCGTGGATTCACACGAGACAACGGCACCGTTCGAATTTCAAAGTCTTTTTATCCTTTGTGTAATTCTATGTTCAAACTACAGACCACAGAGTACTTTTTACATACACAGACCATAGTGCAAAACCGCACTACACACACGGTAAAACAATTTGCTCGCGAAAAAACTTGAACAAAATCAATAGGCTATTATATTATGGTACCAGTACCTACATGTCTTAGCAACGCCCTTAACATTCAGGGTTCCTTGCGAAATAAAACAAATCCCTCCGTAAAAAATTATAATGTACGTAATTGTATCTCAGGCCGCACCTGTCGCTAAGGCGGACGAGACAGTCTTGATACTTGCGTTTGAGAGGGGTATTTATTTATGATATTAATGCAGACTTGGGATTGACTTTGTTTTAGTTAGATTTATTGGGTTAAAGTTTGATTAAATACTGCTTTATTGCTATAAGATTTTTAATTTATTTTGGCGAATATTTCTTGACAAATGGGGTTTGTTTTATGGGGAGTAGAAAAATGGGGTTTCTTTTGCCCACATATTTAAAAACGCCAAGAATATTGTTGCGCAGCGCATGCGTTGGAACTTAATCGACATTTAGACCACTGTTTGGACAAGAAGCTACGATATGACATACATTGCTGAAACTCGTACCTAAGACATTGTCTAACACGTTCTCATAAACAATTTTCCTATCAAAGCAATAAATTTTATTTCTACTTTGATAAATAATTTATTCAGATCAAACGCTCATAATTTACCTACAAAAGCAGATACTTTGAATAATAGCCAATCGAGAAACTCTTCATTGTTAGTTTCATTTGTAAAATTAACCTCAGAATAGAACGGACCCACACGGTTCGTTAATCATGTAAAGAGCTCGTTCTGACCCGACTTCACCCGACCCGTCAATTTTGCACGCTTCAACACACTTTCTGAAAGAATTTGTAACAATAATATACGTTTCTCATTTTAGATAGGTACGCGAATTATGAAAGAAAGGTTCAGATATTTTTTGTAAATTATTTCGACTATGTCAATATTGACTGACCATGTTTCATTCAGTTTAGAGGTCTACATGTGGTTAGTGTAAAGAGATACTATCACGACCACGCTGATCAGTGTCCAGTGTTTTGCTACCAAACAGTATTGTAGAGAACTTGGAGAAGCTTGAGGAAGAAAGGGGCTCGTGGCTAAATAATAACAGCCGCAAGGGCCGATCGAAGGTTAAGCTACGCTGGCCGCTTTCGGTCCATGTATGGGTGACCATCCGATATACAGGGTTATTGGTAAAACACCAGCAACCTCTTAGGGGCCATTGTACTCATCATTATGACCAACTTTTACTATGGGACCAAATCTGAAATCGCAAAAAAAATATCAGCTGTTCAGTACATTTTGACGAATTAAGCGAACATAAATGTACTGAACAGCTGACTTTTTTTTCGCGATTTCAGGTTGCTGGTAACCAATAACCCTGTAAATCGAGAACTTTACGTGCCTCGAAAAGCACGTTAAGCCGTGTTCCCGGCTGTCATTCTTAGATATTTGGCAGTCGTTACGGGTCATAAGAAGTCCGAAAGTCTGATAACCAGTCTTACTAAGGGGTATCGTATTACCCAATAATTGAGTTGTGGAGGTCAGATAGGCAGTCGCTCCATGTAAAATACTGGTATTCAGCTGCATCCGGTTAGACTGGATGCCGACCCCAACATAGTTGTGAGATTGATTGGATAAGCTCATGCCTAGCACTGAACTGTGAAAAACTGATTCTTAAGATTTAACGATCATCGATGAAAACGTTAACTTGTTCTCAATTTATAACGTACCGAAAATAACTTAATAAATGTTATTATTATGATAACAAAAAAGTCATAGAAAGTTAAAACATCTTAATTTTATCTGCACAGCAGGACATTTTATAACCGAAACTACTAGCTACACTATAAACTAAATGACACTAAGTACCAGATTTAATAACCGCAAGTAAAACGACATTGTTATTTAATATTTTTATGGGTACATCGTAAAGTACCAAGAAGGTGGGGCGCCGTAGTGTCCGCCGAGCTCAGGTGTGTTATAAAGACGTTTTTCTTGTCCCAAGTCCCGCGGTGCCATTGCTACGTAGGGATGGGACACTGTCTCTCTTTTGCTTATCAATATATCGATGTTTTTATTTACAGCTCTGATTTTAACTAACATGTTAAGACGGATTAATAATCCACTAGCCATAATAAGTATTTTGATTTAATGAGTAATAAAAAAGTAAAAACACATCTCTAATTAGTGCAATTCTACGACGTGTTCTGTTGGTATCGAAGTGGTTTAAGTAAGTAAGTCATTTATTTTGCAAATATGGGTACAGTACATGGTGATAAATTGATTAGAAATAGGTACAGCTATATTTTACCAATAGGCATGCAAAAATTATGGTTTGATGGTAAAACAATAAAGGCAATTAAAAGATACATTGATAAGTGTTAAATCACAACTTATACAGATCACTACCACACAATTTATATACAGGGTTATTGGTAAAACACCAACAACCTCGTAAGGGGTCATTGTACTCATAATTATGAATAACTTTTACTATGGGACCAAACCTGAAATCGCGAAAAAAAAAATCAGCTGTTCAGTACATTTTGACGAATTATGCGAACATAAATGTACTGAACAGCTGTTTTTTTTGCGATTCCAGGTTTGGCCCCATAGTAAAAGTTGTTCATAATGATGAGCACAATGACCCCTTACGAGGTTGTTAGTGTTTTATCAATAACCCTGTATGCAAAATTCATAACAAAAACACTACACAATACTTATATAAAATTCTTTCTCAGTAAGGAATTCGCTGACATTACATGAGTTAAAAGTTTCGGAGCCTGTTTTTGAACAACGATAGCGGCAATTATTTCCATTGATTAGGTAATTTAGTAGACACTCTTGCGCATTAGTGCCGTTTTGGGGGGATGGGAACACGCTTGGTTATTGTCGCGTCTATTACGTTTCTTGATAAAAATTGCATATTAGTAAGTGATTTGAAAGAAAACAAAGGGCCACATTACAATTGTGTTCAATAAAGTCGGCCATTCTCGTAAACAGTAGGTACGACACACGATAAGATTAACATAACCGCAATAATGCTGGTATTATTCGAGTATTACTACTGTATTGCTCATTACTGGCAATATTGGAAATGTTACACAATGAGAATCGCTAACCTAGAATTGCTTCGCGTTTCAATTGTTATTAGCAACATGGTGTTATTTATAGACGAATTGCTACTTAATTTTGTGTGTTAATTTAATAACATCTTAAAAAACAGACTGTTTGACTGCATGGATATTTTCAGCTATACGTACTCTCTTTATTTTAAATATGAATGGATATAACACTAGTTTAATGAGCATTTATAGCTGTTAGATAACGTAAATAAGTCAATTATATATTACTAGCTTTTGCAAGCGGCTTCGCACGCGTGGATGTTGGAAATTATCCCACGGGAACCGTACATTTTTCCGGGATAAAAATTATCCTATGTTCTATTACAGACTATAATCTATCTCTGTGCTAAATTTCATCCAGATCCGTTCAGACGTTCTGGCGTGATTGAGTAACAAACATCCAAACATCTTCACAAATTTTCACATTTATATAGTAGTATTTATATAATATTAGAAGGATTTTAAAGAATTATCAACACGCTTTAACGCTGAATACTATAATTGTTTTACCTTGTTTTTGTTCTTGCTATAATTTTTGTTATCCACTAAAGGTAATAAAATCAACGTATCGATATCGACAAGCCACGTTCCCATCTCTAATCATAAAATATCAGTCAAAGTATGACAAATATTGTTTTTACTACACAACGGGACAGTCGAGACAACCCAGCATCCCGGGTGCACAGATTTGAAACATATCTCGGAAAATAGCTTGCTTTACTTACATGTTTTTTTATTGATATCTGGAGCATTTTCTTTTAGAATAACGTGCGTTGAATACAAAAGCAACGAGGATAATAAATTTATAGTAGTCTGGTGAAGGTAGGGTTTAGTTGGTGTACTTGCTTTATTAATTTGAGGAGCTCGTGGCTAAGTAATAACTGCAGCACGGGTAGATCCATCAGGTTACGCTTGCCGGGGTTGGTCCGTAGATGGGTGACCAACTTTACATACCGAGACGCCTCCATGCCTCGATAGGCACGTTAAGCCGTTAGTCCCGGCTGTCATTCGTGGATCTTTGACAGTCGTTACGGGTCGTCAGAAGCCCGAAAGTCTGACAACTAGTCTTACCAAGGAGTATCGTATTTTCCAATAACTGGGTTGTGGAGGTGATATAGGCAGTCGCTCCATGTAAAATACTGGTATTCAGCTGCACCCGGTTAGACTGGAAGCCGACCCCAACATAGTTGGGAAAAGGCTAGGCAGATTGAGACTTGCTTGCCCGACGACTCATGTCGACCAATATTTAAAAAACTTGGTTTGTTACCGTTACCATCGCTTTACATTTACGAAATATGTGTGTTTGTTATGAAAAATAAGCAACTGTTTAAGACTGCAAATGATGTTAATCCTCGGAACCGACGAGATCCATATAAACTGGTGTTAAATGATTTGCCTAGACTGTCTAAATACAATAGTAACTGCTTGGCAATGTGTGTGTGCATTTATAATAAAATACCAAGGCATTTCAAAGCCTTAAATACAAAATTATTTCAAATTCAATTTCATAAGTGGTTACTCGAGTGGAGTTTTTATAGTTTAAAAGAATTTATAGATAAAAAATGTTGACTTTTTTTTTTAAACGATTGTTGTTACTTGTGTATAAAATTGTGCATGCTATGTTTTATCCTAGCTAAACATGCTTGTGCCTCAATTTGTATTTAACACCCTTGTATACCATGTTTTACGCAAATAAAATATTCTATTCTATTCTATTCTATTTTATTAATTATTTAAAAAGATAAACCAACAGCTTCTATAATAAATATTTATTACTGTAGGTACCTATCAATAGCCTCGGACTTACACAGTTGGCAATTACAAGTTAACCAGCAATAGGTGATTGATAACTAGAGATCGGATAATCGGATGCATATTTACCTAAAGTTGAGGGGTTGGCTAATATGGAATGGGCTTTTGTATCGAAAAAATCCCAGAATTCCGGGATCGACCAATTTAGAGTTTTGAATGATAAATGATAAATGATTTTTATTTCTGTAAGTAGGTTTGTACAAACACTTTTACAAGTCAATATTTTTTTTTTAAACTAGATGAGGTCGGCGTTTCCTATCTGACTACTCTGAGAACAAAGGCCGAAACAAACTCAGAGGTCACAGTCTCTTATAAAGTCCAGACATAATCTTGGTCACTTCATGTGAAGACCATGTAGATTGGTGTCTGAAATGGTCTTTTGAGGAAAGAACCACACAGATTGAGAGGACCTGTCCAGTCAGTGCACGCATTTGTCAGTAATCGCGCAGCTCAACTCAGAACTTAAGGAGCTCAACGATTCGACGAACAATACCAAAGAAAGGACATTGGGGTAGGCCGCATAGATTACTCAAACTGCCAGACCATGATTAAAAATAACTGAGAGAAAAAATAAAACAAACAAAAAAAAAGCAATGACCTACATAGTCTTCACATTCACAATAAAGTAAAATAATATAATACTTACAAAGTAAATATTCATGTCAACATTCATGTCAGTATGCAAAAATAAAAATAATATAAAATAAAATTGGAGCAGTTCAATCCCAAGCCTTTTTGTTCTCAATATAATCTTTAACGGTATAAAAAACTTTCTGACACAACTTGCGTTTAATGAATAATTTGAATTTGTTAAGGCTCAGATCTTGAACGTGGCTTGGAAGTTTATTATAAAAGCGTATACATTGACACCTGAATGACCCACCTATTTTCTTGAGCCTTGTTGGAGGTACAACAAATTTGTGTTTGTTCCTAGTATTTATATTGTGGATATCACTGTATTTTTTAAACAATTTAATGTTTTGAATGAAATGTACATCTATTTACTTACGTTCAGGTGTTTGAATTTCGCGGGCTACCTTAGCGCTTCCCCTTAAATACATACTCCTTTTGCTTATGCGGTTCACTAGTGCCATTCACCAATCTCCTAAAAAAACTTAATTATGGCAATTATAACTGGCGATTTTCTGGGAAAGTCAGAAGAACAAAAATAACTAAGAGAAAAACAAAGGAATTAAATAAAAACTAACCTGAAAAGGGCAACACTTTCTGAACTAAGTGCCGGACAAAACGTCAAATATAACTTGATACTTTGTAACCCAATCCACCTTTTTAGATCAAGTACGTATTCGCCATGTTGAATAAATATCGTATTTCTAAGAAAATTGCCCAATTGTTGAGACTAATGGTCGAGGAATTGTATAAACAAGTTAATTTAACTTGAAAACTCGGTATCCCTTACAATTGTAACTTTAAGTTAAGGTATACCGCATACTAGGATGGGGTAGGTTAAGTTTTAAAATATTGGCTGAAAAAGGCAGCCTATAAATCTTCAAAAAAAAAAAAAAAACACAAACATCACTTCAAAATTCAAACGGTCTCTCGTCGTGAATCCGCGACTTTAAAAACAAATGAGTTCGCTTTCGAATTGTGTGCGCTCACTTGTGTGAGGTTCCAAGTGACTGTAGAGAATAGCACAGAGAGCGTCTGATTTTCTATACCTACACGTGGAGCTCCAAAGCTCAGCTACAATCAGATCAATCTGCCTAGCTTACAAACTATGTTGGGGTCGGCTTCCAGTCTAACCGGATGCATCTGAATATCTGACCTCCATTTCCCAGTTACTAGGTAACACGATGCCTCTTGGTAAGACTGCAGGTTGTCAAGACTTTTTGGGCTTCTGACTACCCGTGACGACTGTGAAAGATCTACAAATGGTTGACTTAAAGGGCGTAATGGTCTCTATAATTATGTAGGTAATGGAGATCCCCATCCACGAACCGACCGCATCAAGCGTAGCTAAACCTTCGATCATAATTATAAGAAACACATATAATACACACATACATTATTATAAACGATTATGAAATACAGTAACAGAGGACAGCCCGTGTCGATCTAAATATACGAGTATCTAGCAGCGATATTAAAGGATAGTTTGAAAGGAAGAAAAATATAGGTTTAGTTGTTACAGGAACACGTGCATAGAGAAAGATCAGTTCTCCCCCAGGCCATGTAGGCCCAGCATCCCTGTGTGCGTTGTTCCTTGAGCTAATGGGACAAAAGGCCGTCTTTGTAATTCGAAGACATTTTGTCGATAAAATAATTTGATGGCCGTTATAAACAGTTGACAATTAGGTGGAGATGTGCTATAGAATTAGGAAGGGGGGCAATTGGTACTCTCCTTATTTAAAAGAAGGGTGGGACCGCAGACGTCTTTAGGAACTTTACTTGGCAACGGAATGGAAGAACTGAGGCCTTAGCATGAACGCGCGAACTAAACGTATCGTAAAACCGAACGATTTTTTAATAGAAAATACAACTATCCTATAGCATTTTGGTTTTTTTATGCGGCAAGCAAAACTAGTATCTCTCGTAGATATGAATAAAGGCTAAAAACTTTCATTAAACACTAGAAAGTAGTTAAGAAGAAAGTTTTAGTATGAATGTGGTGGCTATAAGAGTAGAGGAAGACCAAAGAAACGATGGATGGACTGTGTGTGTGTGTGTGTGTGTGTGTGTGAACTACCGAGAAGACGACCAATAGAGAAATCAAAAATCAATCAATCTGACTAACCTTTTCCCAACTATGTCGGGGTCGGCTTCCAGTCTAACCGGATGCAGCTGAATACCAGTACTTATTTAACATGGAGCGACTGCCTATCTGACCTCCACAACCCAGTTATTGGGTAATACGATACCCCTTGGTAAGACCCGTAACGACTGTCAAAGAACCACGAATGACAGCGTGCTTTCCGAGGCACGGAGGAGTCTCGGTATGTAAAGCTACCAATCCACGGACCAACCCCGGCAAGCATAGCTTAACTTGATATATCGACCCGTGCGGCTGTTATTACTTAGTTACTTAGGGCCGGTTTACAACAAATGGTTAAACAAAGTACCTAATGGTTGCATTTTGGCTAAATGAGAAAGGCTAAACATGAATGAGTTAACATGAATGTATTCATATGAACTCATTCATGTTAAAAAGTAGTAAATAATGGCATTGTGGCAGACACATTAGCCAAAATTCAACCATTAGTTACTATGTTTAACCATTGGTTGAATTAACTACGGATCAAAAAACCGGCCCTTAGCCATGGGCTCCTCCGAGTAATAGGGTCCGATATTATTCAATTTTAAAATCGTTAGAATTCACATTACGTACCTACGAGTATACTCCGCGCGTTCGTGCTAGATCGGACCCGTTATTAAACTTGAAGTATATGTATTCTTGTCTCATCTGTATGTCTGGCTAATGTTTTCATCAAAAGAAATGAAAAAAAAAAAAATCTTTATTCTACATAAACAAAACAAACACATACAAAGCAGGCAACAAAAGCCTCGTATTTAAGCAGTCTACAAGTTGCCAACTTTGTCCATTGCTTGATGTCAGGGCCAGGGACTAAAGACAATTCCGTACAAGGCGTGAATAAGTTGATAAGTCGACTTGCAAGTAATTTTTAATTGTATAAAAATGGCATCTGGAATGCCTAATTTATATGGTGAATAAAAATGAGTAAGTCGATAGGTTCATAATTCTCGGCAAACTGCACTTGTGAATGTTAATATGAATTAGATTCCAATTACCATTTTTATACAATTCAAAATTCCGTGCAAGTCGACTTATCAACTTATTCACGCCTTGTACGGAATTTACATTGCCTCTATGTTGCGCTACTGGCCTGGCACATGACAACAAACGCATGATCTATCCTTATACTTCTATCCGAAATGAGAGGAAAACTGGCTAGCTACATCAATATAAACTCATAGAAGGTTATTCTCTATAAAGAGACAATCTCCGTCAAAGGTATGCTAAGCAGAGCACTATATGACATCAAAGACGACTGCTTATCATATACCTTTGTGACAAATGGACGGACAATACGACCAGTTTGAATGGGAAACTACAGTTTATATGGAAACTTCACTTAATACCTTGAATGGAGCGCATATTGAAACAGTAGGTACTTATCGACATTCGTGGAGGCCATTTTAGGCTGACCCCACATTTGGCGTGCGCGATCCTCGGGCGTGCGAGTAGCGCGAGCGCCGCGTGCGCGTTGCGCGCGCGCTGCGCGAGCGTCGGGTTTACCGCCGTGTGACGTGCAGGCAGCGTGCGCGCAACGCGCGCGCGGCGCGCTCGCGACGCTCGAGTAAGTAAGAAGAACCGAAACAGTAGCGGGCGGCGGGGATAGCGGGCGAAGGGGTAAGAACGCGACTCGAGCGTCGCGAGCGCGCCGCGCGCGCGTTGCGCGCACGCTGCCTGCACGTCACACGGCGGTAAACCCGACGCTCGCGCAGCGCGCGCGCTACGCGCGCGCTGCGTCCGTGCAGCGCGCACGCCCGAGGATCGCGCACGCCAAATGTGGGGTCAGCCTTAATTTACCCCGGACATAGCTAGTTTTTGAAATTGTTGCTTGACAAGTCGTTAAACTGTCTCGTCTTACATATAAATAATAGATGTACAAATAGGGCAACTTGTCAACGTAAGGCACGGGCCACACAGACGGAACGTGAGACGAGGACGGGACGTTTATGTACGTTCACATCACAATATTAACGCGATCTGGTACGCAACATACAGAAAGGACAAGACGGAGGCGCGTCGTTTTTCCATCTGCACACTATCGCTGCGTCTGCGTCCCGTTCTCGCCTCACGTCCCTTCTGTGTAACCCTCGCCTAGAAGGTGTCTAGAGGCACTTACATCCAATTCCTATGAGATTCTATCAAGAAGTGGTTGTAACTTAGTCTTAAAAACCTGCAACAGCAGTGAGGTCGCCTATGTCTGTATGTGCATGTAGTAAGTAATATAAAATAAAAGTAAATTTCACCAATAAAACTAAACGCGATCAGCGAATAGATGTCTATTTCGCGTTCAAGAGCTGTCAGTGTCAATATGGGGAATATTGACATTGATAGCTTTGAACGCATTTCATTGGTTTTTGTTTCTTTTAGTTTCATTGAGTTCGATTTGGCTTTTGGCTACCTTGTAAGTGTGTGTTGTATGTCTTTTTAGGGGTCTGTACCTCAAAAGGAAAATGGAACCCTTATAGGATCACTCGTGTGTCTGTCTGTCCGTCTGTCACAGCCAATTTTCTCCGAATATAATGGACCGATTAAGTTGAAATTTGGTGCACGTATGAATTTTTGTAACTCAAACACAGACGTGTAACGTTAATAAATGAATTTTGAATATGGGGGTCACCTTTGGGGGCCAATAAGAAAATGAAAATAAAAAGTTTTTCAAACTGTAACTTGTGACATATAAAAAAGGGATTACTGTGAAGTTCTCAAATAGATTTTTTTATAATTTTAAAATATATTTTTTAAAAGTTATGTTGGACATGTTTTTCAACTACAATGTTAAATTTGTTCTTGGGATAAATTCATCCCAACGACGGAACCCTTCATTGTGCGTGGCCCGACACGCATTTGGCCGGTTTTATTTATTTTTATTCTCATATCGCAAAATTCTTTAATTTTCGACCAATTTTAAACCAGTAAAAGCTGCACGACTGTAATTTCAATTCGGAAACATTCATCGAAAAACAAGATCTACAAATACGAAAATCCGTCCGTTTTTCTAGACCTTTTTCATTGGCATATCCATCGCTGAACTCTTCATCAAACGTCAGCGAGCGAATGGAACGTCATCGGATGCAAGCGTCCAACATATCGGACGTATCGGACAGATCGGACGGATGATCGAGTGACAAGAACAAATTGCTTCTGAGCTCTAAAGCTGTTTGGATGACAGGGTAAGCGGTGGACGCTTTTGGATGAAATACTATTTCTATTACCTACAGGCTGGTCAGGTATCAGATAGCATTTATACGCGTTAAAATATCCAGCAAAAATATAAGGCTTACCGATTCTCTAAACATCGGCATCGTTTCCAAATTCGAACGGTGTATTGTTGCGAATTCGCAATGATTTACTTTAAAAACAAATGAGTTCGCTTTCGAATTGTGTGCGCTCACTTAAGTGAAGTTCTAAGTGAACTTTACAGAACGCACCTCTATAAGCTGTATAGGTGTGCCATTCTGTAAAGTTATTCTGTAAGTTACGATACTCTGTATTCCTAAAGTCAACCGCTTCATTGCGTGACTGAAAACCCAGTCGAAACAGAAAATAATACCTAATAAACATAAAATTTTATGACGCCCACATTGAAACGAAAATACGAATTATTACTACATAAAAACATTATTTTTATTACAATAATAACTTTATCTTTAAATCAAACATATGTCGCATTTCGAAAAAGGTCGTATGTCGCTAAAATATAGACTCATTTGGATAATCATTTATTTGGGCTATTAAATAAACATTACATTTATGTAGGGGCGCTTTTTAAATTGACAAAATGTATGTCCACTTCGGAGGGTTGATAATGAACCGTGGAGCTTTTTTATGATCAATAATTTTTTTCATATTTTAGTTGCCAACCAGTGACAATAAGTGATTACCACCGCTTATACAGGGTTACTGGTAAATGTTGTTGATAATGACGAGTACAATGACCCTTTAAGAGGTTGTTAGTGTTTTACCAATAACCCTGTAGACACCCAGAGGCAGAGGCAGCGGGCCTAGACAAGTGGCAATCGTTTCGTTTTTCTAGTTCTACAACAACTTTCTTCATGATTGATATATTAAGCTTTTCGGTAGCTTATGTAAGTCCTATACATTTTGACATTTCCATCATCGTTCGTTATCTCTGATCTGTCACTCTGTCTAGGCCCTGCGCAATACCAAAGGGTTTGCCGATATGACACATTATAAAATTGAAAAGTTAACTTGGGTCAGCCAGGTGGGAACAGCAAACCTCGTTAGATTCGCCTGGATGCGTCAAAAGATGGTCACGTTTCTGATTAGTTGACATTTGAATCACTTATATTGAAAATCATATCTAAGTAGGATGTGCGAGCTCATTCTTCTCGGTATGGAAACTTTTGCAAGACCTAAGTATGGTGAAGACAAATCTAACGATTTAAATATTAGCCTCTGTGTGTGTGAAACTAAGTTATAACTTTGTGTCCATCTTTTACAGTAACTATAGCTACTTTTTATATGAAAAAAAAAAAACACAGTAATCTGCAATACATAAGAAGTGATTTAATTTGTCCTGAAATGTATTTTAGTTTATAGAACTAAAGAAAGAAGTAATTAAATCCAGGTCTATTTTTTCTAGTTTTTACCATATCACTCCTACAATTTTCATTAAAAGTTTTCATTGTTATAATTGGTTCTCTACAAAATAATAAGGAATGATTTCATGTCATTACTTTTTTCGTCCAAGCAATCGATTTTTTGTAAATAGTTAAGTGCTTCATATTTTGCAATAAATTACCAGCGTTGTGTCATCGCGCTTCTCTTTCTTTTCTATGCAGTCTGACAGTGGCCGCCATTTTACGGGAGGACAAGCCTTAAGAAGACCAATAAATTATGCTCCTCTATTTAATAACGCTTAGCTTCCTGCCCACCGATTTACGAAAACCGTGAAGATGGCAGTAAATTCCTGGCGTCATCAGGGGTGTAATAATATAAATAACGGAATATCCCCTCCGACTCTGTTCGTGATGGTATGTGTCACAGAATGGGCATTTGATTGTCCGAGTGGACCTTATGTGCTAGGAAAACTGAGTGATAGACATCGTGCAGTATTTTAAACTGACGAAAAACAAAGAGGTTCTCAAATCGACACGTATATTTTTTTTTATGTTTTATATATGACCACGCATACATTTTTGCAGTGTAGTCCGATTTGAAAGATTCTTGTTTTATTCGGGAGGATATACCTCGAAGTTGGTCCCATGTAAAATGTATTAACTTTGCTTGGGTAGTATATGAGTTAGCTTCACAATACGTATTTTTCCCACTCTGTATGTGGATGATGTTCTAATTTCTTTTGCAGGGTATTCGAATTTGTGTGGGGTAGGTACCACAACTAAAAAGCCAACTTCCAAAAAAAAAAAAAAACACAACAAAGTGAAAAGTCAGTGGCAAAAACGAAAATACAAAACCAAAGTCACCGACTTCCGAAATTAAAGTTAAGTTTTTTTTTTTTTTTGTAAAAATGTTTTTCTAATTATTTCATACAGTCTTGCACAAACATTTACTTAAATCCTTATTGTTTCGATACAAGATCTTAAGTAAAGATCGATATTACATAATTATACGCTAAAAAGGTTTGTGCAGCACTTCCCGTACTTGACTTTACTCGTAATATCTGACAGCTGTGCTGCTGGGGAGTTTGTAGCTCCACTTCTTCTCCCCAGCTAAAGCACTAGAAAGTGGTGAAGGGCGGCCGTTTTGGGGGACTGTCTTATGTAATTCTGACGTTCGAAATGTGCTGATTTTCAGCCTAGTTTGAATAAATGACTTTTGTTTTTTTTTTAATTTTTAATAGTTTTTTTCTAAATACTTGATAAGTCTTGTGAATAATTGGAGATGGCATGGAAACACGATACAGGTAAACTTACAAATATTTTCAAGACGCTTTGAAAAAAAAAAAATCAACTGTCTCATACAAAACTTCAATACCTATTCCATGGAGAAAGTTGTTCAGTTTGATGGTCTGTACCACACCCTTAACTTTGACCACACCGTCCTGGTACATTCTGTATACAGAAATAGGAGCCCCGCGAAGTGAAGTCAAACTTATGAAAAAAACCATAATGATAGTCCGTTTCCAATGATCCAGGCAAATGTGTTTTAGGCTATAGTAAGTAATTCAGCATTAATTAGGGCTCTTTGACTCGACAATGATCCGAGCTTTTGTTTCTAAGAATAAAGTATCAGCACAGGTATAAGACTCCAGAAAGACAAACACATCCACATTTTTAGTTTTAGCAAGACTGATTTCCTTGCTAAACAAAAATAACCCAAAAAGTACCTTCAACTGTTCAAACAGACATTTGTTACATCACCGCGGACTGCGGTACCATCAATAACTGCTTGCGAACTCAACATGAACCCTAATTTTATGACCTCAAGGTAGTTTTTCGATCGACACGCGAGTTACATAACTCTGGAAGACGGTATGTTCTCCAGTTTTATGCGTCGATAATATTTGGCAATAGCTAATAACAAATGTTGCTTATTTGTGTGTATTTATGTATTTTTGATTTGCTGTGTCCAGTTGTGTCGCTTTAAGTCGGCAATGCCCGTACCTGTTATGTATAGCTGAGGAAGATATATTTATCAGTACACTTGAAATGGTGAAGATAGGGCCATCCCAACGATTAAATAATCCTACGGACATCACAAAACACCAGAATTCCCAAAACGGGTAGGCATATACAGAGTGTTAGGTTAAACAAGGGAATTATTTTAAGGGGTCATTGTACTCATCATTATGAACAACTTTTACTATGGGACCAAACCTGAAATCGCGAAAAAAAAGTCAGCTGCTCCCTACATTTTGACGAATTATGCGAACATAAATGTACTGAATAGCTGAATCTTTTTAAAGTAAATCCCTCGTTTGATCTAACACTCTGTATAATTACGTATAGGTAGTTATTTTCAACAGTTTATCAATAAGCCAAGCCAAGCCCTTCAACAGGGAACAATTAAAGACTCGGCTACTATGAATTTTCTGATAGAAAAATCCAATAACACTTTCTCCGAGCTGGGGATCGAACCCAGAACCTCACGCTCAGCAGTCACGCTCCTTACTAACTGCCAATAGTACGAAGCACGCGGAAGAAGTCTTATGCCAAAGTTACAAAAGAATCTGCGTAACCTTTTCCCAACTACACTAGGTATATTGGGGGTCAGCTTCCTGTCTAACTTGATGCAGCTGAAAACCAGTATTTTAACATGGAGCAACTGCCTATCTGACCACACAACCTAGTTACTGGGTCACACGATACCCCTAGGTAAGACTGGTGGTTAGACTTTCGGGCTTCCGACTACCCGTAACGACAGTCCAAGATCTACAGATGACAGCCGGGACCAACGGTTTAACGTACTTTCTAAAGCACGGCTGGGTCTAGATAGGTAATGGATGGTCACCCATCCACGGACCAATTTCGGCAAGCTTCTATCGAACCCTGCAGCTGTTATTGTTTAGCCACGAGCCCCTGTAAAAAGTTACCTAATAATATCTGCAGAATAATATTTCGCAAGTAAATCCCCGGTACATCATAGTCTCCCTTCGCGTGACAGCCGACTGTTATAGAGACACGAACACGGGACCCCACTTATTTATTCACGAGAACCATCTAACATACAGACATACTACAAAACAATGTTATTTTACCGGAATACCGGCGGCGCTATGACAATAATAGGCTCGTCTCAGGTAGGATTGTCGCAGACATGGGGCGTTTAAAAATATAAGTAAAGGAGACTCCTTCTTTACTTATATTTTTAAACGCCTTTCGAAGTGAATTTGATAGAATAGCACCACTATTGTGCTATTCTATAAAGTTCATTTGGAACCTCACTCAAGTAAGCGAACTCATTTGTTTTTAGAAAATCATCGCGGATTCACAACGAGACACCGTTCGAATTTCAAAGTGATGTTTAGGAGAGCACACTACTAGGGCAAATGTCATACCATGATTATTTACAATAGGCAGATACAATCACACATTTACTGTCATGCTAGGGTGGATTAGCCCGTCTGCAAGGTTGTTAACTGAGTCAAATGCCAGGGCACAGGGCGTGGGCACGCCACAATTGCGGCGATAAGTCCCCTCTTTGAGGAGTGGTTGGAGAGGCGTCACGGCATCCTCACCTTCCGCCTGACGCAGGTCCTCACTGGACACGGTTGCTTCGGGAGGTTCCTGTTCCGGATAAGGCGGGAGGAAACGCCCGGGTGTTACCATTATGTGGATCGCCCGGAGGACACGGTGGAGCATACGGTGGAGGTCTGCCCGGCTTGGGCAGAGCACCGCCGCGTCCTCGCGGAGGCGATCAGCGGCGGCGATCTTTGGCGTCCAGACCTGGTACAGGCCATGGTACGGAGCGAGAGTGCATGGGAAGCCGTCACCTCCTTCTGCGAAGCAGTAATGCTCGCGAAGGAGGGGGCTGAACGCGTGAGGGAGAGGCAATCTTTGCGCCCTCATGCCCCTAGTCGCCGCAGGAGACGCCCTGGGCGTCAAGAATCGATAGCCGATTCCCGGCCACCATAGGCGCGGGCTTGCGGACGGCGAGCAATGGGTAGCTCGCCGTCCGGTAAGGACCCGGCCCGGGTCGACGGCGCGTTGTTTTCCACGCGCGCCTCAAAGAGATGTCAGCACTAGCTGAAGGGGTCCGCTAGGGCCGATGGCCGCCAGGGTTGCGGGTTGTTCGAAAGAGTTACCGTGGCCCTGGCACAGGCAACTGAAGGAACACGGGTGGGTTTTAGTCAGTAGAAGTCTGACACGCCCTCCCGCTCCACCCAGAGCGGGAGAAGTTATTTGATGATTTCCCATCCACAAAAAAAGGGCACAGGGCGTGCATATGTTTTGTGATTCGTGACCTCATATTTCTGTATACCCTGACCTTCAAAACTTAGTATGTACTTAAAATTGCAATTTCTCCAAAACTAAATAGGGTGACTTTTAATTATTGACCGATACTTAAACACATGATTGTACTCGTGATAACAAACAACTTTTACTATGGGTCCAAACCTGAATTCGCGAAAAAAATCAGTTGTCCCATACCTTCATGTTCGCATAACTCGTCAAAATGTAGGGAGCGGCTGATTCTTTTTTCGCGAATTCACTTTTGGTCCCATAGTAAAAGTTGTTTGTTATCATGAGTACAATCATGTGTTTCGGTATCGGTCACTAACTACTAGTCACCCTACCCTAAAGAGGTCAGAGTTTTGAAATAAAAACATTTTATAGCAAATTTCATCCAATTTTTTTTAAATAATAGTTTATGATAAGTACACGTTTTTATTAACTTAAAAAAGATAAAAACCAAAAAATAGGCTTTTTTTTAATGCCTGGCAAAAAACTCAAACAACATTTATAAGGCCTCTGATTACAGCTTCGAGTCGGTTTGGCATAATGAAGACGAGGTTTCGGAGGCAATGTTGGGGAATATTTTCCCATTCTTCCATCAGGGCCTGTTTTAGGGCCCTGAGTGTGATAGGAGGTCGTCTGCGGCTTCTGACCAGCCTCCAAAGCTCATCCCAGGCGTGCTCGGGCGGCACCCTAATTGCGTAACACATTATCGATCGGAATCTGGATAATTTGATAGGCCAGTTGGCGTGGTTGGTTAAGATACCACCTATCACGCCACAGGTTGTGGGTTCGATTCCCATCCAGGACAAACATTTGTGTGCATGAACATGTCTGTTTGTCCTGAGTCTGGGTGTAATTATCTATTTAAGTATGTATTTACAAAAAAAAAATAAGTAGTATATGTAGTATATCAGTTATCTGGTTTCCATAGTACAAGCTCTGCTTAGTTTGGGATCAGATGACCGTGTGTGAACAATGTCCCAGGATATTATTATTATTAATAATTTTGAAGCAAATTGCTAATCCATTGCTTCATATGTTCGAAAAATGTGTCGTCTCGAAACCGTAAACAACGCAGTGAATGTTGCTGAACTGTCGAAATGAAACCGATTCCGATTGATAGTGTGTTTAAAATCGTTACAATGTATAATAAACTATAATTTCAAAGAAAGTTGATGAAATTTGCTATAAAACGTTTTTATTTCAAAACTCTGGACTTCTAAGTATAGTTTAGGAGAAATTGCAATTTTAAAAGTGTGGTACTAAGTTCTGAAGGCCAGTGCAGGTTATGTATTTCGCATACATTATTATGCCGTAGGTTCAGACACAGAGAAAAACTTCAGCATGCTGGCTTGACAAGGAAATCAAACTTAAAACAGAACAGCGCAGCACCTTAATGGCGTAACACATTCTCAAACGGACTCGGGATTAATTTTGACAGTTCAACAACATTCATTGCGTTATTTACGCTCTTGTGCAAACTATTTTTCGAACATTATGAAGCAATAGATATACAATTTGCTTCAAAATGATTCAAATTCCGATCGATAATGTGTTACGCAATTAGGGTGCAGTACCTACACCAATAAAACGCTCACATAAAGATACATACTTCCAAAGGTACACATCTATTCAATATCGTTCGCGTCACCACCCGTGCCAGTCGCCGCAAAATCCGACAAATAAACTACAATAAATATAGTTTGATTCACTTCTCAAAACGTAGTGCTATTACTTACTCAAAGAGGTTATGAAAGAAATACACTCGCGGTCAAATAATACGAGTCGATGAAAATACAGAGAATTTTAATATTGTATAAAATAAAACCTAAAATGATCTAGAACGTAATTTAAAATTTTAAAAACTTCGAATTTGGAAATATTATATTCAATTCGCGGATGTTTTACTTTTGCCTGTTCGCTCACTTTTGTTTTCATTTGTCAAATAAAAATGACAAAAGGCGGTCATTGTCGTCTTTCACTAACATAATTATTTGAATTACTATCATGTCTCTAGCACCAGAAGAAAGTAATGTGCACGTATTGTCACTATACGTAGTTAGAAGAAGGCAGAAGTCAGCGTACAGCAAGAACAATAGGCGTGTCACTTTCTACTGTGCAGCGAGTCGTCCAACGTTTCCGAGAAGCTGGGCAGAACATAAGAAGACCACGAACCGGCAGACCGAGAAGTACTACGACTCGAGAGCATACATTTATATCTACGACCATCCATGCAAATCACGGAAGTTGAAGTAAACAATACATAGATATAGACGACGTAAGCGAGCGGACTTTACAGTCCGGCGGCGTCAGTAAGGCGGCGGCTCCTTGAAGCTAATTTGACCCCACCAATGGTCCAAAACTTGAAAGGGAACATCAGGTAGCAAGATCACGTTACGCCCGCGAACACGCACAATGGGGAGACGAAGAATAGGCAAGAGTAATGTTTACTGACGAATCCAGATTTATGCTGTATGCACGTGATGGGCGGCGAAGAGTCTACCGACGGCCAGTGGAATATTTTATTCCAGCTTATTTTGAGGAAAAAGTGCCGTTCGGCGATGGATCTTTTCAGAGAGTCGCACGGAGTTTGTGCTGATAGAAAATGGTACGCTAACTAGTGCGAGATATGTGGAAGAAATTCTTAATGAGCATGTTCACCCATATTTAATTCATATGGGTGAAAATTCAATATTCATGGCCAGGCCACATACAGCCCAAATTGTAAATGAGTATTTTCAGGTCGTTGGCATCAATCGCATGGCCCGCGAGAAGTTCGGACCTGAATCTAATTGAACACGCTTGGGACGAGCTTGGGAGGTGTGTAAGAAATCGAAACCCCGCCCCAGCTACACTTAAGACCTGTCACATGCGTTAGTGGAAGAATGGACCAATATCCCGCTACATCGCATAAGAAACTTAATAAACAGCATGCCCAATCGCCTGACAGCTGTGACAAGAGCCCGTGGAGACAATACAAAGAATTAATTAGTTCGTTTATGTGAGGTGAGGTACCAACCATTATTTTTTCAACGTAAAAAATATTGATATTTTGTTTTTTATGTAATTTTGACAATTAAACTAATAATGTTTGTAGGAAAGGGTTTAGCCGTCCTTCCATAGGCAAACTGCCCCCGATAGGAACCTATATCGTAACCTATGCTATATTGTAGAGGGTACTAATAGTAGTTCATCGAGTAGATATTAGCTCTATATCTTAGTTAATTCAGGAGCTATTTGAAAAATAGTGTCCGGAGACGACTTTTTTTCAAAGTGATATATCTCTGTTGATTTTAAAGCTAGAAAAATAAAACCAATTCCAGTGTTTATGGTACACTCTACAGTTTATTTTATATAAATTTCCATGAGCCAAGCCTAAATAAAAATATTAAAAAAATGCAAATAAATTATTTTTTTATTGATTTCTATCAGATCGAATTGAATTACCACTTTGAAAAAAATATATAATAATTGTCTATACCTTGCCTAATAGCATGCCAAGTTTCATTAAAATCCATAAGGTGCAACATCTTGAAAAAAAATAATGAAAGTAAGTGGACCACCTTGTTGACACTGTAAATTCAAGTAATTAATAACGAAATGCTAAAAACGCTTAATAATAAAGCGCTTTAGTGTTTGCAATGTTGAACTCCATAAGCAAACTATAGCATTTTTGATGCTCAATTTTTAATCACTTGTGCCCGTTTTAAAGTTCTATAGTTTGCTTATGGAGTTTAACATTGAAACGCTCAAACGCTTTAGTCACAAAAACACTTTGATTTACAGTGGACGCTTTCAAATTGTATTAGATTTTAATAATCTTTAACAAAATAGCGTTTTGACAGTTTATATAAAGTACATTAACGGTTGGTAGTGTCACTAGTCTATTACAATATTTTGTCTACTTTTATAGTGAGTAGATTATCAAAGTACCCGCGCGTGCATGTTCCTACATGATCACAGTGCATAGTCGTGCATGGTCGTCCCAATGGAAAAAAGCCACGAAGATATTCGGCGTTATTGCTGTAACTGTGCAACTGGAAATCGAACAGTTGGGTGTTGCTCCCACGTAGCGGCAATTATATGTTATTTATCAAATGCAAAGAGGAGCTTGTGGCTGAGTAATAACAGCCGCACGGGTCGATCCATCAGGTTAAGCTACGCTTGCCGGGGTTGGTTCGTAGATGGGTGACCATCTTTACATACCGAGACTCCTCCGTGCCTCGGAAAGCACGTTAAGCCGTTGGTCCCGGCTGTCATTCGTGGATCTTTGACAGTCATTACGGGTCGTGAGAAGCCCGAAAGTCTGACAACCAGTCTTACCAAGGGGTATCGTATTACCCAATAACTGGGTTGTGGAGGTCAGATAGGCAGTCGCTCCATGTAAAATACTGGTATTCAGCTGCATCCGGTTAGACTGAAAGCTGACCCCAACATAGTTGGGAAAAGGCTAGGCAGATTGATTGCAAGATATAAATCTCATATAGTTCGTCCAGTGTTTTTTCTATAAATAACGATCACGTTGTAATTAATGATAATAGTGACGATGACTAATAAAAGTTATTTTTTATTAATATGGATTCAACTATTACTGAGAAAAGATCATTCCATTTTCTTTTGAACCTTTCATGCCCAATATTGAAAAATCAAATATGTAATACAATTTAATTAAGTACTATATTATTGAAAAATTGAAAGTTAAAAGCGTCATCAAAGTGGTCATAAGGTGGTCCACTTACATTCATTATTTTTTTTCAACATGTTGCACCTTATGGATTTTAATGAAACTTGGCATGCTGTTAGGCAAGGTATAGACAATTATTATATATTTTTTTCAAAGTGGTAATTCAATTCGATCTGATAGAAATCAATAAAAAAAAAAATTATTTGCATTTTTTTAATATTTTTATTTAGGCTTGGCTCATGGAAATTTATATAAAATAAACTGTAGAGTGTACCATAAACACTGGAATTGGTTTTATTTTTCTAGCTTTAAAATCAACAGAGATATATCACTTTGAAAAAAAGTCGTCTCCGGACACTATTTTTCAAATAGCTCCTGAATTAACTAAGATATAGAGCTAATATCTACTCGATGAACTACTATTAGTACCCTCTACAATATAGCATAGGTTACGATATAGGTTCCTATCGGGGGCAGTTTGCCTATGGAAGGACGGCTAAACCCTTTGGTGTTGTTTTATTAACTAGTAAATTATGAACAACACACAGCTTCATTCATGCCACTAGCTCTATTATTTTAAGAGTAATTTGTTATTCTTTGTCCGCGAGTGTAGCATGCCATATCAGCAAAATTGGTTGTCGAGTTTTAAGCGCAGTAAAGGTTGTGGTTGTATCCGTCGTCAACTTCTTCGCCGTTATAAGGAAAAGAACTGCATCGATGAAGAGCAGGGTCGGTGATAGCACCAACACTGTCTGTCCTCACCTTCTCTCTTCTCGTCTCCAGACATTGTATTCTCATCATCATCTGTCTAAACCCGGGGTTCCCAAACTTTGTCAGTTCGCAGCGCACTTACAGGATTAGTATTTTGTCTCGGCGCCCTAGCTAGTCGAAACAGGGTGCAATGATACTAGGTAGATAGCCACATTTTGTAGTTTCCGGAGAATGGTAAACAAGAGCACCTCACGGCTCCCCTCTGTACTCTGTACATCTCACTAGGGCGCCGCGGCGCACACTTAGGGAACCCCAGGTCTAGACAACTGTATTGTGGTCGGTTTCCAGTCTTAGCTGCATCCAGCTGAATACTAGTATTTTACATGGAACGACTGCCTATGTGATGTCCACAACCCAGTAACTGGGGAACAAGAAACCCTGCTTTCCTTGGTTTAATATGTAAATTATAAGGATATTACACCCGTAGCTCGTAGTTCTCGTGTAGCTAAGTAGGGGAGGCCGGGGTTCGAAGTTCCGATTTTGGAGTAGGACGCAATATGAATGTAATAGAAAGATTTATAATCCACGATTCCTATATAAATAGATGCAGAATTTATCCTAGTTTCAAATTGTATAATCAAATCCATTGAAATAATTATATATTTTGGCCCAGGATAATTTTTCTTTAGCAAGTCAATAAGGAACAACTCGCCCCACGAAGGGGCTGGTTGTTCCTCAGTTGAGGTAAGTTGTTCCGCTGTCAACTCCAAACAATAATTATGTAATATTAGTTGGAAAGGTATGTATAAAATAAATAAGGCACATGTAACTGAATATTTATAAGTTTCATTTATAAAAATACAAAATATTAATATTTTTGACAAATTTCAACAAAGGATTAAATGGAAAAAAAAACTAAAACATTATTACTAATAATGTAATACAACCTAATTAATAAGCCTAAGACTAATAAAAAATTTTAATATTAATCAACTTTGACAAACATTTTTTGTCAAAATAACAAAATTTTTTATTTTGATTAAAACACAAACAAAAATCAACTAATTTTAATATTTCGAACTATATTTTCTTTATTCAGTCTCATAGAATTCACTTTACTGAGATCAATAATCTAATTAATGGTTTACTTTAGTAATAGTTTTATTTCAGTCTCGCAAAACTTAAAACATAATTATTCAGAGTATTCGTCATCAGAATTACAATTCGGACATATATATGACGCATTCAATCCATTGTTCTCCTGGTTGTGAATTGGAATATGAGTTGCAACATATTAAACAATACCATTCCAGGCTGGCTTCTTCACTATCACTTCCATGATCATCGTCTTGCAGGACTTTCCGTTTCACATTTTCTTTATCATTTGCAGATTTACGTGTCATTTTACAATTTTGCTTGTTTTTACCGGTTGCCTTTTTCTTTCCAACTCTTTTTTCAATTTCCTTCACCTTTATTTTACTATTGCTTTTTCCTCTTCTTGCTTTTTCTTCAGCCAAAGCGTTCTTTTCAGGCGTGTCTGTCAGTATTGCAGATTTTCTTATTCTTCGTTTAGTTTGATAGCTTCAACGGAAAATGTGCTAGATGTGGCTTGAATGACAATATTATTTGGCAAATTAGCAATGTTCGAGGATCCTGGTTGAGGTTCGTTGGTTGGTGATCCTGTAGTTGCTGGACGTGGCTCGCTACCTGGGATGGCTTCCATATTATGATCTACCTGAAGCTCTTCAGGGTCTGCTATTTCTCGGAACTGTGATTCCATATTTTGACCCAATTTCAATGAATATTTGTGTCGGGCATAGGTCGGTCAGTTACGAAAGACGGAGCAAAATCTACATCCGTAAATATATCAGGGTTGTATGGACTTATGCCTGCCTTTTGAAATGCGTTCATTATATTATTTGGGGTCGTCGTCGTTTACGAGTTTCATTACGGGGCACGTTGTTCCGCGGAACAACTAGCCCCCCACCAGAGGAACTTTGAACCCCAAATCCCGTTTTCAAAATGTCCTTCAATTATAAAAGAATAGGTTATAAAAAGCCCTCAATGATATTAAAAAGATAATCACGATAGTTTGCCCAACTGATAATAGCAAGTCACTCACAAATAGCCACAAAATTGATTGAAATAGACCAAAAAGTTTAAGGACGAAAAAATTTACTTACGTGATGTTTATGTGCCACTAATCCATTACCACTGTCACACGCCGACACACCGTCACTAAAATGGCTGATGCAATAGCGCGATAGAATGACGTTCCGCGACGTACTTTACACCTATTGCTATCTCTTTTCTTCGCGGAAATATTTGGATCGGAACAACCTACCCCCGGCACTTTGAACCCCGGCCTCCCCTATACTAAACCCTACTCAGAAAACATAATATCTGATCTATCAATTAAAACAAAAATCGCATACATCTACGCACTGGTTCTTAATTTTTTTTTATATGAACGCAATACCGGACACGTTGAGAGACTTTGCGTAATATGCAAACATTATATTAATCAAACCACAATAACCGAAATTTATATACATATATATATACAGATACGGTAATCAGACGTAATCTGCCATGACAGTTCGATCTGTCTTAACCAATCTTCGAAAACCTGAGGCTTGTCAATTCAAGGCAAGGATAATCATAAAAGAAAAATGGTAAACAACGACGTAAAAGATATTTATATATCTTCTCTTGTATCTTCGCGAATTTGTGCAATCACTCTTATTCCATCCAAAATCTTTGACATTACCTTAAAGTTCATCTACAAAATATACATCATGATTTGTGTAAATGGATATTACAATAATGGATATTTATTTTACTTCCGGCTTCACGCGTAGTATTAATGCTAGTCATTCGTCAGGTACGCGTCCATATTTTTCTATCAAGGATGGTAGATATATCATGATCAGGATTGTAGTTCATGTGTTACTTAAGACGCCCCCGGAGCATGCGTTGTTCATACAAACGAAATACCAAAATAATTTGTAAATCAAACATATTCTAAAGGTCGTGTGTATTTATTCCGATTGGATTACAGAATATCAAGGTTCCCAAATATATATTACATATGAACATTGATTTAAACATGTAATAAGAGAAAAATAAGTTTTCTATAAAAAATTTAAATTCCTCATATCTTGTCTTCAAATCAGTGTCCTTTATTTAACATACAACTTAATACTGGCTTGCAAATTCCAAAAAACGTAAGAAAATATGAATTTCGCGGGCTACCCTGACGCTTCCTCCTTAAACATAAGAGCGCTGCCTAACCCTTCGGGGAATACAAGCGTGAGTAACGTTACGTTGTTTTTATTCTCGTCTGTCTAATTAAGTATTTTTGAAAAATACTGTCAAATATAATTTTCACTCCATAAATCAACTCTAGGTAATTACGGCAATGAAGGACCGGGTCGTATTTCTTGAAAATCTCCTGTTGTGTTTAATATCATTTTTAAAAAAGGTTTAATTAAGTCTTTCTTTTGTCTTCCTAATGAATAGGGCGTGTTTTTAAATGGAGGGCACTGAGAGGTGTTAATGTGGTGAATAATTTTGTAACACTGTGTTTTGTTATATAGGGTGACTGGTAATTAGTGACCGATACTTAAACACATATTGTACTCATGATAACAAACAACTTTTACTATGGGACCAAACGAATTCGCGAAAAATATTCAGCTGTCCCATACATTTATGTTCGCATAACTCGTCAAAATGTAGGAAGCAGCTGATTTTTTTCGCGATTTCGGGTTTGGTCCCATAGTAAAAGTTATTTGTTATGATGAGTACAATCAGGTGTTTAAGTATCGGTCAGTAATTACCAACACGGTTTTTAAGACTTAACAAAACATTGACATTTTTTTATAATTTGTTACTTTATTATTGCATGTATATTATACATAAACCTACCAAAATACATTCTCTAAATGATGATGAAAACCGTACAACAACCAAGAACAACGCAGTCACACAGACACGTAAAGCAATTTTAATTTATAATATCGCTCACCTAGTAATATATAGGGTGACTGGACACATGATAACAAACAACTTTTACTATGAGTCCAAACCTGAAATCCAGAAAAAAAACCAGCTGCTCCCTACATTTTAACGAGTTATGTGAACGTGAATGTATGGGATAGCTGATTTTTTTCGCGAACTCAGGTTTGGTCCCATAAAAAAAGTTGTTTATTATCATGAGTACAATCATGTGTTTAAGTATTGGTTGATGTGCCAATATATTCCTAGGTGAGCGATATGTATGGATATAGATAACGCTACTTGTTGGGCTATTTCCTAATCTCAACCTACTGCAACTCCTGTAAACCAGAATCTACACCTGCGACCAACAAAGCCACCCTTCTGTTAGATATTCACAAAAAATATATCCAAAAATGATACAAAATACAGTTAGTATAAAAAATCATTCAGTCGATCTGCGGACCGTAAGAGCCAATCACTTAACGATGCGAATGCCGCGACGATCAGAACTTGCTGGCCAATGAATTGTAGCGCGATTAGCTGATTTTGATAGGTACTTTTAATTAGGTATCATACCCAATGACTATTTCAAGAAATCATGACTTTTGGGGCCAATTCTAACTTGGAGAGTTGTATTGATGAAATAAATATATATTTGTTACGATCGCGAATCGTATTTCGATCAACATACAACCTACTAACGACCTACAAATTGCAAGAAATGTAAAAAAAAATATTCGTGGGTTACCGTAGCGCATCCCCTTTAGGTCAAGTGTTACGGCGTACCGTACCCACTGTAGCCATATTAACATTTTCATAAGCCCCAATGTAAGGCCATGCCGCTGTTAAAACCGCGATGGTTTGCGTGGTATGTTGTAAGGTTCAACAAATCCATGTAAACTGTTTTTGTGAATAACAAAAACAGTTTAACAGATCAAAATATGATTCGTGACAGTAACAAATATATATTTACATAATTATAACCATAGCAATCATCAATACATCTCTCCAAGTTAGATTTCCTCCGGACAAAAAAAAAATTCGCGGACTACCTTAGCGCATCTCATCCCTTAATAATAGAAGCTTTATACACAAAATATTCCATATTTTACGTAGTATAATTTCAATGTTAATGTACAAATTATAGAAAAACAACGAGTTTCTGTCTGAATTATAAGTGGAGATTGTTGATTCAAATCATTCGTCACATATTATTTTTCGCAGTCTCGTGGGTGGTAAAATATATTAGGTTGTACTACACTTACATTGTCACTAATACTTTCCGTGATACATATTCTTCATGTTACCGGATAAAACGTATATATACCTATATACAGTTATGGTGTTCTATCTGTGAGCAAATCATCAAAAGCCGTCTAGCCGCAACCAGTAAAAAACATCGAAACATATTTGGCATATCATATGGCTATCTTTTAGTAATAAAATAAATAAATAAAAATAAAATAAGCGTTTATTGCTGGTTCTACAATATTTCAAAAGCTTTTTCTACATCAAGTATCGTAAATATCGACGTTCGGTGAACTCTTTTTAAACAGCTCCTTCGACAAAGGCGCTCTAAATATTTCTATATCTCTCAGTCTCTCGCCATCTGAATCCACTCTGGACCAGTACTCTAATTGCGTAACACACTATCAATCACAATCTGATTGATTTTGAAGCATGTTGTTAATACACTGCTTCATATGTTCGAAAAAGTTTTCTGCTCAACAACGTAAATAACGCAAAGAATGTTGTTCAACTGTCACTGTGAAGTGTGTTACGCAATTACCCCGCAGTTACTGTTTTGACGTCGTCTTCCCAACGTTTCGCTTGTCGTCCTTTGCTTCCTTTTCCATCCCTTGGGTATCACTCTGTTATGAATTTGGTCTATTTCTCTTTTTCCTCTTTTAACATATGTCCTGTCCATCGTCATTATTGTGTTTTAAGTACATACTTTTTCGCATTTCTAAACTTTGTTAGTTATACTTTTATTTATTTTAACCTTGCTTTGTCTTTTCTCTCGACTCCAACAACTACACTTTTTTCGTAGTTTATTTTCTGATTAATTATTGCTGTTAAGATTTAGTACATGTACAATTTTAAATACTTTATAAATTTCAGGAGGTGTAACGTTATCAATCTGCCTAGCCTTTTCCCAACTATGTTGGGGTCGGCTTCCAGTCTGACCGGATGCGCTGCATACCAGTATTTTACATGGAGCGACAGCCTATCTGACCTCTACAATCCAGTTACTGGGTAATACGATACCCCTTGGTAAGACTGGTTGTCAGACTTTCGGGCTTCTGACTACCTGTAACGACTGTCAAAGATCCACGAATGACAGCCGGAACCAACGGCTTAACGTGCTTTCCGAGGCACGGAGGAATCTCGGTATGTAAATATGGTCACGCTTCCACAGACCAATCGCGGCAAGCGTAGCTTAACCTGATGGATCGAACCATACGGCTGCTATTACTTAGCCACGAGCTCCTCGTAGTAGTTGTAACGTTATATATTATTAAAAAAAAAAAAAACCATCAAGTATCAAAACGTTGCGCACGCCGAACAGCCGCGTATTGACAAATCGCTTTACCGGGCGGCCGAAGCTCCTTCAGTCGCGAATTCGGTCACATCCGCTTCCCGTTGCGCGTGCCCACGTAAATAATATTAGCTGCCGATATTATTTGTTGGCGTTTGTTTGTGCCGAATTATATTTACGATATGGATAAGTAGAAAATTATGGTAGTAACTACGTAATAACAAAAAAATGGATAGGCTTTTTCTAGCCGCGGACGCTGTTAAAGTGACTTATATCAAGAAAAACAAATCTATACGTATTTATACTGCAGTTAAACTATTGGAGAACATAAAGCCAACTTAAAGTTCAAGAGGAAATTAATATAATAATGCTTGCAAATTGCATAAGCAGGTTAATTGAGTAACACATTCCCAATAAAGCTATTCGAGGAGCTTGTGGCTAAGTAATAACAGCCTCACGGGTCGATCCATCAGGTAAAGCTAAGCTTGCCGAGGTTGGTCTGTGGATGGGTGAACTTCTTTTCATACCGAGATTCCTCCGTGCCTCGGAAAGCACGTTAAGCCGTTGGTCCCGGCTGTCATTCGTGGATCTTTGACAGTCGATACGGGTCGTCAGAAGCCCGAAAGTCTGACAACCAGTCTTACCAAGGGGTATCGTATTACCCAGTAACTGGGTTGTGGAGGTCAGATAGGCAGTCGCATGTAAAATACTGGTATTCAGCTGCATCCGGTTAGACTGGAAGCCGACCCCAACATAGTTGGGAAAAGGCTAGGCAGATTGATTCCCAATAAAGCTATTCATTTTGATAATTCAACAATACTCATTGCGTTATTTACGCCGTCGAGCGGACGATTTTTTTAAACATATGCAGCATAAATTACGAATTTCCTTCAAAATCTTTCGGATTGTGATAGGAAGTGTGTTACGCAATTGCGGTGCAAGTTGCTACGACTGTCATGCACCCTACCCTTTTTATTTCTTGGGTAGGAAATTATCAAATAACTTCTCCCGCTCTGGGCGGAGCGGGAGGGCGTGTCAGACTTCTACTGACTAAAACCCACCCGTGTTCCTTCAGTTGCCTGTGCCAGGGCCACGGTAACTCTTTCAAACAACCTGCAACCCTGGCAGGCATCGGCCCGAGCGGACCCCATCAGTTAGTGCTGACATCTCCGTGAGGCGCGCGTGGAACACAACGCGCTGTCGACCTGCAGAGCTAACATGACAAGCGCAAGATCGCTCTTTTTCTCGATTTGTCGAAATTTGTCTACGATTCTGACGTTATTATGATGCCTAACATGACCGTTAGGCTCGAGTAAACTTGAAAAAAGCACTTTGACACTTCTTTATCTCGTGACGAGAAACCGATGTAGCAAGTTATTAAAAACAAATCATTTTTATCATAGCAATATCGGCGGAGGTTCCGTCTCATTAATTTGATTTTACCCATGGAATTAGTATATACTATATTTATTTTACGTCCACCTCTTTTAATGTATGTTAAGTTCTTTGTGTAACTGACTTTTTTGATTAAAATTAAATGTTTTTCTTTGGCATGCCTAAAATTAAAATACAAAATGACGGAAACGAAAATTAGTGGCACATAATATACTCACTAGATATATCAAGATCAGACCCCTCCGTGCCTCGGAAGCACATTAAGCCGTTGGTCTCAGCTGTTGTTTGTGGACCTTTACCAGTCGTTACGGGTCGTCAGAAGCCCGAAAGTCTGACAAGCAGTCTTAACAAAGGGGTATCGTATTTCCCAGTTACCGGGTTGTGGAGGTCAGATAGACAGCCACTCCATGTACAATACTATTATTCAGCTGCATCCGGTAAGACTGGAAACCGACCCAAAAATAGTTGGGAAAAGGCTAGGCAGATGATGAATATGCTCACTAGATAATAACCACAATTGACAAATGAGCCAACGATTACAATTTGAAAACCACCATAAAACTAAAATATTGCAAATTTTGTTAATCAACCACACTTACCGCAGCTGGAGTTGATTTTACTATTAGAACCATAAAACACTAAACGTTGTTATTAAAGGGTGGTGACCTTAGGAAATGAACTGGCGATTTTATTAGATATTGCCATACAGTTATAATCCCTAGATTTCGTTAATCACCATAATTGGCAAAGTCACTGGTTATTACTGAAAGTGATACTCATCTACGTAATAGTGCTCCCCTACGGCAGAGTTTCTCTCGCGGCCGCCGGAAGGAACTTCGTTCCAATATAAATAGTAGGTTAGAACTAAGTATTTTAATTATTAATTTATTGTAAAATAAAATTATAACTAAAATAAGTACAATTATGAAACTGCCATGATAATTTGGAGTTTTATTATCATAATTTTGTCTACTCATCTCGTCGTCAAAATCGAGGACGACTGACAGAAGAATCGCAGATTATCTAGTGTTGAACTGTCGAAATTCGAGATAATTTAGGTGCCATGTTAGGGTTTGTCGAGAAAACATCAAGTTTGACAGAACGAGTCGAGTATTTTGTATAGCAGCGCTGTCAGAAAATCAATCACGCGAGAGTGAGTAATAGTCGCGTGTGTCATGTTAGCCCTGCTGGGCCTGGTCCTTACTAGACGGCGAGCACCCATTGCTCGCCGTCTGCAAGCCCACGCCTACGGTGGCCGGGAATCGGCTATCGATTCCCGACGACCAGGGCGTCTCCTGCGGCGACTATGGGCGTGCGGGCACACAGATTGCCACTCCCTCACGCGTTCTACCTCCTCCTTCGCGAGCATTACTATTTCGCAGAAGGTGGTGACGGCTTCCCATGCACTCTCGCTCCGTACCATGGCCTGACCATGACCAGGGCCAGACGCTAGAGATCGCCGCCGCCGATCGCCTCCGCGAGGATGCACCCTACCCTAGATAACGCCCATTGTGAGAGAAGATATACTATTTTTGTCTGTAAACGCAGTGTCAGATAAAAGCTAGATGGAGTGACGATTGGTGATTAACATAAGAAAAGAGAGGCCTATGCCCAGCAGTAACTGAAGTTGGGATGATGATGAAGGAGCAACGATCTTCGCAAGGGGACTGGTAGCAGCAGGATAAGAGTAGTCGAGGGTCGAGTTAGACGCAGATATATGCCAATGGCCTTGAGTGGCCTGCGCTGAGCTCACGCAACGAGTCGTACGTCCACCCAGTAATAGAACTCGCCCATCAACGAGCACTGTTCCAAATTAGACGCATTATTAATTTACTATACATAAAACAAAAGGTATTATATTAAAACACGTATACTAAAAAGATAAATAATTATTAATTGTAAAAGAATCTACGTCTAGCCGTGGACTGCTACGGCTGATGATGATTCGTGCCTTCTTTGTCGGGAACCACAACATTTTTTAAGCGACTTAAAAAAAGGAGATTTTCTATTCGACCCGTATGTATGTATGTATGTCCGCGATTTTCTCAAAAACTTATGAACCAATTTCGATTATTCTTTCTCAAGCGTGATCTACATACGTTCAGGAAGGTTTTAGTATATTATACATTAGGTAATTAAACTTATGTACGAAGTTATATAAAAAAGTAAAAACCGACATCAAAAACCTAAAACGAATAAACTAACTTATAAAAAACTTAACAGCTTCTGAAGTCGATCTTCAATTCTTCAATGAACCTTAGCTTGGCACCGATTTCAGAAGCTGTTATCTATGAATGTCATTTTATTCGTATTAAGTTTTTGAAGTCGGTTTTTACGAAAAGTAGTTGCGCCGCATGCTTTATAACCTCTACCACAGATTAATACAGATGGGACACTTAATACTCAATACATTTATTTGACTACCACAATGTTAACTTATGTGGTAGGTATGATCGACAAATGCTACGCCTTTCCAATTTTGAAACAATGTTGCTTGCAAGCTGCAACTGTACTTATGACAAAGTAAAACAAAAGACCATAGGGGCAGGGTTTTTTCAATGAATGAATGACACAAAAATCAACTTTAAGGTGTAAAGGCGTCCGTTTTGTCGATAGTACATACTCCGCAAAATCATTTAAATAAACAGGACTCTTTCTACGGCACAATTTCAAGTGCAATTCAGGTCGCACAACGCTTATTACCTACAGTTATATTCTCCTACAAGTTGCCTCTCTCTCTAACGCGTATCTCTTATACCTTCTGACCGCGGCAGTCCTACTGAATTGGCCCACTGAGATAGGCCCGCCGGGTACTTGTAGCTTCATAACTAAACTGCGGAGTGTCCCATCTGTATTAATCTGTGCCTCTACACGTGTGGATCTAATGCTGCGTCAGCGAATGTTGTTAACGTTGCTGAGTACTGGGCCAAACAAAAAATTTAACCACATTGATCGGCAGATTGTCATAGCGAGAGCAGTTATATCTAAAGAAAGGATTTACTTTGTCAATAGCACACGACACGTAATTGGCTCGCAACCTATCACGCGTTCACGGCGCACTCGTATTCAATTAACTTTTACCCCAACGTATTTATGTCAAACGTGATCGTGATCAGGTTTGACACAAATTATACATTGTTTACAGACTATGAGAAGCAGATAGTGTTGGTAGACAAATCATTATTTTTCGATTAACAACTTTTGTGCTTGGTGGCTAATAATTTAAGCATTATGCCTGTTTTAGAACTAGCTTGTGATAAGCATAGGTTCCGGTTAACTTATTTGGCCCGTTATACAATATGTAACAAAAACCCTGTTGTTCCTTTTAACACGTGATTGTACTCCTGATAACAAACAACTTTTACTATGGGACCAAACCGGAATTCACGGCTGTGATGCTGCATGGCATATGTAATAACAACTTTGACTGCTCTGATATTACCAATAAACTTTGTTATATTGTACCCAGAACTGTATTTCGGCGAGAGGCGCGCGTGCCCCGGCTGTTCCACACTGTCAAGTGCAGAACCAATGCTGGCGCAAGGGCGCCACTCCGTCGTCTCTTGGAAATATATAACACACTTTTTCGATCTTGATATATTTTCACTATCTCAAACAAAATTCAAAAGAATGGCTATTCAATTGCTTGCACAATAATTATGAACTCTTCCTAACTAATAATCATGAAAACTTCCTAAACTAAACCGCCTCCGGTAGATGCGTGGTTTTTTATTTATTTTTTATTTCTCCATATTAGATTATTCCGCGGACATTGGTGTGGGTTACATGTTTATCTCTATTACCCTAGTTAGTCATTCACTAAAACTGTAACGTGTAACTGTTTTTTGTCCCAAAATAATAAAATAAAATAAAATCTGCTGTCCCATACATTTATGTTCGCATAACTCGTCAAAATGTGCAGCTGATTTTTTTTCGCGATTTCAGGTTTGGTCCCATAGTAAAAGTTGTTTGTTATCATTAGTACAATCATGTGTTAAAAAGAACAACAGGGTTTTTGTTACATTTTGTATAAATTCTCGTCCATTTGGAATTTGTCCGGTCGATAGTATCGATTAGCGTTGTGAAACAAGTCTTCATTCTATTAACATCAATACAAAATTCAAACGGTGTCTCGTTGTGAATCCGCGATGATTTACTTTAAAAACAAGTGAGTTTGCTTTAGAATTGTGTGCGCTCACTTGAGTGAGGTTATAAGTGAACTTTACAGAATAGCAAGAAGTCCAAGAGCTTCTATAACCTAAAAGAGGTAAGTCGAATGGAGAGTCAGCCACATTTTCGAAGCAAAATTAGACAAAGGCTTTTCATTTTCAATACTTCTGTAACCAAATCCTATTCTCAAAATACCAACACTATACAGCAGTTTCCTCCTTCAGGATACAAAAATATCCATTTACTATTTTCCATATTCTAATTTTACGAAAGCCAACGACGGAGCAGTGTCCATTTTTTAACACACGCCGTTGTGGCCTCCCGGGGCCTCAGAACAAGGCCTTTCCATTTATATGGGAGTGGCCTGGGCCCCTGGGACAACCCGTTTGCCCACAACCTTGACAGCGTCTGTTTTTACAGGTTTTGGGCCTGGGATTGTGTTAAAAATATTCATAATATGGAGTCATTTGAGGGTTAAGTAGATGGCTGTAATGGATTGGAGTTCTTCTTAGTTATGTGCTGCTTTTGTGGGTAGTTTCAGTGATATATTATGTGGTTGTTTCATAATTAAGTCAACAGTTAATATTACCGGTATGTACAAAGTCTCAAAACAAAGAATATACGAGCATTGATTACCACGCTTGCTCGATGTGTTAGCGATTATAGAGTTTTTGGAACGAAGTTCCTTAACGCGACTTGCGGTAAGAGATGACTGGAAGAAATCGCCACGTAAAGAAAAAAGTGTTATGGCTCCATGTGACATTCTCTCTCTCTCCTGAGAGACAGATCTCTTTCTATCATATACGTGTGCGTGCGAGTATCGCGTAAGGAACTTCGTTCCTGACGGGACTACTAGGAAAATCGGCGTTATGTTGTTTCTTATTCCATCAGCGAGATATCGATACTGACAGTCACATTGGTTCTATTCCAAGGCACGACTCATCATTACCTATCTTCTATTTATCTTCACGCAAAGACACAGTTGACTGACTGGAAGACAATGCACAACCTAATCCAGTGATAGAAAAATGAAATTAGGAACAAAACTCCTGGAGTCTATAGCACCTAGAGGTGAACTAGGAACTGATTTTGCGAAACTCCAACGAGTCACACGACTTAAAGTTTGAATACAAACGAATTCAAGCCGCGAGTTTACATCAATAAATTCCCACAACCCGGAACTCTTAGATTGCTAAAGAGTACCATTTACCAATACGGTGGGTAATATTGAATCAACGCTGAAGTGGACAGACCGACAGATGTCATTTATCATGTTCAACAATGAGGTTAAGTGCAGTTAGTATGGGAGAATACTGTTGGGATCGAGTCAACTGGGAAGACTATACACGATACTAAAATAATAAATAATAATTCCAGGTCTTACCAAAAGGTATATAATAATTTAAAGGGTTTGTGAGTAGATTATTTTCTATTTATTTTTATTTCAGTTCACAATTTTATTTATAAAGAAGATTTAGAGGAGTATATTCACAAATCAAACTACAGAGAATTTCCTAAAGGAACCTTACTTCATCTAGATAAACTGATCTTTACGGAATAACACATTCTGTACAGTTCACTCAAATGACCGCCAGTATTCGAAACTGAACTCGTTTGTTTTTAAGGGGGAAGCGTCAGGGTAGCCCGCGAAATTAAAATTTTCTTACGTTTTTTTTTTGCAATTTACAAGTCGGTATTATATTTTACGTTAATCAAATTATAATTTGCGGTCGTAACAAGTATCTATTTAAATAATTAGAATCATTAAAGTGATCAATACAACTCTTTAAGACCAGGTAATCTTAAAAAAAATGACTATTTCATGAAATCTTGACATTTTAGAATTATACTAACTTAAGGAGTGATATTACTGATTCTATTTGTCTGTTTGTCCTGAGTCTGGGTGTAATTATCTATATAAGTATGTATTTACATTAAAAAAAGTAGTGTATGTAGTATATCAGTTATCTGGTTTCCATAGTACAAGCTCTGCTTAGTTTGGGATCAGATGACCGTGTGTGAAAAATGTCCCAGGATATTATTATTATTATTGTATATAATTCTGTCAAAACATATTTGTTACGGCCGCGAATCATACTTTATTTAACATACAACTTAATACTGACTTGCAAATTGCAAAAAACGTAAGAAAATTTGAATTTCGCGGGCTACCCTGACGCTTCCCCCTTAAAGTAAATCATCACGGATTTACAACGAGATACCGTTCAAATTTCGAAGTGATGTTTAGAGAAGAGAGAATGACACTAAAGAGATTGAATCATAGAGAATCCATAGCCACTAAAACTGAACCAATAGGGTTCGTTCCTGCATTTGATAGCTAGCCGGTATACGGGTGCATCTAAATACGTCGCTGTAACGATAATGTTGCTAATTCTGGTGCCATTACTTGCAATGAACAAGTGTACAATAGTGCCATGTTTTTAATAGATTTCACAAACAAGGAGGAAGTTTTTAATCAGATGGAAATTATTTTTATTGCGTTTCTCCATATTACGTCAAATGAAACGATTATTCGTTTGCGACTCATAAGGATATTAGGTAGATGTATGATCACCATCAGTCTGGTATTATGTTTCCATGATGATCAGGACCTAGATAATGGAAGTCTTGTCTTCAATGGATATCAGCAAATTCATTAGACATGCTTTTGAAAGTGACACAACGAGGTTATTTCTCATATGGGATAGCGTCACATAGAGTTGTGTACATTCGAACTTTAGTTTTTGACAATGGACTAAAGACATTTGTAAATATATTTAATTACTAAACCAGAGAGTAATCATGTGAACAATCTTCAATGCATTTCACAGCTGTTTATTTATTTTATTGTAACCCTAACGTATAAGTTTATGTCACGTAAGTTTGCCGCTCTGAAACCAGCACTTTAATCGCGTAACACACTATCGATCGGAATCTGAATCATTTTGAAGCAAATTGCTAATCCATTGCTTCATATGTTGGAAAAATTTGTCTGCTCAACAAACGTAAATAACGCAATGAATGTTGTTGAACTGTCACTGTGAAGTGACAGTGACAGTACTTCGGAACGGCAAACTTATAATGACGCGAACTATACAGGTTTGTCCAAATAGTGACGTCAAAAAGAAAAATCTGAATTCCTCATACCCAGGGGTATTCGAAAATACCCCATGTATGTTCCGCGATAATTTGCAGTTTCCGATTTATGTTTGTTTTTGTAATTATTTAGAGTTTTCTGCCGGTGGAGCTTCAAAAATTCATATCTTATAGTGTGTATTTTTCAGATTTTTTTGTGACAAGATCGTCTTGAATGTTACTTTCATGTGACAAAAAAGTCTGAAAAATACACACTACAAAAAAGATATGAATTTTTGAAGCTCCACCGGCAGAAACTCTAAATAATTACAAAACAAAAATAACACAAAAACTACAAAAAATCGCGAAACATACATCGAGGTATTTTCGTATACCCCTAGGTATGAGGAATTTAGATTTTTCTATTTGACGTCACTATTTGGACCATCCTGTATATCTTAACGTTTCTATCCTACCTACACTATATCTCTCTATTTATATCTTCATCACACAAACACTGCTGGTAACGAGTCATAAAGTCATTCGTTCGTTGTTACTCATTCGGACACAATTACTTGCAAGGAGCGGACATGTGTCGCCAAGTGCGAGTGTCGCTAAAATTGACGTGGTTTAACTGATCGTTAAACTGTCAGTTTTGGAGCGTCAACGGTTAAAGCGGGGTTTACATTATGAAACTAGTGTCGCGAAAGAGTAGCTCGATTGTTCTTTCGGGCTATGCTAACAAACACCCAGTTTTTGAAAAGCTGATAAATTCAACTAAAACGCTGTCATATAGAGGTTGTCCCAGAAATCGATCATATACAGGTTTTCCTAAAAATTGACCGACATACATTGTAGGTGGTGATAGCTTTGGTCAAGCTCTCCCAAAATAACAAAACATTATGTTCCGCAAAATCTTATTAAATACATTTTTGTTTCGTCACGAGTCACCACTGTTTGAAAAAATATTTGAGAAACAAAAGCCTAATAATAGTGAATTTATATTGAATTTGTAAGATTTTATGGAGAATCAAAGGTAATTACGGAAAGAGTAACTTAATAATATTTTGATGGAAAATGTTATTTTATTTACACATAAAGAGTCAAAAGAACGACGCATGGCGGTTATTTCGATTTTTTTTTAAATTTTTTTTTTATTGTCCAACATACATTTTTTTTTTTGGTTTTTACAATTTTACTCGCCAAACTTTCCAGTTTGATCGAGTATAGCTCGAAAAACTATAAGATTTTGCGGAACATAATTTTATTGTTTTGATATTTTGGGAGGGCTTGACCAAAAAAAGGGTTAAATAAAGGTTTGTTGTTTTAGGGCCGGTTTTTTGATCCGTAGTTAACTCAACCAATGGTTAAACATAGTAACTAATGGTTGAATTTTGGCTAAATGAGAAAGGCTAAACACGAATGTATTCATGTTAGCTCATTCATTTTAAAAAATAGTAACTAATGTCAGGGTAGCCCGCAAAATTCAAATTTTCTTAGGTTTTTTTTCAATTTACGCTGTACGTTGATCAAAATGTGATTCGCGACCGTAACAAGTAGGTATGTATTTACAGAATTAAAATCATTAATGTCATCAATACAACTCTTTTACACCAGGTATTCACACGTCACAACAAATATGCAAAATTTCAGGACGATCGGTTCAGTGGTTTAGGCGTGAAAAGGTAACAAACAAAGAAACAAACTTACTTTCACATTTATAATATTAAGTTAGGATTAGGATACAACCTAATACTGACTTGCAAATTGCAAAAACGTAAGAAAATTTGAATTTCGCGGGCTATCATGACGCTTCCCCCTTAAACGAGAGGTTACGATATTTGACGTTTACATGCGACTGTTTAAAATTCCACCACACGGCGTTTGTGTTATCTTAAGCGCAAAAATGTAGCAGTTCTTTTTTCAAAAGTTCAAAAATCTTTACACTGTTCTGGTTTGAAAGCTGTTTGTGCTGTTTCTGCTCACAACTGGCGAATGTATGATTGAACGGCCCTGGGATAGCGATCCCTTCAAAAAAGTATAAATTGGAGATTGATACCTTTATCCTCCGCAAAAGTTTGTTTTGGCTTGAACTTACCTGAAAAGAAAATAATAAATATTAATAATCTATCACTACATATTTAAAAACGCCGCGTCTTTCTGTCTTTATATGTTCACGAAGATTTCAAAAACAGAACGGATTTTAATGCGGTTTTCAATGTTTCATCAATAGATAGAGTGATTCAAGAGGAATGTTTATACGTACGTATAGTATTCCGACATCCACGCGGGCGAAGCCGCGGGCAAAAGCTAGTACTAACAGCAAAAGCTAAAACTACTGAACGGGTTTTGATGAAATTTGGCATACAGATAGTTTATAACCTGGATTAACACATAGGATACTTTTTATCACCATATCCCTACGGGTTCGAGACGTGGGTGCAACCGCGGGGGGCTGCTAGTTATTAGTACAAACAACAAAAATGTTTGCCTACCCTCCAAACGACTTAAGTTCTACGGAAGGGAAGTACATTTTCGATATTATCGGTTAACATTACAAGGAAAACCTTTTAAACCTTCACTTCGGCTTTGACCGAGTTACTAAAACTGAAATATTGTGTAATTGCTTTAAATATATTCACTTATCTTATCAGACACCGGGTTTCATACAATTTAAAGGCTTAAAAATATAGTTTATTTTAATTTTATTTGTTTATGTGGGGAAAGTCGTGGCTAAGTAATAACAGCCGCACGGGTCGATCCATCAGGTTAAGCTACGCTTGCCGGTGTTGGTCTGTGGATGGGTGACCATCTTTTCATACCGAGACTCCTCCGTGCCTCGGAAAGCACGTTAAGCCGTTGGTCCCGGTTGTCATTCGAGGATCTTTGACAGTCGTTACGGGTCGTCAGAAACCCGAAAGTCTGACAACCATTCTTACCATGGGGTATCGTATTACCCAGTAACTGGGTTGTGTAGGTCAGATAGGCAGTCGCTCCATGTAAAATACTGGTATTCAGCTGCCGACCCCAACATAGTTGGGAAAAGGCTAGACAGATTGATTTTATGTTTGACCAATACATCATTCTGTTGTGATGAAATTTTTTTTTTTAAATATTGTCATAATTATTAACAGACACCGGGATGTATGCACATGTATTTCATACAATTTAAATGCTTAAAAATATGGTTTTTATTTTATTTGTCTTAAGTTTAACCAACACATTATTCTATTGTGAATGTTGTGATGAATGATTTCTTTTTTAAATGTCATAATTAAGTACTCAAAAAATAAAAAGTGTTTCAGTTTTGTTTCATAAGGGTAAGCTCACACGAGCCAGTGGCCACAACTGCCGGTGGTTGCCGCCTCTTGCTTCGATGTTGAGTTCTACTGTAGCGAATGGCCGCCACTGGCCACACGTGTGTAACAAATCCATAAAAAAATGTTTAAGAAAGCATGTGAACTGCTGTGTGTCGCTGGGCTACCGGTGGCTGTGGCCGGGGCTCGGTTGCGCCTAACCTAAGCAATAGAGTACCTATAAAATCAGCAGGAAAAAACAACGTTGACGTTGAATATAAGCTTTCCCAAAACTACTTGCTTCAAAACAAATCATTCACACATTCATTAATCCATCGTCCAACAAAACAAACATACTTTATCCACATTGGGACCGCACGACAAAATTCTCAGACAGTTGCAAAACAATACAACTAAGAAGTACTGCCATAGACTAAGAAATACGTACACCGGGTGGTATCAGAAAGGTGTGGTCCAATTTAAGAGTGTGGTGCAGACCATCAAACTGAACAACTTTTTCCATGGGAGCAACATCGTAATTGCGAAAAAATAATAAGCCGCCCCATACATTTGCGTCGAGTAGTTGGTCCCATGCATAGAGAAAGTTGTTCAGTTTGATGGTCTGTACCACCCACCCTTAAATTTGACCACACCGTCCTGGTACATTCTGTAGATACGAAGCTCTGACTATCTCATTACAAAACGAGTTCTTACTTTAGTCCATGACCAAACCAGAGCTAAACTAATGCCAACGATACGAGATAAATACATAAAATTGCAACTCATACAATTTTTTTGTTTGTTATCTCCTGTATTGCCCGACTGCTGGGTAAAGGTCTCCCCCACAGCTTTCCACCATTCCCTGTGTGTTGCCTTCTCCGTCCAATCTCCCATAAACGCCTGTAAGTAGTTGTTAAAAACCGGTTGTTTCCACAAAAAATACATGTGCTTGTCAAGCAATTTTGACCGTGTAGGACCCCATTAGGACTGCCACCGAATTCAGTCGTAAAGCGATCGCTATCTATGACGAGACTGCAGCCCCAGGGTTGTCAATTTTGTTGATAACCGAAAGCTGAGCGCGGATCGGCGCAGCGCACTTTCTTACAACCCAAAATACTCGTATGGAATGCGTTCAGGACTCGAGGAGTGTCTATCAGTCTCTTCTATTAAATTTTTACTCTATGGCCGCGTTCACCAGAGTATGCCCGCTCAAAAGTTTGACCCGGACATATTTCTTAAATCAACTTACACTTCTCCACAAACAATAAGCGACAGGCGACAAAAACTGCTAACATTCGCATAAACTTGCACTCACTAAGAGGTTTCCACTGTAACTCATCATTTTTAACTTTGTTGCGGCGTTGTCAAGAGTTGTGGGAATAGTTTAATGTTTTATTTCTGTATTGAATGTGTGTTGGGCGATCACGTGCGGCTTGTTGCGGATAAATGTGGGTATTCTTTAACTGTCTGGGTAAAGAATGGGGCGGGAAATGGTGTTATTTGTTAGACGATTATCGTCTGTAGTTACTGTAGTCAATTTCAGAAGACTCTTCTTGAAACATTGACTAAAATAAAGTTTATTATATTACCCACTAGCTTCTGCCCTAGCTTCGCTCGCGTTAGTTTAGAATTTGACAATTAATTCACACTACTAAACATACGAAACTTTAGTAGTGTGTTTGTAACTTAAAATTGTATCTTAATTTATCTAAAAAAAATACCGGTTGTTCTATCACCATGAATTAATTCTAATTGACATTTTAGATAATATAATTCAATCATGATTCGATAGTAACGTGGCGCCATCTATTATCATAAGAACTTTATTATTATTTTCCTCGGGAACAGTACTTTTTTTCGGGATGAAAGGTACTCTATGTCCGTTTCTGTAAACCTGACAACGTATATGCAAAATTTCAGGATGATCGTTTCAGTGGTTTAGGCGTAAAAATGTTACAAACAAACAAACAAATTTATAATATTTATTATAGTATATTATTATAAGTTAAAATAAAATGGCAAAGTGTGACCTATATAGACCCAAATGCAGCGATTAAACACAATATCACTCGAATTACAAAACAACCCTTTCTTTGACAAAATCACGAACACAAACAGAGTTTGTGTAATTACCAATCAACAATTTTCATCCCTCACTCGGGAACTGAACCCGAAACGGTTACTAACGCTACCTATATAGGTATGTCTGTTGAGGCGGTAACTTTCACCCTTGCAGCCCACTCCACTTCTTATTATACTTGGGCATGGTTCAAGTGAAGAAAATTTGCGGTTTTCTCTCGAATTGGAACTGATCTGATCGGAGCAGTTCGGAACTGGTCGGATCTGGCCTGTGGCCTAACTTTCCTCTATCTTCTCCCTGAATATTTCCTAAAACTTAACCACCCTTTTCTGAATAATTTCGTAGCTTGTTCAAAGACATTTGAATCACTTTTCTGGGACTCGACGAACTTCATTATCCTGTGCTATGCTGGTGGTTGCTACTGGCTTGTCGAGTAGCAGAGGTTGAGTACAGTGTGGGTTTCCCAATGTCTTTGAATGCCTAAAGAATGGCAATGCTGCTTGACTTAGGTCCCGGGCACGAAACCAGCGGTGGTGCGATTTCGTGCCTGCAGCTTTAATGGTTGCCAATAGCAGCGATGAGCAGTAGTATTTTTTTGCCCAAGTGTCTTTCGGATGGATAGGTTTCATTTATTTGATTCATCTTTATACGCTGCTAGCTTATACCTCATCCAGCCCCCACCCTGTAAATATATTAGGCCACCGGCGATCCGTATTCTTGTCACAGAGCGCAACATTAGTCCGGCATTAGTATGAGCCCAGCGGTGCGCGGACTATTCATTGGGAGCCGTCACGACAAATGGTAGATGTGGTGTAAGTATAGGCCATTTATATTGGAGTAATATCTCAATTTCTAAACATGTTGGTTTTTTCAACACCTCGTCTGTTCAGCCTTTTCCCAACTATGTTATGGTCGCTTCCAGTCTAACAGGATGCAGCTGAATGCCAGTATTTTATACCGAGCGACTGAGTATCAGACCCGCACAACCCAGTTACCTCTATTTCCTCGGACGAGCTCCTTCACAAAGAAATTTTTTACAACTCTCAGTGAAAGAGCAGTGGAGGATTCATAGACGACTCCGCCTTGGAGTGTAAATGTGATACTGTTCCACACACTGTGGAACACTTAATATCATGTCCTGCGTGTCCTGTCAGCTGCACGTTATAGGAAGTGATGGACGCTAGTAATGGCTCCAACCACTCACGCTACAGACATGCTAAGAAGAAGAAGTGAACGAGCTGTTCCGGGGAAGTACCTACTAGCGACAAACCTATTTCTGCCACAAAGCAACTTATAGTTGCTGGCACGAGTCGTGAGCACAAACACCACTTTTAAACCTTACGAATCTTGTTTCCTATTGTGGCAATTCGTACATGGGCAGGGGCAATGAGGTTGATACAATATCAAGCTTATTTATGTATAGGTAGAAAACAGAATACAAGAGCCCGCTCACGACGGCAACAACAGTTCTGGTGGAATTTTAGCTCACGATTCGTGCCGGCAACTATAGAAGGTTTCAGTTTGAAGGATATGGGTGTCGGTGCAATTACAGGCATATTAAGTGATGACGACATCATCGCAGATGATGCAACTGCGATCCTTGTAGTGTCGCATATGTCTATAGGCTATTGTGGTTACCACTTACAGTACAACAACGTATAAGTTTCATCGTTTGCCTTCGGAAAACCGAAATATAGCGAATAAAATGTGACTATCTACCAATAGAAATTGATTTATGTTCTCACCTAAATGGTACCCATATTCTCTAAGGTACCCATGTTCTCACCTAAATGCTAATGGTAACCATAGTTAAACGAAAAAGATCCAACCCACATTAAGTGTGTTGCAGATGGGACACTCCGCCGTTTAGATCTGAAGCTACAAGTACGCGGCGGGCCTATCTCACTGGGCCAATTCAGTACGACTGCCGCGGTCAGAAGGTATAATAGTTACGCGTTAGAAAGAGAGGCAACTTGTAGGTGAATATAACTGTAGGTAATAAGTGTTGTGCGACCTGAATTGCACTTTATCGTGTCGTAGTAAGAGTCGTTTATTATTTAAATGATTTTGCGGAGTGTCCCATCTGTATTTATTTGTGGTTTAACTATGGGCAAATAATACAGATTGACGCTGTAATTCTGTCACTCCCCCTTATTGGACCAGTCTCATTGAATTCAGCAAAGTTCGGTTTTTCCGAGGGTAAACGATGGAACCTTAGAACGCGCGTTGTTGGACTGTGCCATATAGTTGTCACACCCAATAATGTTTACAGGCTCATATTGTATAGCTTTCTGCATTTTATCAGTTCACTATTAGCAGTGAACAACTTTTAATAATAACGGAACCCCCAACAACAAAATAGTAAAATTCGGTACACATATCGGAGCCATACCAAGAACCTCGGAAATTCCAAGAACAGAAAATTGGGTATTAGAATAGAAACCTGTAACTATCGTATCGGAGTCCAACTAGGCTATCCAGGCGTAATGTTCAACTGAGCACGCTCTTTCATTTGTATTCGAGGCTACTTAGATGTAGACAGGGCTGCCATTTACCGGGAATTATTCGGAAAATCTGGATATGTTGTGTCTTGAAGATAAATAAAATAAAATCAATTAAACTTTATGAACGTTCCTAATGTCTATGAATGCTATTCTGTAAAGTTCACTTGGAACCTCACTCAAGTGAGCGCACACAATTCGAAAGCGAACTCATTTGTTTTTAAAGTAAATCACCGCGGATTCACAACGAGACACCGTTCGAATTTCGACATCGTTCGAATTTCGAAGTGTCACTTTAAAATTATTGAGCCACACAATGGCCGGCTATTCTTTTACCATTTATTACATGACATATGAAATTCTAGTTATGTCCTGTTTTGTTCAGCCTACACGACATCCCTGGGCCCTGGAGCTATATACTAAACAGAAGGACAAATGATCGAGATGGACGGAAGGAGAATAAGTAGGTAACGTTTTGTTTGGCGGACGGGGAAACATGTGGACGGACTATTTATCAAAGAGAAAAGTCAATTGTTGGTTTATATTACAGTCATATGTCAGCTTTGCCTTTAGGTTACATGTCCGGAAAAAACGAGTAGGAAAAAATGTGACCTTGTTTTGTTGGCATGACATTAAATGAAACTACGTATGCTATACTGGATGATTTTGTTTACCGTCTTGAAAAAAATAGGGTACAGAAATTTTGAAAAAGTTTATAGATCGTTAAAAAATTTCTAAATTAAAATCATACGCACTAACGCAATGATTTGAATTTCGATATTAAAAAAAAGTACTAGGTATGCCATAGGCATTTACTCCGTTCACCTATTATACCCTATTTTTTCAAGACGGTTAAAAAGTCACGCAGTATATTCTCGTCTCACATACCGCATGTGCCATGATGACCTATAGCACTGAAACGTGGTCGCTCACAATGGGCCTTATTAAAAAGCTAAAAGTCATCCAAAGGGCAATGGAGAGGGCTATGCTTGGAGTTTCCCTGAATCAGAAATGAAGAGATCCTCAGGAGAACCAAGGTAATCGACATAGCCCGAAGGATTGCCAAACTTACGTGGCAGTGGGCAGGCACATTGCTCGTAGAACAGATGGCCGGTGGAGCCGAAAGGTTCTGGAGTGGCGACCGCTTACCGGAAGACATAACGTTGGAAGGCCTCCCACAAGGTGGCCCGTTGACCTGGTGAAGGCCCTAGGAATCCGCTGGATGCGGGAAGCACAGAACCGGTCGAAGTAGCGGTGCTTGAGGGAGGCCTATGTCTAGGCTGTGGACGTCTTTCATGATGATGATGACGTATGCTATGATGTGATTGAATTGAACGGTCTCTCGTTGTGAATCCGTGATGATATCAGACACCAGCACATCAAGCTACTACAATTTGTCAAATTTCTTTATTAGATTTGCAACTTTATCGCTAAAGCATTAGGTTCAAGGTTGCTTTGTAAATTTTGATAGTTTCGGGTAGGTTGACCTGCTGGCGTTTGTACTTTAAAAACAAATGAGTTCGCTTTCGAATTGTGTGCGCTCACTTGACTGAGGTTCCAAGTGAACTTTACTGAATAGCAATAATGATTCTATTGAAGAGACGCAACGCAATATAGAGAGCCGAATCGCTCGGACATTACACGAATAAAAATAGTGAGGAAAGTTCGAGCATAAGTAGCATTGACAAAAAAGCTTTGCCAAAAACTTGTAATCTATCGAATTTACCAGTAAAGACTGTAAATCAACCATCTCATTCGCTAATAGTTTGTTTCGGACAAGCACAGAAGGGAGAGGGTGCTCCCCTTAGACGAAAACCATTATGTTGGACGATTTCCGCAAAATGGCGCAACTAACGATATATTATACACTTAACAAATTCAATTGTGTTTTAGAAAAGAGTGCGATTGTGCATAGGTTCGACTGCTGCAAAGGAATATAGGTCTGGAGACAATTCGCTTGGTTCGTAATCATTCGTCATTATAGACATCGAGCTATTATGCTATAAAGTCCAAAACGTATTTTTTTTAAATTGCCAAATGGTCCTGCTCTTGACCTCGATCTCGTCTGATGGAAAACAATGGAAACGTCTATCTAGAACGTGGCTCAAAACGCTGACTATAAATGGGAGCTAGCCAGGACAATTGGCCATTTCCACCACATATCAAACGAGCCCCCAAGATCACGAGGGAGATGAAAGGATATCTAATTCTTCCTAATTCCTATAAGTCAATTCTTCTTTGAATATTGGATAGAAGATGCGCAGAAACGTGACCAATAGAAAAATTTGGAGAAACCTTAATGTGCGCTTTTAACTCGAATCCAATCCGATTTAAGCGATTTTTTCTTTAATTCATAGATAAGTTGATTTGAATAGGTTTTAGTGAATATTTTTTTACTTTTCTATTTCAAAATGTCTCAAAACTATTTTATGATTCAGCGTGCACGACTGTACCGCTGGTAATTCTCGTGAGTAGCGCATTGAGTACTGTCGCGTACAAATGGAACTGCTGTGATTGGGTTAGTCGCAAGCCTGTGGTATTACTTGTAAGAGCGACGACAGATGGAGCGGTTATTTTGTGGATTCTTCATCTCATAACGGTAAGAGCTATACAACATGAATTTTAGAAGTAGGGATTTTAGGGCCAAAATTAAACTGTGATAATTAGAGGAAAGTGGCTAAAGGATCTAGGTCCTCGATTGGAGAAAACTAAATCTGCTGAGTTTTATGATAAAGCTGGTTTAGCTATGATTAGAACTCGATTTTATTTTCCAAAACATATTTCCTTAATATATTGTGGCATAGGGGTTTAGTGGGCAGAGAATGAGACTCAAGTGTCACTTAAAACAGAGTTTAATTTTATATTAAGCCACAAGTTACAGAAGAGGGTCGTAGATTCTGGTTGCAAGTCCTTTGCTGTGATGTTATAAGAAGTGGAAGGGTACTGCCCTGGGTGGACCGTCTGGCTGGCGCTGCGGTGGCTCGGCGTGTTCGGCCTTAGTCGCCGATTAGAGGGCCGCGACTGGTGCGTAGTTACCGGGTAGAGAGACGGTTAGAGGTTAGACTGGCGCGTAGGGTGAAAGGTAGAGGGCCGCTTCAGGCGCATAGGCTGACGTGGAGGTTATGGGCCGGTAGTCTAGCCAAAGGTGGTCTAGCCGGAGCGGTGACTGAATCTGAAGCGGTGAAGTATCCGAAACTGTGAACCCCAATTTCGGGGAGCTATACAGGCTTCAGTGGTTTATGGCGGAAAAAGGCGTGAGTCGCCGGTTAGTCTTATTATAACCTCTGAGTTTCTAGCAAGTACTATGCTGCCGTCGTAAGAAAAAAGGACACAACTAACATTTAAAAAAAAAAATTGAGTCACATACATATTTAGAATCAGAAAAAAAAAGGCTAATCTGCTCAATATTTTGTAGATTTTTTTTTTAAATGTTAGTTGTGCACTTTTTTCTTACGACGGCAGTATAGGGAGGTGAAAGTAGTAATGTCATAGATTCAAAATAAAAATATTACAGATAATTAATATCTAGCTTTAGAATTCGTTATGCTACAATATAAGGTACTCATTGAACCCATTGATTGTGATGTTATTATTGTCAAGTTACGAACTATAAGGAATTCATTAATTATAACCGGCTAACTTGCCAAGATCGTGCTGTAGACCCACCTAAGTACATAATAAAATCACAACCACCATCGCAGCGACAAGAAATCCAATATGAACGTGACCTAACCATTCAATAAGGCATCAATAGAGGACCACTCGGCGCAAACCGCAACGGCGACGCGCCAGTTGCGTCTGAAAGGCCTTTAACTACATTTGCGGTTTGTCTTACATGTGAGGCGGCTTTTTGTTGCTTTTATTAGATGTGGATAGTCTGGGAAGATGAGATTGAGCTGGACTAAGTGCTGTATGGTTCAATACAAGGAATAAACCTGGTTTTCTCCTGTCGGTCTAAGAAGTGTGGATCTAGAGGTTATAATTATGTTTTGACGATGTCATATGTCTCCCATGACATCAGTAGTGCTGTTCTCTAAACATCACTACGAAAGAACGGTGTCTCATTGTGATCCCCGATGTGTTATTTTAAAAACAAATGAGTTCGCTTTCGATTTGTGTGTGCTCACTTGAGTAAAGTTTAAATTTAAGAATGGCAATGAAGTGCATTTAAGCAAGTGTATCCAATGTGTCACCTCAAAAGATCCTTGGTAAGGGTCTTCGAAATTCGAACGGTCTGTGATGATTTACTTTAAAAACAAATGAGTTCGTTTTCGAGTTATGTGCGCTCACTTTAGTAAAGTTCTAAGTGATTTTTACAGAATAGCACAGAAGTGCATTTAAGCAAACGATCCTTGCTGGGTTATCGCTTTGCCGGCCCTCGATCCCTAAGGTAAGGGATCCAATGTATGGGCCGCAGTAAAACCGTGTAAACAACGCCTAATATCGGTCGTATATTGTGTACTCACAGCACATATTGTGTACCAACAGAGACCAAGCCTCATAAATTTGACCTTAAATTTGTTACGGTATTACAATCAGAGAAATCAGACTTTGGACATTGCAATCGTCCTAAACGTAATCACCTAAATTCTATTCTGTAGTTAGGTTCACTTGGAACCTCACTCAAGTGAGCGCACACAATTCGAAAGCAAACTCATTTGTTTTTAAAGTAAATCATCGCGGATTCACAACGAGACACCGTTCGATTTTCAAAGTGATCCTTAATCCATCGAGTAAGTCTATAGGTACGTACATTAGCATAGGTCTTTGAAAGACCTTAACCTTTTGAGTTTGTCTCGGGTGTTTCTTCCCATAAAATTGGAAAGAGTACACCGAACTCAACTACAAAAATTGATTCGACGTGTCTATTCTTTTTTCGTTTTAGCACGAACTATGCATATTAGAATAGTTCATTCCGTGATAAAAAAAAAAAAATGCCAGTCACCGAGGTGGTAGCGAGGTTAACTGTGCAGAACAAACGCACGAGCAATTAATTGCGTAGCAATTGTGCTTGAATATGACGTTTTGGAAACGGCAACGCCGAGCAATTTACGGCAATACCAGGGTTATATAGAAATTGCCAAAAATATTAGTTGCCAGTATATCTAAGCGCGCCATTACTCGCGGAGACTCTTTTCTTGCATACCAGAAGCAAATCCCATGCTTATTCTGACAGTATACCTAAAGTAACACGTAACAGCATGTTGAACAAACAACCAATTCAGTCTAATCACACCCCACAACAGCGACAAACGAAGCAATAATTACAACGTAATATTCATATTCAAAATCAATTACATGTACTTTAGTATCACGTAGCAAATAATTAGGACCTTTTTAACATTCGGCAAGCGTAGCTCTCATTGTGTTTATACCTTAATAAACAATTGGGTTGAGCGAAATACACGGCACAGGTTTAACAAGGGGAGAATTACCTTAAATTATATGTATGAGGATAATTTCTGCGGTTTGGTACAGTAGCTATTTGAATTTGAACTAAGGTCTTATCAGCTTGTATATCATCTAGTGCAGTGCAATTATTGCAAATTACTTTTCTTCAGTAGTGCTGTTCTCTAAATATTACTTCGAAATTCGAACGGGCGGGCGGTGTGAATTCGCGATGATTTACTTTAAAAACAGATGATTTACTTTAAAAACAAATGAGTTCGCTTTCGAATTGTGTGCGCTCACTAGACTTTACAGCGTCGACATTCTGTACAAATCTCACCGTGAACACATAGGTGAGGTGAACGTGGAGTGAGCTGTCAATAGTGTCAATCCCTAGCATTACGTGGAATGACAGCTCTATTCAAGCTCACTTCACCTAAGTTTTCACGGTGAGATTTTTACAGAATAGACAGGCTTGATTGGATTCCAGGTGAAATATAATACCTCAGTGGTCAATGCGAGCTTGTCATTTTAAAAAGTCGAGTGTGTCAATGCTTTTTAAACATTGCCGAGTATTTTTTTTTTTAACTTTTATTATACAAATGTGGAAGTCGCAATGAAACAGGCGTAACGTAGCGTGGGGGTGCTATACGTCTGCCAGTCTCGTCAGGGACTACAAGCATGATGTTATGTTTTGCAGAAGCCCCAATAACATCAATATTTTTGCAGTATTTCCTTAGAACGATCGCATGCACCGAGCTGTGTGCCTCCCAACCTGGTACGTAAATAAATTCACCATAAAATAGTCGGTGCCTGGCTCGTGACACATCTGGGTCAGTGTGCTGTGACCATATGGAGCGATTCCTGTAGGAATTGTATAGCGAACAGAAATTCTTTATTGGAATATAGAAGAGTGAGTAAGTAGATAAGTAGTGATGAAGTACAGCTCGCTTCGTTCGCTTGACTGCCTCTTTGGTCTAGTGGACGCAATGGGTACTGCTGAGCTCACGCAATACTTCCACCCAGTAACAGGACTCGCCCATCCAAAAGCGCTGTCCCAAATTAGATGCATTTTTAATTCATTAAATATATAAGATGAAGATTAAAGTATCTTTAAAATGGTGAAGGATTCATAAAAATATCCCTAATTCATATAATCCCTAATTTCTGCCACCAAATTTCGGTTTGACTGGTACAGCAAGAGCGCCGAGGGCATAGACAAAGTGACAATCTATGTGTGGGACTGACATAAGCTGATGGGGGGCTCGTGGCTAAGTAATAACAGCCGCACAGGTCTATTGAGTCCGTGGATGGGAGACCATCTTTACTTACAGAGATTCGCTCGTGCCTGGAAAGGCACGTTAATCCGTTGGTCCCGGCTGTCATTCTTGGATATTTGACAGTCGTTACGGGTAGTCAGAAGCCCGAAAGTCTGACTACCAGTCTTACCCAGTGGTATCGTATTACCCAGTAACTGGGTTGTGGTGGTCAGATAGACAGTCGCTCCATGTAAAATACTGGTATTCAACTGCATCCGGTTAGACTGGAAGCCGAGCCCAACATCGTTGGGAAAAGGCTAGGCAGATGATGATTATGCTACCGAAAAGCTGAAGTCAATCCTGTTGAAAGTCGTTGTAGAAATACGAAACACTTTAAATGCGATTGTCACTTGTCTAGGTCCTCACACAGGCACATGAGATGTTACATTACAGCACTGTTTCTCAGAGAGCGGCCCTTCTCTGATAGAAGCCATATGCGGCGGTTAACACTTCCAATCAGGAACTTTGCCGAATTAATGTGACTGGTCCAATAAGAATGTGATGGAATTAGTGCGTCAATCCATATTAATTTATTTGGAAATATAAATCCCCGCAGCTTCGCCCGCGTTGCTTTCGGAAATTATCCTACGGGAACGCATTACCGAGATCAAAAGTATCCTATGACTTAATCCAGGTCATAATTCAATCAAGATTCGAAAGACACGTGGCGCCATCTATTATCATAAAAAAGTTATTGTTGTTTTTCTCGGGAACAGTACTTTTCTTCGGGATGAAATGTACCCTATGTCCGTTTCCGTATACGTGACGTCGGTTCAGTGGTTTAGGCGTGAAAAGGTAGATAACAAACAAACAAACTTACTTTCGCATTTATAATATTATATATATACGTATAGTTAGGATTTCTATTGGACAAGAATCACATTTCATTCGCTATATTTCGATTTTTTCCGAAGATAAACGGTAGTACTCTGAGTCCTGTCGTACTGTAGGTAATCTTGTAGTAGTAATGATAAATGATAAATAATGATCTTTATTTCTGTAAGTAGGTTTGTACAAACACTTTTACAAGTCAATATATTTTTTTTTTAAACTAGATGAGGTCGGCGTTTCCTATCTGACTACTCTGAGAAGAAAGGCCGAAACAAACTCAGAGGTCACAGTCTCTTATAAAGTCCAGACATAATCTTGGTCACTTCATGTGAAGACCATGTAGATTGGTGTCTGAAATGGTCTTTTGAGGAAAGAACCACACAGATTGAGAGGACCTGTCCAGTCAGTGCACGCATTTGTCAGTAATCGCGCAGCTCAACGCAGAACTTAAGGAGCTCAACGATTCGACGAACAATACCAAAGAAAGGACATTGGGGTAGGCCGCATAGATTACTCAAACTGTCAGACCATGATTAAAAATAACTAAGAGAAAAAATAAAACAAACAAAAAAAAAAAAAAGCAATGACCTACATAGTCTTCACATTCACAATAAATTAAAATAATATAATACTTACAAAATAAATATTCATGTCAACATTCAGTATGCAAAAATAAAAATAAAATAAAATTTGGAGCAGTTCAATCCCAAGCCTTTTTGTCCTCAATATAATCTTTAACGGTATAAAAAGCTTTCTGACACAACTTGCGTTTAATGAATGATTTGAATTTATTAAGGCTCAGATCTTGAACGTGGCTTGGAAGATTATTATAAAAGCGTATACATTGACACCTGAATGACCCACCTATTTTCTTGAGCCTTGTTGGAGGTACAACAAATTTGTGTTTGTTCCTAGTATTTATATTGTGGATATCACTGTATTTTTTAAACAATTTAATGTTTTTATGGGCATATAAAAGATTTTCAAAAATGTACTGAGAAGGCAAAGTCATTATATTAATCTCCTTAAATTTCTCTCTGAGAGATTGTCTCGGACTTACCTAAATGCATCGAACAGCTCTTTTCTGCAAAACAAAGATAGTCTGAATGTCGGCTGTATTTCCCCACAGCAGAATACCGTACGACATTACACTATGAAAATAGCTAAAGTACACTAAACGGGCTGTCTCTATGTTGGTTAAATTACGAATTTTCCTAACAGCGTATGCTGCGGAGCTTAGCTTTTTTGACAATTTATCTATATGTGGGCACCACTGAAGCTTAGCATCCAAAGTTAAGCCAAAGAATACTGTGCTATCTTCAGGATTCAATTCTTCGCCCTTTATCAACACGTTAGTTTTTACCTGCCTAACGTGAGGTAGCGTAAACTTAATGCATTTGGTTTTTTTTTTTCATTAAGGAGTAAATTATTAACACTGAACCAGTGAACTACTTTTGAGATCGCTCTGTTTACATCGTCAGTAACCAGCTGCTGACGTTTACGTAGATCTCGTGCTTGCCTTAACTCATTAGAGGTAACGCAAGCACGATATTATCAGCTCACTATAGCCTGCAAGACGCTCCGTGGCACTATTGACGCGCCTGATCTGCACGCTGTGCTGGACTGCTGGCTCGCTTCTTTGTCCTAGACAATTACTGTCGCAGCAGAAAGCACATGCTGTTTGCTGTGCTCCCATGTCATACCGTTGCGCGTGTTAAGTCCCCAGTACCTCACACTCTGGCCGCAGTTAATGATTTGCGGATGAATGGACGAAAATTTTTTTAGAGGGATTCATGAAAGTACGTATTGTTTACGTACGTATTTTGCCTTTAATTATTGTAAATAGTTTTTAATCGAGTTCATTAAAGTTAAATGGATGGTGTAGGGCGACTGTTAGTATCGAAACACAGGTAACGTTTTATTTTTGTCACCGGTAGACAAAAATAAAACGTTACCTACTTATTCTCCTTCCGTCCATCTCGATCATTTGTCCTTCTACCTAGTATTATAGCTCCAGGGATGTCATGTAGGCTGAAAAAAGGGACATGACTAGAATTTGATATATCATACAATAAATGGCAAAAGAATAGCGTCCACCGTGTGGTTCAAGAATATCTAAGTGACGTTTTGAGTAAGGTTCTCTGTCTCTCAAAAAGTAACTTCAAAATTCGAACGTTGTCTCGTTTTGAATCCGCAATGATTTACTTTAAAAACAAATGAGTTCGCTTTCGAGTGCTCACTTGGCTAAATGATAACAGTCGCACGGCTCAATCGTAGGCAAAGAGAGTTAAACCACGTCATTGATCGTAGGTTAAGCTACGCTTGATGTGTGACCATTCATTACTATATCGAGATCCCTCGGTGGCTCGGAAAGCACGTTAAGCCATTGGTCCAGGCTGTCATTCATAGATCTTTGACAGGTGATACGGAAGCTCAAAAATATCAAAGAATATCGTCTTATCCAGTAACTGGGTCGAGGAGGTCAGATAGGCAGTCGCTCCACGTAAAATACTGATTTTCAGCTGCATCCAGTTAGACTGGACCCCGAACCCAACATAGTTGGGGAAAGGCTAGGCAGATTGAAATTTACATACATAGCACAACTGTAAGTACGTTGTGAGGAAGTTGGAAGTTTAGTCAAACGTCGATACGTAAATAGATTGGCCATAAAATTGTCGTGCCTGGTACTTGACGCATCTGGGTCACATGGCCATCTTATGTATGTCGACTGGCTCCTTTAGGAGTTGAATTGACTATGAACCGTTTTACCTACATACCTATTTGACTCGAGTTATATTCGCAAATGGTGTAAATAATTTCTCTACGACAGGGTCCAATTTTGCAGCTCATGCTCACCCTAGAATTCTTCACAACCGATTTCATCGAAAAAGACAAACCATCCGAAGAAAAACCTCCTAAAGAATCGTGGTTCATGAAAATCACAGTTAGGTTGCGATGTAAGTGAAACCGCGGAGAACATCTAGTTTCAAATAAATCTCTAAATTTTACAAAGGTTGCAAACTCTAAATTTTACAAACATAGCATGTTGCAAAACCTAGCACCTGTCGTTCATATCTCTAGCCGGTAGATTTTAGCAATAAAACCAGTGAGAAACACAGTTAGCTTGTTCCACTTCTGTCACCCACACCGACCAATTCCATTGTGATTTTATTTGCTAAAGAAAAAAAAAACATCTTGGATGGAGCTCCTGGTTATAATTATTTATTATGTATAGATTGAAAGTACCCTATGAGTTAATCCAGGTAAACAATGGTTGTTTTCATATAACTCTATTGGTTTACGCGGCACACACCAGTAAAGCTCCCAGTCCGCATGATTTTTTTCAGACATCATCAACAATCATTGTCATATTTCAGCCAATTTACAAAAAAATACCTTAATGAATTATACACCTAAGACTTCCTCATAAATCATTCCGTCTTTTAGTGAAAACCGTATTAAAATCCGTTCGGTAGTTTTTGAGTTTATCGCGTTCAGACAGACCGACTGACGCGGCGAGGGGATTGTTGTGACAACACACAGAAAAGTGCCCAAACTTTTAAGCGCTGAGCTTCAAAGTTTCAGTACTTTTCTGTGGGAGTCCTAAAAAAATAATTCAACATCGAAAACTGCTTGCCAACGCCAAATACAGTCCTTGGGAACGTGTTTTACACATCAAGACCCCTTCGTATCTGTGCCGGTACCAATGCTGCCTCGGTTGTTATACGAAATGTCACTGTCTGCATACAAGGTGTAACTTAAATAACGCACAACCTCTTAAGAGGTCACTGTACTCATCATTATGAGCAACTTTTACAATGGGACTAAACCTGAAATCGCGAATAAAATCTGCTGTTCCCTACATTTTGACGAGTTATGCGAACATAAATGTTTACCAACAGATATTTTTTTCGCGATTTCAGGTTTCGTCCCATATTAAAAGTTGTACATAATGATGAGTACAATGAGAATTATTTAGCGCCTTGCAGAACGGCGGTACGGCTATAGCAGTAATAACAATAAAACTTCTATTGTGTCTCATTAGTGTCCTTCAAAGGGTTAAGTTACACCTTGCATATTCTTAGAATATCAATACTGCCCACTAACTGAGAAGAAAATCCGGTCAAGTTCGTGTCGGATAACGCACAATGAAGGGTTCCGTAATTGGGATGAATTTATTTATCCCAAGAACAAACTTAACATAGTATTTGAAAAACATGTTCTCCCATACATTCAAACTGCAAATGTAAGTTTGTACGCACAATAAAACAGTTTATTTTGAAATTATAAAATATATCTGAGACCCTCACAGTAAGCCCTTTCATTTGATATATCGCATGGTACAGTTTGCTTATCTTATTTGCTCCCCAAAATTGACCCCTATATTCAAAATTCATTAATTTACATTACTCGTCCGTGTTTGGGTCACAGTAATACATACATGAACCAAATTTCAACTTAATCGGTCCATTAGATTCGGAGCAAATTGGCTGTGACAGACGGACAGACAGACACATGAGTGATCCTATAAGGGTTCCGTTTTTTTTCTTTTGAGGTACGGAATCCTAAAAAGCTGCAAATATCACAATCACCAATACGTTGCCCCAAGATGCAGCAATTGCAGATCTTTTTGCAAACAAACACGAATGCACAAAGGTAATGACTGGAAGAAGGATATATCAAAAGATAAGCAAGCGTCAGCACCTACGTTCATATTTGTAGACGGCGGGTAGTCAGCAATAAAATGTGAGGGTAGAACGCAGTCAGGCAAGCTCAGCGACCTACTTGCGTCTAGTGCAACCACGGAGATTTTATTTGCGGGTAGATAGAGATTTTTCGAACACTTGCAAAGGCTATTTTAAAATATATATTTGTCGTAGATTATAAAATTTGAGCGATAATAGTCTCTCAATTGATTATTGTAGTACTTTTTTTTTGTGGATGGGAAATCATCAAATAACTTCTCCCGCTCTGGGTGGAGCGTACAACCCACCCATGTTCCTGCAGTTGCCTGTGCCAGGGCCACGGTAACTTTTTCGAACAACCCGCAACCCTGGCGGGCATCGGCCCTGGCGGACCCCTTCAGCTAGTGCTGACATCTCTTTGAGGCGCGCGTGGAACAACGCGCCGTCGACCCGGGCCTGGTCCTTACCGGACGGCATTATTGTAGTACTACGGTGAGGATAAACGCCGTGACGCGCTCTCTAGAGGGGGGCGGCACGTGGGCAGAGTCGTGTCAAGAGAAGTGACTGAACGACGAGTCAGTCTTGTGAGGACAACGTACGGATGTATATCTCCACTTATCCTACGCGAAACTGTCGGTTTGCCCGGACTTAGCAAATGGTGCGTGAACGTGAAGTCACAAAACTAATTGATTTGCTGTTTTAATCCTGTGTTATTGTAAACCAGCACTATGGATATCGTACCAATGAATCAAGTTGATGACGGTGGTATCGCTCAGTCATCGCTGACGCCGTCATATTGCTTAATAGTCGCTACTAGTTACTAATAGTGACATACCAATAAAATCATTGCAGTAAATATCTGACGGGACTGTAGTGGTACCAGGGGGGCAGAAAAGGTCATTATTGTCTCGCGCTGCATATTACTAATTTGCGAATACCCTCTTTAGTATAAATACAGAGTTTCCAGTCATTAGCATCATTACGCTTTTAGTAATTAATCCGTAAACAACAACTTGTCTCAGTCATCCGCGGCCCATTCCCTAGGCTCAAAACTTTTCAGCTCCCCGGTACATACACCGGATGTAACACTCTTAAGAGCGCTATTGTTGCTCAGATTTGCTATGGTGCTTAAAAAACTTAGCGTACCGGGGGGCTGAAAAGTTTTGAACATATTAGGGATGGGCCGCGGTACACTAGAGACATGATGATGGGATTAATTACTAATAATAAAAACGTAATGATGCTAATGACATGAAACTGTATTTATACAGACCAGTTGGCGTGGTTGGTTAAGATACCACCTACCTACCGCAGGTCGTGGGTTCGATTCCCATCCGACAAACATTTGTGTGCATGAACATGTCTGTTTGTTCTGAGTCTGGGTGTAATTATCTATATAAAGTATGTATTTACAAAAAAAAAAGTATATGTAGCATATCAGTTATCTGGTTTCCATAGTAAAAGCTCTGCTTAGCTTGGGGTCAGATGATCGTGTGTCGGATGTCGATGTCCCAGGTTAATATTATTTATACTAAAGAGGGTATTCGCAAATTAGTAATACGCAGCGCGAGACAATAATGACACTTGAAGGTACAGGTCTCTGAACATCACTTCCAAATTCGAACGCTGTGTCGTTGTGAATCGGCGATTACATCAATAAAAACAAATGAGTTCGCTTTCGAATTTTGTGCGCTCACTTGAGTGAGGTTTACAGATTCGCACTACTGATGACGGTCCATGGTTGGGAGTGAGAAGCACTACCTTATTTTAATTTCTTTACCTATTTCGAACAACTACTTTGACACAATGTAATGTGTGGTCTACACGCTATTGTAATTTGAGACTGAAAAATGTCATGTGTGCGCCTCTATGTCAATCAACCAATCTGCCCAGTCTTTTCCCAACTATGTTGGGGTCGGCTTCCAGTCTAACCGAATGCAGTTGAATACCAGTATTTTACTCCACAACCCAGTTAATAATACGATACCCCTTGTTAATACTGGTTGTTAGACTTTCGGGCTTCTGACGACCCGTAACGACTGTCAAAGATCCACGAATGACAGCCGAGACTAACGGCTTATTGTGCTTTCCGAGGCACGGAGGAGTCTCGGTATGTAAAGATGATCACCCATACACGGACCAACCCAGGCAAGCTTAGCTTAACCTGATGGATCGAATCGTGCGGCTTTTATTACTTAGCCACGACCTCCTATGTATTTTAAATTTATTTTCTTTCTTTTAGCCCTGAAAAGCTTGGTGACGTCGTAACCAAGTACGGTGGAAGTACTTACCCAGAAAAACTCTTTTATAAGGACGTTTCCAACCAAACATTAACTACTAAAAACATACATCGACAGAGTCCAAAACTATTTTTTCCGCACAATATTTGCAAAGCCACAATATCATTAGGCCGAGTACACAAGCCTGGAGTTTAGTGTCGTCATGGGAACGATCGTGGGCCCTCCGCTCACGCTGACGTCATTACGTGTTTGCCTTTACTTATATTCACGCTGTTTCGGTGTTTAGCGGTGAGTGGAGAACTAAGATAATTGCAAGATCAGTTTCTGAACAGATCAATTTTTTTTTAAATTATCTTTAGTTTTTTAGTCGCTCCATGTCAAATACTGGTCAGTCAATTCAGCGGCATCCGGTCAGACTGAAAGCCGATCCTGACATATTGACTGTAGTTGAGAAAGGTTAGGCAGTTGATGACTTTTACATGTTTTGACTGAACCGTAGTCCTAGTGCATGCGCGACTTCTAAAAGTGGGGTCCTGGTTTCGAGACCCGGGTTGGGCATTATTGGGGATTTAGTATTAGGAAATAGTAAGTCGAACTACTAGTTTGGAAAAGTGGCCGGTTTATGGCAAAATTGATTATTCTGGGAACTGTGGTTTTTAACCGACTTCCAAAAGGAGGAGGTTCTCAATTCGTCTGTATGTTTTTTTTTGTATGTTTGTTACGCGGTTACTCAAAGACGGAAGGACCGATTTAGAAAATTCTTTTTTTGTTTGATAGGGTATACTTCCGAGGTAATCCCATATAAATTTTATTAACTCTACTTGGGGAGTTTTTTGAGTTAGCTTCAATAATGCGTATATTTCCCACTTATTTTATGTGGATGATGTGATGGTGTTTTAATAACTTCCTATCACTGTTATTTACATGGCTATATCTACAATTATTGTGCTCAATTATGTATTCGAATTTGTGTGGGGTAGGTTTCACAACTAAAAAGTGAAAAATAAAAACTTTTTAGCAAAAAAAAAAAACCGACTTCTAAAACAAAACACCACAAAGTGAAAAATAACTTTAATTTCGGAAGTCGGTGGCAAAAAACGAAAATACAAAACCCAAGACACCGACTTCCGAAATTAAAGTTATTTTTCACTTTGTGGTGTTTTGTTTTGGAAGTCGGTTTTATTTTTTGCTAAAAAGTTTTTTATTACACAGAGTGGTCCAAATAGTGACGTCATAAAAAAATGTTGATTCCTCATGCCCAGGGATATCCGAAAATGCCACATGCACGCGATTCTTAATAGTTTTCCAGTTACCAGTTACACTTTGTATAGTAGATACATCTCTGCCTACCTCTTGAAGGATTACAGGTTTTAAGTTTATACTGAGACTTCATTACTATTAGACCGAGCAATCGTGAGGTGAATCACATCAGCCCCTGTACAAGAAACTACATGAAGACCAGGACTGCTCTAACAAGAGTGCTACGAAGAAGATGACGATTAGACCTATCCCAATAGAACACGTATACATAGCTCAATCCTTTTGTAACAGCAAATACTAAAACAGACAATGCTTAAAAAAGATGTAAGCCCTACATAGCCACTCAAATACAATAGCATTTCATCAAAATTCCTCTCTATCACACACTTTTGACTCTACAAACGAACAGATCTCGATTTTTCACGCCACACCTCCTCTTTCACTCAGATAGACACAATCAATGCTCTAAAACTGGGGTTTTTCAACATGGAACTCCGAAAGACGATAAAAGAGGGGCTTCCGTAGGATGAAACAGTTAATCGAGAGCTGGAGAGGTGCTTCATTCAATGCGTCTGTAATTTGGCGAGTTTTTGGCGTGTACCTTTGTATGGGGCGGGTTCCGCATTGGTAGTTGATATGGTAACTTCCAGAGTTTAGTAGTTCTAGTTTAGACAGAATTTATCGCTTAAAATGGGGTAAACTATCTAGTTCACTTGAAAGCTCACTCAAGTGAGCCTAAAACCTAGGTGAAGTGAGCTGTCATTCCATCTGATACCTTTAGGGATTGATACTATTGACAGCTCACTCACTTCACCTTAATTTTCAAGGTGAGATTTTTACTGAATAGACTAGGTTAGAACTTTGCAGATAGATTCTTACAATGGCAGGTAATCTGAAAAGCTCAAAGCAGATGGCGCTAGCTGTTTTGGGCGTCATGCGAACTGTCAAACATTGGATATTTTTTTTTTTTTTGTTATTTTGTAAGTTATTTTTCTTGAAATAAAAATGCCTCAGTGTTGTGTCCTTGCGCTCCTCAAAAAAGTCAGGACACAGGTTCCCAAGCGATAAACAGTTAAGAAAAAAGCGGATTATAGCCATTACAAGAGACATACAAACCGAAAAAAAATTCTTAACATTTTTTTTAGGAACTTGTATAATATGCGATTACAAATAATTTGATATAATGCTGGATTAGATATACAGGATGAAATTGAATTCATGTGTATCGCTTTAAAGGTCCTTGTACTCATTATGAACAATTATTACTTCTGCTGTGTTCTGTAGCTATTATTCACAAATTAAAATATTCAGTGTTAGGTTAAAAGAGGGATTTACTTTAAGGGGTCATTGTACTCATCATTATGAACAACTTTTACAATGGGACCAAATCTGAAATCGCGAAAAAAAATCAGTTGCTTTCCTACATTTTGTCGAATTATGCGAACAGCTGATTTTTTTTCGCGATTTCAGGTTTGGTCCCATAGTAAAAGTTGTTCATAATGATGAGTACAATGGCCCCTTAAAGTAAACCCCTCGTTTAACCTAACACTCTGTATATTTTAATTTGTGAATAATAGCTACAGAACAGGTAGTGACGCACATTTCCAACAATTTTATGTACAGACGCCAGCACATCAAGCTACTACAATCTGTCAATCGCTAAAGCATTAGGTACAAGGTTGATTGGGAAAATTTGACAGTTTCGGGTGGCTTGACCTGCTGGCGTCTGTACTATGTTTGTTTTTATGTTATTCTATTTTGTTTTGTGTGTTTTGTTGTATTTTATTATTTTATGTTTTGCTGTTTCATGTGTATTTTGTGTGCGTCTCTTTCACGTGAATAAACAGTTTTTCTTTCTTTCTAATCTAATCTAATAAATACTTCTGCCATTTTGGTCTAGTATTCGCAACCGGAACTAGTCTACTTCTGGATTCGATGAAGGAGACACGATGATGTATGATCATCATCCATAGCTTGACTTTACCCACTGCTAGGCCACACAGCCATCTCTTTGCTTGTGCAAACCTCATCCGAGTACGATCCGTGATGAAAAAAAAAGTCGTCTCCCATCTAGCCACCGGACGACCGACACTTCTACTTCCAGTCCTTATATCAATTACTTATCACCAAATAAAACAATCACACACCTCTTATCATTACATTTTTCGCCCCACGGAACCCTAAAACGCGGAGTGCCAATAAGGGGTGTCCGCAGTAGATGAAACAGTGTTCGGTAACGCAATTGCGCGGCGCTCTGAATTACAAGCGTTAGGGTTAAGGACACGTAGACACGCTAGGGTTGGGTCGCGTTGTAGCACGGGACGAGTTGGGGGGTTAATTTGTAAAGGGGGATGTTTTTCTGTGCGAAAAGTTTTTTATTTTTATTTTTGCCGCGTGTGCTCCGAATTGGATGATTTAATTTTTCGTGTATGCGTATAAAAATTTGAAAGGGTTATACGAGTTCTCGCTAACACATTTACGAAGTTATAGCAAACATATGGTTTCCCTAAACATAAATCATTTGACATAAATATGTTATCGTAAGAATCAGTCGGATTAAGTTTTACCAAAGAACGTGTCTTTGAAGGGATCAAACTAAAGAAATAAATCCGATAAGGATTGTGAAGTGCCGATACGCGGCGCGATTTTCGGAGGCAATTACCTACATTTCATACAATTATTTACATAAATATTGTTTTGGCCGATAACGTTTTTACTCCCCTAAACCTTTACGAAATGAGACAATTTTAGTCTCATTACATTTAGTACACTTCTTCATCTAGGTCTGTACGTTTTTCGTTTTTAGTCATTTTATTTAATTTAATTTAAAAAAATAAAAATGCTCGATGATATTTTTATGTAAAAAATATAGATATTTAGATGCTAATAACTTATATCCTATGCAATATTTCTTTATAATAAAAACGTAAGGACTTAATTTTTTATTATACCTAGAACATTTCCAAAAATTATGAAAATTAGACTATGTTTACGGGGAGAAAAACGTTATCTCTTTTTGTATGAAAATTTACAGCTTCACAATCCTCTTAAACAAATCTTATCGAAATTATTATACACTAGCCCTTGCCTGCAGCTTCATCCGTAACCTAAGGGACTTCAACTTTAAGTTATGAAATAATCTACCTGTGTGCCAATTTTCAATCAAATCCGTTCAGCCGTTAAAGCGTGATTGACTAAAAAACAAACATACAAACTTTCGCATTTAAAATATTATGGTTATTATACAGGGTGTCCCGTAATTAATGGATAACCTCTTAAGGGGTCATTATACTCAATATAATGAACAACTTTTACTATAGGATCAAACCTGAAATCGCGGAAAAAAATCTGCTGTGTTATGTTCGCATAACTCGTCAAAATGTAGGGAACAGCTGATTTTTTTGTCGCGTTTTCAGGTTTGGTCCCATAGTAAAAGTTGTTCATAATGACGAGTACAATGACCCCTTAAGAGGTTGTACGTTATTTAAGTTACACCTTATATAGTGTCCAATAATTGTACCATCGCGGATATTTGCGGTGAAACACCGCGGTGATTTGGTGATCGAAAAGCGCAAACGTCAGCACATCAAGCTACTACAATCTGTCAAATTTCTTTAATCGATTTTCAACTTTATGGCTAAAGCATTAGGTTCAAGGTTGATTGGGAAAATTTTACAGTTTCGGGTAGCTTGTCCTGCTGGCGTACATAATAAAGAGTACTCGTATTCCAAATTTTTCGTCTATTTTCCTTCACAAAAAAGTCGTACCGTACAACAATGTAGACTAGCATCACGCGCGGACTGCCATCGATCCGCGCCTCGAAGAAAACAAATTAACTGGCCCGACCCCGTCTGAATAGATAATAACAACGGTTATTGTAACCGAGCTACTGCTCACTGAACTTGAAACTAACTTACTGAAACTTTGTGTACAGGTATCTGAGAGTTAGCTGGGCTAAGTCTATGAGAGAGCGGTGTGGGTGTCTGTTTGCTAGGTCATAGGGCGAGCGCACACTAGTGATTTTTAGTCGGCCGATAGTTTGATCGTTCTGGGAATCAGTATGGAGTTATATGGCAGCGCGTGCATGTGTGCGTGTATTTTACGTGTGTAGAGCTTGTCTACTCTGAAATGACGCGTCTCACGACCGCATGTACACAAATAGGGTATAGGGTAATAGTAGTGGGCCGCGACATTTCAGAGTAGACAAGCTCTACTAAACTTGGGCACGCCACAATTGAGGAGTGGTTGGAGAGGCGCCACAGCGTCCTCACCTTCCGCCTGACGCAGGTCCTCACCAGACACGGTTGCTTCGGGAGGTTCCTATTCCGGATAAGGCAGGAGGAAACGCCCGGGTGTTACCATTGTGTGGATCGCGTGAGCGGAGGACACGGTGGAGCATACGGTGGAGGTCTGCCCGGCTTGGGTAAAGCACCCCCGCGTCCTCACGGAGGCGATCGTCGGCGGCGATCTCTCGCGTCCGGCCATGCCAGGCCATGGTACGGAGCGAGAGTGCATGGTATGCCGTCACCTCCTTCTGCGAAGCAGTAATGCTCGCGAAGGAGGAGGCGGAACGCGTGAGGGAGAGGTAATCTTTGCGCCCTCACGCCCCTAGTCACCGCAGGAGACGCCCTGGGCGTCGGGAATCGAGAGCCGATTCCCGGCCACCGTAGGCGCGGGCTTGCGGAAGGCGAGCAAAGGATAGCTCGCCGTCCGGTAAAGACCAGGCCCGGGTCGATGGCGCTTTGTGTTCCACGCGCACCTCAAAAGTGATGTCAGCATTAACTGATGGGGACAGAGCGGGAGAAGTTATTAGATAATTACCCAAAAAAAATAACGAATTGTTCCAAAATCTGTGAATGCAACTGCATTCACAGATTTTGGAGACATTCCTAACTTTTTGAGTAATTGCTAACTAGCAATTACTCAAAAAGTTAAGGAATGTCTCCTAAGAACGTTTTCGTATAGCTGCAATGATTAAGGTAGCAACCCATACGGTGCCCCGTCTCTAAAATCCACTCTGTATAATCAGTTTGACGATAATTATCTGTAGCATATTTGGAACACCCACAGATATAGGTATATTGGGTGACTGGTAATTAGTGACCGATACTTAAACACATGATTGCACTCATGATAACAAACAACTTTTACTATGGGAGCATACCTGAAATCGCGAAAAAAGAATCCTCTGCTCCCTACATTTTGACGAGTTATGCGAACACGAATGTATGGGACAGCTGATTTTGTTTTCGCGATTTCAGGTTTGGTCCCATAGTAAAAGTTGTTCGTTATCATGAGTACAATCATGTGTTTAAGTATCGGTCACTAATTACCAGTCATCCTATATACATATGTGGGAACATCCTACTTCCTAACCACTGCAATTCCAGTAAGCTAGAATCTATTGTGAACCAGAACAACAATAACAGTTCAGAAGTTATTTCACTGCAGTAGAAGTAAGAACTAGCAAAGAAAATAATAATCATCATCATTCTCCTACCCTTGTCCCAATTTATTTGGGGTCGGCGCAACATGTCTTTTTCTTCTACTTCTCTATTAGTCGTCATCTCGGTAGTCACTCCCTTTCTAGCCATATCATCTTTCACACAGTCCATCCATCGTTTATTTCGTCTTCACCTACTCGTATAGCCATCCACATTGATGACGACATTTTCCTCATTCCTCCGCATCACATGCTCATACCATGACAACCGATTGCCACACAACTTTTCAGTCACGAACGTTAATAAACAATATGAAACGATGATAGTAATGTCAATTGATCTTCTAGACTGGGACAGTCAAAAACGTAGTACAAACCCCCCTCCCCCCAGCGACTTTAATGCACTTCAGAGGGTCTCGGACACTCTTCATGTGTTCAGAATAGTTAACGAGTCCGTCAAAACATTTCGCCTTCCCCGGGCGGAAGATCCATTACAATACAATTCCCATATGAAAATAGCGTAGAATAGATGTTTATTCGTCGTTCGTCTACACTCTACTACAAGGTGTAACTTAAATAACGTACAACCTCTTAAGGAGTCATTATATGTCATTATATGTCAGTACTCATCATTATGAACAACTTTTAATGTGGGACCAAACCTGAAATCGCGAAAAAATAATCAACTGTTCCCTACATTTTGACGAGTTATGCGAACATAAATGTAGGGAATAGCTGATATTTTTTTTGTAGTTATTTCATTTACACCTTATTATGTCGATGGACTACTGTTCAGTCCCTACTGAACAGTGGTCTTTTTTGCAGAACTGACATTGTTAATATCATAAAGATTCTTTTTATCGTCAAAGCAAACTTTGAACTGCCCTCAGTTCAAAATTTGTTTTGGCAATGAAGAATTTTTTTTTTTTGTAATACGATTTATGTAAAAAAGTGAATATTGGTAAAATTGTATATCCGACATTGTTGTCCGATGTATGTACAGACGCCAGCAGGTGAAGCTACCCGAAACTGTCAAATTTTCCCAATCAACCTTGAACCTAATGCTTTAGCCAAAAAGTTGAAAATCTATTAAAGAAATTTGTCTGATTGTAGTAGCTTGATGTGCTGGCGTCTGTACATAATACACATAGACGAATGTACGCCAAATTGATCCCAAGTGTCCCGTTCTACCAATTTTCATACGAACTTTCCACACAAACCTCAAAAAGCTCCGATTCACTCACAAAAATAACATCCCAACCCAACCAAAGCATACACGACCTCTAATAAAATAAGAAGGCACAATCTTAGACAACTCTAGCCAGTCGTGTCGCTGACCGAGCCACCAGTTTTATCGCGTGTGCCAATTTATGCCCTGAAACACTGCCAACGAGAATAGTGACCGGTTAGTACTGCTAACCACTGCGGTGTAACGTGGTCTACTCAATTATTGAGATGCAATTTTGTAAAGTGAAGTATTATGACATTGATAAATAAATGATGCTCGTTTGTTTCTGCGATACAAATTATCCTTTCAGTAGTGTCATTCTCAAAACATCACTTCGAAAGTCGAACGGTGTCTCGTTGTGAATCCGCGATCATTTAATTTAAGAGATTGTGAATTGCCGATACGCGGCGCGAGTCTTGGAGGCAATTACCTACATTTCATACAAATTATTTACATAAATATTGTTTCGGCTGATAACGTTTTCACCCCCCTAAACCTTTACGAAATGAGACGATTTTGGTCTCATTACATTCAAAACTCCTTAATCTAGGTCTGTACGTTTTTCTTTTTTAGTAATTCAATTTAATTAAATTAAAAAAGAAAAAAAACGCTCGAGAAAGTTTTTATTTTAAAAGTATAGAAATTTGGATGCTAATAACTTATATCGTATGCAATATTTCTTAATAATATAAACGTACCGACCTTAGTTTTTCATTATACCTACAACATTTCCAAAAAATATGAAAATTAGACTATGTTTACGGGGACAAAAAACTTATCGCTTTTTGTATGAAAATTTACAGTTTCACAATCCTCTTAAAAACAAATGAGTTCGCTTTCGAATTGTGTGCGCTCACTTGAGTGAGGCTCCAACTGAACTTTACAGAAGTGAAATTTTTCCACAGCTGTCCTCGTAAAGCTCGTGGCGACACGATAAAGGAACCTAAATAAAGAATTATACTTGATACACCGCAGTGGACAAGCAGCCTTTAAATTAACATTAAGACGGACCAAGTCACAAATTCGCTTTCAAGATATACAATAGCTAGGACTACATCGGGTTTACTGGATGTGCAACCTAAAATACGATTACGGGTAAGTATTTCAGCTGTAACGACACAGATTAAAAAAACAGGTCAACTGCGTGTCGGACCACGCACAATGAAGGGTTCCGTAGTTGGGATGAAATTATCCCAAGAACAAACTTAACATTGTAGTTGAAAAACATGTTCTCCCTTCCAACTACAAATGTCCATAGTTAAACGTAAAAGATCCAACCCACATTACACCGAATGTGGGTTGGATCCTTTTTGTTTAACTAGGGACAAATGTAAGTTTGTACGCACAATATGGTCCCAAGAACTAATTTAACACTGTAGTTGAAAAACATGTTCTCCCATACATTCCAACTGCAAATGTAAGTTTGTACGCACAATATTGAGAGGTTTACCATGTTGTTTTAAGACCATCGACTTCTTATAGGTTTTCCTGTAATCTATCTCTCTTAGGTACATCGAACTATTTTCTGCATTTTTTTTTTCAAAATTTTACGCTCAGTAGTCTCGGAGATAGGAGGCGGAAGGAATGTTACAATTTTTGTCTATTATCCCAAGAACAAACTTAACATTGTAGTTGAAAAACATGTTCTCCCTTCCAACTACAAATGTCCATAGGTAAACGTAAAAGATAATTAATAATAATTCTATTTTCTTAAATAACAATATTTGAGACCCTCGCAGTAAGCCCTTTCATTTGATATGTCACACGGTACAGTTTGCAAAACTTACAAGTCCGTGTTTGGGTCACAAAAATTCATAGGTGTACCAAATTTCAAATTAATGCTCCAAATGTAATGGACTGACCATTACATTTGGAGCAAATTGGCTATGGCCGACGGACACACAGACAGACAGACAGACACACGAGTGGTCCTATAAGAGTTCCGTCTTTCCTTTTGAGATACGGAACCTTAAAAACTGGTTAAAAAAAGACTACAGAAAGAGCTACTACAGACAGAAATCATTTTACGGAAATGACAGAAATGCTTGCAACTAAATCAATAGATTGTTTTCAGAAGTCCTTGATTTCATTTGATTTTCTTTTGCCACCTATTCAACTAAATAAGTAGTGTTCTTTATCGGAGGATATTATCTTAAAATAAACTTAATACCTTTGTCTTCAACTCGTATTATCGCAGTCTGGAACTTACCTGAAAAATATGAAAAAGAAATTACATAAGTATATAAAAACAATCCCACTTCAGTAAATCTTCTGTGGAATATGTTAGCTATCGTGACTGGCTGAGCTAAATAATTTATGTTCAGTCATTACTGATTCTTCAGAAAAAGAAAGAAAGAACAATCAAATATTTTTAGACACGCGTAGGCAATACAAACAGTAAAAAAGAAATATATAAAAGTAACAAAATTAATATGAAAAAACAAAAAAAAAAAAAAAAATTATCAAGTCCGATGCGAGGCCAAAAAGGCTCCTATCTCAACATAAAGCTGCGAATTAAAAAAATATACTGCAGCGCTGCTATTCTGCTATGGCCCGTGTGATGCCATGGACGAGTTCTACGGTCATCCCTAGGGGAATAAAATAAAAAATAATAAAATAAAATACACACAATAGAATAGGTACCTATAATTTAGAAAAAACAAATCCCACGACCGCACGTAAAGGTGTTCGAGCGACGACATAGCCCCAGTTTCGCTATAGAATATAGCCTACTAGCTTCTGCCCGCTACTTTCTTGTTCCCCGACTCACCGCGTCGCATCGCATCGCCCACCCGTGTTTTCACCTCACTTCTGTTTCGCTTAGCGTGCTCTCCGACTTTTTTATCGACTCCTAAGGGTCGTAGCGTGATGTTAAATAGCCTATAACCTTCCTCAAGAATTGGTCTATCAAATGCAAAATTATTATTGTCGTTATAATTTATCTGCCTTCGAACTACCATAACTGGATTTGTCTCAAAATTATTCTAATTAAGTTACAAAAATAATATCAAATGCAAAAACAATTTTTCAAATCTGGTAGTGACAAGGATTAGCGCTTTCTAACAAACAAACTCTTCAGCTTTATTATATTAGAGATAAAACATTTCCACACAACACAGCCTAGAAATACTTCAAGCAATTCCTCATAATTTCCCACTAACATAGCAACATATTGGCAGACTGAACTCCAGATTGCCTGGGTAGGCCGTGTCTCCCGGAAATGCTGTGACGTCATCGCGACACCATTTCCGTTCGCCATTATCCAATAGGAGCGGGAAATTGTTCAATACAGGTGGTTATATTGTATTTTTGAATTTGATCAGAAATTGCTTGACTGGTTTTAACATTGTTAGGCTATATGGAGTTGGGTTTTAAGTTGGGTTTTTAAAGTTTTGTTTTTTTTTTTACTGTTTTATTTTCTTAATTATAGTACAGTCTGTCACTTACTCAAGCGCTAAAGTTATGGAGCGCAGCATAATGTGTCAAGCGTACAGACCAAGTTAGAAATACGACCCTGCGCTCCATAACTCAAGTAGCGGATGTTGGAGAAAAAACAGTCAGGCTGAAGTAGGAGTGAGCTGGCCACGTCGCAAGAATGCACCCGGAGAAATGGGCAAAGGATCGTCGCTCACTGGACGCCTCAGGGAGGACATCGCCGTCGAGGTAGACCGCGGTGAAGGTGGTGTGAAGATCTTATAATGTTTGCAAGGCCAAAATAGTCAGATATCGCACAAGACAGTGAGGTTTGGAAGGAAAAAGAACAGGCCTTTGCCCAGAAGTAGGACACAATACAGGCTAACAAAAAAAAAAAAGTAGAGTCCTTTGCGAAGGAGTTTGTCCGGTCACCGTAACTATTCCTAATTGAAATTACTTAAGTATAAACTGCCTAACTCATAACCCTTCTAGCCTAATCGTGTAAAAACACTAAAAGCCAATTTATTCGATTGTAACCCTCCAATGTTCACGTTCATATAAACATTGGCAACACCGCTGCGTTCTGATTAGTTATAAATTAAAATATCTCAACCCTCCGCTCGCTGAGTATTCCCGACACGGCCGGTCGATTCGACCTGGATTGCAAATGATCTCAGGCGTAAATGGGAATAAGTTTATTGTAAGGTTAATTAGAAAATAGATCTTTTCTTGGTCCTTCTTTTTTAGGGTTTCGTACCTTGAAAGGAAAATACGGAACCCTTATAGGATTGCATCGTTGTCCGTCTGTCTGTCTGTCAGTCTGGCAAACCCCTTTTTCTCAGGAACGCTAGGAGGTATCAAGTTGAAATTAATAAGAAATACGTAGGTCTACGGTCCCTTGGTGGTCTAAAAAGCACAGGCTTCTCAGTCAACGCAATACAAAATGCGGTCATTTATGCGACATATTTTGATACTCGCAAATCATCAAATTTGGCAAGATGCATGGTCTCACATCACAAATAAAGAAAATGCAATCACAAACTTACATTCGCAGTTGAAGAATTGACCTTAACGTATTTCGATGGAAAACATATTTTTCAAATACAATGTTAAGTTTGTTTTTGGGATAAATTCATCCCAACTACGGAACCCTTCTTTGTGCGTGGTCCGACAGTCACTTGACTGGCTTTTTTCAAACTATGGTTTTATAATTCGTTTTGAAGGGTTTTAACAAAATTATGTAAATGTACGGTCTGGTTCTTGTAACAATGTTATCGTGTATTTATGTACAGAATTTTTTAACAACATCTTTTAGGGCACGTGGGGTGGATTTAGCCATTCTGACGCGCTAATATTGCCACGACATGACCTATTCTCATATAAGAGAAGAAGGACTTCACATGAGCCGAAAACCTATCATATTAGGAACTTTTATCTACAGGGTCAAATCAAATCAGCTAGTTAAACTCCGCAGACGTGATGGGTATCGATATACGATAAAATGAAAAAATAAAATAAAATTGGGGTCAGCGACTAGTCACTTACTTGAAATATCAAAACAGTACCAACCTCTCGGAAAATGGGTTGGTTTGGTTGACTTCACCGGCTTCCTGTTACACACTTCCGTCCCTTTGTTGCACACTTCCGTCTCATTTCACGAAATCACTCCCATAGATTGTAGGAAAGCGAGAGGAAAGATGTTACACATTAAAAAAAAAAACAGATTTTCTCAACTTCAAGTAACTACCAGTAGTCGTTGACCCCAGAAAAAACAAACATCAAATCTTTTTTTCTTTGATTTATCGTATTCCCATCACGTCTGTGGAGTTTCGCTAGCTAATTAAATTTGACCCTGTTATCTGTTTAGCCCGTAATGACTCACTGCTGGGCAAAGTCCTCCCTTTCCCTTTTCCATACACGACCGTCCACTGCCATTGCAGGCCAGACCTTTCGGTAGGAGTCAAATTCGTCCCTCCATCTTCGTCGTTCTGCTGCGATGACGTCTAACATTTAGCTTTAGGGACTTAACAATTCTTCTTTTCGTTTCGACGGTATGTAAGTAAATGGTCACGTTTAAATCGACGTCAGAAGCGTTGTTCAGTTCGTCAAGGGTGCAGGTGAACGAAAATTCGTGACACTAGCAAATGGGACATAGTCTGTTCAGGAACATGGCACTCGCACGTTGCGACATGGTACATGAATCGACTTACAAGTTTAGTAAATTTGTGACAAAATATGTAAAGGAGTGCAGCGAGAAACACTTTATCAAAACTTCACGTACACACACACCTAGGTAGATAAGATAGAATACTCTTTGTTATGTACCGTAGCGACTTCAACACCAGAGCTGTTCTGGCATACAACCTCCTCGGGTATAAACTATAGATTAAGAGACAAACATTGAATAGAAAACAATGGATCGATTTTGATATGTCAGCACGACAGCCCCGGGCCAAAGGGGTAGCTAGATTAAAACATATATTGTACTGTATTATAAAATATACCGGATGACTTTTTTACATACCGTCTTGAAAAAAATTGGGTATAATAAGGTGAAAGGAGTAGAAGCCTAAGGCATTGACTTTTTTTATTTTTCAATAACATACAAAGAAATGTTTATATCAATAAATACTACACATTTGAAGTAAACTATTCATACTACAACAATAAAAAAAGAAATTTAAAAAAAAAGTCGATTAAAAAATATCGAAATTGAAATCACACGCACCCTACTAAATGAGAGGAATTTATCAATGAATTCGTAGAGCGATCATTCTTTGAAGCCGGTGCATAGGTAGGTAGGTAGTGTAGGTACTCGCCACACTTGCCGTCGGATCCTTTCGCAGGCGCCCCGTACTCTCTCCCTCTCATTTCAGTATTTCGTATTTTGCCCAGTATGTGCGTCTCGCTTGCACGTACAACTTTCATTCATGCGCGACCGCAGGCGCGCCGCGTTGACTATCTCCTATTTTGGCTATTATAGTTTTACGCACGGGCCGAAGAATGGATAGTTTTCATGTTTTTTTAAGGATATTCGGAACTTTTACAATCTCAGTGGTACTAAGCAAATATTCTCGTATATGGCTTCTGTTCCACTTACACAACACTCCATATTATTTTCAAGACGGTAAAAAATTTCATCCGGTATTAGAGTTCTGCGTGAATAGTTTAATTATTTAGTGTCTAGTGAGTGGTCCCAAAAGAAGTAAAGGTCCCACAGGCCTTTTACGGTACACCATACGAATTGCAGATGATATAAATTTAGAAATTTTACTTAGGTTCATACAATGGGCGGTCCTCCTTGATCCTTTCAAAAGGCATCGAATCTCACCCCCGAAACTAGTGACGAACTGACAACTCAACTCGTTTTAGTAAAGAATTTGTCACTGCTCACCCCTCTCCGTTCTGCTCGCGCGTGATAATCAAATGCCGATGGAGCCTACCAATCATGAAATTTATTTGTAATTCTATTACTTTAGACGATTGGTTCTCGTTTGGTTAAGGAAACTTTTTGTAAATGAATTTTTGAAACGTTTTAAATATTTTTGTGCTGGTAAATGACCATATTCCCGCTTGAAGTAACTTCAAGTAACTACAACTGATTAAGGGCAACTGCCACTGGTCACTTCATCTGCCTAGCTTTTTTCCAATTATGTTGGCGGTCGCTGTTAGTATTTACAGAAAATTAAGATTGTGCTTTGAAACTCCTTTAATTTTTCGCTTTTTTTTTGTCATTAGATATCGATACGTCTGTGAAGTTTAGCCAGCTAATTGAATTTGACCTTGCACAATTAAATTAATATGCCCATAAGCATTTAAAAGGCAGGTTTTGGAGTTCTACCGTACATATGTAAAACGATTTTTATTTAAGACAATATACAGGCTGTAGGTAAGTGTAAACAGTGTCAACCTTTTAAGCGGTCATTGTACTCATCATTATTAAAAACTTTTACTAAGAGACCAAACCTGAAATCGCGACAAAAAAAAACAGCTGTTCCCTACATTTTGACGAATTATGCGAACATAAAAGCTTGCCACTGTTTACACTTACACCCTGTATATTGTCTTAAGATAATAATAATATTACAAGTATTTTAAAAGGAGGGGAAAGAATCATAGGGCATTCTGCACTTAACATATTCCAGCCACATCTGAAACGAAATTTTCCTAGAACTGAAAAATCATATAAATCGGATAAGTAGTTCCCGAGTTTTAAGCGCACTAACAGATATACAGTATGTTAAATAACAGAGGGCGTTCCCTTAAACTCGTTACTCTATATCATTAATAGATTAAAATAAAAATATCAGCATAGAAAAATAAGCATAAAATAATCCGAATGTGAAAAAATAATTAATTGACAATAAATTTGAAACATCCTGTTTAAAATCAAAATAGTAGCGCGGAATAGTACTCGTGCCGGCCGAGCGTCTCCGAGAGTTCACGAAGCCGAGCGACCCGGCCGCCCGCGCAGCGCGCCGCGCTGAACGGCGAGCGGCGACTGATAAAGGCGGCTTATTGAATTACAAAACACGTCGTCGGGTTGTTATCAGTAAAATTAAACATTTATGTAAGTATGTTTAGTTTTAGCAATAACATTTAACAACCCGTCTCAAATGCCCGGCTGACAAAGGAACACGTCACTGAGGCACCTTGGGCTTGGAAGGACGGGTCGGGGGCCACTAGAACGACGCGGCACTACCGGTTCATTGTTACGAATACGCACCAGGACACTCACAATAACACGAGAATTCCGCGGTTGATGTGCATTGGGGTACCTCTCAGCATACATCCTCAGAGCACGTGCACCATCATAATTACACTCAGCATAAATTAGCACCATGTTCGCATACTCCTGAGCACTGAACTGATAACGCGGCATTTTCCACACAAGAATGACGCAAGATGTTGCAATTACTTGCAATGCGGAAACAATGCACGTCCGGTCAGCGCGTGATATTAGTTCCGACTAAAATTAGGTGGACATCCGGGGGCAGGGGGCGGGACTAGGCAGATCGCCGCACGCGCGACCCGTCATTCATAAATAGGTAAACTGCGATGTTGCCGTCCTTCAAGTACGCGTGTACAGAGTGTTTCTTTTACGTATCAATTTAACATTTTTAGTGAATATTTTAATATTAAAAAAAATAAAAACCATTTTGTTTTCGAATGGTAATATTTTTTTTAGCATGTATGGATGCTATACTATTGCGGGTTAACGGGAACGCCCTCTGTTGGTTAACATACTGTATATCTATAGATATATCTATCATATAGAAAATCGTCGTTAACCATATTTCAATGAAAACCAGCCGGTCTTGGCAGGGTTTATAAACTTAAAATATGAAACAATACTAGATATTTATTCCCAGTCTGCCTGCCAACTATACTATACACGTTAGAGTTAGGTTATAACATGAAACAAATATCATGTTTATTGCCTACACGAAGAGAAATAGAATCAAATGTTAAGATTTATTTATGAAATGAAACAAAATCTAACATCTCACCCTTGTTTCGATTTCAATCCTTCAATACAGCAACTATATTCTGTTTTCACGTGAGCGCACACCATTCGAAAGCGAACTCATTTGTTTTTAAAATTAATCAACGCGAATTCCCAACGAGACACCGTTCGAATTTGGAAGTAATGTTGAGAGAATAACACTTCAGTTTGGTTTACAATAAACTGTTTATTTGTTACATAACATTATTTTTTGTATATAAATCTGTCTTTATTTTAGAGTAGCAGTGTAACTTACAAAGACAACTAAAAAGTATCAAGCCGTGAACAAGGACGCTGTTCAAAAGTTCGCTAATGAGTGCTTGTTTCTTTAGGTACAGAACCTGCCTTCAGGCTGGCAAAAAAACGGTAGAATGACAAACATATAAGTAGGTGGAAGAACTTTTTATACTTTCAACTTCCACTATTTTCATATCTGGAATATCAAAATATGATAATAATATGTCGATGGCGACATGTTTACGGTGATATTGATTAGTTATTCGTTTTGTAAGAACTCTAAATATCACTTCGAAATTCGAACGGTGTCTCGTTGTGAATCCGCGATGATTTACTTAAAAACAAATGAGTTCGCTTTTGAATTGAGTTGAGTTCGCGTTTGAATTGAGTTCGCTCACTTGAGTTGAGGATCCAAGTGAACATTATAGAATAGTAATACCTGATGTAGAGTTATAAAAGCACGATTCTTTTATAAAAATAAAAAAAAACAAACCTTTCCTCTGCAAAGTGCCAAAAGCAGGCTTCTTTTATATAAATACAGCAAACTTAGTTTGACTAACCACCTCGCACAAATACATCGGTAATTAAAATTAGCAAGGCATCCAGCTCACTACACCGAGCCACTAAATTGTGCATCTATTGTTGAGCAAACAAATTGAGCTGTCAGCGAGACCTGCGCTCGGGGCTGTACGGGAGAATACAAGTTATTGGTGGACGCTGTTATACAGGACTGAGGAAATATCGAAATGGGTGGTTATCATACAATCTTGTAGCGAGTCAATATTAGACGAAAAATTATTACAATACGAAGTGTCAAGCGATTTTGTACTATTAGCAGTGCAACTTCTAACTGCCACTTTGATTTGCCGTCATTCATTCAGAGAGGGTACCCTCTCTGAATGAATGACGGCAAATCAAAGTGGCAGTTACAAGTTGCACTGCTACACTGCTATACAATGGTACATGGCACATCAATGCCCTCTAAAATGGTAGTGTAAGTAGTTTTATTTTTAAACATCACTTCGAAATTCGAAATTCGAACAGTCTCTCGTTATATGAATCCGCGATGATTTACTTTAAAAACAAATGAGTTCTCTTTTGAATTGTGGGCGCTCATGTGAGTTGAACTAACTCTGTCAAGTGAATCTTACAGAATAGCATTGCTGAGCTTGTCAAAAAAAAGCTAGCCAAGTCATACTTGCGCAGTTACATAAGTACTTGTACCTCCTCCAACCTTTTCTGAGAAAGACAGTGAGAAAGAAAACAGCGTTATATTCATATGATGAATATATTTTTCCAACGAAACTTAAAAAAACCGCACAATATCCAAAACGATTCCCCAATAAAAACACAAAACCAATTTCTATTCAAAATCGGTTAAAAAAAACATGGCTCCCCTACATTTTTATAATAATAAAACCCGTAATGAAAACCCGCTTCAGTGCTCACATATAATTCTGAACAATACAATGCACTTAGGGGTAGGCAGAAATAATAAAAATATGAGTGGATAGACAAGCGACGTGATTCCGATTCGTGCTTTGTTGAACCAATGAATTTAATTACTTATAGTGTTTTTGCGTGTGTCATACACGACACGTATTTTTATAGGACTCTGTGATATTTGCATGGTAAAAACCAAATGGTAAATGGTATAACCATAAATGGTGCATGTTGTGTTAGCCTGTAAGTAATTGTTGCACTTATAAAAGTATATACTATTCATTAAATTATTTTAATTGTGTGAACAATTGTTGGCTAGCCTAAATAAATAAAATAACTACCGACCTGACCCTGCTTCCCACGGTTGTTACGGCTTGACAAAACATGGAGATTTCTTTCACATATTCTGTAAGACATAAATAGAACGTTGAAAAAAAAATACCATTTACGTTTAAAATAAGAACTGATGATGACACAGTTATACAATAAATATATCTTTACCTTTAATGTACAATACAGATAATCATTTTGGAATAAAAATCAATCTGCTTAACCTTTTCCCAACTATGTTGAGGTCGGTTTCCAGTCTAACCGGACGCAGCTGAATACCAGTATTTTACATGAAGCGACTGCCTATCTGACCTCCACAACCCATTTACTGGGTAATGCGATATCCCTTGGTAAGACTAGTTTTGTCAGACTTTCGGGCTTCTGACGACCCGTAACGACTGTTAAAGATCCACGATGACAGCCGGGACCAACGGCTTATCGTGCTTTCAGGTGTATGAAGGAAAACGAAACGAAACAAAATGAGCATGTAAGGATCGTAGCAGGTGGAGTTCTGGTGTATCTGCCTCATGGAGAAAGGCGTGTGTTTATGTACATATGTATGTATTTTAAGATTCACCTTTCGTTCTTAAATTCGCCATCGTCATCTTTTCTCGAATTAAGATTTCTAATAAAAAAAAAAAAACAGACCAAGGGCGAGTCGGACTGCCACACGAAGGGTTCCGAGTCCATCCGTACACTACATACATATATTTTAAAAAAAAAAAAAGTTTAAAAAAACACATTTCTCCCCCTTTAATTTCTAACTTTATTTTATTTTTCTTATTTCTTGTTATAGCGGCAATAGAAATATACTATCAGTGAAAATTTCAACTGTCTACCTATTACGGTTCATTAGATACAGCCCGCTGGCAGACAGCCGGACAGCGTAGACTTAAACTACTGTTAGAATACTTTACTGTGGTCTAGTCTAGTAAAAGTACAAGATGGCTTAAACATACCCTGTTATAAAACATCGAATTAAACCTAATTTCTTCTCACTTTAAGTGCTTTAAAGGTACATCTCTAGTCGAAAGCACTTAAAAGTCTGTTACTACGCTGATCTAGGAATTTGTCTCTGTCACTCAGTCTGGAGAGCTAGACTGGAAAATGTTCGTCTTAGATTCGGAAGCCTGATGTTAATGATAGTTCATACAATGTAATGTGGAGGCGAAGCAAAGGAGTATGGTTCGTTCCAAAAGTATGTGATGAAAATGTAAACAAGTGGACCTGAAGACGTAGGTACTTGTAGATGCCAATTTGTAGTGCCACTTGCAAATTGAGTGCTTTGATTTGATTATTTGAATACATGATGTTAATTTTTAGGGTTCCGTACTGCGTACCCGAAGGGTCCAAATGGAGCCATGTTGCTGTCACTCACGTATCCGTCCGTCCATCATCTGTCATACAGCAGGTTTTAGAGCCAAACGGTTACAGTTTAATCCACAGCCATACAAATTGTAAAAAAAAATGTTTTTATGGGGGCTACCACACAGCTCTGAGGCGCGAAAAAAATTTTGACCTACCCCATCGAATGGGGTATCGTTGTTTAGAACTCGTTGAGTAGATATATATTGTATTTTTTGTATTAAAAAATATTGAAAAACAAAGGAATAAGAAGCCATCAAAGTCAACTTTTTTACAAAATTTTGTTCCGAATTGTTTTTTAACTTTCCAGTGACTTATGAACTTGACATTTGGTGAAAATATTTATATTATTACGTATATTTTACTAACAAATACCAATATATTGATAAATCAGATATTTTTTTTCTTTGAAATTCCCTCATTTTTCCTATTATAAACAACTTGATTTTGCGGTTATTCTACATTTGGTACGGAACCCTAAATGTTCGAAGTCCGACACGCACTTGACCGGTTTTTTATTAATGTTTTATTTCTAGTGGGCATACCTTAAAATCGCGGATGTGCGGATGACACCTGCCCTTCTGATATACATCTGAGCTTCTGAGGACCTAAAAACGCCACTGATGACGCGATTGGTATGGCCATATACTGGGTCCAACTCATTTAACAATTTACCATCGACTCGTAAAGAAGAAACGGATGTTTTAAACTTTAAAATTTTGAATAGTATATTTTTATAGTTACCTCTTGGTTGACCTATTTCTACTCTAGTACTTCTAGGAGCTCGTGGCTAAGTGTCGATCATCTCAGGTCGATCCATCATGTTAAGCTACGCTTGCCACGGTTGGTCCATGGATGAGCGACCATCTTTACATACCGAGACTCCTCCGTGCCTCGGAAAGCACGTGAAGCCGTTGGTCGAGGCTTTCATTCGTGGATCTTTGACAGTCGTTACGGGTAGTCAGAAGCCTGAAAGTCTGACAACCAGTCTTACCAAGGTCTTATCCAGTATTACCCAGTAACTGGGTTGTGGAGTTCAGATTAGCAGTCGCTCCATGTAAAACTGTGATTTTGATTTTAACACTAACATAGCTTGACTGTTCTAGTACTAATACTAAATGGATGATTTCAGAAATAAAAATGATTGATTGATTGAAAATACTGGTATTCATCTGCATCCGGTTAGACTGGAAGCCGACCCCAACATAGTTGGGAAAAGGCTTGGCAGAATGATTTAGTCCTAGGTTTTCTTGAAAATAATTCCACAAACAAAACCACGTCATCATTAGCAAAATGTAATAAATCTGGAATAAAATTCTCAGAAATCTAGACTCAAACCGATCACCTCGCGTCCTTCGCATCAAAATAATTTCACTAATATTTTAGGTCTTAGCGAATCTAAATTTTAAATTGATGAAAACTTTCTAAGATTACAAATTAAAAACAGACGGGTCTCAAAGAAATCGATCCTTCTTAATGTAAAATGATTTCAAAGGTATCTTGCTTAATACTTTAATGTGTTGACTGAGCAATGTTTTAATTAAGAGCACTATTTGTACAGTAATTAGATTTAAGCCGCACTTAGTATCTGTAATTTAGTTTAAATAATCATTATAACTTTTAATTACTAATTGGGCAGTTTTTTTTTTTTTTTGTATTCTGAATAAATAGCTATATGGTCACAATTTTGCCCCATATATAATTATCTATATAAGTATGTATTTACAAAAAAAAGTAGTGTATATCAGTTATCTGGTTTCCATAGTACAAGCTCTGCTTAGTTTGGGATCAGATGACCGTGTGTGAAATGTCCTAGGATATTATTATACTCGTATTATATGAAAATTCCTAGGATTTCCACGGAAATGTTTGCTAAACTTTCAAATCCATTGCTTCGAGACGAGCCGGGTTTTTATAGAAGTGAGGCGCGTTGAGCGATTTTCAGTAGTGGAAAATCTTAGGCCTCGTTCAGGGAAACGCGGGGCGTCGCGCGGCGCGTCTGGATCTTCACAAATATGGTAATTTATGAGAGCGTTCATGTAGCAGCGTGATCACGCGCGTTTTGTTTGATATTGAGCGCGCTACTCGCAGAGACTTTTTTGCTCCACCAGCCATCGGTCCTTCGAAAAACATGGCCAGCCTTCATTTTAATTTATAGAAAATGTAATATTTGATACTACAATATTTTTTAATTACTTCTTTTGCCATTTTCTGTTCTTCATTATCAAAACATGTTGATTGTTTCAAACTCGCGGTAACCCATTTTCAAACACATTTCTTAGTCTCTTTCATTCAAAGAGAGTGCTTCAATGGTATTTGACATGACAAAACTCGCTTCTGACTGCTTCGTTGGTTTAGTGGTGGCTAGGCACACGAGGTCCTGGTTTTGATTCACGGGTCGGGCAAAATGTTATTGGATTTTTCCGTCAGGGATTTCTCAGTAGCAGCAATGAATCAGGATTTGTGCCCGGTTGAAAGCAATAGGCTCGCCTCCTATTACATGGGATTTAAGGAAATGTGGGTGTACGAGTACTCCTCTGTCTTACCCTTCGGGGATTATAGGCGAGATGTTATGTTAAAACTCGCTTCTGTCTTACCTATTCAACTCCATATCTTAATCACTCCGTACAGCGCGCCATACGCTCAGTACCACTAAATAATTCATGCGTGTCTAACTCGCTAGTCTAGACACAACGTTTTTTAGGGTTCCGTAGCCAATGCGAAAAACGGAGACCTTGATAATTTTTTCACGTCCGTACATCCGGATGACACACGGCCATTTTAATCGGAGACTATTTATCAGCACTATATCGATCAAAATTGGAAAGGTTTTTTCTGAGCGCCGTGCACAATGGATTAGTGAAATTAGGAAAAAATAAAAAAAATATTAGGGTTGACATTCCCCATACTCGTAGATGTAATCGGGGGAAGAAAAAAATAATAATGCACATAAGCTAAGCTTCGAACAATACCCCACGGTATTGTTCGATCCCATAATTAAAAAGATTCTGATGTGTCTAAGTGACTAAGTCAATAGTTTGTGAGATATGGGATGTTTTCAGTTACAACTAGGGCATCCAATCTCTGTGTACAGAGATCTCGAAATACCGGGATCCCGCATGATTGTCTACTCCCGCAAGGAGCGAGATTACGTGTGCGGGATCTGCGGGATTTGCGGGATTGGGAAGCAGCATAAAGACGTCCTTTCTTAAAAAGAGTACTGAGCTGAACTCAAAACTCAAACTCAGATCTGAGGTCGCGCTTGGGGCTAGCGTTTGTTCGGCCGGCCGCGCGGGCGTCAGGGTACATTCCGCCTGCCATTGTTTATGTTATGATTTGTGAAGTTGCATGCATCTAATTACTTACGCTCGCGAATAGTCGTGATTAAGAAATTACGGGAGGTTCGATGGGTAAGTATTTAACATTCGCATTTAATGGGCATCAAATCAAGTCTATTCCGCCCACTAGTGTGGAAGCTGAAAGGGCTTTACCTGCTGCCAGGTGCCAGCTATTTAGTATTCCACACTTATTAGATGCAGTCTGGCAGACGAAAACATAAACATGTTATTCATGTGTTCTCCGAAAATGCAAAACATGGCTTAATGTTACTAAAATTTTGTATTTGCTCATAAATAAAAGTAAAAAATTGAAATAATTAAAGGAGCTGGTGGCTAAGTAATAACAGCCGCACGGATCGATCCATCAGGTTAAGCTACGCTTGCCGGGGTTGGTCTGTGGATGGGTGACGGTGACTCCTCCGTGCCTCGGAAAGCACGTAAGGCCGTTGGTCCCGGCTGTTAATCGTGGATCTTTGACAGTCGTTACGGGTTGTCAGAAGCCCAAAAGTCTGACAACCAGTCTTATCAAGGGGTACCGTATTACCCAGTAACTGGTTGTGGAGGTCAGATAGGCAGTCGCTCCATGTAAAATACTGGTATTCAGCTGCATCCGGTAAGACTGGAAGCCGGCCCCAAGATAGTTGGGAAATGGCTAGGCTAGAATAAATAAAAGTAATAAATTATAGATTTTTTACTTTCACCATATTAAGTTGTTTTTAAAACACACTCATATCTGTTTTTTTTTTTATATTTCTATTAACTTTTACCCGCGGCTTCGCCCGCGTGGATGTCGGAAAACTATTCGTACCTTCCTCTTGAATCACTCTATCTATTGATGAAAATCGCATTAAAATCCGTTCAGTCCTTTTTGAGATCATCGCGAACATACGGACTGACGCGGCGGGGACTTTATAATATGTACTGATGCTCATATCACATACATATATGAGTTTTAAAGACTGCCTATATAGGCAGTCTCACACAGCAGAGCATGCGGCATTTATATGCAAGATGAGATGCGGGATCTCGCAAAAACCGAGATCTCGCGAGATCAAAAATCATCGACCCTGCAAATTCCAAGATTACAAAACACTTCCGGGATTGGATGCCCTAGTTACAGCCGCAGAAATAACTTTATTTTCAGCTTTTTTTAATTATTACTGTGATAATCTAACTTATTTTTGTTGTAAACAAAATCAATACTGTGTATGAGTATTCATCCCATGCACGGAACCCTTCACTGTGCGTGGTCCGACACGCACCTGGCTGGTTTTTATAGTACGTAATTGTGGACGACTGGTTAAGGGTCGTTTTAGCCAATCGCCAATCACAAGGGACTTCAATAAAAGGGGCTAGTGTAATTCCATTCATCGCTGGTAGTGTGCTATTATTCAATTTATTCTGTAGAGTTCACTTGGAACCTCACTCATGTGAGCGCACACAATTCGAAAGCAAACTCATTTGTTTTTAAAGTAAATCATCGCGGATTCACAACGAGACACCGTTCGAATTTCGAAGTGATGTTTAGAGATGAGTGAAACCTACATGGAAAACACTTTCAATATAAATTTAAAACATTTGCTTCTCACCCCAAGCTTTTAAACTTAAGATATATTTTTTATATTTACGACACTTTCCCAATTGCTGGGCGTCCCCAATAACTATAAAAACGTCTTAGAGTCTAGACGAGCGGCGAGTGGCGGGTTAAACATGCATGAATTACTGTGGGGACTCATAGGGTTATGGGCTACTATGGGAGAGAGACATACCTACATGTATACATAAAAAATCGTTTGAAAACACGCATTTTTCCCCTAGGAGTAGGCAAGGACTACAGTACCCTACGAAATATTATCGTGGCGTCAGTAGCGTGTTTTTCGATTGTTTTTGTAAAACTCGGTAACTTCATCAAAGTTTGTGTTTTTTTATTTATACATTTTTTAATTACTTAGATGGTTTGGTCATGTTGAGAGGATGAATGCAAGGCCACTAACAAAAGCCACTAGGCAGATGTGAGTGGAATCGCCGGGAAGGGACGTCCTAGGAAGACATATATAGTGACATTATTGGAGATGCTCTTCAGAAAGGCCGGAGCTCGTGGCTAAGTAATAACAGCCGCACGAGTCGATTCATCAGGTTAAGCTATGCTTGCCGGGGTTGGTCCGTAGATGGGTGACCATCTTTACATACCGAGACTCATCCGAGCCTCGGAAAGCACGTTAAGCCGTTAGTCCCGGCTGTCATTCGTGGATCTTTGACAGTCGTTACGGGTCGTCAGAAGCCCGAAAGTCTGACAACCAGTCTTACCAAGGGGTATCGTATTACCCAATAACTGGGTTGTGGGGATCAATAGGCAGTCGCTCCTGGTATTCAGCTACATCCGATTAGACTGGAAGACAATCCCAACATAGTTGGGAAAAAGCTAAAAAGATGATGAAAACTTGCAAATGAAAACTGAGTGTCGCATGATACCGGAAAGGTTCATGTCAATGTGTGCTCGAATGTCATCCGAACCTCACAGGTTCACAAATACTGTAAGCCCGCGGCCTTTTTAGGGTTCCGTACCTCAAAAGGAAAAAAACGGAACCCTTATAAGATCCGTCTGTCACAGCCAATTTGCTCCGAATCTAATGGACCGATTAAGTTGAAATTTGGTGCACGTATGTATTTCTGTGACCCAAACATGAAAGTGTAACGTAAATAAATGAATTTTGAATATGGAATTGAATGAATTTTAAATTTTGGGGGCAAATACGAAAATTAAAAAAATAAATTTTGCAAACTGTACTGGTCTTAAATATATCTTTTTTATATATTTTTAAATATATAATTTTATAGTTATTTATGAAAATGACGAAAATTGACCATGCCTCGCTTTATCTCCAAAAGTACTGAGCCTAAAATTTTGAAAAAATATGCAGAAAATACCTATAGATACAGAAAAACTTAAAGAAGTCTATGGTCTTAAACAACGTGGTAAAACTCTCAATATTGTGCGTATAAACTTACATCTACAGTTGGAATGTATGGGAGAACATGTTTTTCAACTACAATGTTAAGTTTGTTCTTGGGATTCATCCCAATTACGGAACCCTTCATTGTGCATAGTCTGATATGTATTTGATATCTGTGAACTTCGAACGTTTTTCATTACGAACCTATGCGGATCATACGATACTCAATGGGTTAATACCGATCCCGTCCTATAGATAGTTACTACAATTCATCTCGATCGAGTTACCTATTTATCTCTATGAATTATCTATAAAATGTCCAATAACAAATATTTAGTGCTAGCCTAGGGCACAGATGCACCGCAGAAAATACTAATCTCTTAGGGACGTAATATTTCACAGTTTATTGATAGTGACACTTTTCTTGGGCTTAACTTTGGATGCTAAGCTTCAGTGGGGCCCACATATAGATAAATTGTCAAAAAAGCTAAGCTCCGCAGCATACGCTGTTAGGAAAATTCGTAATTTAACCAACATAGAGACAGCCCGTTTAGTGTACTTTAGCTATTTTCATAGTATAATGTCGTACGGTATTTTGTTGTGGGGAAATGCAGCCGACATTCAGACTATCTTTGTTTTGCAGAAAAGAGCTGTTCGATGCATTTATAAATTAAGTCCGAGACAATCTCTCAGAGAGAAATTTAAGGAGATTAATATACTGACTTTGCCTTCTCAGTACATTTTTGAAAATCTTTTATATGCCCATAAAAACATTAAATTGTTTAAAAAATACAGTGATATCCACAATATAAATACTAGGAACAAACACAAATTTGTTGTACCTCCAACAAGGCTCAAGAAAATAGGTGGGTCATTCAGGTGTCAATGTATACGCTTTTATAATAAACTTCCAAGCCACGTTCAAGATCTGAGTCTTAATAAATTCAAATCATTCATTAAACGCAAGTTGTGTCAGAAAGCTTTTTATACCGTTAAAGATTATATTGAGGACAAAAAGGCTTGGGATTGAACTGCTCCAATTTTATTTTATATTATTTTTATTTTTGCATACTGAATGTTGACATTAATATTTACTTTGTAAGTATTATATTATTTTACTTTATTGTGAATGTGAAGACTATGTAGGTCATTGCTTTTTTTTTTTGTTTGTTTTATTTTTTCTCTCAGTTATTTTTAATCATGGTCTGGCAGTTTGAGTAATCTATGCGGCCTACCCCAATGTCCTTTCTTTGGTATTGTTCGTCGAATCGTTGAGCTAGTTGAGCTGCGCGATTACTGACAAATGCGTGCACTGACTGGACAGGTCCTCTCAATCTGTGTGGTTCTTTCCTCAAAAGACCATTTCAGACACCAATCTACATGATCTTCACATGAAGTGACCAAGATTATGTCTGGACTTTATAAGAGACTGTGACCTCTGAGTTTGTTTCGGCCTTTCTTCTCAGAGTAGTCAGATAGGAAACGCCGACCTCATCTAGTTTAAAAAAAAATATTGACTTGTAAAAGTGTTTGTACAAACCTACTTACAGAAATAAAAAAAAAAAAAAAAAAAAAAAAAAAAAAAAAATACTGGCTAAGTTTTGTTTGCTTTAGATAGAGTTGGGTTTTTTCTGAGGATTACGGCTTGGGTGAGCGACTTGGCTCGACGGTTTTGATGTTGACGGAGCAATGTATAAGAAAATAAAGATAAATAGTTTATTCTGCATAAACAAAGTATGTAAGAAGTTAAGTCAGGGATATAAATCGAGTGCCATCCTAAATTGTCATCATCATCTGTCTAGCCTTTTCCCAACTATATTGGGGTCGGCTTCCAGTCTAACCGGATGCAGCTGAATACCAGTATTTTACATGGAGTGACTGCCTATCTGACCTCCACAACCCAGTAACTGGGTAATACGATACTCCTTGGTGAGACTAGTTTTCAGACTTTCGGGCTTCTGACGACCTGTAATAACTAAACTAAATTGCCAGTATACTCAAATATGATATGGTTATAACACGGCAAATTGACGTAGGGTATCAATTTGATTAACAATTAATTTCTCTGACAAAGATACACATTTGTGCATATTCTGTTGTAGACAAACTAAACTTAATTTATGCTATTGCTAACTTTTTCTCTCTAATAAAACAAGAAAGAGACGGACGTAAATTAGAGCTGTCAAATTTAGTTGAACTAATAATTACAAACAAATTTAGACGACACGTAAAAACATGTCGACTAAAAACACGGTGAAGCGCAAGGCGTAAACTACACTTGCGTGCCAAAAAATTGGCCCACCCCATGCTCTCTATCTGTGAGATTATGTCTCAAAAATTTTAATGTATATTTTCTGGTTTGAGATGTCTTTATTTCCCATAAGAAATTTCACTTACATGAGAAATATTTAACTAATTTAAAAAACATTAACGATTTAACGTAGTACAGTTTTGGTAAAAATAATTACAACACAAAAATGTTCTAAAATCGCTAATTATTTAACACAGCTAAAATGTAAACATACACGGAGCGCGAGCAACTAGATGTGGTATGTAATGTAATAAAGGTGCGCTCGCTTTATTAAATATAATTATGTAATTTTAAGTATTTCTTAAAAATTCACATAGATTTTGCATTTTTGATGTTATTTTAATTATTATGTGTTGTGTGAAATAGTTAAGATAAAGTTTATTTACACATACCCTATACTTTGATAAAAGCAAAGTTCTTTACAAAATCGACTCAATTCTTTAATGTCCTCGTAACTCACTTTTGTTTGGAAAAACTGGGTGACATTTTTTGTCAGTGAAGTTGACAAAAGCATTATTTAGTTTATTAGTGCTTGTTTATTGATCATTAATTAATCAAGTACGCATTTAACCGACTTAAAAACAGAGGGTCTTTATTCGACCAGTATGTTCATAAGTTCGTGATTTTCTCAAAAACTAATTAATCAGGTATGATATTTATTTCTCTAACGTAATCTACATACATTCAAGAAGGTTGTGGTACAAAATAAAGGTTATTGTTAATTAAACTTGATGAATTATCTTAAGAACAGGGTAGATCAATTTTTTTGCACTCAAGTGTAGTTTGAAATCTCTAACTTAGTTCATAGATATAAACGTACTTTTCTCGCGCTGTTTGTTAGTAAAAGATAGCGATTCTCTAATTTTAGTTTAGTTATTGAGCAAGAGAATCGGCACCATTGACAATCAAAAGGGAGACCGAGAATAAGCATAGCATCCATAATTTTGTGTTACTATTTTCTTTTCATTCTTATTTCAAATCCTGGTAAAAAGCGATAGATCCTAAAATGTTGGTGTAGGAACTTAATAAAAAAATACCTTAATTCGTGTACCTACACATGTTTTCTTCTAATTAAACCTCTGTTTTAAATGTTGTCAAATACTTTTGCAAAACTGTAAGATCACACAATCTTCGATCTCATCGTGTTGCTAAGTGTCCTCCATTTCAAAACCTAGCTCAAGAGCTAATTCGTCGTCCAAAATAATTTACGAATAGTGAAGTGAAATATTTATCGATATAATCCCGGGATTATATGCGGTCGCACGCACTGCCCCGGGATTAGACCGGGTCGCCGCGGTTACGGGATTCAGCTATCTTTCGAGACAAATTAGTGTTTGCCAGGGGACAGTCGGATTCATGTTTAATTTGCGAATTAGTTTGTCATTTGTTTATTTCCGTGGTTTTGGTCCGGATTGGGCTGGCTTTTCGATTGTCACGCCATATCTTACTGATCTCAGTGATTTACGAAAGAGGATCTGCTAATTTAGACGGTCTGTGAATGGGTATTAATTATATTCTTAACCAATTTGTTTCTAAATAAATAATTAGTTATTAATATGACAAAGGCTAAGACTGTCCACCGCACTGGGAACGAGACGTAACAGAGAATCGAGATTATTCGGCCTTAGTAAAAATGTACTGTCGCTACTTCGGCGCCGTCATTTATTTTCTCGACGACGACGTCCCATTCCCGGTGCGATGGACAAACAGTCAATCTGCCTAGCCTTTTCCCAACAATGTTGGGGTCGGCTCCCAGTCTAACCGGATGCAGCTGAATACCAGTATTTTACAAGGAGCGACTGCTTATCAGATCTCCACAACCCAGTTACTGGGTAATACGATACCCCTTGGTAAGACTGGTTGTCAGACTTTCGGGCTTCTGACGACCCATAACGACTATCAAAGATCCACGAATGACAGCCAGGTCCAACGACTTAACATGCTTTCCAAGGCACGGAGGAGTCACGGTATGTAAAGATGGTCACCCATCCACGGACCAACCCCGGCAAGCGAAGCTTAACCTGATGGATCGACCTGTGCGGCTGTTATTACTTAGCCACAGTTTAGCCGTGTTCAGTACACGAAGCTCCTCACAAACTGTGTAAGTATATAAACATCTCGATATAATCCGATCTGTTCACATTCTCAGTATTTAGGAATATTATATGATCAAAAGATAACGCATAAAAAGATTGCGAAGTCCCATTGTGTCATTATCTCCGATAAGTATTAGAGTTCGACTGTCTTCTAAGCTTCCACGGACAAATAATAAGATTTTCCTCACTCAACTTCCTTATTACCAAAATATCTTTTCCCTGTACAAATTCCCAAATCTTTTGGTCACAATTTTATTTATTTAAGCAACGCTTTGTTGTTGATCACAAACGCAGTTGGCGAGCGCCATTGTGGTAGATTGTATCGACACGGTCCCGCGTTTAATCCTTTAATCCCGGGGTGCGGGATTCGCATCGACCGCACTACAAGACAGGCGGTTTTTGTTGTGATGTTAAGGACGTTTAAGTGGAGTTGTACACATATTCATGCTTGATTTCTTCGAGCTTTTGTTGAATGAATGATATACTGAAGCGTAGTCTATGGACCTGTTTCACAATGTCTAGAATGCATAGGTTAACTGGAAGCCTGGTACTTCTAAAAAGGTAGTTTAACCAGCCTGTATTATTTCAACATCTTCTACATAAACATCAGAATATTTTTATTTATTACTAGTGGAGATACTCCTCTCAAAGGAAGATATGTATATCTCCAGTCAACCTCACTAACACACCTCTTCGAAAAGGTCTGTAGTTCGTTGTTGCCAAGCAACGAATCGCAAATTAATTTAAAACCAAATAAACGGAAAATAAACTAACGAGTCCTCATACAAATATGAACCGAAGAGAATTTGTATATTTTGCTGAGCACCATCGCCCTTTACGGTCGGCCAGATACTAACGTTTTTGCATACAAATGTTTTTTCGAGCGATTCGAGGGTAGGATATTGTGCTGCATTTAGCGGAACGACTACAGTCAGGGGTTTTAAATAGTGTCTACCTTAGTTGTGTTGAGTCAGTTTTAGTGGATACTAGCTTTTTCCCGCGGCTTCGCCCGCATGGAAGTCGCATAATATCCCACGGGAACGTACTACCGGGATTAAAAGTACCTGTCTTATGTGTTAATCCAAATAAACAATATATAAAAAAAATAATCGAAACTATACTCAAGCAGATATAAAAATACAAAACTAAAAACCTAAACAGAACTTTATACCTAAATAAAAGCCTCCAGGCATAAAGGGCGTGCCCACTTACATATAGCCTTATATGCAGCAGTAACTCAAAGTCACAAATGATTATTTTTTTTATGTTCGACATAATATTGTAACAACAAAATTTGAGCGAAGACACTGGTCCCTATGATACAGTTGACGCTAGTTTAGGGGCCAGGGCATTCATATATTTTGATGTAACCTTTTTTATGTCAATAAAACATTTTCTTATTATTATTATTATACAAAAAAAAAACATACTGACGACTTGAGAACCTCCTCCTTTTTGAAGTGTGAAGTTAAAAAGAAAAAGACATACTGCAGGGCAGGAGAATGATGATGAAACAAAGCTGCAATATCTTACGTGCCAATGATTATCACCAGCCCTTCAAAGCGGAACACAGCAGTGGTGGCCTCATCACCTGCAGTCCGGGAGCCGGCCATCCGCATCGGCGCCGGCGCAACGTGCCTATAAACCGGCGGCTGTGGCTGCGGCGAAGGTATCCTCTCAGATCCCGACGACCCCATAACTCTTCTCCAGGAGAGCAGTAGGGACCGTAGGAACAAAAACAAATCGACATTCCGACCTCGCCGCCGAGGTCCCTCGCGACGACCCCGTAATAATCGTCCTCCCCCCCGTCCCTTGCTCGGGTATGATGTGCCAGCTGGTGGCGTAGCTGAGCCTGTAGCTTTAAACTCCCCTGACAATAATAATTCTAATCTGATCCAGCCTGTCCCATCTTGCTGTCCTCCCCCCAGCGACGCCCTAAGCCGAGGCCCGTTCCCCACAGGGGGAGCCCTTAGCGTGTAGTCGCTTAGTCTGTAAGTTTTATGCCCGTGGCTGGAGGCTTTGAGTCATCTTAAGGCAGCCACAGGATAGTCCGGTTAAGTAGTCCCGACCTCTCTAGGTCAACTACGAGATGCCATTAAAAAAAAAAAAAAATGCGGCGTAGGCCTCGGGCCTTGTAGCTCCGTGACAGCCGGCACGAGCGGTGGCGGCCGGCGCTCCATGGCTCACTTAACGACAGCCAAGTGCTCCGACGGCCGGATCACCCGCGTTGGAGCCGGTAGCCGCAACAGTTCCTGTTATATGCGCGGGTCAGAATGTATGCGCAGGCGCGATTCCGGCGGGCGTACGGTTTGACGAGGCGGGAATCTGTTATGAATTATGATAAACATCTTTATTTGGTGTTAGGGAGTCTAGGATTAGTATAGTGATGGACAGTGTTCGTATAGATGCGGTCTCAACACCAGCTACTGCCTAGGAACTGCCCAGTGTTTCAGTATTGCTTCTGTAGTGTGAAGTAATTTCCCTTAGTTGACTCGATAACAATTAACACGTTCTGTGCGGCCAACGCGCATGCGCGATTTTCGAACGTTCACCATGTGCTGGCGGCGCTTATGCGCGTCCATACAATTTATATAACTTCCTTCGAGTGCGGCGCGCCGCACCTGTGGGTTTTTTGTGCATCTCTATTGTTATTGGCGTAATTGTTTTATGACTCATAAAACTGGAAAATTTTCAAACACACATAAGCGTCACGCCGCACTTGGGACAAGTTTGTAACGCCGCACATATGCGCCCAGCCGCACTGGGTAGAGTTTCTTCAACCGCGCATGCGCGCTCATAGCACCACACGAAGTATTTTTTGGGCGCGCATGAGCGTTTGCCGCACAGGGTTTAGTGTATCATAAAGCAGCACTTGGAGCAAATTCGCCAAATAATTCAGCAGTTAATGTGTTAACGGTGTGGACGTTATGATGAGGAGTGATTTCTCTAGTTTACGCGTATCTATTCCATTTTTTTTTTCTATTTGGTTGTTGTGTGCATAGGCATGTGCCGAATAAACATGTATGTTTTCTTTCTTTCTTTCTTTCTAGACACTACGTCTAATTACAATCCTATATGTCCCCGGGCAAGCTCCTTCACAGAGAACTCTACTACTCAGGCCAACGATACGAGATAAATACATAAAATAGCAACCTATACAAATATCAACTTTAAACACAAGTAGCTTAAGTTGGTTTTTGAATGAAAAAAAAAATACTATCGATAACGTCATATAATAATTTTAGCTGCAATGGAAACTGAACCATACGCAATTAAGTTAAAGTTTTTCATTCCAAATCATGAGATTTGTCTAGTCTCATTGGCTTTAGTTTACTAGGAATCGTACCCAAACGTATTCATTTTGTTTTCTAATTTTCACGCCTTATGACTCAATGGATTGCGATGTTTGGCACACAGGTAGACCACGACCTGGGTAAGGCCTATTATTCCAGTAGTACGTTCTCGTAGGATAATTTCCGCTCAATACGCGGACGAAGGCGCGGGCAAAAGCTAGTTTTAATAACATAAGTCGTAACTGAAGACAATAGTTCTGTCGGATGTGAGACCAGTGAGTTATGTTCGTCGGGCTATGTAGACGAGTTACATAGTTACTTTAACACATTCTCTGCTTAACACATTCTCTGCTTAATTCTTTATGCAAACGCTTCTTTATGCTACACCCTTACCGACCCTTTTTTTACGATGTTTTCGAAACAATAGAGATGCACAACGAACGCACATGTGCGGCGCGCCGCACTCGAAGAAGGTTTTGAAAACGCGCATGTGCGTCTGCCGCGCCTAATGTATTAATTCTTTATGCAAACGCTTCTTTATGCTACACCCTTACCGACCCTTTTTTTACGATGTTTTCGAAACAATAGAGATGCACAACGAACGCACATGTGCGGCGCGCCGCACTCGAAGAAAGTTATGAAAACGCGCATGTGCGTCTGCCGCGCCTAATGTATTAAAATACGTACGTTACTTTTTCAACAGTCTGGCTCCAGTCTGACTGAATGAGGGGACAAAAGTATCCCGCTGAGGGGAGCTACCGGGAAAATGGACAAAAACATATATAAGTATAACCCGTGGCTATAACATAGACGAAAAGATTTGTTTTGTTTAAAAAATTACTAGGGACACTCGCTTTTTCGTAATTTTATAGGTAACTAAATCTAAACAATAATTATATCTATCTTTGGCGACTTACGGCCGAACCCAATAACTTATAATACCACCAGTTTTGGCATACTGGATATAGAAAAACTTATCTATCTATGGTTTTAACGTCCGAGTAATCAAAGACAGATAAAACAAAAGAACACGAACGACCAGAATTATATTGTCTATCATCAATAGCGGTCTGTATTTTACTGAAAATAGGTTATTGGGTTCGGCCGTTAGGGACGCTAGTCTGACACTCTGACGCTTAACGTCAGATAGTCAGACTAGCGTCCCTTAGATTTTGGGAGACTTGAATTATACAGAGCATAATATACATTAAGAGCAAGTAGGTACATACTTGTACTGAGTTCAGTATCAACCAGGCAATATCCTCTTGCCAATCTTCAAATGGTGTCCCATAAAAAAGCCTTCAGGCATATATTATAATTTACTATTGGACGTGTTCGCGTTCCCCCGGTTTACGAGTTTCACCGTAACATGACGTAACGCGAAGTGCATTTTATAACTGTTTGATATATTATTATCACTTGAGAATTTTATTTATGTGTCACGCTAACGTAACCCTTAAATAAAATTCTCAAAATTAAAAGATAATAAGCCTATATCGTATTTAGGACAAATACCCGTGTCCTTTCGGTAAGGACTCTTCGCGTAGGTAAAACAGCTTGCGAAAATATTTTAGACAAATTGTCTTATGTTCATATTTAAAATACGTATAGATATCAACTGAATACCTAAGTTTAGTTATGAAAGCTTTGAAAGCTTGCTTGCTCTTGGTATGTAAATCTGATATTTTAGCATTAAATACATTTCCAATATGGAATCTAGCTTAGTAATAAAATCTATCTATAATCTAATTAGGGATCGATCTAAGACGTTGTAATTACTAAATTATACAGCCTTTGATTGAATCATAAAGTAGATATAGACGATATAGTAGATATTTGACGTTGCGAGCCCTTGAAATTACAGGCACATTTGAGACATTTCAACTATATTTCTAACAAAACCGAGAAATTGTATGGCAGAAGAAAGGGGAGGCCTTAGGCCTACCCGTTCTGCTGGTTATGCTCAGCAGTGGGTGCTTCCAGGCTGACATTATGATGTTGATCTAAAATCTAAAGTTAGCAACACGTTGGCATAACCCTTGGTGTAAGAGACACATCTGCAAGCGTACCAGTTTTCACGCGATGATACATCAGCCTGATTACCAAACTGCCATAAAAAAACTGCTCAATCAATCTGCCTAGCCTTTTCCCAAGTCGGCTTCCAGTCTAAACGCATGCAGCTGTAAACCAGTATTTTACATGGAGCGACTGCTTATCTGACGACCACAACCCAGTTACCGGGTAACACGATACCCCTTGGTAAGACTGGTTGTCAAGCTTTTGGGCTTCTGACTACCCGTAACGATTGTCAAGGATTTAGGAATGACAGCCGGGACCAACGGCTTAACGTACTTTCCGAGGCAATGAGGGGTCTCAATATGTAATAGATGGTCACCCATCTACGAACCAATCGCTGGAAGCATAGCTTATTCTTCAATCGACCTGTGCGGCTATTACTATTTAGCCACGAGCCCTTCCAAAAAAAAACATCAACTGCTATAAATGCAAAATCACGGCCGCCATGGCTCAAAAATATTTTATTCGCGGTCAAACAAAAAAAAAAAAAAACACTAATAAACACAGTGACTCGACGTTACTAACATCTGGTGCGACCAGACCGAATGGATTCGTTTCGTTCACTCAAAAGTTCAAAGTCATTCAGGATATATCATTTATTGGGACTTCAAAGCGAATTATTTCTAATTAATGAATTGAATTTATTATCCTTTGGAACTTTAGATTTATAATAGGAGAACAGGATTTGAGCGTATAAAATTGTAGGAAAATTTTGTCATTAATACCAAATTAACTTAATACTATGTTTCACTTTGTCTTCTCACAAAACCGCGAACATTCTGTCATTTTCGTCTTCCATCCATTCATCAGCAAACAAGTCCAATCCAGAGTCAGTCACTACGAGGAAGCGAGTTGAGCATCGTCAACATATGCGGTATAAGGGGAGGTGGATTGAGCTACAGTACGACAAAATTGGATACTAAATAATTTATGCTTTCTGTTTTTTTTTCTGTATATAAGTGATTGATCTTGCAGCACGTAATAATTATGACAGTTAGTGTGATCACAGACAAAAATATTGTTACAGTTATATCGACGGCAATTTCGCCGACAAGCTTGTGGCTTCCAATTAATCTAGAAACATCCCTAAATTGAATTCGTCGCGTCTAACCCATAAAGCGTGGTAGAACGACTAGTAATTAAAACACCCGGCCAATGCAGACAATAGCTATAACTTACTCCTGTCACGTCACTAACGTTAAAACGTCAAAAACAGCGAACATCGCCATTTTAGCGACGGAATCGGACGTTTAGTATAAAGTCAGATTTATGAGTTACACTACGACATAAGATGGCTTTTGATGTGTGAATAAATTATATACTTTCAGTGTTTCATGTTCACGCTCCTTTAAGTTTGATTACTGGGGAAGTAAAAAAGGAATTTACTCTTTTGCAGTCTTCTTAATAAATGGTGGCCAAGACATTAATAATGCATGATATTCTTTCAAAACGGAAAATTTATAAGGAATAAGAATAAATTTTCGCTAAGTTAACATTCAAGTGGATTGAATTCTTAGACCTCACACTAGGTTGTCCCGTGTTGTGACTTTGTGAGATCCAGGCTCCTTCGTGCCGTTAACAATTTTATTATAAAAAGCCAAGGGAGAATGTAGTTAATTTTCAAAATGCATAAAAATAAATACAAAAATGGCATGATGCATTTACAAATAAATATAAAAGAACAATAGAACGTCGCACTTCATGTATATTATCTCTATAATTATGTAATGTTAATATCATAGGACATGCGATAGCTGTCCTGTAAGCAATTTAAAGTACCTATTACATTTTAGTTTTTCACTGATGGTTCTTTTATTTTATTTTTTGCAAAATTTTAATATGAAACAACCAATTGTTTCTAAGGTTGCGTCCTAATATAAAGCGATCGTCGCGCGAATACGCAATCGTCACATTCATAAATGTCACTTTTAGTTCGGGAAACTGGAAGGCGCCCTCTGTCGGGGCGACCACGCGTTCCAGTTCTCCGAACAAAAAGTGACATTATGAACGCGACGATCGCGAATTCGCGCGAGGATCACATTCGATTAGGACGCGGGGACTATCCACAACTCCACCAATTATATTTCTCGGCGATGAAGCAAAGGATTTACGAATAAACAGCGCAAAGATTTATATCAACACAACTCGCGGGGCGGACGTTTAACGGAAGCTCTGATTTACGAGTTTCACCGTAACACGCCTATGCTTTGATGTGCCTCTGCATGATACAATTATAACTGTTTATTACTTGACTACGTTTTTGGAGAAAAATAAATGTGCTGTGTGTCGTTAAGTCATATTTTAATTTCTATCTGAAGAGCTTTCCTGTTTTCTTTTTAGGAAATAAAAGAGAAGTGTTTCATGAAGTGAATATAAAACATCCCTATATTAAATCTTCTAATTACCTCAAACGGCGCCAAAATAACTAGCTTAAAAAAGCTATATGTTTGAGCCGTTTGGGGTTGAGTTGAAACATTGGCCGAGTGCTCATCATCAAAAATGGCACAATTTTAATATTTTTCACGGCTATTATTCAAATTAATTTATTGGATGCAGAATCAGCCGTTTCGGAGATTAGCCGCATCAGACGGAAAACATTAAAAAAAAAAAACACTGTTATAAGTACCTACATAATTATATACTTTCATATGCATTTAGTAAAAAGCTGTTATTATGACAGTACAAGACACTTATTTTTTATTTTTTTTTTGTATAGATTTCAACGATAACATCAAAATCTAAACACTGTAACCGCCAAACATAGAAATTGTCAATCAATTAGATGACTTGCGAGGTTGCTAGCTAGGAATAAACTGTGGGGACGAGCGGTCACAATGTTGCCATGTGTCGCTAACTAGCTCAGGAACGCACTGGGTTTAGGAAACGCCGCTGTCTGTGTCCTAGATGGAAAGTAATCTCCGGCTAAAAAGATTAAGTGTAATGTTTCAGCCAATCAAAACCTGGCATATATTTTTTTATACAGTAGGTACTCGCGATTGCTGTAAGTTAATTAAACGGTAACTAGCTGCAACTTTAGGTCGTCATAGTAGTTAGGTGTTGCGAAACGTATTTCCTTTCCTTTTTTATCGCTATGTGCCAATTATACAGTTCCCGCACGGAAGATCATATCGAGGGTTCACGCGCTATTTGTATTAAGCGACATATTTGGAAAGTTTACAGGAGAGCATATCAAAGTTTCATTATTCGAAAAAAGAACATTGTACAAAATTATCAATATTTTTTACGAAAAAGTGGCCTATCAACGGTTAATAATCAATAATCTCCGTTTTTTAAGTTTTTCACTTTTTAATGCAGGTAGATATGAGAATAACTCAATATCGGCCATGATGTCGCTTAATACAAATAGCCCGTGAACTCTCGATATTGTGTTCCGGTAGTTGTACTATTATGTATTCTGTGTTTCCGGTTTGTTTGAGAGATTAGTAGGTATGCCAGTAAACGCACCCACGACAGGAAGGTGCTGAAGACAAGAAGAAAGGAAAGAAATTAGCATATTCTTTGCCAGCCGTAAAACGCTAACGCACAGCAGCACAATTTTCCTTTATCTGCAGAAAAACCGCTTTCAAAACGCGGCGTTTCTACAACCGAGTGCGAACACCAAATAAAATAACAACGTTTTCTAATACCTAGTGAAAAGGGGTCAAAAACGCGCAGTCACAATAGTTAGCCGGATAATTGATTGAGCTGTTTGGCTTGTATGTAATTTTCGACGGCAAGGGTCCCCGGTTCGATTACCGTGCGATGTACTTTCCATTGTAAGTGCTGTAACTAAAGAAGTTGATAAGTACTGGGATGATGTATGGGATTTTATTGTTGCGTATTTTTCCTACAATTGCAGAGAAAAAAAAATGCTTTACGGAAGATTTGAAATTCGAACGGTGTCTCGTTGTGAATCCGCGATGATTTACTTTAAAAACAAATGAGTTCGCTTTCGAATTGTGTGCGCTCACTTGAGTGAGGTTCCAAGTGAACTCTACAGAATCGTGCTATACTGGAGGAACCTGCTGCCCTCCCTTCAGAGTTCGGGGGTTAAGAGTCTAAACGGAGGTGTAGGTTTATGTGCAAGTCACAGATAACAAGTACATAATGTAATAGTCGCTTTTCGTGTCTGTGTTGTTCTTCTAAATTTAGCAACGGATTTTGATGCGGTTTTCACTATCATTTAGAGCATTTATTGCGGAAGGTTTATGTATAGTAAATTAATATTAAAAATACGTATAATACCTAAATAAATCTGATTAATACAGATGGGACACTCCGCAGTTTAGGTATGAAGCTACAAGCACGCGGCGGGCCTATCTCACTGGGCCAATTCAGTAGGACTGCCGCGGTCAGAAGGTATAAGAGATACGCGTTAGAGAGAGAGGAAACTTGTAGGTAATAAGCGTTGTGCGACCTGAATTGCAATTTATTGTGTCGTAGCAAGGGTCGCTTTTTATTTAAATGATTTTGAGGTGTGTCCCATCTGTATTAATCTGTGGTTTAGCCAAGTCGCAAGATCCGTGCGAAGCAGAAGCGGGTCGCTAGTACACAATGAAGTAAAAAGAAAGAAAAAACACTCAAATAAAAGAAAGAAAAACACTTAAATTTTTAGGTCTCCCCCATAAAGAATGTGTCGTGTTTCCCGACTATTTAAAAAGGTAGTAATTTTTCTTACGAGAGGGTTCCGTACCTCAGTGTCCTTGGGGATGTCGGGGATGTAATGGCATGTCTCACGCATCAACGTAAATAGGGATGCCTCTATGTTTATAGATCAGGATGCTGCGATGTCAGTTTTATTTTGAGTTGGTTCTTTACATTATCTAATACTAGCAGCGCCCCGCGGTTTCAACCGCGTAAGTCTCAAACCCGTAGGAATATGAGGATAAAAAATATCCTGTGTTAATCCAGGTTATAAACTGTGTGCCAAATTACATCAACATCCGTTCAGTAGTTTTTGCGTTAAAGAGTAACAAACATCCATCCATTCTCACAAACTTTCGCATTTATAATATTAGTAGCAAGTAGGATTACTTATATTTTATAGTAAAAATGGCCAGATGATGTTGTATGCCGCCTATTCTTACAAATTCCAATTTTTTAAGAGGTATCTGAAATTACTTCTGTATTTTTTTTATAAATATTTCTAGATGGCCGTCTTGATATTATTTTTTCGGTTTTAATAAATTAACCATGGGACTCTTTTGGCCCACGCTAAGATTACTTCTGTATATTTACGGACACAAACGACGCACACGACGTATTTTCGTAAAAAAAAGCCCTTCACCTGCAAGGGTCGTAGGTATAAGTATTGAGATTTTTTTTTTAAATATGTAATTGCGTGAATACACAAACTCTATCGTTTTCCACAACTCCTCACGGTACCCCAAAACCATAGCCGTGTCCAGCGACAATATGTCGCCGCATCAAATTATTGAACCCCAGCTCTTTGGCCACCCTCACGGGAGTGATTAATGATACGACATCGACCACTACGCGATTAAACATTTATATTATTACTTGTCCTATATTTATTGTGTGTGTAAGAAGAAGTAGCTAAAAAAATACATGGATCCGAGACACCTCGGTGGAATGCGGCCTCGTACTGACTGCATGAGTGTAGTTAATATAAGTACCTACTGGGTGATATTTTTTACCGTCTTGAAAAAAATAGGGCATAATAGGTGAACGGAGTAGAAACCTATGGCATACTTGTTTTTTTTTTTTTGTTGAAAAAGAATTATTTTTTGAATTTCGATATTTTATAACGATCTATAAAGTTTTGATTTTCTTGTTCTAGTTTACTTCAAATGTAGTGTTGTTTTTTTTTTGTTTTTTTTCGTTTATTTTTCAATACATTTTAGTTACATAATATACAATCTTAACACCTTGTCTAAAGACCTTTAAAGGTTTATGTGACAAAGTGGAGGAAGCAAACACGCTCACAACAAATACTTGATAATAAAATTGATATTTATAATAAATATTGATAAAGCAATTTGGCTCTAAGCTATAGAAAAAACAAAAAAAAAAAAAAAACTAGGTATGCCATAAGCTTCTACCCCGTTCTCCTATTGTACCCAATTTTTTTCAAGACGGTAAAAGAAATCATCCAATATAATACGCCTCAACATGAGAACCTCTTCCAATTTTTCGTCGGTTAGAAACACAAGAGTTTTTTTTTCTCTTTGGCTGCTTCGTTGGTCTGATGCTCGCGTGCTACTGCTGAGCACGAGGCCTAGGTTAGATTACCGGCAAAGTGTTATGGAGTTTATCCATCAGAAATTTTAGAGTAGCAGCCTGGAGTCTGGATTTGTACCCAGTGGATGGCAACAGGCTCGCCCTCTATAACATGGGACATAAACATAACCGGCAAAATGAGGGTGTATTGTAGGTACACCTCCTCTGTCTAACCCTTCGGGAATTACAGGCGTGATGTTGTGTTTTTTGTATATTTTCCTTATAAATACAATATAAATACAGTTGATTTTTATCAAAAGGTAAATCCACACTAGTTGCCTGTCAAAAATCAATCTCCCTAGCCTTTTTCCAACTATGTTGGGGTCGGCTTCCAGTCTAACCAGATGCAGCTGAATAAAAGTATTTTACATGGAGCAACTGCTTATCTGACCTCCACAACCCAAGTCGGCTTTCGGGCTTCTGACAACCCGTAATGACTGACAAAGATCCACGAATGGCAGCCGGGACCAACGGCTTAACGTGTTTTCCGAGGCACGTAGGAGTCTCGGTATGTAAACATGGTCACCCATCTACGGACCAACCCCGGCAAGCGTAGCTTAACCTGATGGATCGACCCGTGCGGTTTTATAACTTAGCCACGAGCTCCTCACATAACATTTTGCTTAAATGAATTAAACTTGTGCCATATCAGGCAACTTCACTTTATCTTTAAGGTACAGCTATTATTTTAAAACAATCAGCGTCAAAATAGTGTAGCCATAACATGCGTAGAACACTTACAATTACTAACTATAATAATAAACCGGCCACTATAAAAAAAAAATTAAAAAAAAAATACAGTAGGTACTGTCAACTTTTTTTTTTAAATTTTAGATGGGTTTGCTCTTGACTCTAGTCTAGGTCAGAGGCGACAGAGACAAAGTCGACGATGGAGTGAGCTTACCCAGAAGAAGCCTGTTCACTCTCAATTTGAAAAGATTAGGAAATTCCAAGTATCTCAAAGAAGATTCACCAAAATAACAATAGCAACCGCGTGACGGAGGTAAGAGGTCAGTCAGTAGCGCTATTCTGTAAAGTTCACTTGGAATCTCACTCAAGTGAGCGCATACAATTCGGAAGCGAACTACGAGACACCGTTCGAATTTCGAAGTGATGTTTAGAGAATTACAGCACTATGTATTACGTAGCTGAATAGCATTTCCTCCCACAAAAAAAGAAAAAAAAATCCGAATATCACCGTATCACGTCATGACTAGAGTGACTTTCCCGATATCTTGTATTGCCCTTTTGACATTACACATAAAGCCACTTTTAAACTATTGTTGTACACTCGGTGCCACAATAAAAGGTCCAGTGTTCGCCACAAATGTATGATTGATTGTTGTATACCTTTTTGTGGGCTACAATGTAGTTATTTCATTACACGTCTTTACGATATATTTTACCCTTGGCTTCGGAATAACTTTTTGTATGCTTACGTCATAATGACAATATATTTTTGTGAGTAAGCTAAAAAGATTTTGATTTTATTTCAATGTTTAATTTATTTATTACAACGCAGCAAATATGTAGCATGTTTACAGATGTATCAGCAAGATGTGGTCATATTTAAGGGTGTGACACAGACCATCAAACTGAAAAACTTTCTCCATGGGAGCAACATCGTAATCGAGCAAAAAAATATCAGCTGTCTTGTACAAATCTTTATACGATATTTGTTTCTCGATTACGATGTTGGTCCCATGGAGAAAGTTGTTCAGTTTGATGGTCTATACCACACCCCTAAGTTTGACCACACCCTGTAGAAATTACGTTTTACATGATAAACTATAAGTTTAAAAAAGTTTCATGAATACAAATCGAGTAGTAATACAAGTATACATACTGTATGAAAAATAAATAGATACAAAAGTCGACCCGTGTGCCCGCGGCTTTTCCTGCCATCTTTAACATTAGTATTTTGATGGTTCGTGTGAATTATTCACAAATTCATAATTTACTCCCCCTCCCTACCCCTACTCTCTTGTTCCCTAATTTCACCCACGTGCCCTGCCCCCTACCACCCGAGTGACAATGTTTCTCAAACTTTGACTTGTTACCGCTTTTGAAGTAAACATGTTAAATTAATTACATAATGGTTAAATACAAATAAACATAACCTCACAACTGTATTCCTCGGTCAGGTACCGAAAGGAGTATACAAGTTGTATTTGTAACAACTTACTAAAAATCTGAAAAGAGGTCATTGTACTTTTACTATATGACCAACAATAAAATTGCAAAAAAAAAAAATGCAGCTGTTCCCAACATTTTGCGAGTTAAGCCGCGTTTTCACTACCCTGCCGGGAGAACATTTTGTTCGGAGCAATGTTTGCTGTTCTGCCGATGTTCGCTCAAAACAGATAACGTCTGTTTTCACTACAACGAGAAAACGAATGCTCGCTCGCCGTGACGTCGTTTTCAATTAAAGAATGAGCGAGCAACATTCGTTCGCAGAGTTCTACCGATCATCACTGAACAAACGTGTTCGCTCGCTCAAGTGTTTTCTTTTACCGAGCGAACAAACGCTTGCTCTGTTCAGAACGCTAAGTGGTGAAAACGCAGCATTACGCAAACATAAATGTATGGAGCAGTTGGTTTTAGGTTTTTAAGTTTGGTCCCACAGTAGAAGTTGTTCACAAAGATGAGTACAATGATCCCATTCGAGTTTCAGTTATTTCGATAACACTATATTATAAGTATTATACCTACATTTCGTGTTTTGTTTTAAGCCCCGTAGTAATAGGTCCATTGCCATTCGTCGTCCTATTGTAAGATAAAAACCTCTGGTACTCATAATAAAAAGCATCATCACACTTTCTTCCTAAATGTTGGCGTCAAACCATAATTAATAGTTCATCCAGGTGTTTCACGCCATAATTATGTCATAAACTTATAGGTACATATAGTCAAGAGTAACAAAATACACTGGCAATTCTTAAACAGCATAAAGACGCAGAGGTGAGAGCAGTGGTAGCCTAGTGGTAACGGCCGCGACTTACGAGTTGTAACTCGTAGGTTCGAACCCAAGGGCACGCCACAATTGCGGCGATAAGTCCCCTCTTTGAGGAGTGGTTGGAGAGGCGTCATGGCACCCTCACCTTCCGCCTGACGCAGGTCCTCACCGGACACGGTTGCTTCGGGAGGTTCCTGTTCCGGATAAGGCGGGAGGAAACGCCCGGGTGTTACCACTGTGTGGATCGCCCGGAGGACACGGTGGAGCATACGGTGGAGGTCTGCCCGGCTTGGGCAGAGCACCGCCGCGTCCTCGCGGAGGCGATCGGCGGCGGCTATCTCTCGCGTCCGGCCCTGGTACAGGCCATGGTACGGAGCGAGAGTGCATGGGAAGCCGTCACCTCCTTCTGCGAAGCTGTAATGCTCGCGAAGGAGGAGGCTGAACGCGTGAGGGAGAGGTAAGCTTTACGCCCTCACGCACCTAGTCGCCGCAGGAGACGCCCTGGGCGTCGGGAATCGATAGCCAACTCCCGGCCACCGTAGGCGCGGGCTTGAGGATGGCGAGCAACGGGTAGCTCGCCGTCCGGTAAGGACCAGGCCCGGGTCGACGGCGCGCGCCTCAAAGAGATGTCAGCACTAGCTAAATTATTTCATCACCACTGCTCTCTAACCGGTAAAGGAAAACATCGTGAGGAAACCGGCATGTCATGAAACCAAAAATTCGAAGACATGTGACATCTACCAAATCGCACTGGGGGCGCATCGTGGATTACGGCCAACTCCCTCTTACAGAGAGGAGGCCTGTGTTAAAGCAGTGGGAACATTATCATTCAAGTCAATGAATGCTCTGCTGAATGCTCTACTGGCATCGACACAGGAGTGTGATTTGTTTACCGCGAGATGGATAGACGTAAGTCGTGCATGTTTGAGATTCTGTGAGATGTTGGACGAAAGATGAACCTTTTTAATTTTTATTGTGTGCCAATATTATTGGAGTGTTATTTGTTAGTTTTACTTGTTTTGTTAGTTATTTGTGTGTATTATTTCTTATTAAAATATGTCTATTTTAATTGAAATTTAACTGTGCAATAACTTGGATCTGGGTCTGTAATGTTGTGCACGTTTTCTTTTTTTACCAAATGAAAGACTTACCCAGTAAACAGTAGCTTTATACTGCTACATATTGCTCACACGTGTCCTCCTCCTCTCGACGAGAACGAGTGGGCCATAATCCACAACGGGGGCCCAGATCGGGTGGGTTGGGAGACGTCACTTGCCTTCGAATTTTTGGTCTGAAAGATGCCTCATTCTGCCTAAAAGTTTAAATAAAGCCTACACTAATATTACACTTGTAACAAATAATAATTAGAAAAGGCCCGAAACGTTGACAACCGCTGTACCAAATCATTTCTAAGGTAATTTTATTTGGCAGATACAGTGAGGTCATGCTGGCTAGACTAAATCTATTTATTTTGTACATTTCTTTATGAAAAACGACGTTTCATGATTAACAATTCAGAGGATGTCACTCTATGAAGGACTTTGGGCCTAAGAAGGGCTTTCGAAAATTAATACACATTTAAAACATTACAAATATTTAAAATAGTAGTCAGTAACATGAAACAAAAGAAGGTCAATACCTACCTACTTAGCTGAGATTCTCGTGTCGGGCAGTATTTTTAGGTTTTTCAATTACAATTCTCAGTTAGACCAGTCGTCGTGGCCAAGTGTAACTTAAAAGCTGTATAGGTTGTTGGGTTGTATGTATTAGTATCAATGATTCGAGGACATGAGAGGAGCTCGTGGCTAAGTAATAACAGCCGCACGGGTCGATCCATCAGGTTAAGCTACGCTTGCCGGGGTTGCTCTGTGGATGGGTGACCATCTTTGCATACCGAGACTCCTCCGTGCCTCGGAAAGCACGTTAAGCCGTTGGTCCCGGCTGTCATTCGTGGATCTTTGACAGTCGTTACGGGTCGTCAGAAGCCCGAAAGTCTGACAACCAGTCTTACCAAGGGGTATCGTATTACCCAGTAACTGGGTTGTGGAGGTCAGATAGGCAGTCGCTCCATGTAAAATACTGGTATTCAGCTGCATCCGGTTAGACTGGAAGCCGACCCCAACATAGTTGGGAAAAGGCTAGGCAGATGATGATTCTAGGACATGAGCCATCCACCAACCCGCACTGCACAATATTGAGGTCGGCATCCAGTCTAACCGGATGCAGCTGAATACCAGTATTTTACATGGAGCGACTGCCTATCTGACCTCCACAACCCGTTAACTGGGTAATACTAGTAAAACTGTTTGTCAGACGTTCTGGCTTCTGACGACCCGTAACGACTGTCATAGATGGTGCTTTCCGAGGCACGGAGGAGTCTCGGTATGTAAAGATGGTCACACCCGTCCACGGACCAACCCCGGCAAGCGTAGCCTTAAAAATTGATGGATCGACCCGTGCGGCTGTTATTACTTAGCCACGAGTTCCGGTGTCTGGATTGAGCCATGTTAATAAAGCAATAGTCTCGCGCTCTTCTACCACATAACTGATGGCCCAATGTAGGTGTACCTACCTACTACAATACCTACATAGTTTACATACACTTTTACCTATTTCGTCAAGAAACATTGTCGTGATACATACATAAACTCACGCCTTCTTCCCATGAAACTACAGAACGCCACCTGCTACGATCCTTACATACTCATTTTACTTCGTTTACGTTCATAGGTACATCTGGTCATACACGCACGCAGTCAGTACTACGCATGCAGGGTTACCAGGGGCTGCAGTCTCGACATAGATAGCGATCGCTTTACGGCCGAATTCGGTCGCAAAGTCCTAGGGGCGTTCCTAGACGGTCAAAATTGCATGACAAACACGAAAAAACCAAATTGCTTGTCAAGTAATGTTGACCGTCTAGGTAGCCCATTAGGACGTTGCGACCGAATTCGGTCGTGAAACGATCGCTATTTATGTCAAGACTGCAGTCCAAGACAGACTATTTAAAAGTGCGGAGAAAAAGCCTGATTTCCATTGAAAAATCCTGCGATTTCCTCGAAATTTGCGAGTTCTCTCGTAAACGTAATTTACAGCGTTGTAGCCCGCGGCACGACGTGTGGACAGTGCGTGCAGAACCATCCACCCCTCCAACCACTCCCACGCACTACCCCGCGCGCGTCGGCGCGGTGCTTTGTCAGTCACGCTCATTTCAGACTACGCTATAATATAATAGCATAATATAATAGCACAATATTGTTATGCTATGAACTGTATACGCTCGCCATACATTTATTTAGAACACGTTCACACTTTGCTATACTATATATTATTGGCTTGCTATACGCTATGAAATTGAGCGATACGCTATGCTGTGATCGCGCGGCGCTCTCCTCCCCGCACGCCCCGCAAGCGAGACGAACGAAACGACACGATTGGTCAAATGAGCTTGCCATATAGCATATTTGCTTGCGATTATATCGCATAATGTGAACGCAATGCTATACAGGGTTATTGCCTGGTAAAACACCAGCAACCTCTTAAGGGGTCATTATACTCATCATTATGAACAACTCTATGGGACCAAACCTGAAATAGCGAAAAAAAATCAGCTGTGCATTTATGTTCGCATAATTCGTCAAAATGTACTGAACAGCTGATTTTTTTTTGCGTTTTCGGGTTTTGTCCCATAGTAAAAGTTGTTCATAATGATGAGTGCAATGACCCCTTAAGAGGTTGCTGGTGTTTTACCAATAACCCTGTATAGTATAGCTATATAGCTTTCAATATTGTACAGACGCCAGCAGGTCAACCTACCCGAAACTGTCAGATTTTCCCAATCAACCTTGAGCCTAATGCTTTGGCAATAAAGTCGAAAATTTATTAAAGAAATCTGACAGATTGTAGTAGCTTGATGTGCTGGCGTCTGTACTATATAGCAGAATTAGTGTAGTCTGAAATGAGCTTAAGTTCAGCTTATGCCATTGCTGGCCAAAGTAGATTTTTAAAGTAGTCCCTATATAAAGAATTATTATTTGTTTTTGTAATAAAAAATATCTGAAAAATCTACTGTATTTTATTGAAAATTCCAAAAATCCCGAGATTTCCAAAATCCGACCGCAATCCTGAAAAGAGCGTATAAATCCTGAGATCGGTAACCGTATACGCATCTGACCTTTTAGAAGAACATCACCAATAAGGTCATTTTATGTCTTCCTAGGGCGTCCCCTCCCGGCGTTTCTACTCACATCTGCCTTGTAAATACCTTTTGTTATATTATTAAGAAGAAGATTAATTAAATATCACATTTCACCGCTAGCAACTGCGAAATCTTCACAAAAACCTATTTTATAATAATAATTAAAAAAAAAAACTCATTACCAGTTTACATAAGCCGATTATTTTCGAGTGGGTGCGCTAGGTGGGTCCTCTGGTACAAACCGAAGTACTTGTTCAAAGATGCTTACCTGCGGAAGAAGAAACAAATCATTAGTTTAATTATTAAGGGTAGGTACAATGTTCGTGGGTGTCTGTTAATCTTTTTGAATAACTACCCATCCAGTAAAGGGGTATGTTTTGAGTGTCATTTACAGAAATATGTACCATAGGTAAAACTAAACAAGTAAAAAAAAAAAAACCGTTCAAGTGCGTGTAAAAATGAAGGGTTCCGTAGTAGTTGGGATGAATTTATCCCAAGAAAAAACATAACATTGTAGTCGTAAAACATGTTCTCCCATACATTCCAATTACAAATGTCCATAGTTAAACGAACAGGATCCAACCCACATTACACCTAATGTGGGTTGGATCTTTTTTGTTTAACGGTTGTCCCGAAGATTATATACCATAATCATCATATTCCCGAGTTTCATTTGCCCGAATGTTTTGTTTGTCCTAAAAGACATATGACATACTTTTAATTGCCCGAAACTTAGATACCATAAGATACGAGTGCCATACGTATTGTTTTTCATATTTTTAATTGCCATAATAATTATTAGACATAATATTTAAACGCCATAATGATTATTAGACATAATATTTAAATAATATATTTCTTATTTATTTTTCATAATATTTTTCTGGGTGGTTTATAAAAAAATAACCACGAAGGGGATGGCGGGGTCTATTCGCTCGCTTCGCTCTCTCAAACGACCCCGCCATCCCCTTCTAACCTAACCTATCCGAGTCGGGGTGCCCTAAGTCCCGATTGCATCCAGTTTCTCCTGATATAACAACCGTTACACACCCAATGTCGATGGCAAATGATGTTATGGCATATGATAATTATGGCATGTGATAATTAGGGCATGTGATAATAAGGGCTTACAATGATTATGACAAATTATGTTATGGTAAGTGACTATAATGGGAAACAAAGCTTCTAGCACGTGACTAATATAGCAAATAAGAGTATGGCAAATGAATATTACGTCATATAATATTATGGCTGTTGACTAATATGGCAAATGATATTAGGGCAAATAAAATTCGGGCAAACGGCGGTATACTTTGTTTAACTATAGACAAATGTAAGTTTGTACGCACAATATTGAGAGATTTACCATGTTGTTTTAAGACCATCGACTTCTTATAGGTTTTCCTGTAATCTACAGGGTTATTGGTAAAACACCAACAACCTCTTAAGGGGTCATTGTACTCATCATTATGAACAACTTTTACTGTGGGACCAAACCTGAAATCACAAAAAAAATCAGCTGTTCAGTACATTTTGACGAATTATGCGAACATAAATGTACTGAACAGCTGATATTTTTTTTTAGTTAAACAAAAAGGATCAAACCCACATTAGGTGTAATGTGGGTTGGATCCTTTTTGTTTAACTATGGACATTTGTAGTTGGAATAGGAGCTCGTGGCTATGTAATAACAGCCGCACGGGTCGATCCATCAGGTTAAGCTACGCTTGCCGGGGTTGCTCTGTGGATGGGTGACCATCTTTTCATACGGAGACTCCTCCGTGCCTCGGAAAGCACGTTAAGCCGTTGGTCCCGGCTGTCATTCGAGGATCTTTGACAGTCGTTACGGGTCGTCAGAAGCCCGAAAGTCTGACAACCAGTCTTACCAAGGGGTATCGTATTACCCAGTAACTGGGTTGTGGAGGTCAGATAGGCAGTCGCCCCATGTAAAATACTGGTATTCAGCTGCATCCGTTTAGACTGGAAGCCGATCCCAACATAGTTGGGAAAAGGCTAGGCAGATTGATTTGTAGTTGGAATATATGAAGGGTTCCGTAGTTGGAATGATAAATTCATTCCAACTACGGAACCCTTCTTTGTGCGTGGTCCGACACGCTCTTGACCGGCTTCTTTTTCGTGATTTCACGAGTTGTCCCATAATGAAAGTTGTTTATATTCATGGGCGTTCTGCTCTGTGAAAATTTGCGCACTGCTTAAAAACTTTTCCTGTATAATTATAATCTTTCCAACCATTTGTTTTACTTTTGACAGCAATCATAGACTAAAAAATGCAATACTTCATGGACGCTATGAAGTTCCTTATTATTGACAGACAACCATAGACGAAAAATGCAATGCATGTGTTTAAGTATCGAGTCACCTTATACAGGGTGAAATTTTCAAGTGGGCGTGGATGGCCAAATCCGAAACTATGAGGAATAGCGTAAAGTAGGTACTGAAAGGAGTCTCGGGCTCGATTTTGATGAAAACTAAAACTGCATCATTGGATTTTTGAAAACTCAATATTTCTAGGCAGGAAGCGCACCCATTGATTTAAAAAAAAAAAAAAAACACTGTATTATTACACCATTCGATAGTGCCGCTAATAAGGATCGAATTCTGGGAAATAATGACATACGGAAAACTAAAGAAAAGAGCTCATTTTTAACAAAATACTTTTGTTTATTTTTCCTATGTTACCTACATATTAAACCTTAACTGATTACTTGTTCAAAATGATGAGCATTGTTTTCAATACATAGCTGGATTCGACGTCTCAAGGATTGTACTGCATTAAGCATTACAATATTATTGATCCCATTTAGAATTGGCCATCCACGCCCACTTGAAAAATTCAATACTAAGTTGCAACAACAAATTATTATACTGCTTCCAATCGCCGCAGCAACCCCTGGTCAATCCATGTGTTGTTGAATAATGAAGGAAGTTGGTCTTCGGCCGCGGCGACATGGGGCCGCAACTTTTGATTGTCTCATAGGTTTCATGCGTGTGATGTGTTGCTTTGTCAAGATGTTGGATAAAGTTAAAATATTTCACGAAGTCTAGCCTTTATTTCGTTAACCATAATTGGACCGTGTTTTGCAGAAAGCAGCCATGTCGGGAAAAGTACAAACAGAGTTATAAGCATTTTTCTGTCGGTGGTTGCATTATGTCAAGGATGAGAACAAGACTGCATTTGACGGATCATATCTCCGTGATAAATAGAAATATCGACTTGGCAGTTTTTGCAAAAAATCTTGTATGTCGAAATTAGTATGACTGTGTTTATAACTCATTTTTGGAAAAGTGCTGGATGGCTACTTTCTGCATAACTGGGTCCAATTAAGATTTAAAATTGCAATAACTAACACACCTTCTTGAAATAGTTTAACTATACACGTGGATTGGGAAGCGAATTTAGTTACAGGAAACATTTAACTGATCCTCTAAAAACTTATTGACCCTATTGATTTGATGGATACTTTTTAAATTAATGAGCCTCTAAAATTATTTCGCTTCTAATCATCATTCTCCTGCCCTTATCTCAATTTATTAGGGGTCGGCGCAACATGTCCCTTTTATCCATACTTCACTATTAGTCGTCATCTCGATAGTCACCCTCTTTCTAACCATTTCATATTTCACACAATCCATCCATCGTTTCTTTGGTCTTCCCCTAGCCATCGTGAAAAATATCGTGAGGAAAGTTTCCAATGAATGTTCACATTCAAAACTCCTCACGACATTTTCCACATTCATCAATAGATTAACAACGGATTTCCGCACAACTTGTCAGTCACCGTTTCGCTTCTAATGAAGCAATTTTTCTTTTTTTTTTTAGTTATTGTGCCTCTTTTTATAGCGCCTTTTCTCACAGTTGGTCGCAGTAACTAAGCTAGGGCACCGAACGGGTTAAGTTAGGTTGGACTGTGACCAACCACGCGCGAGTCGAATCAGTAATTAAGCTAGGCCACAGATAATTGACCAAGCAAGCGAAGCGTCTCTGCTTAAAATTCTGGCAAAATTTGCTTTCATCTGTCAGCTTGTTGCTACTCCTCTACAGGTCGTATTTTACAACCGATCTGGACGAAACTTAGTATACAGATTTTACGACTTTATAGATTTTTTTTGTCGTCGGGGATTTTTGATTGGAGGGGTACATCCTCCAATCAAAGGGGCAAAAAGGGGGCTACTGGATATGTCCGCCTTATGAGATCTGATTTCGATGGTTCTTTTTTTATTTGAAAGGTTTAAAACTTTAAGTTGGTGTCACAAAAATTTTTGGTCATCTGATGAAAAAGAAAGGTAAATATCCCTTTTTAAATAACTTTAGTGGTATATTAATTGTTGCAAAAAAGTTTGAGCTAGCAAGGTCTTCTGTTCGCAGAACTACTAGTATAATACTGCTAGGGCACCCCCACCAAATGGGTTAGGTTAGGTTAGAAACTTAGTTGGTCGCAATTACTTGGCTATTTAGGTCCCTAAAATAAGAATTATTTGAGTTTAACAAAACAGGAGGAATATTTTTTTAGTGTTCAATAATTTTTTTAGGAGCGCAAAAAGAAAATTATTAGAGGTTGAATAAAATACATGCCATTGGGTATATTTACCTAGTAGATTTGCTGGGGTCAAGGGGTCATTAAAGAGCTTCGTAGATGACGACGTAATCGACGAGTGACTGCCCAAACTACACCTGACGGACGCTTACTACCAACCTCATCACGGTTAAGCCACTGAACTGATCGTAATGGAATTAGCCTGGGACCCAGAGAAGGACATAGATAGGCTACTTTTTAACCTGAATATTTATTAGGCTTTTTTTTAACTTAAATACAAAATACACGCCGAAGCTGGCGCGGGTCGCTAATGATCTAATATTTTTGTAAGTTTCAAGTTAAAGAAGTACCTGGGACATTTTCACACACGGTCATCTGGTTTCAAACTAAGTAGAGCTTGTACTATGGAAACCAGATAACTGATATACTACATATAGTACTTTTTTCACCTTTTAGTACCTATTATAACTCTTTGTGAAATACCTCGTTTGGGGGTCTAGTTTTTTTTTGGATTTGTGTCAGACTTTTACTGACTAAAACCATACCATGTTTCTTCAGTTGCCTGTGCCAGGGCCACGGTAACTCTTTCAAACCATCCGCGACCCTGGCAGGGGTATAGTCTAATATAAAAGCATGTTTCATATTGATAACCATAAAATGAACAGTCTACCTTTGTGAACCGCAACTATACAAAGAGAAAATTTAAATAACTAACATTCTTTTAAGGGGTCATTGTACTCATCATTACAAACAACTTTTACTACGGAACCAAACCGGAAATCGCGAAATCAAAAATCTGTTGTTCCTTACATTTTGTCGAGTTATGTGAACATAAATGTAAGGAATAGCAGATATTTTTATACTTTTTATCACCATATTCCTACGGGTTCGAGACTTACACGGGTGAAACTGCAGGCCCCGCTAGTCCGTCATATATTTTTTAGCATGTATGGATGCTATACTATTGCAGGTAAGCGGGAACGCCTTTAATTAATTAACATACTGTATAATCTTATCCGACATAAGTTCCTAAGCTGAAAACGATAGCCTTGCAATTCATGTAATAATTAATATTATGAATAAGTAAGTTACAAACTAAAAGTTAATAGCTTACAGCATAATAACTGATTCTCCACAATCTGTGAACAGTCGCGTGATCAATTAAATTGTAATTAACGCGAACGTTGGAAATTAATTTAGAAAAATGTAGTTTAGTTTAGTTTACAAAGGAAGTCGATTAGCTCAACTTTTATTGTGTGGTTGGGGAAATGTAGGGGTATTGGGGTTGATGTGTAAAAGTTGTTGCAACAAGTTTTTTTTACAATAAAAATGATATCAGCCTGTTTGTTGTCATTGTTGATGGGAGAATTTCGTTTTCTTTTCGTTCCATTTCATGGGAGATGCGTTGTGTCACTCCAACCAGAGATACTGATGAAATGTCTCGTGTGCCTGTATTTACTCCGGTACCCGTACTCTTCAATCCTGAACACAGCAATGCTGCTTGGCGGCAAAAATAAAGACGGGTAGTATTTACTTCCTAGTACCAGCTCCTTTACAAAGATCTTTTTTTTTCCCCAACCAGGTTGGGGTCAGTTTCCAGTCTAACCGGATGCAGCTGAATACCAGTATTTTACGTGGAGTGACTATATGACCTCCACAACCCAGTTACTGGGTAATACGATACCCCTTAGGCTCATTTTCAACACACATCACTAAACGCGTTTAACGCTAAACGACTTTAAAACATCATTCTGTCTCTGTCATCTTCAAACGATTGAAAGAAACGGAGAGAAGTTTTAAACTCGTTTAGCGTTAAACGTGTTTTGTGATGTGTGGTGAAAATGAGCCTTAGTCTTGTATGCCAGACTCGAGCTTCTGACGACCCGTAACTACTATCAAAGGTCCACGAATGACAGCCGGGAGCAATGGCTTAACGTGCTTTCCGAGGCACGGGGGGTCTTGGTATGTAAAGATGGTCACCCATCCACGGACCAACCGGGGCCCTGAAAACCTGATCGATCGACCCGTGCGGCTGTAATTACTTAGCGACAAACCCCGCCTCCTCTTTTATAAAGATCCTACTACATATTATTACAAAGAGTATAACACAGGAGTGCAAAAAAAATGGTTCAGAAATTAAACAGTTGAAAAAATATATAACAACGCGCTGCAAAAACGCGAACCAAACATATACACGTGATAGTTTGTTCGTATACGTAGATAATAAAAAGCTTGTTTCAATACAAAGTTGGGTTAGGGCGGCCGCGCCAATTTCAAACTCGATTTAACTACCGCACAGAGTACTGTGGCACAGAGGCAGCGTTTCCATTAAAATGTTGTTGTTTGAGGTTTTATGTGATAGGTTGGCAAACAGACGGATTGTCTATTGTTCTACAATATGGAAAGCAGTTACCGCCACCTATAGCAGTTACATATGCAATACCATCAAGAGGTTAAAGATGAAAACTACCACGTTTGAGTAGCGTTGGGCTAGCGAAAGCTAGGACTCCAAGATGTTACTGAGAGTAAAGTAAACGGCGTATGTGGACCGATGTATCTTGGCGAGTCTGAACATAGGCTCTGCGACTTTCGCGCATGTTCTCTCACTCACACACGCCTTATGTCACCATTTGGTTCCTAAAAAATGTTACTGCGCAACCTTCTGCGCGAAGTTCGGACACGCCAAGATAGATAGATAGATAACGCGTAGTAGCACAGCCATCGTTTTGTCAGTTATCCTAACTATAATATTATAAATGCGAAAGTAAGTTTGTTTGTTTGTTACCTTTTCACGCCTAAACCACTCAACCGATCATCCTCAAATTTTGCATATACGTTGCCACGTGTACTGAAACGGACATAGGGCACCTTTGATCCCGAAAAAAAGTACTGTTCCCGAGGAAAACAACAATAACGTTCTTATGATAACATATCACTGCTTTGCATGAATACCCTCATAAACTAAAATTTTGAAAACACTGGTTTATAACACAACCAAATGCAAAATAGTCATTATTTCACGGTCAGTAAGACTCACATTCATAACGTCAAAACCGGCAATTTGCCGATGCCGAATGTGAGTCTTACTGACCATGAAATAAGGTCTATTTTTCATTTGGCTGTGTTATAAACCAGTATTTTCAAAATTTTGGTTTGTGCAAAGCAGCGATATGGCACCACGTGTCTTCCGAATCATGATTGAATTATGTTATTATAGAAACTTTAGAAGTGTGTTTAGAGTTTTTATTTGATTTAAGTAACTAATACATTTTGTGACTCGGTTTTTCATATAATACTATAAATGCAAAAGTGAGTTTGTTTGTTTGTTACGCTTCCACGCTAAAACCGCTGAACGAATTTGGAAGAAATTTGGCACATGGGTAGACTATGACCTGGATTAGGACATAGGATACTTTTGATCCCGGTAGTGCGTTCCCGTGGGATAATTTCGGACAACCACGCGGACGAAGCCGCGGGCCAAAGCTAGTGTTATAATAAGTCCCATTTTATATAGGAAGCGATCCTATGGAGTATTCCCGTTTGAGCAACTATTTTTGGAGCACCTATGCATTTAACACCAGATTTGAGAATACCTTTGGTGTTAAATGCATAGGTGCTCTAAAAATAGCTGCTCAAACGGGAATACTCCGATCCTACTGCCATCCACCAAGCCTAAATCCAGACTCAGGGCTGCTGAGAATATCCTAAAAACAATACCACCCGAACATGGCATTTTAGTATCTAACTTTAAATGCAAAGGTAAATTGCGCCTTTGTGACTTGTAAACCAATGGGGGCAGTCAAAATTAACAACAATGTCAACCTGTTGATAGAGTTTTACATGCTATCAAGTACCACATTCAACTGTTATCAATTTGCCTAGCCTTTTCCCAACTATGTTCAGGTCGGCTTCCAGTCTAACCGGATGCAGCTGAGCTGAATACAAGTATTTTACATGGCGACTGCCTATCTGACCTCCACAACCCAAGTAGGTACTTTTTTATTTAAGATGGGTTTGCTCGCGACAGAGACAGAGTCGACGATGGATTGAGCTTACCCAGAAGAAGTCTGTTCACTCTCACTTTGAAGAGATTAGGGTTGTATGCGCTCGGAAACACAGACGCAGGTAGTGAGTTCCACTCTTTTGCTGTGCGCATTACAAAAGACATTTGGAAACGCTTAGTGCGAATTGGTGTAATAGCACCTAGGTAGGAATGATAACTGGCAGTGCATGCAGACATCTAGACGATGTCCGATAGTAGAAGGTGGCCGGTGGAATCAGGTCGTGGAGTTCTTGGGCACATTCACCGAAGTACAATCTGTAGAAGACCGACAAGCAGGCAACCTTGCCGCGATGAGCCAAGCTGTGAAGCTTGGCGTCCACCAGTTCTGAGTCGCTAATGATCCTCTTAGCTCTGCGTTCCACCGAGACAAGCGCGGCTAGTTGGTACTTAGCACATCCATCCCAAACGTCGTTGTCAGACTTTCGGGATTTTGACCACCCCGTAACGACTGTCGAAGATCCACGTATAACAGACGGGATCAATGGCTTAACGTGCTTTCCGAGGCACGGAGGAGTCTCAGTACCTATGTCAAGATGGTGACCCATCCACGGACCAACTCCGGCAAGCGTAGCTTAACCTGATGGACCGACCAGTGCGGCTGTTATTACTTAGCCAGGAGCTCCTCGAGCTCCACGCGCACCAAATTGCTATTTTTAGCCGCTGAATCAACAACATTGTATAAGTGATTCCAAGTCAAGATCGTAACCTAATTACTTGTCCTGATAACGCGACCCTGAGGTTCTAAAGAGTCTTCTCTCGATACACTCGGACTCGGACAGAATTGGGGAAATAATCTAGCTAATTCGACATGCCCCGGAGATTAAGGGGCCAGATTGTAAAGCAAGACCACGTGGGGAGACCTTTATTTAATGAGTAAAGTCTCTAAATTCAAAATATTTTGTTCCATATAAACCTACATAGGCACTTATAAAACGTCAGAATCTAGGTGCACGTTTCCGATTAGTCGTTTCCTATGGAGAAGAGGGGCAAGAATATCCACGGTTTACTCTTTAAAAATAATTAGCTTTTACAATGTTTTTAGATTACAGTGTTAATAGTTATGGAAGGACAGTGTAGGCCTGTCAACAAGTACCAGCTACATAACAAAGACATTCATCTTGGACGTCACTAACTCACGTACGCTCACAGATTAATACAGAAGAGACATTCCGCAAAGTCGTTTAAATAAAAGGCGACTCTTGCTACGACACAATAAAGTGCAATCCAGGTCGCACAACGATAATTACCTACATTTATCAATCAATCTGCCTAGCCTTTTCCCAACTATGTTGGGGTCGGCTTCTAGTCTAACCGGATGTAGCTTAATACCAGTATTTTACATGGAGCGACTGCCTATCTGACCTCCACAACCCAGTTATTGGGTAATACGATACCCCTTGGTAAGACTGATTGTCAGACTTTCGGGCTCCTGACGACCCGTAACGACTGTCAAAGATCCACGAATGACAGTCAGGACCAACGGCTTAACGTGCTTTCCGAGGCACGGAGGAGTCTCGGTATGTAAAGATGGTCACCCATCTACGGACCAACCCCGGCAAGCGTAGCTTAACCTGATGGATCGACCCGTGCGGCTGTTATTACTTAGCCACGAGCTACCTACATTTATATTCACCTAAAAGTTACCTTTCTTTCTACCGCGTAACTCTTATACCTTCTGATCGCGGCAGTCCTACTTAATTGGCCCAGTGACATAGGCCCACCGCGTACTTGTAGCTTCATACCTAAACTGTGGAGTGACCCATCTGTATTAATCTGTGGTACGGTGTAGGAAAACATTGTGAAAAAACCAAGACTTGTATTGACAGAAGTAGCCAACATGTCAGGGAGCAAGCATGTAGACCGTGCCTTCTCTGTTTGATAAAATGCTTAAAACTTATACGCTTTGAAACTATTTATTTTACTTTTGACGTAAGCACGCCTATGAAGTCACTTCTTTATTAACAGGCAACAAAAGACGAAAAAAAAAAAACTTAAAAAAAGGAAAAACCGACTTCAAAAACCTAAAACGAATAATATAACTTTCATAAAAAAAAACAGCTTCTGAAGTCGGTGCCAAGCTTTTAGTGCATTGAAGAACTGAAGACAACCGACTTCAAAAATCTAAAACGAATAAAATAACTTTCATAAAAAAATAAGAGCTTCTGAAGTCGGTGCCAAGCTATTAGTGCATAGACACCGACTTCAGAAGCTGTTAAGTTTTTTATGGAAGTTATTTTATTCGTTTTAAGTTTTTGCAGTCGGTTTTTACTTTTTTAAAGTAAATTTATTTTTCCATTTTTAGCTGAATTCACAAAATACCATATGCTCAAGACGAACGAAAAGAAGAATCATCAAAATCCGCTTAGAAATGCAGGAAATACAGTACATTTATGCATATAACTTCGTACATAAGAATAAATGTAAATGTATCATATACTAAAACCAAGTATGTAAATCACGATAAATCCAAATTGGTTCATTCGTTTTTGAGAAAATTTCGGACATAAAAACACATACATACATACATACATAAGGGTCGAATAGAGAACTTCCTTTTTTGAAGTCGCTTAAAAATGCAATACTTCATGGACGATATGAACTTACTTATATCCTTCACGGACGCTAAAGTAAAATAAATGCTTGGAAAGATTATAGAAATAAAAAATAAAAAAAAACATTGAAAAAAAAAGAAAACCCTCTCTCTAACCCTTTCACTGCTCTACGAGTCGACCTACCCACAGAAATATTTTAATTTTACAAAAAAATAAAAAAACATGGCGGCCGCGGTTAATGACCCCATTGTTTCGGAGTGTATTGTTCAGACTACCGGCAGACGGTCAGTGGACATACCTTGCAAATTGTGCAACAGCTGTTTAACTTCATACATGGTCAATTCATAATGGCAGCTGCCTTCTTTACGGTACAGATTATGGGCCTGTTTTTATGACTCAAAGTGTACTGAAGAGTTATTCTCCATCATTTCGAAATTCGAACAGTATCCAGAAATCCGCAATGTCTTTAAAAACAAATGAGTTCGCTTTGGAATTGCGTGCGCTCACTTGAGGTTCCAAGTGAACTTTACAGAATAGCACAATTTGTTCTGCACTTTGAAACGAGTGACAGACTCCCAGTTTCTGAAAGACTGCTCAATCGAAACCAAAACTGAATTTTAGTTTCGATACGAAAACCAACTACAGTGGATAAGCTTGTGGTTTTCCTTTGAATTTTAGGCGCTGAAACTTTTTTATCCTCGAATTAAAGTATTATCCGTTGATCCAAGAAAGTAATGGCATTTCGAGTAACGTTGTGGAAAGAAAATTACAGCCAAGCCAAAGATATTATACACAAGAAATATGTTACTTTCATAGAAACCCACGCGCGACGTTTAAAATCTGGCCGTGCGTGACACGTGACTACACAGCGTTTAGCTTTGACGTGCGGACTAAAGACAAAACGTCCCAATTAGGACGTTTTCGAGTCCTCACGACTCACGACGCACGCGCTAATAACATATCTGCCTCTTTTTTTATATAATATCATTGATTACAGTACAGATGTGTGAATGGTCATAAGTAAAACCTTATTTCCACATTAGAGCAATATGTCGCTACAAAACATCGTAGCATACTAAAAAACACAACTTACTACAGGGAATAGGTGAAGGAAACGCAATTTTGTGTTATCGATTTCTTCTGCTGACAGCGCCACGACGTAACCCATTTATCTACACCGCAAACTACATTCCAAGAACAACTTTAACACACTTGTAATACAGTTCCTTTTTACATTGATACACAGTGTCATTTATTCCTATTTGCATTTAACATCTCTCCAAGTTTATTCTTTGCTGTTTCAATAGAAAATCAGGTTTGTTTCGTTACACTTAAGGTACATTTTGTGTGTGTTGCGGTGTGATTTAAGTCATTGTGTTATTGAGTTGGGGTCCGGATTCCCCTTCAGTTGGCATTGTAAACAAAACGCCTATTATAATGGACAGCGTAGTGTTGTGCTCTTATCGATAAATTGAGATGGCGCGATAGCGCGGTGACTGATTGATATTTGACGTCATGTTGTAATCAGACAGGTTTTAAGGGTTGAATAAATTATGTAGGCGGTGGAACGTTTTTAATTTGATGGTTTTTAAAGTAATGGAAAATATGGTAGAGTTGTGTCTTTGTATCAGTATTTATATGTAAATTAAAATTAGACGGCGCCGCCGATGGTGGAAAAGGATGCTTGGAAGGATTTGGGGGAGGCCTTTGCTCAGCATTGGATGTGGGACAGTGCAGGCTAACAAAAAAAAAAAAGTAAAGACATACTTTAATTCATTTTAGCTTCTTTTTTTTAATAAAACCAGTTATATTACTTCTATTCCTTTTTTATATTAACAAAAAAAAAAACAAGAAGTCCTTACTTTTGAATCTTACAGCCGTTTATTTTCTATTACTTTCTAAAATTAAATCCCGAAAGAAAAATACTCTACCCCTAACGAAACAAAAATAACCTCAAATATGTTTACAAGATAAACATTCCTTTAAACCTCCATATTTGCTTCGAGTCAAACAAAATAATAATTCGCTAACTTTGAAGTGAAATTTTCAGTATTTTGACACACTTCGCCTGAAACAATAAAAAAGTTTCTCACTTAATTACTTTACAACGGTGAGGTTTCCATGAAACTCATTCGGTATTATTTATTTAAGATTATTTGTTTTGTATACATGTGAAGTTAAATTGCTTGACTTGTGGCTAAGTAATAACAGCCGCACGGCTCGATCCCATCAAGTTAAGCTACGCTTTCCGGGGTTGGTCCGTTGATCTTTACATACCGTGACTCCTCCGTGCCTCGGAAAGCACGTTAAGTCCCAGTTGTCATTCGTGGATCTTTGACAGTCGTTACGGGTCGTCAGAAGCCCGAAAGTCTGACATGTCCAGCAGGCTACCAACGGGTATCGTATTAACCAGTAACTGGGTTGTAGAGGTCAGATAGGCAGTCGCTCCATGTAAAATACTGGTATTCAGCTGCATCCGGTAAGACTGGAATCCGATCCCAACATGGTTGGGAAAAGGCTTGGCTGATAATGACGTAATGAAATTTAATTGATTGAAATTAGTTAGGTCGACTGCCTCGTTGGTCAAGTGGCAGCAAGCACTACTGCTGAGCATGAGGTCTGATCGAATCCCAGGTCGGGCAGTGTTATTGGTTTTTCCGTAAGGGATTTTTAGTAGCAGTCTGGATTTGTGCCCGGTTGATGGCGATAGGCTCGCCTATTCAATCTGCCTAGCCTTTTCCCAACTCTGTTGGGGTCGGCTTCCAGTCTAACCGGATGCAGCTGAATACCAGTATTTTACATGGAGCGACTGCCTATCTGACCTCCACAACCCAGTTACTGGGTAATATGATACCCCTTGGTAAGACTGGTTGTCAGACTTTCGGGCTTCTGACGACCCGTAACGACTACCAAAGATCCACGAATGACAGCCGGGACCAACGGCTTAACGTGCTTTCCGAGGCACGGAGGAGTCTCGGTATGTAAAGATGGTTACCCATCTACGGACCAACCGCGGCAAGCGTAGCTTAACCTGATAGATCGACCCGTGCGGCTGTTGTTACTTAGCCACGAGCTCCTTTTTAGTACATAATAGGCTCGCCTATTACAAGGGACTTAAACATAACTCGCTGCTTTGCATGAATACTCGCACAAACCAAAATTTTGAAAGTACTGGTTTATAACACCGCCAAATGCAATATAGTCCTTGTTTCATGGCCAGTAAGACTCACATTCATAACAGTATAATCGGCGCTTTTGCCGTTATGAATGTGAGTCTTACTTCCATGAAATAAGGACTATTTTACATTTGGCTGTGTTGTAAACCAGTAATTACAAAATTTTGGTTTGTGCGGGTATTCATGCAAAGCAGCGAACTGTGAAATATAGGTGTGCACCTCTGCTTAACACTTCGGGGATTTCAGACGTGATGTTATGTTATAAAATATATAGGTCACCATTCCGAGTCGAAGACATTTTTTTACAAATAAAAAAAATATGATAGGATAAAATAAATCGTAATTTGAAAAAAAAAACTAATAATAAAATAATAACCAAAATTAGAATCACTCTAAAATAAAAACATCTCTATGCAAAAGCCTCATTTCATGGACCTATTGTTCTATGTCAGCTGGTAAAATGCCGATGACCAACACTTTTTTTTTTGGTTCATCGTTTGTCTATTGTTCTGACTCAGCTGGTAAGTAGCTTCATGAATGATCTTTTTGCACAGTGGTCCCAATTTTAACACATTCTCTGCTGAATTCTTTATGCAAACGCTTCTTTATGCTACACCCTTACCGACTCTTTTTTTACGATGTTTTCGAAACAATAGAGATGCACAACGAACACACATGTGCGCCGCGCCGCACTCGAAGAAAGTTATGAAAACGCGCATGTGTGTCTGCCGCACCGAATGTGTTAATACATTAGGCGCGGCAGACGCACATGCGCGTTTTCATAACTTTCTTCGAGTGCGGCGCGCCGCACATGTGCGTTCGTTGTGCATATCTATTGTTTCGAAAACATCGTAAAAAAAAGGGTCGGTAAGGGTGTAGCATAAAGAAGCGTTTGCATAAAGAATTAAGCAGAGAATGTGTTAATAAACCCCCAGAAAAATAATCCGAGTAGTGCTAGTGTGGCCTTTTTTTCTCGTTCGTTTGAACTTCATCTCTGCGCTACAGGTTACTGCAAGATGTTGATTTAGAAAACTGTAAATAAATCAATAAATAATATCTAAAGTTTAATGAAATTAAAATTTCTTTATTAAACAAAAACGCGGAACCTTATATGTACGTGTGTCAAATTAATGTTGCCATTGCAGCGGCACGTTATAGATTCTGGAATACTATCTACCCACATCTTTTTTAGGTCTGTAAAGTAAATTAATTACTTAAACTGCTTGAGATTTCCCACAACAGACCGAAATAATTAAAAACATTAATTATTATTAAACTCAACAAAAACCAATCAACTAAACAAAACTTTTTTTTATCGACATCAATCCCAACACTAATAAATGGAATTGTGTAATCCGAACCGCTAGGTTAGGCTATGACTATGTCGTATGAATGTATAATGTTTGTCACACGCCCTCAGTAATTCTACCGGGCACGTATATCAACGCAATCAATTTGGGCACAGCACTTATTCAAATTCCAATCGAATTTATCACGTTTCGCCATGTAAAAAAAGCAATAAAAAAATATTGATTTCCCATCACTAGATAGGCTAATCGATTTGTAATTAAATTTGTCACGTCACTAGCTAGGGCTGGGATCACTTCGAATTAATATTTTTCGAATCAATAATTCGTTTTGCTAATTGTATACTGTGTGATATAAATTGCAGACTGTTTCATTTTAGTTTGATCACCTATCTGCATTTGTAAAATAAAAGCTTCATTCATGAATTTAACTATTATTTATTGTATTAATTATAATATTTTAGTCCACTCGTATGACAGCTTACGTCAAAACAGTCAGTTTTTCAAATGTTCAAATGGCTGATAGAGAAATCTTTCTATTCTGTGAATGAGTACTTCAAAGATTCACATTGACATTTTACAATATAATTTGAAATGATTGACATCCGTATCTTAATATTATATAATAACTATGATTTATGTTTAAATTTAATTAGCTCCATTTATTTAGTTATAATGTACTTAAACAATTATTTTTAGTGTTGCCCAAATTCAGTCTTGGTCTTGCAGTCTTGGTCTTGTTCTTGCGTTTTTGCAAGACCAAGACCAAGAACAAGACCGCGTATTTTTAGCAAGACCTAGACCAAGACTGACCGTGCAAGACTTGAGCAAGAACAAGACATAGCCTGCAAGACTCTTGCGTCTTGCAGCTAGGACTTAGCGCTATTTCACTGAGTAGTTAGGTGTAACAGTTCGGTGTATAGGTAGGTACGCTTAGGAATTCTATGAGACGCAAAAAACTGTATCAAAGAATATGAAAAACTGGACCTATGCGCATTACGACTAATACCATAAACATAGCGAATAAAAAAATATCTATTAAAATCAAACTGAGTGCATGCATAGTTATGTTTTAACCATCGGCACTTTGATAATGCGGCATCAAAGGTTTTGTACTTACTTCTCAAAGAAATTTGCCGCTTTTCGGAAGTACATGGTTATGATACACGCGCCGGCGGCTTCTTTTGAAATCTAAAACAATCGTTGCCGCCACGCCGAAATCATAACATTTGTGACACTATTTGATTGCCGCCATAGGGCGTAGGTATACTCATGCAAAATAATTTCGAATTTTTTTAAGAGTACCTACAGGTGTTCCAAAGAATAAATAAGTTTCAGAGTGCTTAGAATGAAAATGAATACATTATACTGATCACGCAAGTAGTATTATGATTAGGATAAAATGGTAAGGATAGGTAGTAGATGTCATATTAATTCATTCTAGTAAGTATATATTATAATATTGATTACTTATATGGTTTTAAACTAATTACTTAGGTACTATTATTGTACATTTAGTCATTATATTTCTTAAGTTTTTACAAGAAAAAATAGCAAAAAAGTGTTCAAATATCACCCGTTTAATAAATATTGTAGCCACTTTTAAATATACTTGAAACGTGTAAAAAAATTCTACAAAACTAATAAAATAATATAAAAAGCGTAGGTACTTACCTACTAATAAAATAAAAAGCCTGCGATAAGAGTTTTGTATTACTTACCAGCCCGAATATCTCTGAGAGAGATGATGAGAGTAAGTATTTACTAGCTGTGCCCGCGACTTCGTCCACGAGGAATAGTAACTTTGGAGGTATAGTGACGTTCAGGACTTATTTATTTATTTTAAAACTTCTGTCATCAAACATACAAACGAACTCTTCAGCTTTATAATATTAGTATAGATGTACGCCAAAACATTCACTTATATGTAAAGAATAGTGATTGGCACTAATTCTATTTTATTCACGCGTCGCGTCTGTACAAGTAGGTAATATTTAGTGTGTGTTTGTACGCCGCACGCGGCATTGTTTGATTTGCGGCGGCATCCTTTTCATAGAGCCGGCACATGGCGAGGCGGCGCGGTAGAAAGCAAGGAAACGTACTATAAATAAAGGAATTATTTTAATTCCAGTCATTTCCAATTGAGCTGTGCTTCGAGTCTAACTTAATAATTGTTTTTACTAATTCTCGTTGTTTTCTAAAAACGTATCACGTGTACAATTTAATATGAGTGACAAAGATTCAAATTATTCTAGTCCGAGTAACGAGAGTTTGAGTCACAGATCTAAAAGACCCAAAAGCAAATTTGAGGAGTTTTTCGAAATAATTCATGCATCCCAAACTGCCTTCTGTAAATTGTGCCAACATAAAAAGATTGAAATAAAAATGAAAAACAGAAACACTTCAGGCTTAAGGAAACATCTAATATCTTTCCACAAAAAGGAATCAGAAATATTTCTTCCTGTTAAACCAAAATTAAGTGGAGATATCACAAGCTTTTTAGTAACCGCTGGAAGAAGTGGACAGGTAAGAATATTTTTTTAACAGTTAAAAGAATTTTAACTCCGCGTAGCTATTCATACGATACTTTCAAAAACGCCATTAACTTACGTAAGTATTTTTGAGTTAGTGGTGTTTTCATCTAGGGGTGCGACATATTAAGTATGTAATTATCGTCTTAAATATTTTTTATAAACACCCATATTTTCATTTAATCGGCCAGTAACAACTAAGTACTTTATTTTGGTAAATTACAGTACAGTGCAACCTTAATATAACAAATATCAATTTAACGATTTTCTCGATTTAACAACAACAAACCTCCTCCTCTTATACGCTCAAACCTAGTATGTTTTAAATAATAACACAAGATTTATTGTTTTGTTTCAGTCGGAAAACAGCAGTGACAACATCACGACAGCTACAGTTGATTGGGTGGTGAAAAAATATCTTCCCTTCTCATTTTTCGATGACGAAGCTACACAAGTATATTTTCGACGTATTTGCCCTAATATGGTGTTTCCTAAAAGGTCTACACTTAGAAGGAAAGTCAAAGAGCGATTTGAAGAGCTCCAATTGAATCTCAAGGAACGACTTCAACAATTATCATCTAAAATGTCTTTTACCATTGATGGGTGGACGTCAATTGCTGGTAGGAGTTACTACGGGGTTACTATTCATTATATAGACAACGAATGGAAGTATCAATCTGTAGTTCTTGATTTTATACCATCACGCGGTCGACATACTGGGGAAGATATTGCAACGATTTTCCATGAATGTTTATTGGAATATGGCATAATTGATAAAATACAAGGTATCACGGTCGACAACGCAACTGCAAATACCAAATTTATGTATGAACTGGGCAAACAGCTGCCGCCACACTTTGATTCAGACAATCAACATTTCCGGTGCTTTGCTCACATTTTAAACCTTGGTGTACAAGATTTATTAAAGACCTTAGCATTACACTGTGAGTCTGACACTAACGCGCAAGATCAGCAGTACGAAGACTATGCAGACGAAACTGAGGATGAGGAAGATGAAGAATCTGCACCAAATATTGCTGACTCGCGTACATCTGTAACAAAGTTACGCAGTATTTCCAGTAAAATAAAAAGAAGTGAGATAGTGAAGAAGAAGTTTCAGTCTGCTTGTGAAGCAGCTGGCGTGCCATCAAATCTAAATGCCATTCTTGACTGTCCAACGAGATGGAATTCCACACATGATATGATTGGATTTGGTTTAAAAGTGAGAGCGGGCATTGACATATTGTGCAGTTCTGTCACCGAATTAAATGATTTTCAAATCACAGCTAATGAATGGCAGGTACTCGAAAAATTACATAAATTTCTAATAAACTTTAAACTTTTAAGTACAAAACTTGGTGGAGACAAATATGTTACATTACCGCTAGTCATTGTATCATTCAATCTCTTGCTAGATAAAATTGAATCCATGGTAAAACAGTTAGATGAGAAACCTAATCGATCTGAAGTGGATGAAAGGCTCATTCTAGCTTTCCAAGCAGCTCGAGACAAAATGCTTAAACATTACAAGAAGAGCAACTGGATTTATTGTACTTCTTTAATTTTAGACCCAAGGTATAAGGCTCAGACTTTTGACCTGACAATGTGGGGGAAGCAACTTAAAACAGAAAGTCTGCGCAAGTTCAATGAACTTTATGAAGAATATAAAAGTCTACACTCACTGAACAAATCTCTGGAATTACCAGAAAAAGAAAATAAAGTATGTGATGAAGATGAAGACGTAATAGACTTTGATAAACTCTATGAATGTCCCTCGACGTCATCTGGATCTTGTCTTCAAGGCTTAGTGATAGACGAGTTGGAGGAGTACCTGAGAAAACCAAGAACAGCCAGCTCGGAAGACATTTTAGATTGGTGGAGGACGCATGAGACAGAGTATCCGATTTTATCGAAAATGGCCCGTGATTTTCTCTCAATACCTGCAACTTCAGTACCTGCTGAGAGGTTATTTTCTAAAGCATCATTAGTAATTAGAAAACATAGAAATAGGTTAAGTGATGAGTCAGCCAGATGGTTACTTTGTATTAATTCTTGGTCAAAAAAATTGATATAAAGTATCATAACCTAATGATAAAGCTGTTGATTTGTGTTGTATTTTATTTTTTATTCAAATAAATGATAAATCGTAAAACTCTTTTATTAAATTTCTTATAAGTTGAGGGTTCAATCTCTTTCTAGACAGATAAGTATTGTTCTTTAAAATACAGTCAAGTTATTGTAATTAATTTGTTTTTTTACATGTTTTAGCAAATTTAAGCTTATAAATCATAAATGTTTATTAAGAAACAGTTACTTCCATGGAAAACGACATATAGGTCAGTTGATTTTTCGAATTTCTTATCAAATCTTCAGTTATTTATTAATCTGCTTGATCTTTACTATGGCTATGTTAATTCAAGCTCACAATGTTCCAATTCTAATACGTTTTTCTAAGATTTAAAGTAAACTTTAATAAATAGTAATAGACTAATAGGTAATTGCAAGACTTGCAAGACTCTTGCTGCAAGACCAAGACCAAGACCAAGACTGGGAGCGCAAGACCAAGACCAAGACCAAGACCAGGTGTATTGGCGCAAGACCAAGACCAAGACTGGCTAAGTCTCGTCTTGTTCTTGCATTTGGGCAACACTAATTATTTTGCATGCTAGTTTTAGCGAATTGTGTTAGAAACAATTGTAAACCAGACCATCTGAGATGTACTACAACTCTTGCAATTAAATTTAATTTCATTTCATTTTGACGTTTCTGTTTATCCCTGATGTTATAAGACGACTCTTATAACATCAGGAGGTTTTCAGTAACCCGTAGGCGCCCACTATTACAGAATCGCTTTGTTAAGCTACGGTTTCTTGATCCGTAGACATTAACTAATGGTTGAATTTTGGCTAAATGTGAAAGGCTAAAAATGAATGAGTTGACATGAATGTATTCATGTTAACACATTCATGTTAAAAATAGTAAAGCATGGCATTTTTGCAAATACATTTAGCCAAAATTCAACCATTAGTTACTATTATTATTATTATTTTATTTATTTATATTGACAAAACAAACCACAACAACAAAACAAATAGGACAAGAAGCTTAATCTACGGGTTAGTAACTAAATCTAAAACAACACACCAAAGACAAATTAATTATGAACGACAAGGTTGACCTTGCCGCACCAGTTCATTCACAAAATGCCTCAGTATTGGGGCATGCAGCTGTTGAGATAGGGCTTTCAGAATGCTATTGGAACTACCACGCACTCTTGTAAACAGTGAAGCGGTCTTTTTTCTCAGAATAGCGTAGAAGTCATCGATTCTCGCTTCCGCGAACATAGCGGATGCACTACAGTAACGTGGCAGCAGCCCCAACAGCACCCTGAAAGCATTATCGTATTGTATTAGTAGGACGTCTAGAGCTTTACGCGTGTAGTTGTTCCATAAGCTGCCCGTGTAGAAGTTCTGACAGTAGGCTGTGAACAGCGTGATTTTAGCTTCTGTACTACATACAGCGGGCAAACCTATGTGTCAACATATTATACCTCGCAGCTAGCGTCCTACGCTCGCGTTCCATGTTTAACCACTAACCACTATGTTAAACCACTGATTGAGTTAAGAGGATTGTGAAGCTGTAAATTTTCATACAAAAAGAGATAACGTTTTTCTCCCCGTAAACATAGTCTATTTTTCATAATTTTTGGCAATGTTGTAGATATAATAAAAAACTAGGCCCGTACGTTTTTATTATAAAGAAATATTGCATACGATATAAGTTACGAGTATTAGCATCTAAATATCTATATTTTTGACATAAAAACATCCTCGAGCATTTTTATTTTTTTAAGTTAAATTAAATTGAATTACTAAAAACGAAAAACGTACAGACCTAGATTGAAGTGTACTGAATGTAATGAGACCAAAATTGTCTCATTTTGTAAAGGTTTAGGGGAGTGAAAACGTTATCGCCCGAAACAATATATATGTAGATATTGTATGAAATGTAGGTAATTGCCTCCAAAAATCGCGCCGCGTATCGGCACTTCACAATCCTCTTAAGAGGATTGTGAAGCTGTAAATTTTCATACAAAAAGCGATAACGTTTTTCTCCCCGTAAACATAGTCTAATTTTCATAATTTTTGGAAATGTTGTAGGTATAATGAAAAACTAGGTCCGCGCGTTTTTATTATAAAGAAATATTGCACACGATATGAGTTATAAGCATCTAAATATCTATATTTTTGACATAAAAACTTCCTCGAGCGTTTTTATTTTTTTAAATTAATTTCAATTGAATTATTAAAAAAGAAAAACGTACAGACTTAGATTAAGATGTACTGAATGTAATGAGACCAAAATTGTCTCATTTCGTAAAGGTTTAGGGGGGTAAAAACGTTATCGCCCGAAACAATATTTATGTAAATAATTGTATGAAATGTAGGTAATTCCTTCCAAGACTCGCGCCGCGTATCGGCACTTCACAATCCTCTTAACTACGGATCAAAAAACGGGCCCTTAGAAGAGCGGTGGCCGCCACATAACAGCCGCAGTGGCGTCTGTTATGTCATGAAAATTAAGGCAGCGGGTTTGAATTTACGGTCTCAAAAAACGCTCTCAAGAAGACACACCAACTTGCTTTCATAAATAACGTTTCAGTGACGTTATTCGCAGGTAAATTGCAGACGCTACGCTATGTGGCGGCCACCGCTCTTCTAGGAAATCGTAGCTTTAATTATCAATTATACCGTCAGTCCGTCACGTCTTCAAATAAATGCATCCATTATAAAAAAAAAACACTTTTTTACACAAAAAAAAAAACTTTAATTTCAGTCTTTGGATCTGTATCTTATTTTTTTTTTTGCCACCGACTTACAAGTACAGAAATTAAAGTTATTTTTCACTTTGTGTAGTCTTTTTTGGAAGTCTTTTTTTTTGTAAAAATGTTTTTTTTTATTTTTCAGGGACCAATCCTGGCAAGCGTGGTTTAACCTGATAGATCGTCCCGTACGGCTGTTATTACTCTCTTATTTCCTTAGTAATAAGGTTGAAAAGTGGTACACCGCCAGTGTCCGCTGGACAGAGCCCCGCTACCACCTTGCTGACTGGCTATTATTTTCACCACGGAACCGCCGCACTGAGCCCCCGTGGTGGATTACAGACCACTCCCGCTCATAGAGAGCAGACCTGTGTCTCAGCTGTGGGATTCTAGAGAAGATTGATTGTAAGTGGTAACTCAATCAAATACCACTCCGAAATTTAAAAAAAAAAGCGTGAAAGTAAATAAATAATAAGTAGCGGTTTCAACTTTCAATGTTGTCACATGGTCCCCTAATTTTTTAGTCTTGTTGTGTAACCCTATCCTTGCATTGTGAACCATTATAAGATTGGAATGGGGGCTGCCAGCAATATATCATACGCAATTATATTTACAATAAATATTATATTTAATTCGTTTTGTCGGTTTTTGTAAGGGTTCAATTTGAATTACAAGAAGTAATTGGTAATGATGTATTCACAGTAACTAAGGTCAAAAGTAATTTGAATACACATTCAAAGGTCAAAAGTAATTTGAATACACATTCAAATTACTTTTGAGCAAAATTACTAAGAAAGAAAGTACATACTTTCTGGGTGTTGACCTATACTATAGGATATTCTTATGACTACTTCATTGATCTCGTTAAGATGGGTGTCCGTCTGACCTTCTATATCGAGAGCCCTTCTTGCTTTGGACAGTCGTTAAGCGAAGAAGATCTACAATCAATTCTGCCACACACCAAATGAAACTCCACAAATGAAACCAGCGAGAGCCTACGTAGACAAATGGCATTCGCTTCGGAGCGATTCTATTTCTAGAACCGTGCAAGTAAAGTGACCTTATGTCAACCCCGCATTTTTTGGCTTTTCTACAAGCGTCATCATCATTCTCCTGCCCTTATCCCAATTTATCTTTATTCCATACTTTTCTATTAGTCGTCATCTCGGTAGCCAACCCCTTTCTAGCCATATCATCTTTCACACAGTCCATCCATCGTTTCTTTGGTCTTCTGTTACTCTTGGTGCCATCGACATATTCCTCATTCCTCCGCATCACATACCCATACCACGACAACCGATTTCCGAACAACTTTACGGTCACCGATGCAACATTCAGACTTCCTCTCGCTAATCGAATGTTACTTGGTCTGGGCCCTCTCAGCGGGGTATTTGCATAACACACTTACAGTAGCAATGTCACTCATTTTGACAGTTCAACAACGTTGATTGCGTCATTTATGTTGTCAAGCAGACGATTTTTTAAACATAAGAAGCAATGGATTAGGATTTTTTTTCAAAATCCTGCGGTTTGTGATTGAACGTAAGGGGTGCAGTTACCAACCTTGCTGATTGGCCAATCTTTGTGTTAAGGCCATTTCGACCGTGATTTTTGCGTTAAATGGCCAACTTTGGCGTTCTTGTTCTGGGAAACTGAAAGACTTCGACAATTTTGACTTATTGAGTGGTGGAGAATAGTTATTAGTATAGTTCATAGCGGCCTCGCTTTTCGCAATTTTTTTTATTTTATATAAAGCCAAAATTCCGAAGCAACTTTTTGATAAAATGTGCGACAGCATTTTTTTGAGCTGGTGGATTAAACTAATTATATAATAAAATGAAATGAAAAATATAAAATAATATCCTTAAATAGTGGTTTAGCGCACAGCGGCCTCAGAATTTAGAAATATGTATGTATGGAATATCTATAAAAAAATCCCATTTAAAATGACTAAAAACGCCAAGAATGAACAGCTGTAAATTTCTCCTTACTACCTACATTAATACCATTACGTAAAATGTTTAACAGAATAAACGTTAGTTCATAAGAAATTAAAATTTCATAAACTAAACAAAAAATAAATAAATTATAAGACTCAAGCGTAATTACTGCTGCCAAATTGCTACCTATTTATTGCGATGCGTCGCCCTCGCCGTGCTTTTGTGATAGGCCTCTCTAAACATCACTTCGAAATTCGAAGGGCAGGTGTAACGTTTTTTTTTTTGCTTTTGGCTTCGCACGGTTTGTGCATTTAGCCAATGTCAAGTTTAAGGGTGTCACGTTGTAAATCCGCGATGATTTACTTAAGAAAAAACAAAAGAGTTCGTTTTCGAATTGTGTGCGCTCACATGAATGAGGTTCCAAGTGAACTTTATAGAAGAAGTAATATTTTATAACCACAGATTATCTAAGTATTTTGTGACGTAAGTAACCATTAATACCGTGGAAACTATGACAAATTTAGTTATATTGTGACCTATGAGTCAACGAAACAGTCACACACAACGGTGAAGATACAGTAGTGAAGCGAGATGAATCATGTCATCTCAAAAATGTTGTAAAACTGGTTGAGAGACTTCGAAAATTGTATGTCATTAAGTCATTTGAAAGAGGTGGATATTAAGTTTAAATTGCAAACTTTGTGGCACAAACTATAAACTAGTAGTTCTGCGAATAGCAGACCTCGCGAGCAAAACTTGTATGCATCAATTAATATAAGTACCACTAAAGTTATTTAAAACGGGATATTTACCATGTTTTTCTTTTCCTTTAAAAAATCTGCCAAGCCTTTGCCCAACTATGTTGGGGTCGGCTTCCAGTCTAACCGGATGCAGCTGAATACCAGTATTTTACATGGAGCGACTGCTTATCTGACCTCCACAACCCAGTTATTGGGTAATACGATACCCCTTGGTAAGACTGGTTGTCAGACTTTCGGGCTTCTGACGACCCGTAACAACTGCCAAAGATCCACGAATGATAGCCGGGACCAACGGCTTAACGTGCTTTCCGAGGCACGGAGGAGTCTCGGTATGTAACAGATGGTCACCCATCTACGGACCAATCCCGGCAAGCGTAGCTTAACCTGATGGATCGACCCTTACGGCTGTTATTATTTAGCCACGAGCTCCTCTTTTCCTTTAGATCACCAAATTTTTATGAAAAGTCAAATAAAAAAAGAACTATCCAAAATCGGATCTAGTAAGGCGGAGATATCCAGTAGCCCCCTCTTTGCCCTCCAATCAAAAATCCCCGACAACAGAAAAAAATCTATAAACTCGTAAAACCTATATGCGAAGTTTCATCCAGATCGTTTTTAAAATACGACCTGTAGAGGAGTAGTAACAGTAACAAACTGACAGACGAAAGCAAATTTTGCCAGACTTGAAGCAGAGACGCTTGGCTTGCTCGGCCAATGAGAATATACATAGTCCGACAAACATCTTTTAGAATGCTGCAGAAGCTGGTTGTAAAGAGAAAAACTGCAATCCAGTGGTTACAATGGTTCTCTATTTCGTCACTAAGAGTAAAAATATTAAAGTCAATAAGGTACGGTAAGCGCTTTCATCACCACAGCTCTCAAAACTGTGAAGGAAAACATCGCGAGGAAACCGGCATGTCCTAGAACCAAACATTCGAAGACGTTTTAATTTTTCTGCAATTTGCAAGTCAGTATTAGGTTGTATGTTGATTAAAGTATGATTCGCGACTGTACGAGTAACATACGTATATGTATATACAAAACTACAATCATTAGAATCAAAAATACAAATCTACGTTAGTATAATCCTAAATATCAGGATTTCATGGAATAGTCATTTATTAGGTTTATATGAACTTAGACAGTTGTATTGATGATTTTAATGATTATAATTCAATAAATACAGATTTGTTACGGTAGTGAATCATATTCAGATCAACATAATAGGTTGGGGAAAAAGTTTCTTCGCGCATTTTTTAAGAAAATTCAAAACATTTTTTAATATAGTTTATTTACATTTAACTAAAGTATGTAGGTACCATTTTGTTCGATAACTTTTTGCCATCTTGTAGGTAGGGACATGATCCCATTGCTATAGAAATTTTGGGACTTCTGGTCAAAATACCGCGACAAGTGGTTTTGGCAGTCCTCTCGTGAAGTTAACCTGACACTGCCTAGAGAATTCTGAGGGGACCGAAACAGGTGGACATCTGAAGGTGCAAGGTCAGGACTATACGGCGGATGCATTAACACCTCCCAGCCAAACTCTCTTAATTTTTGCTGAGTGGCTAAAGATGTGTGAGGTCTAGCGTTATCATGATGAAAAACCACACCCCTTCTGTTGATTAATTCCGGCCGCTTTCTCTCAACTTCTTGCTTTAATCTCATCAGTTGTTCGCAGTAGAGTTCAGAATCGATGGTCCTGCCTGGTGGTAACAGCTCATAATGAATAATGCCCTTCCAATCCCACCACACACACAGCATCACCTTGTTGCGAGTTAACCCGGGTTTCGCCACAGTCTGTGAAGCCTGACCGGCCTTTGACCACGACCTTTTTCGCACGTTCTTGTCATACGTGATCCACTTTTCATCACCAGTTATTAGCTTCTTCAAAAATGGCTCGGTTTCATTACGTCGTAATAAAGAATCACAAATGAGTACACGGTTCATTAGGTTTCTTTCAGTGAGCTCGTGAGGTACCCAAATGTCGAGCTTTTTTGTGTACCCAGTTTTTTTCAAATGCGCCAAAACTGTTTTGTGGTCAATTTCCAGTTCTTCAGCTACGTCGTAACTACTGATATGCCGATCTTGCTCCACTTTTTCAAAAATGGCATCCATTTTATCCGTAATAGGGCGACCAGAGCGACGTGCATCTTTGACATAAAAATTTCCGGATTGAAAACGCTTAAACCAAATTTGTGCTACTCTCACAGACACTACACTAGGTCCATAAACATCGCAAATTTTTTTCGCGGCTTGCGTTGCATTTTTACCTTTTTTGTAGTAAAATTTTAAAATGTATCGAATTTCTTCATTAGATTCACTCATCTTGACGGTACGAAAAACAAATGAAAATCACACATTTTCCTAATTTGAATTTGGAATTATGTTCTTTAAAATTTAAACTTTCAATGATACCAAAACCAGCCAGATACAAATAGTATAGCCAAAGAAATTTTATTACAAGTTCATACATACTATAATGCGAAAAGACTTTTTCCCCAACCTAATACAACCTGATACTGACCTGCAAAATGCAAAAAACGTAAGAAAATTTGAATATATTGTGCTTAGATCACCAACTATTAACTGAAACCACTTTATATTATTATATAACAATATAATAACTTTAAAACATGAAACGATTGCCTCTTGCAAAGGTCTCAGAAAAAGTCCACTGATGTCTCTCTCTCTCTCTCTCTCACACATAATATTATCTCATAATTATAGTCTTAGGTGGCAACACCGCTCGTGGTTACGTTCCCATGCTGAATTTTGACCCTATCTTATCGATGTTTACGTCCGGGTCGGGTTACAGCAGCGCACGCACCTCTTCTCGCCCCGTGCCGTGGGCCACCATGCCGCTCCGGTGATGTCACTCTTATCTTTGTAATGAGAGCGCGGCAATCGCCAACACATGTGACATTCACCAACTCGCACTAGCCGTCGCCTCGCCTCGTGATGAACAGCTGATAAATTACGGCACAGTCTCACAGAGAGGAAGCCTGTGCCCCAGCAATAGCAACATTATAGGCTGATTATACAGCAATGTAGAAGCAGGGCTGAGTGACCTGTGTTCACAACACATATACTTAGGTCTATATAAATCTGTAGGTGAAAGCTAAAGGACCTTAAGTCCATTTTTACTTTTACAGCCTTAAGGAACAATATTTGTCAAAAGAATATCACAATATAATAGCTTAATAAACCTTCATAATCATATTTTTTTTCTACAACGATTGAGCTCTACTGAAAAATTTATAAAATGTGACTTAAGGTCCTTTAGCTTTCACCTACAGAAATAAAAATCAATTGCCGAATGTATGTACGCGCATCACTTCAGAACGGTTGCACCTATTTAGCTAATTCTTAGTTTATTGTGTTTGTAATGGTCAGGACAATGTTTGTATGAAAGAAAATGTTTTGAAAATTACCGGGAAAACTGGAAGTGCATTTTCTATGGGAATTTTGTATGAATTATTGAAATTTTGACAGGACAACGTTTGTCGGGTCAGCTAGTACATAATAATAATAATGTAACCAAACCAAAGGCAGCATAGACTGATATGGTTTGCATCTCCTGCCCTTGTCCCAATTTATTTGTGGTCGGCGCAACATGTCTTTTTCTTTCATACTTCTCTATTAGTAGTCACTCCCTTTCTAGCCATATCATCTTTCACACAGTCCATCCATCGTTACTTTGGTCTTCACCTACTCTTATAGCCTATACATTTATACTCAAAACTTTTCCTCAGTCCTCCACATCACATGCCCATACCACAACAACCGATTTCCACACAACTTTTCTATTGTTTGATTTAACTTTGATATGCCTTCTAATATCCACAGTCTCCATGAGCGCTAAAACATCACATATCTACTACACCATATATTCCCCCATAAACCATAGAAATAAACGCCATTGTTTATTTTTATCCCCCTCACATCCCATTCTTGGTTGAACAACTATGCCTGACCATACAGGCTTCCTTTATGCGATCACCCGACTTTAATATTTTCTTATACCTACTCACTTTTATGCATCGTTCGCGAATACAAAGACTTTTTATTATAACTCTCCTAACGTCTTTTTACTCGTAAAATTCATCTTAGACGTACACTCGGCGACAAATCAAGCTATACATTTCCAGTATAAAAGCTGACATCGCATTAAATTATATTTATTTCTGAAAATTGGTACAAAAACACTTTTACGAGTCAAAAATAAATTAGGGTTTTATAACTAATTAAGTTCGGTGTTTCCTATCTACTATTCTCTGTGAAGAAAGACCGAAACAAACTCTGAAGGTCACAGTCTCTTTTAATTATTTTAAGTCCAAAAATAATCATAGTGCGGCCATATTATGAGGACCATGCAGATTAATGTCTGAAATGGTCTTTTGAGGAAAGAAGATTTGAGTAGACCTGTCCAACCAGTGCACGCATTTGTCAGTAATAATGTAGCTCTAGACTGGTTCCCAAAGACACCAGGTCCCAGGTGGACCCCCAGGGGTCCACGGGAGACTCGACGGGGGTCTACGTTGGCATGACAAAACGCGTTTTTTGTCGAATTTTAGGAGAATAATGAAGGAAATGTAGATGACCACCGGAACCAGCTAAATTTTGAAAGTGGTCTATGAGAAAAAAAGTCTGGGAACCATTGCTCTAGCTCAACTTAGAACTTAAGACGCCCCCGGAGCATGCGTAGTTCATACAAACGAAATACCAAAATAATTTGTAATTCAAACATATTCTAAAGGTAGTGTGTATTTATTCTGATTGGATTACAGAATATCTAGGTTCCCAAATATATATTAAATAAGAACATTGATTTAAACAGGAAATATGAGAAAAATAAGTTTTCTATAGAAATATTAAATTCCTCGTATCTCGTCTTCAAATCAGTTTCCTTTCAAAATGTATGTCTGGGAACCTAGATCATAGGTTTTCAATACAATAAGATGTCAGCTTATACCGGAACTTATGTGTCCTCGCGTGTACATATCTAGTCATCGGCTTACCGTGCAGCCATAAGGAATTTGAAAATTAGTTTGTTGAATGTTCGTTTACTCGGTTTATGAGCGAATATTGCTTGAATAATCAGTAAACATGGTATAGCTGCTGAGCAGGCATCGTTTCTGCATTGCTCACAGGCCGCGGGCGGGTTCGATTCTCGGTTTATACAGATGCTTAGTTTAAAGTCTGTCATGGAACAGGTGAAAAACCATGTAATGCAAAATGTTAAAATGTTAGCTACGAACTTTCCGGTAGGTAGTTTAATCACTTGCGATCGAAAGTGCCTCAAATGAGTTTTCTGCTTATTACGTACTATTAATACAACTTTTGCCGGAACGTCAACACTTGTACGGAATACTCGCTGAAAAATTATCCTTTTGTGAAAAAAATATATATATTGATACTAGGTAAACATTTCGCTCCACGATCGGGTATTCGGGTCATAACAGTGATGCTGAATCCTTAAAATAAAATGTAATAACTAATTACCAAATGAAAGCAATACAATTTCTGAATTTGAATCTTTACAGATGTTAAAAGACTAGAGATGGGCCGACTATGACTTTGGCCGACTAGTCGGCTGCAAAAGTTTCCGTTGATAAGGTAGCCGCTCACGCGAACGAAGTCCCGCCGAGAGCGGGTAAATAAAAGTTTATTTTATTTTATTTGATTTTTGTGTCTAAGTCCAATTAAGTACTCGTAATTAAAGAAAGAGTTCAATTCCTATTTGTAAACTGTTTGCTAAATAATTTCCTTTTTTTTTGTTTTTTTAGATAGAAGTATTATTATTATTTTGATTTGATTTCTGGATCTAAGTCTAATTCATTATTACTAGGTTGGGGAAAAAGTTTCTTCGCATTTTTTAAGAAAATTCAAAACATTTTTTAATATAGTTTATTTACATTTAACTAAAGTATGTAGGTACCATTTTGTTCGATAACTTTTTGCCATCTTGTAGGTAGGGACATGATCCCATTGCTATAGAAATTTTGGGACTTCTGGTCAAAATACCGCGACAAGTGGTTTTGGCAGTCCTCTCGTGATGTTAACCTGACACTGCCTAAAGAATTCTGAAGAGACCGAAACAGGTGGAAATCTGAAGGTGCAAGGTCAGGACTATACGGCGGATGCATTAACACCTCCCAGCCAAACTCTCTTAATTTTTCTATTTCGGGGTCCTCCTACAAATACCAGTAATAAATATAGCCAAGTAACTGCGACCAACTTGGATGTAGCGCTCGCCGGCCGCTGCCGCGTCATCGCAATGCGCATGAGAAAAAACATTAGGTAACCTCCTTCTGAGGTTATCGGGTAAGAATAAGTTTATGTAACGCAATTCTTCTTTTGTATCGGCACGAACAATACGACAATAGCTAACGTGTTACTTAATCAGCGAGGTAGCTGTAGAAGAAGACCGATAATCGAATATCCTTGAACAATACACGTGTGTAAAGCCATATTCTTGCAAACTTTGTAGTATGTAAAGCTTAGTTGTTGACTTAATAATAATTCTACTCTCATTAAAAGCCAACTATTTTTAACCGACATCAAAAGGGAGGTTCTGTATTCGACCCAAATGTATGTATGTATGTCCGCGATTTTCTCAAAAACTAATGAACCAATTTTGATGATCATTTCACTAACGTGATCTAGGGTACATACTTTCAGGAAGGTTTTAGTATAAAATACATTAGGTAATTATTCTTATATACAAAGTTATAAGCATAAATCTCCGGGTGTATTCCGGCGGGTATAATGATATAAGTATTCAACTAAAAATGGAAAAATAAATTTACTTTAAAAAAAGTAAAAACCGACTTCAAAAACCTAAAACGCAGCTTCTGAAGCTTGGCACCGACTTCAGAAGCTATTAAGTTTTTTTTAATAATATAATAATATCCTGGGAAATTGTTCACACACGGTCATCTGATCGCAAACTAAGCAGAGCTTATTTAAAATAAATAAATATAAATGTGAAACTGAATGTTTGTTTGTTACGCTTTCACGCTAAAAGGGCTGAACAAATTTGGATGTAATTTGGTAGACAGGGTTATTGGTAAAACGCCAACAACCTCTTAAGGGGTCATTGTACTCATCATTATGAACAACTTTTACTATGGGACCAAACCTGAAATCGCAAAAAAAATCAGCTGTTCAGTACATTTTGACGAATTATGCGAACATAAATGAACTGAACAGGTGATTTTTTTTCGCGATTTCAGGTTTGGTCCCATAGTAAAAGTTGTTCATAATGATGAGTACAATGACCCCTTAAGAGGTTGTTGGTGTTTTACCAATAACCCTGTATAGGAAGACCATGATCTGGATTAGCACAAAGGATACTTTTATACCGGTAGTACATTCCCGTGGGATAATTTCCATTATGCACACGGGTGAAACCGCGGGCAAAAGCTACTTCAGTTCTAACCTTATTATCTTAGCTTATAATAAAAGTCTACGTACAATAGTTCAATCTCACGAGTAACGTCAGAACTCTTTCCTTTTGCAGAATCACATATTTGAACCATTGTTAATAAAATATCTGAATAATTACTACAAACTTTACAAATGCATCACACATGTGAATGTTACAAGCAAACATCACTCACGTTCGGCCTAAAACAAACAAAGCCCTAACAGTGAATTAAAAGCACTAATAACAGTTTATAAGGCAACGGATAACACTCATTAACACTCGCATTCAGTATTATTTGTACTCACTACTTATTTACTTATTATGTACTTGTGGAGACCACTACAAAGATGAGAAGAAAAGGTTCACAACTTCTGGCATTGTTTTATATTATACACTGTGGGAAAGAGGTGAGATACTCCTCCCATGTATACAAAGAACTGTGGTGCTATTCACTTGGAACGTCAATCAAGTGAGCGCACACAATTCGAAAGCGAACTCATTTGTTTTTAAAGTAAATCATCGCGGTTTCGCTATCGGTAAAGCTATCGTTACGAATGTCGAGACTGCAGCCCCTGGTCTCCAATTCTGTACGATTCCCCGCTTATATCCTACCACGTGCAAACTACGTGACTTTCGTTTCTTGTAAAGAGTACTTTTTACATAAATAGGCGGTTTCGATCATTGCGTCATAGAGATTAACTATGTTATTAGCAGATGTTGTGATTTGCTCAAGGAATTAACGTAGTTTCGAAGTAAGAAAAGTGGTCGTAATGAATTAGTGCCCAGCGGGGTAATGGCGTAACAAACATAAAATGACAATTGATCGCAATGGGTTGCAATTTGACAGTTCGCTCACGTCCATTGCGTTACGTACGTTGTTGAGCAAGTATTGGATTAGAAATATCCTTCAAAACTCTCGGATTGTGATTGAAAGTGTGTTAAAAATCAATATCAAAAGTCATTACATGTACGGCTATATGTAAGTGGGCACGCCCTTTATTACTGGAGGCTTTTATTTAGGTTATAAAGTACTGCTTACGTTTTTAGTTTTGTATTTTTATTTCTGCTTGAGTATAGTTTTCGATTTTTTCTTTTTTATTTGGTATATTGCCGTATGCTAGCTGACTAGCAAATAGTTTAATTTAATGTTTGTGTTGCGTAATGTGCTTATAATATTTTGCGCAGTATTGTATAGATTTTTTTTTAACTGGACAGACAGCTGTGCTGCTGGGAGTTTGTTGCGCCACTTCTTCTCCTCAGCTAAAGCACCAGGAAGTGGTGAAGAGCGGGCGTTTTGAGGGACTGTTTTATGTAATTTTGACGTTCGAAAAGTGCCGATTCTCAGCCTAGTTTGAATAAGTGACTTTTGATTTTGATTTAATTTATTCAAACTGAGAATCAGCACTTTTCGAACGTCAAAATTACATAAGACAGTCCCCCAAAATGCTCGCCCTTCACCACTTCCTAGTGCTTCAGCTGGGAAGAAGTGGCAACGTGGTTACGCAATTAGAGTGCTCTGCCCTAATTGCGTAACACACTATCAATCAGAATCGGTTTCATTTTGACACTTCAACAACATTCATTGCGTTATTTACGTTGTTGACCAGACAAATTTTTCGAACATTATGAAGCAATGTATTAGCAATTTGCTTGAAAATGATTCAGATTCCGATTGATAATGTGATACGCAATTAGGGTGCTGGTCGGGGTACCTCAGCTTAGTTACTGCAACCAACATTGAGATAAGACCAGAAAAAGTTTTTAGAGGCTCATTACTTTAATAAAACATCCATCACTAGAAGACCAATAAGTTTTTAGAGGATCAATTAAATATTTCCCTTGACTATGGTTCTTGACCTCACTGTACGCTAAGCGTGTCTGTGTGCGTGGGTTTTCGCTCGTTGTGGAGCGGACCTTCTGCACCTATCTATTTTGTGCCCTGGTGCTCATCATTCGCCTTCATTTAGTATTCTATGCGCAAATTTGATGAAAAAAATACAATCCTCTCTCACTCCTGTTTTGGTCGACTGTTCCTGTGTTGGGATGTAGCGTGGAAGAGAGGTGACAGCGGAGGACCCAAAAATCTTGGCTTCGAATGAGGTGCCTAGAATTAGGTAGCCAGATAAGTGTGCATTAAAAAAGTTATTAAACCCCACTTGTACTAAAGTCTTGAAATTTAATGCAAACAAAAAAAAAACATGTAATATCCTTTTCTATCGCTCAGGGTCGTCACTTCCTGGAGCAAGATAGAAAAGGATAGAGCATGAAAAAAGGCGATTCCGTGCTGACAGATGTGGCTCAACCCTAACATTGTTTCGTGTCGTTTTGAAATACAATTGGAATACATTGGTTAGAAGGCGTCAACGACTTTTATGGCACGGTTATCTGACGATAGGTATAGACAAAGTGACTATCTATCAGATATAACGATGATGGAATAGACAAAAATGTATGCGACTGACATAAACCTATGCTACCGTAAACCTTACGTGAATTCTGTGGAAAGTCGTTTTTATTTCTGCTTGAGTATAGTTTCAACGTTTTTGTCGTTATATTGGCGTGCGCTACCTGAAATATGGCAAATAATTTAATTTCATGTTTTGTGTTTATTTGTTTTGTAGTTACTTTGTATACTATTTTATAAAAGCAGTTCTTTTTAATAAACTACTACTATTGTGCTGCTGGAGAGTTTGTTGCGCCTTCTTCTCCCCAGCTAAAGCACTAGGAAGTGGTGAAGAGCGGGCGTTTTGGGGGACTGTCTTAGGTAATTTTGACGTTCAAAGAGTGCTGATTCTCGGCCTAATTTGAATAAATTACTTTTAATTTTGTAGAAATATGATACATTAAATCATAACGAAGTATCCACAAGCACAGAATAAATAGTAATACTACTACAAGTCTCGAATTGATAGGTCACTTCCAGTAACAAACCCGAGTGGATCTAGGGGTACAGCTAGTTACATATAAAATTATACCATTGTATTTTCAGGGTTTTCTTTAAATTTACGTTCAGTAGTACACCGGGATATTCCGCCATTTTCTCAGAGCTCGCACCGTATATTTGCGTTACCTTCGGAACGTTCTTACTTGATAAAGTATGCTTTCCATTTCATATTCATCCCGGAGACATCTCTCCAAACTGACTAGAATCAACATCGTTGTCTTGTCATATTTTACATTTATTCTACCTTCGCCATTTTGTTTTGTGTTTAATTAGCGCTTCTTTTCTTAGAATAGGGTGTTTTGAAATGTTATTTTTAATTGTCGCTGCGGGGTGGACGTTTTTCTCAAAGAGCGCTCACAACGCTTATTCGTTCGTTTTCATGAACACTGGGTGACACCTAAATAAATGCCTAAACAAAAGCAGGCCGTTGGATTTTCAACGCTCGACTCAGCGCCTAGAGTGAAAAATCCAACAGTTCTCAACAGTATTTAGGGTTAATTTAGGCGTTCCCTAGTGTTATTGAAAACGGGCAACGTGTTGCAAACGGGCGATTTCAGAGCATAAGGTTTTCTATCGAAGTTTAGTTTCAATTCTAGTATTTGGATTAAGTGAGAAAATAAATATGGCTAAGAAGAAAGACATGCTAGGTAGAAATTGTCAAATCAATGGCAAAATACCAGCGCCTAGAGTAGAAAATCTAATAGTTCGCAACAGTATTTAGGAGTTTATTTAGGCGTGTCCTAGTGTTATTGAAAACGGGTAACTTGTTGGCGATTTCAGAGGTTTTTTTTATCGAAGTTTAGTTTCAATTTCAGTATTTGGATTATCTGAGATAATAAATATAGCCAAGAGAGAGAGACATGCAAGAAAGAAATTGTTAAATCAATGGGGCAACTCAGTCGACAAGGAATCTGTATTTATAGCTCATAAGAAGTGTATTAGAGCAATGTGTAATGTAGACAACACAACCAGTTGTTAACCCTACTTTAAAAGCTTAAAAATTCTGACACTGCCTTCGTTATACATATATGAACTTAATGTTTTTGTGAAATTGTATCCTAATTATTATAAGACTGCTGTTAAAAGCTACTACGAGTATAGACAATTACGTGACAAAAAAAGATTAGAAATTGATGTACCGTATAGAAAAACAGCACTAATCAATAAAAGTATTCTTTATATGGCATCATTGACTTACAACAAGTTGCCTGATGATGTCAAAAAGTTACCTGTTCATCAATTCAAGTCGCAGCTGCAAAAATTCCTAGTAAATAAATGTTATTATAGTGTCAAGGAGTACTTACAGGGTAAGAATATAAGAATATAGATATACACTTAAGAGTATTGACGTTGAATAATATGACATTAAAAATAGGGTGACATGCTAAAATAATTGAACTTGGCACCTGTATAATTTTATTATAATTTGGACCAACATCTTAATTTATGTTATTTGAGTGTTAAGTCTATGACATGTATTATATTATCTGACAATTTTATTTTTAAACCTTTGACATTTGTAGTATTCTGTATTTATTTTATTTTGTTTTTTACTATAACAACTTTTTAATGTCATTTTAATAATTATAGGATAAAATTAATAATAATATAAATGATTGATGATGACATGATTGATTGATTGAAATATTTGCACACCTTATTAGGTAATGATACAGTGTACTTTATATTTATATGTAACATCTGTTTATACCTACCTGTATTAAGCAAATAAATGATTTGATTTGATTTGAATGGCACCTTGTAATAGGCTTGTAAAATACACATAAGTTTTGGTTGCGTTTAGCTATACGTGGAGATTTTACATTTCGCATCGCTTTATTCGTTAGTTTCCCATAGTCGGATAAAAACAAAGTTCACCCCCACCCACCCAAATTAAAATATCCGCTTCGAACCATCAATGCATCCAGCTCGAACCGGTTCAAACTAGTTTCAGGAGCGCCATATTCGAAAAATTACCATTTCGCAGGCAACATGCAAGTTTAAAATCAATTATACTCTACTACCGGCGTTCAACTTCAGGGGGAGATGAGCATTACACTTTATAATCCTTTGGGGGTCGGCAGATCGATAGCGTGACCTTCCCGACCTGAGCCAGCTCGGGATAGTGATAGCTTTAGTTAGAAGCAATATTATTTTGAACTTTGTAGTCAGTTCAATCGGTCTCAGAGAGCGCGTGCTAATTTGTACAGTTCACTTGGAACCTCACTCAAGTGAGCGCACACAACTCGAAAGCGAACTCATTTGTTTTTAAAGTAAATTAGATTTTCGTATGAGAAGTTTAGAGATTTACAGAATGAGACTACTGATTCTTGATAATTTTTATAATAGGTGAAGGAGTCAACTGCCTCGGACACCATGGACTATCCTGCAGCAAGAGCGCTGGTCGGATGGCACGGCACGCTAGCATTAACGACATCATCCGTCGGGCTCTTGTCACCGCCGTGGTGCCAGCAGTTTTAGAACCCAATGGCTTGGCACGCGACGATGGGAAGAGGCCAGACGGAATGACCATAATGCCTTGGAAGTTGGGTAGGCCTTTGGTGTGGGATGCAACCTGTGTCGACACCCTCGCGCCATCCCATCTTCTTAGCACGGCGGGTTGTGCTGGGGCGGCTGCTGCAGGAGCAGAAAACCTCAAACGGCGCAAATATAGCAACCTTATTGGGAGCTATATGTTTGAGCCGTTTGGGGTTGAAACTCTAGGGCCTTGGGGTCCGAGTGCTCATCGAGTATTTCGGGACATCGCCAAGCGGTTGGTCGACTCTTCACGGGACCAGAGGGCTGGCCTATTTTTAGCCCAAAGAATCAGCATTGCTATCCAACGTGGCAATGCTGCCAGCCTTTTGGGCACTTTTACCATTGACAGCGATGCGGACGAATTTTTTGATGCCCTATGAGCTTGTCACCTTTTTATTTTTATGATTTTTATATATTTTTACTTGTACATAATATACATATATATCTTTTAGTTTTAGCTTGTACATAATTATAATCTAGTTTCTGTTTGAAATAAAGAATACCTTTTTCTTAAATAACTTTAAAAAAGTTTCCTCGTTGGTCTACTGCTGAGCATTAAGTCATGGGTTCAGTTCCGAGGTCGGGCAGTTTTATTGGCGTTTTCCATCAGGAATCTCTCAGCAGCAGCCCGGAGTCTGTATTTGTGCCCAGTTGATGGTAATAGGTGAATAGGCTCGCCCCCTATTCGGCGAATATAATGGCTGGGTGAAGGGCCTGATTCAGAAGGCAGTACTCCTTGATAGGGCGCGTATTGTGAGGAGGTTCCTGTCTCTGGGACCCTAACCACCGGTAGCTTGGACCCTGTTCCCCATGCCGGTGGATTTCTATTTTTTATATTTTTAAATGTTTTTTTTTTAATTCTAATATTTAAAAATATAACTTATATGTAAAAAAAAGGAATAAAGGAGATAATAGATAATAATAATATCCTGGGACATTTCACACACGGTCATCTGATCCTAAACTAAGCAGAGCTTGTACTATGGAAACCAGATAACTGATATACTACATACACTACTACATTTTTGTTGTTGGAAATACATACTTATATAGATAATTACACCTAGACTCAGGACAAACAGGCAAGTTCATACACACAAATGTTTGTCCTGGATGGGAATCGAACCCACGACCTGCGACATGATAGGCGGTATCTTGCACCAACCACGCCAGCTGGCCTGTCCTGGCCTATATAACTGGCAAAATGTGGGTGTGGCTACAGGTATACGTCTGCTTGATATTATGTTTCAAGGAATTGTGAATACGTAATGACTGTATGAAGTACTTTGATATTAGCAACTATGTTACCAGGTGGGGGTTCCAAGAAATAAAGTAAGAATGAATAATAACTGATAAGATTAAAGTAAGTTTGGTTCACTCATAACTAAGGTATATATATATATATATATATAAAGACTAGCTTTTGCCAGGCTCAGCGGCTTCGCCCGTGTGGAAGTCGGAAATTAACCTACGGAAACGTACTATATGTGTTAATCCATGTTATAACCTATCTGTGCGCCAAACATCTAAATCCTATTAGAAGCATAATACTAATGATTCAAAATAAATATTATCGTTATTTCATGCAAGCCTAGTACTTTTTGTTAGGTTTACTGCTCAGAAATTGTGCACAACGTGTCGTGTCTTGAATTGATACCTACATCTTGAACTCATGAAATCCTAGTACTTTTTGTAAGGTTACAGAAATATTTCTTTCCGACGAGATTTTTTCCGTACAAACTTTCATCCCCCATTTCACTCCATTAGAGTTGGAATTTCGAAAAATCCTTCCTTATTCCTCGTCTACAATATAAGTCAGTCATATAAAAGTCAGCCTCACTAATTCGCAGAATTCGAGGGAGTGGCAACAGAATCCTAAGGATGAATGCAGACAGAACAGTTTCGGCAGCTGTGGAAAGGCTTATCAGGCTACATGTTACCTGATTACTGATGAACGTAATAATTTATTTCAATTTCAAGTTTATTTTAGTTTTTGCTTATTTTATTTTAAATTATTGATTTCCGTTTTATTTTATTTTTAATTTTAGTTTATTTAAAATTATTTATTTCAATTTAATTTTAATTTATTTTCAAGGATTCGTTACGTTTTTCAGTGTTAGTACATACTTAAATAGATGTCCACATTAATTGATAATTACCTCATTACTAACAGAGTGGTAAGTAAGATAATGTTATACTAACAAAATATGGACATTTAAATAGTCTGAAATAAACGGATTTTATTTTTATTTTATTTATTTTTATTTAATATAAAGAGAACCTCTGTGCAAAATTTAAGCGTTCTATGTTCAAGGGTTAGGGCTGGGCGTTGACGAGTCAGGCAATAAGTCAGTCAGTCGAGACTTGCATTTTTATTTATATTAAATACTTAAATAATTCCCAATTTCTTAAATCCCGAGATTTAATCGTCATATTTATCATTCTGGGATTTTATAGGAGGTATTATCCACTCTTGTTACTTCTTTCCTCGAAGTTGAGGTAGTAATGCTCTACCTATTCCGATCTCTGATAATAACTGATAAGGGTACTGTAACAGTTTGGTTCACTCATCACTAAGGTAAATATATAATATAAAGATTGCTGCAGTAATTATGATTCATAATCATGACGCATGTTTATATTACGATAATAATTTAGGCTCATGCATACATCATTGAAGAATTTAAACATTTCTAAGTATTCAAATTTTCCTCGAAAACCTAGCTGAAACAAAATGGGGCGGCAGTTTTTCTGGGAGGAAACGAATTTTCTTTTAATTCAGGCCTGTTGGCTGAAAAAGCGAAGGCGACTTGTCTGCCTGCCTAGCCTTTTCCCAACCATGTTGGGCTCGGCTTCCAGTCTAACCGGATGCAGCTGAATACCAGTATTTTACATGGAGCGACTGCCTATCTGACCTCTACAACCCAGTTACTGGGTAATACGATACCCCTTGGTAAGACTGGTTGTCAGACTTTCGGGCTTCTGACGTCCCGTAACGACTGCCAAAGATCCACGAATGACAGCCGGCACCAACGGCTTAAATGCTTTCCGAGGCACGGAGGATTACGACTTGTCTACTATTACAAAATGGTCGTACCTACCTAATTTGCCACATAAATTATTTTTGTACTTCCAACGATATGATGTCACATTTTAGAATCAATAAATTTACGACATGTTGAATCATACAGTATACCGAGTATACGTGATACGACTATCGTGAATTTTAAGTGTAGGTACTAAAACAATCTATAAGTGCAAAAAAAAAGTGTTAGTAGGCGCAGTTCAAGTCCGCGTCTTTTGTTTACATGAAAACAGATTCGAAATTTTACTACGGTTTCCGATACTGCCGTAGACATTGTATTTGCTCGACACTAGACTTAGTAGTAGGCCCATTGCATTCCTTCTAAAGTAAGCTTTCACCGATTATGATATTTTTCATTTCTGAGCAGATTTACGGCCGATATGAGACGACATCTGACATTATTTTGCTATTGTCAACTTCATATTCATTTTTAACCATAATTTGGCCAATATTCCTGTCGTTTCTCTTTAGGTCCTGGTAGTGCTTTGTCAACTCTTGACAAAGACACCAGAATAACGGATCTAGTGTTTGTACTATACGAATTACGAACTGATATTTCGACACATAGTGAAAAGTAGAGGGTCGCGCGCATGCGCGTGCAGTCACTGTGACGTCATAGGCAAATCATTTTTTGACCTTAAAATTGTTATAAATATGACCTATCTTTTGAATACTCAACCATTAATATAACATTTAAAGTCTCGTAGTTATTAGCGGTTGAAATCTTACATGTTTTTGTCGGTCAGAAATATTAAACTTACCTACCACCGAGCGGAAAGACGTTTTCACGTCAAAAAAAAAACAATAATCTGCCTACCCAGGATATCTATAGCAGAGGCATCAACGAACTTTCATTAAAATGGCAAAAGTGCATCGACAATATTTAAAAAAAAAAATATTTGTTTTTTTTTCTACGTAAATCAGCAATTTCATAGGTAAGGACCTAATATTATACAAACAAGCCTACGTGATTTCACTGAAAATAAATAACCTAGACATTAAGATGGACACCTGATAGTTCTCATTGGTCGAAATCATAATAATAATTATCTATGGGCGAAATTATGAGGTTCTTTACAATGTAACATTCTACCAGCGTTAACGCTGACGGAAAAGTCAAAAATGTATTAGACCTGCATAAGCTACCTAATAAATAGCTTATGTCAATCCTGTTGAAAGTCGTAGAGATACGAAGCGATTTGAAAGCGATCGTCACTTGTCTAGACCATTGGTTGTTAGAAGTAACAACCCAACACACAATAAGGATACAAGGTACAATAAGGATATAATTTCCATGGCTATCGGCAAAACTTCCAAAAATCTCAGACGAAATAAACACCAAGACACGAAGCGAAACTACACCTCACTAAGTACATACATGTTTACGAAACCGGCCTCAGGTTACTGTCGACAGTGCTGTCTTGGTTTTTTTATTTAGTCTGAGCTACTGTGAGCATGAACCATCTCATAACGCTCATAACCGTCAGGTCGTTAGATCAACACGTCAACAAGACGTACACACACACACACATCTAAGACACACACTACTTTTCTGCGTCAGTCGGGTAACTGACAGGCCTTTGTGCTTTGAACTTCATAGTCGAGGGATGACTAGTGAGACAGAAGGGGTTATAATACCTTAGGGTTGATAAAATGCTATGATTTTTGGTACAGAAACTAAACTACAAACGAAATTTTCCCTTCGCCTCTTGTCAGTTTTGGGATAATTGTTCAAAAGACAAGAGAATACATTTCATTGGTACTAAAGGGGGTGAGTTAGGGTCGCTGAAAGTGAGGATTTTGATTTTGAACTCCAATTATATTCGGAACTAGCGCTTCGCTCGCGGCTATGCCCGCGTACACAGCAGACTTTCTCAAAAATTTGAAAGATATTTGATCAGAAATTTTTTTTTTTTTTGGTATAGATCTTGGCTGGAGCCTTGGCTGCTTAACGAAAATAATATTAAGTAGCACAGCTAAGGGCGTCCCATAGTGGGACTCGAACCTAGGCTTAGGGCGCTGACTACTGAGCAAATGGAGACTTGTTGCATCGGTCAATCAATCTGCCTAGCCTTTTCCCAACTACGTTGGGGTCGGCTTCCAGTCTAACCGGATGCAGCTGAATACCAGTATTTTACATGGAGCGACTACATATCTGACCTCCATAACCCAGTTACTGGGTAATATGATACTCCATGGTTAGACTGACTTTCGGGCTTCTGACGACCCGTAACGACTGGCAATGATCTACGAATGACCAACGGCTTAACGTGCTTTCCGAGGCACGGAGGAGTCTCGGTATGAAAAGATGGTCACCCATCCACAGACTACAGACTACAGACGACTTTAGGGCGACGTATGCGTGAGATGCATGACGGTGTACATCGAGTAGCTGCTGTCACTAGCGGGTTAATGTGTTTTGTCTGCTCAAGAAACGTAAATAATGCAATGAATGTTATTGAACTGTCAAAATGAAACCGATTCCGATTGATAGTGTGGTACGTAATCAGGGTACAGGTTAGTCACTAACCATACGAAAAAGTGACAGAATTTTCGGAATCGGATCAGTAGTTACTAAGATTACCCCCTATATTAAACTCACAAATTTTATACTTCTCTAAATTATAATATTAGTATTGAAGAGGTGGCTCGTGGCTAAAGTAATAACAGCCACACGGGACGATTGATCAGGTTAAGCTTCGCTTGCCGCGGTCGGTCCGTGGATGGGTGAACATCTATACATACCGAGACCCCTCCGTGCCTCGGAAAGCACGTTAACACATTATCTGCTGAATTATTTGCGAATTTGTTCCAAATGCTGCTTTATGATACACTAAACCCTGTGCGGCAAACGCTCATGCGCGCCCAAAAAATATTTCGTGTGGTGCTATGATCGCGCATGCGCGGTTGAAGAAAGTCTACCCAGTGCGGCTGGGCGCATCAGTGCGGCGTTACAAACTTGTCCCAAGTGCGGCGAGACGCTTATGTGTGTTTGAAAATTTTCGAGTTTTATGAGTCATAAAACAATTACGCCAATAACAATAGAGATGCACAAAAAACCCACAGGTGCGGCGCGCCGCACTCGAAGGAAGTTATATAAATTGTATGGACGCGCATAAGCGCCACCAGCACATGGTGAACGTTCGAAAATCGCGCATGCGAGTTGGCCGCACATAACGTGTTAAGCCGTGTTGGTCTCGGCTGTCATTCTTAGATCTATGACAGTCGTTACGGGTAGTTAGAAGCCGGAAAGTTTGACAACCAGTCTTACATCGTATTACCATGTATGAGTTGTGAAGATCAGATAGGCAGTCGCTCATATAAAATACTGGTATCCAGTTGCATCCAGTCAGATTGGAAGCCGACCGATAGATGTGAAAAGGATAGGCTAGGTGATGTATAAATTGGAGAAGTGGTCGATTAATGACAATCAGACTTTTCTCACATAGAACCTCAGGTTCCTTGAAACTGGCGCGACACGCGGTGCCTTTGTGTCATGCCGCGTGCCGCGCCTGTTTGTGGGAGCCTTACTACCATCATCGGCTACTTAGAAAAACCTTCCTACTTCCAAAAATAAACATAATTCCTAATTTAGGACTTTCTTTTGTATCATGTGTGCAATTTTTCAAATTTTAACTAATTCCTTTTTTCCCACATAACGGGCGCATCACCTTTTCCAACAGCAATTTTCATTTAAAATGTTGGCAATGACGTAGTCGGAAAAATTATGAGGTGCTATTAAAAGTTAAAGTTAAGGTGCTTATAACGTGGGTAAAATTATCCATCGGGAATATACAGACGCCAGCAGGTGAAGCTACCCGAAACTGTCAAATTTTCCCAATCAACCTTGAACCTAATGCTTTAGCGATAAAGTTGACAATCTATTAAAGAAATTTGACAGATTGTAGTAGCTTGATGTGCTGGCGTCTGTACTACCGGGATAAAAGTATCCTATGTTCTAATCCAGGCCATGGTCTACCTATGTGTCAAATTACAAAACAAAACTCAGTACAAACTGACCACAAACATACAAATCTGCACCCCAATTGCGTAACTCAGTCGGAATCGGTTTCATTTTGACAGTTTCATTGCGCTATTTACGTTGTTGAGCAGACAAATTTTTCGAACATATGAAGCAATGGATTAGCAATTAGCTTCAAAATGATTCAGATTCCGATCGATAGTGTGTTACGCAATTAGGGTGCAGAACATCTATTTACATATATTTTATGTCTACATTACCTCCTAATTGTTCAGCTATAAATATGTACACATACCTTCATATAACCGACTAGAGCCACAGATTAATACAGATGGGACACTCCGCAGTTTAGGTATGAAGCTACAAGTACGCGGCAGGCCTATCTCACTGGGCCAATTCAGTAGAACTGCCGCGGTCAGAAGGTATAAGAGTTATGCGTTAGAAAGAGGGGCAACTTGTAGGTGAATATAACTGTAGGTAACTAGCGTTGTGCGACCTGAATTGTACTTTATTGTGTCGTGGCAAGAGTCGCTTTTTATTTCAATAATTTTGCGGAGTGTCCCATCTGTATTAATCTGTGCTACAGCTCGAAACTTGTACATCAACAGACAAACTTGTGTTGTACCGTTGTACTTGTAACCGCCTGTATCTGTTAAGATCGCGTTGTTAAGATATTAATTACAACATAATCTGTTAGTTAACTTTACTGCTTGCGTGTTCGCACATCGCAGGGTAGGACAACATACGGGTTAGTTGAACGATGCTAAACCCGTCTCGGCTGGTTAGTGAAATGGTGCCATCGGACCGGACTGGTTAGGTATTCGCTGTCAAAGCTTATTTTATAGTGGTCTGTATTTATTTTTATGAGTTATAAACAACAGTGCTTGTCGTGCTTGCCTATTCTTCTTTATAGAACACAATATGTTAGAAAAAAGAGGCCAGTCTGCTTCTATGCTAACGTTTTCGTGATTACACTTTTCATCTTTTTTTTATCTTTATTTATTTAAGGGGACGATGTCAATCCCATCGTGCTTTTACAAATAACAACGTACTCCTAAACTAAAACCATCTTAGTCACACAAAACTTAATCTAACTTATGATGTAATAAAAAAGCACCAATATAATATTTTTACTGCTTCAGAAGTGGGCTTGTGGTTAGTTGAACGATGTTAAACCAGACGGCTGGTTAGTGAAATGGTGCCACCGGACCGGACTGGACTGGTCAGGTCTTAGCTGTTAGAGCTGATTTTATAGTGGTCCGTAGGTACTTATTTATTTAATGAATTCATTATCTTCAATTATAGATTGTCTGAATATTATCCTTCATAGAACACAATGTTTTCGTAAGTAAGGGGGCATCTGGCTATTTCTTGTGTTTTTTTTAAATTATTTTTTTATAGGCTACTTTTTATACGTTTTTGCAACTAAGCTATGTATGGAATTTTCCGAATATATACCTATATGCTACGCACTTTCATCTCGGAAAATTCCAAACGAGAGGAGCGAGAAACGAGTATAATTCGAAAATTAGGCTGCGGTTCCACTGAGGCGGAGCGGAGCAGAGCGGAGCAGAGCGGAGACGAGCTGTGCTGCGATTCACCAAACACATGGCTTGAAATCCACATCTCTTCTCCACTCCGCTTCAGTGGAACCGCACCCTTAAATGAGAGCTAAGCTGGAAATTAGTATTAGTTCCACGAGATACCGAAGGGATAAGACTGATCCAAAGCTAGTTTATAAGTCTCTTTAGGTGCCAATTACAACTCTCAAGTAAGAATGTTCTAATATCTGCAAACGTGAGTGCCTGCATCCTGGAGTTCATTCACGATAACTTTTTTTACGTACAGCCATTGGTATGTCATTACAAAGTCACTCTTATATCATTGTTATGAAGTATAAATTAGAATGATTGTCGAGAGTTGTATAAAAAAATTTAGCAGGCGCGTTTCCTCCGTGAAAACGCTACCAAAACACAATTATAATATACTTGTACTTATATTAGTTAGGCGTTAAACCTATTTTAAATAGTAAACAGGAGGAGCAAGGAGGGTTCGTGACTCCAGCACCGCCTACGGGCTTAAGGGCTCAGGAGTAAGGGATGCTCGCAAATACACAAGGATCTTGGAAATAGTCAAGTGTACTCCGTTTTGGCACGGACTTTCGGAGCTACGGCATCGGAGACGTTATTGATCAAATTGCTATTTGTAGCTTCGTTGTACAGCCAGAGAAATTAATTGTTACGCAAATTGACGCCCTACGTCAATTTGCCGTGTGATAGCAATTTCTAACAACTCTCAAAGAATAACAGTAAGTTGTGATTAGATTTTAAGTTGGTACTGTAGTCAATTTGCTTAACAGTTAATTTCCATGACTTTACATAGACTTCTTAAGGTGAAAGCTCCAGGTAGCCCGCGAAATTCAAATTTTCTTCAGTTTTTTGCAATATGCAGGTCAGTATCAGGTTGTATGTTGATCTGAATATGATTCGCGACCGTAACAAATCTGTATTTATACAATTATAATCATTAAAATCATCAATATAACTCTCTAAGTTCATATGATCCCAATGATTTCATGAAATCTTGACATTTAGGATTATTAGGACTATTACTGATTCTAATGTTTATATTTTTACAAATACATGTAATATGTTACGGTTGGTCATTGGTTGGACTTGCAAATTGCAAAAAACGTAAGAAAATTTGAATTTCGCTGGGTTACTGGAGCTTCCCCCTTAAGGCGAAAGCGTCAGGGTAGCCCGCGAAATTCAAATTTTCTTGTTTTTTTGCAATTTACAAGTCAGTAGGTATTAGATTGTTCGTTGATCAAAATGTATATCGCGGCCGTAACAAGTATGTATTTAAATAAATATAATCATTAAAGTGATCAATACAACTGTTTAAGGCCAAATCCTAATGAATGACTATTTCATGTACCTAATCTTGACATTTGAGGATTATACTAACTTAAGTAGTTGTATTACTGATTCTAATGATTATAATTCTGTAAATACATATTTGTTACGGTCGCGTATCATACTTAATTTAACATACAACTTAATACTGACTTGCAAATTGCAAAAAACGTAAGAAAATTTGAATTTGGCGGGCTACCCTGACGCCCGCCACCTTAAAAAGTGCCAAACGCAACCTCAAAGGAGACGTAAGGTCACTTGGAATCTCACTGAAGTGAGCGCACACGAATCGAAAGCGAACTCATTTGTTTTTACCCGACTGCCCCAGAAGGAGGGTAATGTTTTTAAAGTAAATCATCGCGGATTCACAACGAGACACCGTTCGAATATCAAATTAATGCAACTAGTGTTATGAATGAAAAGAGATCGATTGTGTGAAAGACGATATGGCTAGAAAAGAAATGAAAACAGAAAATCTGTAAATAGTATAAAACAAAGTCGCTTTTCGTGTCTGGCTCAGTGACCGCATTGATATTCTCGAATATGTACGGATTTGGATGCGGTTTTCACCATCATTGGCGAATTTATTCCGGAAGGTGTGACATTATAGTTATTTATGCAACTGTTGTATAATAAGGGATATTAAAACACGAATGTGGGTTTATAGTGGTGGGTTTTATGTGGGATAATAGTAGCACATGAGTGTTGTAATACCTAATTAAGTACAGTTGCATACAAGATTTTATCTACACCCATGATATTAATCCTCTATCAAAGGTTCTGAAATCATAGGGTGTTGTACAGTGTTGTAAGAACTAAATTCATGGAAAGTTTAATTGCCGAGTATCGAATACAAACAAACTATGTATATGTAAAAATATAAACATTTTGAATCGTAAAATTCTTGAAATGCATTTGAATATTTGCACCTTGTTGAATGTTGGCAGATCCTGATGTACTCGGGATATTTTTTTTTAAATCACGGCGCGGTGGTAGTGAAACGCACTTGCATGACAATGTTCTTTTTTTAACATTCATAAAGATGACCATGAATTGAGTAATGAGAATGTGGCTGTTTGATAAGTAAGGAAGGCATCGAAAAAGCAAAGGAGTTGCATAATGAAATTTAGTACAACATTATAACACTCGTTTGGATGATATTATGGTTACTATGACACTGGTTGTTGGCAATAAGCTAACTGTTTCAGAAATTTTTATAGATATATAAATAATATTAAACGCACATAATAAATCTCGATGTTTTGTCAAGTCGTAAAAATCGCTAGTGTCAGTAAGTTTTAGTAAATAATTATAAGGCTCACCCCCTGTTCCAACACTTCTGCCTACAACTTCCGCGAGGAATACAGTCTTTATTATTTTGTTCTCGTGATCAAGTATTTATCAAAACATGCCCCATTACAAATAGAATAAGTACCATTTCCCGATGTAATCAGAAACGAATTGAATGCATTTATTCATCGGCGCACTCGCTCTAAATGGTCCACAACCAATTTACGACGCGTCAATGAATATGACATACTGGACGATTGGATTGTGGTCCAAGGTGTAAGCTTACGAGTTTAAATAGTTTATTGCGAAGTAGGAGAACTCTTGCGTTTTGTTTTATCTTTCTGGTTATTACAACAAACTAGCTCACGCTCCCGTCATCCTGTGGTATGTTTAGATTTTTATACGTATGTATGAACGATTATCATCATCACTTGAGAACGGCCAAACGGCAATTATAATAACAGCCGCACGGGTCGATGTGTTATTGTGTTCGTGGATGGGTCGAGACGCCTCCGTGCCTCGGAAAGCACGTTAAGCCGTTGGTCCCATCTGGTCAGACCCCCAGAGGTTGTGGAGGTTAGATAGGCAGTTGCTCTGTGTAAAATATTGGTAGATACTCAGCTCCATCCGGTTAGACTGAAAGCCAACCCCATCCCAACATAGTTGGGAAAAGGCTATACAGAATTGATTGAAAGCTTTAAAGTTTAAACTATAGCCGACTTAGCCACCTGCGAAAGAAATTGGTTGGTCAGGCAGTGTTATTGGATTTTTCCGTTAGGAAATTCTCAGAGCAGCCTGGAGTTAGGAAGTTCGCGGTGCAGTTAGACACCTTGCGAGCCTCGGAAAGCACGTATAGCCGTCGGTCCTGCGCATGATCTTTCCCCGATCCTGTCGGATTGCCGTTCCATAATTGAAGAGAGAACCGAGTGCATCCATGTTTGCGCACACCTTGAGCACAATAATATTTCCTGCATACCTGGCTTCGTTTAGAGAGGCTGTGTACTAGAGCTTTTGTGAACGGCTCGCCCCGGGGAAATACTACCACCAAACCTGTTTCTTCTCGTAAGCAGCTTTGCTGTGTGCTGGTTGAAGCGCTTGGGCGCCGGGAATAAATGACTGGCTTATAAGACATTCCAGCTTTGACTGGAAACCTAGTGCCTATCATTGAAGCACCTTGGGTCACCCGCACGGTGGAGGGTAAACCACCAACAAAAGCATCCCCAAGAAAGGTTGATAGCAGGCGGGCGGCCGACTGTAAAACTTTGCCAAAACCGTAAGCAACATAAGTGAAAATGATATTCTTGAGAAGTATGGAAAAAAGGGACATGTAGCGCCGACCCCAAATAGATTTGGAAACAGGAGAATCATGACCTGGCTTCGTTTAGATTGGCTGCTGTTATAGAAATTAAGTCAGAAGGATAATGGTGCCGTTTCTCTTGTTCAATTACTAAACTAAAATTAGAGAATCGCTATCTTTTTACTAACAGGCAACGCGAGAAAAGGACGGCTATAGCTACACATGAACTAAGTTAGAGATGTCAAACTTATTTACGCCTTGCGCTTCACTGTGTATGTTTTTATGTGTCGTCTAAATTTGTATGAAAATATTAGTTCAACTAAATTTGACAGCTCTAATTTACGTCCGTCTCTTTCTTGTTTTATTAGTGAGAAAAAAAAATAAATTTAAAATTTAAAAAACCCCGAACGCAAAAAAGAAAAGCGAACATTTTAAAAGTAAAAAAATAATACCTATCGTTGAGCCATCAAATTCGATCGAGTAATACCTATATATATATATGTATATTTTAATTATAGAAATTGATGGATGGCACGATAAGGTTTGCTCATTGAAATGGCGCTATAATGTCGCGGCGGGGTACCCAGAAAGTCCTTTTGAGGTACGGAACCCTAAAAACGAATCCAAAAACTACATATTATTCGCTATTTTTTTTTTCAAGAGTATACTAGTGTTATGGATATCCTGGCTGCAGCATCACCTTACCGTGTTGCCACCATTGCATTGTATGTAGAGTCAAATACTGGTCAAAACGAATCCAAACACGACATATCTGCTATTATTTTTTCAAGAGTGCACTAGTGTTATGGATATCCTGGCTGCAGCATCACCTTACCGTGTTGCCACCATTGCATTGTATGTAGAGTCAAATACTGGTCAAAACGAATCCAAACACGACATATCTGCTATTATTTTTTCAAGAGTGCACTAGTGTTATGGATATCCTGGCTGCAGCATCACCTTACCGTGTTGCCACCATTGCATTGTATGTAGAGTCAAATACTGGTCAAAACGAATCCAAACACGACATATCTGCTATTATTTTTTCAAGAGTGCACTAGTGTTATGGATATCCTGGCTGCAGCATCACCTTACCGTGTTGCCACCATTGCATTGTATGTAGAGTCAAATACTGGTCAAAACGAATCCAAACACGACATATCTGCTATTATTTTTTCAAGAGTGCACTAGTGTTATGGATATCCTGGCTGCAGCATCACCTTACCGTGTTGCCACCATTGCATTGTATGTAGAGTCAAATACTGGTCAAAACGAATCCAAACACGACATATCTGCTATTATTTTTTCAAGAGTGTACTGGTGTGCTGGATATCCTGGCTGCAGCATCTGACCAAGAATTCCATAATCTTGCATAGTTATATAGTATACATGGGTATTTCAAATTTCAGGTCTCACATATGTTTGAAAGTAAAGTAAATAACCATTACGCGTCTAAGATCCCTACCGCAGCTAACAAAAGAGCGGATAACATTGAAAGAGCTGAACCGATTTTGATAAAACATGTCTAAGAACCACCGCAGGAAAACCTGCTTTGAAATAAATAAAAAAAAACCGCATCCAAATCGGTTCACCCGTTTAAGAGCTACGGTGCCACAGACAGATACACAGGCAGATACACAGACAGACACAAACACACACACACACATAGCGGTCAAACTTATAACACCCCTCTTTTTGCGTCGTTAGCAATAGCCTAAATTAACATTAGTTTGTGCACAACAGAATTCGCAACAATATAAGAGGAAGAACCGAAACGCTGTAAGTTCATAACTTACCTCACAGATCATGTTAATAGTGAATGTAACCAGTAACGTAATTACAGAGCGGCGTTAGCAACATGAACACAATCAAATGCTAATCTACTTACCGACTTGTTTACCTACCAATATCATGGGAATTAATACACTATTGCCCTTCCGAGGTCGTAAGATATACTCTAGAAGCTATCAATTCGATTCGGCATACTATTGTACAGAATCGAGTTCTTCTAACTGAACAGACAGGTGTTCTGCTGGGGAGTTAGTGGCGCCACTTCTTCCCAGCTACAGCACTATAATTTTCTAAGGCTTCCTATCTCCTACTAAATTGCTGTGTCCGACATGGCCCACAATGAACACATATAATTTTCTAAGGCTTCCTCACTCCTACTAATTTGCTGTGCCCGACAAGGTCCACAATGAACACATAATTTTCTAAGGCTTCCCCTCTCCTACTAATTTGCTGTGCCCGACAGAGTCCACAATGAACACATATAATTTTCTAAGGCTTCCCCTCTCCTACTAAATTGCTGTGCCCGACAGGGTCCACAATGAACACATAATTTTCTAAGGCTTCCCCTCTGCTACTAATTTGCTGTACCCGACAGAGTCCACAATGAACACATATAATTTTCTAAGGCTTCCCCTCTCCTACTAAATTGCTGTGTCCAACAGAGTCCACAATGAACACATATAATTTTCTAAGGCTTCCCTTCTCCTACTAAATTGCTGTGTCCAACCGAGTCCACAATTAACACATATAATTTTCTAAGGCTTCCCCTCTACTACTAATTTGCTGTGCCCGACAAAGTCCACAATGAACACATATAATTTTCTAAGGCTTCCCCTCTCCTACTAATTTGCTGTGCCCGACAAAGTCCACAATGAACACATATAATTTTCTAAGGCTTCCCCTCTCCTACTAAATTGCTGTGTCAAACAGAGTCCACAATGGACACATATAATTTTCTAAGGCTTCCTATCTCCTACTAATTTGCTGTGTCCAACAGGGTCCACAATGAACACATATAATTTTCTAAGGCTTCCTATCTCCTACTAATTTGCTGTGCCCGACAGGGTCCACAATAAACACATAATTTTAAGTTACGAGCTCAGTACCTACACATTGTGCAATGCAAATATATAAACTATTGAGTAATTATTGAGAATGTTAATCTGTTTTTAGGCTGTGATGATAATCAATGCTTGCCCAACAAATTCGGGTATTCGACTTAACACTACGCCATGAGGGGACGAGCCCTGAGGCTAAATGATAACAGCCGCACAGCTCAATCGAAGGTTAAGCTACGCTTTCCGCGGTCAGTTCGTGGATGGGTGACCATCCATTACATATCGAGACCCCTCCGTGACTCGGAAATCACGTTAAGCCGTTGATCCCGGCTGTCATTCGTAGACAGTCGTTACGGGTAGTTTAGAAGTCCAAAAAGTACACCATACGAATCCCGAATCTCGTTGTTTCTGTCGTGGAACCTATGAACGCTGATGAAGATACTAGTTTCAAGCAAGTGTGACCAGCTCCAACATCCTCCAATTCTCCAACATTATCGATTCTGACTAGGTACACGTCTCGCGACTCCATTTTATTCGTCGCGTAAATTCAGGATAGTAAATCAGTAGTTAAGACATTTTTTATGGGCGGTGATAAAAAACCACCATCCGATGCGTTATACGATAGTGTTGTGTATCTTCATGGGTGTTACGTGTGAGGCTGAATAGGGATGTGCTAATGTGTAATGGTGATGATTGTCAGATCTGCAGGTCTGTTCTGTAAAATATCATGTATCAACGTGAAAACTTAGGTGACGTCAGCTGTCAGCAGTGGAATGACAGCTGACTTCACCAAGTTTTCACGGTGAGATTTTTACAGAATGCATCAGTTGCTCCTACTTTGCCGACTAGGTAATATTTTTACCACGGCAAGAGCTATTCCCATATTGTTCCTGCCGAAACGAGATTAGCAAGACTTTTTCTCAACGTTTCTGTTTTCTGAAATGACGTTCACTACGTGGCAGCACTGAGACGTCAGTTCCAGGCATCTGTCAAAAGTGTCAAGGCGCTTATATTTTTTTTTTTTAGTCGTGACTGAATAATGAACGAATGAATGAAACGAATGACGAACATCATCATGTATTTTATATTCATTGTCGAAATAGAAGAGCTCTTGTCAATGTGGCGCCAACTAGTGGCGTGAATTTATATGAAAACACTGGAGATTTGCATTACCTACATGAGTCGACATATATGCTTAGGTATTGGTGCCGATTCTGTAGTACACAAACTAAACTTAATTTAGGCTATTGCTAAATTTTTCTCTCTAATAAAACAAGAAAGAGACGGACGTAAATTAGAGCTATCAAATTTAGTTGGCACTGATATTTCCATACAAATTCAGACGACATGTAAAAACATGTCGACTAAAACACGGTGAAGCGCAAGGCGTAAACTAGTTTGACATCTCTAACTTAGTTCATAGCTATAGCCGTCCTTTTCTCGCGCTGCCTATCAATAAATGATAGCGATTCTCTAATTTTAGTTTATGTATTGAACAAGAGAATCGGCACCATTGTATTGGTATATCGGGCTTATTAGCAATTAATTAATTAGACTTATTAGTAGTAGCGATCTTTCAGTCTAAAAATGCACGCCCCTCCACTGCTATAAGTTGCATACACTTTTCAAATGTTTGCACAGAAATTTTAATGAAGGGGCGAGTAGTTTTATACTGTAAAGATCTCTACACAGTCCATTATTAGACCACCTGAAACCAAAAGCTCCGAACCACAAAGCCGATGTTCACGCATCGGTGGAACTCCTACCAATCACCGGTCGGCCATTCACTCAAAAGCGGAAAAGGTGTCAAGATAAATCTTTTTACTCGAATAACAATTGATACTTAAGTCCAATTTTATTTACTCAACGAATAACTGGTGCTGCCACCCTCCGGAAATACCACACAAGCGCTAACTGCTTTCGGAAACGATAAAAATTCTTACTAATCTTTTTAATTTGTTACTTATTCGAGCGATTTGTGAAGAAAAATGTCTAATTCTGTGGAAATGTATCCGAACGATTTGTAAAAAGAACTTGATTTGACAGTTGCAAGAGATACGGCCGTTATTTTAGTAATGGCGGCGAGACAAAATGGCGGGAGTTGTTTGATGTTAAAAACTTTTAACGAGCGGTTAACAGTGAATCATTCGAATTCTGATGCAGAATTCGTGAGAATCTTTAGTTTTGGATTGATGTTTATTACTTAATGACGCCATTTCGACTGGTAGGATTGGGCTTTTCTGAAGTTTTGGAATGTACCTATGCGGATTATAGCGTAGGATAGTGAGCGTAATTGCCCACATAAACAAAGGGGACTGTATGGTCTCATTTTTGACGGTTGAAACGTTTGTTGAGTTGAGCTTTTAATGTTGAAACTGCTGAATTAAATGCTTGCAGCGCATATAACATTTTGCAGTATTCGAAGTTTTCGCCACTTAAATGCTGCGCCAAAAGTAAAAAAAATGGGTAAAGAAGCTTGAAGAGACCGTACTCGAAAGAAAACCATAGTCATCTCACTCATGGGAACTGCCGACAGTCGTGAAAACTTGACAGCGCATCACGTCACAGTAAGCATGATGCGTGACGCGAAGTCATAAGATTTCCCCGACCAAGAAATCGCTCAATGCGCCTAAAGAAGTTTTTATTTCATAAATCATATGCATTGGTTTTAATTTGAAGTACCTATAGTTTCGTTAGACACGTTTTAAGGCATCGATTGTCGATTCTAAAGGTACGAATTCAGGTTGATAGGCTTCGATATAATATTTCAGTTCGACGCTCCAGAAATATCTAGTTACAAAACAGCTCTTGTCTATGAAAGCCTACAAGCGACTAACGTCAGGTTTTTTGTTTAGTTTTTCTTTTAAATAAACTATCTTTGAAACCTTTAGTAGTCTGTAAAGCACTTGATACTAGTTTTCTGTTCATTGGAAGTAACTAATTTAACTTTGACAAAACCAAACTTAAATTTTTTTAGTAGAAATACGAGTAGCTCAAAATTTAGAAACAAGAAAGACGATTATTTTGACAGCTGTATTATTAGAATATTTTCTGTAAAGCTTTGGTTTCCTAGAACGGTCACACAACAACGGCTGTCCAAATACAAAGCGTTTTTTGATAACAGAGGACCTAAAGCACGCTCACTGTCGGACTGCATAGAAAAGAAAGAGAAGCACGATGACACAACGCTGGTAATTTATTACAAAATAATGAAGCAATTTTCTACTCAGAAAAAACTATTAATTGGATTAAAAAATTAAAACATTATTATGTTATATGTTGCTTGTAGAATAATCTAACAAAAAATCAGAATGATTGCATATATGGTTATTAATCGTAGAAGAAATTTTTTGAGATATCTTCGTGATTTTTTTTATAACGTATCAAATTAGTTGTATTATGTTTTCAACACACTATGTAACTAGCATACATCCTGAAGAATATCATATATTTTTCTAATTTTCTTTACTGCAGCAGATCACATATCAGTTTATACTTTTGCAGCTATCATCGTTTTACTTGTTCTATTTATTCTTGTGTTATTGTTCCAAAATAAACTTTTATTTATTATTATTATTTTTTGATATTTCTCGGGACCCTGGGGTCCCGGACCTTTGGAAGGCGTACGAGGAGCCGAAGCCAACTCGCAGAGGCCTCTTAGATAATTTTAAATGATGAGGAGGCACCAACCGATGATTATCGCTGTATGCACTATGCAAGTGGACCCAAGGACAACCCCCGGTTGGTACAGGACTATTGTTGTACGTGGAAACAAAACATATTCTATGGGTTTGGGAGGCTAAAGTGGATTGGGTAACTTGAACTATGGAAGAACTATGTCCCCTGCCTGACCAATGTTATATATTATACACGGATAAAATGGCAGGGGGTGACTTGCACACTCAATAATGGGCCCCCGGAGACGGCCGCTAGCACATACTGACAAGGGGCAACACTTTCTGAGGTGCTTGAGGAGTGGAGAGGTATTCCACGGCTATCAGGACAATCCCGGAAGTACGGTCAAGATCCCTACCAGCACCTTACTGAAATACTTCCTTCCTCCGAGCACGTATGCTCTTGCGAATCTCCACTCAAGCCGGCCAATAAAGGCAAGAAAGAGGTGGGAGCTCTGTTCCTCGTCAGTGTTCACTCCAGCCGGCCGATAAAGGCAAGCCAGAGATGAGGACAAGATTTCTCCCTGGAGATAGGGTCCATGGGGTCGCTACTGCCCATCAGCTCGCCACATGCTGCCCTGCGGGTTTCTGTATCTATCTTGGTCTGGCTCCTCATCCTAGACCCGTTCCGGCAAACTCTACCGGCACAGACCTAAAGTTTGGAGCACGCAAGCCCCACCACGACGTCAAACGTAGAGATACAGCGGTGGGGTTATTATTATTATTATTTATATACTTTTAGGCATTATAAAACTTGCGTTTAGGTCCTGTAGGCCTTAATCTCAAATACGGAAGCAGGAAACTGAAGCTTTAGACAAAATTTGATATAATAGAAGTATTTTTATCCTCTACTTAGTAACTTCATTTAGTAAGTAAACAAAGCGTTGGAAGACATTTTGAATATTCTAGAGCTGTCAAATTAAAACTGTCACATAACTTCAGTCGGTAGGATATCTCAAGAGATGCTTATTAAAATTGTAAAGTTTTGCACTAGAGGTTTTCATGTCAGCTTATTTGACAGGACTGAGTTTATTTTGTTACTTTGTATTTATATTCCCCTTTATGGTATCCTTTCATAAAATATATATTTTGTATGGGATTGATAGATTTATGAAATGTGTGAAATAACTTATTTTATTAGTTGAATGCATTTTCTAAAATAACACTTTTTCGATGTTGCTAATTTAAGCTTTTCACAGGATTATTGTGTCTTAAAAAATTACCTTATAAAGTTGTATTTCGATATCTTCGTTAGCGCGGTCAAAGGACTTACCTGAAAAGAAAGAATAATAGCAATTAGTTACACGTGTCGAAGCAACAAGGAAAGAAAAAACAACTTTATATTTACAACGGCCCGTTTATTATTTACACAAATATTTCAATTTCAAGATACCACCTATCATGCCGCAGGTCGTGGGTTCGATTCCCCTCCAGGACAAACATTTTTGTGCATGAACATGTCTGTTTGTTCTGAGCCTGGGTGAAATTATCTATATAAGTATGTATTTACAAATAAAAAAAGTAGTGTATGTAGTATATCAGTTATCTGGTTTCCATAGTACAAGCTCTGCTTAGTTTGGAATCAGATGACCGTGTGTGAATAATGTCCCAGGATATTATTATTATTTTTGTAGTGTTTTTTCTTCTCAGCTCTTTGGCTGGTTTTTGCAACATTTACGGACCAAAGTCAAGTAAATGCAGCGTGTGGTGTGTTATGTTGAAGATGTGTTATGATGAGGACCTATTTCGTTTTCATATTATTATTATTATTATTAATTTTGAAAAACAAAACATGAATGTAGTCACTACGTCACATCCATCCAAAAAGGATCTACGGTGAGTATAGGGATAGCTGTCTTTTAGAGGATGCCATAAGATAATAATACTCAAAATAAGATTGCTTGAAAGATGCTGGTTCTGCTCCATAGGAAAATCTAGAGTCTAGCTAAATAAAATCAAATTTAATTAATTACTGCTAATTTATTATTTTTATGATTTATATTCTGCATTCTGTGATTATCTGAACCCACACTCTGGTAATGGTATGCAATTATTGTAGTAGGTATAGCCATTTATTCCGGGTATATCGTCTTCACATATAGTTATTGATCGAGCGAGCGAAGCGTCTCTGCTTCAAGTCTAGCCCAATTTGCTTTGGCCTGTCAGTTTGTAGCTACTCCTCCACAGGTCGTATTTTACAACCGTTCTGGACAACAGGTTTTAGGACTACTCTCCCCTTCATTAAAACTACTTCCTCCAAAAAAGGGCGAAAAGGTAGCTACTGGATATCTCCACATTATGAGATCCGATTTAGATTGTTATTTTTTTTTTTATTTGAAAGGTAGTAACTTTGAGTTGGTCTCATAAAAATTTGGTGACGATCTGATGAGGATCTTCGTCGTGACGAGCAGCTCCTCGAAAATACAGTAAATTGCTCACTTTTAGATTTCTACAAGTGGAAGCGGCCCTTTAACTACTAGGATAGAGATTTATGGAGCACCTGGGACCACCTTCTCATCATAAAACTAGAGAATTCTGAAAATAATTATCAGAATTCTCTAAAACGGGGCTTTAAAAGCAATATTAATGTTAGTTTTACAATCAGGTCACTAGGTGGCGCTACTGTACACAGTTTGACGACGTATAATAATTGTTGCAAAAAAGTTTGCGTTCGCGAGGTCTACTGTTCGCAGAACTACTAGTGTAATCAATGATATTATAAGTAAAAAGTCGTAGATAGGTTATACACGCTCCACAAGTGGTACGTCAAAATGTGGCTAATTAGCCACATTTTCGTCGTCTTGTCTCTGTTTCGCTCCCGATAATTACGACATGCCGTCCTATTTCCACGTGTCATCTAATAGTTCGACGTTGTGCCGTTTTTGAACATCGAATGTTGGGTAGGTAACGTATCTACGTCTTTTTACTTATAATATCATTGAGTGTAATTATTTATACTATACAAAATATTGTAAAACATTAAAAAAAGAAGCTATGCAGTTTCTTGTTCATTATTCTCCATACGAAACTACCTTTTGGAAGGGACAACTAGACTCAATTCTATTTTCTTGTAAATGTTGACGTACAAAAGTACCTTCCTACTTGAAATATGATTCGATATTGGTTCGGACTTCCATTTCTAAGCCTAGGTACTATATTTGGTCAGTTTTACCTTCAGATCCGTATGATCTGACCAGATAGGCAGTCGCTCCATGTAAAATACTGGTACCTATTCAGCTGCATTCAGTTAGACTAGAAGCTGACCCTAACTTAGTTGGGAAAACGCTAGGCAGATGAGTCCTACACGCCATGGCCGAGACAGTACGTGAACACCGTGTTATCGCCGCTCTTTGTTTTTAAATGAATATGTCCGTTACTAAAATACGTAGTATATATTCACGTATGATTGAATACGTCGCTCGGGGTTAAACATGGCAATACCCGTTTATTTGCCATGGTACGCCATCAGTGCGCCGTTAGGGCGTGTTCAGAACAAAGGGCGTAAGGCGGCGTGCACAACGCCACGTAATACCGCCTTGGGGCTAAGGGTAGAGACGGAAGGCGGTATTAATATATCGATGATGTTTTTGTATGGATCGGCTTTTAATCGTAAATGTATCGAGATGGAAAAATGGAAATTGAAGAGGATTTAAAGGATTGAGCGAAAATGTATTTGACGAAAAATGTAGACAAGAGCATCCTAACTAATATTATAAATGCGAAAGTGAGTTTGTTTGTTACACTTTCACGCTAAAACGCTTGAACGGATTTGGATACAATTTGGCATACGTGTGTAGACGAATGACCTGAATTAGGACATAGGATACTTTTTATACCGGCAGTACGTTCCCGTGGCATAATTTACAACATCCACGCGGGCAAAGCCGCTGACAAATGCTAGTACTTAATAAAAAAAATAAATTCAGTAGCTCACTGCAGCAACTCGATACAATGTTTTCGTTACCTAAAATGACTGCGAGACTAAATGCTATGTGTGCTAATCGAAATGAAGTAATACATTCTTCATATTACGAGACTGTTACGTCATATCATCAAAACAAACATATATTTATGCGTCTTCATATAAAACCATTACGCTTTTAAGGATAACGTACCGTTCATACCAAGGTTAGTAGGCCGACGACATGACCGCAGAAACATATTATATACGTTCAGCGTAAAGATTGAACACAAGACATTATTCTTGCAGCCAGAGCATTAATAACCTAAGTTTACTAACAGATGTAAACATGTAGTTAAACTAAATTGCTGTACCTAAAGTGTATTGCGCTGTCGAAGTGTTTAATAAATCAAATATATTACATACTGTATAGTCCCAATATTAGCTTTCGATATCATAGGGGCGAACCAACACTCATATCATATAATATCGATACATAATCTATCGACTTCACCCCCGCACTGCACACAATCGGTTAACGCTCTGTTTCGCCAAATAATCCTGGGAAACAAGGAGTGCGGTGTCCACACGATCTATATATTATACAGACTGCTTGTTGATGCTCAAGTGACCACGGTTTTTAATCATGTTTACACTTTTGATGGAGGGAAAACATCATACTGTAGTACATAATCGCATCGGGTAAATAGAATTGATTGGCTCATATAGTCCTGTCTATGGCACTCTTTTTTGTTGGCAAACAGCGGGGAAGTTGCGTAACACAACAAATGGCAATCGATCGCAATGCCTTTCATTTTAACCGACTTCAAAAAAAGAAGGAGGTTCTTAATTCGACTACCTATGTTTTTTTTTTTTTGTATGTTTATTACGCGATTACTCCGCCAAATTATGAAATGATTTTGATGATTCTTTTTTATTAGGTGGCTTTAAAATTTGAAAAAAAAATAACTTCAGCAAGTTGGGTCCCTATAAATTATATTAACTTGGCTTGGGTAGTTCTGAGTTAGCTTCAATAATACGTATTTAATCCACTTTGTGTATCTTGATGAAGTTCTAATACTTCCGGTCACTGTTGTTATTATAGCACGTAGTAGAATACGAATTAGTGTGGGGTAGGTATAGCTAAAAATTGCAAAATTAAAAAAAAAAAACTTTTTTACAAAAAACAATTTCGACTTCCAAAAAAAAAACACTAAAAAGTGAAAAATAACTTTAATTTCGAAAGTCGGTGGCAAAAAAACTAAAATACAGATCCAAAGACACCGTCTTCCAAAATTAATTTTATTTTTAGGGTTCCGTACCTCAATAGAAAAAAACGGAACCCTTATAGGATCAGTCGTGTGTCTGTCTGTCTGTCCGTCTGTCACAGCCGATTTGCTCCGAATCTAATGGACCGATTAAGTTGAATTTTGATACACGTGTGTATTTCTGTGACCCAAACACGGACGTGTAACATAAATAAATGAATTTTGAATATGGGGGGCAACTTTTTGGGGGTAAATAAGAAAATTTAAAAAAAAGTTTTGCAAACTGTACCGTGTGACATATCAAATGAAAGGGCTTACTGTTAGGGTCTCAAATATATTTTTTTTTGTAATATTAAAATAAATAATTTTAAAGTTATTTAAGAAAATAGACGAAAATTTACCATTCCCCCATATCTCCGAAAGTACTGAGTCTAAAATTTTGAGAACAATAAAGGAAATAGTTCAATACCTATAAATTACAGGAAAACCTACAAGAAGTCTATGGTCTTAAAACAACATGATAAATCTCTCAATATTGTGCGTACTAACTAACATTTGCAGTTGGAATGTATAGGAGAACATGTTTTTCAACTACAATGTTAAGTTTGTTCTTGGGATTCATCCCAACTACGGAACCCTTCATTGTGCGTAGTCCGACACGCACTTGGCCGAGTTTTTTTTTACATCCAGCATCCTAGGTTTGAAAAATTACCTAATCTCCTCAACAACGTAAATAACGCAATGAACATGGCTGAACTATCAAAATGAAAGACATTGCGATCGATTTTATGTATGTTACGCAATATCGTCGCGGGTAAGAAATAACACTACATGAAAAGCGGACTTGAAAAACTTCTAAATTAAATGAGGCATGTTCTCATGAGCTTGTTATTTTCACGGCACCTTGCAAAAACACAGAAAAGCTGTTCTTTTTTTAAATACCAATTTCAAATAAAAAATTCTTCTGCCCAACCAATGAAAAACAATAAGAAAATTCAACATAAAAAAAACATCACTCCTCACCAACGAGTACAGGAAGGAAGGAAAACCAAATATTTGTGAACTAATTACAATTTCTGAACGTAAAGTTAACATTTCATTAAAGGTACAGTGTCAACAGGGCTGATGGTTCAGAACGAAAAAAAGTAAAATAATTCAAAATGGCTGCCCCTTGGTCATTGGGAAGAAAGGTTTAGAAGGCTCGTGTACTGTGGAGTAACCAATGGAAATAGTACTTTCGTATGGTGTACTTAGGTATGTTCTTGAGTAGCAGAACTAGCAGGTAATCACATAAGGACCAGCCGATCTTTTCTGTAAAAATCGTGAAGTGAGAAGGTGAAGTGGGCTTGAAGAGAGCTATAATTCCAGCTGATGTTAGGGACCTAAGCTATTGGCAGCTTCACCTAAGTTTTCATGGTGAGAATTTTACAGAATAGATCGGCTGATGGTAATAATGGTGATCGGCGCATTGGGGCGGCTACACATTGGACCAGCTAACCCAGTCTGCTAATCTTGTCAATCGCACCCTCCCCCGTCTCACCGCTCACATACCTCAGGCGGTGACCTGCCGGTCTATTCTGTAAAAATATCACCGTGAAAACGTAGGTGAAGTGAACTTGAAGAGAGCTGTAATTCCACCTGATGCTAGGTATTGACACTATTGACAGCTCACTCCACGCCCACCTCACCTAAGTTTTCACGGTGAGATTAGTGCAGAATAGCAGTGCAGCACTTGCGCGCACATTATAAGTCACCCACCGATGCCTATGAACATCTGCAAAAAAAGCATAGCAGGTGCCTTGCTATCCCCGCGATAAAGGTGAAATGTCTGAACTGCAGTCTTACTAAGGGGTATCGTATTACCCAGTAACTAGGTTGTGGAGGTCAGATAGGCAGTTGCTCCACATAAAATACTGGTATTTAGCTGCTTCCGGTTTGACTGTAAGCCGACCCAAACATGGGAAAAGGCTAGGCAGCTAGGCAGATGATGGTACTTTGATTTTATATTCTTTGAGCCCAGTATGTGGCCACGTTGATTGCGGAATCAGAATCAGTGACATTCTTTAAGCCATCAAAGGCGCAAGTAAACGGGCATTCATGACACTCCAGCAAGTTGGACATAGTCTGAACAGAATCCTCTATATCTATACAATATATAAAAACAAGCGAGCCTTATAATAGTCGCATATGACATCTCACCTTATTTATTTCTGTGGGGCTAAAGTACTTTTTAGTTCCATATCGAATAGCAGCATTTCACTCCGTCAACAATCAAAACTTTTAGAAAAATATTTTTACTTCGTGTTGCACATTGCGCGTTTCTTCCGTCCCTCACGAAATCAGTCCCACAGAGTGCAGGAAAACGAGAGGAAAGATGTTACACTTAAAAAATAATTTGCCGACTCTCGCAAAAACTCGAAAATGGGGTCGGTTGATTTTTTTTTTTTTTTGATGTGAAACATCTTTCCTCTCGCTGTCCTGCAATCTGTCGGAGTGATTTCGTGAAAAGGGACTGAAGTGTGTAACAAAGGGACGGAAATGTGTAACAGGAAGCTGGTGAAGCCAACCAAACCAGTCCATTTTCCGAGAGGTGGGTACTGTTTTTTTTTTGTTTCTTTGTAAAAAAAAAATTAGAAAAACGCAAAAAAAACATGCGAAAAATAGAAAAAAATCTGAATTTTGTTCAGGTGGTACGAAGTTCACCGGGTCATTTATTGTAAATTACAGTCTGTACTATGTATAAGTAAACCTTCTGTTTTTATTTGCAGCATCGCGGTGGTGCAGTCTTTGTCAATTTGTGGAAGAGTGTTTGTCTGTTTGTAAGGCGAAAACCTGGGGAAATTGACGTTGCTTTGTTACGTTGGAAAGTAAATAATGAATATTATGATTTATGTTTTGCAGCCACTAACTGAGCAGGGAGACCGACCTCCTGTTTTCTGCACTCATATTTCATTGGATTGCAAATAATAAGGGCAGCTGCTAGTGTTTTGAAAATGACTCATGGGCGAATTGAGTTCGACTACCCCGTGGACAACAGGCCTAACATTCGAAAATTGATCGAAATTAAATTTATTCATTTAAAAGTCTCCTGTCATCCTTCAAAAAAATTAATACCAGCCTATTAGCCAAGGTAGCACCGGGCGAATGTTTCCTGTGACATTTTTTTTTCGCGCACTGTATTTTCAACGCACAGCTTAGCGCCGAGTGTTGAAAATCCAACTGTTTTTTCGACACGCTGGGATGCACTGTATTGGATTCTCAATACTCTGGTCAATACCGAGAGTTGAAAAAGTCCGTGCAAATGTGGGCTTACTTTCCACCGTAGGGCAAAACCCTCTTCTCATTATAGAGAAGGCACAGGCACTGATCACCACGCTTCAAAACAAAAACAAGTTTGTTTGTTATGTTATTATTGTGACTCCAAAACCGCTAGCCTGATTCAGATGCGGTTTTTAGTGAAGCGGGTGGCGCCTCAATTGTAAGTGAAATATTTAGACGAGGCGTCACCCACGTCGGTGTCATTTGCCTATTTTATAACTTAGTAAACATGTTGCATTATTCAAAGGTGTTTCTAATTTATTTTGACATTAAACTGTCGCTATTACTTAGCATTTGCGGTTTATGAATAAGAACCATTTTCTACTTTCGTCCAGGAGTGCAATTAACATAAAATTTAAAAGTTAACATAGTTAACATCAAGAAAAGCCACCCTGCTAACATTGTCACAATAATTTAATACAAAAACATTTTTCGCCATCGACATTTTTTGACTTGTGAATTCTTATTTTCAATCAAGCAAACGCGATTTGAATGTCAAGTGGGTGTCCCGCCATTTTGTTTTCACTTATAATTCCCGCCAATTTCAAAAAAGGAATGTTAATTCAAATGGATTCCATCTGTTTTCGTTGAAATTATTTTAGTGCGACGAGCGTTCATTTTGAATTTTTGAATAATGTCGTTAGGTAGGATATTACTTTTTTGAAATTGGAATTTATTTGCATTATTATTGATTACGTAATAATCATTAAATCTGCAGGAAAAGAAGAGGTACTATTTAGTATTTATTTTTATTTTACATGAGCTGTTTGAACAAATAAGTAGGTATACTGATATCGCTATCAGTTCCGAGCCTCGGAAAGCGCGTTAAAGCCTTAGGTTCCGGTTGTCATTCATAATGTCATCTTTAACAGTGAAAGCCGAAACATTCTTACTAAAGGGATAGGTCGTGATCTTGTGGAGGTCAAATATGCAGTCGCTCTATGTAAAATACAGGTATTCAGTTGCATCCGCTAAGACTGGAAGCCGACCCCAACATAGATGGGAAAAGATTAGGCAGATTGACTGGTAGGAGTTCAATCAGAGAAGTAGCAAGAATGTACTGCCATGTAGGTTAAAATAAACCAATTTTTTTGAGTAGGTTAAGTAACTCAATTAACTACTTACGACTTTTTATTATCTAATATTATTTTAAGATACGAGCATTTATATTACGTAAATATCATCTTAAATATGGAGGAGTGAATAATAAACAGTTTGTGCACACAAAAAAAAAAGCAAATAAATCTATCCTCAATTTCAAGGGTCCCAAAATGTTCATTCATGTAGTTAGAAAAATAGTTTTATTTTGAGTCCAACGAAATAGTCACCTTAAATAACTAAACTACACCTAAACCTATGAATCTATACTAATTATAATAAAGCTGAAGAGATTTTTTTTTTGTGTGTTTGAACGCGCTAATCTCTGGAACTACCAGTCGGATTTCAAATTTTCTTTTTGCATTTGATAGCCCAATTCTTGAGGAAGGTTATAAGCTATTTAACATCACGCTAGGACCCTTGGAAGCCGAGCAAAAGAAAAAACAGAACGCTATGCGAAACCGAAGTAATAGCACGGGCAGGTGATGCGATGCGATGGGATGGGGTGGGCCGGGGGTCAAGAAAACGCGGACGACGTCGCAGGCAGAAGCTAGTACTTACCTATATGATAAAATTAATCTCCACACACAATATAATCTCGGCTCAACGTGCTTTCCGAGGCACGGAGGAGTCTCGGTATGAAAAGATGGTCACCCATCCACAGACCAACCCCGGCAAGCGTAGCTTAACCAGATGGATCGACCCGAGCGGCTGTTATTACTTAGCCACGGAATTACGCAACACAAACATTCAATTAATTTTAATTATTTGCTTTATGTCAGCTAGCACACGCCAATATCCCAAAAACAAAAAGGAATAAAAGAAAAGCTACCACTAGTTACTTACCACTAGGTTTTTAGTAATAGTGTAATGTCAGTTTTATATGGATGTTTAGACGTTATTATACTTATAACAACTGCCTTTTTGGTTGAGGTCGCAAACGCGACTGCTAAGCATGGGGTCTTGCGGTATAATGGCGGGCTAGATAATTTAAGTAGTTCTAAAAATCAACACCAGTTGGCGCGTCAGTCAATGTGGACCTGTCATAGGTTTAAATCCTAAAATGTGATTATATCTATACTTACTAATAATTATTATAAAGCTGAAGAGCTTCTTTCTGTGTTTGATTACACCCGCTAATCTCTGGAACTACCAGTCGGGTTTTTAGTTTTGCATTATTTTTATAATCCAATTCTTGAGGAAGGTTCTTGGATTGATCATCACGCAACGAGCCTTAGGAGCCGAGCAAAATAAAAAAAGTCAGAAAGAACGCTAAGCGGACACGAAGTAATAACGCGGGCAGGCGATGCAATGCGACGTGATGCGGTCGGGCGAACAAGAAATTTCACGCGGACGAAGTCGTGGGAAGAAGCTAATCAACCATTAATACATTAGGCGCGGCAGACGCACATGCGCGTTTTCGGACGTTCACCAGGTGCTTGACGGCGCGTATGCGCGTCCATACAATTTACATAACTCTCTTCGAGTGCGGCGCGCCGCACCTATGCGTTCGTTGTGCATCTCTATTGTTTCGAAAACATCGTAAAAAATAAGGGTCGGTAAGGGTGTAGCATAAAGAAGCGTTTGCATAAAGAATTAAGCAGATAATGTGTTAAACGATGCCTTCAACAAGTGTTATGCCACATTGCTATTCAAGAACAAAAGTTAATATACTTCGAAAAAATTTTAACCCCATATTCTCGCGTATTACGTAGCCGCGAGAAGCTCGTGGCTATGTAATAACAGCCGCACGGGTCGATCCCTCAGGTTAAGCTACGCTTGCCGGGGTTGGTCTGTGGATGGGTGACCATCTTTTCATACCGAGACTCCTCCGTGCCTCGGAAAGCACGTTAAGCCGTTAGTCATTCGTAGATCTTTGACAGTCGTTACGGGTCGTCAGAAGCCCGAAAGTCTGACAACCAGTCTTACCATGGAGTATCATATTGCCCAGTAACTAGGTTGTGGTGGTCAGATAGGCAGTCGCTCCATGTAAAATACTGGTATTCAGCTGCATCCGGTTAGACTGGAAGCCGACCCCAACATAATTGGAAAAAGGCTAGGCAGATTGATTGATTGATTGATTCTCGCGTATGCAAAAATCATGATCTGTTTTTATTTCAGTGCAGTCTTGCTGGAGCCCTTACCTTGACCCTTTACCTTCATGTTTTCTTCAGCAACATGAGTTGGAATCTAAATTTTTAGTTCCTTAAACTGGCAAAATAAAAAGTTAATCCATGTTTTGATAATTCGAATCACTGATGTTTCAGTAATATCAAATCTGAATGCCTTTGTTTGTCATAACCACGTCTTAATGTAATTGTTGGCAGGAAAAATCATTGGCAGGATACAACAAAATAGCTGAGCACGAGTGGAAGTATATATATTATGGTTGTTTACAGCAGGATCGAGTGTAGAATATGGCACCACACAAAATAAAGGCATCGTTTAATAGTTGATTACGGGAAAATTTATGAATTATATCACATTAAACCGCGCGCCAATTGGTGCCTATTTTTAGGGTTCCGTACCGCAAAAGGAAAAACGGAACCCTTATAGGGTTACCTGTGTGTCTGTCTGTCCGTCTGTCTGTCACAACCAATTTGCTCCGAATCTAATGGACCGATTAAGTTGAAATTTAGTACACATATGAATTTCTGTGACCCAAACACGGACGTGTAACGTAAATAAATGAATTTTGAATATGGGGGTCAATTTTGGGGGGCAAATAAGGAAATTAAAGAAAAGTTTTGTAAACTGTACCGTGTGTCATATCAAATGAAAGGAAGGGCATACTGTGAGGATCTAAAATATATATATGTATATTTTTTTTTAATAATTTTAGAATAAATTGTTTGAAAGTTATCTAAGAAAATAGACGAAAATTTACAATTCCCCCCTTATCTGCGAAACTACTGAGCCTAAAATTTTGAAAAAAAAAATACAGAAAATAGTTCAATACCTATAGATTACAGGAAAATGTATAAGAAGTCTATGGTTTTAAAATAACATAGTAAATCTCTCAATATTGTGCGTACAAACTTAAATTTGCAGTTGAAAAATATGACATGTTTTTTAACTACAATATTAAGTTTGTTCTTGGGATAAATTCATCCCAACTACGGACCAACCCTTCATTGAGCGTGGTCCGACACGCACTTGGCCAGTTTTTTTAGAACTACTCACATTATCTAGCCATTGCTTAACATACTAAGGGGCCGACTCTACGAGTGAGAGAATCGCGGCGATATTATCGATAATATCGCCGCGAAGTACGAGTATATAGTGGAATCGGGAGTGTATAGAAATCTATACACTCTCGATTCCACTACGAGTCGCGACGATACGCTGGCGGAATAATCGCTCGTTCGTGGAGATTATCCGACGAGATTCGTCGCGATTCTCTCGCTCGTGGAGACGGCCCCTAATACTGTTTGCCCACCGCACCCGGGAACGGGACGTCAACGAGAAAACAGATGACGACGCCGAAGTAGCGACAGTACATTTACTATGGCCAAATAATCTCGATTCTCGTTGACATCCCTTTCCCGTACAACGTCAACGGTAGGTCAACGAGATTATTCGAACCGAACGTGACGTCCAACCGGTCTATTCTGTAAAATTCTCACTGTGAACACTTAGGTGAAGTGAGCTGTCATTCCATTTGATGCTAGGGATTGAGACTATTGACAGCTCACTTCACGTTCTACTCACCTAAGTTTTCACGGTGAGATTTGTACAGAATAGCACTGCTGGTGGTGGCGTGCGGTGGACACTCGGCCATAATAAACGTATGTATCGCTAGTTCAGCGCCGTCATCTCGTTCTCATTGACGTGCCGGTGGACAAACGGCCTTACAATGGCAATGCCTTTCAAGTAGACAGTTCAACAACATTCATTGCGTTCGACGTTGCTGGGCTGATGAATTCAAACGTGAACCGTTGCCTTAGCAACTATTAGCAATTTCCCACAAAATCATTCGGAATGTGATTGAAAGTGTGTAAATAGAGTGCTAGGTTAAATCTCTCATTCAGGTAATGGGTTTTTATATTATGTAGCTTTCATTAACAGCCAGGAATCTGTTTTTTTTTTCTGTCTATGACAATGGGATCCTCAATGAATGGCCGATCATTATATGGGACTCAGGTAGGCCGAAGCCAAGAAAACCTGTTCAGGTGACTTCGTCCTGGTGTGTAAATGTGGTGCTGTCCCACCAAAAATGGTGCACTTAATGTCGTGTTCTGCTGTCTGCAAGCTACAGGAGCTGATGGACGCTACTGAAGGTACCAAGCTTCTGCAAATTCTGGGCTGACTCTGTATAGATTGCCAGCGACACGCTACGAAGAAGATTATGGGATTTATAACTTCGACGAAGTATGGGTATGCTTATACAAGACTGCCAACTCCTTCGAGGAATGTATAGATCCATCTAAGTTCTTTTTAAATCCTTTACAGAATATTCTCATAAGTCGCAAGGGGTCGTGTGACGTCATCACGGTAATCCCTTTCCATTATAGGAACAGCGATCACTTTAAATTCAGCTTGTACCCCGCGATGGCACTGGAATATTAATTCGAGAAAAATCCGCCGAGAAGACGTGTCGAGGTTCGATTCCTGGTATCAGAAGTGGGATATGCATTAGCGTGAGTAAAATGATTTTTTGTAATTTTGAAAAGGTGTTATTGTTTTCTAGATAATGTCGATATTTACATGTGCATCTTTAATTGGTATGATCATAACATAATAATACCAACCTATTATTGTACCACTATAGGGCAAAGGCGTCTTCTCATACAGAGAAGGCACGAGCATTGGTCAGGACGCTTGCTGAAGACAGGTTGGCGATTCCAGACTTATAATAATTATAAGTCTGGAATCGCCAACCTGTCTTCAGCAAGCGTCCTGACCAATGCTCGTGCCTTCTCTTATCACTAATCACTAATATTATAAATGCGAAAGTTTGTGAGGATGGATGGATGTTTGCTACTCTTTGACGCAAAAACTACTGAACGGATTTTGATGAAATTTGGCACACAGATAGTTTATAACCTGGGTTAACACATAGGATACTTTTTATCCCTATATTCCTACAGGTTTGAGACTTACGTGGGTGAAACCGCGGTGAGCTGCTAGTTAATTATCAAGTCCAGGTTTCCTCACTATGTTTTCCTTCACTAATGGTAGTAATGTCCAAGATTAATTTGCATAAAAATCACAATAGAGGGACGAAGAGGTAGAACAACTGTATGGGGATTGCATATCATACCATAAACTCTTATAGCAGGTCAATATTTGACGAAAAGTGAAGAGTCTACTGATTTTGTACCTGTAGTGCTGTGCAACTATTAAGTCTCTTTCAAAAATATCACGAAAAATATAAACAAACGGATCAGAAAACGTACTCTGTCGATGCCAATTTGTAGTACCACTTACAAATTGAGAGCTTAGATTTGAATACTTAAGCCAACCATAAAATTAAATCAATGAGGTTACCTTTTATAAACTCATTTTTCGTCGATGATTTTTCAATTACAATTTAGAATTTAATAATGTTATTAAAACAATAATTGCTGAAAAAGTGGTGAGATATAAAACGTTGAAACCTTTAAAATACAGAATATGAATGTGTTTCTAACTCCACTTTGATTACCTACGTAAGAATTTAAAGAAGTGTTTGCTTACACTTTTATTAGATACATTTCAAACAGATCATTATGTATTTTAACTCATTCTGTCACCTCGACGTGCCCTGTTAATAATTATGTTATTCCTCCTCTATTTTAGGTACTTTAGCAGTGGAGAAGAAACTAGAACCAGGCACCGGACAACCCCGCTTAAGAGGGACAGGGTAACCCGTACATGGGGTAACTCATATCGCAGTGTTACCTTTTGTTCGAGTTGGCGTCTGGCGTCGGGAGTTATTCGACTAATGAATACACTATTATGGTTATTAGTTTATATTTTATTTTTTTCTCTAAATTATAGGTATTCTATTGTGTATTTTTTTTATTTTTTTTTATTCCCCTATTGGATTTGTAGATGTCCGTAGGTGTGTCCGTGGCATCACATGGGCCCTTATCAGAATACCAGCGCTGCGGTATTTATTTAAATATTGCAGCTTTATGCTGAGATAGGAGCCTTTTTGGCCTCGCACAGGTATTTTTAATTGTTATACTTTGTATTTATTTTGTTTTATTTTTTTAATGTTAATTTTGTTAGTTTACTATGCTCTTTTTTACTGTTTGTATTTCCTGTGCGTGTCCCAAATAAAATATTTTTCTTTCTTTCTTTCTTTCTTACATCCTCGAAACCCAGCGAAATGGTTAACACCTTTATTTAGGTAACCACATGAAGGGGTTAATGACTTAAGCCTTGAAGAGGTTACCTTCTCGAAAAGCTTTTTTTCGTGTTACCCTGGGTTACCTAATAAACTTGAGCTAGTAGTTGCTAGTAGTAGCTTGAGTAGTTCCGTCTGAGTTCCGAATCAAATGACGAATGATGAAAATAAACATGTATAAAACTAAACAATTAAAAACATAAACAAATATAAAAAACTAAAAATTACGAAATAAAAATAATTTAAAAAATTAAATCGTCTTCAAAAAGAAATTAACTCAAAATTATGATATAATTTTAATTTCGGAAGTCGGTGTCTTGGGATCTGTATTTTAATTTTTTGCCACCGACTTCCACACTAACACGTATTAGTTCATTATCTTGAAAAGTATTGAACCGATTTCGATGAAACTTTCACTGTGCCCTAAGTTGAAGTAAATGTAAGCCAACAAAAAAAGAATGGTCACGATCCGATTAATAGTTTCGGAGAAATGCGTGGACAAACATACATACATACAAACATACATCTATGAAATTTTGTATATTTGTTTGGAAGCCCTAATAGATCATCATATGTGAATATCTCACAGTTCCAATAATATTACATACATACGTATCGAATAGATAACTCCTTTTTTTGAAGTCGTTAAAAAATAAATATTATTACAATGTTTAGCATGTGTGACGAGCAAAATTTATTTTTCCATGTTTACAAGTCGCTCGGCAAGTCGGTACACGCAAGATTGGCTGACCGCCGGGCGCGGTACGATGTCACGTGCGGTCGTGGTTATGCAATTTTCAAACTAATATCGATTGTAAACAGTGCATATTACAATGTCTGGAGTTGGAATGGCTTACCCTGTTACAGTGATACAGGGTGTTGAAAGGGTAACCCGTTCGCTACACCCGTTCGAAGGTGTAACATGTATCACAGGGTTTTTTTTTGAAGTGCTTAAAAAAACCCATTCAAAAACCCTTTCAACGAGTATCCGGCCGGTCCCTGACTAGAACTCACTCATTTTTATTTTCACATCTTCCGTACTAGAGTTACAATAATAATCCCCTCAAACAATCAGTTATGCCTCTAAACTCTGTCTGCGCTCCTGGTAAGATAACACAAATGCTAACAAAACCGCGGCATCATAACTTTAAACTCGTCGACACAGTTACCGGGATGATCTAGTTAAAACTAACCTATGTCCGTAACTAACTATTTTGGGGGGTCGTTAGGACGTGTGTTTGCTTATTACGGTTATAAGTTTATGTTTAATGTATGCATACGTATGTGAGGCACAGAATACATAATAGTGCAATGTGAAGTTAACTTTAATAAACTGTTGTCGTTTGAAATAGTAAGTACTACGGTTACGCGTATCGATAGAATAAGAAATGAGTATCTACAAGGTCTAATTTAAATAACACACAAACTCTTAAGGGGTCATTGTACTCATCATTATTAACAACTTTTACTATGGGACTAAGCCTGAAATCGCGAAAATATCAGCTGTTCTATTTTGACGAGTTATGCGAACGTAAATGTAGGGAACAGCTGTTTTTTTCGCTATTTCAGTTTGGTCCTATAGTAAAAGTTGTTCATAATGAAGAGTGCAATGACCCTTTAAGAGCCCCACGAACCATGCGTAGTTCATACAAACGAAATACCAAAATAATTTGTAAATCAAACATATTCTTAAGGTAGTGTGTATTTATTCCGATTGGATTACAGAATATCTAGGTTCCCAAACATATATTTTGAAAGGACACTGAAGAAGAGATATGAGGAATTTAAAATTTCTATAGAAAACTTATTTTTCTCATATTTCCTGTTTAAATCAATGTTCTTATTTAATATATGTTTGGGAACCTAGATATTATGTAATCCAATCGGAATAAATACACACTACCTTTACAATATGTTTGTTTTACAAATTATTTTGGTATTTCGTTTGTATGAACTACGCATGCTCCGGGGGTTTCTTAAACATGGCTTGTGCGTTATTTAAATTACACCTTGTATACTAATATAATAAAGCTGAATGAAGAGTTTGTTCTTTTTTGTTTGAACGCGTTAATCTCAGGTTTTCTGGAACTACCAGTCCGATTTCAAAATTTCTTTTTGCATTTGATAGCCCAATTCTTGAGGAACGTTATAAGCTGTTTAACATCACGCTAGGACCCATAGGAATCGAGCAAAGAAAGTCAGAAAGAACGTTAAGCGCATACGAAGTAAAGTGCGGGCTGGCGACACGCACGACGCGACACGGTGGGTCGGGGGCCCAAATTTCACGTGGATGAAGTCGCGAGCAGAAGTTAGTGAGTACATACTTAGATAGATATAATACTCTTTATTATTATGTACATGAATGAATGAAATGCACCGACCCCAGCGTGGTTTGACCAGAATCGATTACTCGAATGAACCCAAAGATTCACACTAGCAACAGGGGCTAGTGTGCCTTAAGTTACATGGTGCAACAAAGACCATTGCATATCAAGGAGTAGACCAGGAGCGCGATAATAGTAGGGAAGACGTGCCCTTATGATATGGAAGGGATAAGGAGCCTACCGAGTATGCACCCTACACGGGTGACATTTACTAATAGATGGACATCTTTCAACGACGTCACCGCCAGGTTGGCTCAGGTCCAGCTTCACCGGCGAATCTTTGGGCTGGGTTAAACTGCTTTCTCGACTCTTTTCTTCTTCATTCTGATGAGTTGAAAATTTTCGTCCGAGGTCTCACTGCTATCCGTTTCAGGTTTCTTGTAAATCTGGTTAGCAGCCCCATAAACATTACCAACAGATATAAATGTAGATATTTTACATAGGGTGACACAAAGGGCACAAGCCACGACAGGAAGTCTGAAAGTGGCACCTGTGAGTAAAAAGTTGTGTGGAAATCGGTTGTCATAGTATGGGCATCGTGCAGTCATGAGGAAAGTTTTGAGTATGAATATGGATGGCTATAAGAGTAGAGAAAGATCAAAGAAACTATGGATGGATTGTGTGTTAGATGATAATGGCTAGAATGGGAGTGACATCCGAGATGACGACTAATAGAGAAGTATGGAAGAAAAATACACGTTGTGCCACCCACAAATAAACTGGGATAAGGGCGGAAGAATGATGTTTGATATACACTCGCGAGCAACGAAATCGCCTCAAACCCATATAACCCGTGCATAAAAAAACTGTAGTTTTTGTTTTTCAAAAAGTTCTCTCATTTATTAAAAAGTTTTTTTTTTTTTTACCATATATATATTAAAATACGTTTAGTTGTTTTCGAGTAATTGTTATCTGAGTTCAAATGCATGATTAGGAGTTGAGTCAATTTGGTGGCTCGCAAGTACTGAAGTAATCGAGAATTTTGAGATTATTATTATTATGTATGTTATTTAATAAATAACTTATTTTATTGGATGTCAAGCGGTTGCTCCTTCACAAAGAGCTCTACTATTCCCACGTTATTATCTGCAATCCGTCCGAACAAATTTTGCACCCTGAATGTCATCATTTGCCTAGCTTTTCCCAACTGTGTTGGTCGGCTTCCAGTCTAACCGGATGCAGCTAAATACCAGTTATTTTACATTGAGCGACTGCCTATCTGACCTCTACAACCCAGTAACGGGGTCTGATGACCCGAAACGACTGAAAAGATCCACGAACGACTGCCAGGACCACCGGCTTAAAGTGCTTTTCGAGGCACGGAGGAGTCTTAATATGTCGAGGTGTTCACCAATCCACGGACCAACCCCGGCAAGAGCGTAGCTTAACCTGATAAATCAGCCCGTGCGGCTGTTATTACTTAGCTGTTTGGTCATACATTCTGCTGTCAAAATCTCAAGCTTACCATTACATTGATTAACCGAAATAACAACGTAACAGTCAATCAAATTACTTGACATGCGATTTGACGGCAGCATTTCATACTGTACGAGTTTAATAGTTCCGACGTATGTTGACCTATTAAATCTACAAATACATAGAATTAACCCCTCTAACGGTTCAGATCTTGACTACCGTATGCCAGTTTAAAGCTAAACCAACCCTTTTTCTACTATTACACACCACTACCAAATTCCTGACGCAATTAGCGAAAGATTTACAAAATAAGATACGGCGCAGACCGACGACACGTTGACAGGGAGTTAGGTCGTGTAATCCAGATTTCTATTACAAAACTGTAGGGGACTGAAAAGTTTGTTTGGTTAAGTTTTTAAGAGGGCTGTCGCATTTTGTCACCTCTCTCGCTCAGACAGGACCAAATTTTTAAGATTATTAAATGAAAGGATGCCTTTTTGAAAAATGTTATCAATTAGCGAACTAATAAACAATATTAATTTAAGAGGTAATTATTAAAAACACATTTCTATTGTGTAACTGTCAAAAAGTATTATGATCTGTTTTTGAAATAAATGAAACAATAAAAATGTGTTTAAATTAAATTAATATTATTTACTGGTTCGTTAATTGATTACATTTTTCAAAAAGCATCTTGTCATTTAACATTCTTAAAAATTTGGTCACGTGTGAGCGAGAGAGGTGACAAAACAAAACAGCCCTCTTAAAGAAAGAAGGAATGCAATTAGAAGCAAATCAAGACTGTTTTACAGTAGCCATGATTTTAGAATTTTCTGGTGAGATTTTGCGATTGAAGATTCATTGTCGTAAGAAACCCGTATCACACGTGTATAGTTTGAATTGTCTTATTTTCGCTTCTTATTTATATGGCGATGAACATAAAGGACGGCAAGAAATATAATTTCGTACTGCAAGTAAAGACACACTGACGTAAATTACGTTTACAGAAGAATTTCCATTGTTGTGAACTTTACATCTAAGACATATGCCATCTGGATGGATTCAGTAACACCTACAATACAACTCGATTTCTTAAAATAATACTGTCACAAACAAACCGGCCAAGACCGATTATTTAAACAAAATTACATCGTTTTCCGTGAAACAGCCGCGGAGGCGCCGTCGGTCTTAAAATAAATTCGCAATCACGCCATTCCGGATTACCGGCGTTTGCTGACCAAACACGAACTAATGAAACAATGTGTTGTCCCCTCCATAATCAAGGGTGGATGTTCACATTAAACGGTTAAGGGTGGGCGCACGGTTACGACTTACAACAGACTGAGAATTTTGTGATGCGTGTCTGCTAATTACTCTGATTATTAACTTCGTCCTAATTATATTCGTGAATATTCATTGCTCGCCGCGACGTAATTTAGTTTGGACGCCGCCGTGCGTGAAAATCGATAATACCTGGACGAATTGTGCATCACCGTGTGTTGTTGATTGTGCCTGTCTTCGTGATCAACGTTCTACGCAAAAAAAAAAAACCTCTCAAACAATTGGAAAGCCGGCCGCATCAGAAAAGAAAAGGTGAAAAGGTGAGTCGTATTTATTTTCTCTGTTGAATTTGTTCCATCATTGGGTGAACGTGCAGCAGGACTGCGTTCATACAGAACTACTTATTTTCATTCTAACATCATTCTATAGCCAGCGTTTTGTTACAGTCGACTCCTCTATTCCACATTTGCTATCAGATTCTGTCGTTTTTCTCTAGTTGCTCGAATTGCAGATGCAACGGATCATAGACGACAGATTTTTGCGACCAGTGCTTTAATATGGGGCGAGTTGCCGATGCAATTTTGTGGCACGAAAAAGATCTTCAACATTTCGGATCTTCTCCCTAGGGAACTAGCGATTGACTATTATGAACTGAACAAGAAGCATTAACTATAAGTACTTACTCAAAAATAAGTCTATAACCACAGATTAATAAAGATGGGACACTCCGCAGTTCAGGTATGAAGCTACAAGTACGCGGCGGGCCCTTGTCATGGGGCTAATTCAGTGCGGGCTGCCGCGCACCGGCCGGCTCGCACGGTCAGTTCGATACTCACTCACACACGCCGCGTCGTAAAAGAAGACAAACCTAACGAATCAGAAGGTATAAAAGTTACGCGATAGAAATAGAGGCAACTTGTAGGTGAATATAACTGTAGGTAATAAGCGTTGTGCGACCTGCATTGCAATTTATTGTGTCATAGCAAGAGTCGCTTTTTATTTAAATGATTTTGCGGAGTGTCCCATCTGTATTAATCTGTGCTATAACAAAATTTTGGGCATTTCCTATTAGTCACCAAACCGCAACAATAAACAAAAAAAAAAAGTCGCAACAGTAAACAAATCGAAAGTGCGCGCCCAAACTAACATTTTCCCCTGTAAATGATAGCGTTAGGAATTGGATTCGGTGGGATTTATGTGTGCGCGATTAAAGCCTGTCCCCGAGTGTACAGAGGTCGGACTGTAGCGTGTGTGCGTGTTGCCTAGGGCTGCAGCTTACAAGTGAACTCGCAAGATGGTGTCAATTAAAAATTTATCGGATAAAATATGTTTTTTTTTTTTTTTGTATTGGGTGGCAGCAGTCTTTTAATTATAATGATAATCTCAATTAAGAAAAAAAAAACTACTGTTTTCTTTTGACAAAACCTTTCAGTCGGCGACTTGGAAAATTAATGAAGATTGCCCCGAATTTCATTGGCCTGTTTCAACGTCTGGATAACTAAGTACTGTAGTAGGCCGCACGTTAAAGGTAAGACGTTTACCGTGAGCTGATGTTATTGAAAATTTTTCTATGCTAGGCCAGCTCGAGCCTCTATACGGACGCAGTTGAATATCAGTATTTTACATGGAGCGACCTCCCATCTGACCTCCACAAACAAGTTACTGGGTAACACGATACCTCAGGTAGACTGGTTGTCACACTTTCGGCCTTCTGGCCCGTAACGACTGTCAAAGATGTTCGAATGACAGCCGGGACCAACGGCTTAAAGTGCTTTCCGAGGCGCGGAATAGTCTCGGTATGTAAAGATGGTCACCCATCTACGGCAAGCGTAACTTAACCTGATCGATCGACCCGTGCGGCTGTTATTACTTAGCCACGAGCTCCTCGCACTTATGAAGTCCCTAAACTCACATTATTACTCGAAGCTGCCAGCCCTGCCCGTGATTAAAGTCGGCACACAAGTGGGACGCGCAAGTAAGTGTGTTTCAGCTCGATTTGTCCTTATTAGTGTATTGATTGCTTTGCGTTGACATACTGAGACTTATTTGGGTTTGACCGGTTGAGGAAAAAACAACAGTAGCGTAAAGTTTGGTAAGTACAGACGCCAGCACATCAAGCTACTACAAACTGTCAGATTTCTTTAATAGATTTTCGACTTTATTGCCAAAGTATTAGGTTCAAGGTTGATTGGGAAAATCTGACAGTTTCGGGTAGGTTGACCTGCTGGCGTCTGTACAATAGCCTCTAGAACTTATGTCCTCCAGCTTCGGTCACATGGAGTTGCCACAGAACATAATATCTATGAACATAACATAACATCACGCCTGTAATCACCGAAGGGTTAGGCATAGGTGTACATAAAGTACACCCACATTTCTCCAGTTACGTTTAAGTCTCATGTCTATGAATTAAAACAAAAATCACGTAAATCAGATAAGTTGTTGTCGAGTTAGGCACGCACCGCTCTAACCAACATCTAAACAGCGACAGACATACAGATTTTTTTTAACGTCTTGAAAAAAATAGGGTACAATAGGTGAACGTAGTAGAAGCCTATGGCATACCTAGTTTTTTTTTTTTGTTTTTTCAATAGTTTAGACAGAAATTGCTCTATCAATAAACACTACACATTTGAAGTAAACTAGAACAGTAAAAACAGAAATTTTGACAAAACGTTATAGATCGTTAAAAAATATCGAATTATAAAAAATAAAAAAAACTAGGTATGCCATAGGCTTCTACTCCGTTCACCTATTGTACCCTATTTTTTTCAAGACGGTAAAAAAGTCACCCTGGGTGACTTAAAATAATAATAATAATATCCTAGGACATTGTTCACACACGGTCATCTGATCCCAAACTAAGCAGAGCTTGTACTATGGAAACCAGATAACTGATATACTACATATACTACTTTTTTTTTTGTAAATACATACATACTTATATACATAATTACACCCAGACTCAGGACAAACAGACATGTTCATGCACACAAATGTTTGTCCTGGATGGGAATCGAACCCACGACCAGCGGCATGGCAGGTGGTATCTTAACCAACCACGCCAACTGGCCTGTCACTTTACTTGGGTGATAATAAATTTTATTATGTGAAAGTTTATGAAGATGTTTGTCTGTACATACAAACAAACATCTTCATAAACTTTGGTTGGCACTCATGCATAGGTGTGTACCTATGCATGATTGCTAACCAAATGCATAGGTACACGTCTGAACAAATTCCGATGACGTTATAACGTAAAATAGTATGACTTTTCTCAAGGTTGGTACACTAGCTAATGGGCAGCTATCAACAGTATCGACCTTATACTATCATGGAATGGGCTATTCTCGTGTAGCTCGGCTTGACACAAGAAAAGGGTCAGCAATAACTATTATTCTTTCACAGAAACAGTACACAGTAATGACATTACCATCACCTGCCTACTACTCTCCTTATTCCAATTTTAAGGTCGGTGCACACCTATAGATATCTTCCATACGTTCGTGACCGCGTACCGGAAGACATAACGTCTGCCACATCTGCAGGAATCCGCTGGATGCGGGAAGCACAGAGCCGGTCGAAGTGGCGGTGCTTGGGGAGGACAATGTCCAACAGTGGATGTCTTTGAAATGATGACGATGACAAAGACAAAGTCGAGGATGGAGTGAGCTTACCCAGAAGAAGCCTGTTCACTCTCACTTTGAAGAAATTAGGGTTGTATGGTCGGAAACACAGGCACAGGTAGTGAGTTCCACTCTTTAAATAATTAAATTTAATGTGCGAACGAATACCAACAACTTGAATTTGGTACAGTCAGCTCAGACCAAGCTAATGAAATTAAATTTGTTTTCAAATATTTTTATGTGATCGTAATAATGCTACAACTTTCCAAATTCACTTCATTCCAATATTTTTACAAAGGTATAGGTAAAAGTAGTTTAAATGAATCATTTAGCTATTTTTTTTTTTACCTGCGAGAAAGGGTGTTTTGAAAATTTTATTTTTTTGGATTTAACTGGATTTTTTTTAAATTGAAGGTCTTACACACAAAGCATTTTTACTGATTGTACTACCTTATATCTTTGAACTTGTTTTGGTATTAGTGTATACAATGGTATCCGTTCGGAATAGGAAATAAATGTGAGTTCAAACAAATACCAGTGGTATTAGTTTGTTGGTATTAGACCGGAATAAATAAAAAAAAGATCAGTCGGTTGAACGGACTGTTATAAAGGTTTATTTTAGCCTTATTTCAAATGGAGTATAAGTTAGTAATCACAATTAATTTTCCTGTATTTCTTAGCCAATCATCTTGCACAAATCGATCCATCGTTCCGTCTTTCCATTCAATCTTTATAACACCTATTCCCGCAGCATTCCCCGCCGAAGCATTCGCAACAATTTGAAAGCATAGACACCAGAATTACAGCTCAGACTGTAGATAGTCCACGCCTCCGCTTGAGTTATCGTCCGAGGCGGTTCCCCACTCGATCACAGGACCACGCCCACGGCTGGGCGACAAGCCAACATGCAGGCGCAAGTGTTACCGATTTAGTTAAGGAGTTCCATGATGAAAAAGGTTAAATTACTTTTTGAGGAAAAGGTGGGGAGCCTGGGAGGAGGTTAGCTTAAACTAGATGATTCTATAGATGTTTAAGGCGCTACAGAGAATGAGCAATTTTGATCCTCGAGATTCGACAACAGAACTGACAACCCATAAATATCTGTTTATGACGTTTATCATATAATTTGAAGAAATTGCGCAGACGTAGTAGTAAAAGTAGACAATGGAGTCCACTAAAGTCGCTACGTATGCGCTGCGCCATAGGAATTGATGTAGCTTTCAGGTGAACCCGTTTAGAATGGAAGCCGACCACACGACAACATAGTTGAGATAAGGCTAAGCAGACGTTGAAGATGACGAACTACGCAGTTTCAACACTGGCACAGATTACTACAGATGGGACCCTCCGCAAAATAATTTAAAATAAAAAGCGACTCTTGCTATGACTCAATAAAGTGCAATTCAGGTCGCACAACGCTTATTACCTACAGTTATATTTACCACAAGTTGCCTCTCTTTCTAAACGCGCATTTGTGTTTGGCCCATACCTAAACTGCTGAGTGTCCCATCTGTATTAATCTGTGGCACTGCCCAAAATTACATTTGAGAGCTTTCAAGTAAAATGTTCAGCAGTGGAATGTTGTTGGCTGATGAAAATGAATCTTTAGAATCAGGAATTTAACAAACAAGCGAATCTTGGCGTAATTTTATTTATTTTTATTTATTAAAACTTTATGCACAAGTAAGGTACAAAGGCGGACTTAATGCCTGAGGCATTTTCTACCAGTCAACCTTAGGGTGATGCAGAGAAAACATGGCAGGTGCAATATAAAGGATAGATAACACGAAAATAACTATAAAATAAAAGAATAAATACATCAATATATACATATATACATACATATAATCAGAATAAACTTTGTCAGGAGAAATAACGATCGGTAGAGGAGAAATAACAATCAGTAGAGGAGAAAAAGAATCCAACAAATCAGCGCAGAGATGTTTCTGCCAATTTCTTACGTATATGCTCACGTATCTTCACTTTAAAAGACAACCGATTGGTTGCCGTCCTGATGTTCAGAGGGAGCGCATTCCAAAGAAAGAGTAATATTGAGTCAGAGAAATTAACTGTTTATCAATTTTTTTTTATGTATTTATTTTTATTGATTTGGTATAGCCCCACCTTGGCACCAATGAATCTATTTACCGTGCCCACAAATAATTCCCAATAAATTCATGGGTGCCGACTGCCGAGATGGGGCTAAACCATTTATTTACATACATACGCTACCACTACAGTGTCCTAACTCACTAATTAACAATTTTCATGAAATAATTTACGACATAATAATGCCATACAAATTGTCTGCACGCTACAGGAACTGATGGACGTTACTGAAGCGGCCAAGCTTGTAGCCAAATTCTGGGCTAACTCTATACGTTTAAAGCTAAAGTAAAATCTAACCCATGTTCAAAGGCATACTATTCTATCAACGATTACTTAAACGATAAGAATAGTTGGTCGCTGTGTTAACTTAAGACAATGTTTATGTTCTTTCTCCAGAATTAGCTTATCTTCTGACAGGTTATATGAGTTCATATAATTATTTATTTTCTTTGACTGTCAAGGTCAATTTATTTTAATTTTATTTATTATTGACATAATCTACTCATTTCAATGTTTATTTTTTTTATGAGTGGTATTGCAATATGTGGTTAGCTAGTGACCTCGACAATTGATCATAGTTTTCTTGCCTGAGCAACCGGCAGCAAGTTCGTCATGCTCCCTTAGATGTCACTGCTTGCGGTAGCGTCGGGGGTCGGGTTGTCTCCTTCCCTCAAATATGGCGAGGGGGGTAATGGCTGATCTTTGCGTTATGCTCGTGAACGGGTGCTGCTTGTGGTGACTGGTCGTCTTGCTGACCTTGGTTTTGTTTTGTTATAAGTAATTTGACTCGTTGTTTATTTTACTTCGATGGTCCTAGTTTATCATCTGTGACTTCGAGTTACGACTACATGTACGGCTATATGTAAGTGGGCACGCCCTTTATTACTGGAGGCTTTTATTTAAGTATAAAGTTCTGTTTACGTTTTTAGTTTTGTATTTTGATTCTGCTTGAGTAGTTTTCAATTTTTTTTTATTGGTATATTGGCGTGTGCTAGCTTACTTATAGCAAATAATTTAATTTAATGTTTTGTGTTGCGTAATGTACCTAAATTATTATAGATGGCTGTTATACACAGGTGTATAACAGCCATCCGACAACATCGAACTGTAAAATAAGAGGAAGATGATATTGTGATATGCTTCTTGTATGTTCTTATAACAGCTATTTGTGGCCATCTAACGTCAAAGCCTTGCACAAGGAGCCCTACAACTAGGAATCAGTGATCTTAAAAGCAGGACACAAGTTAAGACGCAGATATATGCCAACGGCCTTGAGCGGTTAGCTTGCGTGTTCTGTGCTGAACTCACGCAACGCGTCGTACGTCCAGCCAGTAATAGGACTCACCCATCAAAGAGCGCTGTCCCAAATTGGCGCATTATTAATTTATTATACATAAAACAAAAGATAGAGAGATAAACAATTGAATTATTGTATGTTTAAAATGGTGAAGATGTCATAAAAATACGCTTGATAGTTTTTGTGTGATTCTCAGTTTCTTATCCGCGTTAGACATCACTTTACAAATTAATTACACTATGTAATATAAACATAATATAAAATGTTCACAGATTAAGTTACCTATTAAGAACATGCTCTAATTTGTCATATATTTGTTCCAAATCATTAACACTACTCGTTTAGACGTGGTCTTCAGATTAAAATCATTAAAAGTCGGGTATCGTCGCCTTAAGCTGGGAATTTACACTATTCACTATATTCGCGCACCGACTGCCTGGGATCCAAGCTTCTGCTTTGTCTTGGTGGCCGTTTTATGCAAACACAAAGGCGATACGCGGAGCACAGTTGGTGCGCGGACATAGGACATCATTCCCAGACCGCTCTTTGAGTTTGCTAAGTAAGTGTTTCATACATATAAGTATAAAGTTCACATTAGTATGAGACTGATAGATATTACGAAAGTAAAGGAAGTGCGGTCTGTGAATCTTACCCATAGCATAGTGTATACCTAGCTTTATACAGGATGAATTGTATTGAGTACCCCTTAGGGTACTCAACATTATGAACAACTTTTACTATGGGACCAAACCTGAAATCGCAAAAAAAGAATCAGCTGTTCCCTACATTTTGACGAGTCATGTGAATTAAAATGTAGGGAACAGCAGCTTTTTTTTTTTGGTGATTTCAGATTTGGTCCCATAGTAAAAAATGTTCATAATGATGAGTACAATGACCCCTTAAAAGGATGCTCATGATTCAATTTCACCATGTATACAGGCTTGCGATTCAAAACCCCTAAGATAATTATCTTCAACCTACTCTTTGTTTGTCTTCAGCATTATGCTGAGAAACTCCGGAAGCAAAATTAATAAGGATACCTGGATAATAAGGTACTGCCGGCAACAAAATGTAATTACCTACCTAAGTAGTCTTAAAAGGAACCACATTATATCTTAATTAAAAACCTGCCAAGTGCGTGTCGGACCACGCACAATGAAGGGTTCCGTAGTTAGGCTGAATTTATCCCAAGAACAAACTTAACATTGTAGTTCAAAAACATGTTCTACAATACATTCCAACTGAAAATGTAAAATTTCCAATAATCTAGGTATAGAACTATTTTTTGTATATTTTTTTCAAAATTTTAGGCTCAGTAGTTTCAGAGATCGAGGCGAGGAATAGGCAATTTTCGTCTGTTCCTGAATAACTTTAAAATAAATTTATTTTAAAATTATAAAAAAAATATATATTTGAGATCCTCATTGTAACACTTTCATTTGATATGTCACACGGTACAGTTTGCAAAACTGTACCGTGTTTGGGTCACAGAAATTCATACGTTTATCAAATTCAAATTGAATCGGTCCATTAGATTAGGAGCAAATTGGCTGACAGACGGACAGACAGACACGAGTGATCCTATAAGCACGGAACCCTAAAAACATCAATCGTAAACACGTAAGAAAATTATAAACAAACAAGTATATAAAACCTCAAAAGGGAATAATATCCGGAATCTTCTCATAACTATATTTGTCACCAATAACACACTTCTTAAAAGAATCCAAAAGAACGGCCGTCCCTTTGAAGAGACATGAAAAAACCCATAGCTATGAGAAAAGTCCGCCTTTGATAAAGAAATAAATAATTTTGAATCTTACGCACCTAAAGATACAGTCGAAATTCGTAGAGGAATGCGCTAATTTTAGCTCACAAAAAGATATCTGTCACTTTTTCTTTGAAAGTCGACGACTTTTGATAGAATGAACGCAACTAAGATTGTTCAATTTGGATAAGAGTAGATACTATTTCAAATAACTTTTATAGTTACATGAAACTACCTATCGTAGCTTAAGTTCTAACACCGCGGAAGTCAAATTTTTAGCAAAATTCGTTTTGTATGTCATTCGATAGGGAATAATATTCCCTATCGAATGACACGATATTTTGACTTCCGCTGTGTTAGAACTTAAGCGACGCTATATAGTTATAGGTATTCGTTAGTTTTGTTTTTCAGGCTTTTGTAACAAAAAGATTATATATAATTCGATTATTTATGTAGGTACAGACGCCAGAACATCAAGCTACTGCAATCTGTCAAATTTCTTTAATAGATTTTCTACTTTATCGCTAAAGCATTAGGTTCAAGGTTGATTGGGAAAATTGGACAGTTTCGGGTAGCTTGACCTGCTGACGTCTGTACATAATAAATTGTTGTATTCGTCTAAGCTATGCTTACAAATATTACAAGGAAAGGGCGAATCATCAGGCACCATCATTTAAAGACTCGGTAATTTATGGAACAGCAAATACAAGTACATCACAAGACAAATGTAGACGAGTAAATGTCATCATCTGCCTAGCTTTGTCCCAACTATGTTGGGGACGGCTTCCACTCTAACCGGATGCAGCTAAATACCTGTAGTTTACATGGAGCGACTGCCTATTTGACTTCCACAAATCAGTTACCGGGTAATACGATACGTCATGGTCAGACTTTCGGGCTTCTGACGACCCGTAACGACTGTCAAAGATCCACGAATAACAGCCGGGACCAACGAGTTAACGTGCTTTCCGAGGCACGTAGGGGGTCTTAGTATGTACAGATGGTCACCCATTCACGGACCAACCGCGGCAAGCGTAACTTAACCTGATCGATCGACCCGTGCGGCTGTTATTACTTAGGCACAAGCCCAGCCGAAGTCAGACAGAGGAGTCAAAGATAGGTTGTAATTAATCTTTACAAATGAACAACATCTTTTATCCAAATACTAATAGGTTTTCATTAAACCCATCCACATTTCTAAATTCCAAGTACATATCCTCAACACATAAGTTATTCGGCTCTTTAAAAACGTCATCGAATTTTGTTACAGAAATTAATGGAGTCGCCTCGATGTTTATTGAGAATTTAAATGAAAGATTAAAATTCATAACTCACATCGTTTTCCCATGGGGGTAAGCAGAATCTACAGAACGCCACCAGCAACGATCCTTACATAATCCTTTTGCTTCGTTCGCGTTCATCCGGTCATTCACGCTCGCACAGCGAGAATGGCACTACTATTACCCAGTGCTTTAAAGTAGTAAATAATCGAATAACACACTTTTAATAATTAACGTAGCGTGTTGCCAGTGATGAGTGTGATGACCTATGGGCTATGACACGATCGTGGTCGCTCACAATGGGCCTCATTAGAAGGCTGAAAGTCACCCAAAGGGCAATGGAGCTTGGAGTTTCCCTGAATCAGAAATGAAGAGATCCGTAGGAGAACCAAGGTAACCGACATAGCCCGAAGAGTTGCCAAACCTAAGTGACAGTGGGCAGGGCACATTGCTCGTAGAACAGATGGCCGATGGCGCCGAAAGGTTCATGAGTGGCGACCGCGTACCGGAAGACGTAGCGATGGAAGGCCTCCCACAAGGTGGGCCGACGATCTGGTGAAGGCCGCACGAATCCGCTGGGTGCGGGAAGCACAGAGCCGGTCGAAGTGGCGATGCTTAGGGAGACCTATGTCCAGCAGTGGTACGACTCAGAAGTAAAAAAAAAAAGTCCTTTTTGGGGGGCAGTCGTGTATAGTTCCCGTCTCGTAAGTTTGCCGCTCTGGAACCAGGCTTTGCGATGCGCCTGACATGGCGCTCTGCTGTTTTACTATAAAGGATATTTTTTTAAGCAGTGCGCAAATTTTCACAGGTTATTCTACCCATGAATATGAACAACTTTCACTATGGGACCAAACCTGAAATCGCAAAAAAAAAATCAGCTGTTCAGTACATTTTGACGAATTATGCGAACATAAATGTACTGAACAGCTGAATTTTTTTCGCGAATTTAGGTTTGGTCCCATAGTAAAAGTTGTTCATAATGATGAGTGCAATTCCCATTAAGAGGTTGTTGTTGTTTTACCAATAACCCTGTATATACTTTTAACATTTGAGTCCAACCCATCATCACGGAATGAACAGAGCACACTCAAACGTTTATGTACCTTTAATACATAATTAGCTAATCTTCATGCAAGCATTTCTCTAAGTATAGCACCTCATTGCTAGCTAATTTTCACATCATCTTCGCTGTACTCTACGACGCAACGAGTTGTTATGTTCAGTAAGGCCGAAGACACACTGGTAGGAGTTTTGCTTGGTGCTGTTACGCTATGCTTGGTGAGTACCGTAGCTCCTGAGCGGTACGCTACCCACAGCAAAACCGTGCGTTATTCGGACGCTATTAACTCATTAATAAACTACATTTAAAAGCACATTATTAATTCGATACCTTATCATCACATTGCACGTTCTTATTTGTTTTTATGTGTTTATAACACATTTCAAATCTTATTGTAAAAATGTGACTAAAATTATTGATTGCATGCATCTTTTGCTAGAGGTGACGTCATTCATTTAAGGATTTTACACTATTGGACAGATAATTTAAAACTCTAAATAATTCACATTTTATTTTATTTCAAAAGATCGCTCTTCTTTTTTATTAAAATAATTCAAAAAATGTTGTGAATTCTATGATAAAGAGCGTGCGCAGTCGTCGTTTCGTCGGGGTAGGGCCTTAACTACTAACTACACTAAAGCCGACGAGACGAGATAAATTTCATGCTTTGGGATTAAAAAAATATTTTTCGTTTATCAGTAGTGTTTCCATTCGAAAATCAACTTCGATTACTTGGGTTTAAAGTTAATATTTGTAAAGGTTGCAATTTTATGTATTTACCTATCTCGTATCGTTAGCCTGAGTATAGGTGCTAGGTGATCTGCTTATCGTCTCAGTGTCAATAAAAACCTCTCCTCCTCTTCTGAACAGAGAAACTGACACGCTTGGGTCAGTGAAGCTGAATCGGGTATACTGGGGTCCAGTCGGTCGGTGATGATGAGTTGCGAATACTCCGCTCTAGTACTAAGTTTACACTTCTATCATAAGCACTCACAGTGTTTCTATTCTTTTTATTTATTTTCTGTATAGAAAACCTCGTAATATATATTTTGAACAAACGTGCACAACTCTAGGTGGCTTCAACAGAAATATGGAACACTTGTATCTGATTTATAAATTATTATCTAAGCACGCAGCGTGTCTCTAAGAACGAAGCGAAGCTTTACTAGTGTGTCTTCGGCCTAAGATCATAAGCTTAGCAATTCCACTTGGTACTCGCGGCTGCGAGAAGAAAATTACCAGCTAATAGGTACTTACATTTGTGGGTAGTTCAGGAAATTAATAACGGGTAACCTATGTGGCTTAGCCGCTGTGTAGATTAGGATAAGGTGGAGGTACGCAAGGCGAATTTCTTAACCGTGATTGCTTTGATAATAAGATCGTGATTTACGGGGACTGCGGGACCTAACGCAACTAAACGCTATAATGCCTTCAAGTATATATCATCTACTGCAGTAAACAAAATCAGAAAAATATATGAGGATATATGCTAGTTACATAGTGCGTTGAAAACATAATACAACTAATTTGATACGATAGGAAAAAATCACGAAGATACTTCTAAAAAGTTATTTTAACACATTCATCTGCTTAATTCTTTATGCAAACGCTTCTTTATCCTACACCCTTACCGACCCTTATTTTACGATGTTTTCGAAACAATAGAGATGCACAACGAACGCACGACGAGAAAGTTATGTAAATTGTATGGACGCGCATACGCGCCGTCAAGCACCTGGTGAACGTCCGAAAACGCGCATGTGCGTCTGCCGCGCCTAATGTATTAACGAATTAAAACTTTACTAATAATATACATGCAATCATTCTGATTTTTTGTCAGATTATTCTACAAGCGACCATTTAACGTAACAGTGTTTTAATTTTTGAGGCCAATCAAAAGTTTTTTTTTTTTTTGTAAATAGATAATTGCTTCATATTTTGCGATAAATTATCAGCGTTTGTGACATCACGCTTCTCTTTCTTGTCGTGACCACGCTTTAGGTCCTGTAGTCCCCTTAATTAAAAATAATAAAAGTTTATAGGACACTAATAGAGCAATGCTCGTAAGCTGAAATAACGCCCCCCACTACCGTATTTACCGTAGTATATGGTATTGGGGCATTTCAGCTTAGACAGAGAAAAGAAACAGTTTTGTGTGGAACGACGCGGAAATCTGAACGCATCCCCATACAAAACTGTTTTTTTTTTTTTCTATGTACAAAAGCTTGAACTGAGCTGAATAAGTGTAGTTAGTCCCTCACAGACGATTAATACGAAAGTTCTAACATAGAATAGAAACACATTAAACAAAATAGTCTGAAAAAAAAAAACAAAAAAAAAATACTTTTAAACTCAACACTACTCCAAAGTTTCTCTCTGTCAACACATGGCGAGCAGCAGAGAGCACACATGTCTTCAAAAAGCGGGCTACGTTTCAGGAAACATGAATGAAACATTCATAGTTTCCTACTTAATACTAGCATTATAATTTTAAATCGCTTCGTGATTCATTGGCTCATTCTGTGAAATTCTTTTCATACTTTTTCCTATTAGAAATACGATGAGGTGAGTTTTTATTAAGTTGTTTCTGATTAAAACATAATCTATAGTCAGATCTTTGATTTAATAATCATTTTGGACACCATGGTGCCATTTTGGGCACCATGGTGTATAAAGGCCTTATACGGGATCCCGTCCGATGAATCATGTAAACCAATATTTAAAAAGCTTGGTTTGCTGCCGTTACCATCATTATACCTATATATATATGAGGTGTGTATGTTTGTAAAGAAATACAAAGAATTGTTTAAAACAGCAGAAGAGGTATGTTCACGAAGTCGGCGTGACCAATACCCACTTGTACTAGACGAGCTGCCTAGGTATGTAAAATATAATAAAAATTGTGTAGCTATGTGTGTACGTACATTTAATAAATTACCAAAGACATTAACACTATTGAATTGTAGACTTTTTAAAACTAAATTGTATAACTGGTTAAAAGGAAATAATTTCTATAGTATTAAGGAGTTTTTAGAACACTAACGTTGACAGCACAATTTTGCATGTTTTATTAATAATAATAATAATATCCTGGGACATTTTCACACACGGATGACCGTTTGGGACCAGTTTGGGACCAGATGACTGGTCCCAAACTAAGCAGAGCTTGTAATATGGAAACCAGATAACTGATATACTACATATAACTACTTTTTTTTTTTGTAAATACATACTTATATAGATAATTACACCCAGACTCAGGACAAACAGACATGTTCATGCACACAAATGTTTGTCCTGGATGGGAATCGAACCCACGACCTGCGGCGTGATAGGTGGTATCTTAACCAACCACGCCAACTGGCAAGCAAAACATGTATGATCACACTTTATATTGTAACACCTTCTTATACCGTGTTTTAAGCAAATAAATATTATTATTATATTATTATACGATGGCCCAGTAGTTAAGACCTCGCCTCTCATCCGCGATGCGCGATGGTTCAAATCCGGGCAAGTACCAATGTGAGTTCATATATCGGTGAAGGAATACATTGTAAGGAAACCTGGACTTATAGTCAATATAAGTCTGAAATCGCCAACCCGTCTTGAGCAAGTGTGGTAGTCAATGCTCGTGCGTTCTCTGTATGAGAAGAGGCCTTTCTCTACCTATGAGCAGTGGGACAATTATTATTATTGGACACTAAAGCTGATGATTGTGATTACCTAAATAAACAGTAAAAATAACTAAAACTTAATAAAACAATGTTAAGAAACCCCCGAAGCATGCGTAGTTCATACAAACGAAATACCAAAATAATCTGTAATTCAAACATATTCTTAAGATAGTGTGTATTTATTCCAATTGGTTTACAGTATATCTAGGTTCCCAAACATAATATATATTGAATAAGATCATTGATTTAAACATGAAATATGAGAAAAATGAGTTTTCTATAGAAATTTTAAATTCCTCATATCTCGTCTTCAAATCATCCTTTCAAAATATATGTTTGAGAACCTAGATATTCTGTAATCCAATCGGAATAAATACACACTACCTACCTTTAGAATATGTTTGATTTACAAATTATTTTGGTATTTCGTTTGTATGAACTACGCATGCTCCGGGGGCGTCTTAAAAGGAAAATTTAAATATTTTTTGGAAGGTAGTAATCATCTACCAAACGGACCGCAAAAACATACTTATATTATTTAAAAACGGACCCGCAATTAAACTAATTGGTGATCACTGATACTAATAGGTATTATGAAGAAGTAAAATTCGTGAGTTTGTATCTCTTACATACAAATGTAATTTTCGGAACTAGGTACTGTTACGATTCCGAAAATCCTTTCGCTAATGGGAAGCTACAGTATTGCCGAGTGTCATAGGATATACAGGGTGTTTGGTAGATGGGTGCAAAGCCTGAAGGGGGTGATATCTTAGACCATTTAGAACTTATTAAGCTAAACTTGTCTTAGACGAAGTCTGTTCCTTGTATTTTTTTTTTAAACTCTGATGTTTTTAACTATAATACCCATTTTTTTCAATTAATTGTTAATAGTGTCCAGTAAAAGCTGTTATGTTATTATTTTTTATTTATGTAATGTATGATTACTCAAACAAAATAATCCCCAAGCATCTGTGTCATCAGAGAAACATTCTACGCCATATTCAAGTTTAAGAAACTTTTAAAAATCAAGAACATGTTTTGTTTACGGCACAATAAAAAAATTAAAAAAATAGCCTCAGTCGTTCAAACCATTTTAAAAACATGCTTGGTTATTGCCCTTTCTTTTGAGGTACTATTTACGCAGATATCTCATTAGCTCTTGGAATTAGGATGTACAGACGCCAGCACATCAAGTTACTAGAATCTGTCAGATTTCTTTAATAGATTTTTTTTTTAAATACAAGGAACAGACTTCGTCTAAGACAAGTTTAGCTTAATAAGTTCTAAATGGTCTAAGATATCACCCCCTTCAGGCTTTGCACCCATCTACCAAACAGCCTGTATAATTTTTTTTTATGTTGAAACAAGAACGCAGACAAAGCCGTGGGGCAGAAGCTGGAGTAAAATAAACGCATTAAAATTCCCTCACAAGCTACATCACAAAAAAAAAAACGTAAAAGAGATACCATTTTTAATTAAATTAATAGTGTTTTCTTAAGAGATATCCGGCGTTATCTTTATCATAAGATTAGACGCACTTACGCGTACACGGCACCGGCATTGCCACTGATAAGCAGATAATATATTACTGATATATCGAGAGGTATAGGCAGTCCACTGAATACTGATTTTGTGGTGCAATCGAAGATGTTTGAAGCTAAGATTGACCGTGGAGTGATTTCCTTTGACTATATTATTTTTAGTGATTATTCTGCGTCTGCTATTGTGTTCGGTTGATAGCAATAGGCTCGTCCTCTACTATATAATGAGACTTTAACATCTGGCGGAATGTGGGTGTAGGTACCTACTACTATTACGTACGAGTACTAGGTTGATCAAAAAGGAATAAAAAAAATTAAACTATTCAAATGGTACCTCCCGGGAATAGTGGTCTATTTATATGACTTTTTTACGCTGACTTTGTGGGGCAAAAACATATATATATATATATATTTTTAGGAATCAGAAGTAGAAGTTATTAAAAAAAACACAGCTCACAAACTTTGACCTTTAATTTTTTAAATACCTAACGTTTCTTAACACGATAAATTCAACTTAATAATTAGAGGAACAAAATCTATCCACAACATAAAAACAATAAATCACTTGATTACACGACTCACGCTACCGATGTGTACACTTCGAAGGCTGGGACGAGAAAAGGGCCAGCACCGGCTCGTCGCTCCTTTTTATACGGAGTAGCGGGGGGAGTACGGGGGAACTGCTTATACGGCCTCTCCTGACATAGTGTCGTCCTCGACACAAGCTTCATGTGTAGTGCTGCTGAATCCAGCACCTAGTCCAACGTCTGCATCTGTGTCCAGCAGGGGCATTGACAGTCCGACTTCCGCTTGACCACTGGATCTCGGTGCCACGCCGCTAGGAGCAGCATGAGCAGCTTTGGAGTCCAGGCCTGCGTACGACGGAGGCGTAGAAGGTTTAACCGTGGGAGCTGGTATGCCATCTAGTTGATCCTGCTCGTTTACATTTTCATCTGAAAACATCATTCAATTAGTGGCACCTAACCTAGTCTAAGCTAGACTGACCTACTCAACCTATTTCCTCATCATCTCTCAGTCAATTCAAACTTCATCGAACAGGCGCTTTTCATACATCAGACTTAAAATTATAACAGAGACGTCTCTTAAAATGACAAACCAAGCCAAGGCATTTTTCTTCGTAACTTTGGAGCTCCTAGCTGCATAGGCTGCACTGCTTGATCACCATCTACAATGTGTGTATGAGAACGCCAAGACCATAGGTCTGTAGTTCAACGAACGCCAAGACCTGTCGGTCTGTAGTTCCACGAACGCCATGGCAATGCGTCTGTAGTTCAACGAACGCCAAGACAACACGCCAGTAGTTCAAGAAACGCCAGGGCGATTTGCCCGAAGTTTCACCATAGAACGCCAAGGCTCCAAGCCTGTAGTTCAGATAATGAACGCCAAGACTATAAAGTCTTGTAGTTCAGATAATGAACGCCAAGACTATAAGTCTGTAGTTCAGCGAACGCCATGACAATGCGTCTGTAGTTCAATGAACGCCAAGACAACACGCCAGTAGTTCAAGAAACGCCAGGGCGATTTGCCCGAAGTTTCACCATAGAACGCCAAGGCTCCAAGCCTGCAGTTCAGATGACGAGAGTTCATACATACCCTCAAAGAAAGCGGCGCACGATTCCGGGCACCACTCGCCTCGCCAAGGCACCATATACTGTGCCGCTGCCTGTGTGGTTTTTCCATAGCTGCCACTGAGTAGCTTAAGCTCATACCGTCCATTCGGCAGAACTTTCACGACTCTGTATGGGCCTCGCATTCCTGGATCTAGTTTTCCAGTAGACTGCGAATACTTAATAACAAACACAAGGTCATTTAGTTCAAACTGACGAGGTGGGCGTCTAAGTCGGTTCGCATAGTCATCTTGCCGTTGCTTGTTAGCTGTCATCAGCTCGCTTGCCCGGCTCCTGCTGATCTCCCGTAGGGACTCCCGGTTGGGGCTGGTGCCCGTGATAGCGATATCACGAACAAGGTTTTGGACTAGTGGGGTGGTTGCGTCTGTTCCGATCATCAGGTTGAGGGGTGAGGCCTGGGTGGTCTTCTGTTTCGTAATATTGAGAACCAGCTGCAGTTTCCATAGAGCTTCCGACCAGGAGGAGGCTTTGTAGTTTACTTCAATCCGCAACATGTTTAGAATGGTACGAATGTACCGTTCCACCTGACCGTTTGCGTGGTGCATTTCCGGGGTGATAAAATGCAAGTCACTCCCCATATCCCTTACCCAAGTCACAAATTCCCTGGACTCAAACATCCGTCCCCTATCGCTAACTATCAACTTTGGGACTCCAAATAAGGAAACCGCTTGCATAAAGACGCGTTTTAATTCACTAACGTCTTGTCTGTAGATTGCATACAAGAGGCAAAATTTAGTGGAAGCATCCAATAATACCAATATGAATTTGTACCCATTAGAGACAGGAAGAGGACCCAAGACATCCGCATGGATTGTGTGAAAAGGGGAATCGGGTTTTTCCCAAGACACAATGTTCTGATTAGGTGATCGCGGTACCCTCTTTTTTGAGATGCAGACCAAACAGTGAGCTACGTATTTGTTTACAAATTGACGAAGCCCCGGGAACCAAAAGTATTTGAGAATAAGATCAAGGGTCTTGTCAGCGTTAATGTGCTCGTGTTCGTCATGAAATATTCTTAATAGACTAAGCCTATGTCCCCTGGGAATATAGCACAACAAGCGGGGATCCTCGCCGACGGGCGAGTATTTGTAAAACAACAGGTCATTTTGAGCAACATAACGCGTCGAATCTAGTTCACCATCCCTCAGCTGTTGCAGCAACACCTGGGTCTCGTTATCCGCAGATTGAGCTATTTGAGCCCAATTACGTGGTCTCGAAACCTGGTTAGCTACAACAACTGAAGGGTTGCGGCTAAGGTAATCAGCGTGTGGCATCATTACCCCCTTTCGATACTCGATAGTAAAATGAAAATCTTGGAGGTAAATCCACCAACGTGCAACACGCGGCAGCAAATCTTTCTTGCGCTCCGTGGCCTTCAAAGCATTGCAGTCTGTTACTACTTTGAACTGTAAACCCACGAGGTAGTGGCGAAAGTGCTGCAATGCTTTGACGACCGCCAATGTCTCCAACTCATACGAGTGGTATTTACTTTCGGCGCCTTGCGTCGCTTTGCTGTAATATGCCACCACGTGCTTGCTACCATCATCGTGTGTCTGTAATAAAATTGCGCCGTACCCAACACTACTGGCGTCCGTGTGGACCTCTGTGGGCAGCTGCGGGTCAAAAACTGAGAGAACTGGTTTGTTAGTAAGGAGTTCAATTAATGTTTGCCGAACCTTTTCTTGCTCTGCGCCCCATTTAAAATCTACGTCCTTTTTAGTTAATTGAGCAACACAGGCAGTTAATGTGGCATAGTTTTTGATATAACGCCGGAAGTATCCTGCAAGCCCCAAAAACTGGCGCACCTGTCGTACGTTCTCCGGGACGGGAGATTTCACGAGGGCTTCGACCTTGTGTGGGCTCGGCCTAACCTGACCCCGACTCACGAGTCTCCCAAGGTACTCTACTTCCGTCGCAAGAAACGAACATTTTCGAAGATTTATAGAAAACCCAGCTGCAGTGAGCGTCTGCAAGACCTGTTTTAGCTGAGAGAGACCTTCGGAGACCGTAGAGCTCAGGATGAGAATATCATCGACATATACCAGTACCTGGCCTGCTTCTATGAAGCGCCGCAACGTATTGTTAATAATACGCTGGTACACAATCGGCGAGTTCGTTAATCCGTAAGGCATTTTGACATACTCATAATGGCCCTCCGGCGTAACGAACCCAGTGAAATGAATCGACCGCTCATTTATAGGGATTTGGTGGAATCCAGTGGCCATATCAAGGCTGGTGAAGAATTTATAGTTCCCCAGCCGATCGATATGGTCATCGATCAATGGCAATGGATACCGATCCTTGACAGTCAACCGATTCAGTGCCCTAAAGTCGACGCATAGGCGGTCAGAACCGTCCTTCTTCTTTACCAGTATTATCGGACTCGCGTAATCCGATCTTGACTCCCTGATAATTCCTTTGTCCAAGAGATCACTAATTATCTTGCGGACCCGAAGTTTCTCATCATACGAAAGTTTGTAAGGCCGGTAAACAACTGGGGTTAGATTGGTTAATTTTATCTCCATCTCACCAGTGTTAACCGTAGAGGTGGCTGTGCCAGTGATGAAAAACTCCGAGTATTCCTTAATCACTCCTACCAAAGAGTCGTAATCACTTCCCTTGAGTGGCGTATTTATTTCGAAGGATTCCTGACTTTGAATCGCGTTAACTTGGACAATGGGATCATCAGACCTAGCCAAAAACTGCCTGTCTTTAGTACGGACATACACGATACCGTCCCGGTTCAGTATATCGGTTCCTACGATGATAGGCGCGTTCATGCACGAAGAGGGAACTATGATTAGGTCGGCCTCTACCGAAATCTGGCTAAATTCGAGAGTAACGGTCACAAATAATGAAGCTACTATCTCCGTATTACTGATGCCTTTTAAGATGCAATGTGTAGGTTTTGGTTGGCAGGAAAGGTATTTCAATACGTCTGAGGAAATAAGTGATACGTTAAGGGCACCACTATCGATAATAGCGTCCATGGGGATGCCATCGACCACAGCGACGATAATATCATTGGCACCTGCAGCGTTCGAACCATTTTCTGTGCAAAGATTAACATTACGTTCATTTCGCGATTCGGAGCGGGCCTTAGCAAAACACTGGTCTTCGAGATGACCTGACTTCTTACAGAAGGTACAAATGATATTGCTAGCGCTGCTTGAAGTGGACGTTTTCTCAGAGTTAGCTTTTGTACGACAGTGACGGCTAACGTGTCCCTTTTTACCACACGAAAAACACTTCTGTTCGTTTCGATTCGAAGTAGATGGAAGAGAGCGCTTCTTCGACGCTGAAGGTCGAGTATCGGTTTTTACGCGAACCGGCTTCGTGTAAATAGACAAGAACGATACTATTGTCTCTGGGTTAAGATTCGCGTTAGCCGCGGCAGCTCTCACATGAGGGTTATCGATACCGCGAATCACTATCAAAGTCATAAGGTCATTGCTTAAACCTTCGACGATACGTAACCGTAATAATGTACGACGCGCGTATTCTGCATAAGTAGCATACTTTTCAGACGTCGTATTCATAGTGTCAAACAGAATATTGGCGTAATCTAACTTTCGCGGACACAATGATTTAAATTCCCGCTTAAAGTTTGTCCAGGTGCGGTCAGCCGTAACCCACTCGTTGAGCCAAATCTTTGCGTCGCCTTTAAGACACGACCCAATACGCGACAGACACTCGTAGTCACTCCAGCCATTCGCATCCTGTGCACGGTCGACCTCCTCACACCATATCTCTATGTTGTGAATGGAGGGATCAAAGCTCGAAACAAAGTAATTCTGGGATCTGACTGGCTGCAGCGATCTAAGGGCGTCAACAAGAACCTTAGTTGGGTCGGATGTACTCATTTCTAAATTATCTACTGATGGTGTTGAAATGTGGGTAGTTGATAAACGATTCGTTGTTCGTGTCTCGTGGGTATTCGCTTGGAGAGGCGGCGTATAGCATTTTGACATATTCGATTGAGATGTACTCAATTCTGCTTCGGTAGTTTCACGTGTGTTACTTGGATCACAACAGTGCGTTTTATTTGAATTTGTCGCGTGACTATTTTCGATCGACGTTAAGCGGTTCATGATTGAATTCAACGTGTTATGAATCGACACATCCGTACTAACATGTTGTCTAACGGGGGTAGGCGATCTATCACCACCATAAGAATGATGGCGCGACCGATCACGTCGCGACGCGTCACGGAACCGTGCTCGACTTTTAGTAGGTATTTGGTCACGCGATTGACACTGTGAACGGCGATTTGTCGTCGCTGACCGACTACGTGAGCGATATCGCGACCTATCTCGGCTGCGAGAACGGCTGCGAGAACTTCGTCGTGACCTACATTTGTTATCACGAGACCCACCGGCCATGGCACAAAACACAAATTAGTGGGTAAAATGGACGAGACTTTGTTCCTCTTTTCGTGGGCTAGAAGTTACTTATCCCACTTCTGATTTTAGGAATCAGAAGTAGAAGTTATTAAAAAAAACACAGCTCACAAACTTTGACCTTTAATTTTTTAAATACCTAACGTTTCTTAACACGATAAATTCAACTTAATAATTAGAGGAACAAAATCTATCCACAACATAAAAACAATAAATCACTTGATTACACGACTCACGCTACCGATGTGTACACTTCGAAGGCTGGGACGAGAAAAGGGCCAGCACCGGCTCGTCGCTCCTTTTTATACGGAGTAGCGGGGGGAGTACGGGGGAACTGCTTATAATATATTAACCGATTATCATTACTTTTTGATCAACTTAGTAAGTAGGTACACTTTGGCCTAGCCGTTCGGGGATTACAGGAGCAATGTTATGTTTATGTTTTGATCGATATAATTTATTGGAGTTAGACTTCCCAAATCAATATGGTCGTCGCGTACAGTACATGACTAAAATAAATAGATAGGTAAAATGTTACTTACCCATCTACTTTCACAAAAAGGATACTTACCTACCAAAAAAAATATATAAAAAAGTAATGAAAAAATCTAAAAATAAACCGGCTGCGGTAAAACTGAAAAGCTAAAAACAAGCCCATTTTATATTACTATAAAAATGGAATGGGGTCCCGCCTGATTCCAACTTTTATTTAATATAAAATGGGCTTAGTTTTAGCTTTTCAGTTTTACCGCAGCTGGGTTTTTTAGTTTTTTTTAATTACTTTTTTTATTTCCTGCTTTTTAGTTTACAAATGTGAAAGATTTTGCAGATGATTTAGTTCTTGTAAGGGTAATGGTGGTAAAAAAGATAATGGTGAGGGTTATTTAAAAGCTTTTTTACGATTTGTCACTACGAATTACTTTGAACCATATAAGTTGTAAGTTTGAACCATTTTTGTAATCACCTTTTTAAACCCTTCATTTTGATATCCCACTCGATGGTATTAGAAGAAGAAAAAATTTTGAACTCCACAATATGGCACCCTAAATCCGCCATTTTACTTTATTTTTGATTTTAAAGTAGCCACACTCGCGCTACCAAGACAAATCTAAAGACGTATAATTTATACAAATCTGTTCATTCGTTTAGGAGTTACGAGAAACGGACATACATACATACATACAGGTCAAACACATAACCCTCCTTTTGGGCTTCGCCGCAGTCGGGTAAAAAAGCTACCGTCTTTTTCGATTTTAATCGGAACCACATTAATTAATAAAGTATTGACGTAAACTTACGAAATGTCACTTTAATGTCTGGCAACACTGCCCTCTATAATTTATGGCCGCTGTCATAATTAATCTGTGGTTACGTCACGCGACATTTTAATAATTTTCACTTTGTGACCTACCGAAAGAGCATTTAATTTTCGATACCTGTGGATTTTGGTCTTTAAATACTACCTATGTTACTTATTTATTACTACTTAATGAATCATGGGGCAGAAACTCAGATTATTTATAAGGATGGCATTTATTTTATAATATATGATGTGTACAAATTAATTTATTAAAGAGGTTCGATCATTTCTGTATGTAACCTGGCATACTATAAGTGGCGGACAGTGAAGAAACAAGTGTCAATCGAAAGAGTAAGTGATTCATACAAAAAAATATTCAGCAATGAATCTCGGTAAGTGATATTATTAACCTTTTGAGAAATTTGAGTCCAAAAATGTAAAAAAAAAAATGCTTTATTTTTTCCACGTTTTTGAACTCAAATATCTCAGAAAGTACTTACGAGATTTATCACTAAATATTTTTTGACACATTTCATCGCTGGGCCTCGAAACTAGATTTTTCACAATGGCGGACGGCATAGCTACGCCAATGAGGTTCGATGTTCTGTTTACAGTTTTCATGATGCCTTGGCATGGCACAAAACAAGATAGTTTGAAAACTTTAAATAGTTCGTCCACCTCCAATTAATTGCGTAACACACTTTCAATCACAACATCCAAAGGATCATAATTATGTTTGAAAAATGCGTCTACTCGACAACATAAATGATGCTATGAATGTTGTTGAATTGACCGAATTAAAGGTATTGCCAATGTTAGTGTGTTACGCAATTTTCTGCTGGATATGATTGGCGCAGATGGATAGGATTGTCACATCGCACCTGTACCCTAATGGCCTAACACACTATCAAACGAAAACTGAATCATTTTGAAGCAAACTGCTAATCCATTGCTTCATATGTTCGAAACATTTGTCTGCTCGACAACGTAAATAACGCAAAGAATGTTGTTGAACTGTCAAAATAAAACCGATTCGGATTGATAGTGTTACGCAATTGCCCCGCTGGAGTTTGGAACGCATTAACTAGATTATTTTGAGAAGAGAGTGAGAGAGAGAGAGTCATGGAGGAAGAGAGTGAGAGAGAGAGAGAGAGTCATGGAGGAAGAGAGTGAGAGAGAGAGAGTCATGGAGAAAGCGACTAAGATAACGGTGACAAGAAACTAAAGTTGCAGATATTATGGTATGAAACGTTCTGGGTCCCAGTTTGAACATAAACCCAAATGACAAAAGCCAAGTCACTTAACCTTAGACATTGTGAAATATTAACTTCTCGAACCGATAATCAGTCATCGTTTCGCGCCGTCACGTCCTATCCACCGCTAATTCGCGCCAAACCATCCCGTCATTTATTGACGTCAAAACAAACGCCCGCCGTTCGAGGAAATAAAAATTAAAAGTCCCCACAGCTAAGAATGTCTCCACCAATGAGCGCGGCATAAATAATCAGCGGGAGTACGTCTCGGCAAATTACCCAGAACGGGCGGGTTGGAAATTGATGGCAACACTGAAATAAGTGCGCCATGTCAACTATGTTGGCTGTCGGCGCGCTTGCCTTTGCCTTATTTTTTTCGTCTGTAATGATTCGAGTGGCGCGTTCTAAATTGGTTCTATTGTAATTATGGCGGGCTTTTTATTTATGGTCGCTTGTTTGTCCTTTTTTGAGGTTATGTTTCGCTGGACTAGGGATTGGAGAAATTGTGTTGACTGCTTGTACTTTAAGAAAAGGGCTCGGTACTAAAATCGGTGTTTTTCCTGCTCTAGATTCACAATGACAAAAGATCTTCTTTCGGGTGTCGGTAGTTACTTATTCCTCTTGCTTGGGCTGGTTTGGGCCCATAATTATTGGCCCCGTTAAAAAAGTTTATAACTAGGGACGTCCCAATGTGACAAACAGTAATTCCTATTCTGATCGAACCGGATTATAGGATAGTAAGTAGGTAGTACATACGCCATTAAAAAAAAAAACTATTTGCTTCCTAATATTAATTCACACGCCACTGGACATTTCCGCTCTGCAGACTTTTCCAATGTTGCACAGAACACAGTCCTTTCTTCTGTTTGATTTGACAGATACATTATATTATTTAAATAGCTGTGTCCATTACACTGGAAAATTGTATTCTGGGTATGCACGAGCATTGACAACAGTTTGTTGGCGATTCAAACCATCAGTAGTGTTGTTTACAATACTTCGAAATTCGAACGGTCTCTCTTGTATGAATCCGCGATGATTTACTTTAAAAACAAACGAGTTCGCTTTCGAATTGTGTGAGGTTCCAAGTGAACTTTACAGAATACCACATGTGAGCGTATATCGCCCGAATTTCATAATTATCTCATGCAATAAATGGTAAAAGAATAGCGATCACTTGAAGTGACTTTGGGTAAGGTACTGTCTCTCTAAATATCACTTCGAAATTCGAACGGTGTCACGTTATGAATCCACGATGATTTACTGTAGAAACAAATGAGTTCGCTTTTGAATTGTGTGCGCTCATTTGAGTGTGGTTCCAAGTGAAGTTTACAGAATAGCACCAGCATATTCCTCACTTTGTTTTCCTTTAATGTAAGCTAGTGCTTAAGACTAACTTTGATTGATTGATTTGGCAACAGCTACATTGTATTCTTTATAAATATGTTCTTCGAGTAAGTTGAAGCTCAATAACCCCTCAGGAATAAGTATCAAGTTACAAATTAATCTCGTACTATGTTTTACAAATTAGATAAAACCCATTTTAGGCAATGCCCCAGGGTGTGTCGTGTCTGAAAATTTCAGTTGAGTTCTAGAGAAACGGGTGAAAAAACTCTGTCAAGATCCATCATGTCCCAAAAGGCTGAATGGATCTTTAGAATAAATAAAATATGTATTATTTTTAGGTTGTATCAAATCGCAAAATATCCTTTTTTTATTTTGCAATTAAAATTAATCTTAAATAGGTATAACAATAGTGCTGCCTAGAGTCTTTCTGATAGTGAATAATTGTGAAACATGGTCCATTATTACTCAAACTTCATATCTTTGTAAAATATTATTAATACCTACATGGATGAGTACAACGATAAAATACGTCCAAAGGCTCTCTCTTCCGTAATGCAGAAAACCCATAACAGGTTTTATCCGGTAGGCATTGAAACTGCAAAGCGAAACACCCAGTATACCATACTTCACTTCCTAATTACCGACGACTTACAAACTTCTAATTTAGGAACCTCTTATAACCCAAACAAAGAGAACCATTCATAAATTCAAATTCACATTGACATCCCTAAACCGGATAGATCCAGTTTGCACCGGAAAAAACCGCCCCTCGGCAGTTTTGACATAAATAAGGGCATGTAAGCCGGTTATTAAGTTAAAGTAAATAACTTGAACTGTCCCTAGGAAGTCTTAAGGCGAAGATGATAATAAATTCTGGTCCCAGCAGTGGTAATGAATCAATTGGACAAAGAAGGTGGAGCGGCTTTAGTAGTAGTAAAATTTGTAATAGGCAATTTGTGATAGAGATGTTACAGAAAAGGGTTCGGGTAGATATTTATTGTGTTGGGTTTTGGAAAAAGGGTTTTTTTCGAGAAGAACTAGCCCAAAAATATTTATTAGCTGTGTACATATAAAACCTGGGCTAGGAGTAAGGTTATCTGACTATCTTGTTTTAGAGTAGGTATTTTCTAAAAGCCTGTTTTTTTAAAGATTAAACAAGTAAATAAATCCTAAGAAACCTACCGTCGCATTCTCCGACAGTTAGACCGAAACAAAACTAAAATCCCATATTTCCTCCAAACTGATTGATTATTTCCCAAGTTTATTTAAAACAAAAAACATCCAACACTCCACTCCATTCGTTTCTGTCCTTTTAAACTGCATTTTAAACTCTACGGATTTATTTTAAAGTTATTTCCATAAACGTTCCTCTCGACAACCCTATTTAGTCTCAAATGTCTTCAATTTTGTACCTTAACACCTTGTTTTAGGGACCAAAAATAATATTTTCGTGACATTCAATAAGTTTGTGTAAATTCACGAAGTACGTAAACTATATTTTCATGTATCATTAATATTAAAAGTTCCTGTGTACGTGTATATTTCATTTTTAAGTTGGCAACACCGCGTGTTAACGGAGAGGTTTAGGTCATTAGGTTCTATTACTTTCCTTACAAAATGAACTTTATCCTCACTTGGGAATACGCCACACGTGATTTCATTATTAATATATACGTAGTTTCAGTAAAATCTTTTGTGAAGTTATGAATTTAAACTTTTTATTTGACTTTTCTCGTTAAGGCGAAAGCGTCAGGATAGCCCACGAAATTCAAATTTTCTTAGCTTTTTTGCAATTTACAAGTCAGTATTAGGTTGTACGTTGATCAAAATGTAAGTCACGGCCGTAACAAGTATGTATTTACATAATTATAATAATTAAAGTGATCAATACGAGGAGCTCGTGGCTAAGTAGCCGCACGGGTCGATCCATCAGGTTAAGCTACGCTTGCCGGGGTTGGTCTGTGGATGGGTGACCATCTTTTCATACCGAGACTCCTCCGTGCCTCGGAAAGCACCTTCAGCCGTTGGTCCCGGCTGACATTCGAGGATCTTTGACAGTCGTTACGGGTCGTCAGAAGCCCGAAAGTCTGACAATCAGTCCTACCATGGGGTATTTATTAGTATTACCCAGTAACTGGGTTGTGGAGGTCAGATAGGCAGTCGCTCCATGTAAAATACTGGTATTCAGCTGCATCCGGTTAGACTGGAAGCCGACCCCAACATAGTTGGGAAAAGGCTAGGCAGATTGATTGAAAGTGATCAATACTACTGTAAGACCAATCCTAATTAATAACTATTTGAAATCTTGACATTTGAGGATTATACTAACTTAAGGATTTGTATTACTGATTCTAATGATTATAATTATATTATATTATAATACATATTTGTTACGGCCGCGAATCATACTTTATTTAACATACAACTTAATACTGACTTGCAAATTGCAAAAAACGTAAGAAAATTTGAATTTCGCGGACTACCCTGACGCTTCCCCCTTAATATATGTTTGCAGCGATCTGTCAATCAACTCGGCATAAAACAATCCACTGCTGGACAAAGGCTGCGCCACAACACCCTGTCCTCCGGCTTCCACATCCAGTCTGTTCAAACAACATTATGTACCTTCTTTAGGTAGCGTAATGTTGCTTGCCTGTCGGCCTTCTACAGGCTCTACTTCAGAGATTGTGCGCAGGAGCTGACCTGATCCCACCATCGCTCTTTTACTACCAGATTACCAGACGTATTACAGGGTTGATATCCCGACCAGTCATACTTAGGGTCTTTTATCTCCAAATTTATTATGCCCTCAGCCAAAGTGTGGAACTCTGTGCCAGCGTCTGCCTTCAAAGCAAGAGTGAACAGGCATCTTTTGGGCACGCTCGTTCCGTCATAGACCTCATCCATCGCTTTCCAACAAGCGTGATCGAAGTCAAGAGCAGGCCCAGTCAGCAATAAAAAATAAAGTCGACAGCGATCTACTTACTGTACATGAGTTTCTATATATAAAGATGATTTTTATTTAATTAGTGATTAAAAGCAAATACATGTAACGTTTTGTCGGTCTTCTACAAATTGTACTTCGGCGAGTGTGCCCGAGAACTCCACGACCTCATTCCACCGGCCCCCTTCTATCATCGGACATCTAGACGCACTGCCAGTTACCATCCCTACCTAGTTGCTATTCCGCCAATTCGCACTAAGCGCTTCCAAATGTCTTTTATAATGCGCACAGCAAAAGAGTGGAACTCGCTACCTGCGTCTGTGTTTCCGAACGTATACAACCCTAATCTCTTCAAAGTGAGAGTGAACAGGCTTCTTCTGGGTAAGCTCACTCCATCGTCGACTTTGTCTCTGTCACCTCTGACCTAGACTAGAGTCAAGAGCAAACCCATCACAAATAAAAAAATAAAAAATTATCCCAAGAACAAACTTAACATTGTAATTGAAAAACATGTTCTCCCATACATCGATATACGCCACGGTCAATGCAAAATTAAATTTGTAATAACAAAAAAAAACTTTTTTATTTCATGAAACTAATAATTAACAATTTTTCGGACTTTTTCCTTTACTTGTGCTGTGAGATCTTGAAATTTGATTTTTAGGTCAACGGGAAGTAAATTTGATTCCCTTGAGTGTCGAAATACGGCATAAACGGCTGTATCTTTTTAATTTTTTCAGATACCTCCAGGCGTTCCCGAAATAAAGGGTCTTGACAGACACACGGACAACAAAGTGATCCTATAAGGGTTCCGTTTTTCCTTTTGACGTACGGAACCTTAAAAAGGCGTGAGTCAGTTTAAAAAACATAATTGCATAGTTGTTTCAGTTTTAATCAGTCAAAATGACTGGGCTGTTTTCGAGCAGCTCCAACTGGAAGGTGAATCATATTCTAAACCGATAGTAACGGGAAATTAGCTTGTTAATTTCCTAGAATAAGACCTGAATGAACCTCGTTCTATCTTATTTTTAACATGAGAGAAAATACAGTTTTCTAGAAAGAAAAAAAAAAGAATCGTCCTCTATAGCGCCTACAGGGATTTTTTTTTTAATGGATTTGAAGACGCTTTCATTATCAACAGTGGAGCAAAGTGATCAAAGGATAAGCTCAATTTTGCAAAGAACAAAATTTTTTTTTTTTTTTGTGAAAACTTCTTGAGGCGCGTTGAGCGATTAGGGAAAATCTTATGAATTCGCGTCACGCATCACGCGACATGCTAATGTGACGTGTTGCACAGTTGCTGTCAAGTATTACATGTTTTATTTTGAAAAGCTCACAGTTTAACTTGGAATCTAATTCAAGTAAAGTTTTATGCGTTATTGTACGAAGCGATAATATTGATTAAATAAATCACCAAAATGTAACGAATATTTTTTTACATTCATGTTAAATGCTTAGAATTTATAAATACAAAAGGATTTCCTCATTCCCAATCGCTATAATAAGTATCGGTTTTCATTACAAGCACGCGTTAGGTTTCTGTTCAAAAGCTGTTGTGATTGGTTTAGCAAAATAACATCAACCAATCATATTCTAAATTCAAAAAGATTAGACCGACCACAATTTGATAAAACAGCACGCTTAGCATGACCACCATAGAAAACGGGTTTTGTCGACGTAAGAATAGACAAAATGACACACCACCATGCTTAAAAATCTTACACATCTTTCTACAATCTGTCATTTTGTCTATTCTTCCATGGACAATACCCGTTTCTATGGTGGTTATGGTACGCGTGCTGGTTTTCAGAAACTAAAAATCGCCAAGCTGCTACCATAAAAATAATAATAATATCCTGGGACATTTCACACACGGTCATCTGATCCCAAACTAAGCAGAGCTTGTACTACGGAAACCAGATAACTGATATACTACATACTATTACTTTTTAACTAAATAGTATATTATGCTGTCTACCTTTCTATAACCGTTTTACAAGCATAGCAAGTAATCAATTTTCATCCAAGTCATGTTTTTTGTTTTATATTGAATTCTAATAATATCAGTAAAATTCAATAACACCGACAAAAAAAAAGTTGAAATCTCATTCAAATCTTCCATTCAGATGAGCGTTCTATTTTTAAATCGTTTAACTGTCAACTGTCAAACTTGATGACAGATGGCGCTAGGCACGAGTGGAATAAGGGGGTGTTCACGCCGATGCATAACCGACATTACTGATGGTAATTTATGCTTGTCGGAAAGGACTTAGTTCAATCGAGAAACATCTTAAAGTCCTAATTGTGATAATACAAACAGTATGTGTGTAATACTGAAAACACCACAACTATCAGAGGTGTATAAATAGGAGACCCTAGTAGTACACGCACATTTCACAAATTATTATTATTAGGTGCCATCTATGCCATGCCATGAAAAAGGCACGAATCCAGATTCCAAGCATCAACTGAACATTTTCCAATACAAAAAAATGTTATCTAGAGCATTACATTTCACAGACGCGTAGCAAAATAACGCAGAAAGTCACTTGCCGTGTCGCGTCGTCACCAACTCGTGACCCTGAGCAAGCCAGTTTTCTGTAAGTACATTATCTAAGTCCAGGGATTTGCGGCCGCCATGCCTCCCGAACATATTCGAGATTAACCGAACAGGCACGTTTTGCCTATTACGAACGGTAACCGTTAAAGATGGCGGCACAGTTTGACGTTTCATGTTTTTTTTTTTTTACATTTGGACGCAATGTAGTTTCGTTTTGCTGTAGATAGTTTTATTTTTAACTAAAGGTTAATGGGAATTTATTATGACAAGTCAAAGCTGGCTGGAATATGAAATACTTATAATTTTAGCTTAGCTTATCCGTTTATGAAAGTTGTTACATTGGCTTTGCGTCATATCAAACCAGACTTCGACTACCCCATATTCGTGGCATATTAGTTAAGCTATACTATACGTAAATATAACGGAAGATGAAGCGTTGGCAGTACAATAGCCAGGTGGGTGGACGACCTGAGAAGATCGAAGGGAAGACCTGGATGAGACTCACACAGTCCAGGGAAGCATGGCACATAAGGGAGAAGACCTATACTCAGCAGTGGCTGGAACAAGACTGCCAATAATGATGATGATGTAAACAAAAATGTATTTTACTTCTATATTCAAATTGGATTTAGATACAAGCTTATCTAAATCCATTTTGATAAACTCATGTAAAATTGACTCGACTGTCTGTTGTTATTTTGGTCAACCACAACGCTGACATCGCATCACTGATATAGACAGAAAAGAAAATATTTTTTGAAGCATAGCAGCGACATAGAAACTAGTTGAGAAAGCAGTTTGACCCCGCCAAAAGATTCAACGGTGAAGCTGGACCTGGAAAAAGCAGGCGGCGAGCGGCGACGTGGTTAATAGATGCCAATCCCTAAATAAATATCACCCGTCTCTCCACCATTCATTCGTTAAGTATGTATTAACAAAAATAAGTAGTATATGTTGTCTTATCGGTCTTCTACAGATTGTACTTCGGTGAGTGTGCCCAAGAACTCCACGACCTGATTCCACCGGCCTCCTTCTACCATCGGACATCTAAACGTACTGCCAGTTACCATCCCTACCTAGCTGCTATTCCACCAATTCGCACTAAGCGTTTCAAAATGTCTCTTATAATGCGCACAGCAAAAGAGTGAACTCACTGCCTGCGTCTGTGTTTCCGAGCGCATACAACCCTAATCTCTTCAAAGTGAGAGTGAACAGGCTTCTTCTAGGTAAGCTCACTCCATCGTCGACTTTGTCTCTGTCACCTCTGACCTAGACTAGAGTCAAGAGCAAACCCATCTCATAAAAAAAAAGAAAAGTGCCTGTCTGTTTTCGAGGACATGTCTATCCACCAAACTGCACTGGGCCCGCGTGGAGGAGAACAGCCCGCTCCCTCTCATAGAGAGGAGACCTGTGTCTCAGCAGTGGGAACATTATAGGTTGATTATGCTTATTTTATGTTACTCGTACCTGTAATCAGTTGACCATGACCTTCCCTAACACTTTACAAATGCCTACTTCTAACCTTAAATCCTAATTAAGTTAGGATTTAAGGTTAGAAGTAGGTATTATAAGAAATGCGAAAGTGACTTTGTTTGTTACGCTTTCACGCTAAAACGACTGAACGGATTTGGATGAAATTTGGCACAGTGGTAGACCATGACCTGGATTAGCACATAGGATGCTTTTGGTCCAAGTAGTACCTTCCCGTGGGATAATTTCCGACCTCCACGCGGGCGAAGCCGCAGGCAGAAGCTAGTTCTTTATAATCCTTCGTTAATTAACGTTCCAAGACAATAGCCCGCAGATTAGTATCGAATGTCAATGATATCTTCATTCTAATTAATGGTAGGGACGCGGACGTCATGTGTCATCACTGGCGACAGATATACGGACATTTTGAAACGGAACGGGTTGTGAGTAGGGTGGCCAAGCGTTCGGACTCGCACGAGATAATCCGACAAAAAGAAGAAAGATCAATATGTACTTGGAAATAGTTTATTGAACATCAAAACAAAAGTATAATTCTAGAATCTTACTCGTCAAAGGCTGAAAGTAAACAAACATGTCCTTTGATTACTACCTCTTGTTTATACATACGCCTGTTTTAAGAGGGTACCTCATTATATCGGAAAATAGTGGCCACTATTTTCCGTTTTAAGGATTACAATAAAACTTAACAATATAAAACTATTATGTACTTAACAATAACGTGTCTTGTGGAACACCACTTGACATGCTTATTTTCTGCATTTTTATTCTAAAATAAAAGAAATAACCAAACAAAAGATGAGGGCGCCACTTCGTGCTCGGTACCCTCTTAAGGGGGAAACGCTAATGTCGCCTGCGAAATTCAAATTTTCTTACGATTATAACAATGCAGTTCAGTATCTGGGTGTATCTTAATTAAAGTATGATTCGCGAACGTAACAAATATGTATGTACCTACAGAATTATAATCATTATAATAATATAAATATAATCCTCAAATGTCAAGATTTCATGAAATAGTCATTCAATAGGGTAATATGAAATTAGAGAGTTGCAATGATGATTTTAATTATTATAATTCTATAAATACAGATTTGATACGGTCGTGAATCATATTCAGATCAACATTCAACCTGACACTGACCTGTAAATTGCAAAAAACGTAACAAAAATTTGAATTTCGTGGGCTACCTGGAGCTTTCACCTTAATTAAAAACCGCAGTAATTGGTTACCTATTTATTCGTAAAAAGACGCAACAACGCCTGGATGCAAGTACCACGGGGTGGCATGTAAAAGAGGAGACTTATCTTCAGCAGCGAGTAGGTGGAGGCTAAATATACGGGATGTAATTTGTACTCATCATTATGAACAATTTGTACTATAGGACCAAACCAGAAATCGCGAAAAAAAAAAATCTGCTGTTCAGTACATTTTGACGAATTATGCGAACATAAATGTATCGAACGGCTAATTTATTTTTCGCGATTTCAGGTATGGTCCCATAGTAAAAGTGGTTAATAATTATGAGTACAATAACTCTTTAGAGTATAACGGTGATTAAAACTACACACAGTATTGAACAAGTGAATTCTCAATTTTCATACAAAACATTACTTGAAGTTATGCTGCACACATCTCCCAATGGGTAGGAACATTTCGCCAGCTACTTTTAATTCGAAGTAATAGGCACCAATAAGCGGGCACAAATTCAGACATCGAGCTAGTGGCAAGAGGATACTATTTTATTAATGTTGTCTTCCAAATCCGCCACCACGTGGTCACCGTACCCCTGACGTGGACGCGAACCCGCTAAACGTTTGAGGGCTTAATTTATTGACTGCCGCCCGTCACACCACGGATTTATATTTAAAACTCCAAATACGAAACGGTGTAGACTTCACTGTTGTATTTTTAAGTTTATGGGGTGAGCAGAACTGTATGTACTTAACTTGCTATCATTTCGAGTGTAATAGTGGTCAAGAAGTAGGTTTAAACTTGTCACTAGTTCGTTGGTTGGTTTTAGTTTAGCTAGCTTTTGTGCAATGAACGTGCCTTAATCAAACGCGACATCTAAACTTGCGAGTTCTGGGCTCTGTTCTCTGGGTCTGCAAAGATTTATATTTTTTTTTTGTTAAGGAATTTCTTAGCAAATACCAGGATCTGAATTCGTACTCGGTTAGTGGCAATAGGGTAAGTAGGGTCGGTTTAAAGCAATATTTACGAGTACGTGGTTCTCACTCATATTACTGGCGAAATAAACCAACCTACCCCTACATGGCACAGGCGTAATGTTACAAACATGTTTCTAGTAATCCAACACTGACAGACACAAGCTGACCAGTAGTCAAGGACTCATAAAATACGAAGACAGTATCTACCTTGATTAGTAATACTACAATGGCTAACATCAATCAACCAATCTGCCTAGCCTTTTTCCCAACTATGTTGGGGTCGGCTTCCAGTCTAACCGGTTGCAGTTGAATACCAGTATTTTACATGGATCGACTGCCTATCTGACCTCCACAACCCAGTTATTGGGTAATACGATACCCCTTGGTAAGACTGGCTGCCAGGCTTCTGATGAGCCGTAATGACTGTCAAAGGTCCACGAATGACAGTCGGGGTGCTTTCCGAGGCACGGAGCAGTCTCGATATGTACAGACGGTCACTCATCCACGGACCAACCCCGGCAAGCGTAGCTTTACCTGATGGATTGACCCATGCGGCTGTTATTACTTAGCCATTTAGGTGTAAATATTCCCGTTGACTATATTGTCACCGGCACCTACAAGCTCTTGAATTAGACCACAGCACAGGCATCACAGGTGCATTGCCATCCCAGAGAAAGAGCTTATGGGTCACATGTGTCTGACATTACAGCGGCACCCACATGCCCTTTAACCTAGAACAGCAACGCTGCTTGGCTGCAGTAATAGGTCTGGTGGCAGTACCTCTCCGGACGAGCTCCTTCACAAAGATCTCAAGTAACAATTTCTCAGACTCATGGAGACCATGTAAGCTAGTCATGTGTTTAAATAAAACCCCATCACAGGGCTAACATACGACGGGCGACTTGTTAATGGTAAAGCAGGAGTGCGAACGTAATCCGAAAGCGTTTCTCAAAGTGTTTTGTGGAGGCGAACCTTCAACTCTATTCTGAAATAGCTTAGCGATTTATTGTTCTGTTATCGCGTACATATTTTTTTTTTATTGAGATTAATTCCTAGATCCTCGCCTCGTTTCATTCGACCTCGTTGGTCACAAGCGCTACTGTCCTGGGTTCGATTCACGGGTCAAGCAGTGTTATTGGCTATTTTCCATCTGGAATTTCTCATTAGCAACCCAGAGTCTGGATTTGTGCCCGATTCTTCTTGCCGTTTATAAAAACAGTATGCTATTCGAGGAGTAGGTATTTTATGTCCTGAGTGCATTTATAGACAAACATTTAACACGCAGAAACACCCACCCTCAAAACAAGTGACAGTAGTTCCTCGTGGAAGGCGCTCCAAACTGCATCAGTCTAATCGTCTTTGTGAGAAATGCAACAGATTAGCTAGCTAGATTAAATAAGGTTTTTGAAGCTACTTGTAAAGTAAACAACATAATTAAACAACTCAACTACTGACATGTGTAATATTATTCCGGAAGTCTCTGTATACCAGTTTGCCGATGACACGTGTTTGGTAACCCATCATAGAGACATAATAAAGGCTCAAAGAGTAATGCAACGATTATTTGATGACCTGTATAAATGGGCACACGATGCAGGCCTGGATATCAACGCTAGCAAAACAAAGATTATCCATATATACTCTCCTTATATGAAGGTTAGACTTGTAACTGCGCATGACCACCTGTGCCTGCTTCGCGGGCCCACTGCACGCATGTGTGCGTCCTATCCTAGAGACTGGTCAATAAGACTCACATTCATAACAGCATGATCGGCGGTTTTTCCGTTATGAATGTGAGTCTTACTTCCATGAAATAAGGACTATTTTGCATTTGGCTGTGTTATAAACCAGTAATTACAAAATTTTGGTTTGTGCAAGTTTGTGTGTATTCATGCAAAGCAGCGAAATGCGTGCACTGACTGGACAGGTCCTCTCAATCTGTGTGGTTCTTTCCTCAAAAGAACATTTCAGACACCAATCTACATGGTCTTCACATGAAGTGACCAAGATTATGTCCGGTCTTTATAAGAAGAGAGTTTGTTTCGGCCTTTCTTCTCAGAGTAGTCAGATAGGAAACGCCGACCAGAACTAGTTTTAAGAACCTAGACCTCTTTTTTTAGTTTTTTTTTTTTTTTGTTTTTTTTATAGCTTAGAGCCAAATTGCTCTATCAATATTTATTATCAATATCAATTTTATTATCAAGTATTTGTTGTGAGCGTGTTTGCTTCCTCCACTTTGTCACGTAAACCTTTAAAGGTCTTTTGACAAGGTGTTAAGATTGTATATTATGTAACTAAAATGTATTGAAAAATAAACGAAAAAATAAAAAAAAACTCCTGGAGTAATCACATAAAAAATATTAAAAAAAACTTCTTTCTCTATGAGTAATCAGCCATGACCAAACATGTGTGTCACTCTAGTGTTGAGGGCTCATACAAAATAATAATAATAATAATAATATCCTAGGACATTGTTCACACACGGTCATCTGATCCCAAACTAAGCAGAGCTTGTGCTATGGAAACCAGATAACTGATAAACTACATACACTACTTTTTTTTTGTAAATACATACTTATATAGATAATTACACCCAGACTCAGGACAAACAGACATGTTCATGCACACAAATGTTTGTCCTGGATGGGAATCGAACCCACGACCAGCGGCATGCCAGGCGGTATCTTAACCAACCACGCCATCTGGCCTGTCAAAACGATGAGAAACGTTGTAAACGGTAACACACATACATACCCGGCAATGCTACAATTCAGACTCAGTGTAAAACATAAGATTACCGCTAAAATGTATAACTTCAGAGCCCCCATCATAAATCAATCCTCAGGGGCCGTACCAAACCACATTTCAAAAGATTCAGCCATCACAACTATCCTAAATCTGCGCATTTAACCTTAATCACTTACGCCCCCAAACGAAACGTCCCTGGGGGTTAACTTTGAAGTTTGAGCATCTCTGGCAACGCATAGCGTTTCTTATAAATATGTTGGGGTCTAAACACAGAGGAGTGAACCAATGGAGTGCTACACAGAGGAGTGAAGCCAACTGGACGTAATAGGAGGTATAAATCACTACCACTAATTCAGATTAAAGATAAAGTTAATAAGAAAATCATTTATTTTTAGCCGACTTCAAAAAAGGAGGTTCTCTATTTGACCTGTAATTGTATTATGTACTTACGTAAGTTTGTATGTCCGCGATTTTCTCAAAAAGTAATGAACCAATTTTGATGATTCTTACTCTAGCGTGATCTACAGACTTTCAGGAAGGTTTAAGTATATAATACATTAGGTATTTAACTTTCGCAACTTCAGGTTTGGTCCCATAGTAAAAGTTGTTTGTTATAATGAGTACAATCATGTGTTTAAGTATCGCTCACTAAGTAATTACCAGTCACGCTATAGAAGTACCTATCGCAGGTAAAATTTGCTCACGAATCTTTATATGCCCAGTTTGGCAATAAAATACTCGTATGCTACCATTTTGCATTGGTAAGCAAAACGATTCTTTTTTGTTTAGGTATTGGAACCGAGCATTAGTCCCTTATAGATTATTACCGTTAAAGTTACATGAAGTTTTTACTATAGCAGTAAGTGTCTACAAGTATTCCATTTAGTAATTACTTAGTGGATCTAAACATCCCTTAACGTTCGACGGTAGAATGTAGCTGAGCGTGGGTTAATTATCTAGATAATTGTGGTGGCTTAAGGGTTAAGGCAGTATATTCTAATTATAGTCAACGTTTGCCCCATTACGCATTCTTGCTTCTTGTATTAGTGCGTTTAGGAGTGTTTGTGGTTGGAGCTGATTTTGCGGGTAGTAAGTTGGTACCTACCTAAGTATCCTGAGTATATCTTACCTATAGTAAAAAGTTGTTGGGTTACTTTTTCTCTTCTTATATGAAAGGCTACATCGCTTTTCCACAAATATCAACATCATTTCTGCGTAGCCTTTATGTCGGGCTATGGCAATGTTAGGGTCATCTTCCAGTCTAACCGGATGCAGCTGAATACCATTACTTTACATGAAGCGACTGCTTATCTGACATCCACAACCCAGTTGCTGGGTAAAACGATACACTTTGGTAAGACTGGTTGCCAGAGCAAGTCTCAGTTCTCTTCATTTTTCATATTATGAAGACTAGTTTCTGTCCGCGTGAAATTTCTTATTCCTCCGTCGCATCGCATCGCCTGCCCGCTCATTTACTTCGTTTTTGCTTAGCGTTCATTTTGACTTTTTTCTTTTTGCTCAGCTTCTAAAGGCTCCATCAAAGAGGCGCGATACGCAACGTAAATCGCGCGCGACTCAGAAACACCGCCTTTGTGTCGCGTGCGATTCGCGTCGCGTGTCTTGCCTGTTTCTAGAAGCCTTAACCCTTCGAATGCCGGAACGCAGGTCTGCGCACCATTTTTTTATGCGAGTGCGCCACTCGAAAAAACACCTAATTACATTAATGTAATTAGGTGTTTTTTCGAGTACAGCTAAAATCGCGCAGACCTACGTTCCCGGCATATGAAAGGTTAAGGGTCGTAGCGTGATATTATATAACCTAAATCCTTCCTCAAGAATTGGGCTATCAAATGCAAAAATATTTTTTCAAATCCGACTGGTAGTTTCCGAGATAAGCGCGTTCAAACATACAAAAAGCAAGCTATTTCAGTTTTATTATTAGCAGTGTAGATACTTACCTATAGATAAGATATAGATGCCAAAAGAGAGGACAAGGACACTGGCACAAGAGAAGGAGAAGAAAAATCAAATGACCATGCATGTTTCTTCGTAGAACAGTATAATTATAAACCATACTTTTAGGGTTCCGTACCTCAAAAAGAAAAACGGAACCCTTATAGGATCTCTCATGTGTGTGTCTGTTTGTCTGTCCGTCCGTCACAGCCAATTGTCCAATGATCCGAATCTAATGGACCGATTAAGTTGAAATTTGGTACACGTATGTATTTCTGTGACCCAAACACGGACGTGTAATGTAAATTAATGAATTTTGGATATGGGGGTTAATTTTGGGGGCAAATAACAAAATTAAAAAAAGATATATTTGCAAACTGTATCGTGCGATATATCAAATGAAAGGGCTTGCTGTTAGGGTCTCAAATATACATTTTTTTATATAAATTTAAAATAAACTATTTTAAAGCTATTTATGAAAATAGACGAAAATTGACCTTTATCTCCGAAACTAATGACACTAAAATTTTGAAAAAAATACAGAAAATAATTTTATAGCTACAGTTACAGGAAAACCTATAAGAAATCTATGGTCTTATAATAACATGGTAAATCTCTCAATATTGTGCGTACAAACTTATATTTTTACATAGTTAAACTAAAAGGATCCAACCCACATTAGGTGTAATGTGGGCTGGATCCTTTTCGTTTAACTATGGACATTTGTAGTTGGAATGTATGGGAGAACATGTTTTTCAACTACAATGTTGAGTTTGTTCTTGGGATAAATTCATCCCAAGTACGGAACTCTTCATTGTGCGTGGTCCGAAACGCACTTGACCGGTTTTTTTTTTTTTTATGTTGCTCCAACATCAACATAATTAAGGTTTATACACTTAAATTACTATACTAGACTGTAATCAGGTCAGTGCAGTTACCTAGGTAACTACTTTTTCTTGGACCTACTTCTAACCCTGTAATACTGGGGTAGACTTAAACAATAACAATAATATATGATGATTGATTTAAAGAAAATATATTGCAGAATTTGGTTACAAATGCCTTTTAAACTCACCAAAAGTTAGGAAGAATACGTTCTTCTACGTAAATAAATTTCCTGCAAGATCTTCGGAATATTTATGTGTCTCGGAAAGCACGTTAAGCCGTTCGTCCCGGCTGTCACTCGTGGATCTTTGACAGTCGTTACGGGTCGTCAGAAGCCCGAAAGTCAACCAGTCTTACCAAGGGGTATCGTATTACCCAGTAACTAGGTTGTGGAGGTTAGATGGGCAGTCGCTCCATGTAAAATACTGTATTTCAGCTGGTTCCGGTTAGACTGGAAGTGGACTCAATATAGTTAGGAAAAGGCTAGGTACATGATGATCTTCAGGACATTATTTTACATAACTTTAATTTTAATCTGCACTTGCCAAACATTTTCTTTGAGAAAATAATGAAAATTCTCTTAGATATGTTACACATGAAACAAAAAAAAATAGACCATCAAACCGAGAAACACAAGAAATGTCATCTCTCACCATTATATAAAACAAATTGTCTAAAAACACTACAGTGCAACATTTCGGCTACATCTTATAATTCTAAACCCGCAAGCTAAATCGAAAGTAGAAAAACATAAATTAGAATTTCTTTTTTTTTTACTATGCACTTCACGTAGGGTCATTTAAAACGCATTATATGGAGGGGAGGCAGACACGAGAGCTTTTGTTATGACTATACTTGGTACAGGTTTCAAATTACGATTCAAAACATTCAAGAATTTCAAAGCATTAAGAATAGTAATAGGACTTGCGAGATTTTTGTAAGATTTGTTCATAAAAAACCAGTAGTGGCAGAGAAATATTTCGCTTGCAACGTCGCGTGATATCCGAAAGCTACCCGAGTTGCAGTAAGTTTAGATAATAATAATAATAATAATATCCTGGGACATTTCACACACGGTCGTCTGATCCCAAACTAAGCAGAGTTTGTACTATGGAAACCAGATAACAGATACACTACTTTTTTTTTAAATACATACTTATATAGATAATTACTCCCAGACTCAGAACAAACAGACATGTTCATGCACACAAATGTTTGTCCTGGATGGGAATCGAACCCACGACCTGCGGCGTGATAGGTGGTATCTTAACCAACCACGCCAACTGGCCTGTCGATATCGTTTTTACAAAAAAGTAGCTGTTATCGCCATACTTTATAAACGAATTAATGATCGCTGTAATCTGATATCATCGCAAATTCGCAAAGGAAGATACTAATCTAGTGTTCTTTGGCATTCTCTTATTTAAAAAAAATATAATTCTTAGTATTCTTTGTAAAACATAGTAAGTATGGTATATTATTAAGGGGAGTCTACGAAAAGGACGCTTACAGCAGCCCAGATTAAGATGAGTATAATTACTGCACACTTCTCAGAAACCCGACCGAACCACCAAAAAACCCGTCTTATTACACCCAATTTTACTTTCCAAAAAGAAACAAATCTCAACTTAAACGATATGAAATAATATGTAATTGTCCACAAACTGGCTTTCGTGTCGAGATGTCCAATTTATTTTATTACACTACACCGCTTACAAGCGCTCATAGAATTTATTATGTGATGGGTGGGCCGTTTTTTTGGCCTGCATTGTAATGAGAAGTGTTTATTGGGTATTAGATTGTTTTTTTTTTTGTAGTTTTTAAAAGGTTTCTTTGGTTTATTGGTCGGAAACTTGAAGAAAAGGGTGTCCGAAAGGGCCTGTATTGTTTCTACATAGTTATTGGTATAGGAAAGTGGATATATTATTTTACCTCTATGGTGCTTACTACTTTCTTTACTTTAGCTATTGATTATAAATGAGTAGTATTAAAATACCACGGTGCGGTCATGTCAACTTACCACTTACCACTAAGTATGTAGGCATACATTTTCTTCGTGGTTTAGGTACCACTAAAAACCTAATCAAAAATAAGAATCATTGTATCGTACGTACTCATTTCACATTGATATTCATTCCGAATTGACGATAGTTCGACAGCTGAAACGTCACAATTTCAAAACTTGTGGCACGTGGCCAAAATCGGAACTAACATCGCTGTTTTTTTTTTTCAATACATTTCTCAAATCCAAAAGATCTTTGTTAAAAAAATAATGGTAAGACTAAGACCTCTTCGTGAGTAGGTCCTACAAGCCGTGGTTCCGTTGCATTGAAAGTAAATTAAAAAAAAACTCACCATAGGAAGAATAAACGGCCAGCATCAGCAGGAGGCAGACCCTGGCGATGACCACGCCCATTTTCACACGGAACATATTCAAAATGGCGCCCATAGCAACACAAGATGGCCGATTAGCTAAACTAAACACTCGATATTACATAATACTGATATTAATTTTGTTATTCTATTCGTATGTCGAGTTCTTGATGTGAATTTCAACGTTGATGTTTTTGAAATCATTCGCGGGACGATTCGGCTTCTGAAAAGATAGAAAAGATTACATTAATTATGCAAGAATATTTTGCAGTTAGGGAAGTTAATTGTTGAGCAGATTAACACACTGCGTAAATATTCCGATGCATACTCATACGACTGACCAAGAATAAAAATTGCTTCTGTTTATATACCAATAAATTAAATAGAATTGTTTATTTTGTTATTTATAACGCCAAGGACCCAACTGACCACAAAAAAATTCAAAGGGTTGCCAGTTGCTTTTCTGCTAGGCAGTGAAAATAGGATAGTAGGACTCACCGGAACGTCCTCTTACAAATAAAGCTACACCACTACTAAACGACGTTGGTCATAATATATATTTATGTCAAACTCACTAATAAAACTAACTAATGAAAAAAAGTATTGCGTATTCAAAATATCTTAGACAGTAGTGTTAAAGGTCTCCGATAAGCCAAAATTACCAGAGCGTGGTTCAAAACAAGTAATAGTTAATGTTTCGTAATTGAACTATTATTATAAGTTCTTTATTTTACCAAAAGTCATAAAACTATCATATAACCTTGAACGAGAAACGAATAGAATCGGATAAGCAGTTCTCGGAGGAGCTTGCGGCTAAGTAATAACAGCCGCACGGGTCGATCCATCAGGTTAAGCTACGCTTGCCGGGGTTGGTCCGTAGATGGGTGACCATCTTTACATACCGAGACTCCTCCGTGCCTCGGAAAGCACGTTAAGCCGTTGGTCCCGGCTGTCATTCGTGGATCTTTGACAGTCGTTACGGGTCGTCAGAAGCCCGAAAGTCTGACAATCAGTCTTACCAAGGGGTATCGTATTACCCAATAACTGGGTTGTGGAGGTCAGATAGGCAGTCGCTCCATGTAAAATACTGTTATTCAGCTGCACCCGATTAGACTAAGCCGACCCCAACATAGTTGGGAAAAGGCTAGGCAGATTGATTGAGTTCTCGAGTTATACTCGTAAGCGCACTAACGTTGCGTTTTATTATCTATACGGATCTGATGGTGCAAAAGCGGAGCAGAAAGCAGTGGTGGTGGCCCAGTGGTAACGGACACGACTTACGAGTACGGTCGTAGGTTCACATCCTGGCAGGCGCACTTATGTAAATTATTTCATCACCGCTGCTCTCAAAGAAGGAAAACTTTAAGAAAACCGGCATGTCCTAGAACGAAAAATTCGAACCACCCCAACCTGCACTGGGCCCGCGTGGTGATTTACGGCCCGCTCCCTCCTACAGAGGAGGCCTGTGTCCTATGCTCTGAGAACATTATAGGCTGAGAATTATGATGACGGATGGTGCAAAACACAAGAAACGTTTTGACAACACGTGTATGCTTGCAGGTAAGAAGTGGCCCTGCCAGAATAATCTGTTAGCTATAATACGTGGAGTCTTCAACGTCTTCAAAGTCTACTCCTAGTCAAGCGTACCTCTACCATCGTCGAGAGCATCGTGTACACTACGGCCGATTTATCATGACAGGTCTGAACATAGGCACTAAGAAGTTTAAGTTCTCTCCTCACTCACACTCGCCTCATGTCACTTTGGTTCCTAAAAAATCTTACTGCGTAGCCTTCTGCGCAAAGTTCGGACCTGCCAAGATAAATTGGCCGTACTGTAATTTCGTAACACTACCACTGACTTACGAATGACATTCGTATTCTGTTATAAAACATCTCCGAGTATTTAATATTTCTATTGATACGAGTACGATACAATATTTTAAATAGAAAGTGCCATGATAAATAAAATGGTAAAAATATTCATAGATAAATATTTATTAATCAACATGCTTAGAGGTTGAGAAAAAAACATTTTTTTATTTGTGATGGGTTTGCTCTTGACTCTAGTCTAGGTCAGAGGTGACAGAGACAAAGTCGACGATGGAGTGAGCTTACCCAGAAGAAGCCTGTTCACACTCACTTTGAAGAGATTAGGGTTGTATGCGTTCGGAAACACAGACGCAGGTAGTGAGTTCCACTCCTTTGCTGTGCGCATTATAAAAGACATTTGGAAGCGCTTAGTGCGAATTGGTGGAATAGCAACCAGGTAGGGATGGTAACTGGCAGTGCGTCTAGATGTCCGATGGTAGAAGGGGACCGGTGGAATGAGGTCATGGAGTTCTCGGGCACACTCTCCGAAGTACAATCTGTAGAAGACCGACAAGCAGGCAACCTTGCGGCGATGAGCCAAGCTATGAAGCTTGGCATCCACCAGTTTTACGTCGCCAATGACAAACATGAACAAACTGCTCAAATAACGTGAACGTGTTGACGCGCAAAATAAAGTTTTGAACGAATAACGGTTTTGGTGACGAATGTCATTCTTACGTCAGTGATGGTGGGTCAATTGCTATCAAGCGAGACGTAGGACCTCCAATGCAAAAAAAAAAAAGTTCGATTGGCTTATCTTACTTATCCATTAGAACAGAGAAGCAGCGAAGAGATGTGGATTATATTGGTTAAATATTTTCTTAGCTCCGCTCCGTGGAGTATCAGCCTTACTTCTCCTGACCTCCGGCAGTCATTATAATGAAAGTTATAATATTATCACCGAGGGGTGTATTACGCCTATTATCCCGAACAGTGGACAGTGCATTAGCAGAGCAGCGGTATCGGGTTACTTGCTCCCAGTGACGCTAATGACTAGTAGGCTAGGAGATAGCAGAGGGTTGGCGGAATAACAAAGATTCCTAATATAATCTAATATTCAAGATCGACTTTATTAGTTCTACCGCTTCTGCCGGTCTATTGTGACATTGACCAATCAGAAGTTGTTATGGCACACGGCATGCCAGCTATACTTGCATAGTTTTGTACCAGATAGAGGCATGAGCATTTTCGCCCTTATGTAAAAATCTCACCGTGAAAACTTATGTGAAGATATCCGTCATTATACCTGATGCTAGGAATAATTACACTATTGACAGCTCACTTCACCAAAATTTTCACGATGAGTTTTTTTACAGAATAGAGCGGCAGGTCCTTATCAGGGTTACTTAAATTATTTTATCCAAATTGTTACTTATACTGTAATTAAAGGGTTACTTACTAACTACAGAAAAACAGGTGACAGATTTCGATAAAAAATAGAAGAAAGATTAGCAGGTGGCCCTGCAACAGAATTTATACTTTTGTTTTTTCTCCTCGATATATAATATTACGTAACTTAACAAATATTGCAGGCGAAACTGCGAGCAATCGCTAGTAAATAAAAAAACATTAAAATTAGCTGACAACATCTGAAAAACATTGTCTGTCTCCTAAACACGCACTGAGATCTAGCTAATGCAGTGATTATCCGCAAGACATTGGCGCCGATTCCCTTGTTCAGAAACTAAACTAATTTTAAGTTCAGTGCATCTTGTTCTTTCTATTTCATTAAGAAAGGGACTGAAGATAAATATTAGTTTAGTAGTTAGACAAGCGGTCATGCTAAGCCCACAGGTCCCCATTTTTTTTGTACTAAGATTGAGCGCCGTTGTCTACTTTTCATAGAGATAGACAAGTGGTTATGCTGAGCAAAGTGATATAAACCAACTTATCTATAATAGTCTCGTGCAAGATCTGAGGGATTACCAGTATTGCCAATGCGCAGAACAAAGATAAATAAAATGTCAATGTTATATTGGCACTTACTTTTAAAATCAGACGGAACAAAGCAATGCCGGTTCGCAGCAGAACAAAGCTGTACGTATGGTGGAAACCCCGCATTAGTAAACTCTCGTCCACAAAACAAATATAACATCAAAAACGCCATAATTCCTCTCATAATATGGGCATGACCATCGCCCTAATACAGCCCTAAGGATGGCCATAATGCAGTAATTATTGCAATGTGTATTTTTGTACCATCGACGCGACGCGGCCCGCAGGCAACGAGACAGAACCAAGAACTGTTCTGTTACTCTCTTAACAAATTAAATGTTAAACAAAGCGAATAATGTAAAACGCACGCTTCAAATTGTTATTTTAAATATATTCCTCCACTTTAGAAAAGTTTTCTTAGTTGTTCTTTCATTAGTATACCTAGTTATGTGTAATAATGTAGTAGGAAAATTGTAGAGTAATACGTAGAATTGGTTATTGTTTTACTAAAACTATTTGAAATAAAGGATCCTGGATAGTAACATAGATTAAATTGACAGAGAACAGTGAAGTATGGCTGACAAAGAAGGAAATTAATAAGAGGTGATCTAATGGGGTGAAAACCCCAAATATTATAATTTATTTATTTATATTTAAGAGTTTACAGTAGTCTTGTATTTATAACTTATTCACTGTACCTAATATGATGATATTATTCAAACCGCAAAAAAAAAACTAGACAGTCTTAAATGAATTACTGCCTACTTCAAGAGTATCAAAATTCAAACAAATACATGGTACTCGAAAATTCAACCTATTCCTTGAAAGGGGTTATATCAGAGGTCATTTCTAACAACTTAAGCTCTATCAACTGGGGGTCGATTTTTTTTTTCAAGTAACGTCTACATTTCAGAAAGCCGGTCAAGTGCGTGTCGGACTACGCGCAATGAAGGGTTCCGTAGTTGGGATCTCAAGAACAAACTTAACATTGTAGTTGAAAAACATGTTCTTCCATACATTCCAACTGCAAATGTAAGTTTGTATGCACAATATTGAGAGATTTATCATGTTGTTTTAAGACCATAACCTTCTTATAGGTTTTCCTGTTATCTATAGGTATTGAACTAATGTTTGTATTTTTTTTTAATTTTTCGCTCAGTTCTTTCGGAGATACTCGTAAAGTAAGAGAGATAGTCAATTTTCGTCTATTTTCTTAAATAACTTTAAAACGATTTATTTTAAAATTATAAAAAAGTAAATATTTGAGACCCTCACAGTAAGACCTTTCATTTGATATGTCACGCGGTACAGTTTGCAAAACTTTTTTTTTTAATTTTCTTATTTGCCCCCTAAAATTGACCCCCATTTGCAAAATTCATTTATTTACGTTACACGTCCGGGTTTGGGTTAAAGAAATACATACGTATACCAAATTTCAACTTAATCGGTCCATTAGATTCGGAGCGAATTGGGTGTGACAGACGGACAGACAGACAGACACGAGTCATCCTATAAGGGTTCCGTTTTTCCTTTTGAGGTACGGAACCCTAAAAATATAAAAAAAGGTTTTCTTTCCACTTAAGACCTTTTTATTTCTGAAATTATGGATATTTAGAGCATGTGTTATTTTTTATTTTTATAAATCATCACTCAGAAAAATCACAAATATGAACAATAATCTAGAGAAAATTTGAACAATAATCTAAAAACCTCCGTAACTCGGAAACCATTAATTTTCGACCCTTAGGTCTTAATTTGTTGGAAATGCCCTCTAGTATAACCCCTTTCAAGGAATAGGTCGAATTTCCAAGCAACCTGTAGATAGTTTACTTTTCCTCAGGTACCCAAAAGAAAAAAAAAAATGATGTAAGTAATTGGAAACATAAAAGCAAAATTTTCTTCAACAAATTAGCGAACAAATTAAATGCCCTGAAGGTGGATGTGCGATGCGTAAGCCGAAAAATTAAAAAATAAAATAAAAAAGTTAGATAATTAAACCGGGTTCACTAACGCTGAACTAACTTCATTAATTTCTGGCTGGATTCGACTAAAATAAACTTTTCCTGTGATCATTCGAGCGTTTATTTCGACGTAAAAAACAAAAATAATTACTTTTTTCGTAAGTTAAAAGTGAGTGGTTTATCCAGAAACGAGTTCATAATAGATAATCAAACTTGGCTTGAACTTACGACCTTTTATCTTAAAGTATCGTCCTCCGCAAACAATATAACCAAATTATATTTTCATTAATTTAAGTAGATACCTAATAACGCAATTATGGTTATAGTTTACAAAATTACGATACTTTGAAATCTAATTTTAATAAACCTGTCTCCATTATGTTGCACATCAAGCTACTACAGTCTGTCAAATTTCTTTCAATATATTTTCAACTTATCGCCAAAGCCAGTAAGTTCAAAGTTGATTGGCAAAGTTTGACAGTTTCGGGTAGCTTGATGTGCTGGCATCTGTACATATTTAGAGAGAGGCGCAGCTGAACTTGTAAGTTGATGTTCACATTTTAACGTATTGGTAAGCTGCCGTGATATGGATGAAAGGGGCTATACGATATTTAAAAAAATGACGTATGCCTTCTTCCATATCACGGCAGTCTATTGAATGACTATTTCATGAAATCTTGACATTTGAGGTCTTTTCTAACTTATGAAGTTGTATTACTGATTCTAATTATTATTATTCTGTAAATATATGTTTGTTACAGTCACGAATTATATTTTGAATCATCATTAAACTTAATACTGACCTACAAATTGCAAAAAAACGTAAGAATATTTGAATTTCGCGAGCTACCTTAGCGCTTAAGGCAGACAGCGGTCCAAAATGTTAATTAAGTTAAAACAAACCTTCAGGTAACCAAAGAAAATCCTAAAAAGGCCCACTATTAATATTAACATTCAACAAGCAAACAGCCATTACATTCTCAAAACTACGAAGAAAAAAAATACATCCTTTTCTTGAAACCCACAGACCATCAGTGACCAGAGTCGAGACCAAACCTTGTTAGAAAATGCCTTCAGGATAAAATCTAACTTTAATAAAGAAAACTAAATGTCAATAATGTTAGTGGTTCGTTGTTACTTGAACATGACCGCGGATTATGCCGCGGGGCGAGTCTGGACGTACCTTTAATGTTCAACTACGGCGAGGGTAGCGAACAAACTGATTCTGACGTAAAAATAATCTGGGGATGAAGATTTTTATTCCGTATTTAACGAAGGATCTAAATTCAATGTTTTTTACTTAGTTTTATGTAGGTACAGTGATTGGACACAACTTAGTACAATATTATATACGTAATAGAGTATTTTTGTTCTCAGATTTGGCCCATGATTAGGTTAAATGTTTAAGGAGTATACCACGTCCTACCTACAGTGCCAGTCGGTTTTCGGCCATTATGACATTTAAATATTGGAAAACACACCAATAAGAACCGATTCTTTTGAATCCAACTGTAGACTGCAAAGCTAATTCAACTCTTATATACCAAAGATGTAAAGTAAAAGCCAGACCAAGACCACTGCTTACACAAACAAAACACACGAGACATCGTCGCGTCTGCGTTTGTCAAGCGAATGATTAATGCGTTCAGCCATCTTGTTTCTTTTTCCCGCCCTTTGCAGTTGGCGGCGACTTTCATCACGTCAAGATGTTCAGTTAGTGTCTAATTGTGTGAATTAGCTCGATGAACACTCGCGGAACGAAAAGGTTAAGCAATTTAAAATAAATCCTTTTTTTTTAAGCATTGGCGCCGATTCCCTTGTTCACAAATTTAAATAAATTTAAGTTCAGTGCATCTTTTTCTTTCTATTTCATTAAGAAAAGGACAGACGATTATTAGTTTAGTTTTGTCAAATTAGTCAGCCCCTGACGTAAATTGACGTATTTTTAGTAGCCAATTTTTTAATCACGTCTAAACTTGTCTATGGAGTATCTTAATTTGACAGGACTAACTAATATTTATCGTCTGTCATTTTCTTAATGAAATAGAAAGAAAAAGATGTACTGAACTTAAATTTAGTTTAGTTTGTGAACAAGGGAATCGGCGCCATTGTCATCTTTTTGAACATACATCATAAGGTTGGCAGCACTACGTGTCTAGTCTATATTTCTTTATCTATGGTAGGCATCATCTTGTATCCAGCCAGTATAGCCCCACTGCAGGGCAAAGACCTCCCTCTCCCTTTTCCAGAACTTTCTGTTTCCTGCTAAAGCAGGCCAATCATAAATAGAATCGGCGCCATTGTCATCTTATTGAACATACATCATAAGGTAGGCAGCACTACGTGTCTAGTCTATATTTCTTTATCTATGGTAGGCATCATCTTGTATCCAGCCAGTATAGCCCCACTGCAGGGCAAAGACCTCCCTCTCCCTTTTCCAGAACTTTCTGTTTCCTGCTAAATCAGGCCAATCATAAATAGAATCGGCGCCATTCTCATCTTTTTGAACATACATCATAAGGTTGGCAGCACTACGTGTCTAGTCTATATTTCTTTATCTATGGTAGGCATCATCTTGTATCCAGCCAGTATAGCCCCACTGCAGGGCAAAGACCTCCCTCTCCCTTTTCCAGAACTTTCTGTTTCCTGCTAAAGCAGGCCAGTCATAAATAGAATCGGCGCCATTGTCATCTTTTTGAACATACATCATAAGGTTGGCAGCACTACGTGCCTAGTCTATATTTCTTTATCTATGGTAGGCATCATCTTGTATCCAGCCAGTATAGCCCCACTGCAGGGCAAAGACCTCCCTCTCCCTTTTCCAGAACTTTCTGTTTCCTGCTAAAGCAGGCCAATCATAAATAGAATCGGCGCCATTGTCATCTTTTTGAACATACATCATAAGGTTGGCAGCACTACGTGTCTAGTCTATATTTCTTTATCTATGGTAGGCATCATCTTGTATCCAGCCAGTATAGCCCCACTGCAGGGCAAAGACCTCCCTCTCCCTTTTCCAGAACTTTCTATTTCCTGCTAAAGCAGGCCAATCATAAATAGAAAAAAAATTAATAGCAAAGCATCACTGAATACGTATTCCAGGAATCATCACATTCATCACAATGATAACTAACAAGGTAACCTCAAACAGGTTCAAATGAAAGTTTCAAATCCAAACATTGTCTTTCCAATGTTTATTTGTCGACAGTTAGTTGGCGTTTGAAGTTGGTGAAGCAAAATGAATTAATGTCGCCTCTTCTTGGAACACCGACGGTTGCTGCCATGGCCTCTTATAACTCTTTCCAAATATTTATTTTAATTTTGGCATAAGCACGCTCTTGAATCAATCTGCCTAGCCTTTTCCCAACTATGTTGGAGTCGGCTTCCAGTATAACCGGATCCAGCTGAATACTAGTATTTTACATGGAGCAACTGCCTATCTGACCTCCACAACCCAGTTACTGGGTAATACGATACCCCTTGGTAAGACTAGTTGTCAGACTTTCGAGCTCCTGACGACCCGTAACGACTGTCGAGTATCCACGAATGGCACCCATCTACGGACCAACCCCGGCAAGCGTAGCTTAACCTGATGGATCTACCCGTGTGGCTGTTCGATGTATGAGTAATATGCCAAAAAAAAAAATACACCACCGTTTTTTGTGACAAGTCTTCTTACCTTCCAAGAATCGCTAATCTAATTTACTGGGAAGCAAAAACCGAAGTTTAATCTGCTAAATAAGCCTAACCGTCTATTACTTACTGACTACGGGTTTAGTAACGCTTCTTATACTTCTAAACTACTCCCATGAAGAATTGAGAATGAGGTAAAAAGTGTAGCGTATCGAAAGCTTTTTATACCGCACAAGTTGAATATTGAACCGTGATGAATTGGTTATCTTATTTACCAAATATTATGATATCTTTGTTGAATAGAGCTGTTTTTTTTTGCTGACCGGATAATGCTTTTACCACGGTATGAACTAGTGAACGTTAACGAAAAACATCGTGAGGAAACCGGCATGTCATGTACTGGAACCAAAAATTCCAAGACATTCCACCAAGCCGCACTGGGCCTGTGTCGTGGATTATGGCTCACAGTGGGAACGATATAGGCTGATTTTGCTTATGAACTAGTTTGATATAGATTGTGCCTAAGTATTGGTGCCGATTCTCTTGTCACAAATGCCTCTAAACTAGACTAAAAAACACAAAAATTTAGTTTGTTCCTGTCTAACGACGATTTTCCAGTCAGAAATTGAGTAAAGTGACCTTGAGTGACACAATTTTACTATATTTTATTTTGACAGCACTGAGATGGCACCGAGTTATTAATTTAGTGAAAATGCCAATTTTGCTATTCTGAATTTGACGATTTTCACCAACAATTTTGATTGTCATTTATGTTTTTTTTTGTTCTTTTGCTTATATATCTCGAAAATAGTGTGTTCTATCGCAAAAATAATAAAAAAATTCGACCCCTCTGTAGAACCCATAAACCCCTAAAACTCAACATGTAGGTAACAATTTTTCATATTTTCCATAGAATAAGTGAAAAATTCCATATAAATAACACATCGAGGATTCCGCCTACACGCCTCCGGCTCAAAAAAAAAAAATCACGGGGTAGGGCAAATAAGTACAACGTGAGGTCCCGATTGTCAAATTCGATTTTAGTTCTCAAAATTATTTTTAAATTTTGAGGATTTTTTTTTGCAGAATAACTTGAAGATCTCAAGACTCATAGCCAAAAGTAAGGAATTTTAGTGAGTTTCATTGACTTATATATTATATTACTGGATAGTTTAGTTAATTTAGTTCAGTTTAGTTAGTTGTGTACATGAGAATCGGCACCAATGATTGAATTTAATTCACGTTTATGAAAGAGTAGCAATGAATAAATAAATAATTAAATACAGAAGTGTGGATTATTCTGTAACGGAAGCACTTGAAAATACTGTTACCTACAGTTAGCACACTACTGGGCAAAAGCCTTTCCCTATGACTTTCAGTGCTTGTGATCCAGGGCTTACGTTGTCCTCTGGAAAATAAAAATAATATCCAAAATACATTGCGCTGGTCTAGTGACGTTAAAATAAACATTTAAGACAAACGGATTACTAAAACAAAAACAGCGAGACGCTTCTTTTGACACTTTTTTGTGCCATGTTTTGACACTTCGGTACCAAAAAAGTTACTGAGCGCAGCTGCTGACGCGACAGAAATAGAACTGTTAAGATTTTTCTCTTTTCGGTACAAATATTGTCGTGGCAAGCGATCCTACTTTTAGCAGCGAGTTAAAGGATTAAAATTTTAGAAAATTTCTGTTTTTCTTTGGTGTTTTAAAGGTTAAAAGGCAATAGAAAATTAAGGTTTTGGCTCACGGAATGCAATTTACTTAATTCGTTATATGCTGGCCCCCTATTACTTATATGGGACTTAGGCGAAAGCGTCGGGGTAGCCCGTGAAATTCAAATGTTGTTACGTTCTTTGCAATTTATAAGTCAGTATAGGTACGACGATCAAAATGTAATTCGCGGCCGTAACAAATACGCATTTACATAATTATAATCATTAAAATGATCAACTCTTTAGGACCAGGTAATCCTAATGAATGACTATTTCATAAAATCTTGACTTTTGAGGATTATACTAACTTAAGGAATTGTATTACAGATTCAAATGATTATAATTCTGTTAATATATGTTTGTTACGTCCGCGAATCATACTTTAACATACAACCTCATACTGAGTTGCTAATTGCAAAAAAACGTAAGAAAATTTGAATTTCGCGGGCTGCCGTGACGCTTCTCCCTTAAACATAACTGTTGAAATGTGGGTGATTTAGGTTCACCTCTGTCTAACCCTACGGATTACAGGCCGTTAAATAGGTAAATAGATGTGCATATTTCGATATATATATATACAACAACAACATAAAACGAACAGTGTCTGACTTACATACAGCCTCTATAATTATGTTACTTTATACACTTGTTAAATACACAAGTGATATTTATTTAATAAGCCCATATATAAAGCTATTATTCCCCCTTAAAGCAACATATTGCGAGTTATTAGACAACCATCAATCAATCACATGAATTAAAATAACGCATTGATGTCAATTGTGTCTGCAATCATGTCCAGTGGCTTGATTGGACAACAATCAAATGATTGGGGCCTTGGGGCGAATGCAGCGCCAGTGGTAGACGGCGGTTTAGGGACCTACATCTAAATGTGAAGCATTTGACTTTGTATGACATTGACCTTTGTTACGACCTTCCGGCTATGAGCGCCGCTAGTTTAGAATATGCAAAGAATGCCAGAATGAACACAATTTTGGACTCGCAAAGGAATGTAAATGTAAAAAAAAATCAACCGATTTCCAAAAAAATGTGAAGTGAAAAATAACTTTAATTTCGGAAGTCGGTGTCTTTGGTTTCGTATTTTCGTTTTTGCTACCAACTTTCGAAATTTAAAGTTATTTTTCACTTTTTAGTTCTGATACCTACCTACCCCACACAAATTCGAATACTTGCAAAATAAATCAGAACATCACCCACATAAAAAGTGGGAAAAATACGTATTATTGAAGCTAACTCAAAAACTGCCCAAGCAAACTTAATATATTTTACATGGGAGGCATGGGACCAACTTCGAGGAATTCCCTCCCGAATAAAACAAAAATCTTTCAAATCGGACTACGCTATAAAAAGTTATGCGTGCTCATACATAAAAAGAAAACATATATGTGTCGAATTGAGAACCTCCTCCTTTTTTTCGTCGGTAAAAAAAAGAAGAATTTACAAGAAAGGCAGTGATGATTTAAAAACTGCCTCGTTGGTCTAGTGATCGCATTATTAGCAAAATGCTTAAAATGAGACTCGAGGAAATGTAACTAAATATTATTGTGATGTTGAATGTATCAGTTGGGAGTTCTTGTAATAACTGTGGATGTATAAAACATATCTGCCGCCACATTCGGGAAATACCTACTGGCGTGATATAAAAATCTACGTAGCCTTTCCCAACTATTTTGAGGTCAGCTTCCAGTCTAACCGGATGAAAGAAAGAAATAAATAAAATTAATTTCGGAAGTCGGACCGACTTCTGAAATTAAAGTTATTTCATACGTTCGAGTTAATTTCTTATTTAAGTCGATTTAATTTTTAAAATTATTTTTTATGTCGTAATTTTTAGTTTTTATTAAAAACTGGAATATTTGTTTGTAATATCTACCTAGTTAACAGTTTTGTTATAAATATTGCACTAGAATTTGCTTATGGTTTTGAGACCCGTAGCTCGTATCAATAAGCCAGGCCGTCACACTTACACGTATCAGACCATTATGTTGAAAACTACTGAACCGATTTTGATGAAACTTGCACTGTTCCCTAAGTTGAAGTAATTGTAAGCCAATAAAAATTAAATGGACACGATCTGATTAATTAATAGTTTCGGAGAAATGCGTGGCCAAACATACATACATACATACAAACATGCTAACATACATACATCTATAAAATATTATATATTTGTTTGGAAGCCATAATAGATTATCATATGAGAATATATTGCAGCATAACCTTCGATAGACCCGTGCTCTGGCCGCACGGGCACGGCTGGCGTGATATTATGATAGTAAATAAAATAATATCGCATGAAATCATTTCTGCATTAAATATACATCCAAAAAGCCCCATATCCAAACAGTTCTGCGCAACATTAATTACAACACTTTTAATGACGGAACTGACCGCGATGCCAAATCGATTGTTTGAACGAGGACAGGGGGTGGCAAGCAAAAATTATAAATTCCCACCCCGAAACATCGCGACCCCGTGACCTTTTCCTTTTTTTTTAAACGATGTAAGCAGAAAAATCTTGCTACCGCTCAACAAGAGTCAAGAGGCGTAAGGAAGGGAAACAGTCGTTATCGATAAATACTTTTTGACGTTTTAATTCTGCGGAATCTGTCTATACAACACTGATCTGTTATTATATTGTGCTGCAGATCTCATCTTACACAGAACGAAGAAACAAGCATTTATCACCAAGCGTGCTCAGTGTGGGTTGGTGATTTCAGAGAGCCAATATAACTTCAGATCGCTAGGAAAAGGCTCGACAGACGTTTAAGCTGGTTTATTCTAAAAACGTGTATGCAATTAAAATAAGCCCCATTGTTAGTTACAGTAACTTGAACCTGCAATATCGTGGGTAAGAAAAGCATCGCATTTAGATTTTATGAGAGTTGCTAAGTAAATTTAATTTATTCAACATTTATACAGGGCTATTTTTAAATCACTAGCTAAATTTTCACAGGGTGTTCTACCCATGAATATGAACAACTTTCACTATGGGACCAACTCTGAAATCACGAAAAAAATCAGCTGTTTCATACATTTTGGTCGAGTGGGTACAGAACTTTCGTATATTCATGGGTAGCACACCCTGTGAAAATTTAGCTAGTGATTTAAAAATAGCCCTGTATATAGGGTGACTGGTAATTATTGACCGATACATAAACATATGATTGTACTCATGAAAAAATCAGCTGCTCCCTACATTACGCGAACATAAGTGTATGGGACAGCTGACTTTTTTTTCGCGAATTCAGGTTTGGTCCCATAGTAAAAGTTGTTTGTTATCATGAGTACAATCATGTGTTTAATTATCGGTCATCCTATATAAGTATCGACATCGATACCACCCTCGTCCCACCCCTAAACGCTCACCTGTATAATTTGAAGGGTCCTCGAGTGCAGCGCTCTCGAGCCGACCCCTTTACATCGTGTCACCTCTCCATTCTTTGCGCACCTCTAGTGAAACGCCGTTTACTTCATACAAGGCTTAACTTTGCGTGTTTTTGTCGTTTTATCCTTTGGTACAAGGATACGGATGGAAATAAATGACGTAGTATAGGTACACTAAGTTTGTGGAATGAAGATTATGTTCTCTACATTTTTCCACACACTCGTAATGTAACGACTTTCTTTAGAAAAATGCATTGCGTCGATCTAGTTGTTGAGCAGATTTTTTTAAGTAATAGATTTTGTGGTATGGTAAAATAATTTTTCAACTATGTTGGGTCGACCTCCAAAACCGTAGCTACAAGGGTGTTGTACAAGGAGCGACTGTTTCCATAACCCAGGTACTATAACAGTCAGCAATCAGTCAGCATCTCACAAAACTATGGCATAGCAATATTAGTTGTACTTATGACCTTCTTCTAAAGAACGTTTGACGAATTTGCTAGTTGGAACTTCACTCACGCCGCAGCCCGTATAGCGCAGGCGATAATGGTCATTGCGGTGTAAGTGGACTTCTAGACGTTGACTGTACCTACTTGGTTTCACTTCCATGATACCCCCTTCCTTGGCAAGATTGGTTGTCCGACTTTCGAGCATCGAGTACCGTAATTACTGTCAAAGATCTAATTCCCAATCCCGGAGGTCCAAAAGTGGATCCATTTTCTACTTCCGGGACCGGAAAATACTGAGAATTAGTGTTAAGGATCGGCACTAGGAAATCGTGTTATGGGTTTTGCATAAGTTTATATAGAAAATTTAGAGTGATTAGAAAAAGTAGGCGGTGGAAAAAACAGGAAATTAGGTGACTTCTTATTTACGCCAAAGTTATAAAAATACGGCAGTGCTTTTTGCATGTTTTTATTGATACTCAATTTTTTTTTATATTTTTATCATCTAAAAGGTGAGCTATTATTTTTTCATTGACTGGTGAAACTCTTAAGCTAGCCAGATGATATTTTTCGTGGCTACTGCTTAAGTTTTCTTTAAAAAGTTATCCAAAACCCATACCGCGATTTCTTGGGGTTTTTTGGTATCCAGTGAAACTGTCTTTATTCTTTGCCAGGACCGAAACAGTTTACCAACATAATGATGTTTTTACAGACATTACTTACATATAAATTCCAAAACGAAATCGTTCCATTTCCAAGTGAAAAGATCAACCTTTATTGATTTTTATAAAATGACATTAATGCCACGAAAGTGGAACTTTCAAGTTTAAATGTCACTGGGTATAATAAGAAATTGGTTTACTTTGGACGATCGATCATTCTTAAAGGTCACTTCAAGTTAAAATGTATTTAATTACAGGTAGAAGTGTGGATATCTGATATCAGGGAGTTGATTTTAAGTACAGCAGGAAACATAAGCGAAAAACACTCGACCGAAACATTTTGGCATGGTCAATCAATCTGCCTAACCTTTCCCAACTCTGTTGGGTTCGGCTTCCAGTCTATGCGGGTGCAACTGAATACCAGTATTGGTACACGGAGCGACTGCAGATCTGACCTTCCACAACCCAGTTACTGGGTAGCACGATCTTGGTAAGACTGGTTGTCAGACTTTTTGGGGCTTCTAACTACCCGTAACGACTGTCAAAGATCTACGAACGATAGCCGGGATTAACGGCTTAACGTGTTTTCCGAGGCACGAAGGGATCTCGATATGTAATGGATGGTCACCCATCCACGAACCGACCGTGGCAAACGAAGCTTAGCCTTCGATCGACCCGTGCAGCTGTTAACATTTAGCGACGAGACCCGCATGGCGTGGTCGAATACAAGAGTTTGTTGGGCAAGCATTGATTACCACCACGGCATAAAAATAGATTAATGTTCTCAATATTCAAAAGTTTATGTATTTGCATTGTACAATATGTACTTAGGTGATAACTAGAAATGATATTGTGATCATTGTTGCACCCTGTTGAGCACAGCAAGATTAAGTGTGCGCACGAGTGCTTGTCACCGCCTGATGTGTGAGCGATGAGACTGGGAAGGTAGGCAAATGCCAAACCAATTTAGTTTGTCAATCTTGTCAATCGCGCCCTCCCTTGTCTCACGGCTCACATACCTCAGGCGGTGACTAGCACTCGCGCGCGCACTGGTAAAACACCAACAACCTCTTAAGGGGTCATTGTACTCATCATTATGAACAACTTTTACTAAGGGACCAAACCTGAAATCGCAAAAAAAAAAAATCAGCTGTTCAGAACATTTATGTTAGCATAATTCGTCAAAATGTACTGATTTTTTTTCGCGTTTTCAAGTTTGATCCCATAGTAAAAGTTGTTCATAATTATGAGTACAATGACCCCTTAAGAGGTTGTTGGTGTTTTACCATTAACCCTGTATAATACAAAGCAGAAGCACGAAGCAAGAAGCTTTTAAAACTTAGCTTTTCAGTCTTCTGCTGAGCTAAATCTAATATTATTATATTATAGCCTACACGGTTTTTTGATAGTTAATACATTATTTTATTTCTATATTGTATGAAAAACGTGTCGTAGACTATTATTAAGTTCGACACAAGACAGGCGCTTTTCTTTTAGTGTAATTTATTTTAATCACTCAGTACTCTCAAAACGGTGAATGAAAACGTCGCGTCGTGAGGAAACTGGCATGTCCTAGAACCAAAAATTCGAACAGATGTGACATCCACCAATGCGCACTGGGTCGGCGTGGTGTATTATGGCTAATTCCCTCTCACGGAGGAGGCCTGGTGTACCAGCAATGACTATTATAAAACTATTAAAAAGAAACATAAAACTATTTCAACGCAATGTTACGGTTAAAATGAAAGCGATTGTGGTTAAAAGTGTATTCCGTATACGTAAGCATAAAGAACTAAACCAGAAAGAAAAATGCGGCAAAAAGCAATTTAGGTCGCCTAAAAACTTATGTGTTCCACATAAAACCTGAAAGCGGAAAATCTGCGCCTCCTATAAGCATTTATTAGCTTCTACAAGTTTGATACAGGGCCATAAAGGAGTATTAAGATCATAAAACTCTCGTTAAATTCGTACCAATAATGCACCAGCGTGTAGGTACTTATCCTGCTTCCTACTAATATTCTAAATGCGAAAGTTTGGATGGATGTTTGTTACTCAATCACGACAGAACGGCTGAACGGATCTGGATGAAAGGCACAGAGATAGATTATAGTCTGGAATAGCACATAGGACACTTTTCATCCTGGAAAAATGTACGGTTCCCGTGGGATAATTTCCAACATCCAAGCGGGCGAAGCCGCTGGCAAAAGCTAGTAAACCATATATGTTGTAATTTTACTAAAGTAGGTTGCACGTTGTTTGAATGCAGTTTTATCTGTATGATCTGTAGCTAAAAAAAGTAAGAGCGAGCTAGAAATTTGGAAGTATTTGACAGAGAATAAGACGAGCAAGATGAAGTAAGAACTAAGAAGTGGATTTTTTATTTATATTTTAACTAGCTATTGCCCGGGGCTTCGCCCGCGTGGTGGTCGGAAATTATCCCACGGAAACCTACTTTTTTTTGTGATGGGTTTGCTCTTGACTCTAGTCTAGGTCAGAGTTGATAAAGTGAGCTTACCCAGAAGAAGCCTGTTCACTCTCACTTTGAAGAGATTAGGGTTGTATGCGCTCGGAAACAGACGCAGGTAGTGAGTTCCACTCTTTTCCTGTGCTCATTATAAAAGACATTTGGAAACGCTTAGTGCGAATTGGTGGAATAGCAACTAGGTAGGGATGGTAACTGGTAGTGCGTCTAGCTAGATGTCTGATGGTAGAAAGGGGTCGGTGAAATCAGGTCGTAGAGTTCTTGGGCACACTCACCGAAGTACAATCTGTAGAAGACCGACAAGCAGGCACCTTGCGGTAATGAGGCAAGCTGTGAAGCTTGGCGTCGCCAAGGAGCCTCATAGCTCTGCGATCCACCGAGTCAAGCGCGGTCATTACTACAGGAATAAAAAGCATCCTGTCCTAATCCAGGTCATGGTCTACCCATGTGCCATGGTGTTATAGCGTGAAAGCGTAACAAACAAACTCTCTTTAGTATTTATAATATTAGTTAGTATTAGGATTAAACGAAGTTAGAGGGGCTTGTGGCTAAGTAATAACAGCCGCACGGGTCGATCGATTAGGTTAAGCTACGCTTGCCGCTGTTGGTCCGTGGATGGGTGATCATCTTTACATACCGAGACCCCTCCGTGCCTCAGAAAGCACGTTAAGCCTTTGGTCCAAGCTATCATTCGTGGATCTTTGGCAGTCGTTAGGGGTCGGCAGAAGCCCGAAAGTCTGATAACCAGTCTTACGAAGGGGTATCGTATTACCCAGTAACTGGGTTGTGGAGGTCAGATAGGCAGTCGCTCCATGTGAAATACTGGTATTCAGCTACATCCGGTTTGACTGGAAACCGACCCCAATATAGTTGGGAAAAGGCTAGACAGATGACGATAAGATTGAACTAAGTTAAATTAAACTAAGTTAAGTTCATTTTGGTCTGCACCCTTACATACATACCTAACAATCTCTGGTACTACCCCAATCTCTGGTGATCTCTGGTACTGGTGGTAAAAAAATCTGCTGTTCCCTACATTTTAACGAGATAAAGCGAACAATGTATGGGACAGCAGATTTTTTTTTCGCGATTTCAGTTTTGGTCCCATAGTAAAAGTTGTGTGTTATCATGAGTACAATCATGTGTTTAAGTATCGGTCACTAATTACCAGTTACTACATGTGATGACGATGCACCTAAAGTAAAATTATTACCTTATATACTATAATAGGTACACAGGTGGTGCGCGAACAGTGCATAGTGGATACCCAAACTAATAGAAACACTTCATATGGTACGCTGTCTCGAAAGCCCACACAAGAAACCGATATCAATTACGATATGAGAACATAATTGTTCGATATTGTTTTCAAAGAAACCACGTACAGTTAAACATTGTAAGTATATAGTTAATCACTTAAATACAGGCTCGATTGCGGGTAGTTAGCGAGTACAGTGAGCGGCAATGGTACACCGGTAATTAGCGGGCGATTGGAGTAAATTGCTGCAATTATGTGTTCGACTGTACACGGCTGAGATCGCGTCCATTGAAATGTGTTCAGTCAGATTACAGTTTTTGATGTGCGACCGAAATGAACAAATCGCGCATTGGCACAGAATAATACAGATAGGTGACCATCTTTACATACCAAGACGGACTGTTTTATAATATGTAATTTTTAACGAGCATAAAGGCTCCTTCAATCAGGCGCGACACAAAGGCACCGCTCGTCGCGCAAAACCCTGTGCCTTTGTGTCACGTGCGGTTTGCATCGCGTGTCGCGACTGTTTGTAGGAGCCTTTAAGTTTAAATGATTATCACTGGATTTGGATTTATCTTTCATTTTCTGCTAACATCATTTTTATCATAATCCCATCAAACTTACTAAACGAATCTGTCTCCAAAAATAGGTTACAATAACTGGAACCATAACTATATGCCATAGACAATGCGCCATAAATAGAACAGTAAAGAAACGCCATAAACATTTTATAAGCCGTTTCATACACGCGAACGTATTCCCATTTATTATCGAAATAAGTGTCTTTAGATAAAAGCATAGACATAGTAGATGGTATATAATGTATGACGAGCGAGCGAAGCGTCTCTGTTTCAAGTCTGGCAAAATTTGCTTTCGTCTGTCAGTTTGTTGCTACTCCTCTACAGGTCGTATTTTACAACCGATCTGAACGAAACAAGGTAGCAGGTTTTACAACTTTATATTATAGTTTTTTTTTTTAGGAGCCCGTGGCTAAGTAATAACAGCCGCACGGGTCGATCCATCAGGTTAAGCTACGCTTGCTGGGGTTGGGTGAACATCTTTTCATACCGAGACTCCTCCGTGCCTCGGAAAGCACGTTAAGCTGATGGTCCCGGCTGTCATTCAAGGATCTTTGACAGTCGTTACGGGCCGTCAGACGCCCGAAAATCTGACAACCAGTCTTACCAAGGGGTATCGTATTACCCAATTACTGGGTTGTGGAGGTCAGATTGCCAGTCGCTCCATGTGAAATACTGGTATTCAGCTGTATCCGGTTAGACTGGAAGCTGACCCCAACATAGTTGGGAAAAGGCTAGGCAGATTGATAGATTGATTGTAGATTTTTTTTGTTGTCGGGGATTTTTTGCTTGGAGGGTACTTTCTCCAAAAAGGGGCAACATGGGGGCTATTCTACTGGATATCTCCGCCTTATTAGATCAGATTTCGATGTTTTTTTTATTTATTTTTTTATTTGAAAGGTTACTTTAAGTTGGTCTGATATAAAATTGATGAAGATCTGATGAAAAAAAAAACAAAGAAAACATGGTAAACATCTCGTTTTAAATAACTTTAGCGGGATATTAACCTTTCATATGCCGGGAACGTAGGTCTGCGCGATTTTAGCTGTACTCGAAAAAAACACCTAATTACATTAATGTAATTAGGTGTTTTTTCGAGTGGCGCACTCGCATAAAAAAATGGTGCGCAGACCTGCGTTCGAAGGGTTAATTGTTGCAAAACAGTTAGTGCTCGCGAGGTCTACTGTTTGCTGAACTACTAGTAGGTCCTGAGTCTTATGTACCTTCAGTGATTTTAAATTCGGTCGACATTAATTTACTTTCTCCCTTGATTGATGTTACACGAACCCTGACAGGCGCTTTCATTTGTGTAAATAATTTCATCACCACTGTTCTCAAAACAGTGAAGGAAAACATCGTGAGGAAACCGGCATGTCCTAGAACCAACATTTCGAAGATATGTGACATCTACCAACCCGCACTGGGCCCGCGTGGTGGATTAAAGCCCACTCCCTCTCACAGAGAGGAGACCTGTGTCCCAGCAGTGGGAACATTATAGGTTGGATTATGTTGCTTATGCTATTCTAAGACACTGACCTATTCCCGACGTATCTACAGAAATATTGAAATGGAGAAAAAAAAATGTCCTGTTTAAAATACTAGATACAAAGGCAGATGCGTCTTTTAATAGCAAGAATTATTAGGTTTTCGTTAAGTTTACGCCAATTAAAAATACTGGTATATATGCGTATTTTTTTTTGCAGATTCTCGATATGTTCTTCTGGGTAAGCTCACTCCATCGTAGACTTTGTCTCTGTCACCTCTGACCTAGACTAAAGTCAAGGACAAACCCAACTCAAATAAAAAAAGTGTAAATAACTCGTATTTCGAAAAAAATATCAGATACGTCTTTTTTCTTTATGACCGCAGTATAGTACAACCACATGCCACCACTCATGTAGGTAGAATAGGGGGGTGAGACCATTAATGGGGTACAAATCCAGACTCCAGGCTGTTACTGAGGAATATATTATATGACGGATATGCCCAATCACACTTTCCGACCTAAGAATGGAACCCCACGCTCAGCAGTCGTGCTTGCGACTACCAGACAGAGAACCGACTAAGACAGTTCAAGAGACACTGCTGGATATAGGTCTCTCCCAGACTGCGCCACTACACTGGCCTCCGCCTTCTGTATCCAGCCTGTCCCAGCCAGCTATCTTTTTAAGGTCATCGGTTTAGTTGGGGGGCGTCCCACACTAAGCTTGCCGATACACGGTCTCCACTCCAGGACTCATCTGCTCCACCAGCCATCGGTATAAACATGGCCAGCACACTGCCACTTCACCATGCTTATTCTACAACCTATATTATATAGGTAACTAAGAGACAGTTAATGTCATATTACCTATTGCATTTTGTCACACAATGTGTGATTGTTGACTACAATCGTGGGAACCCACATTATCTCATTAGTAAGTAGGTCAGCAGGTTAATTAGATAAAACATGCTTGTCTATTGATAACGGTACACAATGGACATTATAGGAAAGAATGTCATCATCGTTTCATACAGCAATGTATCAGAAAGGTGCGGTCAAAATTAAGGGTGTGGTAGACCATCAAACTGAACCACTTTCTCTATGGGACCAACATCGTAATCGCGGTAAAATTATCAGTCGTCCCATACATTTGGGGTTTTTTTTTTTTTAATTAATTTGTTAAGTTACAAGTTCCGAACACTTAATCAAAGCATACAATTAGATCTCTGGGGTCTGTTCTAGCATGCCATGACCTGAGATTTGTTCAACGCGCTGTACAACAGTTAAGCTATAATCGATTTGATGCAATGCTCTTTCAGCTTACGCTTTATGTTTTTACTATTCATTGAGTCTCTAATGTCTACACGTTTAGTAAATTGGGTATTGTGAAAGAAGCGGTACGCCTGCCATAAAAGTTATTTTTGCGTGGCACTTGCAATGATTTTGATTTGGCTTGTCGTGTATTCACGTCTTATTTAACTGGGATTTGTATATCACTGTTATCAAAGTGTTCTATGAGGAACAGATACTCAGCGCGTGCTTGAACAGGTAATACTTTGCAATGTTTAAATAGCCCTGTGTCTGGATATTTATCTTTTATACAGTTTGGTACTACAAGTTTCAACAAACATGTTTGCAAATTATGTATTTTATCTAGGTAAGTTTTAAATGTGCGTCCAAAACTGGTGAGTCCATAGGAGATTATCGATTTAGCAAGAGCTGTGTACATTTGAAGGAGGGTAATGTACGGTATATTGCGCTTTATGATAGAAAATTTGGTGAGTATTGCACGTAACTTGCCGCTGTATGGGGCGACTGAATATTGTATTTTTGAGTTAGACTGTGTGGCAAACGACAAACTTAGATAAAGTCGACTGAGCCAAGCTGAAGTGGCAATGTACCGGCCGTTGGAGTAGATATGTTATTGAGTGGAGACCACGAATCGGCAAACGTATGGTAGGACCGTACACGGCCTTCACGATTTTTTTGAAGGGACAATCTTCGAAGGGTGGCTCCGGCTAGTAATTAAAAGATAAAAGAGGCCGAGGGTCGTACTCAGCCCTTAGTAACCTATAGTGGACTGCTATAGGCTAATGATGTGGCACTTTAGTTATCAGCATTTTCTATCAGGGACTTCTCAGTAGCAGCCTTTTTTTTTTTCATCAAATAACTTCTCCCGCTCTGGGTGGAGCGGAAGGGCGTGTCAGACTTTTACTGACTAAAACCCACCCGTGTTCCTTCAGTTGCCTATGCCAGGGCCACGGCTCAGTAGCAGCCTGGAGTATAGGTTTGTGAAAATAGTCCTGTAGCTGTACAGGGTTTTAACATTAGGAATTATGTTGATCATGTTTAAAAACCTCGGTCGGAATACAGGCGGTGATATTATAAGTAAATAATGGATCACCATATATGTAAATAAAAAAATTTAAATGATGTACGTATGTACGTTGGTAAGCGCATCACTTAAGAATGACTGGACCGATTTGGCAATTCTTTGTTATAAAATTTTCGTAATAAGTAGTTCAAATTTGGAAGAACTGAAAGTGGTTTTTTCTCTATGGATTGTTTGGACAGACAGGACAACGTCTGTCGGGTTAGCTAATTAACAATACGTAAGTACCTAATAAAATTGTTTACTTATCAACGCCGTCCTTTTTTTTTTAAACGCGTGTTCCACGTTACTCCACGTATCTTATTCCATTGAAAAATTCAAATTTCGACTTCCCATCCGAATGCACATAGCTCGTAGGGGGAAATCTGGTAACCAGAGACAAACGCTAATGCATTCCGAGTTTCTGAGTACTACGGATTTAGGCGAAACGAAACACAACCCGCCCTTAATGGAAACCCACCGTCAGAGGTTTTTTTTACATAGTGTACTGGTTATTAACCATAACATCACGCCTGTATACCCGGAAGGTATAGGCAAGGCACACCCAGATTTCAGTTCCGTGAAATAGGGGACGAGCCCATACCTAATTCCAGACTCCAGGCAGAAGCCTGGATTTTCAAAAATTAATTTATTGATAGAATTTTAAAACACAAATTGCACTACAGTACAGTGTAGATTTTACTATCAAACTGCAGTACAATTATATAATAATAGTATAGTATAGTGTAACTCGACAGTACTTACTGCAAACTTAACAGGCTAAGCAGCAGAATACAATATAAAAATACATTTGCTCAAACTGCGTAAAAAAACAGAGGATGTGCTGCCAAGTTACATCTGCCTAATGTAATACTACACTGTTATAAAAACCTGTTTCGGAGAACAGGTCTATCTATGCCTTCACGGCTTTCGCAGTAGCCTCGCCTATGCAGTACGGTTCATTTTTTATTATTTTTTATTAACGTTCTTATTTACTTCGCTCCCGTATCAGACCGAACTAGGTACTTAAATATACGAAAATAGCTGCACATATACATACTAAACCGTGTATGGCGTGAGGTCCCAGCGGTTAAGGCGCTACCCCGACCAAAACCTTGCGATAGTGCGTTATTCAGAGGCTATCAACTCATTAATTAAGAGCAATAAACTACATCTGAAAGCACATTATTGATATTCATTATCTAATCAACACATTGCACGTTCTTGTTTTTATGTGTTACTTTTGCCGCTTTTGCCCGCGGCTTCACCCGCGTGGTTGTCGGAAAAAACTCTTAACACACTACTAAAGTTTCTATAATAATATATAATTCAATCAAGATTCGAAAGACACGTGTCGCCATCTATATTATTATAAGAACGTTATTCTTGCTTTCCTCGGGAACAGTACTTTTATCGGGATGAAAGATACCCTATGTCCGTTTCTGTACATGTGACAGCGTAGATGCAAAATTTCGGGATGATCGGTTCAGTGGTTTAGGCGTGAAAAGGTAACAAACAAACAAGCAAACTTACTTATTTTCGCATTTATAATATTAAGTTAGGATGGAGGATTAATACATTTAAAATCTTGTAAATAAGTGACTAAAATGATTGATTGTGTGCATCTTTTGCTAAATGAACGTTCTAATCATTTGAGGACAACACTTAGTGCCAGTTTTTTTTTTTATTTAACTCAAGTAATAGATGTGTGAAAGGCTAAACAAGAATGAGTTATTATTAATGTATTCATGTTAACTCATTCATGTTAAAAAAAGTAACTAATGGCATTTTGGCAAACACATTTTGGTTTAACCATTGGTTGAGTTAACTACGGATCATAAAACCGGCGCTAGTGGATAGATAATTTAAAAATCTAAATAATTTACGTTTTATTTTATTTCAAAAGGTCGCTATTCTTTTTTTGTTAAAATAATTCCATAAATTTTGTGAATTGAATGATATAGGGGCGTGCGCAGGAAGCGGGATAGCGCGAGACTGAGCAACGGGACAGAGAAGGACCCAACGCTCAAGGTCGTTTGGTCGGGGTAGCGCCTTAAGGCCTCGCCTCTCATGCACGAGGGTTCAAATCCGGGCAAGTACCAATGTGTCTTTTTCAATTCATGTACGTACTTTCTTAGTTTATCTTGGTCATTACTGACACCAGTGAAGGAAAAACAGCCTGACGAAACCTGCACTTATAGTTAGAATAAGTCTAAAATCGCTAACCCGTCTTGAGCAAGCTTGGTGATCAATGCTCGTGCCTTCTCTGCATACAGAGGCATTTGCCTCGCATGGGGACAATAATAGCATGCTATTATTATTATTTTTACATTCATAAACGTCTTCTTCCTATGGGAGTAGTTAGAAACTACAGAACGCCACCTGCTACTATATTTAATACTCCTTTTGCTTAGTTTACGTTCATACATTACGGTCACACGCACTCCGGTTGCGAGTACTACGCACCGATCTTTCTGACGAACATACCAATAAAGTCACTTGAATAGCTAATGCTGCGGCTATTTTGCAGGCCAACAATGGAATACAAAAAAAATTAAAAAAATACAAAATGCAATGCCTTTTTTTTTGGATCATCAAATTACTTCTCCCGCTCTGGGCGGAGCGGGACGGCGTGTCAGACTTCTACTGACTGAAACCCACCTGTGTTGCAGTTGCTGTGCCAGGGTACGGTAACTCTTTCAAACAACCTGCAACCCTGGCAGGCTTCGGCCCTAGCGGACCCCTTCAGCTAGTGCTGACATCTCTTTGAGGCGCGCGTGGAACACAACCGCCGCCGTCGACCCGGGCCAGGTCCTTACAGGACGGCGAGCTACCCATTGCTCGCCATCCGCAAGCCGGCGCCTACGGTGGCCGGGAATCGGCTATCGATTCCCGACGCCCAGGGCGTCTCTTGCGGCGACTAGGGGCGTGAGGGCGCAAAGATTGCCTCTCCCCCACGCGTTCCGCCTCTCCTTCGCGAGCATTACTGCTTCACAGAAACATTGGTTTCTTCTCTCAGTTCTGCAATGCAGACCTAAGCGATCAAAATGTAGAGAACAGTATTTTTATCTTCATACAAAATGAATCTATTGCCATCAACTAATTGTGCAAAAATCTAGACTACAGACTTCATCAATCTGCCTAGCCCTAGCCTTTTCCTAACTATGTTGGAGGCGGCTTCCTGTCTAACCGGACGCCGCTGAATACCAGTATTTTACATGGAGCGACTGCGCCTATTTGACCTCCACAGCCCAGTTACTGGTATTGGGTATTAAATAATACGATACCCTTTGGTAAGACTAGTTGTCAGACTTTCGGGCTTCTGACGATCTGTAACGACTGCCAAATATCCACGAATGACAGCCGGGACCGACGGCTTAACGTGCATTCCAAGGCGCGGAGGGGTCTTGGTATGTAAAGTAAATGGTGGCCATCCGACCTGATCGATCGACCCCTGCGGCTGTTACTACTTCGCCACAAGCTGTAAGGTAACAGGCGTATTTTTTTAGGACGAAGCTCATAATGCTGAAGTAGATAGTTGGGCAATCCATAATAATTTAAATTGCTGACTACAAATTACAGATTATTCAATCATAATCATCAACTACTAATATTATAAAATCCAGAATTTGTTTTTTTTTTTGCTTCTTTCTTTGTGATACTTCAACAGCAGAACTAATTTCAATTAAACTTGTCACAAAGCTGGGATAGGACCAAGAGGAGTTCATAAAGATACTTTTATCTGGGTATAGTCAACCCTCTAATCGCTACACCACTTTTGACAAAAACTCCCAATAAATTAAACCTTTACTGCCTTGTTGGTCTAGTGGTTGCAAGCGCTACTGCTGAGCATAAGGTCTTGGATTCGATTAACAGGTCAGGCAGGTACTTCTCTTGCATGTAAAGTAGGAATGATATTTCTCGCCTAGCCCATGGTGTGGGGTATTTTTGGATAGGACGTTCAAAAATATTGCGGGTGTGTGATGTGTTATTTATTTGGAATTTCTCAATAGCAGCCCGGAGTCTGGATTTGTGCCCCAACCAGCACAAATCCATCCAATGTCAATAGGCTCGCCACCTCATCACCCATTACATGGGCCTTAAAATAACTGCCCCTTTGGGAAAACAAAGCATTTTGTTATGTTTACTGAGGTAGAAACTATATACCTAATTGTCACATAGGCATTTCTGTTTCTAGACTTTTTAAAACATGCAAGTGACATTCAACCAGTGTTTAAGCAATTATGTGGTTTTAATAGGAAGGTAGTAAAACTGTGGGCAATAGCAAGTACTTTATACAGTCTTAAATGTGATCAAAATAAGAATGAAACCAGCCTTATCAAATTCACAACACAAAATAATTAAAAATCAACTGAACTGATAAGAAGGTAGTAAAACTGTAGGCAACAGCAAGTACTTCATACTGTCTTAAATGTGATCAAAATAAGAATGACAAAGGACAACCTGACAACCTTATCTAATTCACAACTTAAAATAATTAAAAATCAACTGAACTGATCTAGTGACAGATAAAACCTCAAAACATTATGTCAAAAGATTAACCATAAGTGGTTAGGGTGTTATAATTTTGATTGTATAACAAAACAAACAAATAAATCAATTATAGGTACATCCACTGAAGAGTTATTCCAAAAAATTCTAGACATATTTTTAGAATGAAGAACTTCACTTTAGAACCGGTTCAATACATCTGAGAGGTCTAAATCAAAACAATGATTCCATGAAAGATAAAATGAAGGTTTTATTCAGCCTACAGTCATAGCCAATATCTAGCAGGTACAAGAAGAACTATAATTAAATTTAAAGAAATGAGAAACAATCAATAAAAAATTATTGATTGTCATTTATTTTCATTGGACAGCAAAAGTTTGTGCTTTTTTTCAGTGGAAGTTATTAAAATGGTGTATGTAGGTGAGTATCAGTACTAATATTATTGTAATCCTATTAAAATAGAAAATTTTGACATTACAGCTTTTATTCAGTAGATAGTTCCAAGGACTTTCTGAAAAATATGGCTTTCAAATTGTTGTTTCGCTAGGTTAGCCTAGGATTATTGCAATCTGAAAGGTGACGATAACCAACTTTTAATTATTTGGGAAAAATGTATGTTAAATTAGAGCATTTTGTTAATATGTGAATTTTTTAGATTATTTGTTTTATATTATAACCGATCCATCAGACGCTGTCCTCTCAAAATTTCGATTTTACGGCTGTTCCTTTAGGTTTTCCTAATTTTCTTATTTTCTAAGCCACCCCAGTAAAGAGGCAAACAAAACAAAAAAATAAGGTTGAGGTCGAGCCATTTTGGAGTTTTTGCGAGACTAAGGCATGGCAATTGATTTTTATATAATTTATACATAATAGATAAATTAATAATGCAGCTAACCACTCAAGGCCATTGGCTTATATCTGCGTCTTACAATTAGGTATAATACACTACTCAAGCAAGTTCAATTTAATACATTCCTTAGTAACTAATAGTATTTTTTTTTTTAATATTAATAATAATGTACTCTAGTTTCTCACTTGGTGTAGAATATTAATAATAACTATAAATAAGTTCAATGAATTTAATGTCAAATGTCGCGTAACATTAGATTTTAAATGCCGATAGAGTAAATCACGCGATTGTACACTGTTATCCATCTACCTATCTTTATTTATCGTGTTTTGAATGCAGCCATTATGCCTATTAATAATTCATAGTCTGTGGCACGACCTTCTTTCATATAATGATTGCAGTGCAGTTACTTTAATAAATACATAAAATACTGGCCATGCAGAAGAAGTCGAAAGACTGAGGTATGACCCAAAAAAAAATTAAAAGTTCCCGCCATTAGACCACGGTTTTTTCACGTGCACGATGATCATGATCACTCTCAGACCATAATAAAATTCATGTTATATTTATTTTCAAGACGTGTGTTTACTTGAAAAAAGTGATTTGTTTACTAACCTCTCAAAGTGGAAAACTCCGTGGAACAACAAAACAGTAAGTATGTTGTCATAATCACCATCACTTTAGGACAAAATAAATCGGTCGCACTGCAGTCATCAACAATACCACATTTTGAACGCGAATCGACAACATTCGTAACGCCGTTCAAGCCGGCACTGTATTGACCCGATCCTTTATGAAACCATGGGGAAAATATGCATTTTTTATTAACTTATATCGATTATAAGCGGTCCACAGCTTAAACAAGACGAAACACCAGCGTAACGGGAGTGTTTTAAAACGGGTTCTTTATGTAACAATATCACTCGCGAGCACCTCCGTAATTTCATTAATAACACCTAAAAATCGATCCCACAACAAGGCTCACGACAATTCAAACAGAAGACTGCGGCGGCGTGTTAAATTCATTATTTTACTATGTAGCGGACCAATAAAACACGACACGGCACGATTTATTATAAATAAACTTTTTTGCGTTACAACACGACAGATAGGTATGAATTATGACTACGTCGAGCAATTTTTCGTGTCATATTTCTTTATACAATGGATGCAAACAATATAGTGGTGATAAAAACACGCACGACCCAAGCTACGCACGCTCGCGATGACACTAAACTCTGCATAGATGTCGCGGTTCTGACGGCCATTGTGGAAAATGGCGGCCGACATCAGCCGTCAAATGACCGCAAACTAAACTACACTTTATTTTTGGAGCAGTAAGTAAAATAATTGATTGACATTTTTCATAATTTCAACACTATTCGATCGTATAAGACGACTGAATCGGAAAGTCTCAAGTGGTCAAAACTTATTTGGGAAGCGGCGTGCTTTTTGTTTATTCGAATTATTAAAAATAATATTTTTGTCTCTTTTACTTCTATGCGATTTTTTATGTGGGTACGCTTGCGCGAGTGTTTTTGATTCGTATTTTGATTATTTTTGATTGTGTTGTTATTTTTGATTGTTACAATGATACCACACCACACCACGCCCGTGCCAAACATTATGTGCTGCTATGTTAAAATTGATGATTTATGTTTTGGTATAAATACAATATAAGTAATATACAAATTGAAAAATAAAAATAATCTTTTATTGAAAAGAGGAGAGAATAAACGTCTGAAAGGTACCTAGGTACTGTCAGCAGCTGAGCAGCAGCGAGACTCAAAGTTGACACTTTTTTTTAAATTAACCTGTTATGTAGGTATGCTGCCCCGTTGTTGGGCAAAGATCTCACGGGTCCTCCATAGGCCCATATGGCCATACCGTACCGTATGGGCCATACGTCATGAATTTATGAACTACTACCTACCAAACGAGTAGGTATAATTCCACACCTACCTATCTCTCTGCTCTGTTGCCATAAGGCAAATGGTAATCGTCACGAATGAATCCGCAGGTCTGCTTCGATAACGACGCCCGTCTTCAGTGACCCACTGCTTCACTGCGAGAGATCACAACGCGAGTGCTCAATTACGTGTCAGTCTGGTTCAATTTTTCATGACAGGTCTTCAGGCGAGTCGATTTCCGGTCAACGAAGACCTGACGAAGTTCGGCCACGACGACGTCCTTGATAGATAACAAACCAAACCAAAAATCTCCGTCATTTTAACATCTGGGTTTTCTGGCGCTACCGCGCGCGAGCTGAGCGAGCGAAGCGAGTGGTGCTACGGCAGCGGCCGGCGAGCGCTACATCCAAGTTGGTCGCAGTTGGCTCCCAATAAGAGGCGCAATCATTATATCAGAGTGTTCAATAATATTTCAGAAAAGTAAAATGGGAATTATTTGAGATTCGATTAAATACATGCCATCTTACCTTGCTTTGGTATTATGTTAAAATAAATAACTTTTCTTTTTTTCGAAGCTATTGCTATCTATAAGACCTAACATAGATCATAGCAAAGGTTCTTCGACTAGAAACAAGTAGGTGCAACATTACAAACTTACCTATTAGGCTATTTTGAGGTCCTAAAAACAACTGCGACGAACTTGGATATAGTACTCGCCGGCCGCTGCCGCAGCACCACTCGCTTCGCTCGCTCAGCACGCGCGCGGTAGCGCCCGTTTGGTCGGGGTACCCTAGCTTAATTATTGCGACCAATTACTGTGACAAAAGGCCAGATTGTTAAAACGAGGCTCATTGATTTAAAAAATTGTGCCTACCATTAGAAGCTAAAAAGTTTTCAGAGGTTCATTAATTTAAAAAAAAGCGTAGGTAGGTAATCATTAGAAGGTTAACAGATTTTTAGAAGATCAGTTAATGAAAAAAGAAGGTACACAATCTATGTAATATTATTTACAATATCGAAGGCGAAGTGACAGAAATTCTAACTGTCGAAGTCAACACGTGTCACATGGAAGTTAGGAGATGCTATATAGACTCGGTGGTTAAGTTAGAAGGTTTTTCTACACTTTGATTTATGCTGACGCAATAGTTTCATTTAAAGATGTAATTATGAGATTTTACTATGCGAATTAGACCTTTAAATTCGAAACCATATAAAGTGTACTACGCGAAAAATGTCAAATACACACTCCCTATCTATCTATTCTATATATCTGTCTATTGACACTGCGCCGTCAACAATTATGGTGATATTGCATTGTTTGTCTTACTTATGTCCAGCCCAACGACCATTTAGCCCAAGAACTGTATGATCGTTGGTCTAGCCCGACTATACGAAGCTATACGTATGATGAGTTGCTGTCGACAGTCTGTATCACTTAGTGCCAATTTCACCAATGTAACTGAACGCGATCAGCACATCTAATCTGTGTTCAAGAGCTGTCAGTGTCAATATTCCACAGCAATGATGACACTGACAGCTGTTAATCGGGGTTTAAATGTGTTGACCGCGTTGAGTGTTATTGGTGAAATCCGCTCTTAAAAGTAACTTAGTACTTACTGCAAGTAGTCTTTAAAATAATAGGTCTTTACCTATGAAATTGCCGATTTTTAATACCGGCTAGTGTGAAGATCAATACCTATAGCATGGCATTTAAAAACAAAACATCAGTTTTCGAATACGAGTCCCGTCGTGGCACCAACGCAACACAGCATATGCATAGATTATATTATACTGTAGGATAGGACATATGAACAAGGTACTGTGGGCTTAGCATGACCACTTGTCTATCTCTATGAATAGTAGACAAGCTTTTCTATACAAAGTGACATTTCGTTGTGCAATTTGCCATTTTGTCTTTCGTTTCTAGCGATCTTTATCTAGGTCCTTTTCTATGTAGACTATTTCGGAACCAAGTTTTCTTTACCAACTGTCAAAATCACACGGACCACTGATAATTGTCTAGGGTAGTGAAGACAATTTGCGTCGTGCTAAAGACAGTATGTAAAACTTTTTACTCGACGGCCGCAAAGTTATACGGTTATCTACAATATCATTTTTTGTCTCTACTTTTGCTTATATCTCGAAAACGTTGTGTCCTATCGCAAAAATAAAGAAAATCCGCTTTATAAAACTTATAACCCCATAAAACTCTACATGTAGGTAATAATTTTTCATATTTTCCATACAAAAAATGAAAAATTCCATATATTCCATATAAAACACGTTAAGAATCTCCGTCGCTACGAGCTCGCCTCTGCAGTTGCATTTATATGCGTGACTTAATATTAGTAAAAATTGAGAATAAAAAGAAAATCCTATGAAAAAACAAAGAATTCTGAGTCGACTTATGTAAAAAAGTGAATTTCGTGAAAGTACAGTTGACTCTTTGTACTTTGTTGCCGTCGTACTGTCTACACGGTAACGTCATTTTTGTTTACTCTTTCGTCGACAAGACGCTTCTCTACGGTCCTCGGGCTAAGCCTGCTGCAAGTGTACGCACGGTGCGTTTATGGTTTAATCGCTGCCATTCTGAAAATTTTGATTTCAACAATGAGCCCCGGGGAATACACAGTCTGGCCATAAATACTGTTACAATTAAAAATAAGAAAGATATTACATATGAATTTGGAATCTGTCATTTTTATACGATTGTTCATTGAGTTTTCTAACTTTAGCGCCCATACATTGTACAATATTTTGCGATATTAAAATGGAGTGGGGTAATAAAGAGAACCGAATCGCTGTGATTGCATTACACAAAGTTGGTATGGAGCCAAATACAATTTTTAAAACTCTCCATACGCTTGGTATTAGTCAAATGTTTGTGTACCGGGCTATTAATAGGTACAATGAGACCTCCTCTGTTGGTGACAGAAAAAGATCTGGTCGTCCACGTAGTGTTCGTACGAAAAAGGTGGTCAAAGCAGTAAGGGAAAGAATTCGAAGAAATCCTGTCCGAAAGCAAAAGATGTTATCTCGGGAGATGAAGATAGCACCCAGAACCATGTCGCGTATTTTAAAAGATGACTTAGGACTTGCAGCCTATATGAGACGCACTGGTCATTTTTTAACTGATAATTTAAAAAAGAATAGGGTGGCAAAATCGAAACAACTACTGAAGCGGTACGCAAAGGGAGGTCACAGAAAATTTTTGTTTACGGATGAGAAAATCTTTACAATTGAGCAACATTTTAACAAACAAAATGACCGTATTTATGCTCAAAGCTCTAAGGAAGCTTCCCAATTAGTCGACAGAGTGCAACGTGGGCATTATCCGACTTCAGTGATGGTTTGGTGGGGTGTTAGCTATGAAGGAGTGACTGGGCCATATTTTTGTGAAAAAGGTATCAAAACATCGGCACAAGTGTATCAAGATACCATTCTTGAGAAGGTAGTTAAGCCCCTTAACAACACCATGTCCAATAACCAAGTATGGTCCTTCCAACAGGACTCGGCGCCGGGTCATAAAGCTCCGTCCACGCAGTCTTGGTTGGAAGTGAACGTTTCGGACTTCATCAGAGCTGAAGACTGGCTGTCGTCTAGTCCAGAACTTAATCAGCTGGATTATGATTTATGGTCAGTTTTCGAGAGTACGGCTTGCTCTAAACGCCATGATAATTTGGAGTCCCTAAAACAATCCATACGATTGGCAGTGAAGAATTATCCCATGGAAAGAGTGCGTGCTTCTATTGATAACTGGCCTCAACGTTTAAAGGACTGTATTGCAGCCAATGGAGACCACTTCGAATAAGCTTTTTATATTTTAAATTGTTTTATATTTATGTATTAAACTAACACACTGTAAAAGTAATAAATATTATTTGCAATATTTTTTTTTCTTTGTGACAATATTTATGGCAAGGTGGTTTCAAATCCAACGAGGCGGTGAAAAACGCCTTTATAGAATTTATCATTTCTCGTTCCCAGGATGTCTAAAACACAGGCATCAACGAACTTTCATTAAAATGGCAAAAGTGTTTCGACAATATTTCTTTAAAAAAAATTGTTTGACTTTTTCTAAGTAAATCGGAAATTTATGTAAAGACATATTTCAACCCAATGCAGGTTTACCTACCAAATAAAAACTAAACTGGCGCCATCTATCCATCATGCTCCTGCCCTTATTCCTAGCGCCACCTATACGCGATAAATAAACATCTCATTTAAATGAAAAAGTTTCTATGTTTTGCCGTACGATGTCGCTGTACGAAGAAGATTAAGCGATTCAAAATAATTAAGACGCATTAATGATTATAAAATAATGCTGTACTGTAATATGCCAAAAAGCAAAAGTTGCATAAAAATGGCACAACTCCGGAAAACACAACCAGATCAATCAAAACAATGAAGTGAACTATGTGTATCATTGCGATAGCTGTATAATCGTCCGTCTAGTCTAGGGGTTGTAAACGGCACCAACTTTTGGTACGTGATGCAAGTATAAAGCGATAGATGTCACTGCACTACTAGGGTTCCTTAGTCAATTGCCAAAAACGGATCCCTCATAATTTCGTCCTGTGCGTCTCTCCGTCCGTCTGAATGTTTCACAGCCATTTTAGTCAGATAATATTGGCACTACATCGATTTTTGGAAGGAAGATGTATCCCGCTAAAAAAATATTGAGAAATTATGAAAAAAACCGGTCAACAGCGAGTCGTACTCGCGTACCGAGGGTTCCGTACCGTAGATACCATCCAGTGGCGGATTTACCAACAGGCTGAGTAGGCTGGAGCCTAGGGCGACAGATTTTAGTGGCGCCTTTGACCCATTTTTTTTTTGTTTTACAGAAATAAAAAAAGTACATTATTAAATACCTAAATGTTATTACAGGTTTAGGTCCACTCACACATTTCCATCAACGTGTAATATGTTTCACCACTTACATTTTTTTTTTTTTTTCTAGGTACTACCTACGTATTTACGTAATCGTAGCAGTCGTAGTCGCTTTTTACGTGCCATGTTCTGCCCATTCTTTAAATTTACTGGCAACTACGGCTGCTGAATCGTGTACAGAAGCTTCTCACTTTTTCATGTTGCTACAGGAAACTTACGTTTTTTTTTTTGTAAGCCTGACACAACGCTGGCTAAAATTAATGAGTGAAATCGGGAAAGGCAAAACCCTGAAGAGAGTGAATCTAACATAATGGTCAGCTAGAGGAGGACGCGTGTAAAAGTTTGACAGATTCTTGCCACGAAGTTCTTAAAACTTTGGAATCAATCAAGGATGAAAGTATCGAAAAGCCTGTAACGCAAACGAAGTCACGGGAATACTTTTGAATTTGGAAAAACTGGAAACCACCATTACCGTCGTGTGGAATGTTTTTTTTTTGAAAGAATAAACAAAGTGAATATATAAAATTCAGGCTTCTATCGTAGATTTGATCACTGTTACCGATCTTTAAAATCACTCTGTAAGTTTTTCGTAGCTGAACGAGATAATTTCAAGTATTTCGAAGAAAAGGCGATGGAATTAAGCATATCGCAGCAATATAGGTACAAAAGAGATGGGAAAAAGGCAACCGAAAAGAAAAAAAAATGATTTGACGAAACACCAGATGAAGCAATTAGAAGGACTGCTACGAGTAGTAACACTCTCAGGGTTCACACTTCTCGTCCTCATAAACTCGTGTCCAGTTAGAGAAACGGCAGGAGGCCTACAACAGATTTAACGAGAAGTTTTCATTTATGACAAAAATGAGTTAGTTGTCACCATAGATATAAGAAAATTTCTGTGGTTGTCACCATCGACCCTGACGGAAAAAGCCATTTTCTTGGAAGAGATTTATCCTAATGATTTTGAAACTGAGTTACTTCAGGAATGCGTACACTTTCAATACCACCTTTCTTCTGAAATAATTTTGAGAAAAACCAGATTTTGGATCATTAAAAAGTCTGTCTTCGTTCCTGCGAAAACAGATTTTGGAAAACATTTATTAATTTATTTTATTATTCATTTATCCAAACTTGGACATGGCAGTTCACATGGCTCTATGGACACCAGCGACAAATTGTTCAGGTGAGAGCTTTTCTTGCTTAAAACGGGGGAACAACTATTTACGATCTACTTTGAGTCAGGAAAAGCTTAAGCATTTTGTGCAGTCTGAACTAATGAACAAGATTTCATAAGACGATATAATTAATAATTTTGCGGATATAAAATGACACAAAAGGGTAATGTAAAACCATCAACCGGCTGTTAACGGATAATTGAATAGGGATATTGTTGGTATTGTTTTTAAACTGTAAGTAGGCACCTAAGTATAATAAAAAATACATTATTTTGTGTAAGCTGTGTTCATATTGTGTAAGTAGTTTTAAGGCATACCTTATCCCACCTTATAACTACCTACTACACGACTGAGTTTTTCTTAGCTGAGAAATATGTATACCCAAAAACTATTTCATGTGTAATCTTCACTAAATCGTTCACAACACAATTATACGAATAACGGGAAAAAGCTGATGTAATGAGGACGATAGTGCACATATTGCACAATGTAATAAATATAGTGATCTAGGGTGTCGAATATTGTAGAGCTCAGTAAGGGCGGCAATGTGTAAATCCGCCACTGGTACCAATCATATATGAATATTTTAGATGTCAAGTAGCTTTAAACGCCCCTAATAATAATAACATACCGATCGAACAAGTCTCCCCTTGCTCAGTAGCCAGTAGCGCCCTAAGCCTAGGTTCGAGTCCCACTATGGGACGCCCTTAGCTGTGCTACTTAGTTTTTAATTTCTAACCAGGCGATAGACCCTTCTGGCCCCGCCAACGCTCGGTTAAGCAGTCGATGCTCCCGGAGCAAACTGCGAAAGGTCAGTATTAAAAAAAAAAAAAGTCATGCGCGTTATTGATAGTTTGGCTGTTAGTGCATTAAAGTTCACAAAGAAATGAGTGATATTAAAACCCACGTACGACATTATTATATTTATTTTCAATCTGGGCATTCTGCTGCAGAAAATACACGCAATATATATCAAAGGATAGCTCACGATGCAGTCTCCGAAGCAACAGCAAAGCGCTGGTTCCAACGGTTCCGCAATAACGATTTTTCCTTAACCGATCAACCAAGGTCTGGGCGCCCCGTGGAAATAGATATCGATAAATTAAAACTATTAATCGAAGAAGATCCTCGAAGAACTACACGCGATTTGGCTGTTCAGCTCGAGTGCTCTCATGGCACCATAGAAAATCATTTACATGGTTTGGGAAAGACTTCCAAATATAGTGTTTGGGTACCCCATCAATTAAGTAAAGATCAGCTGACCTACCGAGCTGAGATTTGTGTACAACTTTTATCTTTCCGCCGCACATTTAATTGGTTAGATCATCTTGTCACTGGAGATGAAAAGTGGGTTCTCTATGTTAATCACACACGCAAGCGCCAGTGGCTGGAATGTAAAGAACAGGGAAAACCAACGTCAAAAGGTGATCTTCATCCTCGCAAGGTAATGCTTTCTGTCTGGTGGGATATACACGGAGTAATAAGCTGGGAATTCCTTCCTACTTTTTTTTTTTTTTTTTTTTTTTTTTTTTTTTTTTTTTTTTTTTTTTTCCGTGGAGAAATGCTCATGCATCCTGCACTACCACGGGGAGATAGTGCAGTTATGTGGGACTCCAACCCACTAAAACTCCACGGTGTCCTCCTCTGCCGCTTGTGGCGGGAACACGGGCACGCGTTAGCACTCACCGCGAACCCGCCGCGGCTGTCCGTCACCGGACCCTCCTCTGGGGAGCACCCCCCATCACCGGCGCACAAGAACACATTGTGCACCGTGACCACCCCATGGACCAAACCAGCACATGGGCGCCAGACGACCCCGTGTTTAGTCACCCTTGGTCCCCCCCCTGCGACCGGTCGGGTCAGTGGCCCGGCCGCCTACCACTTTTCGGCCGCAGAGGATAGGGAGAGCGGCCAACGAAATACCGACACTCCTCCTCCCCTGCAGCCCCACCGCGTTCGCCATCAGACGGTGGCGACCCCGTCAAGGCCGCGGAAGGTAGGGAGAGCGGCGCACCGCAATACCGGCACTCCTCTCCCGCCGCGGCCTCCAACCCTCAGCCGCGATGCCTCCCATACGACATCGCGGCCCGCCTCAGTTGCGATGTCGCTCAAGCGGCACCGCAACCTACCTGTTGGCCGCTACGTCGTCGACTTCCTGGAAAAAGCCCTGACGAGCGGCCCCTCCTCGGGTTCCTCTTCGCTTCACCGTGGGTGACCAAGCCACGGCTACTGAGCCCCCCCGCCTCGACAATGCGGGAACCCCCCGGGGGGGAATTCCTTCCTACTAATACTACGATTACAGCAACAGTATATCTATCATGCCGCAGGTCGTGGGTTCGATTCCCATCCAGGACAAACATTTGTGTGCATGAACATGTCTGTTTGTCCTGAGTCTGGGTGTAATTATCTATATAAGTATGTATTTACAAAAAAAAGTAGCGTATGTAGTTTATCAGTTATCTGGTTTCCATAGTACAAGCTCTGCTTAGTTTGGGAACGGGATGACCGTGTGTGAAAATGTCCCGGGATATTATTATTATTATTATTGTGATCAACTCGAAAAACTGAAGCTTGACATCCATCGCAAACGTCCACAACACGACAAAATATTTTTCCTGCACGACAATGCCCGGCCGCATATTGCTAAGAGTACCAGGCTAAAACTATTGGAGCTTAATTGGGAAATAATACCTCACCCTCCATATTCGCCGGACTTAGCACCAACTGATTTCCGCTTGTTCCGATCACTTAGTAATAATTTACGGGAAAAAAGCTTTGACGATGAACCACACTTGAAACAATACATAGATGACTTCTTCAATTCAAAACCAACGAAGTTCTATGCGGACGCCACTGATGGCGTCCGCATAGAACTTCGTTAGTTTGATGACACCAGATCGATGGCGAATGGTAGTAGAAAATAACGGTGAATATATTATTCACCGTTACAAGGATTTCAAAAACTTTTGGAAGCACACCAAGAAACTGGAAGCTGGTCCGTGTGTCCCTGTGAGTGTTGAGGGTAGGAGCGAGCCCTGTCAAATAGCGGAATTATTTAAGGATCATTTTAGGGTAGTGTCTCCTCTAGGGTGTGTGCAGCAGCAGGTGCTCGATGCTGAGGTTGCAGATTGTGAGCGGTTTAGATTTAAGGCGAAAGAAGTCGCCCATATTATCCAAAATATGACTAGAGGTAAATCTCCAGGACATGACGACCTTAGCATCGAGCACCTGCAGTGCGCTGGTGTACATTTACCTAGGGTGTTGGTCATGTTTTTCAATTTGTGTATAGGCCATACATATTTACCCAGGGAGCTTATGAAGACCACTGTTATACCTATTCTTAAAAACAAGACGGGTGATGCCTCCGACAGGGATAACTACAGACGTATCTCATTGGCTACAGTGATCGCCAAGGTGCTGGATGGGTTGCTTGATAGTCGGCTAAGTGAGCATATAGATCTCCATGAAGCTCAGTTTGGTTTCAGGGCTGGGCAATCGACTGAAACTGCGGTACTGCGACTCAAGCATACTGTCCTGTACTATGTGACGAGGAAGACGCCTGTGTACGGTTGTTTTTTGGACCTGTCGAAGGCATTTGACCTGGTGTCTTATGACGTGCTGTGGGATAAGCTCCAGGGGGAAACCAGCACACCCAGAGAGGTAATAAATATTTTGAGATATTGGTACGGCAACCAGACCAATAATGTTAGGTGGGCGGGTTCATGTTCGTCGGAGCACAGGTTGGAGTGTGGAGTGAGACAGGGAGGCCTGACTTCACCAAGACTCTTCAACCTGTACGTTAATGGACTGATAGGTGAGCTCAGCGGGGCCGGTGTCGGCTGTTCAGTGGATGGTGTATGTATGAACAACATTAGTTATGCCGACGACATGGTGCTGCTGAGCCCATCTGTCACAGCCCTTAACTACCTCATAGGGATCTGTGAGAGGTACGCGGGGTCACATGGCCTCAGGTATAACTGTAAGAAGAGTGAACTGCTTATTTTTAAGGCGGGTAGTAAGAGTCCGAAAACCGTTCCACCGGTCTGGCTGGGAGGTATGCCGTTAAGTAGGGTCACCAAATTTAAATACCTGGGGCACTGGGTCACCGAGGACCTCTCAGATGATTTAGATATTGAGCGGGAACGTAGGGCGTTGGCAGTGAGATGCAATATGCTGGCGCGCAGGTTTGCACGGTGCACAAAAGATGTTAAAATTGCGCTTTTTAAAGCATACTGCCAGACATTTTATACCTGCAGCCTGTGGGTCCGCTATACGCGTAGGTCTTTCAATGCCCTGCGGGTCTTGTACAATAATGGTCTTAGGATGCTGTTGGGGTTGCCTCGCTTTTGCAGTGCATCAGGTATGTTTGCTAAGGCTAGCACTGACTGCTTTAGGGCTATAGTAAGGAAAAGAGTGGCCTCCCTGATGCGACGCGTGCGGGGCAGCACCTGCAGCCTTCTGAATACCATATTGGAAAGGGTGGATTGTCCGGTTGTGAGGCACTGGAATACCGTTCACGGTTCTGGAGGGGTCCTTTTCAATGTAAAATAGTGTAAGTGTGATAATTAATAATTTTGACATTCAATAATAATATACTAACATAGTTATAAGTATGATTTACTAACAATGTATGGAATATTTGTTGATTCTGAAATAAATGAATAATAATAATAATTATTATTAATGATTAACAATTATTCATTTAATAAATAAATACAAATAAAATAGTTGTATGTCGCTCATTACTTATTAGCCAACCCAATAGAAAAGTGATAAAATGATTCGTTTTAAACGAAGAGTGTCTTTGTTTAGTGTATCATCACTACGAAAATGTATGGTCGACCGATTGGAGCAACCTCCTTAACTAGCTTTTACGCCCGGCTTCGCTCGCGTTAATTTAGAATTTGACAATCAATTCACACTACTGTTCACACGAAACTCTAGTAGGTACCTAGTGTGTTAGTAACATTAAATGTTATCTTAATTTATCTATAAAATGACCAGTTGTTATATCACCATAAATTAATTCTGATTGACATTTTAGATAATATGATTCAATCATGATTGGAAAGAAACGTGGCGCCATCTATTATCATAAGAACGATATTGTGTTTTCCTCGGGAACAGTACTTTTTTCGGGATGAAAGGTACCCTTATGTCCGTTTCTGTACAACTGACAACGTATATGCAAAATTTCAGCATGATCGGTTCTGTGGTTTAGACGTGAAAAGGTAACAAACAAACAAACTTACTTTCGCATTTATAAGTATTATTAGTTAGGATTTACAAATCTTAGCTACAACTGCTTATGGTGACTGAAAAACTGTTTAAATGAAAAATAAAAGATTGTGTACAAAAAAAAAACCACCGACTTCCAACACACTAGGCACAAAATCGGGTGTCTTTGGATCAGTATTTTAGTTTTTTGCCACCGACTTCTGAAATTAAAGTAAATTTTCACTTTGTAGTGTTTTTTTGGAAGGCGAAGGTTTTTTTTTTCTAGTTTTTATTTTTCACTTTTTAGTGGGTCAGTTTGTAATTTGTCTAAGTAACAATAACCTAAGGTCAACTGCTCATCACCTTTTACAAAATATTGCTTTTCTCGATGTAGGGACGTTAATGGTTGAGGAGTTCTCCTAGTAAGAACCAGGAAAACTGGAGCTGATGGTGAAGTCACCATTAGCTCCACTTCACCATATGCATTGGGACGAGCATAAATTGCTTAGCAACCATATTAACCCGTGACATACTTATTATTGAGTAGTTCCAATGGACCTCTGTGGTCTTCACCATCAGTTCCACTTCACCAAATGGTACTTTCTGAGAGCAAATGCACGAGTTAGTATAAAAATATCCAAATTGAAAGCAATTTGGATATTTTATAGGCACACCTAAAGAGGTGTGCCTATAAAATTTGAGGGTTGCCGTCGATTTCCATGGGATTCCAATATCAGATTCTGACTTGGTCACAATGGGACTACCCTGAGAGCATATTCTTTCAAACAAAAAAATTATTTTGAAATCGGTCCACAATTGACGGAGAAATCGGTGTACATACATAATATATATTATATAATTATATACGCGACGAATTGATCCTCCTTTTTTTGAAAGTCGGTTAAAAAACGCAGACACAACACAACTCATGCCACAAGCCAGCAGAAAATAATTGCAGCCAGACTTTTTTGAAGTACCTATTATGATGGAAATTATTATTATTATAATGAACCTTTTGGTGACTGGCTTTCGATTAGGTTGGGGGAAAAGTCTTTTCGCATTATAGTATGTATGAACTTGTAATAAAATCTCTTTGGCTGTACTATTTGTATCGGTCTGGTTTTGGTATCATTGAAAGTTTAAATTTTAAAGAACATAATTCCAAATTCAAATTAGGCAAATGTGTGATTTTCATTTTTTTTCGTACCGTCAAGATGAGTGAATCTAATGAAGAAATTCGATACATTTTAAAATTTTACTACAAAAAAGGTAAAAATGCAACGCAAGCCGCGAAAAAAATTTGCGATGTTTATGGACCTAGTGTAGTGTCTGTGAGAGTAGCACAAATTTGGTTTAAGCGTTTTCAATCCGGAAATTTTGATGTCAAAGATGCACGTCGCTCTGGTCGCCCTATTACGGATAAAATGGATGCCATTTTTGAAAAAGTGGAGCAAGATCGGCATATCAGTAGTTACGACGTAGCTGAAGAACTGGAAGTTGACCACAAAACAGTTTTGTAGCATTTGAAAAAAACTGGGTACACAAAAAAGCTCGACATTTGGGTACCTCACGAGCTCACTGAAAGAAACCTAACGAACCGTGTACTCATTTGTGATTCTTTATTACGACGTAATGAAACCGAACCATTTTTGAAGAAGCTGATAACTGGTGATGAAAAGTGGATCACGTATGACCAGAACGTGCGAAAAAGGTCGTGGTCAAAGGCCGGTCAGGCTTCACAGACAGTGGCGAAACCCGGGTTAACTCGCAACAAGGTGATGCTGTGTGTGTGGTGGGATTGGAAGAGCATTATTCATTATGAGCTGTTACCACCAGGCAGGACCATCGATTTTGAACTCTACTGCGAACAACTGATGAAAGTAAAGCAAGAAGTTGAGAGAAAGCGGCCGGAATTAATCAACAGAAGGGGTGTGGTTTTTCATCATGATAACGCTAGACCTCACACAGCTTTAGCCACTCAGCAAAAATTAAGAGAGTTTGGCTGGGAGGTGTTAATGCATCCGCCGTATAGTCCTGACCTTGCACCTTCAGATTTCCACCTGTTTCGGTATCTTCAGAATTCTTTAGGCAGTGTCTGGTTAACATCACGAGAGGACTGCCAAAACCACTTGTCGCGGTATTTTGACCAGAAGTCCCAAAATTTCTATAGCAATGGGATCATGTCCCTACCTACAAGATGGCAAAAAGTTATCGAACAAAATGGTACCTACATACTTTAGTTAAATGTAAATAAACTATATTAAAAAATGTTTTGAATTTTCTTAAAAAATGCGAAGAAACTTTTTCCCCAACCTATTATGTAACAACTAGCCTTTGCCCGCAGCTTCGCCCGAGTGGTTGTCGGAAATTATCCCACGGGAACGTACTACTGAGATCAAAAGTATCCTATGACCTTAATCCGGGTTATAGTCTACCCATGTGCCAAATTTAATCCAAATCCGTTCAGCAGTTTTAGCGTGAAAGCGTATTAATTCAATCATGATTCGAAAGACACGTGGCGCCATCTATTATCATAAGAACGTTATTGTTGTCTTTCTCGGGAACAGTACCTTTTTCGGGATGAAAGGTACTCTATGTCCGTTTCTGTACACCTGACAACGTATATGCAAAATTACAGGATGATCGGTTCAGTGGTTTAGGCGTGAAAAGGTAACAAACAAACTTACTTTCGCATTTATAATATTAGGGTACTCAAACATAACATCAGCCTATAACGTTCCCATTCCTACTGCTGGGATACAAGCCAGCCACTGCCAATGCTGGGGGCTCTGTGAGAGGGTGTGGACTGTGTAATCCAACCCGCGGGCCCAGAGCGGGTTGGTAGATGTCACATGACTTTGGATTTTCGGTTCTAGGACATGCCATGTTTTGAGAGCAGTGGTAATGAAGTAAAGCGCCTGCCTGGGTACAATATTATAGAATGCTGGGAAAATAATATCATAAGGATTGGTTAGAACAAGAACTACAGTCACCAACTATCTAGTTTATAACTTCTGATAAAACAAGCCGTTTCAGATTGTGGCATGATCCGCAGCCGTTACGGAAATAAAAGCCAACGTATAGATATTATTATTTATGTTAAACATGTTCAATAATTGTTTTTTAATTGTAGAACTTACCAATTTTTGTAGCTTACACTATACTGATACAACTAAACACACACAGCTTGGTCTGTGTAATATTTTATTATTATGGCGATATGTAAAAAACTAACTGAGCGGTAATTATAAAGTGACAGAGTCAATTACATCCACATGCGAAAAAAGAGAGCGCAACAATGCGCTGGAACCAAAATAAAAGCGCCAAACCAAGTTAAGCACAGAATTAACACTGGATGGATGAAATGGCGGCAGGTAACGGGAACAATCTGCGACTCCCGCATTCCCCTTAAACTCAAGGGGAAGATTTATAAAACAATGGTTAGACCTGCGGTCTTGTATGGATCAGAATGTTGGGCCATAAAAATAATGAATGAAAGGCAATTGCATGCAGCTGAGATGAGAATGCTAAGAGGGATGTGTGGTATTACGCGAATGGATAGAATAAGAAATGAGTATGTAAGAGGAAGTCTGAAAGTGACTGAAAAGTTGTGTGGAAATCGGTTGTCATTGTATGGGCATGTGATGCGGAGGAATGAGGAAAATGTCGTCAGGAAAGTGTTGAGTATGAACGTGGAGGGCTATACGAGTAAGGTAAGACCAAAGAAACGATGGATGGACTGTGTGAAAGATGATATGGTCAGAAAGGGAGTGACTACCGAGATGACGACTAATAGAGAAGTATGGAAGAAAAAGACATGTTTCGCCGACCCCAAATAAATTGGGACAACGGCAGGAGAATGATGAAACCAAATAAAAATTGTTTAAAAATGAATTAAGCTTTCTTAAAAAATATGTTCAGTCAGAGTTTCAATTACCTAATACGCACATTTTTAATGCAATTTTGCAATTAAATTACTTATGATTTTAGAATTACAGAAAAAATTATAAAAACATTGAGGTATTTTCGGAATTCAATAAAATTCTATCGAGGAAATTTAACCCAATCGTGTTTTCCTTATCATATAGTCAATAAACATATATCCAAAAAATAAATCCATACATTCTGTAATAGTGAAATAAATGGTTACGAAAAAACCCCCAACTTATTTTGGTATCGCCTTAACTTTAATACGGATACCAATTAATCCTAACAATGTTGATGTTAAAGAGATGACTGGCACGAAACTAGAAATAAAGTTGAGTTTTGGTATTAGTAGTGCCGCTCGATTCTAATCATTATAATTTAGTTGTTCAATCGAAGTCAAGCGACTCGATCGAAAACTAAAAGCCACTATAGCTAATCCTTAGGAAGACATGGTTGCCGCTCCCTCTCACCGAGAGGAGGCCTGTATCCCAGCAATTATGACATTATAGGCTGATTATGATAAACAAAATACTTTATTTAGAAACTAGACAGAAACTAATGTCATTGCTTCAACGAAATCTGTTAAAAAATCCATAACAGGCATTAATGATTTTTCTTTTATTATTTACTAGTATCACCCCGCGGTTTCACCCGTATAAGTCTCGAGTCCGTAGGAATTAGGGGGATAAAAAGTATCCTATGTGTTAATCCAGGTTATAAACTATCTGTGTGCCAAATTTCATCAAAACCCGTTTAGTATTTATTTGCGTGAAAGAGTAACAAACATCCACCCATCCTCACAAACATTCGCAGAATATAAGTTTTTAAACCGACATGGTCACTGACATTATCATTAGAACTTAAAACGGGATATTTACCATGTATATTAATTGATTTGAGTTTCTGTGTGAACTCCGTGATCATGGCACTTGCAACAGTGCCGAAATATCGGAAACTCAAATCAATTAATATACATGGTAAATATCCCGTTTTAAGTTCTAATGATAATTTCGCAGAATACTAGTAGGATTGCGTTGATTAATTGATATAAGGTATTTAAAATAGAGGTAAAGGCATAGGCTAAATGTTTTAATATACTCTCATGTACCTACCTAAGTCAATTTTAGGCGCATAGTGAATTACATGCATACCTACGAGTATGTATGATCGTAAGGTAAAATACATATTTTACCTACTTATCTAGTGAATTTTTTTTAAAAGCAAGCTCTTATTAGTCTGGATATCATCTAGGACAAGAGTAAATGTCCAAGATGCATCAAACGAGCCCAAACTCGAAACTCGGTTGCGTTGTTTTATTCTCAGTTCCTCTGGCCACCTTCCGGCTGCATCATCAGATCAGCTCGATGATACCAAAATATTGCATTGTCACCGATTTTACATACTTATGCCAAATTTCAGCTCAATCGAACACCTCGGGAAAAGGACAACTTACATAATACATAAGAACATTGTAAGTTAAACAAAAGCTTGTAAAAAGACATACCAAGCTAAACGAAATACAATTATAGCAACTGAATCTCGTTTAACAACGACATATTATCATGAACGACTTGTAGGTAATTAGGTATCTGTGCAGACTGAGTTTAATTTATGTCTTCCTTTTCGTGTTTGCCAACTATACATTACTGTTTTATATGTAACTAGCTCTTGCCCGCGACTTCGTCTGCGATCCAGGATGAATACTAGCCTATGTCCTTCTCCAGGCCATGGTCTATCCAAGTGCCAAATTTCATCCAAATCCGTTCAGCCGTTTTAGCGTGAAAGCGTAATCAACAAACAAACACTTTCGCATTTATAATATTAAATTAGGATAGTTAGGAAGATGAAAAACCGGTCTATCGACACTCTAGACTCACAAAATATATTAGGTACTTACTTAAGTAATAATAAAAAAAAACTCTTATCACACTAATAAAGTTTCTATATTAATATAATTCAATCATGATTCGAAAGACACGTGGCGCCATCTATTATCATAAGAACGTTATTGTTGTTTTCCTTCTTAAGTCCGTGTCTGTACACCTGACAACGTATATGCAAAATTTCAGGATGATCGGTTTAGTAGTTTAGGCGTGAAAAGGTAACAAACAAACAAACAAACTTACTTTCGGATTTATAATATTATAAAAGTTAGGACTGTTGTTAATACTTGATTATTTTACATAGTTTAAGCTTAGCCCATATCGCCTGAAACACAGGATTACCTAGTTCAGGCACACATGTTTTATTGACCTTGTTTAAGATTTTTATTCTTAGTTATTATAATGAAATTGTAAATCCTTAAATAAATAAATTTGATTTGATTATTCTGTATAGGTATTATGCGTGATTTTGCTGTTGGCTGATTGTATTATCTTCTTTCCTCATACATTTTCCTCAGTAGTTACCAAAAAAGTATCAACAAGTTACCTATTTATAATGTTATGGTTACAGCGATAATATTACAGTTGCTAGGAGTTAAAGGTAATGGTCTAACTACCTACTAATTTAGGCATTAGGTATGTTGCTATATTTATTTATTTATTAAAAGTACAATAATCTTGTTGTTGATCTTGTAGCTTCTGCCAGCGACCGGATTTTATTAATACTTACCTAAAATTCGTCACTGGCGCCGATTCCCTTGTTCACAAACTAAACTAAAAAGTTCAGCGCATCTTTTTCTTTCTATTTCATTAAGAAAAGCACAGACGATAAATATGATATTAGTCCTGTCAAATTAGTTAGCGGCTGACGTAAATTGACGTATTTTTAGTAGGCAATTTTTTAATCACATGTAACCTCGTCTATGGAGTATCTTAATTTGATAGGACTAAACTAGTATTTATCATCTGCCCTTTTCTCTAGGGCACTTCTCGAAGTCCTACCAAGCTGAAATTTGTTACTCAGGCTAAAATTTGCACACAAACAACAAACACATTAAGAAATCTACAACTTTCATCTGCACCCGTAGAGGGGGGGTGGGGGGTGTTATATGTATAAAATAAATACTCTGGGGTACTTCCTCTAACTCTACAAGAGAGGAAGAGATGTACGGATAGATAGATAGATACTATGGCAAGAGACCGGACGGCATGTCTTTATTTCCATGGAAGGTGGGTAGGCCTTTAGTGTGGGACGCAACGTGTGTCGATACTCTTGCGCCTTCCCATCTTCCTGGCACAGCGTGCTGTGCTGGCGCTGCTGCTGCGGCTGCGGAAAACCTCAAGCGGCGGAAGTATAACTATATTTTCGAGCCGTTTGGGGTTGAAACCCTCGGGCCGTGGGGTCCGTGTGCTCATGCTTTGTTCAAGGAAATCTCCCAACGGCTGGTTGACACTTCCCGTGACCCAAGGGCAGGGTTTTACCTTGGCCAGAGGCTAAGCATTACCATACAACGTGGCAATGCCGCCAGTCTCTTGGGTACATTACCAGATGACAGCGATGCGGATGAATTTTTCGACGCCATATTTTAGTTTTTTTTAATAGTTTTAGTTGGTTAGGATATTATTTTTGGAACTTTATTTTAGGGTTAGATTGTTTATATTATAATACAGGTCGATTGTTGGCATAATGAAGTAAAAAAATAAAAGTCTTAGAAAACTCTACAAACCTTATATCTTAGTGATGAAATGTATGGCTTGACCGTTCCATTGAACTATTACATGACACAACATTAAAGACCCGTGACTTAATTTCTTACCATAAACACAGATTAATACAGATGGGACACTCCGCAAAATCATATAAATAAAAGCAATTCTTGCTACGACACAATAAAGTGCAGTTCAGGTCAAAGCTTTATTACCTACGGTTATATTCACCTACAAATTGCTTCTCTCTCTAACGCGCAACTGTTATACCTTCTGACCGCGGCAGTCCTACTGAATTGTACTTGTAGCTTCATACCTAAACTGCGGAGTGTCCCATCTGTATTAATCTGTGCCATAAGCCCAAATGGGGGTGTTTGTGCGATGGCCGCGAAACGGCTCAGTACATTTTGACTAAAATGTCATTGTACGAGTAAGGTTTGCAGAGTTAGAGGCTTGGCCCTCCATTACATCTGATAACTTTTTAAAAGTGAAAACGTAATGTGAGTGTTGGCAACTTTATATGATATGATTTTGGTTTAAATAAGCTCTTTTATTGATTATGCTATTTTACCATAATTACAAACTTTCCAGTCTGGATTTGATAGCAATAGGCTCGCCCCCTGTTATATAATAATAATAATAATCATAATTTACAAAAAACAATAGGTGAGAAAATCAGTAAATACGCTGAACTGAAGGAAGAAGTTACCAGAATTTGGAGACAGGAAAAAGTGTACATAGTACCCATTGTTGTCTCCACGACGGGTGTTATACCCAATCACCTCCACCATAGCCTGAAAGACGCGATTTACATTACACTTCAAAAAGCCGCAATCTTAAACACCTGCAGAATAGTGAGAAAGTTTATGCAAATTGAAGAAAACGAAACCTCTCCTCATTCTTTATAACAAAATTCACCACACACGCTACATTGACTTGGCTTGGGCCCGTTAATGTAGCTTAAACTAGCCAAAGAGCTAAGAAACAAAACTTGTTTACCAAAAATAATAATAATAATAATATCCTGGGACATTCCACACACGGTCATCTGATCCCAAACTAAGCAGAGCTTGTACTATGGAAACCAGATAACTGATATACTACATACACTACTTTTTTTTATTGTAAATACATACTTACATAGATAATTACACCCAGACTCAGAGCAAACAGACATGTTCATGCACACAAATGTTTGTCCTGGATGGGAATCGAACCCACGACCTGCGGCGTGATAGGTGGTATCTTAACCAACCACGCCAGCTGGCCTGTCATGATAACATATGCATAGGACTTAAACATACACACAATCTAAACAACATGTACGGTTTTGAACTTTTGAACGATTTTTACTATGGTACTAATAATCGAGGTTTTACTGCGAAAACCTGCTAAACAACATTTTTGGCAAAAAAATTTAAATACATAAAAATCTTGTTGAGCTTTTTATACTGGGAAAACCGACTAAGCGCTACGTTAAACAGTTTACAAGATATTTCATAGTAAAAACTTTTTGTAAAAAAATTACAGCATTGTAATTAGGTATAAACTTTTAAAACGCAATAACTCAAAACTGACTTGACAGCACTTAGAAGGTTTTCGCAGTAAGCCCTTGATATATTTATATTTCTTTTATAAATAATAACAGGAAAAAAAGCTTCCAAAAAACAAATTAACTTCCAACGATCTGTGGTCGACTGTAATACCAACTAAGCTGTATTAAAATGAATTACCGAAAAATATACAAAACTTCCGAAAGGAATACTATATTTCCGAAAACATATGTTCTGCTAAAATAATCGTTTTCTTAAGCTCTATAGAAACCAGCTTAATTTCTACTATTGGTTATAGAATAACTTTTTTAACTCTCAATTTTAATGACAATAACTACCTACCGGTCGGCCCGCGCAGTCCCACCCGGTCCGAATCCCCGATGTAGCCCCACTGATTGTATGTGTGTACAATAGGCAATGTTACTACTGCTGCTAGAAGAATTTGGATGCAAGAGCGAGCGAAGCCAGCTCTGGTTTTGGGGCACCCCGACTCGGACAGGTTACGTTAGAAGGGGATGGCGGGGTCGAGTGAGAGAGCGTAGCGAGCGAATAGACCCCGCTATCCCCTTTGTGGTTATTTTTTTATAAACCACTCAGAAGTAGGAGCCCCGCCAAGCGGGTCTCCGTCGACCGCGCCTCTCTCGACTGTACCACGTTGAGTGTTTTGAGGTTATGTTACTACTGCAAACGGTAAAACGCAATTTAAGCTGGTGGAAAAATATTATGTCAGCAAATGCTGTATTAATTTTTCGGAAATTTCAGTATTTTATCCTGTCGTTTCTTTATTTGTATTCGCATATAAATTGTCGGAAAATTAGTATACAAAGCACTAAATTTCATATTTTGAGTATGCTCATATTTTAATTATTTTTCGGAGCTTTTATTACTACCCAATAATAACTAAGCATTTTTAATGCATTAGTGACTAAAGCAACAAAATCCTTCATTCAATTGCTCATTTAATCACATTAATTAAAAATATTATTATTACTATTTTAGTTATTTTCATAGCGTTACGAGTATGTCATACGGTATTCTGCTCTGGGGCAAAGCCGCTGACATTCAAAATATATTTGTTCTTCAGAAACGAGCTGTTCGAGCAATTTACCAGCTCGGTGCCAGAGTTTCTTTGAGAGATTTTTTTAAACAGATTGGTGTTCTCACGGTGGCATCACAATTTATCTTCGCCAACATCTTATATATTAGATAAAATATACATTTTTACACTAAAAACAGTGATATTCACAATGTTAACACCAGAAATAAGGACAAATTACCTGCTCCATTTCACCGGCTTCATAAGGTTCATAACTCATTTGTTGGGCTTGGTATATCTTTTTATAACAAGCTACCCTCTTCTTTGCTAGATTTGCCCTTTAATGCGTTCAAAGCTAAAGTAAAATCTAACCTTTGTTCAAAGGCATACTATATCAACGATTACTTAAACGATAAGTAAGAATAGTTGGTCGCTGTGTTTAACTTAAGACAATGTTTATGTTCTTTCTCCAGAATTAGCATACCTACTGACAGGTTATATGAGTTCATATAATTATTTAGTTTCTTTGACTCTCAAGGTCAATTTATTTTAATTTTATTTTTATTTATTATTGACACAAGCTACTCATTTCAATGTTTATTTTTTTATATGAGTGGTATTGCAATATGTGGTTAGCTAGTGACCTCGACAATTGATCATTGTTTTTCTTGCCTGAGCAACCGGCAGCAAGTTCGTCATGCTCTCTTAGATGTCACTGCTTGCGGTAGCGTCGGGGGTCGGGTTGTCTCCTTCCCTCAAATATGGCGAGGGGGGTAATGGCTGATCTTTGCGTTATGCTCGTGAACGGGTGCTGCTTGTGGTGACAGGTCGTCTTGCTGACCTTGGTTTTGTTTTGTTATTAGTAACTTAACTCGTTGTTGATTTTACTTCGATGGTCCTAGTTTATCATCTGTGACTTCGAGTTACGAATACATGTACATGGGCACGCCCTTTATTACTGGAGGCTTTTATTTAGGTATAAAGTTCTGCTTACGTTTTTAGTTTTGTATTTTGTTTCTGCTTGAGTACAGTTTTCGATTTTTTTTTTGGTATATTGGCGTGTGCTAGCTTACTTATAGCAAATAATTTAATTTAATGTTTTGTGTTGCGTAATGTACCTAAATTATTATGCGCAGTGTTATATAGAATCATTTTTTTAAACTGACAGCTGTGCTGCTGGGGAGTTTGTTGCGCCACTTCTTCTCCCCAGCTAAAGCACTAGGAAGTGGTGAAGGACGGGCGTTTTGGGGGACTGTCTTATGTAATTTTGACGTTTAAAAAGTGCTGATTCTCAGCCTAGTTTGAATAAATGACTTTTGATTTTGATATGTGTACCGTAACAATTAACTACACATATTGTTAGTTAATGTGATTAAATGATTCTACTACTACTAACCTTATGTTATTTACAAACCATTTATTCGAAATCAATTGAGGATCGCATGACGAAACCATACATTACTATAGGCTTTGTTGATAATGTTATTAATGTGAAGGTTGAATTGCAGTTTTGAGTGAAGTGTAACTCCTAAATCACGAATATGGTCAACTTTTTTTAAGAGTAGTGTATAGTGTAACAGTATTTAATTAGATTTTTGTTTTTTATGAATGATATTACATTGCTCTTAGGTAAGCTAAGGTGAAGTTTATTATGTGAACAATAATTGGAAAGTCTGTTGAGGTCTTCCTGAAGCAGCAAGCAGTCTTGTGTGTTTTGCACGATTTTAATGTTGTCGGCATACATTAAGACATAAAAGTTAATAAAGCAGCGTTTTATGTCGTTCACGAACAAAATGAAAATCACAGGGCCCAGATGGAGCCCAGAAATAACGACAACGGAATCCGATTCAAAGCCGTTGATAGCCACTTTTTGGGTTCTGTTGTAAATATAGGAACAGTCCCCGTGGAATGCTGGCGCAAGGGCGCCCCTCCGTTGTCTCTTAGAAATATATAACACACACTGTTTCGATCTTGATATATTTTCACTATCTCAACCAAAATTTAAAAGAATGGCTATTGCATTGCTTGCACAATAATTATGAATTCTTCCTAACCTAAATCGCCTCCAGTAGATGCGTGGTTTTGTTTTATTTCTCCATATTAGATTATTCCGCGGACATTAAATGATAAATGATTTTATTTCTGTTAGTAGGTTTTTACAAACACTTTTACACGTCAATCATGTTTTTTTTTTAAAACTAGATGAGGTCGGCGTTTCCTATCTGACTACTCTTAGAAGAAAGGCCGAAACAAGCTCAGAGGTCACAGTCTCTTATAAAGTACAGACATAATCTTGGTCAGTTCATGTGAAAACCATGTAGATTGGTGTCAGAAATGGTCTTTTGAGGAAATAACCACACAGATTGAGAGGACCTGTCCAGTCAGTGCACGCATTTTCAGTAATCGCGCAGCTCAACTCAGAACTTAAGTACTCGATTCGACGAACAATACCAAAGAAAGGACATTTGGGTAGGCCGCATAAATTACTCAAACTGCCAGACCATGACTAAAAATAACTGAGAGAAAAATAAAACAAACAAAAAAGCAATGACCCACATAGTCTTCACATTCACAATAATTAAAATAATATAATACTTTACAAAGTAAATATTCATGTCAACATTCAGTATGCAAAAATAAAAAGAGAAAAAAGAAAATTTGGAGCAGCTCAAGCCCGAGCCTTTTTGTCCTCAATATAATCTTTAACGGTATAAAAAGCTTTCTGACATAACTTGCGTTTAATGAATGATTTGAGTTTATTATGGCTGGCTTGGAAGTTTATTATAAAAGCGTATACATTGACACCTGAATGAGTCACCTATTTTCTTGAGCCTTGTTGATGGTACAACAAATTTGTGTTTTTTTCTAGTATTTATATTGTGGATATCACTGTATTTTTTAAATAATTTTATATTTTTATGGGCATATAAAAGATTTTCAAAAGTGTACTGAGAAAGCACAGTCATTCATTACATTAATCTCCTTAAATTTCTGTCTGAGAGATTGTCTCGGACTTTCTAACTAATATTTTAAATGCGAAAGTAAGTTTGTTTGTTACCTTTTCACGCCTAAACCAACCGATCATCCCTAAATTTTTCATATACGTTGTCACGTTTACAGAAATGGACATAGGGTATCTTTCATCCCGAAAAAAGTACTGTTCCCGAGGAAAACAACAATAACGTTCTTTCTTTCGAATCAAGATTGTATTTTATTATATTTTAGTTTTTTCCGACAACCACGCGGGCGAAGCCGCGTGCAAAATCTAGTAATTTATAAATGGATCGAACAGCTCTTTTCTGCAAAACAAAGATAGTCTGAATGTCGGCTGCATTTCCCCACAACAGAATACCGTAGGTACGTATGACATTACACTATGAAAATAGCTAAAGTACACTAATCGGGCTGTCTCTATGTTAGTTAAGTTACGAATTTTCCTAACAGCGTATGCTGCGGAGCTTAGCTTTTTTGACAATTTATCTATATGTGGCCCCCACTGAAGCTTTGCATCCAAAATTAAGCCCAAGAATACTGTGCTATCTTCAGGATACAATTCTTTGCCCTTTATCAACACATTAGTTTTCACCTGCCTAACGTGAGGTAACATAAACATAATGCATTTGTTTTTTTTTTTTTTTCATTAAAAAGTAAATCATTGAACCAGTGAACTACTTTTGATATCGCACTGTTTACATCGTCAGTAACCAGCTGCTGACTTTAAGTTTAAAGAAATAGAAATGTCGTCTGCAAACAAAACTATATCATGATTATCCTTTATGAGGTAAGGCAAGTCGTTATTATAAATGAGAAACAAGAAAGGATCAAGAATTGAACCCTGTGAGACTCCTATTGTTACTATAGATCTGGGCGATCTTTTTACTTAAGTATATATGAAGTAAGAAGATTCAGAGCGGTGTTCCGGATCCTGTAGAGGCGGAGTTGCCTGATTAACGTTTCATGAAGAACGCAATCGAATGCCTTGGACAAATCACAAAAGATACCCAAAGCATCGCATTTCTCTTCCCATGCATTATAAATATGTCCTAAAAGTTCAACAGTGCATCAGTAGTTGAACGGCCTCTTGTAAAACCGAACTGTTTGTTATGTAATAAATTATGTTTATTAAAAAAATCTTTGCAATTATATTATTATTTTAAAATGTCTTGACATATCTCGGGACCCAGGTGTCCCGGACCTTTGGCAGGCGTACGAGGGGCCGAAGGCAACTCGCAGAGGCATCTTAGACATTTTTGAACGATGAGAAGACTACGACTATCCCTGTATGCAAGTGCACCCAAGGACAACCACCTGTTGGTGCAGGACTATTGCAGAACATGGAAACTAAACATATTGGGCTATGGATTTGGGTGAATGTGGACTGATTACCTAGAACTATGGATAGGCTGTGGCCCCTGCCTGACCAATGTTTTATATATAATACACATAAAATGGCAGGGGTGACTTAATGCACACTCAATAATGGCCCCCGCCAACGGTCGCTAGCACATAGTGTCGTAGCGACAAGAGAGCAACATGTTCTGAGGTGCTGATGAAGAGTGGAGAGGTATCCCACGGCTGTCAGGGTAATCCCCGAAGTACGGTCAAGATCCCTACCAGCATCTTACTGGAATACTTCCATCCTCTGAGTACATTTGCTCTTACTCTATTTTAAACGCAAGAATGACTGAATGGCTGTTTATTCCAGCCGGTCAATAAAGCCGGGCGATAAGTCCCCTCTTTGAGGAGTGGTTGGAGAGGCGCCACGGCGTCCTCACCTTCCGCCTGACGCAGGTCCTCACCAGACACGGATGCTTCTGGAGGTTGCTGTTCCGGATAAGGCAGGAGGTAACGCCCGGGTGTTACCATTGTGCGCATTGCCCGGAGGACACGATGGAGCATACGGTGGAGGTCGGCCTGGCTTTGGCGGAGCACCGCCACGTCCTCACGGAGTCGATTGGCGGTGGCAAACACTCGCGTCCGGCCCTGATCCAGGCTATGGTACGGAGCGAGAGTGCATGGGAAGCTGTCACCTCCTTCTGCGAAGCAGTAATGCTCGCGAAGGAGGAGGCGGAACGCGTGAGGGAGAGGCAATTTCTGCGCCCTCACATCCCTAGTCGTCGCAGGAGACGTCCTGGGCGTCGGAAATTGAGAGCCGATTCCCTGCCACCGTAGGCGCGGGCTTGCGGACAGCGAGCAATGGGTAGCTCGCCGTCCAGTAAGGATCAGGCCCGGATTGACGGCGCAAGTTATTTTCAGAGCGGGACAAGTTATTAAAAAAAAAAAATAAAGCCGGTCAATAAAGGCAAGCCATAGACGAGGAACAAGACTTCTCCCGAGAGATACCGTGGGGTCACTCTGCCCTGTTGAGCTGTTGCTCGCCAGATGCTGCCCTGACGGTTTCTGTATCTCTCTTGGGCTGGCTTCTGATCCTTGACCTATTCCGCCAAAGTAAACTCTACTGGCACAGATCTAGAGTTCAGGAGTGCGCAAGGCCCACCAAGACAACGTAGAAATACGACGGTGGGGATATTAATATTATTATTGTTAAATCGCGAAAATCTGTATTTAGTTTTTTGCCACCGACTTCTGAAATTAAAGTTATTTTTCACTTTGTTGTGTTTTTTTGGAAGTCAGTGTTTTTTTTTTTTTTGTAAAACAGTTTTTATTTTTTACTTTTTAGTGGGTCAGTTTGTAATTCGTCTAAGTTACAATAGCCTAATATCAACTGCTCATTACCTTTTACAAAATATTGCTTTTCCCAATGTAGGGGCGTTAATTGTCGAGTTCTCCTAGAAAAACCTGGATAACTGGAGCTGATGGTGAAGTTACCATTAGCTCCACTTCACCATATATATTCTGACGAGCATAAATTGCTTAGCAACCATATTAAAGTACTTAATCGAATCGCAACCAGTGAAATACTTTTTATTGAGTAGTTCCGACGGCAATCTGTGGTCTTCATCATCAGTTCCACTTCACCAAATCGTGTTTTGCACAATGACGAGCAAATGCACGAGTTACTATAAAAAAAATATTCAAATTGCCATAGGTGTGCCTATAAAATTTGAGGGTTGCCCTTTAATTCCATGGGATCCCCGTATCAGATTCTGGCTTGGTCACAATGGGACCACCTCGAGAGCATATTATATCAACTAAAAAAATAATTTTTGAAATCGGTCCACAATTGACGGAGAAATCGGTGTACTTACATAAAAAATAAATATATATATAATAATATCTATACGCGACGAATTGATAACCTCCTCCTTTTTGTGAAAGTCGGTTAAAAAGAAGTATACATAGATACAAACATGCTTATTAGCATCGAAAGTTCCCACTGCTTAGAGTCAGGCTTTTGCAATGTGAGAGAGGAGTGCGCCATAGTTCTCCACATGGGCCCATTATGGCTTGGTGGACATGATATGTTTTCGGTTAATCCTAGAACATAGGCTTTTCCTTCCCCGTTTTCAAAATGTGGTGATGAATCAAATTACACAAAGTAAATCGACTAACATCCGAACCCGTGTCGTGAACTTAATAACCAAGGAAACATTTAATAGTGATTGGTCAAGTAGAGTCACCCATTACATGCATTCAAACCAGGGGTGAAGATTTGGCAGTGTCAAACTAGAAGTAGGTATGTTATTTGTCGGATTCGTGTCTGTAATAGAATAGTTGATTATTGTTTGATAAGGGAACAGGTACTGGACTTACTGGTGATGGCTGTAACCAGCCATAGGGATAACAGACTGGCTTGTGGCAGCCAAGCGGTCATAGCGACGTTGCTGTTTGATCCTTCGATGTCGGCTCTTCCTATCATTGCGCAGCAAAATTCGCCAAGCGTTGGATTGTTCACCCATCAAAAGAGAACGTGAGCTGGGATTAGACCGTCGTGAGACAGGTTAGTTTTGCGATAGTAATACTGCTCAGTACGAGAGGAACCGCAGTTTCGGACATTTGGTTCATGCGCTCGGCCGAGCGGCCGGTGGTGCGAAGCTGCCATCCGCGGGATTAAGCCTGAACGCCTCTAAGGCCGAAGCCAGCCTAGCCGAATCTGGCAAAGATATGCTCACTGTGGAGCCCCGAGAGTTGGGAGGCTCTAAACAATGTGACTTTACTAGTCGCGCTTCACCACGTGAGGTGCGACGTCGAAGCCCATTTGGATCGCGGAGATCGATGCTGTCCATTTAACGCGTGCATCACGGCTCCGAAGGTCCGAATTTACCTCAGTTCGATGTCGGGGCTCGGAATAGTCTGTAGACGACTTCCGTTCCATCATAGTAACCTATCGACTAGTGCGGGTGATAGATCTCAATAATAGCGATATCTGAAGTTATATAAAAAGACATAAGGGTTTTGAAGTGTACCTACCTATAGTACACCTACATTTCGCCAGTTATGTTTTAGTCCCATGTAATAAGGGCCAAGCCTATTGCTATCAACCGGGCACAAATCGAGACTCCGGGCTGCTATTGAGAAATTCCTGATAGAAAAACCCAGCAACACTTTACCTGACCTGGGAATCAAACCCTCATGTTCAGCAATAGAGCTTTCGACCACTAGACCAACCGAGGCAGACATCCGGAAAATAAGGAAAAACAATGGTTTCAGGATTTTACGCCATCGCAGTCACGAGAACAGCTCGTATGTTAGACGAAGGTGTCTATGTAGTTACGGTAGACATCAAACATAGTTTGAAACATATTTCTCTATATTGCTTTGGTGATACTGTGAATACAGGAAAACACACAAGGAAGAATATTCAAATAATTAGTCAACACGAAATGAAATGATTAAATATTAATACACTTACTGTTTGAATGTCCTATTGACTATTCGAATAAATCGATTGATAGCCCGTAACATAATTATGTACTCCATTAAATCTAAGTGATCCGAGTCCGACGCAAAACTGAATAGTGTTAAACGATAGCGGCTCCACCAATCAATAAAGTCGAAAAAGTTCCATTTCACTCGGTCGGTCGTAGCAGACACAATCTCCACAGGTAGGGTTTCTCGGATGGTTCCGATCTTCAATGTCTACCCGCAAACCATGGCCCACCTTTCACCTTGCGTCGCGTGCCCTAATGTCTGCTTCAGCGAATGGTGTTAGCGTTGCTGAGTACTGGACCAAAGAAAAAACTTAACTTCTTTTCAAACAATATTTGCCATCTATACGCTAAGAGAAGAACAATCGATAGTGAAAAACCGGGTCTATTAACCGAATGATTCCATATGGTCTGCTCTTGACCGGGTCCATCTACTAAGCTTGATCTTGCTCCAGGATTCTGAGAGCAGACTGGCCCACTTTTCGTATTCACGTTGCGATGGAAAACAATCGAATCAGAAAATACGAGTATACAATCGAATTTTATTCGAATGAAACAATAATTACGCGCATCGCTAACAGTCATTCTAACCACAACAATATTGTATAATATCATATTTTTAATCAATTTCCATAGCAGTAGACTATTGGTGAAGTGACAATGCTTTACTGGACAGTTTTTGTGTGTTTCGTTGGATTCGTTTTAGTAAAATCTGTTGAACTGGGTAAGTACCTAATCTTCAATCATGTACATACATACATAAAGCAAGTTTGTTGAAACATCAACCATTTATACATAGTTTGCGCATATTTAACATAATATAATTATTTTCCTTGATGGGTGGGGCTTTTAAAGCCTAAAAGAGACTCGTTGGAATATTTTAACAATATTACTTACATACCAATTTTTGTTTGTAATTCCTGTTGTGGTATACGAGTACTTAAGACTTTTAAGAGCATCATAAAGTTAAGTTCCTTTGAGAATTTGTAGGTTAAGTAAACAGTAGACATTACGGTACATTGCCACCCTTCATAAAACGTCGATGGGATGTCGCACTGTAAGAATCTGAGACGAATGTATAGAGCATTGCCAACTTATGCGATACACTGCACTACGGTGCCTATATCCTTGTCAAATGCATTGATTAAGTTACTCCGGTCAGAAATACCTGTCAGCGAAAGGCCACGTTGAGAACCACGGTAGCCTGCAGTACATTTTTAACCACGATTATTACTCACATGCGACATCATAAATCTCTTAACGTTATCTTGGATAAGTTTTGTCTATACACCATAATTTATTCCTTTCCCAAAACACTTCATAAACTAGCCAAAAATCTAACTTATTCATTACCTCTCACGTTGTTTTTGTAAGCTTTAGTTTCTAGAAATACGTACTTAGGCAAACGTGCCGGGGCGAGCATGCATTTTTTTTTTTGCTGCCGAACGTAGTCACGGGGTGAGGAGCAAAGGCAAAGGGCTTGGGATTCGAACATTCCATTTTTGGCAACTTACGGTCGCGCGAGACGAATTACTAGCTCACACGGATGTGTTTCCCGATTTTTCGAATCCCGTGAACTCGTGAACGCCTCTTCTCACATTTATTTAGACCCAACTAAAACTTAGCACGTGAATTCATGTAAGACGAAGCCTGTAAATTACAATTTTACATCTTACTGGTGCGTGTTACTTTCGCTTACACAAGTGTCTTCCCTGACAGCCTTACCCTAACAATGAAAACTCGTAGAAAATAGCTCAAGCCATCTGCCACTACGGTATACCTATTATGCAATCTTCTAAGTAGTCCCATGACGTACTAAAATGTACCCATGGCGTACTATTTAAAATTCCCTTTCATTTTTGTATGGAACAGCTTGGGTAATAAAAACTAACAACAAACAACATTGGGGGTCTACTAATCATGTACTGAATCCATGGTATACCTATACAAGTTTTCGAACGTAAAGAGAGCGTTTTTAGGGTTCCACAGCCAAATGGCAAAAACGGAACCTTTATAATTTCGTCACACACATAGCAGAGCAATGTTGGCCCAGTGGTAGCGGCCCTGACTTACGAGTTGTAGGTCGTGGCTCGAACCCAGGCAGGCGCTTTATTTTGTGTAAATATTTTCATCACCACTACTCACAAAATGGTGAAGGTAAACATCGTGAGGAAACCGGCATGTCCTAGAACTAAAAAATCGAAGAGTTGTGACATCTACCAACCCGCACTGGGCCCGCGTGGTAGATTATAGCCCACTCCCTTTAGAAGAGAAGAGGCTGTTGTCCACATGTGTTTGTTGAGGTGGAACATTATTGATTATGCTAAACGTTGATTTTTTGTTTCGAGATTCGAAACGTTTATTTAAGTGACAATCATCTGCACAACGGTATACCTACAAAACGTGAAAAATTAGCACACACATCAAGCACACTATAAAACCATTAATTACTGCAAATATATCGAAAATTGCTTCAAAGAAGCATAGTGTACTAAGCCGCGCACGCTCAGTTTCGAAATCTTTAGTTTATAGAGATTTCAAGAACTTAAAACGATATTGTGTTGCCACGCGATTTAGTCTCGGAAAAAGGCTCGAGATCTTGCGAGATCGAGATTCCTTATATTATGCGAGTTTTTTTTTTTGCGAATTCCAATTTCGTCCCATAGTAAAAATAATTCATATTGATGGATAGAACATTACCTTAAATTTGGTCGCATGTTTTCAAAGTCAGCCGTGGAGCTCGTGGCTAAGTAATAACAGCCGTACGGGTCGATCCATCAGGTTAAGCTACGCTTGCCGGGGTTGGTCTGTGCATGGGTGACCATCTTTTCATACCGAGACTCCTCCGTGCCTCGGAAAGCACGTTAAGCCGTTGGTCCCGGCTGTCATTCGTGGTTCTTTGACAGTCGTTACGGTTCGTCAGAAGCCCGAAAGTCTGACAACCAGTCTTACCAAGGGGTATCGTAATACCCAGTAACTGGGTTGTGGAGGGCAGATAGGCAGTCGCTCCATGTAAAATAAGGCAGATTGACTGTTTTCAAAGTCAGCCTACAGATAGAGTGCTACAAAAATCTTTTGCGCCTGACATTGACGGGGGCGTTTTTGATAAACATTTGTGAAAATGTTTAATTGTCACAGATATTGTATTGATAAAACCAGATTGGGGCATTAGTAGTTCCAATTTTAGTCTCACACAAATGTTTACAACCTTGTAGCGTTGTAAGCATTTGTGAAATTGTTACAGAAATGAGAAATTGTAAGTACTTTTATATTTCGGCTACGCGCCAAAACGGATTATTCCGATCTGTCACCCCCTTAAAGGACAGATCGGAAAAAAAAAATGATCTGTCCCCCTGTTAGCAACTTTTTTCACCACTATCTGTCCCAGATAGGAGTGAATAACGTTCGAACTGTCCCCTCGTTGCTAACAGGGGGACAAATCACATTTTTTTTCCGATCATTCCCTCTAAGGGTACAAAGCCTTGTACCAGTTGTACCTTTGTAGATAAGTAAAGTTTTTGTTTCTTTACAGATCCAATGAAAATTACATTTAAAATTGAAAACGAGTCCACTCCAGGTGACAGCGCTCCTCAAATTATTTGTGACCACAAAGATAATTTTAAACAACAAAATATATACACGGTTCTCGAAGGAGAAGAATTCACAATAATTACAAATTATCACAAATATATCAATCATTTGATGTAAGTAAATGATGTAAACTCTATTTCTTATCAAACTAAACTGCAACAAAAAGCTCTAGAGTTTTAATGTACACAAAAGTGTTTTAATACCTAGTTGTGTGCAGTTTCATACACTCAGCCGGTTCTTTGACCCGTAGTTAACTCAACCAATCGTTAAACATATTAACTAAAGGTTGAATTTTGGCTAAATGTGAAAGGCTAAACATGAATTAAATAACGTGAACCTATTCATGTTAACTCATTCATGCTAAAAATAGTAACTAATGGCATTTTGGCAAACACATTTAGCCAAAATTCAACCATTAGTTACTATGTTTAACCATTGGTTGGGTTACCTACGGATCAAAAAACCGGCCCAAATTTATCTACACTCATGCAATTAGTACCTATTTAAATAAATAAAAAAACCAAAGTTAGCAAAAAGTAAAACAGAAATCATAATAACGTAGATTACGTTACTATGGTTTCGGAGCTATCATCGGTCAGCCGCGTATGCTTGCTAGCGCGGTCTCCATATACAATGATAAAAATCGAATTGAAAACTCCTTGGTCGATCTGAAGTGTACTTTAATAGAAAAAAAGTTATTTTATAGCATTATGTTGTTATGAAATCTGTATCATAATATAAAATTTTAATTTTGTTTGAGTTTTGTACATGCATCAATCATGCTGTCTGTCATTAGGGAACGTACTATTTTTGAATTCATAATCAGAACTTTACGATAAGAGTGTAGATGAAATGCGTTTATGTATGTTTTTCAATGTTTAATAAGTATCTATTACCTTTTTACAAGATATTAAGAATATAATTCTTTTACAGCTGTAGTAACTACAATAATTACAATGATTTATATTTGTATGCGAACAAGAGAGTTGAGAATAATAATACTGTCATGACTGTAAGTAACTACAATTTATTAATTGCACAATGCGCTGTGGTAGAGTAGGCTTCGGGGAATACAGATTTGATGTGTAGGTGGTCCGTTGAGATGGGTTAAATCTGAAACTATTAGATAGAAAAACATGTAAAATGCATGGATGTCGTTGACGATGTTCATAGCCGCTAACTCTAGAAGTCGACTTTATATTTCTATGCTCAAGACAGAGAAGTGGAAGGAGAGTAATTAGCGAGGTCATTGCCCTGTATTGGAACATACGGGGTTATAAAAAAACAGCTGAATAAAACAAATAAAAATAATATAATTTATTTTAGAAACGTTGTTCCTTAGTAAAATTGAATTCTTACAATGCTATACAGGGTGTTTGGCAGAACGTTGAACATACGAAAATGGTGGATAGGTGGGGTCATCTATCTATCTCTCATCTGGGGTCGGCTTCCAGTCTAACCGGATGCAGCTGAATACCTGTATTTTACATGGAGCGACTGCCTATCTGACCTCCACAACCCAGTTATTGGGTAATACGATACCCCTTGGTAAGACTGATTGTCAGACTTTCGGGCTTCTGACGACCCGTAACGACTGCCAAAGATCCACGAATGACAGCCGGGACCAACGGCTTAACGTGCTTTCCGAGGCACGGAGGAGTCTCGGTATGTAAAGATGTCACACGTGATCACCCATCTACGGACCAACCCCGGCAAGCGTAGCTTAACCTGATGGAACGACACGTGCGGCTCTTATCAAGCTCCTCCATTAAATCATCTGCTACCATAGAAGATTAAAAAAAAAACTAAATATTGCCTGTTTTACCCATTTTTAATAAAAAATACACCTTAAAGTTAAGAATGTGGTGAAACTAGAAGAACGCAATTTTTTTTTTTAATTATCCAGGGGGCCAGGGTCAAATAAATTAGGACTGAGTAAGTAGCAGATGACCCCACCTATCCACCATTTTCGTATGTTCAACGTTCTGCCAAACACCTTGTATACTATCAATTACAACAACAAATAAACGTTTTTCTTGCTTTCAATAAATCACCATTGGTTTTTTGCGGGAAATAACTACGTTCGATTGCTAAGTCCTGTTTATGTTTTTTAGACAATCTTTGAGTGCTGTTTTCTCTTACACATCCACTACGTGTTTCCTTAAAACTTTCTCAGATTCAGATTTTGTCCATACATATAGATTGATATACATAGAGATCGGATAATTGGATGCATATTTACCTAAAGTTGAGGGGGTTGGCTTTTGTATCGAAAAAATCTCAGAATTCCGGGATCGACAAATTTAGAGTTCTGATTATACAATGTTTTTTTTACATACCATAACTCCAGGGTATTAATGAGACCATCATTATGAACAACTTTTACTATGGGACCAAACCTGAAATCGCGAAAAAAAATCAGCAGTTCCCTACATTTTGACGAGTTAACAAAATGTATGGGACAGCAGATATTTTTTCGCGAATTCTGGTTTGGTCCCATAGTAACAGTTGTTCAAAATGATGGTCTCATTAATACCCTAAAGTTATGGTATATCAAAAAATAAAATACGTTGTAGAATCGAATGTACATATATTTTTACTTACGTTCAGGAGTTGGCTAATATGGATTACACTTTTGTATCGGAAAAAAATTGGAGATTACGGGATCGACAAATTTAGAGTTATGATTATAGAAACGAATGTAAATTTAGGTACTTGCGTTCAGATGTTGGCTAATATGGATTGTACTTTTGTATCGACAAAAAATCCGGGATTACGGGATCGACTTTAGAGTTCTGATTATAGAATCGAATGTAAATTTACTTACGTTCAGGTGTTGTTGGTGGGCTAATATGGAATGTACCTTTGTCATCATCATGGGATCGGCGCAACATGTCTTTTTCTTCCATACTTCTCTATTTATCGTCATCTTGGTAGTCACTCCCTTTATGGCCATATCATCTTTCACACAGTCCATGAATCGTTTATGAATGAATGAATGCACGCGCTCGCGCATGCGCGGGGAACAGTATATAAGGAGATGTATGTTACTCACTCAAGCGCTGGCTCAATATAAAGGTAGTTCATCTTAAGCCGTACACTATGTAGGTAGGACACGTCTTTTATTTATAAGTACCTCATAGCACGTATAGCTGCTACAATACCTAACGTACGTAACCGTACATTTCCATACCATGTATCCGATTAGTTGTGCATTCCCGGATTTTCTTGATTCCCGGGATTTATATTAAGAAAAAAAAATTAAGAAGCTGCTTCTACACAGTCTGGCCATAAATACTGTTACAATTAAAAATAAGAAAGATATTACATTTGAATTTGGAATCTGACATTTTTATACGATTGTTCATTGAGTTTTCTAATTTTGGCGCCAATACATTGTACAATATTTTGCGATATTAAAATGGCATGGCATGGCATTACACAAAGTTGGTATGGAGCCAAATGCAATTTTTAAAACTCTCCATACGCTTGGTATTAGTCAAATGTTTGTGTACCGGGTTATTAATAGATACAATGAGACCTCCTCTGTTTGTGACAGAAAAAGATCTGGCCGTCCACGTAGTGTTCGTACGAAAAAGGTGGTCGAAGCAGTAAGGGAAAGAATTCGAAGAAATCCTGTCCGAAAGCAAAAGATTTTATCTCGGGAGATGAAGATAGCACCCAGAACCATGTCGCGTATTTTAAAAGATGACGTAAGACTTGCAGCTTATAAGAGACGCACTGGTAATTTTTTCACTGATAATTTAAAAAAAAGAATAGGGTGGTAAAATCGAAACAACTACTGAAGCGGTACGCAAAGGGAGGTCACAGAAAAAAATTGTTTACGAATGAGAAAATCTTTACAATTGAGCAACATTTTAACAAACAAAATGACCGTATTTATGCTCAAAGCTTCCCAATTAGTCGACAGAGTGCAACGTGGGCATTATCCGACTTCAGTGATGGTTTGGTGGGGTGTTAGCTATGAAGGAGTGACTGAGCCATATTTTTGTGAAAAAGGTATCAAAACATCGGCACAAGTGTATCAAGATACCATTCTTGAGAAGGTAGTTAAGCCCCTTAACAACACCATGTTCAATAACCAAGTATGGTCCTTCCAATAAGACTCGGCGCCGGGTCATAAAGCTCGGTCCACGCAGTCTTGGTTGGAAGTGAACGTTTCAGACTTCATCAGAGCTGAAGACTGGCCGTCGTCTAGTCCCGATCTTAATCCGCTGGATTATGATTTATGGTCAGTTTTAGAGAGTACGGCTTGCTCTAAACGCCATGATAATTTGGAGTCCCTAAAACAATCCATACGATTGGCAGTGAAGAAGAGAAAGAGTGCGTGCTTTTATTGATAACTGGCCTCAACGTTTAAAGGACTGTATTGCAGCCAATCAAAATCAAAATCAAAAGTCATTTATTCAAACTAGGCTGAGAATCAGCACTTTTTGAACGTCAAAATTACATAAGACAGTCCCCCAAAACGCCCGCCCTTTTGCCGCCCGCCAATGGAGACCACTTCGAATAAGCTTTTTATATTTTAAATTGTTTTATATTTATGTATTAAACTAACACACTGTAAAAGTAATAAATTTTATTTGCAATTAAAAAAATTTTTTTCTTCGTTACAATATTTATGGCAAGACTAGGTATGGTGTCTTAGCCAAAAATGAACTCGAGGTAAATATGCAATATGCATCCGATTATCCGATCTGTAATACTGACCCATCTCATCTGATTACACTGGTTAATTCTACTATAATATTATAAATATGAAAGTTTGTGAAGATGATTGTTACGGTGTACGGTTCCCGTGGGATAACTTCCAACATCCACGCGGGCGAAGCCGCTGGCAAAAGCTAGTAATATCTAAAAGAATGTCTATAAGATTAATTTTATACTTTTAATAGTTTAAGGTAGAAAAAAGAATGGGTACTGTATGGAACTGTACGGTGTTAGCCCATCGAGATAACACAGAAATGCATCCCGTGGTCCAGTACAAAAAGCATAAATATGCAGCGGCCTTTTGCATTATGAAAATTCACGTGAGACAAATAAGTATGTAAGCTATTATTCTTCTCACTAATATTATGTATTTTAAATATAACTGCGAGCTTTGATGTTTGTTACGGCTGTAGCTGCACGGGTGTGAATGTTGGTTGGCACACAACAGGTGCCTAGGGCTTGTCTACTCTGAAGTGACGCGCCCCACTACTGCATTTACCGTAGTGGGGCGCGACATTTCAGAGAGGATAAGCTCTGGACTATAATAAAATAATTTTGTACGTATAGAATAATTAGTTTTACCTGGATATGAGTGAAACCTTTGGCAACAGCTAGTAGAATAAAATATTCAAAATCCCCGGTCTAAATAACCCCACAGGCTCTGCTCAGACGATCCTCGTGAACAACATGACAGTCGAGGCAGTTCGCACAGACTTGTCGGAAAAGGACTTTGACTTCACTGCCGAGTACCAATACGCAGATGGCGATGAAGTCAACGTCAATTGCGTCAACTTCTTGGAGCAAGCACCGCTCACGATGGAATATATGATGGCAGGTACAATGAGCGGTGAGTTTCACATGCCTTTGAACCTATGTTCCTTCCTTTCTTACAAAAAGAGCATGATAGGACCTCATACTAAAGGTCATCAGCTCATCGCATTAACCTCAGTACCGGTACGGCATCATCGAGGGTCCTTTTTTTTAGGTGGAATATCATCAAGTAACTCCTCCCGCTCTGGGCGGAGCGGGAGGGCGTGTCCGACTTTTACTGACTAAAACCCACCCTTGTTCCGACAGTTGCCTCTGCCAAAGCCACGGTAGCTCTTTCAAACAACCCGCGACCTTGGCAGGCGTCGCTTCTAGTGGGTCCCATCAGTTAGTACTGACATCTCTCTGAGGCGCACGTGGAACACAACGCGCCGTCGACCCGGGCCTGGTCCTTACCGGACGACGAGCTACCCATTGCTCGCCGTCCGCCAGCCCACGCCTACGGTGGCCGGGAATCGGCTCTCAATTCCCGACGCCCAAGCCGTCTCCTGCGGCTACTAGGAGCATGAGGGCGCAAAGATTGCTTCTTTCTCACGCGTTTCACCTCCTCCTTCGCGAGCATTACTGCTTCGCAGAGATGACGGCATCCCCTGCACTCTCGCTACGTATCATGGCTTGGTGCAGGGCTGGACGCGAGAGATCGCCGCCACCGATCACCTCCGCGAGGACGCGGCGGTGCTCCACCCAAGCCAGTATGATCCACCGTGTCCTCCGGGCAATCCACACAATGGCGGCGCAGCGTTTCCTCCTGCCTTATCTGGAACAGGAACTTCCCGAAGCAACCGTGTCCTGTGAGGACCTGCGTCAGGCGGAAGGTGAGAACGCCGTGGCACCTCTCCAACCACTCCTCAAAGAGGGGACTTATCGCCGCAATTGTGGCGTGCCAAGCACTGGGTTGCGACAGTCGCACTCTCAATGTCGCCATGAGATACCGTCGGAGCCCTGTCTGCCGTGCTGTGATTTCTCGCGTCAGCGGACTTACGCCCCGGCGTTTGGCCTCCTTTCACTCCCATATGTCTGCGAGGACTTTTGCCTCCAGATCCAATGGCGGCAATCCGGTAAGGAGGCTCGCCGCCTCTCACGTAGGGTCCTAGGGTATGAATATAGCAATTTCGGAATGTCTCATGGATTTTACGTAGGTACCTATTTTTCAATTACGAAATTGAAAAATTCAATATCGGGATTACCTATTGTCGGAATTTTCTACTTTCGATTGGTTTACCGAGACTTGGAATCGCTGCAGAGACTCCAGAACCGATCTGAAGTCTATGCAGCAATGCCAAGTTTACAGGCGATATGTCCAAGTGCTGAGATGTCTCTATGATAAAGAGACAGAGCCTGAAGGTCTTTATTCAGTACGTCCTTACTTATTAACCGACGAAAAAAAGAGGAATTTTCAATTTGTTGGAATCCTTAGTTAGCGATAGTTATTTACTACGTCGACCAATTTTTTTAAAATTTTATATTCAAAAGCCCTATTATTGTTTCAAATTGTTTAAAATAAGGCGCGAAACAAACGAGTAGCACTTACTGTTTGGTGAAATTGTGATGTGTGGTTTTTGAGTTAGCTTCAATAACACGTATTTTATCTACTTCGTCTATGATGATGATGTTGTTATTCCAGTAGTTGGAGGCTCTTCCAGTAGTTGTAGTTAGTTCCAGTAGCCGCAGGCTCTTCCAGTAGTTGTAGTTAGTTCCAGTAGCCGCAGGCTCTTCCAGTAGTTGTAGTTAGTTCCAGTAGTTGCAGGCTCTTCCAGTAGTTGTAGTTAGTTCCAGTAGTTGCAGGCTCTTCCAGTAGTTGTAGTTAGTTCCAGTAGTTGCAGGCTCTTCCCGTAGTTGTAGTTAGTTCCAGTAGTTGCGGGCTCTTTCAGTAGTTGTAGTTAGTTCCAGTAGTTGCAGGCTCTTCCAGTAGTTGTAGTTAGTTCCAGTAGTTGCAGGCTCTTCCCGTAGTTGTAGTTAGTGCCAGTAGTTGCAGGCTCTTCCAGTAGTTGTAGTTAGTTCCAGTAGTTGCAGGCTCTTCCAGTAGTTGTAGTTAGTTCCAGTAGTTGCAGGCTCTTCCCGTAGTTGTAGTTAGTGCCAGTAGTTGCAGGCTCTTCTCGTAGTTGTAGTTAGTTCCAGTAGTTGCAGGCTCTTCCAGTAGTTGTAGTTAGTTCCAGTAGTTGCAGGCTCTTCCCGTAGTTGTAGTTAGTTCCAGTAGTTGCAGGCTCTTCCAGTAGTTGTAGTTAGTTCCAGTAGTTGCAGGCTCTTCCAGTAGTTGTAGTTAGTTCCAGTAGTTGCAGGCTCTTCCAGTAGTTGTAGTTAGTTCCAGTAGTTGCAGGCTCTTCCCGTAGTTGTAGTTAGTGCCAGTAGTTGCAGGCTCTTCCCGTAGTTGTAGTTAGTTCCAGTAGTTGCAGGCTCTTCCAGTAGTTGTAGTTAGTTCCAGTAGTTGCAGGCTCTTCCCGTAGTTGTAGTTAGTGCCAGTAGTTGCAGGCTCTTCCAGTAGTTGTAGTTAGTTCCAGTAGTTGCAGGCTCTTCCAGTAGTTGTAGTTAGTTCCAGTAGTTGCAGGCTCTTCCAGTAGTTGTAGTTAGTTCCAGTAGTTGCAGGCTCTTCCAGTAGTTGTAGTTAGTTCCAGTAGTTGCAGGCTCTTCCAGTAGTTGTAATTAGTGCCAGTAGTTGCAGGCTCTTCCAGTAGTTGCAGGCTCTTCCAGTAGTTGTAGTTAGTTCCAGTAGTTGCAGGCTCTTCCAGTAGTTGTAGTTAGTTCCAGTAGTTGTAGTTAGTTCCAGTAGTTGTAGTTAGTTCCAGTAGTTGCAGGCTCTTCCAGTAGTTGTAATTAGTGCCAGTAGTTGCAGGCTCTTCCAGTAGTTGTAATTAGTGCCAGTAGTTGCAGGCTCTTCCAGTAGTTGTAGTTAGTTCCAGTAGTTGCAGGTTCTTCCAGTAGTTGTAGTTAGTTCCAGTAGTTGCAGGCTCTTCCAGTAGTTGTAGTTAGTTCCAGTAGTTGCAGGCTCTTCCAGTAGTTGTAGTTAGTTCCAGTAGTTGCAGGCTCTTCCAGTAGTTGTAGTTAGTTCCAGTAGTTGCAGGCTCTTCCAGTAGTTGTAGTTAGTGCCAGTACTTGCAGGCTCTTCCAGTAGTTGTAATTAGTGCCAGTAGTTGCAGGCTCTTCCAGTAGTTGTAGTTAGTTCCAGTAGTTGCAGGCTCTTCCAGTAGTTGTAATTAGTGCCAGTAGTTGCAGGCTCTTCCAGTAGTTGTAGTTAGTTCCAGTAGTTGCAGGCTCTTCCCGTAGTTGTAGTTAGTGCCAGTACTTGCAGGCTCTTCCAGTAGTTGTAGTTAGTTCCAGTAGTTGCAGGCTCTTCCAGTAGTTGTAGTTAGTTCCAGTAGTTGCAGGCTCTTCCAGTAGTTGTAGTTAGTTCCAGTAGTTGTAGTTAGTTCCAGTAGTTGCAGGCTCTTCCAGTAGTTGTAGTTAGTTCCAGTAGTTGCAGGCTCTTCCCGTAGTTGTAGTTAGTGCCAGTAGTTGCAGGCTCTTCCAGTAGTTGTAGTTAGTTCCAGTAGTTGCAGGCTCTTCCAGTAGTTGTAGTTAGTTCCAGTAGTTGCAGGCTCTTCCAGTAGTTGTAGTTAGTTCCAGTAGTTGTAGTTAGTTCCAGTAGTTGTAGTTAGTTCCAGTAGTTGCAGGCTCTTCCAGTAGTTGTAATTAGTGCCAGTAGTTGCAGGCTCTTCCAGTAGTTGTAATTAGTGCCAGTAGTTGCAGGCTCTTCCAGTAGTTGTAGTTAGTTCCAGTAGTTGCAGGTTCTTCCAGTAGTTGTAGTTAGTTCCAGTAGTTGCAGGCTCTTCCAGTAGTTGTAGTTAGTTCCAGTAGTTGCAGGCTCTTCCAGTAGTTGTAGTTAGTTCCAGTAGTTGCAGGCTCTTCCCGTAGTTGTAGTTAGTGCCAGTAGTTGCAGGCTCTTCCAGTAGTTGTAGTTAGTTCCAGTAGTTGCAGGCTCTTCCAGTAGTTGTAGTTAGTTCCAGTAGTTGCAGGCTCTTCCCGTAGTTGTAGTTAGTGCCAGTAGTTGCAGGCTCTTCCCGTAGTTGTAGTTAGTTCCAGTAGTTGCAGGCTCTTCCAGTAGTTGTAGTTAGTTCCAGTAGTTGCAGGCTCTTCCCGTAGTTGTAGTTAGTGCCAGTAGTTGCAGGCTCTTCCAGTAGTTGTAGTTAGTTCCAGTAGTTGCAGGCTCTTCCAGTAGTTGTAGTTAGTTCCAGTAGTTGCAGGCTCTTCCAGTAGTTGTAGTTAGTTCCAGTAGTTGCAGGCTCTTCCAGTAGTTGTAGTTAGTTCCAGTAGTTGCAGGCTCTTCCAGTAGTTGTAATTAGTGCCAGTAGTTGCAGGCTCTTCCAGTAGTTGTAGTTAGTTCCAGTAGTTGCAGGCTCTTCCAGTAGTTGTAATTAGTGCCAGTAGTTGCAGGCTCTTCCAGTAGTTGTAGTTAGTTCCAGTAGTTGCAGGCTCTTCCCGTAGTTGTAGTTAGTGCCAGTACTTGCAGGCTCTTCCAGTAGTTGTAGTTAGTTCCAGTAGTTGCAGGCTCTTCCAGTAGTTGTAGTTAGTTCCAGTAGTTGCAGGCTCTTCCAGTAGTTGTAGTTAGTTCCAGTAGTTGTAGTTAGTTCCAGTAGTTGCAGGCTCTTCCAGTAGTTGTAGTTAGTTCCAGTAGTTGCAGGCTCTTCCCGTAGTTGTAGTTAGTGCCAGTAGTTGCAGGCTCTTCCAGTAGTTGTAGTTAGTTCCAGTAGTTGCAGGCTCTTCCAGTAGTTGTAGTTAGTTCCAGTAGTTGCAGGCTCTTCCAGTAGTTGTAGTTAGTTCCAGTAGTTGTAGTTAGTTCCAGTAGTTGTAGTTAGTTCCAGTAGTTGCAGGCTCTTCCAGTAGTTGTAATTAGTGCCAGTAGTTGCAGGCTCTTCCAGTAGTTGTAATTAGTGCCAGTAGTTGCAGGCTCTTCCAGTAGTTGTAGTTAGTTCCAGTAGTTGCAGGTTCTTCCAGTAGTTGTAGTTAGTTCCAGTAGTTGCAGGCTCTTCCAGTAGTTGTAGTTAGTTCCAGTAGTTGCAGGCTCTTCCAGTAGTTGTAGTTAGTTCCAGTAGTTGCAGGCTCTTCCCGTAGTTGTAGTTAGTGCCAGTAGTTGCAGGCTCTTCCAGTAGTTGTAGTTAGTGCCAGTAGTTGCAGGCTCTACCAGTAGTTGTAGTTAGTTCCAGTAGTTGCAGGCTCTTCCAGTAGTTGTAGTTAGTTCCAGTAGTTGCAGGCTCTTCCCGTAGTTGTAGTTAGTGCCAGTAGTTGCAGGCTCTTCCAGTAGTTGTAGTTAGTTCCAGTAGTTGCAGGCTCTTCCAGTAGTTGTAGTTAGTTCCAGTAGTTGCAGGCTCTTCCAGTAGTTGTAGTTAGTTCCAGTAGTTGCAGGTTCTTCCAGTAGTTGTAGTTAGTTCCAGTAGTTTCAGGCTCTTCCAGTAGTTGTAGTTAGTTCCAGTAGTTGTAGTTAGTTCCAGTAGTTGCAGGCTCTTCCAGTAGTTGTAGTTAGTTCCAGTAGTTGCAGGCTCTTCCAGTAGTTGTAGTTAGTTCCAGTAGTTGCAGGCTCTTCCAGTAGTTGTAGTTAGTTCCAGTAGTTGTAGTTAGTTCCAGTAGTTGTAGTTAGTTCCAGTAGTTGTAGTTAGTTCCAGTAGTTGCAGGCTCTTCCAGTAGTTGTAATTAGTGCCAGTAGTTGCAGGCTCTTCCAGTAGTTGTAGTTAGTTCCAGTAGTTGTAGTTAGTTCCAGTAGTTGTAGTTAGTTCCAGTAGTTGCAGGCTCTTCCAGTAGTTGTAATTAGTGCCAGTAGTTGCAGGCTCTTCCAGTAGTTGTAGTTAGTTCCAGTAGTTGCAGGTTCTTCCATTAGTCGTAGTTAGTTCCAGTAGTTGAAGGCTCTTCTAGTATTTAAACGCTCCTCCAGTTAAGTTAGTTCCGGTTCTAAATATGCATGTACTCTGGCTATGTGTTTGCTCCTTTTCAATCCAACTAGGGCGACCTTGTTCCGAGAGACCAGCTGAATCGATTCGCTAGCGTAACAAGAGACAGTTACACACTAAGATAAGGCTAAGGCTCGAAGGAGGAACATTTTCGGGTTGTAGTACTTAACTCCGTATACCGTATAAGGTTTGTAAGTTCGGTTAGTATCTAATAGAGAAAAACTTTCTACTAAGATGCACTAAGTAGTTGAGTTATTAGAAGCTTGTAGTGAAATACAAGCTTCTAATAACTCAACTACTTACTTGTCCCGTTGTATGCCTGTAATCGAATCTTGGAAGTTAAAGGGGATGTTCTAGGAATGTATGGAGCTGGGCTAGCACTATGTACACTAAATGTAAATATCGCTATACAATATAGTAACCGTTTTTTAAAATTAATTTTCCATAATTTGACTTCGTTTTAATGTACATTAAAATTAATTCGGCTAAGGAGAGCAACACAAAATAAATATGGTGGGTCAGCAATATGCGAAATGTCAAATGACAATGACATTTGATTGATGTGTCTTGTCTATGTAATATCTGCAAAAAAACGAAACTGCGTGAACACAATGATTCAAAGACAAAGTCAAACTGTCAAAGAAAGACGTCACGTCACGAAACTTAAAAATGTCAAAGTCGTCGAACGTCCTGTCAAACATAACTTTCATGGCTACCATAAAAATAAGGTTATCTTATTAGAAATCTTCCCAAATAATCATTTGTGTACGCCTGTACTTTTCTTCAAATTAATTTGTTTGTATTTTTATGAAAATCTCCTATTTTGTTTCCTATTTATCTATGTAGTGCACATGGTGGTAGCCCAAAATCAAACATCTGCTTTACCCCCCTTCGCGGTTTCAAATTGAGCCGAAATTTTACTACTTTTTTTTTTGTAAATCGGATGACAATGCAATGTTATTATGACATGAAGCTGATCTGATGATGGAGCCTGAAGGCGGCCATGGGAACTCAGTAATAAAACGACGCAAACCTATCGAGCTTAGGCTCGTTTGATTTGACTTGACAAAGACTTTGTCCTAGATGATATCCATAAAACCTTGTTAAAAAATAATAATCATAATACACTTGTTTTTAAGTCTTAATCGTCTAGCTAGGTACTACCTAACTATATTTGCATCGTCTAGCTAGGTACTACCTACCTATGTTTGCATCGTCTAGCTAAGTACTACCTACCTATGTTTGGATTATCTAGCTAGGTACTACCTACCTATGTTTGCATCGTCTAGCTAAGTACTACCTACCTATGTTTGGATTGTCTAGCTAGGTACTTCCTAACTATGTTTGCATCGTCTAGCTAGGTACTTCCTAACTATGTTTGCATCGTCTAGATAGGTACTTCCTAACTATGTTCGCATCGTCTAGCTAGGTACTTCCTACCTATGTTTGCATCGTCTAGCTAGGTATTTCCTACCTATGTATTTGTTGAAAGTCCCGCATGTCAGTAGGTTTGGTAGCTTATTGAATAAGAAGAGCCAGAAATTGTGAATTGTAGAAGCCAGTTGCAGGCTGGCTGTAAATAAATAATTTATACAAATACAACAAAAGTGTGGATCTGACTTTATAGTTAGCATAATAGTAGTGTCGGTGTGTGTACATTTAGGTGTCGTGTGTGTTTGTGTGTGTGTGTGTGTGTGTGTGTGTGTGTGTGTGTGTGTGTGTGAGAAAGAGGGAGAGGGCATTTTTTGATTGATTTTGTTATATTAGGTGATGTAAGTGAGTGGCTTGTGGCTAAGTAATAACAGCTGCTCGGGTCGATCCAGAAGCCCGAAAGTCTGACAATCAGTCTTACCAAGGGGTATCGTATTACCCAATAACTGGGTTGTGGAGGTCAAATAGGCAGTCGCTCCATATAAAATACTGGTATTCAGCTGCATCAGGTTAGACTGGAAGCCGATCCCAACATATTTAGTTGGGAAAAGGTTAGGCAGATTGATTGATTGTAAGTGAGTACCTAAGGACTCCGTATGAGAATAGTCCTTCTTTAGTAGCCACTCTGTTACTTTAGACTTTACTGTGTGTGAATTGAGATAAATTTAGTTCTTTATGAATTTTTCTGAGATGGATGTGTGGAGTGACGAGAATGGATAAAGTAAGAAATGGGTATATAAGAGGAAGTTTGAAAGTGGCGCCAGTGACAGAAAAGTTGAAAGGAAATCGTTTGGCTTGGTATGGGCATGTGATGAGAAGGGACGAAACGCATGTGACTCAAAGAGTGATGAATATACATGTTGATGGATGGAGAGGGAGAGGAAGGCCGAATAAAAGATGGATGGAATGTGTAAAGAATGATATGAAAGAGAAGGGAGTGAATGATAGTGTGACGGTTGACAGGGGAGAATGGAAGAAGAAAACGTGTTGCGCCGACCCCAAGTAACATGGGATAAGGGCAGGAAGATGATGATGATGAATTTTTCCGTAGATGTGTGTACGTAGTGTATAATAGGTGTGTAGCGAATGTGGTTTTGTGCTGAGTACCGTAAACTGGGGTTACTTTGATAACCACTTTTGACATATTAAAACTTATTTTTATAACATATAATCTACAACGCCAAAAAGAAACTATCTTAAATAGATGTATGATGCTTTGTAGATATTATTAAAATAAGTTTTTCATATGTCGAAAAACGTTAACAAAGTAACCCCGTAGTATCAAAGTAACCCCAGTTTACCGTACATGGGAGAAGATTAGTTCGCTTGCTTGGGTCTGATTTTGGCAGGGTAGTGTGCCTTCTTAGAACCGATTGAAGCACAAAGAGCTGACAAACCGTAAAAACCTTGCAGTTAGAATACAGTTCCCTTGTTGGATATCTGTTGGGCTTTCTTGTCATAAATTTGAGCATGGCTCTTTGCGCTCTCTCTACTCGAAGAAACTTAGTTTGTGTGGCACCGCCCCAAACGGTAATGCCCCAAAGACTGATTGGACTAGGGCATAATAAACAATTTTTAGTGTGCTAGGATTTGCAGACTCCCTGAGAGCCTTAAAGATGTGAATAAGTCTCATTGTTCTAGTGGTGAGAGCATCAATTTGTTTGTCCCCTTTAAGTCCATCATCTGCACTCCCAGATATTTTACACTATCAGTTCTTGTAAGTGCCAGACAAAGACAAAGTGCTGATAGATTCGAGCATTAATGGCAAAATAATGAGATGGTGTGGTGTTTCGTCGGATTTAAAATGGGATTGGGAGTTTCAGCTTGAATCAATTTAAATTGAGCCAATTTCTGACATTGCTGCTTCTGCTTTTACCTTAACGATGTCCCAAGTAGATCCACAAACGAGGATCGCGTATCATCAGCATAGGCAAAGATTTTGCAGTTTGGGAGGCTAATCCTGCAAAGTTATAAGATTTGAAATAGTGTTGGGCCCAGTATGCTGCCTTGGGGGACGCCGTAAGTCATAATTTCTTCGTCACTAAGATATGTTTTTAACACATTGTGTTCGGTTTCGGAGGTAATCTTTGAATATATTAAGTGGGGTACCACGTACACCAAGCAGTTCCAGCTTCGAGGTAAGTATGGGAACAGAAACTGTGTCAAATGCCTTAAAATGGTCTAGAAAAATACCCAGACATTTTTTTTTTGTCTAAGTTTGTAGCGACCAATTGGTTGAGATCAAGTACAACATTCTCTATCGACACCCCTGGCCGGAAGCCATACTGATTGTCGGCAATAATTTTGTGTTAGTCCAAGAAGCTCCTTAAACATTTGTTGAGAATCTTCTCAAGAATTTTAGACACTGGTGGCAGAACTGATATTGGTCTGTAGTTAATGACACAGTTCCGGTCCCCACCCTTATGAATTGGATATATTGGATGTATTACCTTTTTAAGCGCATCCGGAAACACTCCTGTCTCTATACAACGGTTATAGAGGTTGGTTATTGGAGGAATCGGCGACAGTTTTTTAGAAGCAAGGACGATATTCCATCCCAACCGTCGGCACAATCGTTGCGTAGTTGAATTATAAGAGACACTATTTCTGCATCGTGTACTTCTAATATAGCAAGAGAGTTGACAGGGGAGTTTTGAATATCACGGCCAGGAGAGGGGGAATTATTGCTTGATAGGGCTTGATTCCGTGTTATATTTGCTGCCAGATTTTTACCCACATTACTAAAAAAGTGACACACATTGTATAAAGAACGTTTAAGATTCTCTCTTCTTTACAGTTCAAGAGGACTACCATACTTTTTCCGTGTGTTAGTTATTTCCTTGATTGTTTTACACAAGGCCTTAGGGTTATTTCTGGCTTTCACAAGCTCGCTCGTTTCATAGGCTATTTTTAACTTCCTAAGTAAGTAATTACAAAAATTCCGATAGCGCGTGTAAGTAGTTTTAAGAATTAAATTATCAGGTGCCTTTTTCGTTTTCATGTGCATTTTGTCTCGATTTTTCATACATTTAAGTAGACCAGGGGTATTACCCCTGGTCTACTTAAATGTCTACACGGTTTTAGTTCGCGTAGTTACCTAATAACGATAAGTAGTAGTATTATATTTTGATTAGAGTTGGTACCTGTGGAGTGACACACGAATGGGAGTCTCAGGGAGTTCAGCGCTGGTAGATAACTAGTTTTATTGAGCCAGCATTCAGTCAGAACAACAATATCAAAGTAGACTTATGTCAACTTTAATAATAGTTGGAGCTGGTATTTTTTTTTATTTACACTACGTGTATTTGTATGTATTAAATTTATATTGCTGTCGGATGTGTCAATAACCTTTAAGCAGTCCTATGGATTACATCTATTATATCTGTAATAGATGTTATAATATTTCATATTATTTCAGATAATTCTACCATGAGAGATCTATCTTCAGCCATAGAGATTGGTTTTGTCACAACATTGCATTCTGGACACAACAACAGTTATATGATATGTACTAAAACGGAACCAACTGACTACACCAAAGTTATGGTGAGATTTGTACTGCGGACAAAATTCAGTAAGTTTGTTTTGTTCGCTATTTTATTAGGTACATACAGTCACAAGCAAACATATTTATGTGATGCTTCTTGGTCTTGGCTTTTGGCAGGTTTTAGTCATCGTTCTCACTTGAATATCATTAAAGTCATTGAAATAAAATTTGTTATTCTATAAATTGGTTATCGGAATCACTTTACAGGCCACAATAAAAAAAAAGCTAAATGGACTCGGCATTTCCTATCTGACTACTTCTGAGAAGAAATGTCGAAACAAACTCAGGGGTCAGTCTATTTTAAGGTCCAGATAAAATCTTGGTCAGGTTATGCGAGGACCATGTAGATTAGTGTATGAAATAGTATTTTGAGGAAAGAAGCACACAGATTTGAGTGGACCTGTCCAGTCAGTGAAAGCATGTGTCAATAAGTAGCTACTGTAGCTGCAGATACACGTTAAATTAAAACGACATCCACTTATCTGTAATACAAAAGGCTTCCGCAGACAGGCGCGTCGCGCGTCCTTTAGTCAAATTAGAAAGTCTCAATTTTTGGGAGTGTCGTCGCGTGCACTCTCACCTGTCCCTCCACGTTTGTGTAAATCTCTTAACCACAAGGAGCCGTTCAGTACCAACCGTTCAGTATCTAACGCACTTTTGAGAATATTTTATGTATGTATTTTTTATTTATTTCGTGAGTTCTGTTTGGGACGCTCTCGAGAGCGGTCGCGTCGAGATAGAACAGCGTGCGCGACACGTGTCAGTTAATTGCGTCTCTAGGGACCTCTATTTTGTGTCGCGTAATAAAAATCCGTGGTGTTGTGTGCAAAGTGTTTGCAAAAGTGGGGTAGACTACGATCGCTTCTATTCCTGAGTCCTGACTCTGCCAATAGGATCACTGCGATATCCCCAGCAAGCAAATTTGTTGAGATTCTTCCATATTATTAGATATTAGGAGCGATGCGAGCAATATTTTCAAGATCGTGATCTTGAAAATATTGTATTAAACTGGATTCCCAGTAACTAAAGTGAAACAAATTGTTTAATTATCAAATGTTATAAATTAGTCAAGAGTTCAACAAAATAATCTCCAGAGCTCTGTTATGCACACAATTATATACAACCTGAACCTTTTTTTTGTTGGTGAATGCCAAGTGTCAATTCAACTCAAGCTGCACACCGAATAATCTACCCCGTGTAGAATTCTACAGAAAATTAGAGATAACGGCCCATAAATCATACTCGAGCTTGTCCTCAAGGCGTCCTTCTAACACGTGTTGGCAGCGTTGGTCATTCTAACCAATTTTGCAACCATACAAAGAAAAACATAATTTTACAATGACTTCATTGGTATTACCAATAAAAAGAGACGGAAACTGTTTATTTAGGGCTATAGCACACCAAATAAATAACTTAATGGGGTTGACATTCGACCACGTGGCCGTACGCCGAGATCTTCTTCTACTATATATCGGTTAATCGTGACGACAACAGAATTTACTTAGCACTTTTGAATAATGTTCAGGACTTTCTAGCTAACAGCAATCTTTCTCAGGAACAACGGATAATAAAATACATTACCGCGCAATTTAAAGAGACGTTCTGGGGTGGTTAAGATATGTTAATCGCTGCATCCGATTTCTACCTCGTAAATTTGCATGTTCACACAAATACCGTGAACACATTGGTGTATGTACCTACCGGCAAGCCAGTGCCTGGCAACATTCACATTTTCGTTAAAGACTAGCACTATGATAGCTGGGTCGACAACGATCAGTACATAAGTAACCAACAAATTCTAACGCAGAACTTATACAACGCCAAAACACCACAACATACAGAAAGCCTAACTAACCAGTACAACGTACGAGTTGAGCAGGAACAGTCCACAGAATTCCGATTTAAATTCAACATCACAGAGTGAACAATTAGCATTATTACCAAGTATACCAATATCAAATGTAGTCGTAGATGCCACCGGATACACAATACTTAGAAACCCGCCCTCTACCTCAACTAAGGACATTTGCCCTGACTTGCGTATTGTAACTTGGAAAGTCCGCGGGGTTTCCAAACCGGCCAACAAAGATAAAAAAGACTTTGAACTTACACGTAGGAGCATCCACGTAGCCTGCCTACAAGAAACAGGGACGTGTGAAGGAACTTACAAGTTACAACTCCATACACTACACTACTAAAGCACACCGGGGGCTTGCAATTTGAATCAGAAAAGACGCCCAAATTGTCAAAAAAAAAAAAACCAAGAAAAATTATTCTGACGCGATGTCATTTACTCTTAGAGTAGGTATGGGAAGTGACAAGCCTTTATAAAATCAACTCTCACGTCAACAGTTGTACCTATAAAGCAACCAGATCTTTTACAGGGTTATTAAACTTGATTAGACAAAAGTCAAGGAAATGTATGCTAGTAATATTAGGTGACTTTAACGCCCATATCGGTCGACAAGATACGCAAATATTTCACCGCAAAGGCTCATTCACCAAAATCTCCATCATGACTATTCCAATTACAACGGAGAAATGTTAATGGACATAGCCAATAGGGAAAAACTGCAAATAGAAACGACAAAAGCGAGGCCATCATGCAGGATAACATGGTCAAAGGGCAATCAGGAATCTCAATTAGATCACATTATTACGCCGCAGGCAACAGTAAAACTCTTTCAATTTATTAAAGGTAAATGGGAAGCTAGGGGCACTTCCGACCACAAAATTATCTGGGGGCAGATAAGAAAAAATCAAACTCCCAAACATAAGACACAAAGTCAAACGCAAGATGCGAAGGAGACAACAATCGACAAGGCCAAAGAGTTCAACTATAAACAGTGCTATTACGCCGCTCTAAATAGCAAATCCACAAAAAAACGGATATAAACATCGAATAACTGAACTATTAAAAGCGGGTGCGCAGAAAACCCTGATATTCCATCCGATTCACTCCAGGGACCACCAATTAGCTCTTACTTACCTACAAAAGGCAATTTTTTTACAAAGGAGGCAACCAGTTAACCAAAATAGACGTAATCGTGTAAAAGAATGTCAGGCTACACTTCAAAAAGTTACTTACCAAGACGAGCAAAAAGCATGGAGGGCCTTCTTCAATGGACTGGGGAAAAAACACCCTTCAAAACGCATGCAGGTACTGTACTTATTCTATAGGAAAAACAAACAACAAACAAAACGACGTAAAATAAACGGATATATTCCGATGTCCAAATGGGAGAAAATCCTAAAAAAACTCCGAGGGCGCAGCTATACCAACGATTAACATAAAAAAAAACCGGCCAAGAGCGTGTCGGGCCACGCTCAGTGTAGGGTTCCGGGTAGTTTCCCGTCCGTAAAAATATAATAAAATATGTAAACGAAGTTAAAAAAAAAATGCTTGCATATGTGATTATACTACAAACATAGTCCAGCAATTATTTTGTACAACTTTTTGTCTTTTTTGTACAAAAACTGTTGTTTCCATCAAGTTCAAAATGATTTTCCTAGAAAGTCCTTATAAAGTTCTACTTTTCAGAATTTTTTCATATTTTCTAAACTTATGGTTCAAAAGTTAGAGGGGGGGGGACACATTGTTTTTTACTTTTGGAGCGATTATTTCCGAAATTATTGACATTATCAAAAAATGATTTTAGTAAATCCCTATTCATTTTTAAATACCTTTCCAACAATATATCACACGTTAGGGTTGAAATTTAAAAAAAAATCACTTCCCACTTTACATATAGGGGGGCTACCCTAATAAAACATTTTTTTCCAATTTTTATTTTACCACTTTGTCGGCGTGATTGATATACATATTGGTACCAAATTTCAGCTTTCTAGTGCTAACGGTCACAGAGATTAAGCGAGGACGGACAGACGGACGGACAGACAGACATTTCGAAACTATAAGGGTTCCTAGTTGACTACGAAACCCTAAAAAGGCAATAACCGACGCTCAAAACGTAGGATCCACTGTGGATGACGTAATGGGAATAATTAACAACATGAGAAACGGGACAGCTCCGGGTACCGACCAAGTGGTAATCGAGCTTTACAAAGCGATGCCCCGAATATTACAGGAAGCGGTCACCAAACATATGAACAAAGCCTGGACCCAGAACGAAGCACTTGATACGTGGTTAGAGACGGTGCAGGTACCAATTCCGAAAAATAATTATCCTAAAGACTCTAACGACTATTGCCGCATATCGATTTGTAATACAGGAATTATGCTTCCTACTTACTAAAAAAATTACGAAATAATAAAAGAACTGGGCAATTACCAAGCTACCTTTTTAAGCAATCGGTCAACAGATGATCACATCTTTACACTCAAGAGGGTCTAGGACGAAGAATGGCGTGCAGGTACAAGAATTTATGTACTCGTTCTCGACATAGAAACAGCTGTTGATAATGTAGACCTCAACGCACTGCAGAATATTTTAATACAAAGGATCAAAAAGTCACTAGCTAACAGAATAATCAAGGTTTGCATGAATGAACCATGAATGAACAAACATACATCAAATGGTATGGCCAGCAAAGCAACTGGATCATTAAAGGAAAGGGTGTCTCAAACAAGGTTGCCCTTTATCCCCTCGTCTTTTTATATTGATCATGGATACCACACACTTAGAACACTTGAAGATGAAACACAACTGATTATACTAGATCAAGACCCTGAAATCTCTCTCCCCCTGGTACTATCATTCGCGGGCGACCTTATCTTCATTACAGATGACCTAAAACGGCTAGAGAAGGTATCGTATTCCATATTAAACCCCTACTAGCTAGTGTCGGTCTCCAAATAAACGAAACAAAAAGACTAATTACGAATACCATAGAAAACGACCTGCGTATCCATTAATGGAATAAAGTTTTAAGGAGGAAAAGCACAATTAAAAAAACGTTGTGAACAGGCCACTAGAAACGTTAAATCTCTATTACCATTCATAATAAACTGATGGATTGGAAATTAGCCAGACTCATGTATCAAATGGTTATCGTACCTTGTATGACACACGGTTTGAAAGTATCATCACTCACTAAAGCTATCAGATCAAGACTGAGAAGACATGAGAGAGTAATCATAAGAGACTTGATTAACCACGCAAGGAATAAGTCAAAACAAAAGAAAATGCATGAAATCCTAGAGGGAAAAACTGTTAGCTAACGCATCAAGAACCACAGGATGTGCTATCTCGCACATCTCCACAGGCGTCGCGAACCGCACCTGTTACATGCAGCAATGCAGTACAAGGCTAAAACCAAACAAGTCGGCCCGCCCTATTTACAACATCGATAGTTAAATCAAGTTTGGTGGACACGGCTGAAGAAATAAATAAGATCAAAAAAGCTGCAAATGAGATCTACAAAAAACCTGAAACGGATAGCAGTGAGACCTAAGACGAAGAAATTGGAAACAGCAACGTGTAATACAGCATAGCAGTGACAGAAAAAGAGTCGACAACCCAGTTTAACCGCCAAAAGATTTACCATGGAAACTGAACTAGAAGCAACCTGGCGGCGACGTCGTAAAAATAGCCCATCCATAATTATATCACCCATCTCTCCACGATTCCAAGGCTTATTACAGGGTGCATACTCGATAGGCGCTTTATCCCTTCCATATCCTAAGGGCCTGTCTTCCCTACCATTATCGTGCCCCCGGTCTACTCCTTGATATTTAATGGTCTCTGTTGCACCATGTAACATGAGGCAACAGGAGCCCATGTTGCCTCATGTTACATGGTGTGAATCTTTGGGTTCATTCGAGCAATCGAGTCTAGTCAAACCACGCTGGGGTTGGTGCATTTCATTTCGTTCATATGTGTTTTTTATTTATTTCATGCTATGCTCTCCTTCAACCAACCATGTAATCAAACAGTACCTAATATTAGTCCACGCAAGTGGATCTTAGAAGCACAGCTCGTTTTACCAACAAAGCATGTATCAGAAAGGTGGGATGTACAGAAAATCAAACTGACCAACTTTCTCTATGGGATCGACATCGTAATCGCAAAAAAACATCAACTGTCCTATACAAAACTTCAATACCTACGCGACCCAAATGTATGGAACAGTTGATAATTTTTTCGCGATTTCGATGTTGGTCCTATGGAGAAGTTGCGACAGTTTGATGGTCTTTACCAACACCCTTAAATATGACCACACTTGCTTGATAAATAGGTAATTATAGCGTAGCGAAAATATCGAAGCTGTTTATTAAACGAATAACCTTCAATACTAACCCCCTTATTCATAAAAAAACTAAAACGCTCTATAAACCTATTTTAGTAACAGAAGTGTTTTATCTTCATTTTTCAAACTTAAATCATAATTCAACACTTCTATAACTAAAGTAGGTTTATTTTTTAGGGTTACCAAAATGGTAAAAAGGAACGATCTCGACGAGGACGAGGAATGGTGGAAAGGAAGGATCTCTGTCCATCTGTCACTGCTGGATATCTCAAGAACTACTAATGCTATCAACTTGATTTTTTTATGAATAAGGGGATAAGGGTATTTAATAATGATTTTGTTTTTATAGATATTGTAAGTATCATAATTAATGGCATGACTCTACGACCAAAACTCAAGAATTATGTTAACCAATATTATGAAATTGAATTCAATTATGTACCTAACCTTTGCATAAACGTGACGTGTGAAGTACAGCGAAATGATTTGAAATTGATGGTGATGGACAGACCCTTTCATCAAGTAAGCAGTTACAAAAAGACAGGTAATATATACGGACACTTGTGTCGGCGACTCGTTTGTTGTTGAAATGTTCCATCGACGAATCTCTCATAAGTAGGGTTGCCATCCGTCCGGATTTGTCTGGACATGTCCAGCTCTTGGCCCCCCATCCGGTTGTCATTTTACCGGATTTTTGACTTATTTAGAAATTAAAAAATGTTTATTGAATAGGTACTGTGAAAAGAAAGATTTAAAAATTAGATGTCCGGATTTTTTGCAAATGTCCAGCTTTTTGTCAGAACTTTACAAAGGAAATGTTCCAAAATGTATGGACCTTTGGCCAGGTACGTGTACACTATACATAAAAATAGGGAAATATATTTAAAACATTTCTCAACTGTCCAATTACTTTAAAATGGCTTTGTTTGCTGGTAAACAACAATTAATTACACTTAAAATTGCAACCCTCAACAAAAACCCGTCATGGGGGTAAGCTGTAATTTTGATTGATTAATGAAGTTTGCCATCTTTAATACTCAAGAAGAGGACTGAAGTGACACTGTTTTGACAGCTGACAGTCCTCTTTCTATGATCAGTGGTCGATCTATGGCTTACTGTCATTGTTTTTGTGAACTAAATCGGTGAGACGCCATTTTGAAAAAAGATAAATATAATAGATAAATATCAATTCCCTACCATAACAGTATACATCTAAATGAATTATCTGTATTTTTCGCGAATTCTACGGATTTTTCTCGTTTTTTTGAGGTAGTGTACACAGACCTGGCCCATTTTGAAACATCTCCTTTTGAAGTAGTAGCCCTATTCATATCAGAATCGTTTCTGAATCTAATTTACACATTTAGATCAGATATAGCAGACATACTAAGTTCTAACTTGTTATCTATCATTTTGCTATAACATTATAACATTTATTTAGTTTTTTCTGTTTATTCTCCTGACTTGATAGCATTAATATTATCCGTAGATAATAAAGTCTATTCTTAAATTGTAGCTACCTAAATGACAGATGACAGTGACAACCTGCACCGGGGTACACCGATTTAAACTTCAGTTTAAACATATTTTTTTAGGGATAACTTTGGCATAACTTTACTCCGTTTTAACAACAGGGTGAGAGCATAACTATTGAAACAGCAGTATGATCCTTAAACACGTGATTGTACTCATTATTACGAATAACTTTTACTATAAGGACCAAACCTGAAATCACGAAAAAAAATCAGCTGTTCCTACATTTTGCCGAGTTATGTGAACATAAATGAAGGGAGCTATTGATTTTTTTTTTTGCGATTGCAGGTAAAGTAAGGATTGCAGAAAAGTTGTTTGTTATCATTAGTACACTCATGTTTTTAAGTACCGGTCACTACCAGTCAATCTATATATTTTTGATTACAGATATAAAACTAGAAAAGAAGGCTGAGATGTCGTTTTATCTCGATGATAAGGAAAAGAATTTGGAAAAGAAATTATTATGTTCATCTGATAAAATATATGATGAAAGTGTAGAACAAGTCAGGATTTTTTTTACTGCAGGCAAATTCAATATTGGTAAGTCACACTCAGTTGACCGATGACCCATCTTAAAATTATGTAGCAATCACTTAACTTCTGCCTTTAAGTGCAGTTCCTCACGAATTGCCTTGGGTCGCGCGCGCCCATCGTGCTTATGACCCCGCTTTTACACCCATAAACAAGTTTTGATAACTACTTGTTTTCGACTAGTTTTTAACCGACTTCAAAAAAGAGGAGGTTCTCAATTCATCTGTATGTTCTTTTTTTTGTATGTTTGTTACGCGATTACTCAAAGTAGGATGGACCGATTTGGAAAATTCTTTTTTGTTTAAAAGGGTACACTGCCAAGGTGGTCCCATATAAATTTTATTAACTTTGCTTGGGTAGTTTTTGAGTTAGCTTCAATAATGCGTATTTTTTCTACTTAGTTTATATGGATGATGTTTTAATAACTTCCTATCACTGTTATTTACATAGCAGGTAGTGGTATTCGTATTTGTGTGGGGTAGGTACCACAACAAAAAAGTGATTTTTTTTTTCCAATAAACTTCCAATAAAAATAAATAACTTTAATTCCGGAAGTCGGTGGCAAAAAACGAAAATACAAAACCAAAGACACTGACTACCGAAATTAAAGTTATTTTTCACTTTGTAGTGTTTTGTTTTGGAAGTCGGTTTTATTTTTTGCTAAAAAGTTTTTTGTTCAAAAAGACTTGTCAAACACAAGACATGTGTTTATAACATGTATCATACATTCATGTAATGAAGCAGGTAAGTATTGACGTTGTTCCAAACATGTATTGAGTGCTAGCACAAGGGTTTTGGCGCCTGAATGTCATCGAAAGGGTCCGAACTTTCATTGTAGATAATTGCTAGATAAAACGATCTGATGTTATTTTTATATGACTGCAAATTAAATAATTAAATAATAGTTAAATTTTATTTAACACGATAGATAGGATATTGTGTTTAGGATCGAGTGACGTTCAATCTGGGATGTTAGAAGTTAAGTAAAACTTGTTGGTAAACATTTCGTGAAATTGTCACAGAGAGTACTGCTGATTTATGATAAACTAGCTTTAGCCCCCGGCTTCGCCCGCGTGGATGTCGGCCAACTATACGTATAAACCATCCTCTTGAATCAATCTATCTATGGATGAAAACCGCATTAAAATCCGTTCAGTATCCGTTCAGTTGAGATCATCGCGAACATACAAACAGACATCCAGACGTGGCGGGTAACTTTGTTTTATAATATGTAGTGATACTGCAAACACAATAACTATGCGTAAAACCAAGGGATGGCTAACTATTACGATTTCCATGATGCAATGTTTAAGTAACACTTATGGGTTTTACTGAATAAGAATTAAGCATCAGTCTCAAGAATTCACCGTTTACAAATAACTTACTAAGCGATACAAAAATATATTATCTGTACAACTTAGAGTACAATCTCGGTAAGAAGGACATTGATGTGGCCGACCAGCTTGCCGGCTACAATTCGCCTGTGCGCAAAACTTGTTTTTGGTATAAAAAAAAAAAAAAAACTGCAGCGGATTTGATGGCAGTTTTGGTGTTGTAAACGCAATTCTAATCTACAAGGACCCACCCACTAGAAAAATCACACTATAAAATAACTATCAAGCATCTCCTGGGCATTCAAGATTCTCAGTCTTCAGCAGAACCATCCGTTCGCCCTAGTACTTCAAACAGTTCCGTTCCTTCCAGCGGTCACCAGAGAGATTTGACGAAAATTCCACGACGTCACGGCAACGAAATATTTAGAAAACGTTGTGGTGGTTGTTATAAACTACTGACTGAACAGGGGCACACAGTGCAAGAAGCTCGTAACAATGCGAAGAAAACAGACACTCAGGGCCTTAGCACATCTCCGCAGCGAAACAGTGAAACCGCAAAACCGCATGATGTTCCGCTGATGCTCCGCTACTCGAGTAGCGGAACATCATGCGAGTCAGTTTGGGGCCCTTAGCATACCTCCGCTGCGAAACTATAGCAGGGAAACCGCAGTGGTTCTATTCAACTGACTCGCACGAAACATCGTGCCGTTTCGCTGTTCCGCGGTTTCGCGGCGGTGATGTGCTAAGTCTCGAATTGATCTACTGCGGTTTCACTGCTACAGTTTCGCGGCGGTGATGTGCTGAGTCTCGAATTGATCTATTGCGGTTTCGCTGCTACAGATTACCGGCGGTGATGTGCTGAGTCTCGAATTGATCTACTGCGGTTTCGCTGCTACAGTTTCCCGGCGGTGATGTGCTGAGTCTCGAATTGATCTATTGCGGTTTCGCTGCTCCAGTTTCCCGGCGGTGATGTGCTGAGTCTCGAATATATCTACTGCGGTTTCGCTGCTACAGTTTCCCGGCGGTGATGTGCTGAGTCTTGAATATATCTACTGCGGTTTCGCTGCTACAGTTTACCGGCGGTGATGTGCTGAGTCTCGAATTGATCTACTGCGGTTTCGCTGCTACAGTTTACCGGCGGTGATGTGCTGAGTCTCGAATATATCTACTGCGGTTTCGCTGCTACAGTTTCCCGGCGGTGATGTGCTGAGTCTTGAATATATCTACTGCGGTTTCGCTGCTACAGTTTACCGGCGGTGATGTGCTGAGTCTCGAATATATCTACTGCGGTTTCGCTGCTACAGTTTCCCGGCGGTGATGTGCTGAGTCTCGAATTGATCTACTGCGGTTTCGCTGCTACAGTTTACCGGCGGTGATGTGCTGAGTCTCGAATTGATCTACTGCGGTTTCGCTGCTACAGTTTCCCGGCGGTGATGTGCTGAGTCTTGAATATATCTACTGCGGTTTCGCTGCTACAGTTTCCCGGCGGTGATGTGCTGAGTCTCGAATTGATCTATTGCGGTTTCGCTGCTCCAGTTTCCCGGCGGTGATGTGCTGAGTCTCGAATATATCTACTGCGGTTTCGCTGCTACAGTTTCCCGGCGGTGATGTGCTGAGTCTTGAATATATCTACTGCGGTTTCGCTGCTACAGTTTACCGGCGGTGATGTGCTGAGTCTCGAATTGATCTACTGTGGTTTCGCTGCTACAGTTTCCCGGCGGTGATGTGCTGAGTCTTGAATATATCTACTGCGGTTTCGCTGCTACAGTTTCCCGGCGGTGATGTGCTGAGTCTCGAATATATCTACTGCGGTTTCGCTGCTACAGTTTCCCGGCGGTGATGTGCTGAGTCTCGAATATATCTACTGCGGTTTCGCTGCTACAGTTTCCCGGCGGTGATGTGCTGAGTCTTGAATATATCTACTGCGGTTTTGCTGCTACAGTTTACCGACGGTGATGTGCTGAGTCTCGAATATATCTACTGCGGTTTCGCTGCTACAGTTTCCCGGCGGTGATGTGCTGAGTCTCGAATTGATCTACTGTGGTTTCGCTGCTACAGTTTCCCGGCGGTGATGTGCTGAGTCTTGAATATATCTACTGCGGTTTTGCTGCTACAGTTTACCGGCGGTGATGTGCTGAGTCTCGAATATATCTACTGCGGTTTCGCTGCTACAGTTTCCCGGCGGTGATGTGCTGAGTCTCGAATTGATCTACTGCGGTTTCGCTGCTACAGTTTCTCGGCGGTGATGTGCTGAGTCTCGAATTGATCTACTGCGGTTTCGCTGCTCCAGTTTCCCGGCGGTGATGTGCTGAGTCTCGAATATATCTACTGCGGTTTCGCTGCTACAGTTTCCCGGCGGTGATGTGCTGAGTCTTGAATATATCTACTGCGGTTTCGCTGCTACAGTTTACCGGCGGTGATGTGCTGAGTCTCGAATATATCTACTGCGGTTTCGCTGCTATAGTTTCCCGGCGGTGATGTGCTGAGTCTCGAATTGATCTACTGCGGTTTCGCTGCTACAGTTTACCGGCGGTGATGTGCTGAGTCTCGAATATATCTACTGCGGTTTCGCTGCTACAGTTTCCCGGCGGTGATGTGCTGAGTCTTGAATATATCTACTGCGGTTTCGCTGCTACAGTTTACCGGCGGTGATGTGCTGAGTCTCGAATATATCTACTGCGGTTTCACTGCTACAGTTTCCCGGCGGTGATGTGCTGAGTCTCGAATTGATCTACTGCGGTTTCGCTGCTACAGTTTACCGGCGGTGATGTGCTGAGTCTCGAATATATCTACTGCGGTTTCGCTGCTACAGTTTCCCGGCGGTGATGTGCTGAGTCTTGAATATATCTACTGCGGTTTCGCTGCTACAGTTTACCGGAGGTGATGTGCTGAGTCTCGAATATATCTACTGCGGTTTCGCTGCTACAGTTTCCCGGCGGTGATGTGCTGAGTCTTGAATATATCTACTGCGGTTTTGCTGCTACAGTTTACCGGCGGTGATGTGCCGGGTCTCGAATATATCTACTGCGGTTTTGCTGCTACAGTTTCCCGGCGGTGATGTGCTGAGTCTTGAATATATCTACTGCGGTTTTGCTGCTACAGTTTACCGGCGGTGATGTGCTGAGTCTCGAATATATCTACTGCGGTTTCGCTGCTCCAGTTTCGCGGCGGAGATGTACTAAGTCCCTTAATGTGATAATTTCACATTGAGTGTCTGTTTATTTAATCTATATATATAAAAATGAATCACCGAAATGTATGTACGCGCATAACTTCCGAACGACTGCACCAAATTGGATAATTCTTTTTTTTATGTATGTAATTGTCAGGACATGGTTTGTATGAAAGAAAATGTTTGAAAAATTGTACGGAAATGTGAAAAATTTTGGTTAAAAAAATCTTCATACAAAAAAGTGAGAGTGAGTAAGACAAGAAAGTAGGTAGTAAGATATTAAAAAAAATGACAGAGTGACGTTTAGTTGTTCCGTTTCATGGTTCAAGTTTCAGGTGTTATCTGTTGCATCCGAAAGGAAATAATAAATACTTTTTGTTGTGTTGGTTGATTTTTGAAAATGTTGTATAAAAGTTGTAGAACATGATAAAGTTTACAACATGTTCTATCAGGTTTTACAAAAATGCCACATTATGTAAAACAAAAGTGCGCGACTACCTATCCAACGTCTGCTGTTGCACCAACCATGTTCACATAACCTCTCATGTCTTTTCAGAACAACATCCATTGCACATGGAATGGCCATCAAACGGTACAGTGATGCAACTTTATAATGATGGCAATCTCAAGGTTATTTATTATGAGTTTGATGATGGCGAGACATTGCAGGTGAAATGTGGCCCTCTTCTAACTTCTGCAAGCCAAGTTGTATACTTACAATTTATTGATTCTGGTAAGTTATTACAATACTTGAGCGTACTTACAATCACATAGAAATGTCAGAGTAAAGAACATAAAAAAACCACACTTAGGGCAAGATTCACAGATCGCACTATGACTTCACTTTACTAAGCAAAGTTAGCGTTTTTACATATAACAATGTTTTTGTTTCTATAATAAGCTTTATATTCGAGACGCTTGTTTCCATTTCGCTTATACGAATATAAACATTTTTCGTTTAAAATAATGTTCACATTCGTATCAATCGCTAGCTTCATTTAGTAAAATCCATGTGTGATCCGTGAATCAAAAAATCCTTTACGCTGCGCTGCCTCAATTTCAGCGGAGCAGTCAATTTGAGCGGAGAATTGCAGAGCTGGGAAAACATTAACATAGAATAGTTTAAACAGTAATAAAAAAAAAATTGATCTGACTGGTAATCCAGAAGGAGTATGCACAATGACGGGTTGCGTAGTTGGGAATTAATCCCTAAAACAAACTTAACATTGTAGTTGAATAAGTAATTTTTCAATGGAATTTGTACAAAGTTTTTACTTTTGCATGTAAAGTACAGTAGCGGTCAGAACTCCAATGCCAGTATTACAAAACTATCGCATCGTTACCCGTCGCACTTGAGACCTTCTTCTATTTAGGCATTTCACACACACATACACACCCGTATCACACCCGTATATTGCACTCTTTCATCACGAACCAAACAGAAAAAGCAGTGGCACGCAGTCTTTTTCTGATTATGGTAATGAGAAAAAGACAGCGAAAATAAATTTTCTGTCTTTAGTTATAATGGGTATGACGTTGTTGGTTGGTGAACTTAGTTACGAGCGTTTGTGTTATTGATATAGATAGATGAAGATAATTATTGTCCGATACACTGTGCCAGTATTGTTCGTGACTGGTTTAGTGAGCATTCGGATGTTAAAGTTATTCCGTGGCCAGCGCGATCCCCTGATTTAAACCCTATAGAAAATGTATGGGGCTTAATGGTGCAAAGATGGGAAGCGCGAGACGAAATATGTCTCGAACATCTGAAGTCTCATTGCATGGAGTTGTGGGATAGTTTACGTGGCACAGACATTTGCAGTAATATTGTGGCCTCAATGAGCCGACGTCTTTTTGACTGCTTTGATAATGACGGAGGTCACACTCAATATTAATAAAAAAATATTATATTATTAAATGTTATCAGGGGAATTCAGGGGATACTGGCCATAACAGTAATAAGTTAGTGACCGTAGTTATACTGTGTGCGCGTTACTGTCTGCATTAAAACATCACACACACAGAGATATGCACAGATATGGCGTACAGGCCAAAATGATCTTTCCGGTGGCAGTCCACTTATTACCGTTGATTGTATATACATAAGTTCGTAAACTTGTAAAGCCTACTTAGCAAAGATAGTTTTCTTTTTAATTTCGTTATATATTACTACTGCCATGAATTATTCACATTATCCAAAAACAACCATTTAGGTGGCGAGGGGGGGGGGGAGACAGTTGAAAAAAATTTAGCAAACACGGATCCATAAATCGAAAAATGGTTTTCACAGACCCGTAATATTTATGAATGGCCTATCCAACGATACCCCACACCATGACCATGGGATAGTAGAGAAAAAGAACATCCCCACTTTACGTGTACAGGAGGTACGCCAAAAAAAATTGTTTTTTCATGATTATCACTTTGTCGGTGTGATTAATATTATCCATGCCAAATCTACCTATCTATCTATGCTTTCTAGTACTAAGAGTCTCTGAGCTAAGCTGCGGATGGACGGACAGACGGACATGGCGAAACTATAAGAGTTCCTTGTTGACTACAGAACCCTAAAGAGTAAATTAAAAAAATCAAACAAAAAACCCGGTTTTTTACCTAATGCTATCAACTTGAATTTTGGAATAGTTTTAGATGACGTTTGCCCAACTATTTTGCAAATAAGAAATAAATAAATATATTTTTTTTTTTAATAAATTAAAATATATATAGTTTCGGAAATAAAGAGGGGGAAATGTTAATTTTCGTCTATTTTCTTAAAAACTTTAAAACAGTTTATTTTAAAATTATCAAAAAAGTATATTTGAGACCCACACAGTAAGCCCTTTCATTTGATATATATCGCACAATACAGGTACAATTTTTTTTTTAAATTTTCTTATTTACTCCCAAAATTGACCCACATATCAAAATTCTTAATTTACATTACACGTCCGTGTTTGGTTCACAGAAATATATACGTGTACCAAATTTCAACTTAATCGGTCTATTAGATTCGGACCAATTTGGCTGTGACAGACGGACGGACAGACAGACAGACAGACTGACAGACACATGAGTGATCCTATAAGGGTTCCGTTCTTTCCTTTTGAGGTACGGAACCCTAAAAAGGTGGAAACAAGATCAAAATCAAAATTCATTTATTCAAACTAGGCTGAGAATCAGCACTTTTTGAACGTCAAAATTACATAAGACAGTCCCCCAAAACGCCCGCCCTTCACCACTTCCTATGAAGAAATGACCTAATAATAAAGTCTTTATTGTTAAATGCCTTCGACTGCATCTCGTCTTGTTTTCATCGCTTTTAAAGTTCACTTTTTATGCAGTCGAGTTTTTTGAATTTTTAAATTTACTTTTTTATTTTACACTTTTTAGTTAGGATTATTCTTTTGTTTGAAAGTTTGAAAGTGGCGCCAGTGACAGAAAAGTTGAAAGGAAATCGTCTGGCTTGGTATGGGCATGCGATGAGAAGGGACGAAACGCATGTGACTCAAAGAGTGATGAATATACTTGTTGATGGATGGAGAGGGAGAGGAAGGCCGAAGAAAAGATGGATGGATTGTGTGAAGAATGATATGAAAGAGAAGGGAGTGAATGATAGTGTGACGGTTGACAGGGGAGAATGGAAGAAAAAAACGTGTTGCGCCGACCCCAAGTAACATGGGGATAAGGGCAGGAAGATGAGTTAGGATTATTTTTTTCTCACTGTATTAAGTAACGCTTTATGTAACGGTCGTTAAAATTATCTTTCAAAGCAGTAAAATTTCTGGGTTTGTCACTCGAGAGACAGACGAAGAGTTATATTCAATCTGCCTAGCCTTTTCCCAACTATATTGGGGTCGGCTTTCAGTCTAACCGGATGCAGCTGCATAGCAGTATTTTACATGGAGCTACTGCCTATCTGACCTTCACAACCCCGTTATTGGGTAATACTGGTTGTCAGACTTTCGGGCTTCTGACGACCCTTAACGACTGTCAAAGATCCACGAATGACAGCCGGGACCAACGGCTTAACGTGCTTTCCGAGGCACGGAGGAGTCTCGGTATGTAAAGATGGTCACCCATCTACGGACCAACCCCGGCAAGCGTATCTTCCGATTTTAAGAGTTATATTATTGAAATTTCACACTATCAGGCACAGTAAATAATATCAGATTGTTTGATTAAACGATTGACACTGCATTTCTTTAAGTAAACAAACTCTGTAGAAAACCAAAAAAAAAAAAGTTTTTCGTTCCCGTGCAAATTAGGCCGAATTTCGTTTTTGAGCGAAAAAAATACTTACTACGTCGTTGTTCTCCACTTCCTCATAAATCCTCAAATGTGAGGCAGTTTTTTTTTTTAATATCGTTAATTCTTCGTCCACTTTCAGATATATGCAATACAGGTGGCTGCAATATTACTAAAACTTTACACGTAACTAGTAAAAACGAGAATACTAAAACAGTGTGTTGTGTAAAAGAGCAACGCTATGAGTCTGGTCCCAGTAAAGAAGACAGAGTGCTTAAAGAGATCAGAGTGATCCTCCGCAAGAGAGTGCTGACTACTACCTCCACTACTACTACAACTACAAGTAGCACTACGGGACACCCAAAATATGGTAAGTATTCAAACTTTAATACTATCGTACTTCTAGTCTAGGCCCCGTACAGATTACCTATTAGGTATATTATTACGATAGTCCGAACTAATGTCGCGACCACCTGACCTAGCGTGATTGCTGTCACCTAACCGACAAATATACATAATTATCGTAACATCCTAACTAATCATACAAATGCGACAGTTTGGATGGATGGATGTTTGTTACTCCATCACGCCAGAACGACTGAACGGATCTGTATGAAATTTGGCACAGAGCTAGATTATAGTCTGGAATAGCATATAGGCTACTTTATTTTATTTTTCGGTAGTACTTTCCCGTGGGATAATTTGCGATATCCACGCGGGCGAAGCCGCTGGCAAGAACTAGTAATATTAAATATAAATGCGAAAGTGAGTTTGTTTATTACGCTTTCACGTCTTAACTTCTCAACCGGTCATCGTGAAATTTTGCATACGCGTTGTCAGGGGTACAGATAAGGACATAGGGTTTCATCCAGAAAAATCTACATGAACGCAAGTAAAGCCGCGGGCAAAAGCTAGTCTTCTATATAAATAAAAATGAAATGCTGTTCTGCTGCTGGATCGATTTTGCTATTTTTTTTGTTTTAAAACGGTCGTTGTTATGGAAAGAAAAATTGGAATAGGTAGTTTCCCGGATTTTTTTTTAATTCGGGGAAAACTGAGCGTCTTTTTTCTACGGGATTTTTGTACGAGTTATTGAAATGTGGACAGTAGGTCTAGATAAAAGCATACGCTGCGGAGCAATTCTATTTCTAATATCGCTATCGACGCATCTTTAAGGCCTATTCAAACCTAAGCGGTAATCGCTACCGTCTGCGGTAGAGAATACCGAGTGGGTATGCGGTAATATTACTGTTCATTCATCTGTACCGCTCTTGCCGCGAAACATAATACTAAATACCTAAGCGAAACCCGCGCGGTATGTACCTCTACCCGTAGCGGCAGCGAATACCGAGTGGGTATGCGGTAATATTACTGTTCATTCATCTGTACCGCTCTTGCCGCGAAACATAATACTAAATACCTAAGCGAAACCCGCGCGGTATGTACCTCTACCCGTAGCGGCAGCGAATACCGAGTGGGTATGCGGTAATATTACTGTTCATTCATCTGTACCGCTCTTGCCGCGAAACATAATACTAAATACCTAAGCGAAACCCGCGCGGTATGTACCTCTACCCGTAGCGGCAGCGAATACCGAGTGGGTATGCGGTAATATTACTGTTCATTCATCTGTACCGCCCTTGCCGCGAAACATAATACTAAATACCTAAGCGAAACCCGCGCGGTATGTACCTCTACCCGTAGCGGCAGCGAATACCGAGTGGGTATGCGGTAATATTACTGTTCATTCATCTGTACCGCTCTTGCCGCGAAACATAATACTAAATACCTAAGCGAAACCCGCGCGGTATGTACCTCTACCCGTAGCGGCAGCGAATACCGAGTGGGTATGCGGTAATATTACTGTTCATTCATCTGTACCGCTCTTGCCGCGAAACATAATACTAAATACCTAAGCGAAACCCGCGCGGTATGTACCTCTACCCATAGCGGCAGCGAATACCGCTTAGGTTTGAATAGGCCTGGAAGTCATCGTTGGACGCTGTCAATTCGTTGACATTATGATCACGTGACCTTTCGATAGCTCGTTGCTTTGCATGAATAACAGCACAAACCAAAATTTTGAAATTACTGGTTTATAACACAGTCAAATGCAAATTAGTCCTTATTTCATGATCAGTAAAACTCAAATTCATAACGGCAAAGCCGACAAAACCGGCGGTTTTGCCGTTATGGATGTGAGTCTTACTAAGCATGAAATAAGGACTAATTTGCATTTGACTGTGTTATAAACCAGTAATTTCAAAATTTTGGTTTTCAATAACTTTTAATCGAAACAAGTATAGTAATTTCAATATAATAATATAACTTAAATTTAACAATGACCGTCTGCAAAACTTATTTAACCAAACAGTCATATAATATATTTACAAGTTGTATGTTAAAAAGAGGTGATTTAACATTGCTTGGATTATGCTGGTATACCTACATTTAGAATAAGATCTTTTTGTTAACCTACTGGTTGACCTTTCTGTTAATAAACACTTTTAAAAATCAATCAAATCAATGTCGCAACTGCTTTATTAACCGCCATTAACTAGACTATACCGTCATAAACTAAAATATCATATGTATGTTTTGAATCGTTAATGTCAGTATCATATCGTCCTTAAAGCATTATCCAGTAGACCACACATCGCACACGCCGGTGGTAACACTTGCACACGTCGGTGGTAACACGCGCACACGTCGGTGGTAACACTTGCACACGTCGGTGGTAACACTTGCACACGTCGGTGGTAACACGCGCACACGCCGGTGGTAACACTTGCACACGTCGGTGGTAACACGCGCACACGTCGGTGGTAACACTTGCACACGTCGGTGGTAACACTTGCACACGTCGGTGGTAACACTTGCACACGTCGGTGGTAACACTTGCACACGTCGGTGGTAACACTTGCACACGTCGGTGGTAACATGCGCACACGACGGTGGTAACACTTGCACACGTCGGTGGTAACACTTGCACACGTCGGTGGTAACACTTGCACACGTCGGTGGTAACACTTGCACACGTCGGTGGTAACACGCGCACACGCCGGTGGTAACACGCGCACACGTCGGTGGTAACACGCGCACACGTCGGTGGTAACACGCGCACACGTCGGTGGTAACACGCGCACACTTCGGTGGTAACACGCGCACACGCCGGTGGTAACACGCGCACACGTCGGTGGTAACACGCGCACACGTCGGTGGTAACACGCGCAAACGTCGGTGGTAACACGCGCACACGTCGGTGGTAACACGTGCACACGTCGGTGGTAACACACGACAGACTTGAACGAGCCATATAAACTTCATCTTTGTATTTTAACCGACTTTTTAAAAAAAGGAGGAGGTTATCAATTTTTTTTCCCAAATCATTAACACTACTCGTTTAAACGTGATCTTCAGTTTAAAATAATTAAAAGTTGGATATCGTCGCCTTAAACATTGCTGGCAAAAAGCCGGTGTACATAGGCATACCTCTGCCTTGTACTTCGGGGAAAACAGGCCTGCGTTATATTATGTAGGTAATACTTTTTTGATCAGACTATGTGTTATGAAATTATAGTACTTAACTCTGTTGTTGTAGCGAACACCTCACCCGCTAGTATTCCTTCCGGTGCATCGTCGGAATCAAGAGGAAAAGGTAAAAAGATTTTTGTTGACGTGCTTGCGACTTTTGAGCTTCTGAGTGCCATGGATATTCGAATGACTACCGAGATCTCCAAGAAACGAAGGGAGACCCCTTCGTTTCTCGGAGATCTCGGTAGTCATTCGAATATCCATGGCACTCACGTTCGCTCGGTATATTCAATATTTTATCTACCCATGGATTGACCGCAACTGTCCGAAGGCCGAAGATTTACCGAGGACTGCAGAGGATCGAAACCAATTCGATCCACGTTATTGCGCTAGCGAGTTTAACGCAAGCGAGTAATTTTTCGATAACAGCTCATGGTAGACGTACTGATACCGACTTTAACGTGCTCTCCGAGGCATGGAGGAGTATTTATATATACGAATGATCACCCATCCTCAAACTAACTGCCACAACTGCTACTAAACCACGCCAGGCTGATCGATATTTTTTTTTTCTTAATGGTCTTGCTCTTGACTTTAGTCTAGGTCAGAGGTGACAGAGACAAAGTCTACGATGCAGTGAGCTTACCCAGAAAAAGCCTGTTCACTCTAAGTTTGAGGTGATTCGGGTTGTATGCGCTCGGGAACACAGACGCAGGAACACTATTTTGCGGTGCGCATTATGAAAGATGTTTGGAAGCGCTTAGTGCGAATTGGTGTAATGGCAACTAGGTATGGATGGTAATTTGCAGTGCGTCTAGATGTTCGATGGTAGAAGGGGGCCGGTGGAATTCGGTTGTGGAGATCCTGACACACTGACCGAAATACAGTCTATAGAAGACCGACAAGCAGGGAACCTTGCGGTGATGAACCAAGCTGGGGAGCTTGGCATCCACCAGCTTAACGTCGCCAATGAGCCTCTTAGCTCTGCGTTCCGCTGAGTCAAGCGCAGCAAGTTGGTATTTAGCTGAGCTATCCCAAAGGTGACTGCAATACTCCATGCAGGATCGGACTTGCGCTTTATAAAGGGTCAAAAGCTGTCCGGGCGTAAAGTATTGCTTCACTCTGTTTAGGAGGCCTAGTTTTTTGGCCGCAGTTTGGGCTTTGTGCTCGATGGTAGCGCCGAAGTTGAGACTGGATGTCAATTCCATGCCTAGGAGCTCGAGCCGATCTGTTACAGGAACAGACGTACCCCGAAAAGTAGGAGATTGGTCGCTGAACTCCTTTTAGCGGTGAAAAGACACGCCTTTGTTTTGGAGGCGTTAAAAGAGACCAGATTGTCATCACCCCATTGGGATCGGTTATTTAGTCACGAGCTCCCAAACTGTTTACATAATTTTTTGATGCAACAAAAGAAACTTCTGAAAAGAAACGAAAGAATCCCAAGGTGACGACAGACTGCAGACGGCAGCGACGTTGAGGTTAACAATACACACCGCCTCTACTGCTGGTCGATTCTGTAAAAATCTCACCGTGAAAACTTGCGTGGAGTGAGCTGTCATTGTTATTCCCCTGATGCTAGGGATTGACCAAGCATTACATTTACCATCATAATCGAGATTTTAATAATATTTTTGTGCTAATTCTATTGAATTTTAAATTATTTTAAAGCTAGTATTTAAGTGTCTACATATTGTTCTTTTCTTTGAATAAAGCAAAACAGAAACGCAGTCAGACAATTTTGTTTTTTCTAATTTTTTTCTAGACTAGTCTTTAGAGCTATATAAGGACTGGTCTAGAAAAAATGTGGCGCGAGTGCGTCACCCACGAACAATAAATAAATAAAATAAAAGAATCACGTTTAAGCTAGCTGCTAAAGAAAATGCGCATGGACATTGTTTGCTATTAATATTATGAACCCATTGGCTGATTAAATAAAGGCAATCGCGATGAATTTTGAAGAAGCGATTATTATCAATAGATTCGAGTAAAGACTGCGCGACGTTGTACTGCTTTGTTATTAACCAAACAAATATACTAAATAAGAAGAGACAACTGAGCGTGTCAAGTGATCGAGTGCTACCTACTCGTACTAAAAATGGCCTGACCATAGAAATTAACCCCGCAAAAACTATGTAGGAACTACACGATGTGTTAGATAGTTTCAACAATAAAATATTAGGTGCGTATTAGCCGCACGTCTTTTTATTTAAATGACCTTCCTAACTTACCCAGTCGTTGCCAATAATTAAATAATATTATCAAATCACCATCATTACATTATTACAAAATTCAACAGTTTAACTGACATTCATCGTGCTCACTGCCTCACTTCACCTTGCCGACTCACTTCGGCGCGGGTGGTTGCTATGGCTACAAGAATCGGGTGAAGTGATAAGATCACGCAGCGCTTGCAGATTCGAGTGAAGTGACGACCACGACACTTGCGCATCACACTCACTAGCTCACTTCACCTAACCGAATCATTGGTTGCTATGGCTACGACAATCGGGTGAAGTGATAAGATCACGCCGCGCTTTCAGGGTGAAGTGATAAGATCACGCCACGCTTGCGCGTTAGGTCATTTATATAATATTCACGTTTTTTATTTTACTGAAAATATTCAAATGCGCGTCTAACAAATTTTTGAGCTTCAAACGATGAAAACCTTTTTTAATTAATGCGCCTCTTTTTAATTGTTGTTCTTTTTTTTAAACTATCAGGAGCATTTAAAGTTGGTCAGCGGAAAATTCCCATTGTGAGCTTTTTATTACGAAGTGCTGTCTAGTTAATCTTTCTGATTTACAATAATTGGTATTCTAATTAACTGTGTACGCTTCTTTTAAATTGTTTTTATATCTCTATAAACTATCTGCCTTCTTAAATAATTATGTAGATCTGCTAATAATCTTCAAACATGGATATGTCGTTTGAAAATTACTTAGTGATATATTGTGTGGTTATGGTTTACCACTTTTAAATTCAAATCCAAAATGGCGGCTGCGAAAATTTTAAATTATTCGTAAGGGGTTTCGTTTTCATGGCTTTCGAGGGTGTTTAAGCCGATAGTGAAGTCAAAATGAAAATCCAAGATAGCGGCTGCGAAAATTTTCATATTTTTCATCATTGGTGTCGTTTTCATGGTTTTCGAGGGTGCTTAAGCCGATAGCGAGGTCAAAATGAAAATCCAAGATGACGGCTGCGAAATTTTCATATTTTTCATCATGGGTGTCGTTTTCATGGTTTTTAGAGTGCTAAATCCGATAGTGAAGTCAAAACGAAAATCCAAGATGGCGGCTGCGAAAATTTTCATATTTTTCATCATGGATGTCGTTTTCATGGTTTTCGAGGGTGCTTAAGCCGATAGTCAGGTCAAAATGAAAATCTAAGATGGCGGCTGCGAAAAAGACCCATGACCAATAATTTGAAAAATTTTGCAGCTGCCATCTTCGGTTTTCATTTTGACCTCACCATCGACTTTAATACTAGGTTTGAAATAATATAAAATGATCAATAGAATAGCATGAAAAATATTATTGAAATCTCGATTACGATTCAATAAATGTGCTTGGTCCATCCCTAGCATCAGGTAGGATGACATTGACAGCTAACTCCACGCATACTTCACTTAAATTTTTGTTACCGAACTCGACGTCACATCTACGACGGAAGCGGCATTTCTTTTCCTCAGTTTCACAAAACTTATTCAAACAAATAAAACCGGTCAAGAGCGAGTCGGACTCGCGCACCGAGGGTTCCGTACCATTATATATATAAAAAACTGTGCAATTTAGAGACATCGTTATATTTTTCCTGTAATCTTTACATAAACATCTATCACACAGAATAATTTCAGATTTTTCTCTATGCAAACTTCGGAGGTAAGGGGGGGGGGGGGGACGGTATTTTTTTTACATTTTTCATCAAATTCGAAAACTATGCGGCCTAAAAAAAGAAAAAAAATGTTTGAAAATGTGCAAACAGCGCTCTTTCATATGATACCTCACATGCCCTAGTAGCCCCACTTCGAATTTTTAAGAACCCCTTTCAGTCCCTGTTGCAAAAAAAGAATATATTTTTCATTTTTTTCTTATTTGCAAAAAAGTTGGGCAAACGTCATCTAAAACTATTCCAAATTTCAAGTTGATAGCATTAGTAGTTCCTAAGAAATCCAGCTGTTACAGACAGACTGAGTTGCACCATAAGGGTTCCTTTTTACGATTTTGGTACGGAACCCTCTTGTCGCTTTGTTAGTGTCAGCCACTGACAGCACTACTAATATGCCGTCTGGCGTCGCTCGACCCCAGCAGCAGGCGGCACTAGCGCCATCTACAAAAGCGTGTCACTGCGGTCTGTCATTGCGGTTGGACGCACTACCGCTGCTGATTGCGTCACCTTCGGAATTTTGCCTTCATAAAGATGGTTCATTACATTGATGCAAACCCTATGTTTTATTTGCAATGTGTACTAAAGATGCAGTTATTGATCGAAAACAGGAGCAGGTGATGGCGCGAGCGATAATAGTCATTGGCTGAGAGTGATTTACGTCATTATTTGCATCATCATCATCGTCTGCGTAGCTACTATCATCGTCAAGCTGTGGAAGCGAAACCACTCGCAGGTACTCACCCTTTGTATACCGCAGACAGACCATTAACATAGCCTCCACGAACTCTCACTTAACACTAACACAGCGTTGTCAGGCCGCACTGCATTGCAAAAGTCCTTCTATATCCCTACATCAGTTTCATTACAGTACTTTGTTTGAACCTCGCGCACTATCGGCGCACTGTGATTTTTGTATTGTAATGCTGCGGCCCGATGCGGGATGTCGGCTGTTTTGTGCTCAACCTAACTTCTGCAGTTGGGCTGAGCACAATACAGCCGCAGCCTCATGATCACTTTGCTGGCTCCTATTATTGGAACGAAGTTCCTTGTTGCACGTCTCTGCACACTTGGCGAACGAGAGCTAGACTGATAAACTGTGACACACAACATGTTACAAGTGGACACTTTTGTTACGTAACAAACCTGTGACACACAACATGTTACAAGTGGATACTTTTGTTACGTAACAAACCTGTGACACACAACATGTTACAAGTGGACACTTTTGTTACGTAACAAACCTGTGACACACAACATGTTACAAGTGGACACTTTTGTTACGTAACAAACCTGTGACACACAACATGTTACAAGTGGATACTTTTGTTACGTAACAAACCTGTGACACACAACATGTTACAAGTGGACACTTTTGTTACGTAACAAACCTGTGACACACAACATGTTACAAGTGGACACTTTTGTTACGTAACAAACCTGTGACACACAACATGTTACAAGTGGATACTTTTGTTACGTAACAAACCTGTGACACACAACATGTTACAAGTGGACACTCTTGTTACGTAACAAAAGTGTCATGACGGTCAAAATGTTACACTTTTACATTCGCCAAGTGCGCAAAAGCGAAAGGAGCTTCGTTCCAACCGGGTGTCTGTGCCACGACACCTCCCAACTGTTTTTTGACACGGATAGTGCTATTCCTATAAATAACAATAACACCATCCAGCGCTGTGTTATAAGTTCTTATCGTGTCGATGAAACAAATTTATTAAAATTAAATTGTTAATTCTGTAAATAGGATATTAAATCACAAAAAATAGGCTACAATATAAGTATAGTGATAACGAGTCCGTCTAGCCGCTAGATGCCGCCGTCACCACTATACGTGCTATAATACCATAGTACTATACGTGAGCCGATATCACTATACTCCATATCCCAGTACACACTGACTCGTTTACAAGTTTCGTATTACTTACGTACTACATTTTTTCAGATTTCGAAAATATAGGCTGGCGTTAGGCATTGGAGAATATGAAATTAATGTGATCTGTTTACCGTTTTAGGGAGGACCCCACGATCGCAACTACGAGAATCTACAGAGCCCGAGTGAGACCTCCATCCCCACTCACCCACCTCAATGGGAATCTAACTATGCTGTGCCCGTGGACCGCAGAGCCGAGGACACGACGTATAGCGTGCCCTGCCCGGAACCAGCGCTCTACTCCACGCCGACACCCAAGAACTTGAGGAACAGGAAGCCGAAACCAGGCGATCCCACATACGCGGTCTTAGAAGTACCAAGCGCACAAGGGCGAAAGAATATCTTCAAAGAAACAGACGATCCTAACTATTCGGAGGTTTATGCCAACAGACAAGAACAATGCTACGCCAAAGTATTGCCTAAGAGTATAAGGAACAAGATGGAACAGGACAATAATCCTTACTCGTACGTGACAAACGAACCGGCGGCGTATGCCAACACTGCTGAGCCTGAACCGATGTACTGCGAACCTGCCAAAGCTCAGGACGGGCCGTATGCTAATTTAAATAATTCTCAATATGCGAACAGTAGCGCGCATGAATATGTGGAGCCCACTTATTGTGAGCCTCAGAAACGCATGAAGTAGTTCAAAATGATCAGTCAGCATCAAAACGTGTACCTACACATGCTTTCATGCAATAATGCTGTTTCCACTGTAGAGCAAGAGAACTTCTAGCGAACTCTTCATTGTGTCGCCATAGACCAAATTGTAACAACATCACGTGAGCATAATTATCTGACAATAAATAGTACTAATAGTAGTCTTTTAGACTTTGGGAATGGTGAACGAGAAACACGTTATATTACTAGAGTGTACTTTATAAGGATCTTAGCACAGATTACTAATATGTAGCACTGCAAGCTAGATGTTTTGGCACATGAATGACATTGACAGGTGCCGTTGTACCCAGTGTGGCTTGGAACTTGGAACCGGTATCAAAAGTACTGGGTCTGTATGCGCTTTTGTGCACTACAAGGAATTTTACAGTCCGGCAGTCTGATTTTTTACGGTCCGATGTAGCACGCCATAAATGTAGTTTGTGCACTATACGTAATTTTACCGTCCGACATTTTACTTTTCCCCATTCCGGACGGTACTCATCGTTCCTAGTGTAATTACGCATGCGTGGCGTGTAGTTTCAAAGAGAGCTACCCTGAACTGCGCCGCACAGATCTGAGTAAAGACGGACAAGTGCACAAGCCAATCATCCGTTTTTTGCATGCCACATCGGACCGTAAAACTTCGGACTTCCGGACAGTAAAATTCCTTGTAGTGCACAAACGCCCTATCGGTACTTAGCGGTTCCTGCCACTAAGTACCTGCCACTGCACTAGTCGTACTAATTCCAGATGAGTACCGGTTCCAGGCGGGTACCGATACTCCACCTAAAAAGTACCTGTACTAAATTCACGTACCCGGCGCGTACCACAAATATCATATTTCGTACGGTTGGCAACCATGAAGCTATTTTTGTAATGCCTATTTTTCACTTACTATATCTGTTTTCTCAATCTAACTTAAGGAAATATTTATTTGGTACCGGTGTAATATCGATACTGATTACAGAAATACCAATAGTTCAGGTACAGACGCCAGCAGGTCAACCTACCCGAAACTGTCAGATATTCCCAATCAACATTGAACCTAATGTTTTAGCAACAAAGTCGAAAATCTATTAAAGAAATCTGACAGATTGTAGTAGCTTGATGTGCTGGCGTCTGTACTACGTCTGGTATCGGTGCCAATAGTACAGATATACTCGTACTACTCTGGTACCGGTATCACACCAAGGCCAATGGTACGGGTTCCCAAAAATAACGGTATTTCAAGCCGTGCTTGTACCTATTTATTACTATCTACCAATGTAGTATATAACATTGTTATATCGATTCATGCTAGTGTCAGCCACTCATGGTGAATTTCGCAGTGAGTTTCCGTAGAATAGGGCTTATACGCCACGCCGGCCTTTAACGCAATATAAGACTAAATAACCATTGTTTTTTTGAATATGCCAGAGTTTTGTCGTTGCACAATCCTTGATCGAAATTTGGGAACGAGTTCACTTCATTATGAAAACGACACTCATGATGAACAAATATTTGGAGGCGCCGTCTTGAATTTTGTTTTTGACCCCCATAATCGATGTCAACGCCCTCGAAAACCATGAAAACGACAAATAAACGCACTGCAATCCCAACTAGTGTTGCTCTATCAAGCAACATGAAGTGACAGTATTTTTGCAGTATTACAACAAAATCATTTTTTTTTAATTTTAATTTATTAGCTATTCCATGCACATAACTTTACTACTTGCGTTTACAAAAAAAAATAGTTAAGAAAAATATGAAGGTATCCTAAGTATATTATTATTATAAAGTTAAATTAATGTAAGTACCTAATTTACAAGTTTTAGTCTTAAGTATTGGTAAACATACAAGTAGATATAGTCGGAAAAAATAATTGTTAAGTAAATTGCGTTTACGCAATTACCTCGCGCTGTGTTAAGGAAAAGCGCCAGGGTAGGCTGCGAAATTCAAATTTTCTTACGTTTTTTGCAATATGCAAGTCAGTATTAGATTGTATGTATGATTAAAGTATGATTCGCGACTGTAACAAATATGTATTTACAGAATTATAATGATTAGAATCAGTAATACAACTCCTTAAGTTAGTATAATCCTAAATGTCAAGATTTTATGAAATAGTCATTCACCTGGTCTTAAAGAGTTGTATTGATGACTTTAATGATTATAATTCTGTAAATACATACTTGTTAGGGTCGCGAATCATATTTTGTATCAACACAAAAACTGACTTGCAAACTGCAAAAAAACGTACGAATATTTGAATTTTGCGGGCTACCATGGTGCTTTCACCTTAACACATTTAAAATGGCAATCGATCGCAATGCCTTTCATTTTGACAGTTCAGCCACGTTCATTGCATTATTTACGTTGTTGAGCAATGGATGTCAAAATGAACCCGCCGGGATATAGTGAAAGGTAAAGTAATCAGTATACGAATATCGTTCATAATTATGTAAAGACTAGGAGCTTAATATTGGACCTAATTTGGGATTGAACTAAGTCTTTAATTTAGAAATAAAAAAAAAACATCAAACTACCTTAAATTTTAATTTAGATAAAGAAAATTTTATTTGTAAATACATACTCGTACACAGTGTAGTTATCAGAAATACATAATTAATAAGTAAGAAACATTGTTTGACTTATTTTCACATAATCCTACTTTAATAAACAACAATAATATCCGTTCAAGTGATTGAACGGACGAAGATATTGTTAGCATAACAAAAGTACCTACACTATAATAGTCAACCTCGTAATTGCCACTTTTGACCGCTTTACCACTTTTGACATCAATTCCATGCAATGAGGGTTTTCTTGAAAATTCACGCCACCAGTTGGCGCCACTTTAACAAGAACTATTCTATTTCGACAAAGAATATAAAATATATGCTGACGTTCATCATTCGTTCATCATTCATCAGACAGTTTTGACAGATGCCCGGAACTGACGTCTCAGTGCTGCCACCTAGTAAACGTCATTTCGGAAAACCCTCTGAAACTTCACTAAGGTTGAAAGTTGAAACTGTCACATAAACAAATATACCTATCTCTCTCTCTCTCTCTATACTGATGGGGAGTTTGTTGCGCCACTTCTTCTGTCCAGCTAAAGCACTAGGAAGTGGGCGGACGGTTTCGGGGACTGTCTCTTGTAATTTTGACGTTCGAAAAGTGCTGATTCTCAGCCTAGTTTGAATTTATGACTTTTGATTTGATTTGATATTGAGTCCCATTGAGTATTGACGTGCAAGTGACATTCCACCTTTGGGTGGTAAAGCAAATACCAGGTCGACTATGAGAGGGATTCATGAAAGTGTTTTTAACTTTATGTTTTAGCCACGTTCAGACCAAGCGTATAGTCGGCCGCTGACTGTGAAAATGTATAAAAAATAAACGACAGTCAGTCGGCGGCTGAAGATGTTTTTCATACATTTTGTACTAGACGCTCACAGTCGGCGACCACATACGCGTTGGTGTAAACGCGGCTGAGGGGTCTGTCAGACTCTTAGACTAAAACCACCCCGATGTACACCCGCGTCGGGGGCTGCGGTTGCGAATGCGACTTCCGCTGTCCCGGACAGGTGATGTCCCGCGCCGTGCGGGCCACGTCCCGATGGGGGGAGTGAGGGGTTGAACTCCCCCCGTTACGTCTTAGAGAGGCGCGCGTGGAACACTACGCGCAATCTCGGGTTGTGACCCGTTGTGTCGTGTGTTCTAAAAAGCTTTTTCGACTCTCAAATAAAACAAAGATATATCACTCATACATAACTTTTATTTGAACTTATAATTATTAAGTACGTCCGTTTGTCTATTATTTCCATTTCAAAACGCGACTCTTTCAAAACATTATTAAAACACTTACAATAATTTAAGTAAAATTATTTTACTTAATATCACAAAAATATTTACATAAAGAGGTCTCAAAAATATAAACTGTCTACAGAATGTATGAGACTGATCACAGAGCACGAGGACGCTTCAATGGCCGCTGGAAGACGAGGCGTTGTCAACACCTTGCATACATTAAACCAAGCGTATCACGGTTTACTCGCACTACGAGTCTACGACACAAATGACCACAAATAACGCATATAAACTGACTGCTTTAAACGCGGTTCGTGAAAAGTATGCGTTTCAATGGCGCGGCTATTGCGTTATTTTTTAATAAAAGCTATGCCAAGATTTTGTAAAAGTTGATTTCCAAAACCATAAATTTGTCACAGCTATGGTTAAAAAGTTATTAGGGTTTGAACGTGGCCGCGCCATCGAAACGCGGAGAACCGCGCGGCCACGGAGATCGTTAAAACTAAGCGTTGCAGAGACTTGAAATTTAGGCAAATAACAGATTGAATTTGTAAAAAATTTGTAAAAATATAGAAAAAAATCCTAGATTTATATTATAAAACCCCCATGGCCGCACCGTCGAAACGGTGAAAAACGAGTGATAGCCGATATCTCGCTGAAAAAGCATCGCAGACGTCTGAAGTTTTTTGTAAAACCCAGATTTGAATTTGTCAAAATTTGTAAAAATACAACGAAAGATCCCAGGTTTATGTTTCAGGAGCTGTAAGACACAAAACCCCATGGCCGCGCCATTGAAACGGTGAAAAATACGTTATCGCCGATATCTCGCTGAAAAAGCATTGCAGACGTCTGAAGTTTTTTGTAAAACCCAGATTTGAATTTGTCAAAATTTGTAAAAATACAACGAAAAATCCTAGGTTTATGTTTCAGAAGCTGTAAGACACAAAACCCCATGGCCGCGCGATCGAAACGGTGAAAAACACGTTATCGCCGATATCTCGCTGAAAAAGCATCGCAGAGCTCTGAAGTTTTTTGTAAAACATAGGTTTTACAAAAAACTTCAGAGCAAATTCAAATATAGATTTGAATTTGTTTGAACACATTTTTAACTATCGAGAAATAGAGGGGTACCTAACTAAATAATCTCTGATTTATGTGATTTTTAAAGAAATAAACATATGTTTTTGTATCTTATCGTTTCATTTTAATTTAGAATCCTTGAGGTATAATTTCTAATACAAAAGGTGGAAAGTTTTCCGTAAACAATAAGCTATGGTCACCCTATCGAAACATTCAAAACGTATTGAAAGTTTTTTATATTAATAAAAAAATGTGTTTTGGCTATTATCGGTAGTTCTACATATTAATAGGTGTTGTTTACAAAAAAAATATCTCGCTAATACTTTCTTCGAGAGATAATCACGACTTATTTCTACGCGATACCTTACTTACAGCTCCTGAAATATAAACCTAGAATTTTTTTGTGTATTTTTACAAATTTTGACAAATTCAAATATAGGTTTTACAAAAAACTTCAGACCTCTGCGATGCTTTTTCAGCGAGATATCGGCGATAACGTATTTTTCACCGTTTCAATGGCGCGGCCATGGGGTTTTGTGTCTTACAGCTCCTGAAACATAAACCTAGGATCTTTCGTTGTATTTTTACAAATTTAGACAAATTCAAATCTGGGTTTTACAAAAAACTTCAGACGTCTGCGATGCTTTTTCAGCGAGATATCGGCTATCACTCGTTTTTCACCGTTTCGATGGCGCGGCCATGGGGGTTTTACTCTCACAGCTCCTATAATATAAATCTAGGATTTTTTTTCTATATTTTTACAATTTTTTTACAAATTCAATCTGTTATTTACCCAAATTTCAAGTCTCTGCAACGCTTAGTTTTAAAGATCTCCGTGGCCGCGCGGTTCTCCGCGTTTCGATGGCGCGGCCACGTTCAAACCCTAATAACTTTTTAACCATAGCTTTGACAAATTTATGGTTTTGGAAATCAACTTTTACAAATTTTTACAAAATCTTGGCATAGTTTTTTTTTTTTTATAACGCCATGGCCGTGCCATTGAAACGCATACTCGTGAAAATAGTTGTGCGTTCAACGCAATTTCGGTTCCACAAATTTTATTAGTGCTGCCGTCTCTGGACGATGCCGGTGCTGCGATTCCATGCTCTGTGCGACGCTCGAAGATCTGATCATCGGTTTAATATAAGATAAATAAGAAGCATCAGTCTACACATAATCAATTATTTACTAATATTCTTTCTTCCAACTTTTTTTGTGCAATTGGAGAAACTTTTTGACAGTAAATATTTTGAGAACAGTTGCGTAACATAATCAATCGGAATCGATTTCATTTTGATAGTTCAACAACATTCATTGCGTTATTTACGTAGTCGTGCAGACAAATTTTTGGAACATATGAAGCGATGGATTAGCAATTTGCTTCAAAATTATTCAGATTCCGATTGATTTTGTGTTACGCAATTAGGGTGCTGGATATATGATTACAAATTATAAAATATGTATGGTCTGTTTTTAATCTCTGAGACTAAATTGTGAAAATGTTAAAATGGCCTTTATGATAATGTAAGCCAGTTTCACATTTGCACCTGTCAATTTAGTCTCCGAGATTAAAAAATGCTCCATAGGTTATCTCCATTAGTTCGTCCAATTTAGAATTGCGCGCATCTCCACTTTCAAACAAGCAGTGAAGCGCCTTTTAAATTAGGCGATCTATACTTACCTGATAACAAAGTTAAATATTTAATAAATTAAGTGCAACCGGAATGTTGCTTTACAAAATATAATACTAGTTTTTCTTTTTATTCAAATATAAATACGCATAGGTTTTTTATGTCTATGGTACCTACTTAACATGCTAGAAAAGGTGTATGACTTTCAACTTGCGTTAGACCAATATTAAAATCATTTAAGACAGCTTACGCACAATCTATGTGCACAATGGATGATTTCAGAATGAGCATGGTTTGTTCCAAAAGTATCTGAAGAAAATGTAAACAAATGGATCAGAAAACGTAAGTACCTGTGAATGCCAATCCGTAGTGTCACTATAAATTGAGTGCTTATAATTGATTATTTAACGTAATCGAAGCAAAACGAATAATTAAGGATCGTAACAGGTGGTGTTCTGCAGTTTCTGCCTACCACCATTGGGAGAAGGCGTGCGTTTATGTATGTTATGTTGAAATTTTCGAACTTCAATATATTTTTAATTTGGCAGTAAATTGTAGTTAACTTTATAACCTCAATTTTATCGATGAGTTGTCAATCAATTCAATACTAACGTTAATCAAACAACAATTGTTGCAAAAATGGTGAATTATAAAGTTGAAACTTTCTAAATACAGATGACTGAATGAATTAATACGTATTATATTACTAATTCCTTTAGTGACTCATTGTGTAAGTATGCTTATACTTTTATCAGCTACTCTTAGAACAGAGAGTGGTGCCTATTCATTTGTCACAAATGCGTCTAAACTAGACTAAAAATCACCAAAATTTAGTTTATTCCTGTCAAACGACGATTTCGCATTCTGAAATTGACTAAAGTGACACAACTAACTATATTTTATTTTGAAAGCACCGAGTTATTGATTTAATGAAAATGGCAATTTTGCTATTCTGAATTTTTAACCAAAAATTCTGATTGCCGAACTAAATCTGACTATTTTTAATCGCGATTTAAAAAGGTGTGAAATAAAATTAGTTGTCATGAAATAAAATTCACACCAACAACTCGACTTAACACATTCACTGCTGAATTATTTGGCGAACTTGCTCCAAGTGCTGCTTTATGATACACTAAACCCTGTGCGGCAAACACTCATGCGCGCCCAAAAAATACTTCGTGTGGTGCTATGAGCGCGCAGGCGCGATTGAAGAAACTCTACCCAGTGCGGCTGGGCACATATGTGCGCCGTTACAAACTTATCCCAAGTGCGGCGAGACGCCTAGGTGTGTTTGAAAAATTTCCCATTTTTTATGAGTCATAAAACAATTACGCCAAGAACAATAGAGATGCACAAAAAACCCACAGGTGCGGCGCGCCGCATTCGAAGGAAGTACATAAATTGTATGGACACGCATATGCGCCGGTAGCACATGGTGAACGTTCGAAAATCGCACATGCGTGTCTGCCGCACAGAACGTGTTAAGGTGCAAAAACAGTAAGTAGGTACTGAATCTATTTTTCTTTTCTTTTTCTTATATCTCGAAAATGGTGTGTTCTCATTGCAAAAGTAATGAAAATTTCAACCCCCAGCCACACGCCTCCGGCGCTAGAAAAAAAATCACGGGGTAGGGCAAAAAAGTACAGACGCCAGCAGGTCAACCTACCCGAAACTGTCAGATTTTCCCAATCAACCTTGAACCTAATGCCTTAGCAATAAAGTCGAAAATCTATTAAAGAAATCTGACAGATTGTAGTAGCTTGATGTGCTGGCGTCTGTACCACGTGGAGTCCCGATTGTCAAATTCTATTTTAGTTGTGTCAAAATTATTTTTTTTAGACATTTTTTGCAGAATAGCTTTAAGATTCTCACAGCCAAAATTAAGAAATTTTAGTGACAGTTTAGTTCGGTGTACAAGAGAATCAGCACCGTTAGGTCTCTGCTTGGTGGTGGGTCTGTTTACAGCCTGTAGCCTAAACATGATGGGGACAATTTAGAATTAGGTATGTATAATATTTTTGGTTCAGTTATACGTAAGATTATTATTTCATTTGAAAAAATGTCAATAAGTCGTTAATATTTTATTCAAAAACAATGATATTTTAAGTAAAAATACGATAGGTTTTACACGCTCCGCAATAGTGGCATGTCAAAATCTGGCTATACTGTTTGCGCTGTAGCCATCGGCATTTAACGAAACGTTCCTTTTCACACTCGAGCGTTACCGCGATTTTATTTTATTACAATCATGATTGAATATTTTAGCTGCACCCTAAATATCATGGTCGTAAAATAGGGAATCAGTAATAACTGTAGTAAATTAAATAAATTTATCCTTAATTAGCCCTGCCAAAATGTTATGTCTAAAAATAAAAATCAAATTGAAATAAAAATGAAGCAATGCTTGTAACGTAACTCCATTGACTTGTTTAGTGATGGGATGTATTGCTATAATGGGTAGTCGACCGTCGATATATTTTATGGAAAAGAAGTTTACTATTGTATGTATTTTTTAATTTTTGTTGTTAGACATAGCGCTCGTACTGACTCAAAATGCCCGCCGACGCACCGCGCCACATGGCAAAAATATTACCACGTAAAAATCATTTTATAAAATAAATATCGGTGGTGCTTTGAATGTGTTTTTTTAACGTTTTGTATTAAATACACATTAAAAAAAAATCATAATAATAACATATGTCAAAGACATATTTAAAATTATAATAAAGAGAACGAGATTTTTACTGTGAGAATCGTTATCGATAAAATTGTTTTGCATAATGTCACTAACCTAGTCATGCATTGAGATAGACAACCAGGAGAATATGCCATATTCTACTGGATCTGATGACCATTCGTCACATTAGTATTAGTAGTATAGGAAGAATAGTTATACAAATATCATATCGACACAGACATGTCAAAAAACGCTTTGTTTCTTTTTGACTAATCAAAAACTGTGTATATAGAGAGACATCTAAATGTTTGTCAAAGAGTAAATTTGACAACAGTCTTGTTTGACGTCAAAATCATGTCTATGCGTGACCGGACGCCATGTTGAGTGCAGAGTTTTGTGATAGATGATTGGTTGATGTGCTGTCAAACGGTTTATTGCTCTCTCTCTCTTGCACTCTCAGTAACAAACCAACGAAAGGCGGCCAAGTTAAGTGCCCGGTTTTCGTAGGTATGCACGCTAATTTTGTAGGTATGGCAAGTTCATAGGTTTGTAAGTCAGTGTAGTTATGCGATACAGGGGCCGTATTATGAACTATTAACGCCATCATGATTCCGTTGCTAGAAAGGGATGGTGCTATAGGTCATGTATAGCTCCGTCTCTCTTTAGCACTGAAAAAATGATGGGGTTAATAGTTCATAATACGGCCCCTGATGTAAGTTTTGTGTCTCGTTTGTAAATGGCATCTCGCACCATGCTACAGCGCAAACAGTGCAATTAGCCACATTTTCGTAGTCTTGTCTCTTTTTCGCTCCCGATAATTACGACATGCCATGCCGTCTTATTCCCAGGTGTCATCTAATAGTTCAACTTTTTGAACATCGAATCTTGGGGTAGGTAACCTATCTACGTAAACCTTTTTACTTATAACATCATTGTTCGAAAATGTCTCGGAAATCTCTCACTTCTGTCTTTATTTTTACGAAAGAACGTAACGAACGAACGAAACAACAAGCGTTTTACATAAAAGTTTTTAGCAATAAAAGCATAACTTTACCTAATATTATTGCTAAAAATTGAGTCCAAATGACGTTGAATAGGTATTATTAACGATATATATAACACAGTTAAAAGTATATTTTTTATAAAAAAAAAACTTTTTGTACTAACAATATTTATCCGAATTACTTAAAAAGCTCGACTACTAAAAAAAAACTTTATTTATTGACGTCATTCCGATGCCTACTCGTGAATCAAACAATACTTCAGCGGCAATAAAATCAGTAAATAAGGCTTTATAAAATAGACTTACGCTAAAATTTGTTCTAACACAATACTGTAATAATTTATATCACACTCCCGAAAGTCTGGCACCACCAGTCTTACCGGGTATCGTATTACCCAGTTACTGGGTTGTGGAGGTCAGATAGGCAATCGCTCTCTCCATGTAAAATACTGGTATTCAGCTGCATCCGGTTAGACTGGAAGCCGACCCCAACATAGTTGAGAAAAGATGATGACTGCATATTTGCACAGAGGCCATTTCAGGTCGTATTTGCCATAAACAAAGGCATATTAGCCAATAACTATATCGTATGGCCCGACAGATTTTGATTTAAGCCCATTTTGACAGTTACACATTATCAATATGACTGTATTTAGGATCTATTGGCACGTTTCAAAATTCGGAAGTAACGCCGTGATCTGGCATTTTCAAAACAATTTCACAAAACAATTTTTCACAAATAGCCCGCTGACAATGTCATCACACATCACGCACCAAAAGATCCTTGTCGCGCTGTATTTCGTTTTCAAGCCACAACGTGAGAGACAGCTTCACGATTTAAGCTTAGGTTACCATATGCCTCCTTAACAAAACGCGTGACATCTACGAAGACGGAAGAATCATTTAAAACTTTGCCTGCAGAACTTAGTTATTGGCATTACTAAAAAATACCCAGTAAAAGGTCAGCTGTTTGTAAAAGTACCATTGTGTAGAACAGAACGGATGTTATAAAAAAACAACATACAATCGCTAGCAACCTTGCTGAATGGATAGTACCAGTAGGGCTAACATGTCACACGCGACAATTACTCACTCTCGCGTGAGTAATTTTCTAACAGGGCAACCCTTTTCTCGTTTTCTGACAGCTAAAATACTCGACTCGTTCTGTCAAACTTGATGTTTTCTCGACAAACCCTAACATGGCACCTAAGTTATCTCGAATTTTGACAATTCAACACGAGATAATCTCCGATTCTTCTTTCATTTAGTCGTATTTAGGCCTGTGCTCACCAACATTCAAACCACCGCACCGATTAGGTATTTAAACAGTTGGTTTATGTCAAATTTCCTAAGGAAAGAGCTGATTAAAAATCCAAACAGTTGTTTTAAAGTCGGTGAACTCCACCCTAAGTCGTCCTCGATTTTGACGACGAGAAGCGTAGATAAAATTATGATACTTACATAAAAAAGAAACTGCAAAATATCATGGCTATTTCATAATTATGGTACTTGTTTTGCTTATAATTTTATTATACAGTGGCGCCGATTCCCTTGTTCACAAACTAAAGTGAATTTAAGTTCAGTGCATCTTTTTCTTCCTATTTCATTAAGAAAAGGACAGAAGACCAATATTAGTTTAGACCTGTCAAATTAGTCAGCACCTGACGTAAATTGACGTATTTTTAGTAGCTCATTTTTTAATCACGTCTAAACTTGTCTATGGAGTATCTTAAGTTGACAGGACTAAACTAATATTTATCGTCTCTCCTTTTCTTAATGAAATAGAAAGAAAAAGATGCACCGAACTTAAATTTAGTTTAGTTTGTGAACAAGGGAATCGGCGCTAATATATTAGTAAAGAAAATATTTAGTTTTAAACTACTATTTATATTGGAACGAAGGTCCTTTCGGCGGTCGCGAGAGAAACTGTGGCGGAGGGGAGCACTATTACCTACGTAGATGAGCATCACTTTTGTAATAACCATTCACTTTGCCAATTATGATGATTTAAAGAAATCTAGGGAGTATGGCTTTATAGCAATATCAAACCTCCGCAACATAATTACTAAATAAAAATAGTACATACTAATTCCATGCGTAAAATCAAATGAATGAAACGGAACTTCAAGCCGATGTTGCTATGATAAAAATGATTTGTTTTTAATAACTTGCTACATCGGTCTCTCGTTGCGAGCTAAAGAAGTGTCAAAGTGGATTTTTCCGAGTTTACTCGAGCCTAACGATCATGTTACGCATTAGAATGACGTCAGAATCCTAGACAAATTTCGACAAATCGAGAAAAAGAGCAATCTCGCGCTTGTCATGTTAGCCCTGCAGGGAAGATGAAGTCTTTCAGTAAATTTCAGTTATTTTAGATTTAAATGTCATCATCAATTTTTTTTCTATGAAAGGTTGTACCATCACATAAAATATTTCTATTTTAGTTATTATAGACTTATATTTCATCATCAAATTTTCTTCTATCACATAAAATATTTCTATTCTAGTTATTTTAGACTTTTTCATCATACAATTTTCTTCTATGAAACGTTGTACCATCGCATAAAATATTTCTATTTGTCTTTTAATTATCACCTTTTCATTCACATAAAACAGTTCACGCAATTTTGTCGGCAAAGACTGTGTACAAACATTTTGTGAATATATGGATCTTGGTTGGAAAATCCAAAGGCTTCATAAGGTTGAAACTCTTTTAGAAGAGTTCGATAATGTGTTGACGCGAAAGCAAACCCCACCAACAATAACCGGTATACGCAACAATTCTTTTTTTTAAAACATGTTAAAATAAATCTTGAAATACTACTAGTATTTGCATCTCTGTCTTGGAATACTCTATCTCCTTCTAATGCCATTCAAACACACAATGGCATAGCATGAGATAGCCCGAGGCTACTATTAGATGTCCTATCATTATGGGGAAGCCGATCTTAAAGAATTGTACGAAGGTGAACTTGTAGCCATGTTGTTCTGCCACTCCTGCGCAAACCACGTTTGCACTTGCGCCGATTAATGTGCCATTACCTGGAATAAGGAAAACAATTATAAATAACTTTTGCCTGTGGCTTGGCCCGCGTGGAGGTCGAAAATTATTCCACGGGAACAGATTACCGGGATAAGAAGTATCTTATGTCTTACTCCTAAGCCTAGTCATGGTCTCCCTGTGTGTCATATTTCATCGAAATCCGTTCGGCCGTTAAGGCGCGAAAAAAGAACAGATAGGCAGATAGACAGACAGACACGAGTTACTTTCACGTTTATAATATTAGTAAATATTAGAGTGGAGTATGGATGTACGTAAGTAGTGATAAAACTAATATTGGCCCCAATCCCGTTGTACTCTCTCTCTCTCTCGCAGAAAAAAACCAGAAAGAGATAGAAGACAGTTGCCAATTTAAGTAATTTCAGACCTTCCCAACTCCAGGACTCTTTACTTTATTATAGGGTACGATTCCTTCAAAAGAATCTCTAATTCAAGAAAAACTTATATTCTAAAATTTTAAATAAACTTTTACCCGTGGCTGCGCACTCCTTTGATAAGTATATCCGGAACACATAGGAATTGTTTCATCCGGGAAAACCTTTGTGATAGACGGACAAAGTGATCTGACAAAGCTTCTAAACTATCTCTTTGCAAAAAATCACGTCAATCCGTTACTCCATTGCTGCGTGAATGGACAAACCAATAAGCACACTTTAGTAAAATGTGGATCCTTTTAGTGGTAGTTAAAAGTGTTAAAAGAGAACAAATCTAACTTTGAGAGATGTATTGACGATTCATACGGTTATAATTATGTAAATACATATTTGTTACTGTCGTGAATCATATTTTTACAACTGACACTGACCTACAAATTGCAAAAAACGCAAGAAAATTTTAATTTAGCGGGCTACCATTGCGGTTTAATGACTTCCCAGCAGTCCGATTGGGTCCTCAGCGCGCTATGAAGCGGGGTATGGTTGAAGTTTCTTTATAGGATAAGATCAGAAAAGAAGTTATCCGGAAAAGCACTGAAGTTACCGACATAGCTTGCGAATTAAGCAAGCAGAAGTGGCAGTGGGCTGGCCATGTTTATTGAAGGACCGATGGCCGGTGGAGCAGACGAGTCCTGGAGTGACGACCGTACTGTGGGACGCCCCTCAGCTAGATGGACCGACGACCTTAAGAGGATTGTGAAGTGCCGATACGCGGCGCGAGTCTTGGAGGCAATTACAATTATTTAAATAAATATTGTTTCGGGCGATAACGTTTTCACCCCCCTAAACCTTTACAAAATGAGACAATTTTAGTCTCATTTCATCCAGTACACCTTAATCTAGGTCTGTCCGTTTTTCCTTTCTTAGTAATTCAATTTGGTTTAATTAAAAAAAAAAAAAAAAAACGCTCGAGGAAGTTTTATGTCAAAAGTATAGATATTTAGATGCTAATAACTTGTATTGTATTCAATATTTCATTATAATAAAAACATACGGACCTAGTTTTTCATTATACTTACTACATTTCCAAAAATTATGAAAATTAGACTATGTTTACGGGAAGAAAAACGTTATCGCTTTTTGTATGAAAATTTACAGCTTCACAATCCTCTAAAAGATTTTTTTTTTTTGTTGGGGGTGGGAAATTATCATATAACTCCTCCCGCTCTGGGTGGAGCGGGAGGGCGCGTCAGACTTCTACTGACTAAAACCCACCCGTGTTCCTTCAGTTGCCTGTGCCAGGGCCACGGTAACTCTTTCAAACATCCCGCAACCCTGACAGGCATCGGCCCTAGCCCCATCAGTTAGTGCTGACAACTCTTTGAGGCGCGCGTGGAACACAACGTGCCGTCGACAAAGGTTTGGTCCTTACCGGACGGCGAGCTACCCGTTGCTCGCCGCCCGCAAGCCCTAAGAAGGTGGCTGGGACAGACTGGATGCGGAAGGCGGAAGACAGGGTGTTGCGGCGCAGCCTGGGAGAGGCCAATGTGCAGCCGTGGACGATAGGCTGAGTTGATGGGTTGACTGACCTCCTAGACAAGCTCCGAAGGAGAGCGCCCAGATGAGCGGCGCCATGGGCAGGTCGAGCGTGGGGTTGTTGCCCAGTGACGTCACCACGCGCACCATCATCGTCGTCAGCGGGATGTTGTCCACGAACGCTGATGTTACTCCCGATACCTGAGGATTTGGAGAATTTCGTGTTCATTTTCATGGATTACAAATCGTTTTAACTAACTTTACTACTCTCTATTTCTCTCTCTATCTATTTTTCATTTTCAAGAAAGTTCTGAAAATCTGGCCTTAAAATATTAATTTGGATAAACAAACGAGGCTCGTGGCTAAGTAATAACAGCCGCACGGGTCGATTGATCAGGTTAAACTACGCTTGCTGCGGTCGGAAATATATATTAATAATCTATATTAACATTTAAAAAAATATTGCATTCGACAGCATATAAAAACGCAATTATTTGCTATACGTACCCATAGCATGAGTAGAATAGCTACAGCCAATCGCGCACTTTCATCCACCTTCAGAATGACCCCTTCCGTGAGTCCTCCGATGTACTCAATCAGACCCAATTTGGATAGAGCCTGGAATGAGAACATAAAAATTTTACAACTCATCCGTCTCATTACAAAGCAAGTTCTATAACCTTCGAGCCTTTTTTTGTATTTTGAACATTATTCTTACTAAATTAAAGTTCTAAATACAAAGACTGGCTTTAGAGCCGGGTGTAAGTTACAACATAAACGAGAGTTCATAAAACTGCCAAAAATGACAGTTTTGAAGTCTCGTCTTAACGAACAAACGAGTGGTTTCGGCAAACTCCGACAAGGAGTTGCAATCACAAGCACTATAAAACTTTTTTCAAACGTTTTGGGAATGAAATATCCACCAAAAGTAACAGAATTACAACAACAATAAGCCATCAAATTGGTAACCGCATCGACAAAGCTATTGACCCTTTTCCCTGACGGAATAGTTGTGAAATGGCCGCTATATGTTCTAAAGAAAAACAGGTTTTTTTATCTCTGAATGTAAGTTCACCTCCATGAGCACGAAGAGTGCCGCGAAAAAGAGCAGCGTGGACCACTCGATCCTGTGCAGCACCGGCTCCAGGTCCTCGCGGTCTGCCAGCGTCAGCAGCAGCAGAGCGCCCAGCAGAGCCGTCCAGCCCAGAGACACGCGGTCTGCGAGAGAAGATGAGGTTACTCTGAACTGAAAGTCGAGATCGAAAGCTTTCCAAGGAATAGAGTATTGAAAAGTGTCTCAATTAGATTCTATAGTGCTAATAAACTATATAAAAAACACAAAATTTTTATTCAATCGTAAAGTGCCCTAAAAATGCATTTAAATTTTACATTTTCAAATTTCGCGCGTAATTTGCCGCAAACGCAGGACGTGGTCTCGAACGTCACAAGGCCAAATCGGTAGAGTTTCCCACAAATATCGGTATATTTGCAAACAAAACAGGTAGGTAGGTAAAAAAATATCCCAAAAATTATCCCATATCGTTCTACCGATATGGGATATTTTTAGGGATATTTTTTTAGTCTCGAATCTACCGATTTTTCGGTAGGTTCGAGACCATCTGGACGCAGTGGACGTCATATTATTGCTCTGTGATCATGACGCCAGTTGGCTGTGTAAACAAATGCGCTGATATTTTTTATGCTAAAATGATAATTGTTTTTATTCTACATATCGTTGGTGTGCTATTCCTGTATGAAAGAATACTAGTGTAAAAATAATAAAAGTACAAAGCCTTTACACGCTGATCAGCTTACAGCTGACAGTTGACACCTATTAGTTTACACAGCCTTTCCGATTCGCGGCTACTATTTCAAAGTGTTAAAAAACAGAAAAAAAAACTGAAAACTTTGAATTGAATTTTAAAATTTATTTTGTTATTTTATGAACTGAAACTAATATTTTCCGACTGCTTTTTGGATAAGCTATCTCAATAATATATTTTTAGTTTTTTTCTCATATAGAGTAAAATACCCTATTACCTATGTGGCAAGAGTAAAAATTTACAGGAAATACTTATATCATCAGTATATAATAATCTGGCTAAATAGATCTTCATCATCAATATCATTAAACGAAAAATTGTCTACTGATGGACTCAGACTTCTATACAACCATAGAAATATTGGATTACTAGCCGACCTTCATTGTGTCTGTCCAGACAGACAAATGGACCTACCTACCCGAAACTGTCAGATTTTCCAAATCAACCTTGAACCTAATGCCTTAGCAATAAAGTTGAAAATCTATTAAAGAAATCTGACAGATTGTAGTAGCTTGATGTGCCGGCGTCTGTACAACCCGACCATACAAGCACAGGATTATATACTTGCTAGTGTGGCGGGCATCCTTTACAATTTAAAAAGCACACATCATTTTATGAAACAAATCACTAAGCCCCAATTATCATTCTCTGAGGTAATTCAATTTTGTTAATCTTCGGAGAAGTAAACATGGCCAGTTTAGAAACTGATTTCAAGAAACATGAAAATGCAAATCCCAAAAAATAATCTGTTACTGGGGCCTATTTAGCCTTTAAAAAACACTTACTGAACTCGGGTATGGAGTGTAGAAAGAACACGACGACCACGAATGTGATTGCTACAGTGCACTTGATCAGTAACACCTTGTCTCGAATCTTGTACTGTAAAAATAAAATAATAATTGCTTAATTCTACTCGCTCCTTTGGGATCACGGACATAGAACTTTTGGCGAAATGTGGATTTTCTAAACACCTCTAACTCCCCTATCCGTTTGGAGTGCATAGGCAGGTGGTATGTCAGTACTATACTTATCACGAGTGCGCGTCATGTGACTCTTATACCATTGTAATAAGGTATCAATTGGAATTATCGATACGCGTTCGTGAAATGAAACCATTATCTCTTGTTTCAAGTTTCTTTCGTCTGTTATTGTAATGTCTGTAATTGTTGTAATAATTGGTTATGCTATAAATTTAATCATGTATCAGTCACTTCAAATACTTTTGTTTTGATACCTAATTAAATAGTGTAAGGTAATAAAATCAAATCATCTTTATAAACTGTATAAAATAATAAAATCAAAATAAGTTTATTGACACAAAAATACCTTTGTATACAAAAACCGATACTTTTCATTGGAATTTTGGGAAAAGTCTGCACAAATAGTGAAAAACCCTGGCTCTTAAACTAGGGGAACCCTGTGACCTAGGAGTCAGTGTTCTACCGTAAAATCATGAACAAAAGAAACCTTTATGTATGCGTGATAAACCCATAATGACCTGATGTAACTATGAATATGAATGTGTTGGTAAGTATGTGTGTAAAGGGGAGATCGCTGTTTGAGTGGGATGGGGTGTGGTATGGTGTGGTGTGGTGTGGTGTGGAGTGGAGTGGAGTGGTGTGATGTATGAGAGGGGGTGTGTGTAGTCGTGTAAGGTGTGTTCGTGTGACGATGCATGTGTTTTTGTATCCGTTTTTGTAGAACAATAGTGATTATTAAGTGCCGAAGTTATTTTAGAAATAAGGTCTTATGTACGAGAAAAGTCCTGATTATACAGCCAGATTTGTAATTTGGTTTTGACTTCATGTTTATTTAAATTACTTATTTGTATGTGTTTGTTGACCCTTCTGTAAATGAGAAAGCTTATTACATAAAGCTGACGGAATACGTATAGAATCAAGTTCTTCTAACTGAACGTCTAGCTTTGCTGCTGCGGAGTTTGTTGCGCCATTTCTTCTCCCCAGCTAAAGCACTAGGAAGTGGTGAAGGGCGGGCGTTTTGGGGGACTGTCTTATTATAATTTTGACGTTTGAAAAGTGGTACTGAGTCTCAGCCTAGTTTGAATAAATGACTTCATTTTATATAAATATAACTTTTATTTTCCTATCTTAAATATATATAAACTCACGCCTTCTTCCCACGGGGGTAGGCAAGGAACGCCACCCGCTACGATCCTTACATAATCCTTTTGCCTCGTTTACGTTCATACATTTGGTCATACACGTACGCTGGTTGCGAGTACTACGCATAGTATTCACACCACACATGCTTCGCAAGGAACGTATTTCATTTTTAGGATTACGTACCAAAATGGTAAAAAGGAACCTTTATGGTGCGACTCAGTCTGTCTGTCTGTCTGTCACAGCTGGATATTTCAAGAACTACTAATGCTATCAACTTGAATTTTGGAATAGTTTTAGATGACGTTTGCCCAACTATTTTGCAAATAAGAAAGAAATAAAAATGTAGATCTATATATTTGTTGCAACAGGGACTGAAAGGGGTGTTAAAAATTAGAAGTGGGGCTACTAGGAAATGTGGGGTATCATATATTATGAAAGAGGGCTGTTTGCACATTCTCAAAAATTTTTTCTTTTTTTTTTAGGCCGCATAGTTTTCTACTTTGATAAAAAATGTAAAAAAAAAATCCGTTCACCCCCTTATCTCCGAAGTTTGCATAGAGAAAAATCTGAAATTATTCTGTGCGATAGAAGATTATGTAAAGATTACAGGAAAAATAAAACGATGTCTCTAAACACCACACTTTTTTATGTATGATAGTAAGGAACCTTTGGTGCGCGAGTCTGACTCGCCCTTGACCGGGTTTTTTTCCCATCATAATCGTTATATATTATATACACACACAAACGTAGCAGGCGACGCGTTTTTTTTTAATACAGTCTATCTTTGAAAACACAGGGAAGTACTCGCTTAGTGTGTAAACGACCTGTATTCAATGGCAGAATTTATTTTAGGGTTATGTGTCGAACCGGGTGGATTTTGAGGCAATGTTATGACCAAGTTCAATAAAAGTCCGATTAGCGTGTAAACTACTTACTAATGTTCCAATTAGATACACATAAAACAAAATAAACTAAAAACGTTGACTTCAACTAAAAATGTTGACTTCAGCGCCATCTAGCGGGAAAATGGCCAAGAGCAGACCGTATGTTCCGCCTTAAGTCTTATAGTTGTTCACCTTATCCTTCATATCAGCCAACATAGTCTCGAAGCAGTCTTTGGGACAGGCTCTGATCTTCGTCTCCTTAACCAACGCTTCGAGCTTGACCGACAGTTTTTTGACCTTCCTCTCCAATCGGTCTCTGACCACCTGCTCGTCTCTGCTCAGGCGGGGCAGAGAGTCAGCGGCTCGGCGCCATATTGAAATCTGATGTCGAAGATCTGAAGGGGAGAAAAAAAGAATTATGATTATCAACGGATTTGAAGCATCCTGTGCGAAAATTACCAAATCGTCAAGCGTGGTTATGGAAATTTGGCCTTGGAAATTAAGTTACTGAAAATGAATGAATGAATACGTTTATGGATAGGCAGTGCCCGATAGTCACCTAGGGGCCACCAAGTAACTAGGCTGTAGAGGTGAAATAGGAAATCACTCCAAATAAAATACTAATACTTATTCATCAGTATCCGGAGATTGGTACGGGGGACGTCGATGCGAGCGGTCGCGCTGCGCTCCGTCATTTTATTTTTTTATTTTGCTAAGGGTCTATGCGGCGGGCGTGCCACATGGGCCACAATATTTTGTCCCTACTAGTTTGATTAGTTATTAGGTATGTGCTAACTCGTGTATCTACCTACCTGTACGGTGCACGGGTATTTTGTGTCGCGAAATCCTGTGGTGTTGTGTGCAAAGTGCTTGCAAAAGTGGGGTGGACTGCGTGCGCACCTGTTACGGATTCTGCCAAGGAGACTCTGACACCGCAGCAAATTTGGTGAGATCCTTCCATTTTATTTGATTATTACCTTGGGCCTGATGGCCTAGGGTCATGATCAAATAATATGGAATACTTAAGGAAATAATATGGCATATGATAGCGTTGTCAGTGTTAAATTGAAGCTATCTTCGGTCTTAATCCTGTGTGTCACTGTGAAACCTTCTGGTGAACCTTCAAAGCTCGAGTCACGCGATCATTCGAAATTTACTCTGAATTAATCGCCGCGTCTGTCTGTCTGTCTAATGTTCGTGAAGATTTCGAGAACTGCTGGGCTGATTTTGATGCGGTTTTCGTCGGTTTTTTTAGATGGAGTGATTCGGGAGGGGTTTGTACGTAAGGTGTTCCGACGTCTGCGCGGGCGATGCTGCGGGCAGAGGCTATAAGGCTGGATAAACGAAAATTCTATTTTACTCTAACAAAAATAACGTAATTGATTTGGATTTCGTACAGAAACTGTTTCCCCATAATACTTCTTACATCGACTAGCCTTCTAGCTTACTACATGTTAATATTACTTCTAGACTAAATTCCCAGGAAATAAGTAGTTTAATTGCCTGGTTGTTTGTTGCCTGGGGCGCCGGAAACATAACACCTTTATGTGGGATGTCAAACTAAACATTATTTTGCAACACAACAAAAAATTTACCCCAAATTGTAAAGCGAAAACGGCTCGTAAATCTCACCCCTGTCAAAGTTTAAAACTAGAGGCAACTTTTTAAACATGTGTTGGTCGTTCCAACAAATTTTGATAACGGCCCATAAATCCCGCACTAGTCCGTCTTCAAAACGCCACACGTGTTGGAGTGTATTCGTCATTCTAACCAATTTTGCAACCATTCGGGCATAAACATAATTTTACAATGACTCCATTTGTGTACCAATAAAAAAAGGGACGGACCAAATAAATAAATTAATATCAGAGTCAAAATGTGTCAAAAAGATGTGTTACGTTCATAGTAACTAAAGTTTCAAATCTGTTCGGGCTAAATGTCCCTAGAAAAGAGGGTCGTGTTTTTTTATCCGAAAGACAATACCTACCCCAATGTGCTTCCGAGTCTTCACAAAGCGCGCGGCAGTATTATATCTGCCACATTTTAATATAATATCATTGACTAATATTTAAAGAGTAAGCCAAATCTGGAGAAAAATCTTAAGTTTGGCGATCCTTAAGTTTGGCGATACCTACTTCGACAATCAAATCAACTTTTGGGTGGATACGGCTGAAGAATTAAGATCAAGAAGGCCGCCAACGAGATTTACAAGAAACCTGAAGCGGATAGCATGATAGGTATCATAAACGAAGATTTTGAAAACAGCAACGTGTAATAATGCAGCTTAGCAGGGACATAAATAAATAGAGTAACGACTTAGATCGAGAATACCTATCTCATGTAATGTTGACATTTGTTTTTAAAAAACGAACAATGTTTTAATTATGAATTCGTGAGTACTGTGCGTGTAATGATGTTAAAGACTGGGTGGACTAATTTATTAATGTATAATTAATTAATTACAACGGCTTGCATTAATGACAGTAATTAATAGGTAAAACTAAACATAAAACTAAACATATTACATAAACAAAAACAAATAATAAGTCAGAGATCAAACATACTTAAATAACTTTAACACATTGTCTGCTTAATTCTTTGTGCAAGCGCTTCTTTCTGCTACACCCTTACCGACCCTTATTTTACGATGTTTTCGAAACAATAGAGATGCACAACGAGCGTATAGGTGCGGCGCGTCGCGCTCGAGGAAGGTTATGTAAATTGTGTGGACGCGCATGCGCGCCGTCGGGCACCCGGTGAACGTCCGAAAACGCGCATGTGCGTCTGCCGCGCCTAATGTATTAAAAAGAGAAAAAAAAATCGAATGAAATGATAACGACATACAATTTATTTACCTAACAAACAGCTTTCACAGAACACGAGACAATTTGACATGATCACCCTGAGTGTGTCATTAAAGATGTCACATTCCGGTACTGTCTGCATTAAGGAGTTTATAGCACCATGCATGCGACACAACGGGGATTGCGCGCGCGACACAGTGCCCGGTGTCGTCGAGTAGGCCTATGACGCAGGTAGTTGTCAGGCACATAAAGTAAATAATAATAATAACCTGGGACATTGTTCACGCGCGGTCGTCTGGTCCCGGACTGGGCAGAGCTTGTGCTGTGGGGACCGGATGGCTGGTGTACTGCTTACGCTACTTTTTTGTGTACACAAAGTATTGTGTAGCTCTGGGGAATCTACCATTCTCCTTAAAATTGTTTGGCTATTAGAATCTGATCTCTGACTTTACGCACTGCCAGGGAATTATACCCTAACATTCACAGCAAGAAATGAGCAGGATACATAAATGGATAATATCCGTAAATGTTTTTATGTGTAAAATGCAGGAATGAACCTTTTCAATCCCTAATACATATGTGGATCCGTGGGGATTCCAGGCGGCTGCAGCAAATTCTAACTTACTTCTAACTAGGCAGTTAAATAATAATTTGATGACAATAGGATTATTGAAATCACGGGCATTGCGTAGGAGAAAACCTAGGCGCCTGTAAGATTCTGAAGCTAGGGCAGACATGTGTGCATGGAATGTCAATCCGCAGTCAAATGTCACGCCAAGATCTCTAATGGTTGATACGCGCTTCATTTCAACACCTGCTAAGGTATAGGTATTCGTGTCCGACCGCGCTCTGAGGCGGACGTTGCGACATGGTTCATAATATTATTATTATCGTATAGCGCGGCGCAAGCCGACACTCGTTAATTTGTTGCCATGAGTGATAAACTTGTGCCAAATGAACTGCTGGCATTCCTGCAGCAGAAACTGGACGTGATGGACGAGGTGTCCGCTATCCAGATCTGTGTATCGAACTTCAGCGAAGAAGACATTGCTGCTGCGAAGCTGCTGCTGTTTCGGTCACTTAATAAAATCGACCAGATGGTGTCTCGTCGACGCGACGGGACAAAGAAAAGTGTGCAAGACATCATCACGCTTCAGAAAGCTACCGATCCTGACGATGTGCCGACGTTTGTGGCGAGGGATCTGAATAAGTTACCTCCAGTCACATTCGACCACGTCGACGTTACGAGTTTGTTGAAGGACATTGTGTCCTTGAAGGCTAGTCTAGCTGATGTGCAGAGGAAGTTGGAGACATCCCAGAACACCGTCGCAGACCTGCGCACAGAACTCGATGAGTTGCGCAACTCTGTGGCGTTATTGGGTCACCGGCGCGTGTAATCAACGTAAATACGCGCCGAGGTGTTGGCTGCCTAGACACATCGGCCAAGAGTTTTGCATCAGCAATTTTATCGCCGGCGCCGATTGCTGAGTCAGAGTTGCATGCCGCTAGCGTGCCTCGTAGCTCCGCTCCCGTCCCTGCAGCTCCTCCCCGTAGCGCTACCCGATCGACGCGACCATCTGACCCGTTGGTCACTTTGAGCACTCCCACTGCTCACTCCGCAAAGCCTGCGCCTGTAAAGGAAACGGACCGGGCTGCTGATGACGGCTTCGTGACGGTGCAAAGGAGGAAGTGCCGACAGAGTAGCTGTAAGAACCGCTGCGGCAAGGCTCCTACCGAGCCCAACGAAAAACTGCGTGCTGCGAAGCCGAATACCCCGGTGTATATTTCCCGTCTCCACTACACCACTGACGCGGAAGACATCGTGAAGTACGTGAGCAGAAGGCTGAAGTACGCGCCGAGAGTGCAGCTGCTGGAGTCGCATCGCAACGTCAACTTTAAGGCGTTTGTGGTGCGCATACCAACAAGCTACCTGCCTCCAGTGATGGAAGAAAGCTTTTGGCCTCAGGATGTCGTATTCCGCCGCTTTCATGGACAAGTGCCACCGGAACGCACAAAGACTTAGTGCAACCAAGTGATACTAACATAGTTTTAAGTTTTATTTAATAACACAATTCTTATTATATGTGTAGTTAGGTTAAGGTATTTATCTATGGGTCTTTGTTACCTGAAAATAAATGATTTATTATTATTATAGGCGGCATGTGTAGGTTGTAACTTGCGGCTAAAGGTCATGACGTAACATTTACAGGCATCAAAAATCATCCTAATAAGCCTCTAAGTGTACTCCTGATCGAGCAAACCAGTGCCTACGAGGGTTATACTGTGTTCCAAAATCGGAGATCAAGGGTGTTGTGTTGTTTCTTTTTTTGGCGGATTTTAGTCGGGGTCTAAGTAGTTTTATTAATTATTTGTGCTGAATAGTGTGCATAACTCTTAACTGTAGAACATCTGCAATCGCGACAACCTGAGGTGAACAGGTCGAACTTTGAATAAAATAAAAAATACATTATTGGAAGTCGGAGCTGAACAGAAATAACGAGGAGCGGGCCGGCCGCCTCCTGGGCATTATGCTGTTGTCAACTCATCAAGAACGAAGTAGAAACGAATCGAGAAAGCAGTTTAACCCCGCCAAAAGCACATGGTACATGCAGCAATGTAGTACAAGGCTAAAACAAAAAAGTTGGCCGCCCTGTTTATACATGGAACAACAAGCTAAAGCAAGACATGATATACTTCGACAATGAAATCAACTTTCGGGTGGATACGGCTAACGAAAGAAATAAGTTCAAAAAGGCTTCAAATGAGAACTACAAGAAACCCGAAACGGATAGCAATGAGACCTCAGACGAAGAAATTGGAAACAGCAACGTGTAATACAGCATAGCAGTGACATAAATAAAGTCGAAAACGCAGTTTAACCGCCAAAAATTCACCGGGGAAGCTGGACTAGAAGCAACCTGGCGGCGACGTCGTAAAAAGAGCCCATCCATAATTATATCACCCGTCTCTCCACTATTCCAATGCTTGCTCAAGGGTGCATACTCGGTAGGCTCTTTATCCCCTCCATATCCTAAGGGCCTGTCTACCCTATCATTATCGCGCCCCCCGGTCTACTCCTTGATATGCAATAGTCTCTGTTGCACCATGTAACATGAGGCAACTGGGGCTAGTGTGAATCTTTGGGTTCATTCGATTAATCGAGTCTGGTCAAACCACGCTGGGGTCGGTGCATTTCATTCATTCATTCATTCATTCATTCAATACTTATTCATCAGTATCCGGTTAGACTGGAATCCAACCCCAATGTAGTTGGAAAAAGCTGGCAGTTGATGATGAGACGATTTACTTAATAAGAAAGCATAGTTCGAGAAACATCGCAGATCGGCTTATCTGATGTGCTGGATTCGGAGGAGCGTCAATGGAATCTTAAGGATGATCTCTGAGGGGATTCGTCAAACTTCAAGTGACGAGATAACACTATGATTTTTTTCACTTGAGTGATTTTATTATTTGAATTTAGAATTTATAGTTTTAAGACCTTTGTAACTACCAATTATGGACAAATTACGAGTAATTAGTATGAAATAAACGAATTTAATTTAATTTAATTAAAAGTGATCAATGCTCGTTCCTTTCCTATACGAGAAGAGGTCTTTGTCCTGAAGTAGGTCAGTTACAGGCACACATACATTAACACATGCGCGTTTTCGGACATTCACCAGGTGCTTGACGGCGCGTATGCGCGTCCATACAACTTTCTTCGAGTGGGGCGCGCCGCACCTGTACGTTCGTTGTGCATCTCTATTGTTTCGAAAACATCGTAAAATAAGGGTCGGTAAGGGTGTAGCATAAAGAAGCGTTTGCATAAAGAATTAAGCAGTTAATGTGTTAATATATTTACCTTGTATATCCCTGGGTACGTTGAGCCTCAGTTTGTCGGTATCCCTGTAGATGTACCTGAACTGGAAGTACGTCTGCACACACACCAGTAGGATGCCGAACGACATATGAAGTGTGAAGTTCGTGAAGTTAATACCCTAGTGAAGAGAGAATACAGTGTTATTTTGTCGGGTGTTGAGTCATTTAGAGTCGTGAGATTTAAAGTTATGACCCCGTGGGCATTGGACTATAAATAAGAAGCAATTTATCATTGATTTCTAAAAAAAGGAAGGTTAGGTACGTGCTCCTCTATGTGGACCGCATAAATTAGGCCCACGGACCTAACTCACCTTATGAACAATCGAACTGGCGTTTGTGTAGCACATGTGTAGCACGTTAGGTAAAATTACCGTAATCGCCTAACTAAGCCGCAACAATGGCTTCCTGTGTTTTCAAAATGATCACAAATAGTTCAAAAACCAAAAACTAGTTCCACGAGATTATTTGTCACTTGTAATGTACTTCTAAACTTAATTTATATATCGTCCACTTGCGACGACAATGTGACATCTTGAATTTCGATTTCTCGTTTTACTTTTTGATTATTTCATTTCATTATTAGCTATACTCTAATTACTTCATACATAATAAAGCTATCTTGACAACAATTTAAGAGTTTAGAGAGAGAGAGAGAGAGCATTAAAAAACTTCAAAAGTCGTTTTCTGTAAAATTACGGTTTTTGAGATGATACACTGTCGTCGCAAATGGACGAAATATAAAAAAGGAATCGCAGAAATGTATGTAGGCGGCTAGGCGCATAACTTACGAACGACTGCACCAAATTGGATAATTAATAATAATAATAATAATATCCTGGGACATTATTCACACACGGTCATCTGATCCCAAACTAAGCAGAGCTTGTACTATGGAAACCAGATAACTGATATACTACATATACTACTTTTTTTTTTTTGTAAATACATACTTATATAGATAATTACACCCAGACTCAGGACAAACAATTCTTTATTTGTTGTGTTTGTAATTGTCAGGACAAGGTTTGTATGAAAGAAAATGTTTGAAAATTTGCCGGGAAAATTAGAAAATTCTGGAAAACTGAAAGTGCATTTTGACAGGACAACGTTTGTCGGGTCAGCTAGTTTTCTATTAAATTCTCCTGATTTTAATATTGCTGTTAGATTGCCATTTCTAGAAAAGGATATAAATATATGATTCATAACAGTGTGAAGAGAAATGCGTCAGACGCAAGCGTATTTTGTTCCCGAGTTGTTGTGGGTACGTAACAGTGACAATTATTGCTATCTCGTTCCGGCTACAGCCCGCGTAATATGTCTCTCTATTTCGGTTATTGATGCACATAACGCAAGACATCGGGAAATGTAGTTGTGAGGGTTTGTTTACATGTAATTGTTCCTAGTCCAATAATAATATTTACGTGACATTAGAGCGTACCTCCCTTTTTTTATAAATCAATGATATTTATGTAGTTTTTTTGCAATACTTCCTTTAAAACAGAGTTAACTCTGTCCTAATTTCAAAACCAATTAATATAATACTCTACAGTAGCATAGCAAAGTAGTAGTAGGGATCTTTTTGAAAGAACACGTCCGTGGAAGTACTGTCACCATTCCTACGTCTATCGTTGCTGTGTTCCGATTCAAAGGATATGGTAAACCGCTGCCGCGCGCCGGTGTGATTACAGGGACATGAGACATTTTATACAACTCAAGCCTTCTTCCCATGGGGGTAGGCAGAAACTACAGAACGCCACCTGCTACTATCCTTACATACTCCTTTTGCCTCGTTTACGCTCATTCATCTGGTCATACACGCACGCCGGTTGCGAGTACCACGCATTTCAGCTTAATTCAGTATGGTAACTCATCAGCATTGTCTCTGGTCTTAAAGACGTCCATATTAGGTTTGTTTATACTTACAGATTGCACGACAGCCTTGTTTGAGGCTATGATGACGTTAGGGGGGTCACCGACGGGGGTCATAGTGCCCCCTATGTTGCTGAACAGCACCATGGACATCAGCACTGGTATGGGGTCCAGGTCCATTACTTCACATAACCTGCCAATCAGAAAAAAAAACGTTAATCTAATCACCCTTTTGTTCAAAACAAACTGGACTTATTGAACTGCTAATTTATTTATTTATTTATTGACACACCAACGACTTATTCACTAAATCATTACATTAAATATATTCTATTTTAACAGCTCTGTGGAGAATTTGTCACTTATAGGTGTGCACAGCACTTATATAATCAATTATAAAAAGTAAAATGGAAATATATGATAATATTGATAATAACCAAATAAAAATTAAAAAAATATTTACATTGAATTTAAAATGTCAGGTAGTTAAATTAAATTACAGTATATTCGAAAATTTAAAAACCATCAATTAAATTAGAATAGAAAAACAATTATGTATTAAAACTATAAAAATAACAAATAAATTAGGACATAAATATTACATTAATTAAATTAAATTAAATTGTACAGTATTAAATACATTGAATGGAGTCACACAAATACACAAATTAACATTTTGTATAAGAGAAATAAACAAACAAATCGATCAAGAACTGAGGACGTATCGTCTGAATTCGTTCAGACTGTTCGAAAATATATGCGCTCAACTTATTGTAGCTAGACAAAAATGGAGAAAATAAAATATTACTTTTCAAAGGAACATGTAACATAGACGTCGACGGCTAGGGAGTTGCCACGTTAGTGTTGTACTCATCATTATGAACTACTTTTACTGTGGGACCAAAGAGATCGCGAAAAAAAAAACTGCTGTTGGCATAACTCATCAAAATGTATGGACTATTGCTAACTTCTAATGCTCGGTCCCTATAAACAAAAACGAATCGTTTTGCTTACCAATGGTAGAATATTTTATTGCCAAACTAGGCATATACATAGATTTGTAAGTTAATTTTACCTGTGAGAGCTACTTCCATATGGCAGGGTCTACTATGTAAAGCTATGAAGCCTTTGCTTCGTTATTGGTAAAGATACCAGATTATTTATTTTAACCAATAACAGTCCGTAAATTATAGGAATCAGTCATTAGTAACGAAGAAGTGTACTAGATGTCGCTAAGTCGCAAGGTCTACAAATAAAATATAATATGATTCGCTAAATTGGGTTATCTCCAAGGACCTATACTTATGAAAAAGTCCTGAATAATACCCCTAAAATATAAAACCTCTAAAAAAACCCTATCTCACTGATTTAGCCCCTATATTTGGGGGGAAACCCCCAAGTTGGGAACCCTAGAATACTTACATATTAGGTTGGGGAAAAAGTCTTTTCGCATTATAGTATGTATGAACTTGTAATAAAATCTCTTTGGCTATACTATTTGTATCTGGCTGGTTTTGGTATCATTGAAAGTTTAAATTTTAAAGAACATAATTCCAAATTAAAATTAGGAAAATGTGTGATTTTCATTTGTTTTTCGTACCGTCAAGATGAGTGAATCTAATGAAGAAATTCGATACATTTTAAAATTTTACTACAAAAAAGGTAAAAATAATAAAAAAGGCAAGCCGCGAAAAAAAATTGCGATGTTTATGGACCTAGTGTAGTGTCTGTGAGAGTAGCACAAATTTGGTTTAAGCGTTTTCAATCCGGAAATTTTGATGTCAAAGATGCACGTCGCTCTGGTCGCCCTATTACGGATAAAATGGATGCCATTTTTGAAAAAGTGGAGCAAGATCGGCATATCAGTAGTTACGAAGTAGCTGAAGAACTGGAAATTGACCACAAAACAGTTTTGGCGCATTAGAAAAAAAACTGGGTACACAAAAAACTCGACATTTGGGTACCTCACGAGCTCACTGAAAGAAACCTAATGAACCGTGTACTCATTTGTGATTCTTTATTACGACGTAATGAAACCGAACCATTTTTGAAGAAGCTGATAACTGGTGATGAAAAGTGGATCACGTATGACAAAAACGTGCGAAAAAGGTCGTGGTCAAAGGCCGGTCAGGCTTCACAGACTGTGGCGAAACCCGGGTTAACTCGCAACAAGGTGATGCTGTGTGTGTGGTGGGATTGGAAGGGCATTATTCATTATGAGCTATTACCACCAGGCAGGACCATCGATTCTGAACTCTACTGCGAACAACTGATGAGATTAAAGCAAGAAGTTGAGAGAAAGCGGAGAAAGGGGTGTGGTTTTTCATCATGATAACGCTAGACCTCACACATCTTTAGCCACTCAGCAAAAATTAAGAGAGTTTGGCTGGGAGGTGTTAATACATCCGCCGTATAGTCCTGACCTTGCACCTTCAGATTTCCACCTGTTTCGGTCTCTTCAGAATTCTTTAGGCAGTGTCAGGTTAACATCACGAGAGGACTGCCAAAACCACTTGTCGCAGTATTTTGACCAGAAGTCCCAAAATTTCTATAGCAATGGGATCATGTACCTACCTACAAGATGGCAAAAAGTTATCGAACAAAATGGTACCTACATACTTTAGTTAAATGTAAATAAACTATATTAAAAAATGTTTTGATTTTTTTTTTTAAATGCGAAGAAACTTTTTCCCCAACCTATTATAATAGGGCCCTATCACACATAGATATGAATAAAGGCTTAAACTATAAAGCCCGATTTCCACCGCGAAATAGTAATGAGCCGGAAATGGCTAAGCGGAGCGGACTTCGTTTTCATGAAATAGGTTTGTGTTTCCATTAAGAAAGAGTTTAGTCGTCTGATTCCCAGCGCAAACCACCGCGAGCTCATTTTTACTTTTTTTGCCCGCTGAGTCATTTTCGCTCGACTCTTTGTTGGTGGAAATACATGTATGCAGTATACTCTGAGTCCTTAATGGGTCCGCTCCGCTCGTGGTGGAAACTGGGCTTAATGTTATTTGCGGAACGGAACTTACATAAGAAAATGAAATGAGAAATATATAATAATATCTCTTAAATAGTGGTTTAGTCCATAGCGGCCTCAGAATTTTGAAATATGTATGGGATATCCTTCGATCAATAATCTATTTTATTGATCGAATGCAATATGAAGAAAAAAGAAATCCCATTTAAAACCATAAAACTATAGGTATTATAAACGCTCCGAATTAACTGTAAATTTCTCCTTAATACATTAATATTATTACGTAAAACTTATACAGAATAAACTTTAGTTCGGAAATTAAGATTTCATACCTTAAACAAAAATAGATAAATTATAAGACTAAAAAAAAAAACAACAACAAACATATTACAACTGCCAAATTGCTACAAAATGGCCGCCATGCTTCAATATACCTAATCTGTCAAAACGCAATTTTGTGATAGGTCTCTTAATTGTGCTAGCAGGCAAGGTAAACCAAAATGCCATAGAAAGTAGTATTTTCGATTCAAAAATCGTATTCAAACGTGTGTTCTTACAACACGAGCAGCACGCGTCAAAGGCAGAGACAACTGCAGTCGTCGACACTCGTCAACGGCCGTACTCAAATATTCCAGCGCGGCAGCGTGCAGCGGTACGTTGCCGCTGTCGACGGTTGTAGTTGACTCAGCCGTTGACGCGTGATAAATGATTTTTATTTCTGTAAGTGGGTTTGTACAAACACTTTTACAAGTCAATCATGTTTTTTTTTTTTAAACTAGATGAGGTCGGCGTTTCCTATCTGACTACTCTGAGAAGAAAGGCCGAAACAAACTCAGAGGTCACAGTCTCTTATAAAGTCCAGACATAATCTTGGTCACTTCATGTGAAGACCATGTAGATTGGTGTCTGAAATGGTCTTTTGAGGAAAGAACTACACAGATTGAGAGGACCTGTCCAGTCAGTGCACGCATTTGTCAGTAATCGCGCAGCTCAACTCAGAACTTAAGGAGCTCACCGATTCAACGAACAATACCAAAGAAAGGACATTGGGGTAGGCCGCATAAATTACTCAAACTGCCAGACTATGATTAAAAATAACTGAGAGAAAAAATAAAACAAACAAAAAAGCAACGACCTACATAGTCTTCACATTCACAATAAATTAAAATAATATAATACTTTACAAAGTAAATATTCATGTCAACATTCAGTATGCAAAAATAAAAATAAAATAAAATTTGGAGCAGTTCAATCCCAAGCCTTTTTGTCCTCAATATAATCTTTAACGGTATAAAAAGCTTTCTGACACAACTTGCGTTTAATGAATGATTTGAATTTATTTAGGCTCGTGTGTAAGAACACTTAGGGCAGTGTGAAAAAATGCAATACTTCATGGACGGTAATTGTCCGACGTATCGTGGACAGTCAGCCCTGCTGCCTTACCGATTGCCTTATTTATAACATGAGATGAGCAAGGCATTGTGGTGAAGATCTTTGCCTTCAATGTCATCATTTGCTATTTTACATGGAGTAGCTGCCTATCTGACCTCCATAACCCAGTTACTGGGTAACACGGTCTTCAATGTATTCTTTAACGTATAATAATATAGTTTTCTTTTGTTTTATACTGGATGACTTTTTTTTACCGTGGAAAAAAATAAGGTATAATAGGTGAACGGAGTAGAAGCCTATGGCATACTTAGTTTTTTTTTTGTTTTTAATAAAGATAATATCCGTACAAGGCGTGAATAAGTTGATAAGTCGACTTGCACGAAATTTTGAATTGTATAAAAATGGCATCTGGAATCTAATTATAAATTAACATACACAAGTGCAGTTTGCCGAGAATTATGAACTTATCGACTTACTCATTTTTATTCACCATATAAATTAGGCATTCCATGCCATTTTCTAAGCTTTTCAAAATTTCTGTTTTTATTGTTCCAGTTTACTTCAAATGTGTAGTGTTTATTGATAGAGCAATTTCTGTCTAAGCTATTGAACAAAAAAAAATAGGTACCTATGCCATAGGCTTCTACTCCGTTCACCCTATTTTTTATAACGGTAAAAATAATCACCAGTATATTTGGTGCATCATATCGACGCAAATAAATCTATTTTCTTTTTAGGGTTCCGTACCAGATGGGTGCCAAACGGAACCCTATGCCTATGCGGAATACTAAGCCTTCGCTGTCCGTCCGTCTGAGTGTTAGCCGGCTATATCTAATGAACCGTAATAGGTAGGCACTTGAAATTTTCACATATTTTCTTTTGCCGCTATAACATCAAATAATAATACTAAAAATTAAAGGGGGACCCCCTTTACATTAAAAGAAGCTGAAAAACGTAGTGTTAGTCAATATTGTTCGGTGATACGGAATAGCCTTCGTGTGTGAGTTCGCCTCGCACTTGGCCTTTCTTTCAATGTCGGTAGGTCTAGTAAACGTTTACCTGATAGTAACCGGAGTCATCAGCAGTACTGTGGTCACGTTGTCCAAGAATGTTGATATGACGGCCGTGATAGCGCTTAGTAGTGTTATCAGTGGCCAGATCTTGCCTTTTGTCACCTGAAATAGATAAGATTTCACACATACATACATAAACTCACTCACTAAAATTCGTAAAACATTCATCATTTAGAAGGTTTCGACTTTATATCTCACCAATCTTTATATGAAAAACATCCCCATTATAGGGCAGAAACAAAATTTGTACAGAACCTGTACCCATCCGACTAGTCTAACCTTAAGGTCGAGTTTTATTGATTACGACATATTCAACTACAAAAAATGTCGTTTCTGCCCTATAAAGGGTTAAAGTGTTTAAGAGTTTAAAGAGATTAAAAATAAAATATTTGATTTTATTAATCAAATCAAAACACTAAAATTGTAAGTGGCACTACAAAATGGCATCCATAGGTTTACCTACGTTTTCTGATTCATTTGTGTACATTCTCATCAGATACTATTGGAACAGACTGACTGTCATTTCTGCAACATTGTATTGTCAGCGTCACTCGACTAAGTATTATCTCATCTCCGTGTTAATGATCATTACTTTAACATTACGTGCACGGAAGATGCGAGCGAGATGTTGCAAATAAAATATTGACTTTACGTTCTAAAATTTGACGTGACCACTATTAATACAGATGGGACACTCCGCAAAATCATTTAAATAAAAACTTTTTTACAAAAAAAAAAAAAAAAACCACCGACTTCCAAAAAAACACTACTAAGTGAAAAATAAATTTAATTTCCGAAGTCGGTGTCTTTGGACCTGCATTTTAGTATTTTGCCAACGACTTCTGAAATTAAAGTTATTTTTTACTTTGTAGTGTTTTTTTTTTTTGGAAGTCGGTGGTTTTTTTTTTGTTAATAAGCTTTTTTTTTTCAATTTTTAATGGGTCAGTTTGTAATTTATCTAAGTTACAATAGCCTAATATCAACTGCTCATCACGATTCCCGATGTAGGGACGTTAATTGTTGAGGAGTTCTCCTAATAAGAACCAGAAGAACTGGACCTAGCTCCATTTCACCATATGCAGTGTGACCAGCAAAAATTGCTTAGCCACCATATTAAAGTAGGTACTTAATCGAATCGCAACCCGTGAAATACTCATTATTGAGCAGTTCCGATGGCAATATGTGGTCTTCATCATCAGTTCCACTTCACCAAATTGTGCTTTCCGAGAGTAAATGCACGAGTTACTATAAAAAATATCCAAACTGTTATAGGTTTGCCTATAAATTTGAGGGTTGCCCTCGACTTCCACGGGATTCCTTCATCAGATTCTGACATGGTGACAATGGGACCACCACGAGAGCATATCTTTTCAAAAAAAAAAAAAGAATTGAAATCGGTGTACATACATAAAAATACAGGTTTATTAGTAAAACACCAACAACCTCTTATGGGGTCGTTGTACTCACTCAATATTGTACGCACTCAATATATATATTTACGCGACGAATTATTGGTAACTTCCTCCTTTTTTGAAAGTCGGTTAAAAAAGCGACTCTTGCTAAGACACAATAAAGTGTAATTCAGGTCGCACAACGCTTATTACCTACAGTTATATTCACCTACAAGTTGCCTCTCTTTCTATCGCGTAACTCTTATACCTTCTGACTCGTTAGGGTTGTCTTCTTTTACGACGCGGCGTGTGACTGAGTATCGAACTGACCGTGCGAGCCGGCCGGTGCGCGGCAGCCCGCACTGAATAGGCCCGACGACAAGGGCATGCCGCGTACTTGTAGCTTCATACCTAAACTACGGAGTGTCCCATCTGTATTAATCTGTGACATGACATAGAAAACCGGTGTTTTTGTAATCTTGTTGACTTTGATAATTAACATTTTGTTATTGTTAGAAAAATATTCAAGCTTACTTCTTTCATTATTTTCGGTGTGTGTGACTTGATTGTGCGATAGATGATACTCATAATATGACCAGAAAGATTGCAAATATAGATGTATGGACGAAAAACAAGCTGCGCCGACTCCAATTTATTTGTGATAAGGATAATGGTGCTCGTGGCTAAATAATAACAGCCGCACGTGTCGATCCATCAGGTTAAGCTACGCTTGCCGGGGTTGGTCCGTGGATGGGTGACCATCTTTTCATATCGAGACTCCTCCGTGCCTCGGAAAGCACGTTAAGCCGTTGGTCCCGGCAGTCATTCGTAGAACTTTGACAGTCGTTATGGGTCGTCAGAAGCCCGAAAGTCTGACAACCAGTGCACTTTTATTTAGGGATTCATTTAAGTGTCTCTTAGGGTTGGTGAAAAGGGGCATAAAGCACCTGTTAAAGTATATAAAGTTAATTTTTTAACACCTTATATACTGATAAGAATGCAATAAATCTTGAATACATGTAACTTGTATCTAATGTAACGTATGCCATCACGTGCTGCGGCGGTAATAGACATGTGTTTGATGATATACAATGATGTCATTGAAACAGAGGATTCACCTGTCGCCATGGTTTCACGTTTGTTGTCTAAACTACTCTATGTTTCAAATCGTTTTATTTGTATACTAGCTTCTGCCCGCGACTTTGCCCGCGTCGCATCGCATCGCCCACCCCCAGTAGAAGTTGGTTTACGCTGCGTTTTTTGTCTTTTTGCTTGGCTCCTAATTGTACTAGCGAAATGTTAAATAGGTTGAGCCTTCCTCAAGAACTGGGCCATCCAATGCAAAAATAATTTATCAAACCCGACTGGTGGTTCCAGGAGGTTAGCGCGTTTAAATAAACAAAACAAAAAAAAAACAAACTCTTCAGCTTTATTATTAGTAGAGATGGGCCGACTATAACTTTGGCCGACTAGCCGACTAGTCGGCTGCAAAATGGCCAAGCCGATCATTATTTTCAGTTGTTACAATGCGGCCGACGTATCTTGGCGAGTCCGAACTTCGCGCAGAAGGCTGCGCAATAACATTTTTTAAGAACCAAATGGTGACATGAGGCGAGTGTGAGTGAGAGAACATGCGCGGAAGTTCGGAGAGCCTGTGTTCAGACTCGCCAAGATACGTCGGCCGTAGTGTATATTAGTTAGAAGTTTTTTTTAATTTTATATGATTTCTGGGTCTAAGTCCAATTACGTAATTAAAGAAAGACTTCCTTTCCTATTTCTAAACTGTTTGCTAAATAATTTCATTTTTTATTTTCTTTTGTAGAAAATGTTGACACATAACTAATGAGACACTCTACCAAACTCTATACATATCCTTTTTCAAGTTAATTGTTTTCGATAATATTCTAGAATGTTGTAGAACATTCTAGGTATTTGTGATGTGAAAATGGACGAGCGACAAGTTCGAACACTTTACTTATACGAGTACTTGTTAGGCCACAGTGCGCGGGCTGTGGCTGACAATATCAACACTGTATTGGGCGCTGGAGATACAAAGTCTTGCGACGGTGTCCCGATGGTTTGACCGTTTTAAATCAGGAGACAGGACCCAACAGGACCCTTTAAAGTAAGCCACGCTCTGGACGACCACCCGCAGTCAATGATGACGATTTACGCCGTGAACTGCAGTCGAATCCGGATGTTCCCACTCGTGCATTAGCGGAAGCACTTAACTGCAGTCACCACGCAGTGGAAAACCATCTGCATGAGCTTGGGTATCGAAAAGTTTTGTCTCGGTGGGTACCGCACATCTTTACAGACGCCAGTCGTGCAGTCCGTGTCGCTATCTGTCAATCACTTTTGCTGATACCCTGACGTAAACTGTTTTTGTCTGATCTGGTTACTGGAGATGAATCATGGATTCAATGTCGTGCTTTTTGGCTGTCTCCAGAAGAAACGTCACCAACTCAACCGAAGCTGAGTTAAAAGAACTGCTTAAAAGTTCTGCTTTGCTTTTTTCTGGGAGGCGCAAGGCATGCCGTTTTATGAACTATTACACAATGAAACTATAAACGCTGACAAATATTCAACCCAGCTCACCAAACCATCTGCTGCTATCAAGGAAAAACGACGAAGACGAGTTAAAGTAGTTTTACTACACGATAACGCTCGACCTCATGTCGCATCTGCCGTTCGCCAACAGTTGGAGAACTTGGGCTGGGAGACTATACCCCACCCACCTTATTCCCCAGACCTCGCCCCATCAGACTATCATTTGTTTAGAGCCCTGAAACAACATTTGCGGGGTAAACAATTTAATGATTTCTCTGATGTAGAGGCGGAGATGGACAACTTTTTCGAGGCACAGCCATCAGAGTTCTGGGCGAAAGGCATCCAATCTTTGTCGGATCGTTGGCAAGAAGTCTTAGATGCTAATGGTCATTACATCAACGAGTAAGCTTTTTGTATTGTACTAATAATAAAAAATATAAAACGTAAACCAAGTGCTAACAGGCCAGATGGCGTGGTTGGTTAAGATACCACCTGCCATGCCGCTGGTCGTGGGTTCGATTCCCATCCAGGACAAACATTTGTGTGCATGAACATGTCTGTTTGTCCTGAGTCTGGGTGTAATTATCTATATAAGTATGTATTTACAAAAAAAAGTAGTGTATGTAGTATATCAGTTATCTGGTTTCCATAGTACAAGCTCTGCTTAGTTTGAGATCAGATGACCGTGTGTGAACAATGTCCTAGGATATTATTATTATTAAGTGTCTCATTATTTTTGTGCCAACCAACCAACAAATATATCGATTGGGGACACATAAACAAGCAAAAAATTACTAAGGTCGCTATGTTCTAAATCGTATAGCACGGCTCACTACTCGATCGCCCGAGGCATGCGTTTTGAGCAATAGGATGCACGAAGCGTATTTTAGTAGTGTTCGTATTAATATAATGTGGGGCCCGTAGGTACGCCCTCGATATGAGGGCAGGCAGAGGCCCAGTAGTGAGCGAAAAGGCCGTGTGGTTCCCGTTAAATAAAATAAAATCGTAACATAGAGGTACATAACGATTGAGTAGATTGATTTGAGTCAGACATGCATACAATAGTAAGAAGTCAACCAAACTATGATAATAATAATATGAATAAAAATGAAATCGAATGACAATAATGAATCATAAAACACAACAAAGGATTTTACATAAAAATTAATTTACCTATTTCAGCACCACAGAATACGTTGAAACATTCAATGAGTTATTTTTTCATGGTTATTGAAGTTATCATACAATGATCTTTTCCTGTAAATAACCTGTAACGTGACGTTATAGGGCATAGCGACCTTAGTATTTTTTTTTTGTAGGTATGTGTTTCCACAATCGATATACTGGGTGCCTTTTTACCGTCTTGAAAAAAATAGGGTATAATAGGTGATCGGAGTAGAAGCCTATGACATACCTAGTTTTTTTTTACAATAATAATATCGAAATTTATGATTTGAATTTCGATATTTTTAACGATCTATAAAGTTTTTTCAAAATTTCTGTTTTTATTGTTCGAGTTTACTTCAAATGTGTAGTGTTTATTGATAGAGCAATTATTTCTGTCTAAGAAAAAACAAAAAAAAAACGCTAGGTATCCCATAGGCTTCTACTCCGTCCACCTATTGTATTTTTTCAAGACGTTAAAAATAATCATTCTGTATATAGGTTTTAAAGTGCACCGCCATTTTGGAAAAAAAAGGCAAAAAGGCTGCCGGAGGTATGCCAGGCTCTGAACAAAAATCGTCGAAACCTTTTATAATATTGCTGACGAAACGTTTGGTTTTCAATCTATATACATATATCTCTGTCACGCATATCTGTCTGACAGTATCTTTGTAACACTCGCTGACCATCGTACCATATGCCTGAGAACATTTATAAACCTCAGCAAAACAAAAGTCATGCACTTTTATCAACGCCGTGAAAACCCAAATTTTAGAATTTCATACGAGGGCTGTGATATTGAACAAGCTAATAAGGCTAAGTTCTTAGGCATTATAATTGATAGCCAACTTACATGGAAACCCCATGTTGAAGAACTATGTAAGAAACTTAGCAAATCCGCATATCGTCTGCTTACTGGTAAAACATGATAAATACATTTTTTTACTAAATCGAGTTAAAAATGCAGTTACGTGTAATTTTTTACGCGCTATCTACTGGTAAAACCGAATACATGCAATGTCCAATGGTTGCAGAGATATTGAATTTGTAAAAGTGATATCTTTTTACATTTTGAAAAAAATATACTAGAATAACATAATAAATAACCTTATGGCTTAAATTCGTTTCAGTTTATACAGCTAAAAACAATAATTCCGGTTATTTTTTTTACATTTTATAATTTAAATAGTAAAAAATGGTAAGAGCTATTCTGAGAAAAATTCATAAACGCATTGATTATTATGAACCTTATATTTTTTTTGCTTTTGAAGCTTTTAAAGCTTTTGAAATCATTGAATTCAGAAGATATTTCACGTATATTAAGTACAGGTAAAAGATGTTAAATGCTGCCCCTTTTCGATCTTAATTTAATTTTATACAGTTTTTACTAAGACCAATATTATATAAGAGTACCTAAATCTTAAAAGAAGAGTAGTTAGTGCAACATTTTGCTTTAACATTTTTTCATTTAATGAGTTTGAAATAGGTCACACTAAAACTTACTTTGAAAAGCCATTTACTCCAATTGACACGAATTGCACATATTACTTTTTACTCGTAAGCAGACGATATGCTCTTTTTCAACTCTCAAAGAAAGTTAACAGTCAGGCTGTTCTGACAGCGTACCATGGACTGGTTGCCTCTGTTTTGCGGTACGGCATTATTTTTTGGGGGCAGTCCACTGACAGGGAGTTGGTATTTAGACTTCAGAAGCGATGCATCAGGTCAATGTGCGGTATTAAGACGACTGATAGCTGTGTTCCCTATTTTAAATCTTTAAAAAATTTAACTTTTCCTTGTTTATATATAATGGAAACGGCTTTGTTTGTGAAATGTAACCCTCATCTATTTAAAAAAAACTATCAGAGGTCAGGAAAAATCCAATACGGACTCAATACATTAATCAATTATGTCAAGTAAAATGTACAACCGCACTAATGAAAAAAAGCTTTTTTGGTTTTGCCCCACTCATATATAACAGAGTACCTAATATTATAAAAAATATGACGATATTAAAATTTAAAAGGGCGCTAAAAGAACTTTTTATTATGTAAACTTATTATTTAACACGATTGACGATTATCTTAATGACCATTCACTAATTGATTGATATACTGTTAAACTGATTGACATAATTATTGTGATCCTCTCAGTTTCAAATTTTATTTTATTTTTTATTGCTGTTGACCACGCTGACATTTAAAAAAAAAAATTTTTTTTTTTTAATTCTTTATATTATAATTCCAATGACGTGCCACTTATTTTTGATTTTTTACTTAGAATTGTAAACCTTTGCATGCCCATGTGACGGTAAAATATGGAGAACTTTACTATAAAAAACATCTATGTACAGACGCCAGCAGGTCAACCTACCCGAAAATGTCAGATTTTCCCAATCAACCTTGAACCTAATGCTTTAGCAATAAAGTCGAAAATCTATTAAAGAAATCTGACAGATTGTAGTAGCTTGATGTGCTGGCGTCTGTACTATACCCATATTTGTAAAGAAATAAATGATTTGATTCGAAAAAAAAAAAAAAAATTATTTCGAATTCACACCTTTTTCCCCTGCGAATAGGCAGAAAACAGAAAGCGCCTTAAGTGTCTCTAGTAACACCATCTATCCACCATCTATCACCATCTGTTCCTAGAGCACATACCTCAAAAGTAAAGACAGCGAGGAAGTCGAACAGCCCAGTCTCCGCCATGATAGCTACGAGCAGCATCATGCTGAACAGCAGCAGCAGTGTCTCCACATCCAGCCAGGAGACCAGCTCCGGCAGTGACGGCCTCTCGCCAGCCAAGGCCAGTACTGCTAGAGATGCGGTGGATATCAGGACTGCTGCCATCGTGCGGTTAATTACCTGGATAAAATGTGATGGTAAACAGGTACTTAAATGAATGATTTTAAAAGGGAAATATTTAGCAGAACTTCTAAAAAACTATATTGACGTCAAAAAAAAAAAACACCGACTTAAAAAAAAAAGAAAACACTACAACGTGAAAAATAACTTTAATTTAAGAAGTCGGTGTCTTTGAATCTGCATTTTAGTTTATTGCCACCGACTTCTGAAATTAAAGTTATTTTTCACTTTGTAGTGTTTTTTTTTGGAAGTCGATGGTTTTCTTTTTTGAAAAAAAAAGTTCTTATTTTTCTTTTTAGTGCGTCAGTTTGTAATTTATCTTTATAAGTGACAATAGCCAAATGTCAACTGCTCACTCATCACCAACGAACCAGGAGAACTGGAGCTGATGGTGAAGTCACCATTAGCTCCTATTAAAGTAGGTACCTACTTAATCGAATCGCAACCCGTGAAATACTTATTATTGAGTAGTTCCGAAGGCCATCTGTGGTCTTCATCATCGGTTGCACTTCACCAAATGGTGCTTTCTGAGAGTAAATGCACGAGTTACTATAAAAAAAAACCAAATTGCTATAGGTGTGCCTATAAAATTTGAGGGTTGCCCTCGATTTCTATGGGATCCCCATATCAGATTCTGACTTGGTGATAATGGGACCTTCTCGAGAACATATCCTTTCAAACAAAAAAATAATTTTCAAAATCGGACCACAATAATGACGGAGAAATCGGTGTACTTACATACATATATATACGTATATACGCGACGAATTGATAACCTCCTCCTTTTTTTGAAAGTCAGCTAAAAAAATACTGCCTTCTAATTCAAATTAATTTATTTGCTAGAATGTAGGTACAATGAAGAAATTAAGAGTATCGTGGCCCAATTACATTCTACCATTACATATGGTGTGCAAATATGTCATAGGTACTAACACATACAGCTCAAAAATGGAACTAATATAAATTCAATTTAAATATTCAGATTCAGAAACATACATTCATTTAAGTCAAATAAAGAATAGATAATATTAAATGTCAAATTATGAATATAAAACAATGTCCATACTCAATAATCTAATGTCACGATTCATTAATATTAGTCCTAGATATTAAACATTAAATTAATTATTACCTTCTTCACGATATGACATAAAGTCCTTTAAATCATGAATTCAAATAATGATGAACGCTTTTGAAAATAAATGGGCCCTTAAAACTTTTTGCACTTCTAATGAAAGTGATGCACACTTGAACACTTTAAACTAGCTTTTGCCCGCGGATTCGCCCGCGTGGTTGGCGGAAGTTATCCCACGGGAACGCACTACCGGGAACAAAAGAATCCTATGTCCTAATCCAGGTCATAGTCTACGCCATCGATATATTATGTACTTAGCTCTATGGTCTACGCATGTACCAAATTTCATGCAAATCCGATAAGCGGTTTTAGCGTAAAAGCATAACAAACAAACAAACTCACTTTCGCATTTATAGTATTATAAAAACCGTACCCGTATTACGTATCTTGCAGAAGCCTAACGATAGCAAAATTTGCACAATAAATGCTTTTTAATCGCAAATCGGTATTATGTTTCAGCGATACGTCATACTGATTTGTGATTTAAAAGCAATTATTGCGTAAATTTTGCTATCACTAGGCTTCTGTAATAAGCCTGCCGGTCTATTGACATTCTAGATGTATTAGGCACTTAAATAAAAATAAAAAAAAACACTTAACACACTAATAAAGTTTCTCTATTAATATAATTCAGATTCGAAAGACACGTGGCGCCATCTATTATCACAAGAACGTTACTGTTGTTTTTCTTAGGAGCAGTACTTTTTTTCGGAATGAAAGGTACCCTATGTCCGTTTCTGTACACAGGACAACGTACTTATATGCAAACTTTCAGGAACAAACAAACTTACTTTCGCATTTATAATATTTATTTATTTATTTAAATGTCTTAAAACTATCCTTACAGGTCGTAACCTAATGCGATAGCCAAGACACACACAAAAAATTAAAATTAAACCACAAAATACATTTCAAGTTCTTGAAGATCATTGTTTGTAACATAGTGTAAACAATAGTACTTTTGCGAATTCACTCCAGTGACATGTAAATATATCAATTTCGACCTGAATATAATTGATGGTGCGAATCCCAATCATTATTAATATATAATAATACTATATATAAGTTAGGAAGTTAGGATTAAGCCTCTTATTCATTTTCTGGGCTTTTCTCACAGCTGGTCGCAATAACTAAGCAAGAAAACCCCGACCAAACGGGTTAGGTTAGGTTGGAACTGTGACCAACCAACCACTGGCGCCCCGAGCGAGCGAAGCGAGCGGTGCCGCAGCAGCAGCCGGCGAGCGCTACATCCAAGTCGGTCGCGGTTACTTTTTAGTATTTTAGGACCCCAAAATAGGAATTATTTGAGGTTCACAAAAAGAGGCCCAATTTTTTAGTGTTTAATAATACACAGTCTGGCGATAAATACTGTTACAATTAAAAATAAGAAAGATATTACATTTGAATTTGGAATCTGTCATTTTTATACGATTGTTCATTGAGTTTTCTAATTTTGGCGCCAATACATTGTACAATATTTTGCGATATTATAATGGAGTGGGGTGATAAAGAGAACCGAATCGCTGTGATTGCATTACACAAAGTTGGTATGGAGCCAAATGCAATTTTTAACTCTCCATACGCTAGGTATTAGTCAAATGTTTGTGTACCGGGCTATTAATAGGTACAATGAGACCTCCTCTGTTGGTGACAGAAAAAGATCTGGCCGTCCACGTAGTGTTCGTACAAAAAAGGTGGTCAAAGCAGTAAGGGAAAGAATTCGAAGAAATCCTGTCCGAAAGCATGTCCGAGATGAAGATAGCGCCCAGAACCATGTCGCGTATTTTATAAGATGAATTAGGACTTGCAGCCTATAAAAGACGCACTGGTCATTTTTAACTGATAATTTAAAAAAGAATAGGGTGGTAAAATCGAAACAACTACTGAAGCGGTACGCAAAAGGAGGTCACAGAAAAATTTTGTTTACGGATGAGAAAATCTTTACAATTGAGCAACATTTTAACAAACAAAATGACCGTATTTATGCTCAAAGCTCTAAGGAAGCTTCCCAATTAGTCGACAGAGTGCAACGTGGGCATTATCCGACTCCAGTGATGGTTTGGTGGGGTGTTAGCTATGAAGGAGTGACTGAGCCATATTATTGTGAAAAAGGTATCAAAACATCGGCACAAGTGTATCAAGATACCATTCTTGAGAAGGTAGTTAAGCCCCTTAACAACACCATGTTCAATAACCAAGTATGGTCCTTCCAACAAGACTCGGCGCCGGGTCATAAAGCTGACCGAGCTTTCACGCAGTCTTGGTTGGAAGTGAACGTTTCGGACTTCATCAGAGCTGAAGACTGGCCGTCGTCTAGTCCCGATCTTAATCCGCTGGATTATGATTTTTGGTCAGTTTTAAGAGTACTGCTTGCTCTAAACGCCATGATAATTTGGAGTCCCTAAAACAATCATACGATTGGTAGTGAAGAATTTTCCCATGGAAAGAGTGCGTGCTTCTATTGATAACTGGCCTCAACGTTTAAAGGACTGTATTGCAGCCAATGGAGACCACTTCGAATAAGCTTTTTATATTTTAAATTGTTTTATATTTATGTATTAAACTAACACACTGTAAAAGTAATAATTATTATTTGCAATATTTTTTTTTTTTCTTCGTGACAATATTTATGGCAAGACTAGGTATATTAAGGAAAGCAAACTAAAAGCAAAGGAGGGTTGACCTGGTTTCCGCAGTGCAGCGATATTGGTTTTCTCCAAAATTTATGAATGTTGGCGAGAACCATGCGTTTTTTAAAAAATGCTAAGAGCCTTGGTAAAGCTAAAGGCCCAAAGTGTTTGATTTGTCTCACCGTTAGATCGTCGACACTAGCCGCCCTGCCGCTGTGTTTTAGCGCCTTAAAACACATTATCTGCTTAATTCTTTATGCAAACGCTTCTTTATGCTACACCCTTACCGACCCTTATTTTACGATGTTTTCGAAACAATAGAGATGCACAACGAACGCACAGGTGCGGCGCGCCGCACTCGAAGAAGTTATGTAAATTGTATGGACGCGCATACGCGCCGACAAGCACCTGGTGAACGTCCGAAAACCCGCATGTGCGTCTGCCGCGCCTAATGTATTAAATAGCCAGAATGATGTCTGTTAGAGTGAAAGACTTGCTAATCTCGGTGGAATTTGTAGGAGTATCAGCAGGTCTCTTGGCTTTTGGTAGTTTATGTGGAGGTTTGGCATTGAAAAGCAGTTGTTGCGCTATTTGATTGATTGGCTGTGACATAACCTTGCTTGGTTGACAGGTTCCGGACCCATCCCCAGTGAGTATATGTACTGTAGCTCAAGCTTTCTTACTGTTGTGGGTCACGTTGGTATTGGTAACTGTGGTGATCCATTTTTTTCCGAATTTCTCCAACCATGGACACCAACTCCTCCTCTCCCCCCTCAGCAGCAAGAGAAGCTGCTGAACCAGTTAAGATGATATTTTCACTAAATTAATCTACCTACTTTTTGTGTAAACTTAAAAATCATCATACAAAGAACAATATATAATAAACAACAGAATCAGCGCTCATTTTCATCTAAGAGAAAACAAAGCCAGGTTTATCTACCAACCTAGCCTCAATATACCATTGGATAGTGTAATTGGCTATGTTTACACATAATTATCGTTTGTGTTTGTTTTGTTTATGTGTCAACACTCTTCAGCTGATAAGGGTAGTCGCGTGGCTGAACTTTCAGTTCAGAGTACCTGCAGTTTGCTGAATCAGATTTGTCAAGTGGTACTTTTAAGTATAATATGTCTTGTGTTTCCTGATAGCTCTCAGTCTAGCCAGTCTTCCCATTTCTCCTCATTTGTGGTCCGATTCGCTTAGAAATTTTTTTCATTTAATTCACTTAAAGCCTTCAATATCATTGCCCTGGTGAAATGCCTCAAATGGCCTAGCGGTTAAGACCTCGCTTCTCATGCACGAGGTTGTGGGTTACAATGCAGGCAAGTACTGAGTTTATTTTGGACATTATTAACATCGGTGTTGGAAAAACATCGTGAGGAAACCAGGAGCTAGAGCACCACCTCTTAAAGCAGTATTATTTTAATCTTATTTGAGTGTGGGAAAGTGATGGAGCTAGACGTCCTGTGTAGCTCCATCTCGTTCTCAGACTGAAGTAATATTAAAATAATGCTGCTTGAAGAGGTGATGGTTGGCCCCCTGAAGTTATAGTTAGTAAAAGTCTGAAATCGCCAACCCGTCTTGAGCAAACGTGGTAATCAATGCTCATACCTTCTCTATGTGAGAAGAGGCCTTTGCCCTGTATCAGTGAGTAACAAGCTGGTACTATTTATCTATACATCTATACAAATAAGTAAAATTGAAGTGTCTGTTTGTAAAGTCAAAACAACAGCTTTTATCTTATAACAAAAAAAAAAAAAATTGTCTGTCGGTCGGTCTGTTTGTTCCGGCTAATCTCCAAAACGGCTGAACCGCTTTTGACTGGACTATCACTGGCAGATAGCTGATATTATAGGGAGTAACTTAGGCTACTTTTATTTTAGGAAAAGAATTAGGGTTCTGCGCAAAAAAATTATAACCCGTGACATTGTGAACAAAACGCGATTCCAATTGGGAAGTATTGACATACATGCGGGCGAAGCCGCGGGCATCAGCAAGTTATTACCTGAAAATAGACTTACCTCAAATATAATAAGTATATAAAGCGCACACAGGAGAATACAGGCGTAAATCACCCCTGTTGACAGATCCAAGGGATCCATCGTATAGCTAAATGCAAACGGAGTTGTTGTCGTAGAAGTCGTGGACATCTTGACGGCATAATCAGTGTGCTTAGACCTCGGACTCAGGGAGTCTCGTCTGGTAGCAGTCGGGGCCAGGTTCAGGACTTTGGACCTGGTTTCGCCTTGTGTGAAATCTATCTCGTCGTCCGGATCGAGGTATAGAAACCAGCGTGATGTCTGCGGGTAGAAAATTTAAAAAAATTGAATTAGAAAAATATATTGAATGAATACTTAGAAGATTTGAATTAGAAACCCAAACGTATTTAAACTTTTTAGAAGCACTGCAATTTTTAATAGATCTGCACTTCAATTCCGTAAACTACTTTCAATTTCCGATCCCAAATAAATTGGGATAAGGGCAAGAGCAGGATGATGATGATGACTCAATCACAATCCTAAGGATTTGAAGAAAATTGCCAATGCATTGCTTTATATGTTTGAATTTGTATGCTCGACAACGTAAATGACGCAATGAATATCATTGAAATGTCAAAATGGAAGTCATTGCCAAGTTCGTACGCAATAGGGAATAAGCATTCGATTCAAATAAGGGACAAATATTTTTATTTTATAAACTGTATTAAAATATTTGAAAAGCGACGCCATTGTTCAGGGCGGATGTAACGTAAAATTCTATGACAACAACAATCTCCATGTGTTTTGTAGGAGTGTGTACGATGCAGTCAGTTTTGTTGTCATAGACTATGACGTCACACCAAGAGCGCCAAAATGGAGGGCGTTTAAGGTGCCCGTGTCGGTTGGCTATTTTAACTGTTTTTTAAGTAAATAGCGATGTGTATGCTATCTATCGAATAAAAAAATATTAAAAAAAATACATACATATTCCCTATTACGCCGTTGGTCTGATGATGGCAGATGTCACGGTATTACCGTAAGTACAAGCCTCATATAAAAGTAATCAAGTGGGAAAAAATTATAGTTAATAAATCAATTCATACCTGATTAGTTTCACCTGTCAAAGCTTCAAATCCGTCTCCCTCGAGCCACACCTCCATTTTGGCCATTGTCAACATAACACTAGGATTTAGTTTCTTTTCATTCTGTTCTGATACAAAGGGTCCCGTGATCTTTAGGAGGACCGATAGTTGTTCTTTATCTGATCGTAGAGCGTAACCTAATAAAAAGAAAGTACTTATTGAATACACGACGAAGTACAGTCACGCAGGAAATTAATATCTTTAAGCTGAGCTGGTACAGACGCCAGCACATCATGCTACTACAATCTGTCAAATTTCTTTAATAGATTTTCAACTTTATCGCTAAAGCATTAGGTTCAAGGTTGATTGGGAAAATTTGACCGTTCCGAGTAGGTTGACCTGCTGGCGTCTGTACAGTACGACAACGTCCAAAGGTTCCATCGTTTATTTTTGGAAAAACCGAATTCTCCGAATTAATTGTGACTCCTCCAAAACGGGCGTGACGGAATTAGTGCGTTAATCTATATAATCTATCGATACTAATTGTTGTAGGTGATAAGGTTGAGTTTTGTTAGCACTGTGTATATGGATTTTTTTGACCACCATTTTGACCACCTCCCGTGGACACTGTATGTATTAATCGATAGCGACTACGAACAACTGATGAGTCGCAATCTCGCACGAATAAAAAGCAGTCGAGAAGGCAGACAAGCTTTCGAAGAGCTACTCGCAAACAACATGAACTCAGAACTAAAGATCTCCTCAAACGTCGATTGTGAAATGTATATCACAGAAACTGAGAAGGCCATCGTCAAAACACTAGACGAGTTGGCCCCGTTGAGAATCGTGGACCCCAAAGACAGACTCCCAGCACACATAAGAGAAAGAATAGCCGAACACAACGCCAAGAAACAGCGTGCCTGGTGACTCAGATACACCGACCTCAGGACAATGGCACGAAGGCAATACAACGCCTGCAAGCATCAATTGGCCAAAGAAATGATCTGAATGTACCAAGCTACTTGAAAATACAGAAGACAATCGGACCCGGATGTGGGCCGTGCAAAGAACAATGAAAAAGCCCACTATGAAACTACCTCATTTCGGTGACTGCTGCAGTGAATTAGAAATCATCGACAGAATGATCGCCACAGCCATAGCCAAGGAAGCCACCATCGACACAAGTGACGAATGTACTGAAATTTATACACCATTTGCTCCGGTCGACCAAACTTCAAAACACGAGCTCAAATTAGCTCTTAGACGCTTCAAGAACAGCAAAGCCCCAGGACCAGACGGCATCAAAGCTGACATACTCAAACTGGGCCATGATCGCGATATTCAAACGCATCATGGACTACGTACTCGAGACGGGCTACTTCCCAAAACGATGGAAAACCAGTATATGCATCTTTCTGCATAAGGTGGGTCCTTACCCACCTTATCACAGTGATCCCAAATCGTATAGACCCATCAGTCTACTAAACATCATGGGCAAATGGGCTGAGAGAATAATACTCAATGGCATCGAGACAGAGTTGAGCGAAGTAATACCCAGCCTCTGTTTCTCGTGAACCCGTGCTGGTGAGCACGGGTTCACGAGAAACAGAGGCACCACCACCAAAATCCTTCGCACAGGCAAATACATCGCTGTCGCGCTGCACAAGGGCCATAGCGTCGCCATGATATCGACGGACCTCAGCAAAGCCTTCGATTCAATCAATCGCAAAGGTCTGTGTCGAAACCTGATCGACGCTGGAGCACGCAACACCATCGTAAAGATGGTCGAGATCTATCTGTGCGTTAGGACAATCAGAGGTAGCTTCAGAATTACTTTGGGAACGGAGCAACGTGTCCCATACGGGATGCCCCAGGGAACGATACTCAGTCCGGCGATCTTCAACCTCTTATGTGGCTGACCTACCAAATGAAAGAATAGCAGGCCAGATGCTGTCACAGTACGCCGACGACCTATGTATACTTAACGCAGCTGAAAGACCGGACCACTATACGCGCCAAGCAGAGTGGGCCGCCATCGACATAATCGACTACTACAAGAAATGGGGCCTCAAATGCAACGTAGATAAGACAGAATGCCTTATGTTCTCGCACAAGAGACCGAGACTCCACAATCAGAACACTGGTTACCGCAATTACATTCAAATACGTGGCGAACGCATCCCATTCAAACAAGAAATAAAATACCTAAGAGGCTGGCTGGACAAAAGGCTCTCGATGAATAAACATGCCAAAGAAAACATCGCAAAGGCCAAGAGAGTCAAAGGTGCGCTATATCCAACCATCGGCTACCGCTCCAAGCTAAGTGTTGACGTCAAGCTGCTAGTCATTCAAGCATGCTTACTACCAGTGATAGACTACGGAGTAATACAACTGCTACCGAGGTACAGCAAAACAAACCTGCTCAAGCTTGAGAGGCAGTATAAAATGGCATTGAAGAGTGCTGCACAGTTACCCAAACGCACTGACACCGATCTACTCTGGGAAATACTACAGCAAGCAAGACCCGTGGCACATTCGTGCGCACGATCTCCACGGCGACATGATAGAACGTCTCAAATCTCTGTCGATCGAAGGGCTACAAGAACAAGGCGCTACGGGCAACACAATTCCTTTCTTTTCGCTACTAGAGCAGGAGAAATTCAATATTTTAATAAAAAAGATCGGGACAATCCGCTCTTCAAACGAATGGCTCCTTTCCGACAGCGTAGGCTATGACCGTAGCGTCACTCTTTAAGTAATAAGCGGCTAGCCGTTGGGGCTAATCCCCATCGCCTCATCGTTATCCTCACCTAGATTTATATAAACACGAGTAATACGAGGAAACAACCAGGATAGGTTTCAAAAGCTCCCACTCTGCAGACAAAATGATTCACGTACCTTTTTGTAAAATGGAACACACATCGATCACTAATAAACAACTAGATGCACAATGCCATACAAAAATTCTCTTAAAACGGTCGCCAATTGTCTTTACCTACTTCTAGTTGAAATAAATATACGTTAATGTAAATTCAACCATAAGTGCAATGTTTAAAGTTGTATTCACAAAGCCGCTACGACCGGTGCTTGCTAGTCAGCATACATCAAAACAAATTCAACCTTACTTACAATGTTTTAAAATCAGTTACAGTGCGAAAAAAAAAAACAATAGATTTTACGACCGAGGCTCACCGCTAGGACAAAGGCATGAGTAGAGTCGAATTGTCCAATATTTTTTTGTTTATATTAGGTTGGGGAAAAAGTCTTTTCGCATTATATGAATATATATTTCGTATGTATGAACTTGTAATAAAATCTCTTTGGCTATACTGTTTGTATCTGGCTGGTTTTGGTATCATTGAAAGTTTAAATTTTAAATTCAAATTAGGAAAATGTGTGATTTTCATTTGTTTTTCGTACCGTCAAGATGAGTGAATCTAATGAAGAAATTCGATACATTTTAAAATTTTACTACAAAAAAAGGTAAAAATGCAACGCAAGCCGCGAAAAAAATTTGCGATGTTTTGATGATGTGAGAGTAGCACAAATTTGGTTTAAGCGTTTTCAATCCGGAAATTTTGATGTCAAAGATGCACGTCGCTCTGGTCGCCCTATTACGGATAAAATGGATGCCATTTTTGAAAAAGTGGAGCAAGATCGGCATATCAGTAGTTACGACGTAGCTGAAGAACTCGAAATTGACCACAAAACAGTTTTGGCGCATTTGAAAAAAACTGGGTAAACAAAAAAGCTCGACATTTGGGTACCTCACGAGCTCACTGAAAGAAACCTAATGAACCGTGTACTCATTTGTGATTCTTTATTACGACGTAATGAAACCGAACCATTTTTGAAGAAGCTGATAACTGGTGATGAAAAGTGGATCACGTATGACAAGAACGTGCGAAAAAAGTCGTGGTCAAAGGCCGGTCAGGCTTCACAGACTGTGGCGAAACCCGGGTTAACTCGCAACAAGGTGATGCTGTGTGTGTGGTGGGATTGGAAGGGCATTATTCATTATGAGCTGTTACCACCAGGCAGGACCATCGATTCTGAACTCTACTGCGAACAACTGATGAGATTAAAGCAAGAAGTTGAGAGAAAGCGGCCGGAATTAATCAACAGAAGGGGTGTGGTTTTTCATCATGATAACGCTAGACCTCACACATCTTTAGCCACTCAGCAAAAATTAAGAGAGTTTGGCTGGGAGGTGTTAATGCATCCGCCGTATAGTCCTGACCTTGCACCTTCAGATTTCCACCTGTTTCGGTCTCGAAACAGGTGGAAATCTGAACGAGAGGTCGAGAGGACTGCCAAAACCACTTGTCGCGGTATTTTGACCAGAAGTCTCAAAATTTCTATAGCAATGGGATCATGTCCCTACCTACAAGATGGCAAAAAGTTATCGAACAAACTGGTACCTACATACTTTAGTTAAATGTAAATAAACTATATTAAAAAATGTTTTGAATTTTCTTAAAAAAATGCGAAGAAACTTTTTCCCCAACCTATTATATTATTATAAAGGTATTTTTTTAAAGCTTGTTAAGCTTAATGTGTTAAAAAAAGTGTACGTAATAAAACACACTTTATTCTCTTCTTTGGTGTATATGTGTAATCATTATATTATAATTTACCTGATTGGATCGATCACTAATAAAGAACTAGATACACAATCAGCGCAAAAAAAGTCCTTACCGAATGAATGCCCACTTGGACGGGTACGTTTGAATTACATTAGCGTATATTTATTTCAACTACAATTACGTAAACACAATTGGCGACGAGAACTTTTGCATGGGATTGTGTTACTATAATATTTATAGAAACAGTAAACAAGTCTCATTAAACAAAAAAAAAAAAAAAAAAAACAAAAAAATCATAAGTAACTTTAATAATAATAAAAAAAGAAACAATAGCGTCTCTACAAATGGAACAGAATCAACGCACATAACCCGAACAATTTAAGCGGGCATGCGATAGTATGATTACTACGTTTACTGAGAGTCTTTACAATTGAGATGCTTTATAACTCCTCCTGTTTATTACGACTTAATTAAAAAAATGTTTTTACGACGATTTCCTGAGAAAATATTAGTATTTACAATACAGTGATAACAATTATATATTGATAATATTAATAGTTACCGAAAATATGAAACTCCATCTTTTTTTTGCGTCCTGGAAGTGTGATTTTCGCACTTTTTAAACGAGCACTGTGTCATGCTTACTGTCGGATCGTTCAAATGCTACTAGAGTAGAAGTAAACCAAAATGTTAAATTTGGTGGACTTTCGGTGAGGACATTTTTTGCCGCTGATTGTGTATCTAGTTGTTTATTAGAGATCGATGGGAACACATTTAAGTGACATGTTGTATGAAAACTAGAGAAATAAATGAATTCTGATTCTGATTCACTTGGCCGGATTTTATTTGCAAGTAGGCCTTAAGCGCAGGTCACACTTGGAACGAAGCGAAATGAAGCTAAGTTCTGCGTGTTTTCCTACTTCGGTTCACACCGCGTACTAAGCGTATCGAAAACGGAAGTATGAACAGACACGGAGGAAAGCTTAAAAAATCTTGCCTTCGTTTTAGTGCGCTTTAGTTTTTCAGCAGGAAAGAAGAAATCCTTTCAAGAATATTCAGTGATTGTAGTAGTATACTTACTTTTGACTTCTCCCGGAGCTACAGAGGAGTGTCTGCTGATCTGTTCCTTCTCGTTATACATGAGGAATACTACGGTGAAGAACATCCACATTGCGACCAGGAGGGTCATCTTCACGACGTGTCTAGCTTGAGCCATCTAAGAACAAAAATCGATATCTACATCAATCTGCCTAGCCCTTTCCCAACTATGTTGGGGTCGGCTTCCAGTCTAACCGGATGCAGCTGAATACCAGATTTTTTTAATTTTTTTTATTTGATATGGGTTTGCTCTCGACTCTAGTCTAGTTTGGAGTCGACAGAGACAAAGTCGACGAGTTACTAGGTAATACGATACCCCTTGGTAAGACTGTTTGTCAGACTTTCGGGCTTCTGACGACCCGTAATGACAGCCGGGACCAACGGCTTAACGTGCTTTCCGAGGCACGGAGGAGTCTCGGTATGAAAAGATGGTCACCCACCATGGACCAACCCCGGCAAGTTTAGTTTTACCTGCTGGATCGACTCGTGCGGCTGTTATTACTTAGCCACGAGCTCCTCAAATCGTATAAAAAAGATAAATAGTATAAAAAAGACGCTTTTAGTGTCTGTCTGTGTGATCGCTCAGTTCTTCGGATTTTGATGCTAAATTCGAAACACTGAAGAATAGCGAAAAGTACTCAAAAGAGTCTCGAGCTTGATTTTGATGAAAACTAAAACAGCATCATTGGATTTTTGAAAAAATCAATATCAAGGTTTAATACGCTTTCACACTAAAACGGCTGCACGGATTTGGATGAAATTTGGCACATGGGTAGACCATGACCTGGAGAAGTCATATACTATTCATCCTGCATCGCAGACCAAGTCGCGGGTAACCGCTAGTACTCATATAATATGCAAAACTAGCGCATTTTCATTTTTTTTCACGATTTATCTATTCTCAGTCTCGGCTCTCGGTCTCGGTCTCGGCCGAGAACGAAAAACCTGTCTCGGTCGACCCCATTTTTAGTTTTATTCTCTAAATACCTCATAAAATCATGACATATTACCTTTGTTGGCTTTTTGGATCCTGGTTCGTCTTCAAGCCTGTAAAAAACAAAAATCGATAAAATCTATTCAACTAATTAACATTCGGGTGTGATTGCTAAGAAGTTCGACTAACTGGATTCTGGAAAACTATTATAAAGAGCCAATGAAAACAGAAAAAAAAAATCAGTTTGACAGCAGATCTATTGAGCCCCGACTTGACAAGGTTTTCAGTAGAGCTCCACTACGGTATCTGGGGTAGTAGTGCGCGTCATTTCAAAGTCTACGAGGTCTAATGCTCCTGGCGGCAGAAAGATCAGCAGACACACAACTGGCTCTTTACAGTAGTTAAGGAGGAAGCGTCAGGGTAGCCCGCGAAATTCAAATTTTCTTACGTTTTTTGCAATTTGCAAGTCAGTATTAAGTTGTATGTTAAATAAAGTATGATTTGCGGTCGTAACAAATATGTATTTATAGAATTATATACAATAGAATCAGTAATACAACTCTTTAAGTTAATATAATCCTAAAATGTCAAGATTTCATGAAATAGTCAATTTTTAAGATTACCTGGTCTTAGAGTTGTATTGATCACTTTAATGATTCTAATTATGTAAATCGATACTTGTTACGGCCGCAAAATATAATTTGATCAACGTACAATATAATACAATATAATTGCAAAAAACGTAAGAAAATTTGAATTTCGCGGGCTACCCTGACACTTCCCCTGAAGGGGGATTCGCAAAATACGATTCGCGTATAATTATTAAAATCAGCAATACAACAACTCTCTCGGTCACAAATCATATTTCGATCAACATACAACGTGAGACTGACTTGCTAATTGAATTTTGCGGGATACCCTGGCGCTTTCACTTTAACCAAAAACACTTGATAAATATTGCAATCAATCAATCAATCTGCCTAGCCTTTTCCCAACTATGTTGGGGTCGGCTTCCAGTCTAACCGAATGCAGCTGAATACCAGTATTTTACATTGAGCGACTGCCTATCTGACCTCCACTACCCAGTTATTGGGAAATACGATACGCCTTGGTAAGACTGATTGTCAGACTTTCGGGCTTCTGACGACGCGTAACGACTGTCAAAGATCCACGAATGACAGCCGGGACCAACGGCTTAACGTGCTTTCCGAGGCACGGAGGGGTCTCGGTATGTAAAGATGGTCACCCATCTACGGAACAACCCCGGCAAGCGTAGCTTAACCTGATGGGTCGACCCGTGCGGCTGTTATTACGTAGCCACAAGGTCCTCACTTGATAAATACTGCAAAGCTTCTAAAATAAGCATCGAATGTGCCACGTCTGTTATCACTCGGCATATTACATGGTGTACCGTAAATAATGGAACAAACGAAACGAGTAGGTAGCTCACCTGATTTCCAACCATTAATTTGAATAGCTCTTTTATTTTTTTCAATTTTGGTCTTCTCATCGTAAAAAAAAAACTTTTCAATTGAATTTTTTTTTTATTTCTAAGGCAGATAACTATTCAGAAATATTTAACAAAAATTATACCTAAAAATGTTATCAATTACAAACAGCATTAAACAAACTGAATTCTGGTACTGAAAATGGTAAAATTCGAAAAAAAAAATGTCTTGAATAATGAATATAAGTATACCGTAGCGGTTTTTAGGGTTCCGTGCCAAAATGGTAAAAGAGAACTCTTATGGTGCGACTCAGTCTGTCTGTCTGTCCGTCTGTCACAGCTGGATATCTCAAGAACTACTAATGCTATCAACTTGAATTTTGGAATAGTTTTAAATGACGTTTGCACAACTATTTTGCAAATAAGAAAGAAATAAAAATATGTATATTTTTTTTGCAACAGGGACTGAAAGGGGTCTTAAAAATTCGAAGTGGGGCTGCTAGGGCATCTTGAGTATTGTATACACATATGAAAGAACGCTGTTTGCACATTCTCAAACATTTTTTCTTTTTTTAGGCCGCATAGTTTTCGACTTTAGATGAAAAATATAAAAAAAAATACCGTCCCCCGGCTTATCTCCGAAGTTTACATAAAGAAACATCTGAAAATATTCTGTGTGATAGAAGTTTATGATGGTATGGAACCCTCGGTGCGCAAGTCCGAGTCACTCTTGACCGGTTTTTTTAAACTGTTTAAATTAGTTGTTGGAAATCAGATGAGCTACCTAGCCGTTACGTTTGATCCATTATTTAAGAGACACCCTGTTTGAATGAACATAGTATAAGTTATACAGTACTTTAACTTACATTTTCTCCTTTTTCTCATCTTTAGAAGGTATCTGCTTGCAGCCATTGAGGAATGCGACAGAGATGTCTTCCTTCGGGACCTGAAGATTGTTGTTGAGGTGTGGCGCTGAATTGACGCTGGGCAGTCGTTTAGTTGAGGTCCCCGACTTGCTCTTCCGAGGTAAGCCCAGATTTCCTGCGAAAAAGATATACTTTATTAAGGAGAGCGTCAAGGTAGCCCGCGAAATTCAAATTTTCTTACGTTTTTTGCAATTTACAAGTCGGTATTCGATTGTAAGTTGATCAAAATATAATTTGCGGCCGTAACAAGTATATATTTACATAATTAGAAACATTAGAGTGATCAATACAACTCTTTAAAACCAGGTAATCCTAATCAATGACTATTTCATGAAATCTTGACATTTCAGGATTATACTTTATGACCCGGCCCGATCTTTATGACCCGGCGCCGAGTCTTGTTGGAAGGACCATACTTGGTTATTGAACATGGTGTTGTTAAGGGGCTGAACTACCTTCTCAAAAATGGTATCTTGATACACTTGTGCCGATGTTTTGATACCTTTTTCACAAAAATATGGCTCAGTCACTCTTTCATAGCTAACACCCCACCAAACCATCACTGAAGTCGGATAATGCCCACGTTGCACTCTGTCGAATAATTGAGAAGCTTCCTTAGAGCTTTGAGCATAAATACGGTCATTTTGTTTGTTAAAATGTTGCTAAATTGTAAAGATTTTCTCATCCGTAAACAAAATTTTTCTGTGACCTCCTTTTGCGTACCGCTTCAGTAGTTGTTTCGATTTTACTACCCTATTCTTTTTTAAATTATCAGTTAAAAAATGACCAGTGCGTCTCTTATAGGCTGCAAGTCCTAAGTCATCTTATAAAATACGCGACATGGTTCTGGGTGCTATCTTCAGCTCCCGAGATAAAATCTTTTGCTTTCGGACAGGATTTCTTCGAATTCTTTCCCTTACTGCTTTGACCACCTTTTTCGTACGAACACTACGTGGACGGCCAGATCTTTTTCTGTCACAAACAGAGGAGGTCTCATTGTACCTATTAATAGCCCGGTACACAAAAATTTGACTAATACCAAGCGTATGGATAGTTTTGAAAATTTAATTTGGCTCCATACCAACTTTGTGTAATGCAATCACAGCGATTAGGTTCTCTTTATCACCCCACACCATTTTAATATCGCAAAATATTGTACAATGTATTGGCGCCAAAATTAGAAAACTCAATGTACAATCGTATAAAAATGACAGATTCCAAATTCAAATGTAATATCTTTTTTAGTTTTAATTGTAACAGTATTTATGGCCAGACTGTGTACACACAGACTGTGTTATCTATCTACATCAGACCCGCTCGTCGTTCCTCTATCTCTGTGTAACAAGCCTTATACCCAACTAGTATTACATAACGGTCATTCTCAGACAGCTCAAATACGCATGTCCGGGTCGAAATCCAGTACGAAATGGATAACTAACAACTTGATATTTTTTTCTATAACAGGTTCGATCAAAATATTAGGAGGGGCCTGTGTTGTTTTTTTAATAAATTAAATATAAGTTAGTTTAAAAAAATAAAAACCTCGAAAATATTGACCTCGGTGCTGCGTCCGGCCCCGTATTGCGGCGGAAATTAATTTTTATATTTTCTTCTCCAATACATGGCGCTATTTTGCATGTGTTCACAAACAACTAGATAGTTATTAACACAATTTATAATATTTCTAGGCCTTTATAGGCCTTAGTAGACAAGTTACAACTGGTTGTTTTCACGTCCGACGTTTAGAATTGATATCAGTGGCGCGCACCGATCCGTTCATATATCCTGTATTCCAGTGACTGCGAGAATAGTTGTTCGAGTAATACAAACTGTCAGTTGCGCCGCATCGGTGGTAAGCATAACACGTGCGTGCGTCTACGTGCCACTCTTTTATTAAGGTACGTAATCGTTTTCGGTGGCTTGGTATACCCTTAAAATTGATTTCGGTGAATTCATTTTATCCACAACTGTTAGAATTAATATTTTTAAATTATAATAAAAGTATGTCTTATATGTATTCGATTTCAATAAAAGAGATTAATATTAAAAATTCGGGTTACTTTTGAAATTATCTAGGATTTTGATAATTATTTTGATTTCAGTGGCATTGATTTCGGTGTTTTCGGTGGAAATAGGCGCACCGAAATCAATTTTAAAATCACTGAAATCAATCAATAGTTTATTTACATTTTAAGATCGTTTATTTAACTTTATCATCACCTCTCAAAGTTGTTTCAGTATTGTGATTATGGCAGATTCAAAAGAAGATCTGTTGGTTAAAAAAAGATTTTCTGAACAAAGTCGGAATGCTCGCATCAAGACTGATCTAGAGCTTTACGCAGTGCACAAGAAGAAAGATAGGCAACGGTATTATAAAAGGAAGAATGAAGGAAAGAAAAGTGAATAAGATCCTCGCCAACAATGAATTTTTAGGGAGAGAAGTAGAATTTGTCTTCCAACAAACTCAATTTGAAAAAAAGGCGCAAAGAGATGAGGTGTCTTGAAGAGGATTTAATAATCGTACCAGAAGTAACAGACGAAACTGACGATCCTTTGGTGACTTCACTGTCGCAACCAAAACGATCAGGACCACTTCAAACTGAAGCAAGTTCCTATGTTGATTTGCTACCATCAAGTTCATCGGGCATGTCATCTCTTTTACCTCAGCGTGTTATCAAGACTTGGCAGCACGACGGGGTGTGTTTCAACAACATCAGCTATGCGGATGACATGGTGCTGTTGGCTCCCTCGGTCAGTGCACTCAGAAAACTTCTCAAAACTGTGAGAACTATGCTGACAGCCATGGGTTGCGATATAACGTGAAGAAGTCCGAAATCATGGTTTTTGGGGCTGTTGGCAAGAAATGTCCAGTAAATGTGCCACCAATAAAAACGTCCCGATTCGTCGCGTACATCAGTCAAAATACTTGGGACATGCTGACAACCTTAAAGATGATGCTGATGTTGAACGGGAACGCAGGGCATTGGCGGTGCGGACGAACATGTTGGCCCGTAGGTTTGCTCGATGTACAGAAGCGGTCAAACACACGCTATTTAAAGCATACTGCACATGTATGTACTCGAGCGCCCTATGGATCAACTGTACCAAACGTGCCGTCAGTGCGCTGCGCGTCCAATATAATAACGCTTTTAGGGCGCTGATGCGGCTGCTACGTTTATGCAGTGCGTCAGAGATGTTCGCAAAAGCCCGAGTCGACAGCTTCTCAGCTATCGTACGGAAGAAAAGTGCGTCTCTGCTCGCCAGATTGCATGGCAGTGGCAACAGCCTCCTGAAAGTGATAGCTGACAGGCTTGATGAGAGTCCCATAATGGAACATCTCATCAGAACAACGCTGTCTGTCGTAGTGTATAAGTACTAACATAGATCATAAGCCACATTGTTACTAATATCCTAGTATACTCGTATAAGTACTAACGTAGGTTATGATAGCAACAATATACCAAACAATATACTTAACAAGATGTTAGCAACAATATACCTTACATTGTTGCTAACATCTTGTTAAGTATTTTTTTTTGTGTGTTATTTTGTCAATGTGGACCTTTTGTTGTTTGATGAATAAATAAATAATAATTATTACCTAAAAGCTTATTTAATCTATACTATACATAAAAATCAATTGTATGTACGCGCATCACTTCAGAACGGTTGCACCTATTTGGCTAATTCTCTTTTTGTTGTGTTTATAATTGTCAGAACAAGGTTTGTATGAAATAAAATGCTTGAAAAGTTGCCGGGAAAATTGGAAAATTCGGGAAAACTGAAAGTGTATTTTCTATGGGAATTTTGTATGAATTGTTGAAATTTTGACAGGACAACGTTTGTCAGGTCAGCTAGTTGTAAATAAAAATACAAATATTATTAGTTAAGTAAGTGCCTTCTACAATTGTTGATTTTGTTAAAAAGACTGATTTTTAAGTGATTTTTGTAGTGATTTTTTTATCAATAAGTAAATTGTCTGTGATTAAGCTAGATCTCAATTATTATTTCAGATTTTTTTTTTAAGTTTTTCAAAGTTGATTTTGGCTTTTCCTATAACTTAATAAATGGGTCTTGATAAAATAAAATGTTTTATTGTAAAATTAATCTGCAATTTCTTACAAACCATATGTTAATATATAAAAAAGAATAGTCTTTGAAATATAAATTATTTGATAGATTTGATTTCGGTGATAAGAATATTGATTTCGGTGGATACCATTTAAAAAAAATTAAATCCCTTCGTATCTATTCGGTCTATACGACTCCCTCTACTACTAATAGGTTTTAAATTAACTCTAGATTTGATATTTCTTATTAGTAACGCATAAATTAAAGAAAAAAAATTGTCACCGAAGTCAACCAAATAATGAGTCTCCTGATAATGACCCATAAACTCTAAGGTCCTTGAACGAAAGGACAACGACCTCTAACCTCTAATTACCAATGCAACGCTGCACAAACAAACTGCAACAGTAACACGATGTTTTCAAACACAGTGTATTTATGTAAACTGCAATGAATCATGCATGCTTAGTACTCTTGCGCTTCCTAATAAACTTTGATGGAACGAATCGCTTATACAAGGTACAGGCAGCGCCACAAACTTATTTTACCCGGTGGCTGAAAGTGGAACTAACAAACTCACTGCTGAATCGTTGGTCTAGTGGTCGCAAGCGCTACTGCTGAGCATGAGGTCCTGGGTTCGATTCCCGTGTCGGGCGTAGGGTTATTGGGTTTTCCATCTGGAATTGTGCCCAGTTGATGGCAATAGGCTCGCCCAATATTACATGGGACTTAAACATAACTGGCGAAATTTGGTGTACTATAGGCACGTACATCTCTGCCTAACGCTTCGGTGAAAGTAGGTGGGATGATATGTCATATACAAGTAATCACTATAAATAAAATATGACGAGAGCTAAGCCAAGAAAATAGACAAGCGGCAATCGTTTTCGAAGCGTTTCGTATTCCTGCAAAAACTTTGTACAGGATGGACTTTGATCTAGAATTTCACATTGTGGAGTGTTGAGGCCCTCTGGTATGTCTGACATTTTTTCGCCGAGCTTGACTTGTGGCTCTGTAAGTACTATCGACAAAACGGACGCCTTAACAACTTAATGTTGCTTTTAGTATACACTGATTCACACTGCCCCTATAGTCCTGTGTTTGTCCTACAATTGTAGCTTGCAAGCAAAATTGTTTCGAAATTGGAAAGGCATTTGTCGATAGCACATGTGTCGTTCAAAAGCAGAGCAGGACCAGGGTCGCAAATCGCTGGGTGTTCCCAATAAGAAAAATCTCAGCGCAAACCTGGAGTCTGCATGTCTGTCCAGTGTCCAGTTTATGGTAACAGGCTCGTCATCTATTACATAGGATTTAGTTTAGAATAGGGTGCATCCGATACCGATACCGAAACTTTTTAGCCGCCCTGGTAAATTCCAATTGGACTATTTATAGAAACGCTCAACTATGACAAACCAACATTACATATAATAATTGTTATAAGTATCATTACTGACATTGTTGCCAGTCATTTGATCTGAAACCATTAGATTTTGCTTTTCAAAATCCAGTGATGATGATCGTTTACATACATAAGTAGGATTTTTTCAAAAGGAAATTATGTGTAATTTAGACCCGGTGTCATTGACAAAATTGACCAATTTCGTGAGTATGTTTTGTCAAATTTAAAATAATATAGGTATTGTTTTAAAACGTGCTCCATAAAAAGTTTAAATGTAGGCGACATCTATAATTATAATTACAAAGCGTTAGTCTCGCAAAAACTACAAAATGTCTCGACCGCCATGATTATTATTATTTTTTTATTTGTTTTGTTTGCATTTATACTAGGATGGTTTAGGAAAAAAGAAAATTAGAAAAACTCGAATGGAACAGCTGCAAAATCGAAAAACTCCAAATTTTGTATGGGAGTAATTGTCTCCATAGTTTATTTATTATCGATCTCACGCGGTACGAAGTTCACCGGGCACCCTAATTACGTAACGCTCTATCAATCGGAATCTGAATAATTTCGAAGCAAATCTATTGCTTCATATGTTCGAAAAATATGAATGTTGTTGAACTGTCAAAATGAAACCCAATCCGATCGATAGTGTGTTACGCAATTAGGTGCTGGTCATCTAGTTACTTACATAAAATAAAAACCGGCCAAGTGCGTGTCGGACTACGCACAATGAAGGGTTCGTTCGTTCGTTCGTTCGGTTCCGTAGTTGGGATAAATTTATGCCAAGAACAAACTTAACATTGTAGTTGAAAACATGTTCTCCCATACATTACAACTGCAAATGTAATGTTTGTACGCACAATATTGAGACATTTACCATGTTATTTTAGGACCATAGACTTCTTATAAGTTGTAATCTATAGGTATAGAACTCTCTTCTCTCTTTCCGTATTTTTTTTTTTTATTTTAGGCTCAGTACCTAGTTTCTGAGATAAGGGGGGGAATGGTCAATTTTCTCCTATTTTCTAAATAACTTTAAAACAATTTATTTTAAAATTATAAAAAAAATATATATTTGAGGCCCTCACAGTAAGCCCTTTCATATGATATATCCCACGGTACAGTTTGTAAAACTTTTTTTTTAAATTTTCTTATTTCCCAATATTGCAATGCAATGGTAAGAACAGGTCGCCACTATGACGAGTATTCTAAATTCAACAGAAATATAATGTTATTTCGCGTAGTACGACGACATGCGACAATTCATTAGTGTGTGTTATCTGCGGAATGTTGGCTCATACACGCACACGTACTGGTTCGTGCTCGCACAGTTCATAGAAATGTAATCCTTAGCACGCTTATGGACTTTTGAGCGTTTACTGTACATACAGTAACTACTAGTAAACAAAATTCAGAACATAAAAAAATGAAAACATTAAAGAAAAGCACATCAAATATAAAATTCAAAGAAATGTACAAAACTTAGGTATCTACATAACAAAATAAAATAAAAAATGAGCATAGCCATAAAATTTTAATGGGAATGAAAAATGGTGAGTGTATGAATATTTGTATGTGTAGGAGTGTGAGGTAATGTGTGGGTTTTAAGACACTGATTTTAATAAGTTTTCAGTGGCAATGTAGTCAAGGTTTAATAGCCATATGCGTAATTTTCTTTTACAAATAACTTTTGTATGCGTGTATATATATATATATATATATATATATATATATATCGGCGCAACTAGGTACTCATCGTGTTCGTCTATTTAAATAATTAAAATGATAATTTGATTGTTTGAAATTAATTCACAAAATAATGATTGATTATTACGATGTAAAATTAACATTACTACATAAAACGTTAACAGAATAATTGTAATTTACATAGTTCAATACTTAACCTAAAAATGTGCACGTGCGACGATCCCAATAAATACGGCCGCACTGTAAGCGCTAAGATCACCCCTAAACTGGCCAAGCGTGCCAACGCTCGCCAGCAAAGGGAATGCCCGTCTTTGGTACTCCCCTCAACCCAGATGCCTACGCGACTGAGTCCTCAGAGACCCAGTCCGTGGAACTACCTCAACCACCAGCAGGCCTTCCCTGCTCTGGCTGCTTCCCAGCCTCCTCCTCCCCCCCCCTCTTATCCCGGCTCCCACGGATGCCCGGAAACCCACAGCTCCTCCCAGAGCTGCTGCCCCCGCTCCTGCTGTCTCAGCTCCCGCTGTTTCAGCTCCCCCCCCCCTCCTCGCTCACCCGCAGGAGCCAGTCAAGGCCTGCCCCTAGATAACTTCAGCGTTATCTCTGGCACCTTCCTCACTTTCATGTCCCCTCGAGCGACCCAAATGGCCAGCGAAATCGTGGCCGCTAGGAATGCCTGTGATCTCTTCAGGATCCAGAGCATCTATAATGCGTACCCGGAGATTACGCAAGCTCTGATGGCCTTTACCAAAAAATAAATCAACAATGGATAAAGGCATCTTAGCTAGAATCAAACCCCGCTCCCTCAAGTTAGGTTTTTTCAACGCCAATGGCATTCATAGCCAACGAACTGAGATCGCCACTTTCCTCCGCGATCACCAAATAGACATCCTCTTAGTTCAGGAAACCTTTTTAAAGCCTCGTCATCGAAACCCGTCTATTGCCAACTATCGCATAGTTCGCAACGACAGGACTCGATGTCACCTGGGCGGCACCCTTATCTACTACAAGAGCGGCCTATACTGCATCGTCTGCATCTCTATAGACCCTCCCCCCCTCTCAGACTTAGAAGTGTCTGTCTGCCGCCTAGGCATGACAGGCCACCAACCGATCACTCTAGTATCGGCCTACCTCTCCCCGACCTCCTCAGATAGTTCCCTATCTGCTGACCTTTCCACCCTTTTTGGCTTGAGCGAATCCGTTATCATAGCGGGTGACCTCAACGCCAAACATTCCGCCTGGAATAGTACCAGGACCTCTCGCAGAGGTAGACTTCTGTTCAACCTCTGCTCCCTCCTGAGTTTCGATGTCATCGCCCCGATGACTCCTACTCACTTTCCTCACAACCCTGACCACACCCCTGACGTACTTGATGTAGCGCTTCTAAAGAATGTTAACCTACGGTTGGACTCTATAGAAGCGATACATGAACTGACCTCTGACCACCGACCAGTCGTTGTAAACCTGGCACCCCGCATAGGTCTCCGTGACCCCAGCCAACCCCCTCTCACTCAAAAAGTGACCGACTGGAGGAAAGTAAGCGAATGTCTGAAATCCACCACGTACCCCCACTTAGACTCCATCCCTGACCACTTTGACTCTATCGCTGACACGACGGCCGCGATCGACTCATTCACAGAACACGTACAATCTGTCCTGGACGATTGTTCAAGGGAAATTCCAGCGATGGAAGACCATCGCTGGAAGTTGCCGGACGATGTACAGTCGCGACCAAAAGTCGATAAGCAAACTCACAAAGCAATAGCTTGGCGTTTAGTTTGACTTAAGACCTTCTATTTCCAAGAACATAAATATGCATAATTATTGTCGTCAACAACTGATTGTAGTTCATAATTTCAAAGTTATAACATGTGTAAAGATGACCTAGCGGTTAAGCACGTGCAGATAGATGCGTGAATCAGTGAGCCGTGAGTTCAAATCTCACGCAGTACTTGACTTTTTGTAAGTTTTTACTTGATTGGAAGTAATGGGACAGAAATATAATATTCTTTATCTTGTTCGCTTGGTCACTCATTTCGTAAAGTAAGAAATGTAGATCATAGAAAACTAAATAGGTATTGACAATTATATAATATATGTGTTATTAGAATATCATTTCTTTGTTATGTTATTATGAATTGACTAAGTGGGTATACAACAAAAAATCCTATGAACGGTTACAAAAAAAAACTTCTTTTATCTAGTAGGAATGTAACGTCACAATTCTCTTAAGTTTGTTAATTTTATAAATAAGTTAATAAAACGAATAAACATTTTTGTTACCATTCAGCACGACTTTTTTATTTAAACCTTCCAACACCGAAAAGATAAATTAAAAATCACAAAAATAGTTAAATAATAACTAATATTTAACTTCTTATAAAAATAAATAATAAATGAACATAAAAATCTAACAAGTTTTTGCTTAAAATAGAAATATATTATTATGGTTCCAAAGAAACAAAAAACAATCCAACATTGTGATTAAGATACGAACTCAGACTTCATTGATCGTGAAACCATTGCTTAGCCCAAACAGCTATCAGCACATGTTATGTTTATGCAAATTTTAGCAATGCAATGGTAAGAACAGGTCGCCACTATGACGAGTATTCTAAATTCAACAGAAATATAATGTTATTTCGCGTAGTACGACGACATGCGACAATTCATTAGTGTGTGTTATCTGCGGAATGTTGGCTCATACACGCACACGTACTGGTTCGTGCTCGCACAGTTCATTGCAATGTAATCCTTAGCCTGCTTATGGACTTTTGAGCGTTTACTGTACGTGAGCTGCTGAATGAGAAGAACGCGGCTGTCCGTGCCTACAGCAGCTTTCCCTGCCACGCGAACAAAGCCCATATGCGCTCTTTACAGAGATCTGTAAAGAAACGCATAGAGGAGCTGCGTAACACTGGCTGGGATAAGATGCTGAGCGACCTAGAGCCTACCCACCTAGCCTTCTGGCAACTCCAGAGGAAGCTCAGATCCCAAGAGACTGCCTCTATGCCCCCCCTTATCCGCCCTGACAAGACCATCGCTTTCGATGATGTCGACAAGGCTGAATGCCTAGCCGACAGTCTTGAGACTCAGTGCTCACCCAGCTCCCAACCTGTAGACCAAGCTCACCTCTCTGAGGTCGACGCGGAAGTCGAACGTAGAGCCTCCCTCCCTCCCGTTGAAGACCCTGATTGTCTCCTGCCCCCCGTCACTCCAGACGAGGTGCAGGACATAATCAAGGGTCTTAAACCCCGTAAAGCCCCCGGCTCAGATGGAATTACCAATAGGGTGATCTAACTCTTCCCCGCCCACCTTATAATGCTCATGGTCACCATCTTCAATGGTGCCATGAGCAACAACATCTTTCCTCAAGCATGGAAAGAGGCCACTGTAATTGGCATCCCCAAGCCCGGTAAGCCCAAGGCTGAGCCCTCTAGTTACCGCCCCATCGGTCTGCTCAATGTGCTCGGCAAAATCTATGAGAGGCTTATTTATAAGCGACTCAGAGACTATGCCGAGACAAAGGGTCTCATCCCTAACGAGCAGTTTGGTTTCCGAACGCAGCATTCCTGCGTTCATCAGGTCCACCGCATCATCGAACACATAAGCGTTGGCTTCCAACGTGGTTTGATGACGGGCGTTGTCTTCTTTGATATAGCGAAAGCGTTCGACAAAGTCTGGCACAACGGCTTATTATATAAGCTCTACCAACTTGGCGTGCCGGATCGTCTCGTACTCATCTTACGAGACTTTTTGTCGAATCGCACCTTTCGCTATCGCATAGAAGGAGCGCTTTCCTCCCCCCATCCCATCCGTGCAGGAGTCCCACAGGGCTCAGTGCTCGCTCCCCTCATCTTCACGCTGTTCACCAGCGATATCCCGAAAAGTAAAAAGGCGCAGTTAGCTCTGTTCGCAGACGACACGGCCATTTACTATTCGGGCAGGGACCAACACCCGATATCTCGCACTCTCCAAACCGCAGTCGATAACCTCGGCGCCTGGTTTAGGAAGTGGAGAATCGAGGTCAATCCCGACAAGAGTCAAGCGGTCCTCTTTCTGAGACCGCGTCGCACTCGACTCCCCCCCCCGACCGATCACCATGTTCGGCAAGCCGATCCCTTGGGAGACGCGAGCCAAATACCTCGGTGTGACCCTCGACCACCACCTCTCCTTCGCTGAGCACATAAAGCAGGTGCGTTCGCGCGCCGCTTTCGCTCTCGGTAGACTCCACTCAGTTCTGAATGCACGTAGCAAATTGTCACTTAGGTGCAAATTGCGCATTTATACAGCGTGCATTCGCCCCATCATGACCTATGCGGGTTCAGTGTTTGCGCACGCAAAACCCCACCTCATTAATAGGATGCAGGCCCTCCAAAACCGTTTCCTCCGAAAGGCAACGGGAGCCCCTTGGTTCGTTCGGAACGAAATCCTCCACGTGGATCTCGATATTCCCACCATCTCCCAGTTCTTGAAACGCAATTCCAAGCGTTTTTTCGACTCAGCCACCAACCATCGCAACCCTCTGGTTGTCGAGGCGGCTAGCTATGTCCCCTCTCGTATTAGTAAGGTCCGCCGCCCCAGGCTTATCCTCTCAGATCCCGACGACCCCATAACTCTTCTCCAAGAGAGCAGTAGGGACCGTAGGAACAAAAACAAATCGACATTCCGACCTCGCCGCCGAGGTCCCTCGCGACGACCCCGTAATAATCGTCCTCCCCCCCGTCCCTTGCTCGGGTATGATGTGCCAGCTGGTGGCGTAGCTGAGCCTGTAGCTTTAAACTCCCCTGACAATAATAATTCTAATCTGATCCAGCCTGTCCCATCTTGCTGTCCTCCCCCCAGCGACGCCCTAAGCCGAGGCCCGTTCCCCACAGGGGGAGCCCTTAGCGTGTAGTCGCTTAGTCTGTAAGTTTTTTTGCCCCTGGCTGGAGGCTTTGAGTTTTCTTAAGGCAGCCACAGGATAGTCCGGTTAAGTAGTCTCGACCTCTCTAGGTCAACTACGAGATGCCATTCACAAAAAAAAAAAAAAAAGCGCTAAGATCATTCTTGTTCGAGCCGCCGGACAGTGCGGACCTCTCTGGGACGTCGTCACGCTGTCAGTTGAATAAACAAAGCCTTGAAACAAGTCGTGAAGTTTTGTTTGGGAAATCGAAGATGAGTGATCAGCACAAAGACGATATCAGTGACGTCAGCATAGCTAACGTCACACTTTTTGAAAATACTATGGAGGTTCTTCCTCCGTCATATATATAATATATAATATATATTTACTGATTAATTGAGTTATAAAAAGAAAAGTACCAAGAAAACAGGAAAAATTTTGCAGAAAGCGGTGTTATAGCGGATGATTGAACAAACATTAGTTGATCGTCTATTTTGTGTTGGGAAATCGAAAGCTAAGGGATGTTCAGAGTGATTTTTTAGTACTGTCATGAGAATGAACTACTGCCGGACCGTTAGAACTTGCCAGTGTTGGTAAAGTTCAAAAGTTGGATAGAGGATTGGTAAAAAGCCACTAACTTTTAGTATAGCTCTTTGGGCTCTCTCTAAATTTATTATATAAGTTTTAGAGGTAGTACCACCCCATGTAGTAATCCAATATACGTACTAGCAAAGATTGGCATAGTGCACGGTAAACTGTCCTAATAACTGATATATGTCTTGATTCTTTTAACTAGGTTTCAATGTGTTGTTGGAAGCTGAGACGGTAATCTATGATCATCATCATAGATTACCGTCTCAGCTATTTTATAGAATTCGTTTTAATTAACACAGGACAAGAACAATGGTTTCGGCTTCATATACAATCTTCATATATGTAAGTGGGCATATCCTTTATTACTGGAGGCCTTTATTTAGGTATAAAGTTCTGCTTACGTTTTTAGTTTTGTATTTTTATTTCTGCTTGAGTATAGTTTTCGATTTTTTTTTGGTACGAGTATATTGGCGTGTGCTAGCTTACTTATAGCAAATAATTTAATTTAATGTTTTGTGTTGCGTAATGTACCTAAATTATTATGCGCAGTGTTGTATAGATTCAATTTTTTTACCTGAACAGACAGCTGTGCTGCTGGGGAGTTTGTTGCGCCACTTCTTCTCCCCAGCTAAAGCACTAGGAAGTGGTGAAGGACGGGCGTTTTGGGGGACTGTCTTATGTAATTTTGCCGTTCAAAAAGTGCTTAATATCAGCCTAGTTTGAATAAATGACTTTTGATTGATTGATTGGTTGATAAAATTACATGAGTGTGCTTCAAGTTGAAATTTGGTTCGTCCTGGGATCTTATCCACATTGAGAGTAAGCAAATTGGAATGTAACCATTTGCAAACAGTATCAAAATCTTGCTGAGCATACTTTCTCTTTTCACGTGTTAGCATTGAATAACATGGCAGTATCATCGGCGAAAGTGATGATTTTACCGTTTTGCAGCTTAATGTCATATAAATCGTTTATATAAACTAAGAATAATGTTGGACCAAGGATACTGCCCTGTAGAACGCCATACTGATTAAGAAGTTCGTCGCTAATCCAACTATCTACTTTAGTAGTTTGTGTTCTGTCAGACAAATAGTCTATGAATAGTTGAAGTGGTAAACTTCTAACTCCCATATTCTCTATTTTTTTTATCAAAATGGAACAGAATTGACCCTCATATTCAAAATTCATTTATTTACGATACACTTCTGTGTTTGAAGCACCGAAATTCATAAAATTCATAGGTGTACCAAATTTCTACTTAATCGGTCCACTAGATTCGGAGCAAATTGGCTGTGACAGACGGACATACAGACAGACAGACACACGAGTGATCCTTAAGGGTTCCGTTTTTTCCTTTTGAGGTACGGAACCCTAAAAGAATACAAAGTGAAAAATAACTCTGAAATTTGGCATACAGATAGTTTATAACCTGGATTAACACATAGGATACTTTTATCCCGATATTCTTACGGGTTCGAGACTTACGAGGGTGAAACCGCGGGGCGCTGCTAGTTACACATAAAAAAGTATTGTATGCTAAAAGATGAATAATTGAATTATCTTTAAAATGGTAAGGTTTTATAAAAATACGCTTGAAAGTTTTTGCGTGATTCTCAGTTTTTTAACAGCGTTAGACAATCAATTTACAAATTAATTACTCTATGTAATCCTTCCTAACTATACCTATATATTACAGTGACAGGAAGTTATTATAACATCATTCATGTAGACTAAGCAGGAAAAATATGTATTATTGTATACCTAACTCAAAAACTACCTAAGCAAAGTTTATAAAATTTGGGACCAAGGCGCCAGCTTCCTCTACCAAAGGTAAAAAGAATTTTCAACATAATTTTCAATAAAAAAAAATACATACAGACGAACATATCACCTCCTCCTTTTTTGAAGTCAGTTAAAAACAGCTGTAGACGTAGGCAATGGAAGTAACACATACATAAATACCTATATCTAATTTAGGGCTAATTTTGCAATAGTCAGATAACTATTATTTATGGAATAAATATGGCTGTTTGTCACTATTGTATAGAAAATATGGCAAACTGTCAATCTATTCTTCAGATAAAAGGTATCTGTCTATAGAAAAATCATCCCTTAGACTATAATGTCGGCAGGGAAAGAAGACTTTAAAAAAAAACTGTATCGCCAGCATCAAATTTTCCGCGGTGAAAATCTGCCCTACATCCTTTGGACGGTATTCATATTGTTGCACGCAAAATGCATACAAACTACAGGATGAAATCAAAGATTCACCTACTAAAGAAAACATGATGTCTGTCGACTGTCTGTCAGTCACTCACGGAACTGTACATAGATACCTCCATAAATGGCGAAAGCGCATCAAAATGCAAACTCAAGCAAGGTTAAAGACAGGTCACAACTCACAAGTAAACAACTATAATACTGCATACGGCATACCAGTTTGTACTGGATACAACCGGTTTGACTTAGCTCAGGTGGCTTGTGTGCGAATCGAATCGTACAAATACGAGTTAAAAGAATGTTATTGAAATTAAATTAAAAAATGAGTATTTACACTGCTGCGGAGCAATGGCAACGATTCACGCGATTTATCCCGCTTGGGGGCGCTGTTTTAGGTGTTGATCTGTTAAATTTAGGACTGCTCAAATTATCGTCAATCAATAAACTAAATCTCCATGGAAACCAAAAACGTATTGTATATGTGGTTTCCACAGAGATTTAGTTTTGTCAAGTTATAGAATTGATGAAGAGTAACAGAAATGGGTTACATAATTTCCATTCACTCATTTTTGATCGTATGCTGTTCATTCATTTTTGATGCTGTTGTTTGTCACAAATTATTTAGCCTTTGCGTAACACACCTACACTCATAATGCCTTTCATTTTGACAGTTCAACAAAATTAATTTACGATTATCGAACAGACTTTTTTAGTCATATGAAGAAATGGATTAGCAATTTCCTTCAAATTCTTACGGATTGTGATTGAAAGAGTAACGCAATTAGGCTGCTGTTTTCATGACTTTTCCTTCTAACTTTCAACGAACGAACGAACTTTCTTCTGAACGTCCAAACTGGTTAAAACCAGTTAATACCAGTTTAAACTATACATACATACGTTGCACAGCGACCTCGCTCGCCGCCTGTGTGTACTACAGATGCAGCCAGAATAAATACATACTTAAAAGTTATTGCCATTCATGCATGTCATGGACGAAACCCAGACTATCCAGATGCGGCTGTATGTCAATATTTACGACTACAGTGTGACTTTAACAATGACTGTGCCACGTTTAAAAGAAAGATAAATAGACAGTGAAAATAATGAAGATCTATAAAAGCTTATTTTTTAAAGAAAAGAGAGAAAATGTGACAAGATGACAGTCGTTACGGGTGGTCAGAAGCCCAAAAGTCTCACAACCAGTCTTACCAAGAGCAAGGACAGCAAGAACCAGAATTACCTAGTAACTGGGATGTGGAGATCAGATAAGCAGTCACTCCATGTAAAACACTGGTATTCAACTGCATCCGTTCAGACTGGAAGTCGACCACAAGATAGTTGGGAAAGGCTAGGCAGATGAGACGCAAGAAGATCTCTACTTACAAAACCTACACAAGATTTCACTCACACATACATACCTACACTCACACAAACAACACGCGCCGCCGGCACATAAAGAACAATGGCAGCTTCCCATACATTGTTTTATTTGAAATTAAATCACTGTCTTGAAATGAAAAATACCTTATTTAACTGAGATAGTTTGTGCAACATTTTTTGTTAGAGAAAGGTCAGATTAATAGTTAATCAGTGTTGAACTTTTAAAAAACAACATAGGACAAAGCCACAGACTACATAGAGATACAGAGCACAAGCATCAGTTGTAAACTGTCAACGGTTGTCAATGTCAACCACCAATAAATATTTTTTTAAGACTTTGAATACTAGTCGTTTTAGTTCAGAATTGCCATAACATTTGATATATTTCCTACTTTGCTGCAATACTTTTATCTAAGGAAGAACACAATGAACTCAAACACCAACAAAATAAATACATTATTTATTTGAAGTGTTTCGACTTTCATCTAATGTGTTCTCCATGTTCAGGTAGGCGTGAATTATCGGGTAGGAAGGTAATAAAATAACACCTGTCACAATCACTCCACTTCTAATTCTCCATAATTCAATCAAACACTTTGCAAAATAATTATAAATCGCTTAGATTAAGAGGGATGCGATTAAAATATAACGTCCATCGACGACACAGTTGCGTGCGCACCTTACTGCAATCTGAAGTTCCCTGCTCGTTTTACAAGATGGTCGCCTCACCAGAGTAATCGGTGTTCGTTTTTGACGTTGACATTTGTACAACATGTCAATTGACAGTAACAATTTCCTAACCTTTTAGAACGAAGTAGTCAAAAAACTTTTCATTAAGCATAATTTTTTATTTGGCCTTAATTAGATAATTATGATAGCATGAAAGAACATAGATAATAAATTGAATTTTTTTCTATAAGTGTCACTTTTAGACGTTCAAATTTATTTCAAATAAGAATTCGCCATTGTTCTTTAAACTCCCTTTTCCTTGTTATTAATTTATTACCTAGTCTAGTTTATTATTTTACGAAAGTGCATATTATTAAATTGTAAATAACTAATATATTACATCTATATTGGATGAATGGATGACCCCTGTAACACAGGTTTTTCCTAGCATGGGGTCATAGCTCAATTATTTTGTACATACCTGGCTATTTCCACGCTTAAAATAATTGTCAACCTGTATTTGTGTACTTTTTATGTCAAATAAACATATTATTATTTTATAATGTCTTTGACATATCTATTATTTCAAGTCAAAAAGCCATATTAGCCTGACATATTATAAACATGCATTTAAAGCGTTTACTGGCTTCTAAAAGGTCGTTCACCTAGCATTAGAAGCAGAGCAAACTGGAGCAGACCGGTTAATTATAGCCTAGACTCTAGCCTAGAGGTATGTTTATAAATACTAGCTAGTCTATATCCCAGACAGATTTGAAATAGCATTATTGAAGGCTAAGGCTCAATTTACATTGACGCGGAACGAAATTATTTATTTATTTTATAACAAAGCATACACCAACATACATGTCAAAGTGCTCATATTTTTACATTTTATAGTGTAGCCTTAATTAAAGGCTGCCACGGCATGCATTAAACCTAGCAGTAGGAAATACAGGTACATAACAGCACCCTAATTGCGTAACACACTATCAATCGGAATCTGAATCATTTTGAAACGAATTGCTAATCCATTGCTTCATATGTTCGAAAAATTTGTCTGCTCGACAACGTAAATAACGCAATGAATGTTGTTGAACTGTCAAAATTAAACCGATTTCGATTGATATTACTTGTCCGATCCGCAGATTTTACTTGTTTAGGGCCGGTTTTTTATCCGTAGTTAACCAATGGTTAAACATAGTAACTAATGGTTGAATTTAACAGGCCAGTTGGCGTGGTTGGTTAAGATACCACCTATCACGCCGCAGGTCGTGGGTTCGATTCCCATCCAGGACAAACATTTGTGTGCATGAACATGTCTGTTTGTTCTGAGTCTGGGTGTAATTATCTATATAACTATGTATTTACAAAAAAAAAGTAGTATATGTAGTATATCAGTTATCTGGTTTCCATAGTACAAGCTCTGCTTAGTTTGGGACCAGATGACCGTGTGTGAAAATGTCCCAGGATATTATTATTATGATTATTAATTTTGGCTAAATGTGAAAGGCTAAACATGAATGTGTTAGCTCAGTCATATTAAAAAATAGTAACTAATGGCATAACTCATTCATGTTTAGCCTTTCACATTTAACCAAAATTCAACCATTTGTTACCGTAGTAACAAATGGTTGAATTTTGGTGGTTTGGTAGTTAACTCAACCTATGGTTAAACGTATTTAACCATAGGTTGAGTTAACTACGGATCAAAAAACCGGCCCTTAGTTAAATAGTTACAATACCTACCAATTAATGCTGGTTTTGTTCGATTAACCCAATCAGTCTTATTCGGCGTTGTGCCAACCAATAAAAAGAGAAATTTAAAAAAAAACCGACTGCACAAACACATAATTGAAAAGAGGAAAACAAGAATTACCTACCTATAATCTATTGTATTTTGGTATCACAGGCGGGGACAAACAAAAGTTACTCCATATTTCAGGTTATTGGTTTGTGGCCTGCGATATCAAAATTCAATAGATTATAGGTAGGTTTTTCTCTTTTCAGTTATGTGTTTGTGCATTCGGGTTTTTTGTTTTTGTTTTTTTAATACATTTTTTTTTATTTCAATCTTTTTAGTTTTAATTATTTTGTATTTCAATTTATTTGTTTCGTTTTAGATATGACTGGGCTACGGATATACAAGCTAAATAACTGGGCCTCAAGTCTGCTATTACAATAGTGTCAGAATGGTCTGTCATTGATTTCATAATTGTTGATTTTGACAAGTTTTGTAATCTACTAATATAATGACGTCATTATGACTTTCCAATGGTCAACCACTGACACTCCATTGAAAGAAATGTCTTAAAATGGTAATCTCTTACATAATGTTAAAAACAATGTTACTAACCATATATGAGTTGGCTCGAAATAAAGTTTATTTTATTCTATTCTATTCTATAATGACAAATGAAAGACTGACGTATGCGGTAATCTGCTAACATTTTGACAGTTCCTTTGATCAGTACCACGATTCTATTACGAGACCACTGACCTACCAATGATCGACCATTATGAATTTAGCAGATTACGAACTTTTAGCAAAATGACAATAGGATCGTGTTGGAATGACAAATTAATAAAAAATAGCAGACTTGGGGCCCAGGTCACCCGTTTTGATGGAAATTCTCGCGTATTCTCGATAATTCACAATTTTTTTTTATTTGAGATGGGTTTGCTCTTGACTCTAGTCTAGGTCGGAGGTGACAGTGTCAAAGTCGACTATGGAGTGAGCTTACCCAGAAGAAGCCTGGTCACTCTCACTTTGAAGAGATTAGGGTTGTTTGCGCTCGGTTATTGCCATAAAGTTAATTTTGCTATGTACAATATCATTACAAAAACTCGCTTCCACTCCGTTCCGTGGCAATGTAAATTGAGCTTAAGGGGGAAGCGTCAGGGTAGCCCGCGAAATTCAAATTTTCTTACGTTTTTTGCAATTTACAAGTCGGTATTATATTGTACGTTGATCAAATTATAATTTGCGGTCGTAACAAGTATCTATTTACATAATTAGAATCATTCAAGTGATCAATACAACTCTTTAAGACCAGGTAATCCCAAAAAATTACTATTTCATGAAATCTTAACATTTTAGGATTATACTAACTTAAGGAGTTGTATTACTGATTCTATTGTATATAATTCTGTAAAAACATATTAGTTACGGCCGCAAATCACACTTTATTGAACATGCAACTTAATAATGACTTGCAAATTGCAAAAAACGTAAGAAAATTTGCATTAGAAAAAGAATTTCGCAGGCTACCCTGACGCTTCCTCAAAATACCGCGACAAGTGGTTTTGGCAGTCCTCTCGTGATGTTAACCTGACACTGCCTAAATAATTCTGAAGAGACCGAAACAGGTGGAAATCTGAAGGTGCAAGGTCAGGACTATACGGCGGATGCATTAACACCTCCCAGCCAAACTCTCTTAATTTTTGCTGAGTGGCTAAAGATGTGTGAGGTCTAGCGTTATCATGATGAAAAACTACACCCCTTCTGTTAATTAATCCCGGCCGCTTTCTCTCAACTTCTTGCTTTAATCTCATCAGTTGTTCGCAGTAGAGTTCAGAATCGATGGTCCTGCCTGGTGGTAGCAGCTCATAATGAATAATGCCCTTCCAATCCAGTACAATATTTTTTACGTTCAAATTGACAGCCCATAAACTTAGATGTGGCTTGACGGAAGAAATCGGCGCTAACTGGTTTAAACTGGTTATTTACAGGGTGTTGTGGTAAAGCTATTTTAATTAAAGTCAGAATTTTGTACCTACTGATTTAGTAAAAAAAAAAAAAACTGAATCAGTAGGAAATACCTAATACATCTATGTTTGCAAATATACATTTACTAGCACTTTGTCTGCGATCCAGGATGAAAAGTAGCCTATGTCCTTTTTCAGGTTCCAGACTATCTCTCAAATTTCATCTAAATCCGTTCAGTCGTTTTAGCGTAATAACGTAACAAGCAAACTCACTTTCGCAATTTATAATACAGCTCAATTACAATTCTCGTATTACAGCTCCCCGCGGTTTCACCCGCGTAAGTATCGAACCCGTAAAAATATAGGGACAAAAGTATCCTATGTGTTAATCCAGGTTATATAAAATATGTGTGCCAAATTTCATCAAAATCCGTCCAGTAGTTTTTGCGTGAAAGAGTAACAAACATACAAACACACACACACTCAAAAACTTTCGCCTTTATAATATTAGTGTGAAATCTTAAAAACAGTCATATCACAATGTTAACACCAGAAATAAGGACAAAGTACGTGCACCATTCCACCGGCTTTATAAGGTTCATAACTCATTTGTTGGGCTTCGTATATCCTTTTATAACAAGATACCCTCTTCTTTGCTAGATTTGCCCTACAATGCGTTTAAAGCTGAAGTCAAATCTAACATTCGTTCGAAGGCATTCTGTCAACGATTACTTAAACGATAAGAATAGTTGGTCGTTGTGACAATGTATAAGTTCTTTCTTCAGAATTAGCTTACCTTCTGACAGGTTATATGAGTTCATATAACTATTTATTTTATTTGACTGTAAAAGTCAATTTATTTTAATTACATAATACATAATCTACTCATTACAATGTTTTTATTAGTGGTATTGCAATATGTGGTAAGCTAGTGATCTCGACAATTGATCATACGTTTTCTTGCCTGAGCAACCGGCAGCAAGTTCATCATGCTCCCTTAGATGTCACTGCTTGCGGTAGCGTCGGGGGTCGGGTTGTCTCCTTCCCTCAAATATGGCGAGGGGTAATGGCTGATCATTGCGTTATGCTCGTGAACGGGTGCTGCTTGTGGTGACTGGCCGTCTTCCTGACCTTGGTTTTGTTATTAGTACCTAATTAACTCTTTATTTATTTTACTGCGATGGTCCTAGCTTATCATTTGTGACTTCGAGTAACGACTACATATAGCTATATGTCACACCCTAGGGACACACCCTTTATGCCTGGAGGCTTTTATCCTACTTCCTACTAATATTATAAATGTGATAGTTTGTGAAGATGTTTGGATGTTTGTTACTCAATCACGCCAGAACGGCTGAACGGATCTGGATGAAATTTAGCACAGAGATAGATTATTGTCTGGAATAGCACATACGATACTTTTTATTACGGAAAAATAATATACTGTTCCGGTGAGATAATTTCTAATATACACGCGGGCGAAGCCGCTGGCAAAAGCTATTTAGGTATAAAGTTCTGTTTATGTTTTTAGTTTTGTATTTTTATTTCTGCTTGAGTATAGTTTTTGATTTATTTTTGTTGGTAGATTGGCGTGTGCTAGCTGACTTATGGCAAATAATTCAATTTAATGTATTGTGTAGTAGATAAACAATTTTTTTAACTGAACAGACAGCTGTGCTGCTGGGGAGTTAGTTGCGCCACTTCTTCTCCTCAGCTAAAGCATTAGGAACTGGTGAAGGGCGGGCATTTTGGGGGACTGTTGTATGTTCAGAAAGTGCTGATTCTCAGCCTAGTTTGAGTAAATAACTTTTGATTTTGATTTTGCAAACATAGATCTAGGTATTTTTGCACAACAAAAAATAATGTTTCATTAAATCATCCTGTATGGATTCGTAACTCTCCGTGGTAATGTTCGTAATAAAACGTATAGGTAATCTCGTTTAGAGACGAGCAAACATTCACAGACAGAGCGAGACGGCAATACAACACATAGCTAGATACCGGCACAAACTGGATTGGACCAGTTTAAATATAGCCTGTAGCTTTGGAACGGTGACAAAAAAAAATCTTTGGTAAACGGTGACGTTTGATAGATATTGAACATTTATTTGAAAGCTAGCTGTAGCCCGCGACTTCGCCTGCGATCTAGAATGAAAAGTAGTTTATGTCCTTCTCCAGGTCATGATCTACCTATGTGCAAAATTTCATCCAAATCCGTTCAGCCGTTTTAGCGTGAAAGCGTAACAAACAAACAAACTCACTTTTGCATCCTAACTAATATTATAAATGAAACGAATATTAGAACGTCCTTGCAGCGTCATTGCAAACGCTGCAGACCATACTTTTCCGGCTAAAAGTTTCAAACGGGAGAGTAGAAGCTCGTATTTTCAATGTATTTTGATATTGTTCATGTTATCCTAACTAATATTATAAATGCGAAAGTAAGTTTGTTTGTTTGTTACCTTTTCACGCCTAAACCACAGAACGGAGCATCCTCAAATTTTGCATATACGTTGTCAGGTGTACAGACAAAGGGGTACCTTTCATCCCGAAAAAATGTTCTGTTCCCGAGGAAAACAACAATAACGTTAAAATGATAATAGATGGCGCCACGTGTCTTTCGAATTATGTTTGAATTATATGTATTATTATAGAAACTTCAGTAGCTTTTTATTATTTTTTTATTTAAGTACTTAATATATTTTGTGAGTCGTAGAGTGTCGATAGACCGGTTTTTATCGTCCTAACTATAATGCTATAGATGCATGTTAGTGTGCCTGATACCTTTCACGCCCTAAACCGCTATTCTAAATTAACGCGAGCGAAGCCGCGGGCAAAAGATAGTTTATAATATTGATCTTTACCTATGAACTTGCCGTTTAGTATCAATCTGCCTAGCCTTTTCCCAACTGTGTTGAGGTCGGCTTCCAGTCTATCCGGATGCAGCTGAATACCAGTACTTTACATGGGGCGACTGCCTATCTGACCTCCACAAGCCAGTTAGTGGGTAATACGATACCCCTTGGTAAGACTGGTTGTCAGACTTTCGGGTCTCGGTATGCAAAGATGGTCATCCATCATCATCACCTGATGGATCGATTTCCATATTTTAATTGTCACATAATCGTATTTGCACGGATTGTAGGTATAGTAAATAAACTGTACCTACAATTTGTGCAAATAAAGACTTAAGACCCGTGCGGCTGTTATTACTTAGCTTAAAACATACAAACAAAAAAACAAACTCTTCAGCTTTATTATACAGGGTTATTGGTAAAACACCAGCAACCTATTAAGGGGTCATTGTACTCATCATTATGAACAACTTTTACTATGGGACCAAACCTGAAATCGCGAAAAAAAAAATCTGCTGTTCAGTACATTTATGTTCGCGTAATTCGTCAAAATTATGATTATGATTATGATGATCATAATGATCTGAAGTGCCGATACGCGGCGCGAGTCTTGGTAGCAATTACCTACATTTCATACAATTATTTACATAAATATTGTTTCGGGCGATAACGTTTTTACCCCCCTAAACATTTACAAAATGAGACAATTTTGGTCTCATTACATTCAGTATACCTGTCTAGGTCTGTACGTTTTTTCTTTTTTAGTAATTTCATTTAAAAAAAAAAAAAAACAAAAACGCTCTCGGAAGTTTTTATGTCAAACATATAGATATTTAGATGCTAATAACTTATATCGTATGCAATATTTCTTTATAATAAAAACGTACGGACCTAGTTTTTCATTATACCTTCAAAAAATATGACAATTAGACTATGTGTACGGGGAGAAAAACGTTATCGCTTTTTGTATGAAAACTTACAGCTTCACACTCCTCTTAAGAGGTTGTTGGTGTTTTACCAATAACCCTGTATAGATATGAAAAGCTAAAAACAGCAGTTCATCGAATTATTTGTCAATTTTGACGCGTACAAGTGACAGTGTTAAGGAACTATTGTTGCTGACCGTCTATTTAACATGAAAATAGGGTTCTAATTTTATTATCCTGAGGGCCTTTGACAGGGTCTGGGTCCTTATGGCATCTCAGCTGATTTTTGTAGCTGGATATCAGATTTCCTTAGTTAACGGTCGATCAGAGTAGTCGTTGACGGCTGCTCCTCTGACCTTCATCATTGATGCCGGAGTTCCTCAGAGCTCTGTTCTCTCTGTAACTCTTTTCCTGCTGCACATCAAGGACCTGCTTCAGCCCGGGATTGTTGGGTACGCAGATGACAATACAGTTTCAGAGAGATACTTGTCCAGCGCAAAAACACACGGGGTCGAAGTTCGTTCCTTGAGAGAGGCCATGGTAGAGCGGGACAGATTTCACCTCAAGCCTTGTCTCCCAGTGGGCACCAAAACACAGGCGTGTCTTTTTACCGCTAAATGGAGACGTTTGGCCCAAACTCCTACTCTTCATAGCTTGGCTCATCGCCGCTAGGTTGCCTGCTTGTCGGTCTTCTACAGATTGTACTTCGTTCGAGTGTGCACAAGAACTCCACGACCTCATTCCACCGGCCCCCTTCTACCATCAGACATCTAGACGCACTACCAGTTACCATCCCTACCTGGTTGATATTCTACCAATTCGCACTAAGCGTTTCCAAATATCTTTTATAATGCGCACAGCAAAAGAGTGGAACTCACTACCTGCGTCTGTGTTTCTGAGCGCATACAACCCTTATCTCTTCAAAGTGAGAATGAACAGGCTTCTTCTGGGTAAGCTCACTCCATCGTCGACTTTGTCTCTGTCACCTCATCCTCTTTTTGGAAGTCGGTAAAAACAGGAAAAGTTTTTAAGCAGTGCGCAAATTTTCACAGGATGTTCTACCCATGAATATAAACAACTTTTACTATGGGACCAACTCTGAAATCACGAAAAAGAAATCAGCTGTTTCACACAAAAGTTCAATACCAACTCAACCAAAATAATAATAATAATAATAAAGCTGACAACACTAAAGTCAACATATCAAAAATTTGTTCTCATCATTTTCATACATTTTATTAATTTTAGATGCAGTGCTTTATTAGTTTAGTAATTGAAATAAACGTTGAAATAAACCTTTTGAAGCAAAATTATAATCTAAAAAATACCAAAATGCAAGTAATAAACTAGCTACGCAATAACCTGAAAATACCGAATCGGAGGTGACATCTGTCATGTCACCTCCGATAAAATCAAGATACAAGGAAATGAAATGAAAACAAAATAATGTTGACAAGAGCAGCTTCACGAGCACGCCCACCACCTCCGGACTCTTCGCTAAGCTCCGCCTCATCGCCGCCGGTACCCAGCCCCACTGTGAGTGCTGTGACGACACCGGCCGCGGTAGTTGCGTCGAGCTCGAGCGACGAGTATTTTTCCCCGCCGACGTCGCCAACACCTGTACGTCGGCAGGGGAGAGGCCGGCCACCGAGGAGCTTGGGACTTAGGGGCCATCCGGCCCCGAGCCGGGTCCCCGCTACCGGTGGTTGTGTGCAGCGCATGAGATGGACTCAGTCTATGAACGAGAACGTCATGCGCGCATATTACGGGTCTACAGAGGGGGGAACTAACCTCACTGCGTACCGTGTTAGGATGCTGTCTCTGTTTCAGGAACTAGAGCCAACCGTCAACGTCTCGGCCCAACGACTATCGGATCAGGTGCGGGTCATCCAACGCAATCGTAGGTTGGACGATGCCGCACTTGATAGGCTGCGCTCAGAGGTACTGAACAACCATATCGCCCCAACTTCGACACAAACCGCGGTATAAACTTCAACAATTGATGTAATCCCGCCGCGGTCCAATCATGTTGTTGAAGAGGAGGATGATACGGTTGCCACAGTAAGTAGCCACTGCAACGTCCGTTTGAGGAGCGCACTGGAGGATGCGTTTCGCGAGTATAGGTCCACTCCGACCGAACTTAGACCCCGATTACCACGCCTACCTATGCACAAAAAAAATAGGGCGCTGGTGTGTGCCCTGGACTCGCAACTTAAGAATTTTTTCGAAAGCAGCGAGGATCTCGTTGATACACACTCGATCCTGTATTGCGCGGCTGGTGCGGCATGTCGTTTAGCTAACGTCAAGTTTCCAAACTGTAACGAAGCTACTCGACCAAAACCAGCCGTACCAGCCTGGCAATGCAGGATCGAGCGTCGTATCGATGGGGCCAGGGTACTCATCGGCAAACTATACTGCTTCAGGGAGGGCAATACACGACCACGAGTGATGCGCTTTGTAAGGCGGGCATTCTCGGGGACTGGAATCAGTCCTCCAGAATATATGTCCCGTGTCACAGAGCGCATCGACTTCCTGAAGCAGAAAGTTTGTGCATGGGCGAGCCGTATTCGGCGGTATAAGCGGCGGGTTGATCGATACACGCAGAATCGCATGTTCCAGAGCGATGAAAGGGGGGTATATAGAGCTTGGGAGCGACCTGAACAAAATGTGACGGACGTGCGCCGCCCGGATGATGCCACCACGAGTGCATTCTGGCGCAGCATCTGGTCGGTACCCGTCTGTCACGCCGAGGCTGGCTGGATGCAGGATATCGAGCGAGTGTGTGGAACTATACCAGAAATGGAAGCAGTTTTCATTACGCCATTAGACGTAGCCAGAGCAGTCCGTCCGTTACCGAATTGGAAATCACCGGGACCGGACGGACTACACAACTTTTGGTTGAAATGGCTAATTAGTTCACACACTCGCCTGGCATCTCAATTCCAGTCATCCTTAGAGTCTGGGTCGCTACCGCAGTTTCTAACAACAGGCGTTACCCACCTGCTCCATAAGTCAGGTAGTCCCGCGGAACCCAAGAATTATAGACCGATCACATGTTTGTCGACGATCTATAAACTTCTTACATCCATTTTGAGAGCGAAAATAAATACTCACATTGAGAGTAACTTGATTATGTCTGCCTCTCAAAATGGATGTAGGAACGGGTCCCGTGGTACTAAGGAGCTACTCCTCATCGACATGGCCATAAGCCAACAGGTTCGTCGATCCCGCAAGGATCTGTCGACATGCTGGATAGATTATAAGAAGGCCTACGACTCGGTGCCACATACATGGCTAATGAGGGTACTGGAGTTGTACAAGATAGATGCAACTCTACGCACCTTCCTTGAGTCGTGTATGGGGCAATGGAGGACAGTCCTTCGCTATCCTGGGTGTCGACAGATCCAGGGGAATGATGAGCCTGTATGGATTAAACGGGGAATATTTTAGGGCGACAGTTTGAGTCCACTCTGGTTCTGCTTAGCCCTGAATCCTCTAAGTACACTGCTAGAGGATTCAGGTCTAGGCTATCGGTTGAGGAGAGGCGGTCAGGTCATATCTCACCTCCTCTACATGGATGACTTGAAACTCTTTGCCCCCAACAAATTGCGACTGATGGAGCTACTGAAGGTAACTGAAACTTTCAGTAGCGCTATCAGTATGGAATTTGGTGTGGACAAGTGTGCAGTCATGCATGTAAAGCGAGGGGAGATTATGGAATCCGAGGGAATTCAACTCTCGGATTCCATAAACCTTAGATCCCTCTCTTCATCGGAAAGCTATAAGTATTTGGGTATGTCGGAAGCGTTAGGTATCAACGTTGCTGACATGAAACAATCGTTGAAGGAGCGCTTCTTTGGCCGCCTGAAGAAGGTATTAGGTAGTCTTCTTTCAGGTGGAAACAAGGTGCGCGCCTTCAACGGTTGGGTCATGCCGGTCTTGATGTACTCTTTCGGCATACTCAAATGGACTCAGACCGAACTCGACGCCCTGGATAGGAGGGTCCGTACACTGCTGACCGCAAACCGGATGCATCACCCACGATCATCGGTAATGAGACTGTACATTCCGCGGAAGTGCGGGGGTCGAGGCTTTTTAAATGCGATGACCCTACACAACCGCAAAATGTGCAGCCTCAGGGAATATTTTTTAAAAGCCGAAGTGTGTATGCACCGTGATGTGGTCGCAGTAGACAAGGGGCTCACCCCGCTCTCCATGGCTAAAGAGAACTGGCGCAAACCTGTAGTACTTACTACCGATGACCGCAAGGGGATATGGCAAAGCAAGGAACTTCACGGGCGCTTCTATCGGGCTCTTCACGAGCCCGGTGTAAATTTCTTAGCGTCCGTATCCTGGCTACGTTTTGGTGACCTTTTCGGGGAAACTGAAGGTTTCGTCTGTGCAATTATGGACGAAGTTATCTTAACGAATAACTACCGGAAACATATTATGAGGGACGGGACGGTGGACGTGTGTCGGGCATGTCACCGTCCGGGTGAGTCCATCAGACATATTATCTCTGGTTGTTCTCGTCTGGCTAACGGCGAGTACTTGCACAGGCATAACCAAGTCGCCAGGATTATTCACCAGCAACTTGCTTTGAAATATAAACTTGTGGAATCTGAGGTACCATATTACAAGTATGTGCCCGACCCAGTTCTCGAAAATGACCATGTGACGTTGTACTGGGATCGGTCTATCATTACTGACAGGACTATTGTCGCCAATAAGCCTGACATAGTAGTTATAGATAGATTAGCGCGCCGCGCAATGATAGTCGATGTTACCATTCCACATGACGAGAACCTCGTGAAAGCTGAGAAAGAGAAACAAATAAAATATCTCGACTTAGCACACGAGGTTGTTGACATATGGAATGTGAGCTCGGCTGTCATTGTGCCGATTGTCGTAACGGCCAATGGCCTGATGGCCGAAAGTCTCGATCAACATCTTTCGAGGCTCTCGTTAGGCGGTTGGATCAAGGGCCAGATTCAGAAGGTAGTATACGGCTCGATATAATATAATATAATATAATAATATAATACTCGATATAATACTCGGCTCGCATTGTGAGGAGGTTCCTGTCTCTGCAACCCTAACCACCGGTACCTTGGACTTTGCTCCCGCTACTGGCGGATCACTATTTTTTATATTTTTAATTTTTTTTTTTATGTTTTTTATAAAAAATATTTAAAAATGTATTTAATAAGTTTTTAAAATGAATAAAGGACATAATAATAATAATATCGTGGGACATTTTCACACACGGTCATCTGGTCCCAAACTAAGCAGAGCTTGTACTATGGAAACCAGATAACTGATATACTACATATACTCCTTTTTTTTTGTAAATACATACTTATATAGATAATTATACCCAGACTCAGGACAAACAGACATGTTCATGCACACAAATGTTTGTCCTGGATGGGAATCGAACCCACGACCAGCGACATGATTGGCGGTATCTTAACCAACCACGCCAACTGGCCTGTCATAAAAATGTTTGAAACATCTGATTTTCATTCGTGATTTCAGAGTTTGTCCCATAGTGAAAATTGTTCATATTCAAGGGTAGAACTTCCTGTGAAAATTTGCGCGCTGCTTAAAAACCTTTCCTGACACATGGCTGATGCACGGCTCTAATCAAAAGCTGGTAGTAGTTCTATGAGTCGAACTATACATAAAAACTATACTAAATACCATTATATCAATGCTAAATACCTACTTACTTTAAAATGTAGGTATGTATTTGTTTTCCATTAAGTTTTTTTTTATTAATCACTGTTCAATAATGCTTTAAGTCCACTTATCTCATATTCCAAGGTTCCAAGTTTATTATTTACTCGTCAAAATGTAATTTTCAAATAAGGCAAGTGTTACTCAACACAAATGGAGTCCATAAATTATGTTATTATCACAAGAAAACTTTAACTTAGGGAAAACTTAGGGGTTTTTCCTTGGAGTTGGTTTTACCAATTATTGTCATGGAATACTTCATGGTAGATTATGTACGAAGGTTTTTTTAAAAAAATGTTATATAGGGTGACTGGTAATTAGTGACCGATACTTAAACACATGATTGTACTAATGATAACAAACAACTTTTATTATATGACTATACCTGAAATCGCGAAAAATAATCAGCTGTTCCCTATATTTATGTTCGCATAACTCGTCAAAATGTAGGGAGCAGCTGATTTTTTTGTTCGCGATTTCAGAATAGGTCCCATAGTAAAAGTTGTTTGTTAGCATGAGTACAATCGTGTGTTTAAAGCGGGTTGCAGATCAAAAACTAAGCTAAGTTAGTTTAGCTTAGCTCACTTAGCTGGCGTAGCTTTTCATACTTGTGTGCAGACCGAAAACTTTGCATAATTGTTGGTGCAAGTATGAAAAACTACGCCAGCTATGTGAGCTAAACTAAACTAACTTAGCTTAGTTTTTGGTCTGCAACCAGCTTAAGTATCGATCACTAATTACCAGTCACTGTCAGTGTATATACTGGTATTCGGTTCAGCATCCGGTTAGACTGAAAGCCGACCCCAACGTAGTTGAGAAAAGGCTAGGCATATTGATTATGGAGGCCCTAAGTCATGCTCAATCTCCAGTTGGTTGAATTTATAATAATTTAGTTTGCAAACTAAGGGGTATAGCAGGTATTGTAGAATTATTCATTCTACTAGTCGGTTCAAAGATTTTTTTTCACATCAAATACTTTTTAACTGAATCAGAATTAGGAACTGCATAGTTTTTAATCCTCGACTTTTTTTTATAAACTTTGAAATCGGAATAGTGATTTTTTTTTTGACGTGACGTTTGATATTTTGTCATTCAACCCTGGGTTTCCTCTCTGGAATATTATATTTAATTGTTTTAGTACATCGTTTAATGAAAATAAATACTAAAATTCGAAAGTCACTTACGAAGTGCATCACCGTGTGACTGTTTGTGTCCAGCTATTGTTGAACGCGAGTCCGTACCTACAGCTAAGGGAGCTTCGACAAAAAAACGTCTCGTCTCCGGCAGCACGAAGTTATCTAAGCCAGAATTCTGGCTTTTCCATTGGGTGGCTTATCGCTCAGCTATAAGACAGCAGAATAATACCACCTACTCGGTCTCCGCCGCAGAGATTCCTGCAGCAGGCCAGACTCTACTCAACTGTACTTCGCCACGTATGGTTCTAAAGCCGCGGATTTGAGATATTTCTTTTCAATTAATACAACTTAGATTACTTGGCGATCGTTCTATTCTTTTGTATTCAGACCATAATCAACTATTTTTCACGTAGATGATCCTTCCTAAGGTATGCTTCAATGATTTTTAACCTGAGTCTCGAATTTGCTGGATAACGTTGCGTATCCAATTGGTCTAAAAGACTATTCCGAGGGAATTCGAATTTCTGTAGGATAGGACGCTTAGATCCATAGTAGGTGCTGTCTTTCTTCCACATTTAAGCATAATCTTATCCGGCCATTGTTACAAATACCTAAATTATCTCCATGTCATTCGGCTAACAAAGAGAAATCCGGGTTAGTTTTTAATTTTGTATGTTTATTACCTTTTTATAATCCGTGTTCCTTTAATTTTATTATCTAAAAATTATACGTGTTTAAAGTGGTGAATCTAAATTTTCTTTTTTTCCAATAATACACTATGTATGGCTTAGTATAACAGCCGCACCGCTTGTCGCGGTTGGTCCGTGGATGGGTGACAATTCTTTACAGATCTTTGACAGTCGTTACGGGTAATCAGAAACCCGAAAGTTTGACAACCAGTCTTACCAAGGGTATACCTAGTAACTGGGTTGTGGAGGTCAAATAGATAGTCGCTCCATGTAAAATAAAATTAAAAAAAAAAGAAAAGAAAAAAGAGGTGTTTAAAGAAAATGGTGACTATTATTTGGCTAAGAATTCTAACCTTTGACAGTTCTAACTTCAAGCAATTACAAGACAAGAGATTAAAAAAACCGGCCAAGTGCGAGTCGGACTCGCGCAGGAAGGGTTCATTAAAAAATCATATCTGTTGTATCGGAGCCCCCTTTAATATTTATTTTATTCTGTTTTTTAGTATTTTTTGTTATAGCGGCAACAGAAATACATCTGTGAAAATTTCAACTGTCTATCACAGTTCATGAGATACCGCCTGGTGACAGACGGACAGACAGACAGATTCATAAAGAATAAAACTGATATGAAACTCAGAAATCAAACATTACGGCTGTATTCCGCGAAGGGGTAGGTAGAGGGAGGCGCACACCTACATAATATAAATTCCATGTGGGGGGCGAGTCCTTTTGCCATTAATTTGGCACAATTCCAGACTTAGCCCTCGTACCAACGGGCGATTTTTTTGCACGGCAATTTATTATCACTCACTTGAATTTCAACGCACTGCTTGGCGCCGACAGTCTAAAATTCAACAGTATTTTTTTTTTTGACGTGCTGGGATGCACTGTTGGTTTGGATCACAGAGTTACTTTATAAGATTGTCCATGCTCGGCTCAACACTGAGAGTTGAAAATCCAGTGCGCGTTAAAAACTCGCCCATTCGTACCTGGGCTTATACTGAGAGTTTTCTTATGTAAAAAATAAATTTACTTTAAATAAGTAAAAACCGACTTCAAAACCTAAAACGAATAAAATAACTTTCATAAAAAATTCAACAGCTTCTGAAGTCGGTGCCAAGCTAAGGTGCATTGACATTGAAGAATTAAAGACACTTCAGAAGCTGTTAAGTTTTTGTTATGAAAGTTATTTTATTCGTTTTAGGTTTTTGAAATCAGTTTTTACTGTTTTAAAGTAAATTTATTTTTCCATTTTTAGTTGAATATACAATTACATAAGCCCAAGACGAACGAAAAGAAGAATCATCAAAATCCGCATAGAAATGCTGGACATACAGTGCATTTATGTATATAACTTCGTACGTAAGTTTAATTACCTAATGTATTATAATACTAAACCTTCCTGAAAGTATGTAGATCACGCTAGAGAAAGAATCATCAAAATTGGATTTTAGTTTTTGAGAAAATCGCGGACATACAAACTTACATATATACATACATTCGGGTCGAATAGAGAACCTCCTTTTTAGAAGTCGGTTAAAAACCTCAATAAAGTAAAACTTCCCGACCGAAGCATCGAACGTGCAGGAACACGCTTGACTTGCGACCATTGAACCAATGAGGCAACCACCATTACCATTCTCAACCACTATCCCAGAATTCCGGGATCGACCAATTTAGTGTTCTGATTGGTTCTGATTATAGAATCGAATGTTAGTATATTTACTTACGTTCAGGTGTTGGCTATGGAATGCACTTTTGCATCGATCGTAAAAATCTCGCGGGCACTTTTTGACTATGGAATCGAATGCTAGCTAATTTTGTAAAGGAGGTTGCCAAACTAGCATAGCAAACGTGAGGATAAGAAGTAATGTTAAAAAAATGAATTTTAGATGATCCCCGTGTCCAGGTATTTTTTAAATAAATAATACCACATATTTAAGAAGTCGTTTTCATACCAAGTATCCGATTATTTGTGCATTCCCGGACTTTCTGGAATCCCAGGATTTATATTAAGAAAAAAAAAAATCAAGAAGCCGCTTCCATAGTCTCTTAGCTAATAATTAACTTTAGGTAAATATACATCCGATTATCTGTTCTCTAGTAATCGCATTACAACTAAAAAAGAATATTTTTGAACTCACCATGCTCCTTCTCATAGTGTTGTCGGAACTGCTCCAAGGCTGGGTCATACTTCACTTCATCAGGTAGACCCATCCACAGCTGAACAGCGCCATCAGTTAGATCAGTTGACACCAGCGAATATTGGCTCCGAGTTAGTTCCTCCACAGGCCTGGGGGCACGCCACGACTTTACACTCTTCACTATCTTGTTCATGTTGGGTTATATTTTAACATGTCTACTTTAAATTAATATTAAAGTATCATTAATTTTGAGGTTATTTTGATTATGTTTTTGTTTGGTATTCAATAAAATAATGACATTTTATGTTATTAGACTTCTTATTTTAATATCCTGTAATTTACACGTAATTTATTTATTTTCATTATGATAAATCATGAAAAGTTGTTGTGTTGTGTTTGACAGTTTGAGTTTTTTTTAGGGTGACATTTAAGCAATAGAATTTTTAATATCAGCCTGGAATAGAAACTGTTTCGAGTGTACGGGGTCGCGGTCGCGGCAAACCAGGTAGGAGATTGCGGGACGAACTGGGTAGGTTCTGTCAAAACTGGAAGGAGGACGCGTAGGCTCGCGAACGTTGGAAGGAGTGGAGGGATGCCTTTTCCCAGGAGTGGAACAGCTTAGGCTAGTTAAAAAAAAGAGTCGAGATGGCTTAAAAGTTTAGCGGTATCTAAGAAGATCGCTATCAGCGATAAGACCGCCATTCTAAAATAATTATCTATATTAGATATCTTTATGTATTCATGTGTTTCTGTGACAAATAAACTTATTTCTCTTTCTTTCTTTAGTTGTGTTGCAGTTATGTGTAGGTAGGTACCTCGGTGATAATAATAATAGTAATAATATCGCACACCTAGATAAAGAGTAGCACAACTCAAAATAATCCAAAATCGAGTTATTGCGATTATCGGACTCTGCGTCGAAAACTGCATTGACTGATTGACTTCAAAGACACATGGGTACCAATCTCCATTAATGAATTACAACATCATACAAAAATATTTTAAATTGATCAAATAGAAAACGAGTAAAACGGTTTTTACTGTGCCTGAAAAAAGGGGTACCTATTTTGAGTTGTGCTACTTTTGATCTAGGTGTGCGATATTATCCTGGCACATTATTTCAAACACGGTCATCTGATTACATTCCAAACTAAACAGAGCTTGTACTATGGAAACCAGGTAACTGATATACTACATACAGTACTTTTTTTGTTTGTTTTTTATATGTATTATGCTTTATTGTATGTTATTGGGTTGGCTAATAAGTAATGAGCGTTTTAGTTTATAATTTCTAGAATTTTCGGAAAGGTTCGAGTACGTTCTGTAGCAGAGGGTAGATAAAGAGCGAGTCGCGCTCATGCGTGTTATGATAGTGTGGCTGTTAGTGCGTTAAAGTTCACAAAGAAATGAGTGATATTAAAACCCATGTACGACATTGTTTATTATATGAGTTTCAATTTGGGCATTCTGCTGCAGAAGCTACACGTAATATACGTCAAAGGATAGCTCACGATGCAGTCTCCGATGCAACAGCAAAGCGCTGGTTTCAACGGTTCCGCAATAACGATTTTTCCTTAACCGATCAACCAAGGTTTGGGCGCCCCGTGGAAATAGATATCGATAAATTAAAAGTATTAATCGAAGAAGATCTTTGAAGAACTACACGCGATTTGGCTGTTCAGCTCGAGTGCTCTCATGGCACCATAGAAAATCATTTACATGGTTTGGGAAAAACTTACAAATATAGTGTTTGGGTACCCCATCAATTAAGTAAAGATCGGCTGACCTACCGAGCTGAGATTTGTGTATAACTTTCATCTTTCACATTTAATTGGTATCATCTTGTCACTGGAGATGAAAAGTGGGTTCTCTATGTTAATCACACACGCGCAAGCGCCAGTGGCTGGGATGTAAAGAACAGGGAAAACCAACGTCAAAAGGTGATCTTCATCCTCGCAAGGTACCTAATGCTTTCTTTCTGGTGGGATATACATGGAGTAATAAGCTGGGAATTCCTTCCTACTAATACTACGATTACAGCAACAGTATATTGTGATCAACTCGAAAAACTGGAGCTTGACATCCATCGCAAACGTCCACAATACGACAAAATATTTTTCCTGCACGACAACGCCCGGCCGAATATTGCTAAGAGTAGCAGGCTAAAACTATTGGAGCTTAATTGGGAAATAATACCGCACCCTCCATATTTGCCGGACTTGGCACCAACTGATTTCAGCTTGTTCCGATCACTTAGTAATAATTTACGGGAAAAAAGCTTTGGCGATGAACCACACTTGAAACAATACATAGATGACTTCTTCAATTCAAAACCAACGAAGTTCTATGCGGACGCCATTCACTCTTTGCCAGATCGATGGCGAATGGTAGTAGAAAACGACGGTGAATATATTATTAATGATTAACAATAATTATTCATTTAGTAAATAAATACAAATAAAATAGTTGTATGTCGCTCATTACTTATTAGCCAACCCAATACCTACAATAAAGCATATTTTATCATATTATATTATTTTTTTAGCATATTTTTTTTATCGATCGATCTATCCAGCTTTTAGCCCTACCCGCTTCTAGGGGTGAAGGTCAGGATTTCAGGAACTGAAAATTGATGGACGCCACATTTGTTTCTTTTGGCTACCAATTAAGTAGGTAGATATTTTATTTGTGTGAAATGTGACTTTTCCAATATTATCATCAGGTAAGGTTTTAGTAAGTACCTAATGAGTTAATGACTTTACTGATTTATGGTAAAGGAAAACACTGTAAGAAAACCTGGATTTAAGGTCTCTAAAATCACCAAAACGCAGTAAATAAGGCTCACTGTTTCTCCTGTATGAGAATTTCAGCATTACAGTTATTGTCAAATTTGACAAAAAAAAAACCTTTATCAGCTATTGGTACAACCCAGCCTAAAAAAAATCATAGGTTTACAACTTACTCTGAAATGATGCTGACGGTATCGAACTCTATTAGCTCGAACATTTTACCGTTTCTAATATGTATGAATAATACACGTAAAACTTGTTAATTTCATATACGTAGCTTCCTACGTACCTAAGTGTAGATTCTATGCGGCGGTTTTTCTTATTATCACGCTTTTTTTTTACAATTCTGTTGAAATGGTGAAATTAACTAACTCAGCAATCGTATTCTGCTGCTTTAAGGAAAAAGGACGAACCTACAGAAATATTGAAATGGAAAAAAAATGTTATGTCCTGTTTAAAATACAAAATACAAAGGTAGATGCGTCTTTTAATAGTAAGAATTATTAGGTTTTATATAAAAATACTGGTAGATGCGTCTTTTTTTGCTAATTCCGAATATGTATAACTCTATTTCGAAAAAAAAAAAAATTGGAAACGTCTTTTTAGGGTTCCGTACCAAAATGGTAAAAAGGAACAGTTATGGTGCGACTCAGTCTGTCTGTCTGTCTGTCTGCCACAGCTGGATATCTCGAGAACAACTAATGCTATCAACTTGAATTTTGGAATAGTTTTAGATGACGTTTGCCCAACTATTTTGCAAATAAAAAGAAACTATATATTTATAATATAATAGGTTGGGGAAAAAGTTTCTTCGCATTTTTTAAGAAAATTCAAAACATTTTTTAATATAGTTTATTTACATTTAACTAAAGTATGTAGGTACCATTTTGTTCGATAACTTTTTGCCATCTTGTAGGTAGGGACATGAACCCATTGCTATAGAAATTTTGGGACTTCTGGTCAAAATACCGCGACAAGTGGTTTTGGCAGTCCTCTCGTGATGTTAACCTGACACTGCCTAAAGAATTCTGAAGAGACCGAAACAGGTGGAAATCTGAAGGTGCAAGGTCAGGACTATACGGCGGATGCATTAACACCTCCCAGCCAAACTCTCTTAATTTTTGCTGAGTGGCTAAAGATGTGTGAGGTCTAGCGTTATCATGATGAAAAACCACACCCCTTCTGTTGATTAATTCCGGCCGCTTTCTCTCAACTTCTTGCTTTAATCTCATCAGTTGTTCGCAGTAGAGTTCAGAATCGATGGTCCTGCCTGGTGGTAACAGCTCATAATGAATAATGCCCTTCCAATCCCACCACACACACAGCATCACCTTGTTGCGAGTTAACCCGGGTTTCGCCACAGTCTGTGAAGCCTGACCGGCCTTTGACCACGACTTTTTTCGCACGTTCTTTTTTTTTTTCGTTTATTTTTCAATACATTTTAGTTACATAATATACAATCTTAACACCTTGTCTAGAGACCTTTAAAGGTTTATGTGACAAAGTGGAGGAAGCAAACACGCTCACTACAAATACTAAAAAATTATGTTGGCTACTTAAAGAATTGAGATGGGATGTCACCAGTAATATAATATTTTTTTAAGGTAGATTTACATTTTTTATATGTACTAGAGGCAATATTTGACTGCACAGAGTCGGGAATTTTATTTAGAGCATCAGGTAATATATATTCCCACGTTCTCCTGCCATACACATTTACAGTTGTAGGTAGTTTATATGTAGGCAAGTAATCAAGATCACGTAACTGTTTTGTCTACTGTTTAAAGTTAAGGAGCTAATATTATTAAATTTATCCAAGATAATTGCCGACCTGAATTTATCATAGACTGACACAATTTTACAATATTTAAATAATCCGTGCTCATCATCTTTATATTTAAGTTTAATATACTTTGGCACAATAGTCTTGAGTATACTTAGTTGTAGTCTATATATTTTATCTACATAAGTTTTGTAGGAACGTCCGTAACTAGTTAGCCCATAGCTTATGACTGAATCCGCCAGAGCAAGATACAGCATGAGTAGAGTGTGGAAGGGTAGTTTATGTTTAACACATTCACTGCTGAATTATTTGGCGAACTTGCTCCAAGTGCTGCTTTATGATACACTAAGCCCTGTGCGGCAAACACTCATGCGCGCCCAAAAAATACTTCGTGTGGTGCTATGAGCGCGCAGGCGCGATTGAAGAAACTCTACCCAGTGCGGCTGGGCACATATGTGCGCCGTTACAAACTTATCACAAGTGCGGCGAGACGCCTAGGTGTGTTTGAAAAATTTCCCATTTTTTATGAGTCATAAAACAATTACGCCAAGAACAATAGAGATGCACAAAAAACCCACAGGTGCGGCGCGCCGCATTCGAAGGAAGTACATAAATTGTATGGACACGCATATGCGCCGGTAGCACATGGTGAACGTTCGAAAATCGCACATGCGTGTCTGCCGCACAGAACGTGTTAAGGATAGCCAACTTGGCGTTAATAGATCTTAGTTTGTTACTTACACTTTCAATGTGTGGTCCCCAATTGAAATGCTTGTCTATGATGACGCCAAGATAGGTATGCTGGTCAACAGCCTCTAGGGTAGGACACGCACACATGCGTGCAGTGGGCCCGCGATGCAGGCACAGGTGGTCATGCGCAGTTACAATAGGTACATGTCTAACCTTCATATAAGGAGAGTATATGTGGATAATCTTTGTTTTGCTAGCGTTGATAACCAGGCCTACATCGTGTGCCCATTTACACAGGTCATCGAATAATCGTTGCATTACTGTTTGAGCCTCAATGATGTTTCTATGATGGGTTACCAAACACGTGTCATCGGCAAACTGGTATACAGAGTCCTCCGGAATAATATTACACATGTCATTAACGTATAATAAATACTCAGTTGGGCCAATTATTGAACCTTGGGCCGTGCCCATTTTAGTAGGTATTTTTTCACTTAGGCAATTGCCTAAACGAACTACAGTATGACGATTTTTATGGTAATTTTTAAACCATTTTAAAAGAGGACCCTGTATACCACTTTGTTCAAGTCTATTGAACAATGTTTTGTACCTCAAAGTATCAAATGCTTTGCTAAAATCGATGAGGGCAATAAGCACTTGTTCGCGAGCGCCCAAATGCTTATTAACCTCATCAGAAAAAGCAGACAATAACTGCGAAGTGTTACGACCTTTCTGAAACCCAAACTGCTTATTATTTATGATGTTATTGCTAGACAAAAAAGTATTTATTTCATGACCTAAATACCGTTCCACTATTTTGTCTATGCTAGATAGAATAGTAATAGGCCTATAGTTGTTTATATCATTGTAGGTCTTGTCATACGTGATCCACTTTTCATCACCAGTTATCAGCTTCTTCAAAAATGGTTCGGTTTCATTACGTCGTAATAAAGAATCACAAATGAGTACACGGTTCATTAGGTTTCTTTCAGTGAGCTCGTGAGGTACCCAAATGTCGAGCTTTTTGTGTACCCAATTTTTTTCAAATGCGCCAAAACTGTTTTGTGGTCAATTTCCAGTTCTTCAGCTACGTCGTAACTACTGATATGCCGATCTTGCTCCACTTTTTCAAAAATGGCATCCATTTTATCCGTAATAGGGCGACCAGAGCGACGTGCACCTTTGACATCAAAATTTCCGGATTGAAAACGCTTAAACCAAATTTGTGCTACTCTCACAGACACTACACTAGGTCCATAAACATCGCAAATTTTTTTCGCGGCTTGCGTTGCATTTTTACCTTTTTTGTAGTAAAATTTTAAAATGTATCGAATTTCTTCATTAGATTCACTCATCTTGACGGTACGAAAAACAAATGAAAATCACACATTTTCCTAATTTGAATTTGGAATTATGTTCTTTAAAATTTAAACTTTCAATGATACCAAAACCAGCCAGATACAAATAGTATAGCCAAAGAGATTTTATTACAAGTTCATACTTACTATAATGCGAAAAGACTTTTTCCCCAACCTAATACATGTATTTAAGTATATTGCAACAGGGACTGAAAGGGGGCCTTAAAATTCGAAGTGGGGCTACTAGGGCATGTGAGATATCATATGAATGAGCGCTGTTTGCACATTTTCAAACATTTTTTAATTTTTTTTAGGCCGAATAGTTTTCGACTTTTGATGAAAAATGTAAAAAACAATACCGTTCCCCCTCCCCCCTTTTACCGTTCCCCCTCTTTGAAAAATTGAAAAATTTGAAATTATTATGTGTGATAGCAGTTTATGTAAAGATTACACGAAAAATAAAACGATGTCTCTAAACAGCACACTTTTTTTGATAGTACGGAACCCTGGGTGCTCGAATCCGACTCGCTCTTGGCCGGTTTTTCCTTGGCAGTATTGCAGTGCTTATAGTAATCACAATTTTTAACACGCCTTTATTAGCTTGGTCTGTATCTATCTATGTACCGGAATCTTTGAACGTGATTTTCACCCACTTGAAAACGTCGGACTGAATTGAAACTCGAGAACTCCACGACCTCATTCCACCGGCCCCCTTCTACCATCGGACATCTAGACGCACTGCCAGCTACCATCCCTACCTAGTTGCTGTTCCACCGATTGTATGTAAATGTGGCTAATAAGCCACATTTTCGTCGTCTTGTCTCTTTTTCGCTCCCGGTAATTACGACATGCCGTCCTACTTCCACGTGCCATCTAATAGTTCGACGTTGTGGCGTTTTTGAACATCGAACGTTGGTTAGGTAACCTATCTACGTCTTTACTTATAACATCATTGGGTATGCCTAAGATAATGTTCATCTTCCTACGGTAGGAAGATGGACTGCTGGGGTAGGACCAACTCTATTCTGTACATATCTCACCGTGAAAACTTAGATGAGGTGAGCGTGGAGTGAGCTGTCTATAGTGTCATCACATGGAATGACAGCTAACTTCAAGCTCACTTTGCCTAAGTTTTCACGGTGAGATTTTTACAGAATAGAGTTGGTCGGTCTCTTATCCGTTCGGGTTTCTCCCAATACCAGATTTGCAATTCTGGTAGCGGTTTCACCTCAATACAAGTTTTTAGGGGCTGTCCTTTTTCAATGACCTTTAAAATCCACAACACCATTTTGAATTAAATAGATACTAAGCTTTTTTTCCCGAAAAACGGTTTGGGTGAAACCCCGATGCAAAAACGACAAAAACACTACAAAAAAGACACAGTAAATAAACTTATAATCTATGCTACCCTTGGCGCGTCAAGTCGCATTATGCGAAAAAAAACCGGCCAAGTGCGTGTCGGACTACGCACAAAGAAAGGTTCCGCAGTTGGGATGCATTTATCCCAAGAACAAACTTAACATTGTAGTTGAAAACATGTTCTCCCATACATTCCAACTGCAAATGTAAGTTTGTACGCACAGTATTGAGAGATTTTAGCATGTTATTTTAAGACCATAGGCTTCTTAAAGATTTTCCTATAATCTATATGTACTTATAGAACTATTTTCTGTATTTTTTTTCGAAATTCTAGGCTCAGCAGTTTCTGAAATAAGGGGGGTCAATTTTTGTCTATTTTCAATAACTTTAAAACATTTCATTTTAAAATTATAAATAATATATACAGGGTTATTTGTAAAACACCAGCAACCTCTCAAGGGGTCATTGTACTTATCATTATGAACAACTTTTACTATGGGACCAAACCTGAAATCGCAAAAAAAATCAGCTGTTCAGTACATTTTGACGAATTATGCGAACATAAATGTACTGAACAGCTGATTTTTTTTCGCGATTTCAGGTCATAGTAAAAGTTGTTCATAATAATGAGTACAATGACCTCTTAAGAGGTTGCTGGTTTTTTACAAATAACCCTGTATATTTGAGACCCTCACGGTACAGTTTACAAAACTTTTTTTTTAATTTTCTTAATTGCCCCCCAAATTGACCCCCATATTCAAAATTAATTTATTTACGACGTTACACGTCCGTATTTGGGTCACAAAAATTCATAAGTCTACCAAATTTCAATTTAATCGGTCCATTAAATTCGGAGCAAATTGGCTGTGACAGACGGACAGACAGACAGACACACGAGTGGTCCTATAAGGGTTCCGTTTTTTTCCTTTTGAGGTACGGAACCCTAAAAACAATAGAAAGAACCATAAACTTACGGTGACTCCTTACCATAGATATCCATCCTTACGTATACTTGTCCTGCATATTAAATAATGAATAAAGTAAAAAGGACAGCAAGTTTACAAAAGTATCGCAAATAACATCTCAAGTTTTATACTCGAGTAAAAATATAGACATAAGGACAATCAGCCTATAATGTTCTCACAGCTGCGACACAGGTCTCCTCTCTGTGAGAGAGAGTGGGCTGCAAACTTAAAGCACTACACGAGCTCAGTGCAATATAGTTATACAACGTACCACCACAATGGCGACATTAATTTAACACGGCAAGTGGCCAGTACAGTACCTAATCATAAAAAAATATAATAAGATAAAATTATTCGTAAATAATAAAATAATTTTTGCCAAAATTAGGACAAAAAAAAAAGAACTAAAACGAAAACCTCATTCATTCATTTTTTTTTACAAGACTTATTCATAAAGCTATTTGTCTTGTCTATGCCAGCTGGTAAAAGGCCGTTAACCAACATCTTTTTTTGTTCATTATTTGTCTATCGTTCTGACCCAGCTGGTAAGTAGGTTCATGGAAAAACAAAATCGAGTGGCGTGGCCTTTTTTTCCTCGTTAGTTTTAATTTTATCATTTTATCTTGGAGCAACCTGTAACGTAGAGTTACAGGTTGCTCCAAGATGCTATCTTAGAAAATTGCAAATAAATTAATAAATATTAACGTTTAATAAATTTAAAATATCTCTATAAAACGAAAACGCATACGAGTGTCAAATTAATGTCGCCATTGCAGCGGCACGTTGGAAAATATCACTATATCAATGTCAAAGTATTTTTTGTATGCTGAATACTGTTAAAACACCGTATTTGATGCAAAATAAAGATTCATATATTCTATTATACTTAATATCTTAGCTTACAGAAAAATCACCACATAGAAAACCACACTTAAATAAGTAAAGAAAAGGAGTAAGGTACCTATACCAGCACGGTTAACAAGGAGAAAGCAGACAAGCTTTATCGTGACTGCGATGTGATAGAAAGTCACTAGTGAAAATGTACAGTCAGCAATAACTATATTGTATAAATAAAAAATATGTAAGTAAGCTAGTTTAAAAAAAAAACAAAAAACACGCTGTTCGAGTACCTACTTTTTAGTCTAGTTTATAATGAAAATGAAAAATGAAACCTGGCTCCATCATTAGATACCAAGATACCAAATTACATTATTGTCATCCGAACTAGATATTATACCTACATACACAATTTCATTTCGATACGACAATTAGAAGTAGGTTAAAATTGACTTCCAAGATTTTACTAAGTACGTTGTTTGTTACTTCAAATGAAGCTAATAAAAGCGTGTTAAAAAGAGGCAGATATTATTGTTTCCAGCGCGCACGGTTTTGTCTATAGTGCGCGCGTCAAGAAGGGCGGTAGTCACGTGTCACGACCAGATTTTAAAAGTCAGTTATCCGGAGGGTACAATAGGTGAACGGAGTAGAAGCCTATGGCCACAGTATTATGATTTTTAGACTGTGCTATGGCATAGCTGGGTTTTTTTTGGTTTTTTTTTCAATAGCTTAGACAGAAATTGCTCTATCAATAAACACTACACATTTGAAGTAAACTAGAACAATAAAAACAGAAATTTTGAAAAAACTTTAGAGATCGTTAAAAAATATCGAAATTCAAATCATACGCGCTGCGCAGATCGCGTATTTGAATTTCGATATTATTAAAAAAAAAAACCTAGGTATTCCATAGGCTAGAAACTCCGTTCACCTATTATACCATATTTTTTTCAAGACGGTAAAAAAAGTCACCCAGTATAATCAGCCACGAAATGATAATGTGAACCCAGCATAAAGTGAAGTCTGTGTTTCCTGTTATCTGGGAGTCTCCAAGTCTCAAGCAAAAAAGTTGCTTCTAGACAAGCGTGCACCGCGTCATTGCTTACCTACCATCAGGTCCGATAGATGATAAAAAATTAAAAAAGACAATCGTTTTTCATTTTATGTTGATATTTTTCGGCTGACTGTACAAAATTTTCTCCTTAACCCATGTTATACATGATCAGATAAGGCTGATTACACATATCACGGCTCCGCTAATTGCAGGTCGGACTACACCCTAACGATATAAAAATATACTTTTAATTATAATATTGTGGAGTACAGACTTTACCTGCCCCGTAGGTAGCATGATCTTTAGGTTCTAAGTTCGATTCTTATTTGTGAAGGAGCTCGTCCAGGGAAGTACTACCACCATATCTATTTTTGCCGCCAAGCAACGTGAAAGAACAGTGAGGAACAGTATTAGTAGTGCAGTCAAGAAAGGAGTTGTAGAGGAGCAGGGACGTAAGCGATTATTTCTGAAACTTGTTCAGGGTGCTTATTAGGTAGTGAACATACTAAAAGTCCTGACGTCTAGGAGGTGAGTCGGAGTGCGGGAGGGGCACAATGTTCCCACTTTTGGGAATTCGGAAAAAGTGTATGGAATAAAAGTTGTAGAAAATTTTATGAGCTTTCATCCTACTAATATTATAAATGTGAAAGTTTGGATGTTTGTTACTCAATCACGCAAAAACGGCTGAACGTATTTGGATGAAATTTGGTATATAGATATTTTATAACCTGGATTAAGACATAGGATATTTTTCATCCCGGTAGAAGGTTCCCGTGGGATAATTTCCGACATACACGCGGGCGAAGCCGCTGGCAAAAGCTAGTTTGGTATAAAAACAATTTCCTGTGCATCGTAGCACTGTTTTTCAGATATTAGCAAAACCCAAAACTTGGAGCTTTGTGCCCCCCCCCCACCCCTACTACGGCTCTCTTCCTAGATGCAGGACTTTTAAGTACCTATGTTCACTCTCTAGCACCCTGAATAAGTTTCTGAAGGTGTCGCTTAGGTCCCTGCTCACGCACTCTACACCACTCACGTACCTCAGTCTGTGACTAGCAGTAGCACGCGCACTATAGCAATTAATGAGATTTTTAAAAGACTTGTCTCTAGGTTGGCAACGCACTTGCGTGGTCTCTTGTCCTGTGCCTCTGTGCCTGTCTATTCTGTAAAAATCACATCGTGAAAACTTAGGTGAAGTAAGCTTGAATAGAGCTGTCATTCCACGTTATGCTAGGTATTGACACTATTGACAGCTCACTCCACGTTCACCTCACCTATGTGTTGACGGTGAGATTTGTACAGAATAGCACTGCAGTCCATTTTGACGTGCGATCTACGCTGCCAGCTCTCACTCTATAATAAAATGACATGCGATCTACGCTTCCAGCTCTCACTGTATAATAAAACAACGCGCGATCTACGCTGCCAGCTCTCACTCTATTATAAAATGACGTGCGATCTACGCTGCCAACTCTCACTCTATTATAAGACGACGCACGATCTACGCTGCCAGCTCTCACTCTATTATAAAATGACGCACGATCTACGCTGCCAGCTCTCACTCTATTATAAAACGACGTGCGATCTACGCTGCCAGCTCTCACTCTATTATAAAACGACGTGCGATCTACGCTGCCAGCTCTCACTCTATTATAAAACGTCGTGCGATCTACGCTGCCAGCTCTCACTCTATTATAAAATGACGCACGATCTACGCTGCCAGCTCTCACTCTATTATAAAACGACGTGCGATCTACGCTGCCAGCTCTCACTCTATTATAAAACGACGTGCGATCTACGCTGCCAGCTCTCACTCTATTATAAAACGTCGTGCGATCTACGCTGCCAGCTCTCACTCTATTATAAAATGACGCACGATCTACGCTGCCAGCTCTCACTCTATTATAAAATGACGCACGATCTACGCTGCCAGCTCTCACTCTATTATAAAATGACGCACGATCTACGCTGCCAGCTCTCACTCTATTATAAAACGACGTGCGATCTACGCTGCCAGCTCTCACTCTATTATAAAACGACGTGCGATCTACGCTGCCAGCTCTCACTCTATTATAAAATGACGCACGATCTACGCTGCCAGCTCTCACTCTATTATAAAACGACGTGCGATCTACGCTGCCAGCTCTCACTCTATAATAAAACGACGTGCGATCTACGCTGCCAGCTCTCACTCTATTATAAAACGACGTGCGATCTACGCTGCCAGCTCTCACTCTATTATAAAATGACGCACGATCTACGCTGCCAGCTCTCACTCTATTATAAAATGATGCACGATCTACGCTGCCAGCTCTCACTCTATTATAAAACGACGTGCGATCTACGCTGCCAGCTCTCACTCTATTATAAAACGACGTGCGATCTACGCTGCCAGCTCTCACTCTATTATAAAATGACGCACGATCTACGCTGCCAGCTCTCACTCTATTATAAAACGACGTGCGATCTACGCTGCCAGCTCTCACTCTATAATAAAACGACGTGCGATCTACGCTGCCAGCTCTCACTCTATTATAAAACGACGTGCGATCTACGCTGCCAGCTCTCACTCCATTATAAAATGACGCACGATCTACGCTGCCAGCTCTCACTCTATTATAAAATGATGCACGATCTACGCTGCCAGCTCTCACTCTATTATAAAAAGACGTGCGATCTACGCTGCCAGCTTTCACTCTTTTAAATTATAACTGCCAAGTGTTATGCATTTGGTGGCATCAAATCTGAGAATTAACTAAAATAACATCAGAAGGTGATCATGTTTTGAACGTTTTTGTTGTTTTGCTGTCGGGTTTTATATTTTTAATTTTTTACATGAACTGTGTACCTAAGTAAGTACCTATTATTTTGAAATAAGTAAGTAGGTAACAATGAACTTATTATTAAAAGCCAGTACAGAAATTAATACTGTTTCTTTATACTCTTAAATTAGCGACAATAGGTGTAAACTCATAGTTTTCTGGTACTCTAGTATAGATTCACAATAACCCTATTGTTACAACCGCAGCATAGCGTCATGCATTTAACATAAGTTATCGTGTACTCATTTATATACAATGTTACATTGGAGCACATGACATAAGTACACCATATCACGCTGGTACACCGCGAGGGTAGGCAGAGCCTTATAGAACACTCACACACAGGGTTATTGGTATAACACCAACAACCTCTTAAGGGGTCATTGTACTCCTCATTATGAACAACTTTTACTATGGGACCAAACCTGCTCGGCAGTTTGCTGAACTGAGTCGTATGATACCGCATAGGTTCATAAGAAAAAGTCCACAGATATAAAATATATAATATATGTATATTATAAACGTAAAATACTATCGTTCTATGATGACTGCGTGCTTAGGTAAGTACATACTGTACTTACCTAAGCACGCAGTCATCATAGGAACCTATGAGGTTCGGTTGACATTCGAGCACACATTGACATGAACCTATGCGGTATAAGGCGACACTCCTGGGATTGGAGATTGCGGTGGTACAGAAGACGAAGTTTATCCAATAAAAAATACGCATATTCATAATTAACACAAGAACAATATTTACAAAAAATAATAATAATAATAATACCCCCACCGCTGTATCTCTACGTTGACGTCGTGGTGGGGCTTGCGTGCTCCAAACTTTAGGTCTGTGCCGGTAGAGTTTGCCGGAACGGGTCTAGGATGAGGAGCCAGACCAAGAGAGATACAAAAACCCGCAGGGCAGCATGTGGCGAGCTGATGGGCAGTAGCGACCCCATGGACCCTATCTCCCGAGAGGAATCTTGTCCTCATCCCTGGCTTGCCTTTATTGGCCGGCTGGAGTGAACACTGACGAGGAACAGAGATCTCACCTCTTTCTTGCCTTTATTGGCCGGCTTAAGTGGAGATTCGCAAGAGCAAACATGCTCGGAGGAAGGAAGTATTCCAGTAAGGTGCTGGTAGGGATCTTGACCGTACTTCCGGGATTGTCCTGATAGCCGTGGAATACCTCTCCATTTTATCCGTGTATAATATATAACATTGGTCAGGCAGGTGACATAGTTCTTCCATAGTTCAAGTAACCCAATCCACATTAGCCAGACAGACCCATAGCCCAATATGTTTTGTTTCCCCGCACAACAATAGTCCTGCACCAACCGGGGGTTAGCCTTGGGTGCACTTGTATAGTGCATACAGGGATAATCGTCGGTTGGTGCCTCCTCATCATTTAAAATTATTTAAGGGGCCTCTGCGAGTTGGCTTCGGCTCCTCGTACGCCTTCCAAAGGTCCGGGACCCCAGGGTCCCGAGAAATGTAAAAAATAATAATAATAATACATAAACAATCACGAGATTTTTCTTAACATGAGTGAAAAATTATCTAAAATCGCCAACACTTGTGTGTCATGCCGCATGACACACAAGTGTTGGCGATTTTAGATGGTGATCAATGCTCATGTGTGTGACAATGACACACACCAAGTTATTCAAGAGGCAAACTGGAGAGACAAAACTTTTCCTCTGACCTTGTTCGAACAAAATAATATTATGTTAAAAATTTAACATAATGTTTTTGTTTTCGTATATTTTGACCTATTTTTCCTTAATCGGGTGCGTTTCCATCAACTAAATGTAAGCTCAGATGTACCTGGGCAAAATATTATGAGTAATTTAGTAGCCTTTCCCCAATTAATAATAATAATAAATAATAATAATAAATTGTTTATTGATCTTGAAAGTACAGATGATGAGCAAAACAAAACTTAAAAATAGTAACAATCAAGATATATAAAGTTATGTAACTACATTATTATGGTAGAACATGGTGATGTAATTACACGGTACATCTGTTGACAATTTCTGATACCCTGTCTCTTAAACTAGGGTATACCTGTTTCATAAGAGACAGTGGACGGCCATAAAGTTATGTTCTAATATTAACTATTAATCAAGTGAGGACCCTATCGATCTACCCACAATTAAACAATTATCAAAAATCATAAGGAAGTAAAATTAAATAAGGTTAATAATGAACGTATTTCTTGTGTGTATGTGTAAGTGGGTGCATGTGTGTATGAGTGTGTATGTGTGTGTTTGTGTGTGTGTGTGTGTGAATAATGTATGTTTGGGTGTGTGTACATGAGTTTGCAAGTGCTAGGTTATGTAGGTTAATAATGATTCTGTGTGATCATAGTCTTGTTGAAGTAGCCACTCTGTAAGTTTTTGTTTAATATCCCATTTTGTCAGATCAAGTATGTTTAGGTGTTTATGTATTTTTCTGTAGATGAGAGAGCTCAGAATATGATACTGATGTTTGGCAAAGGCTGTTCTATGAGGAGTACTTGGAGGGATAAAGGTTCGTTTTTCTCGGTTTGAAGGGAGTAGGGATGAATGTATTTTAAGGACTGAGTAGAGCACAAAGAGTTGACGTACTGTGAGTACTTTACAGTTGGAATACAGTTGAGCTGTTGGGTATCTGTAGGGTTTTCTCGTCATTACTTTAAGTATTGCTCTCTGTGCTCTCTCTAGTTTGAGAAGGAATGTTTTACATGCCCTCCCCACACCGTAATGCAGTATCCTAGTACCGATTGACATAGGCCAAAGTACACCATTTTTAAAGTGTCGAGATTAGCGGATTCTCTCAGGGACTTAAAGATATGTAAGAGACGGATGGTTCTAGTGGTGAGAGCATCTATTTGTTTATCCCATCTTAGTTCACTATCTATTTGTACACCTAGATATTTTACGCTGATTGTTCTGCTAAGATTAGGACAAGAACACGGCCTGAGTGAAGTTGAAGCCTGACATGAGTGAGCAGTAATCGAGAAAGTGTCTGAAGGCAAGTTATTACGTCTTATAGCAAACGGTATTTAGCTGGATTTTTGTAAATTGAGCGTAAGAAGGTTTGAGTTTAGCCATGTCATTGTCATACTTAATGCAGTCTCTGCTGCAGTTTTAACAATATCCCAAGTAGGACCATGTACTATGACCGCTGTGTCGTCAGCGTAAGTAAAAATGTCACATTGTGGGAGCTTTAGTTTGCATAGGTCATTTATGTAAATTTTGGAATTTACATAAATGACCTATGGATTGATTGATGATTGATGGATTTTTGGAATTTGGAATTTGAACAAACTAGGCCCCAAAATGCTACCCTGCGGGACGCCGAAGGAGACAACTTCTTCGTCACTGAGATAGTTATTGATTTTTACACTTTGAGTGCGGTTACTCAAGTAGTCTCTAAATATATCTAGAGCAATTCCTCGCACACCAATCAATTCCAGCTTAGAAATCAGTAAGGAAACAGAAACTGTGTCAAAGGCCTTAGACAGGTCTAGAAATATGCCTAAGCATTTAGTTTTGCTATCCAGGTTCTTCGCTACATATTGCGTCAAGTCAATCACTGCGTCTTCTGTTGATGTTCTTTTCCGGAAACCGTACTGATTCTTCGCGATTATTTGATACATATCCAAAAAAGCTTTGAGGCGGTTGTTGAGTATCCGTTCGAGAATTTTAGAAAGTACCGGTAGTACCGAAATGGGCCTGTAATTATTGACACAGTTTCTGTCTCCTCCCTTATGAATAGGGTGGACTATAGCTTTTTTTAAAGCTTCAGGAAAGACACCCTTATGCAAACAACAATTAAAAAGGTAAGTTATGTGAGGAACTAACACATTTTTGCAGTTCTTTAACATTAAGGGAGATATTCCATCCCAGCCAACAGCACTGTCATTATTTAATTGAAGTATAAGTGACTCTACTTTGGCTTCATCCACATCTAGCAGAGCCAGTGAATTAACAGTTGGGTTGGTAATATTACAAGAGGATAAACGCTGTTCTGGGAGGAGGAGGGATAGTGCACCAGATTCGATCTTTGCCGCCAGGTTTTTGCCAACTTCAGCAAAGTAATATATAATAATATAACTATACCTTGTTTACGGAAGAATAAGGGTTATCACATAAACTCAGTAGCTCTTCAGGTATAGTTTGATTTTTAGACGTGTTTGTAATATTCTTAATGGTTTTCCATAACTCTCTAGGATTATTTCTCGTTCTCTCCAGTTCACTTTTTTCATAGGAGATTTTTAACTTTGGAAGTAAGGAATTACAAAAGTTTCTGTTGCGAGTGTAGATTAACCTAAGTATTAGATTATCGGGTGCTTTTTTGGACTTCTTATGAAATTTATCACGGTTTTTCATGCATTTCAGAAGACCTGGTGTTATCCACGGTTTTATAGTTCGCTTGCATCTAGGAATTTTAATTTGTACTGAGTTTTTAGATATTATAGATGTTAGTATAGTGATGAATTTATTTATGGATATATTTGGATTGGTGGTTTCAAAAATATCCGAAAAGTCCGTGTTTTGTAGATTCTGCACAATAGCGTCATGATTTATACGGGTGGTAGTGTGGCGTAGCTTTCGCACAAGCTTGGGGTGAGCAATAGATATAAGAGTGGGACTGTGATCGATAATATGGGTGTCCAACACAAGTGTACTTACGGGTAAGTTGGTTTTTAGGAATGTGTGATCTAGGCACTTGTCTAGCCGGGTAGGGAATAAGTGGGAAGGGAGAAGCCCGTGAGAGGCATTCAGCAATAAATAATCCAGACTGCGATGATTTCTGTTACCTTGACTTATATCTATGTTAAGATCTCCAACAAGAGCGATATTAGGAAACGAGGGCATTTTATTCTAGACAATTATGTTGGGATCGGCTTCCAGTCTACCCGGATGCATCTGAATACCAGTATGACCATGGAGCGACTGCCTATCTGACCTCCATAACCCAGTTATTGGGTAATACGATACCTCTTGGTAAGACTGGTTGTCAGACTTTCGGGCTTCTGACGACCCGTAACGACTGCCAAAGATTCACGAATGACAGTCAGGACAAACGGCTTAACGTGCTTTCCGAGGCACGGAGGAGTCTCGGTATGTAAAGATGGTCACCCATCTACGGACCAACCCCGGCAAGCGTAGCTTAACCTGATGGATCGACCCGTGCGGCTGTAATTACTTAGCCACGAGCTCCTCGTTTAGTAGAAAAGAATAAAGTTATAATGACTTATTAGTATTAACTTTCGTCCTTGGTTTCATCAATCAGAGTTTACCGCGCGACTGGCGTATATACAACGTCCCGACCAGACGCAACACCCGTCTGGTCGGAGGATCCTCCCTTTTCTATGGAGGATGAGTGAACTTTACACCCTGTTCCTAATACCTCAATAATAAGCTTTAGCTGGGAAGAAGTGGCGCAACAAACTGTCCAGCATCCTCATCATTCTCCTGACAATGTCACAATTTATTTAGGCTGGGCGCAACATTTCTTTTTCTTCCATACTTCTCTTTTAACTTGCTAATATGTATACAGATATAACTTGTATGACATAGTCTTAATATTCTCGCGTGTCATAATAAGTGCATTTAATATGCAGTTCATACGTAGAGTAACTATTAGGTATGTATACAATGCAATACCAGTAGGAGTATTATATTATCTGTGGTGTAGGTAATTATCACATTATAAACAAGCTTGTACCGTGGCTTTCAACTGTTTTTTTTTATTCAGAACAGTCACGAAAATAAATACCTTACATTGTAACAAATAATTGGACCGTGTTATGCAAAAGTCGTCAATGTCGGGAAAAGTACAAACAGAGTTATAATAAGCATTTTTCTGTTGATGGTTGCATCATGGATGCTGAATGACATGGCTGCATTTGACGGCTCATATCTCCGTGATAAATAGAGATAACGACATGGCTGATTTGGAAAAAATCTTGTATGTCGAAATTAGTATGGCTGTGTTTATAACTCATTTTTGGACAAAAAGTGCCTTTCTGCATAACTAGGTCCAATTCAATAGCGATTTTATCGCAAAACAGCATTACTGTAACTTTGCGAAAAGACCTTTTTCATGAACAGTACAACCGTACTGTTCATGAAAAAGGTCTTTTCGCAAAGTTGCGAGTCCTGAAGTGGAGACCGCGTTTCGGCAAGCGTAGTGTGGGACACCCCCCAGCTAGATGGACTGACGATCATAGTCGTATAGAGGACACCCTAGCATACTTACTCTCACAAAACATCAGACATACACGCATAATTCTACTCCATTCATCAGCAAACAGATCACATTCAGGATTGGTGGTTAGGAGGGCGTTAAGCATCCTTAAAGTACGACATACAGGGGACTCCGCTCTGGCGACAGTTCTAGATGACGGCGGCGCAAACAGATTGTGTCGACGGCTTTGGCGATGTCCGATGTATTTGTCGGGAACAAATAGCCGACAGAAAAGATCGTGGAGTTTAGGACTGTCAATGCGTCCTCTGAGAGTCTTGCAGGCTACTGTGAGCTGTTGAAAGCCTCGTCTAACCTCCAGCGAGTTGAAGCCCAAAACTCCTAGGAGGTAATTAGTAGGGTACATGAAAGGAAAGAAGTGAAACGTCTTTTTATACAGAAACCTCAGAAAAGTTTTCTGTACCTTTTCCAGCGCCAATGTTTGAGTCGCTGTGTAGGGATGCCAAATACAGGCAGGTATTTAATGTTGCTTAAAATTTTCAAATGCTCAGATTGAAATAGTTTCATACATATTTTTTCTGGAATTTTCTGTAGGCTGTAGGCTCTCAAAAACGCTCAAAAACGACCATTTCCCGACTATACTCGAAGGTGGCTGGAACAGACTAGATGCGGAAGGCGAAGGACAGAGTGCTGTGGCGTGGGTATATTCTCTTTGGTTGTGGCGCAGCCTGGGATAGGCCTAGGCCCAGCCATGGACTGCGACAGGCCGAGTGCGAAAATGCTATGTTCGTAACCTCCTAGAATTGCTCTCACTACCGCTTTTGAATCTTGCATAAATCCTCTAGTATTAAATTAGCAATATTTGTATGTATTGTGTATACCTATATATATTTGTAATCACGTTCTCGAAAACGGCTCTAGCAATGTCGATGAAAGTTGCAATATATAGGGGTTAACAGGGGCCAAAAATCGTTCTAGCTAGGTCTCATATCTGGGATTTTCTTTTTAAATTAAATGAGCCATATTTGTATATTTGTATTCACGGCATATTTGTATTTGTATTCAGGCATTCTCAGTACATTTTTGAAAATCTTTTATATGCCCATAAAAACATTAAATTGTTTAAAAAATACAGTGATATCCACAATATAAATACTAGGAACAAACACAAATTTGTTGTACCTCCAACAAGGCTCAAGAAAATAGGTGGGTCATTCAGGTGTCAATGTATACGCTTTTATAATAAACTTCCAAGCCACGTTCAAGATCTGAGTCTTAATAAATTCAAATCATTCATTAAACGCAAGTTGTGTCAGAAAGCTTTTTATACCGTTAAAGATTATATTGAGGACAAAAAGGCTTGGGATTGAACTGCTCCAATTTTATTTTATATTATTTTTATTTTTGCATACTGAATGTTGACATTAATATTTACTTTGTAAGTATTATATTATTTTACTTTATTGTGAATGTGAAGACTATGTAGGTCATTGCTTTTTTTTTTTGTTTGTTTTATTTTTTCTCTCAGTTATTTTTAATCATGGTCTGGCAGTTTGAGTAATCTATGCGGCCTACCCCAATGTCCTTTCTTTGGTATTGTTCGTCGAATCGTTGAGCTCCTTAAGTTCTGAGTTGAGCTGCGCGATTACTGACAAATGCGTGCACTGACTGGACAGGTCCTCTCAATCTGTGTGGTTCTTTCCTCAAAAGACCATTTCAGACACCAATCTACATGGTCTTCACATGAAGTGACCAAGATTATGTCTGGACTTTATAAGAGACTGTGACCTCTGAGTTTGTTTCGGCCTTTCTTCTCAGAGTAGTCAGATAGGAAACGCCGACCTCATCTAGTTTAAAAAAAAAAATATTGACTTGTAAAAGTGTTTGTACAAACCTACTTACAGAAATAAAAATCATTTATCATTTATCACGTTCTCGAAAACGGTTCTAACGATTTCGATGAAAGTTGCAATATAGGGGTTTTCGGGAGCCAAAAATCGTTCTAGCTAGGTCTCATAGCTGGGATTTTTTTTTAAATTAAATGAGCCATATTTGTATGTAATCACGTTCTTGAAAACGGCTCTAACAATTTTGATGAATGTTTTAATATAGGAGTTTACGGGGTGAAAAATCGATCTAGCCTAGGTCTCATATCTGGAAAAAAATGGGTTTTCTCTATTTTCATCATAACAGATTTAATTGTGCTCGTGACAGTAAATATAATGTTTTCACTGATTTGTTTCTTTTAATGTTTTTTTTTATTGTTTTCATGATTTTGTTAGTTTAAATGTTCTTTTTATAGGAGCTCGTGGCTAAGTAATAACAGCCGCACGGGTCGATCCATCAGGTTAAGCTACGCTTGCTGGGGTTGGTCTCGGAAAGCACGTTAAGCCATTGGTCCCGCCTGTCATTCGTGGATCTTTGACAGTCGGTACGGATCGTCAGAAACCCGAAAGTCTGACAACCAAGGGGTATCGTATTACCTAGTAACTGGGTTGTGGAGGTCAGATAGGCAGTCCCTCCATGTAAAATACTGGTATCCAGCTGCATCAGGTTAGATTGGAAGCCGATCCCAACGTAGTTGGGAAAAGGCTAGGCTGACTGAAATTTTCTTTTTATAATGTTGTATTTCATGTTCGTGTCCTATATAACATGTTTTCCTTTCTTTTTTTATAAGAAACTCTTTACTATAGTAAAATATGATTATAATATTGATGATATGGCTAGAAAGGGGGTTACTGCTGAGATGCCAACTAATAATAGTTATTTTATTCTAGGTGCATCGTTTTCACATATAATTATAAGTAATTAATGTAAGTACTTATAAAAAATATTATAAAACCTTTAAAAAGAGTATCGGTGGAGTTTCTTGCCCATTATTCTCCATACGAAACTACGAGTACCTTTTGGAAGGGGCAACTAGAATCAATTCTATTGTTTTGTAAATTATGTTCTAAAGTGCCTTTTATATGCCTATTTGAAAGAACACAAGTCTGCTAGGCTGAAGTGGGATTGGGCGGGCTAAGTATGTAGGATGCATCAGGACAGATGGACCAGAGTCGTCACGCAGTGGGACCCGGAAGACGGGCGGGCTTCGTCGCCGAGGGAGGCCGAGAAAACGCATAGGCGTTTACCGGAGATTGGTCGGAGAAGGCAACACACAGGGAAGAGTGGAAAGCTGTGTGGGAGAACTTTGCCCAGCTGTGGAACAAAATAGATTGATAAAAAAAAATAAAGAAATTATTTGACTTTGATAGAGAAGTATTGAAGAATAAGACATGCTGCGCCGACTCCAAATAAACTGGGTTAAGCGCAAAAGAATGATGAATTGATGACGATTGTATGATTACACAATGATTGAATGATGAATGAATGAAATGCACCGACCCCAGCGTGGTTTAACCGGAGTCGATTATTCGAAGGAGCCCAAAGATTCACACTAGCCCCTGTTGCCTCATGTTACATGGTGCAACAGAGACCATTACATATCAAGGAGTAGAGGTGGGCGCGATAATGGTAGGGAAGACGTGCCGTTAGGATATGGAGGGGATAAAGAGCATACCGAGTATGCACCCTACGCAAGCAAAGGAAAAAGTTATAAAAACTATCCGTATTTCAGGTAGGTATAGAAAACTAGGTAAGTAATAATTAATAACGTAGGTACCTACATTAGTACGTAAAATATCCAATTGATACGACATGAATGCACTTACATAATATATCCCAATGCAATGTCCATTAAATTATATAATAAACTACCCGCACAGCGTATTATTAAAAAAATTTCGACAATTTTTGCTAAATAAAAGCTACTACTCGGTAAACGAATATCTAAGTGATAGACTAAATAAAGTCATAACTACATACTATTACATCTCTCTACAGATACCTGTTTATATGTATACAGGGTTATTTGTAAAACACCAGCAACCTCTTAAGGGGTCATTGTACTCATCATTATGAACAACTTTTACTATGGGACCAAACCTGAAATCGCAAAAAAAAATCAGCTGCTCAGTACATTTATGTTCGCATAATTCATCAAAATGTACTGAACAGCTGATTTTTTTTCGTGTGAAATGAACATGTCTGTTTGTCCTGAGTCTGGGTGTAATTATATATATAAGTATGTATTTACAAAAAAAAAGTAGTGTATGTAGTATATCAGTTATCTGGTTTCCATAGTACAAGCTCTGCTTAGTTTGGGACCAGATGACCGTGTGTGAAAATGTCGCAGGATATTATTATTATTATTTTTTATTTTTTATTTTTTACATTTCTCGGGACCCTGGGGTCCCGGACCTTTGAAAGGCGTACAAGGAGCCGAAGCCAACTCGCAGAGGCCCCTTAAATAATTTTAAATGATAAGGAGGCACCAACCGACGATTATCCCTGTATGCACTATGCAAGTGCACCCAAGGACAACCCCCGGTTTGTGCAGGACTATTGTTGTGTGTGGAAACAAAATATATTGGGCTATGGGTCTGGGTAGCTAAAGTGGATCGGGTAACTTGAACTATGGAAGAACTATGTCCCCTGCCTGACCAATGTTATATATTATACACGGATAAAATGGCAGGGGGTGACTTGCACACTCAATAATGGGCCCCCGGAAACGGCCGCTAGCACATAGCGACAAGGGGGCAACACTTCCTGAGATGCTTGAGGAGTGGAGAGGTATTCCACGGCTATCAGGACAATCCCGGAAGTACGGTCAAGATCCCTACCAGCACCTTACTGGAATACTTCCTTCCTCCGAGCACGTTTGCTCTTGCGAATCTCCACTCAATCCGGCCAATAAAGGCAAGAAAGAGGTGGGAGCTCTGTTCCTCGTCAGTGTTCACTCCAGCCGGCCAATAAAGGCAAGCTAGAGATGAGGACAAGATTTCTCTCGGGAGATAGGGGGTCCGTGGGGTCGCTACTGCTCAACAGCTCGCCACATGCTGCCCTGCGGGTTACTGTATCTCTCTTGGTCTGGCTCCTCATCCTAGACCCGTTCCGGCAAAGTAAACTCTACCGGCACAGACCTAAAGTTTGAAGCGCGCAAGCCCCACCACGACGTCAACGTAGAGATACAGCGGTGGGGATTATTATTATTATTATAGTTATTATTATTATTTTTTGTTTTTACATTTCTCGGGACCCTGGGGTCCCGGACCTTTGGAAGGCGTACAAGGAGCCGAAGCCAACTCGCAGAGGCCCCTTAAATAATTTTAAATGATAAGGAGGCACCTTATTTCACCTCATTTCCAGTTCTTCAGCTACGTCGTAACTACTGATATGCCGATCTTGCTCCACTTTTTCAAAAATGGCATCCACTTTTTCCGTAATAGGGTGACCAGAGCGACGTGCATCTTTGACATCAAAATTTCCGGATTGAAAACGCTTAAACCAAATTTGTGCTACTCTCACAGACACTACACTAGGTCCATAAACATCGCAAATTTTATTCGCGGCTTGCGTTGCATTTTTACCTTTTTTGTAGTATAATTTTAAAATGTATCGAATTTCTTCATTAGATTCACTCATCTTGACGGTAAGAAAAACAAATGAAAATCACACATTTTCCTAATTTGAATTTGGAATTATGTTCTTTAAAATTTAAACTTTCAATGATACCAAAACCAGCCAGATACAAATAGTATAGCCAAAGAGATTTTATTACAAGTTCATACATACTATAATGCGAAAAGACTTTTTCCCCAACCTAATATTTATTGAGATATCTTTCTAGGCAAAGTTGTGTCTTTTTGTGGCAAACTTTGCCTACGACTTTAAGTGCTTGATATTCGGAAAAACAGCAAGATTTAAAAAGATTTCAGTTATACCTGGCAAGGCATAAGGGCTGTTTACCATGTGAAACTCATTAAAAGCCATAATTAAAAAATAAAAATGAAAAATCATTATTCAAACTAGGCTGAGAATCAGCACTTTTCGAACGTCAAAATTACATAAGATAGTCCACCAAAACGCCCGCCCTTCACCATTCCTCGTGCTTTAGCTGGGGAGAAGAAGTGGCGCAACAAACTCCCCAGCAGCACAGCTGTCTGTTCAGTTAAAAAAATATATTGTATACAGCACTGCGCAAATAATTTAAGTATTACGCAACAAAACATGAAATTAAATTAAATTCGTTGCCATAAGTCAGCTAGCACGAGCCAATATATAAAAAAAAATGAAAACTACTTCGACGTAAAATAAATAAAATAAGAGTTAATTACTAATAACAATAAAAAAAACCAAGATCAGCAAGACGGCCAGTCACCACAAGAGGCACCCGTTCACGAGCATAACGCAAAGATCAGCCACTACTCCTCTCGCCATATTTGAGGGAAGGAGGCCTCCCGACCCCCCACGCTACCGCAAGCATTGACATAATAATAAATAGGTTTAGAGATACGAACAAAAATATTATTATATTTATTATTATTATTATTATTATTATTATTATTATTATTATTATTATTATTATTATTATTATTATTATTTCCTTTATTTTTTATTATATACATATGATTTACATTTTTAAATATTTTTATAAAAACTTAAAATAAATAAAAACATTTAAAAATATAAAAAATAGTAGCCCACCGGTATCGGGAACAGGGTCCAAGCTACCGGTGGTCAGGGCTCCTGAGAGAGGAACCTCCTAACAATACGTGCCGTGTCCAGAAGTACCGCTTTCTGGATCAAGCCCTTGATCCAGCTGCCTAACGAGAGCCTCCTCAGGTGTTGGTCGAGACTCTTCGATATTATGCCATTGGCTGTCACAACTATCGGCACAATGATTGCTGTATCCACATCCCACATGTCGACAACCTCGCGAGCCAAATCAAGATACTTAATCTGTTTATCTTTTTCAGCTTTCACGAGGTTCTCGTCATGCGGAACCGCTATATCAACAATCATTGTTCGACGCTCTTTTCGATCTATCACCACTATATCTGGCTTATTGGCAACAATAGTCCTGTCAGTGATGATAGATCGATCCCAATACAACGTGATATTGCCATTTTCGAGAACTGGGTCGGGCACATACCTATAGTACGGTACTTCCGATTCCACAAGATTGTATTGCAGAGCAAGTTGCTGATGGATAATCCTGGCTACAAGGTTGTGTCTATGCAAGTAGTCTCCGTTAGCCAGACGAGAACAGCCAGAAATAATGTGACGGATAGATTCCCCCGGACGGTGGCATGCCCGACAGATGTCAACCGTGCCGTCCTTCACAATATATTTCCGGTAGTTGTTCGTCATTATAACTTCGTCCATAATCGCAAAGATAAAACCTTCGGTTTCACCAAAGAGATCACCGAATCGCAACCAGGATACGGACGCCAAGAGGTCTACATCAGGCCCATGTAGGACCCGGTAAAAGCGCCCATGAAGCTCTTTGCTCTGCCATACCTCCCTACGGTCATTAGTATCTAATATTATAGGTTTGCGCCAGTTCTCGTTAGCCAAGGAGAGCGGGGTGAGGCCCTTGTCCACTGAGACCACATCTCGGTGCATCCCCACGTCGGCTTCTAGGAAGTATTCCCTGAGACTGCATACCTCACGGTTGTGCAAGGTCTTAGCATTTAAGAAGCCTCGACCACCACACTTCCGCGAAATATACAGTCTCATCACCGATGACCGTGGGTGATGCATCCGATTTGCAGTCAGCAGTGTGCGGACCCTTCTATCCAAGGCGTCAAGTTCTGTTTGAGTCCATTTGAGTATACCGAAAGAGTACATCAAAACCGGCATGACCCAACCGTTGAAGGCGCGCACCTTGTTTCCGCCTGATAGAAGACTATTAAATACTTTGTTCAGGCGGTTAAAGAAGCGCTCCTTCAGCGATTGTTTCATGTCAGCAGCGTTGATGCCTAACGCTTCCGACATACCCAAATACTTGTAAGTTTCGAGTGAGGAGAGGGGTCTTAGGTGTATGGAATCCGAGAGTTGGGTTTCTACGGATTCCAAAATCCTCCCCCGCTTTACATGCATGACCGCACATTTGTCCACACCAAATTCCATCCTGATGGCACTACTGAAAGTTTTGGTTACCTTCAATAGCTCCATCAGTTGAAAATTGCTGGGGGCAAAAAGCTTCAAGTCATCCATGTAAAGAAGGTGAGATATAACCTGACCACCTCTTCTCAATCGATAGCCTAAACCTGAATCATCCAACAGTGTGCTTAGAGGATTCAAGGCTAAGCAGAACCAAAGTGGACTCAAACTATCGCCTTGAAATATACCTCGCTCGATCCTTATCGGCTCACTATTCCTCTGGATATGTAGACATCCTGGATAGCGAAGGACTGTCCTCCACTGCCCCATACACGACATCAGGAAGGTCCGCAGAGTTGCATCTACTTTATACAACTCCAGCACCTTCATGAGCCATGTATGTGGCACCGAGTCATAGGCCTTCTTGTAATCTATCCAGCATGTCGACAGATCCTTTCGGGAACGACGAACCTGTTGGTTAATGGCCATATCTATGAGGAGCAGCTCCTTAGTACCGCGGGATCCATTCCTACATCCATTTTGAGAGGCAGACATGATGGAGTTATTGTCTATATGTTTGTTAATTTTAGCTCTCAAAATGGATGTAAGAACTTTATAGACCGTCGGTAGACAAGTGATCGGTCTATAATTTTTGGGTTCCGCAGTACTACCTGATTTATGGAGCAGGTGGGTTATTCCTGTCGTTAGGAACTGGGGCAGCGACCCCGACTCTAAGGCTGACTGGAACTGGGATGCCAAGCGGGCGTGCGACTTATGGAAGCATTTTATCCAAAAGTTGTGCAGCCCGTCCGGCCCTGGGGATTTCCAGTTAGGTAACGGACGGACTGCACAAGTTACATCTTGGGGGCTGATGGTAAGTGCCTCCATTTCTGGTATTTGATCGCACGTTCGCTCGATCTCCCTAGTCCAATCACCTTCGGTGTGACTGACAGGCACCGACCAGATGCTTCGCCAGAACGAATACATGGCGTCATCATCCGGGAGGTGCGTGTCGGTCACACCATGGTCTGGTCGCTCCCAAGCCCTATAGACCCACTTTTCATCGCTCCGGAATGTGCGATTCTGAGTGTACCGATCCACTCTCCGCCTGTACCGACGAATACGGTTTGCCCATGCACAGACCTTCTGCTTCAGGAAGTCGATACGCTCTGTGACGCGGGTCAAGTAATCTCGAGAACTAATATCCATCCCCGAGAACGCCCGCCTCACAAAGCGCATCACTCTAGGGCGAGTATTGCCCTGCCTGAAGCAGATTAACTTGCCGATGAGTGCTCTAGCCTCACCAATACGACGCTCAATCCTGCACTGCCAAGCTGGTACAGCTGGTTTTGGTCGTGGAGCTCTGTCACTGTTAGGAAATTTAACATGAGCTACACGACATGCCGCTACAGCAGCACAGTACAAGATCGAGTGGGTATCGGTGAGGTCTTTGCTGCCGTCAAAATAATTTGACAGCTGCGAATCTAGAGCACACACCAGCGCCTTATTTTTCTTGTGCATGGGCAAACGAGGTAAACGTGGTCTAAGCCCAGGCGGAGTGGAACGGTACTCCCGGAAAGCATCCTCCAGAGCGCTCCTCAATCGTACATTGCATTGGGAACTCACGGACATAGCCCCGTCATCATCCTCATCACTAACGCGGTCGGGTCGCGGTGAGGCACTGGGTTGTTGCACCGCGACCAGTGGCGAAGCAGGCGTAACATGGCTATTCCGTGATTCGAGACGTAGTCGATCAAGTACGACGTCATCCAGCATATGGTTACGCTGGATGACCCGCACCTGATCCGATAGTCGTTGCGCCGACACGTTGACAGCTGGTTCAAGCACCTGAAACAGAGAGAGCATCCGACCACGATACGCAGTCAAGTTACTTCCCCCCTCTGTAGCCCCAAAGTATGCGCGCATGACATTTTCGTTGATGGTTTGTGTCCACCTCATGCGCTGCACACTTCCACCGGCAGCGGGGACCCTATCAGAGGCCGATGGGCCTCGGAGTCCTAAGCTGGTCGGTGGTCGGCCTCTTCCGCGCCGACGTAATGGTGGTGGTGTTGTCGGCGGCGAGAAGTATTCGTCACTCGAGCTCGACGCAACTGCAGCAGCCGGTATCACTGGACTCACGTCTGGAGCAGGTTCCGGCAACTGCGAGGCGGAGCTGAGCGACGAACCCGAAGATGTTGGGCGTGTGTTTCGTCGTGCCCGACTTCTCGTCAGCATTGTGTTTGGTCTTCTATTCTCCGTGTTCAGTAGTTAGTAGGTGGTAGTTTTCGTCTTGCATCCTGATATAGTATGTTTTGGCATAAAAACCAATTTTGGGTTGAGTGAATTGGTGTTGGAACACATAACACCACATTATTGCATTAAAAGTTTAAAATCAAATAGAAAATACACGGAGAAAAAATTTTTTCGACCGTCAGCTTGACAGTCGGGCCACAGATTATTATTATTATTATTATTATAGTTTTAAGTACTTAATATTAGATGACTGACAAATGCTTCCTCTCTCCTTCTTATTTTGCTGTGCCCGACAGGGTCCACATGATCTAATTATAAGTTTACCATCTAACAATACCTACATGTGGAATGCAATAAAAGTATTGAGTATTATATACTCAATATATTATTATAATATTACGAACAAAAAACCAGCCAAGTGCGAGTCGGACCACGCATAATGATGAATTCCGTAGTTGGGGTGAATTTATCCCAAGAACAAACTTAACATTGTAGTTGAAAGACATGTTCACCCATACATTCCAACTGCAAATGTAAGAATGCACACGCGTATTTTAAGACCATAGACTTCGTATAGGTTCTCTTGTAATCTATAGGTATAGAACTAGTTATTGTATTATTTTTTTTTTTCAAAATTTTTCCCTCAGTAGTTTCGGAGATAAAAGAATTGTCAATTTTCGTCTATTTTTTTTATAACTTAAAAAAAATGTTTAATATCCTCACAGTAAGCTCTTTCATTTGATATGTCACACGGTACAGTTTGCAAAACATTTTATTTTAATGTTGCTTATTTGTCCCCCAAAAGTGACCCCCTTATTCAAACCTCATTTATTCACGTTACACGTCCGGTTTTGGGTCACAGAAATTCATACGTGTACCAAATTTCAACAAATTGGCTGCGCAGACGGACAGAAAGACACACGAGTGATTCTAGAATATATGGGTTCCGTTTTTCCTTGTGTGGTACGGAACCTTAAAATTGTGTAAAAATTAACGTTGTCGCTCTCAGAATCTGGGGCCTGTAATTATTTATAAACTAAACGCGTTAAAACTCGGCACATAAATTTGTTTAGCCAACTGTATTTAATAACTAATATTATATCCCGTCGCGAATGTTTCCCATAGTCACTCTTATCATCCTTATCACTACTTGTATGCGTTTATTTACGCCATATTATCATTAGGTATGGTTAATAAAATGACGTAGTTTAGTATACAACGCGCTACAGATTTAGGACAAGTCCTGAAAGTATGTTCAGAATCGACCACTGAATAAATGTTGTAATTAGTGTTCGTACCAAAATGGTAAAAGGATTCACCAATCCACCAATCGACCGCGGCAAACATAGTTTAAATTTCGATCGACCCGAGTGGCTGTTAGTAATATACATATATATATACAGGTGTTTTTTAAAACATGCGACAAAATTAAAGGGGGTGTTCTACCCATCAATATGAACAACTTTTACTATGGGACCAAACCTGAAATCGCAAAAAAAAAAATCAGCTGTTCAGTACATTTATGTTCGCTTATTTGGTCAAAATGTACTGAACAGCAGATTTTTTTTTTGCGATTTCAGGTTTGGTCCCATAGTAAAAGTTGTCGCATGTTTTAAAAAACACCCTGTATAAAAACAGTTTTACCAAAAGGGCCCTTATCTATCTTATTGGTAACAACACAGTAAGTGGGTTGTAAAGGTCAGATAGGCACTCCATGGTATTCAGATAAAGGCTAGGCAGATTTACTGACATATTTCCGCCTTTGTCTGTGCGCAGTTTTCATACTTGCGCAGTTCATAACTTCTTTTCCATACGTCATGCCAATAGCAATTGCGTTGCACTCATCTTATGCACGTGTTTATAAATAAATAAAGTTCCTTGTCCACGAGTCTGACGCGAGTATTAATTATTATAATCTGCAGCAATGTGCTCGCCAAATAACTGCTTAGCAAATTAAAACTGTGTCATTACTGTTTTTTTTTATACTAGATGACTTTTTTACCGTCTTGAAAAAAATAAGGTATAATAGGTGAACGGAGTAGAAGCCTATGGCATATCTAGTTTTTTTTTTTTTTTTTGAAAAAACAATTATAATATCTAAATTCAAATCACAATGCACCCTGCGGAGGGATCTATCAGAGAAATGTTGAAGGCCTGCGAGGGGGTATGCTCATCGATCACTAATAAACAACGGTATGCTGCTTTGCACGGCCTTGTATATAATGTCCGTAAATGTGAATACCTGGTCTTTAAGGCAGGCGGTAAGTGCCCTAATCATGGACCTAGTTTTCTCTAAATGGTATGATCATAAATAAAGTCCACCAAGTAGTTAGGGCACATACTTACCGACGACCTTAAAGATAATGTAGACATCGAAAGGGAGGGTAGGGCACTGGCGGTCCGAGGAAATATGTTGGCCCGTAGATACTCTCGTTGTGCGGACCAAGTCAAGATCACTCTGTTCAAGGCGTTTTGTCATGTTCTGTACGGGGGGCGTCTGTGGGTCAGCTACACAAAAAGATCGCTGCCCCGTTTCTGTAGCGCATCGGAGATGTTTGCTCAGAACCGAACTGACGGCTTCCATGCAGTGATTCGCCAAAATGTCGCATCACTGATGCGTAGAACGCGAGTCAGTGACAATAGCATCCTGAAAACTGTGGTCCTTACTCCCCTTTTCTGAGGCACTGTGTGTGGAGAGTGGTCAGGTAGCTTATTTCTTGCTTTATCGTTCTCTGCACATCCTGCCTCAGTCACGTACTCGTATTCCCTTGTTAATCTGTCTGTGTACTAGTAACACTATTGATAAAGTACTTTACTTAACAAATTGGACCATAATGTTGTCTGAAGTAAATATATCGAGGGGTCACGGGCTACGAGTATTTGTATTAAGCGACATCCTGGCCGATATTGAGTTATTATCATATCTACCTGCATTAAAAAGTGAAAAACGTAAAAAACGGAGATAGACACTATTGATTATTAACAGTCGATAGGCCACTTTTTCGGAAAAAATTATTGATAGGTACTTTTTTACAATGTTCTTTTTTCGAATAATGAAACTTCGAATTGCTCTCCTGTAAAATCCAAACATGTCCCTTAATACAAATACCCTCGATATAAATAATAAATTATGTAGTGCGTATGATTTGAATTTAGATATTTTTAACGATCTATAAAGTTTTTTCAAAATTTCTGTTTTTTCTTATTCTTATTCTGTTTTTTTTCTATTGTTCTAGTTTACTTCAAATGTGTAGTGTTTATTGATAGAGCAATTTCTGTCTAAGCTATTGAAAAACCAAAAAAAAAAAAAATCAAGTTGTGCCAAAGGCTTTTACTCCGTTCACCTATTTTACCCTATTTTTTTCAAGATGGTAAAAAAATCATCCAGTATATATGATGTCCCAGAAATCGACCGAAATACCGGTGGTGATAGCTTTGGTCAAGCCGACCGCGTGAAGTTGATATCACGACTGTATGAAGTCGAACGTAACAACTGCATGCAGTTGAATATGACGACTGCGTGCGGGTGTTGCTGTGCAGTCCGTCTGTTGGCAGCCTTAATCATAATTAATTCGGCAAAGCTCGGTTCTCCGAAAATAAACGATGGAAACTTTGAATGTTTTCATACTGTATGGTGTACAAAAGAACATAAAGCAATAACGGGAAGAACTATACAGTACAGGGTTATTGGTACAACACCAACAACCTCTTAAGGGGTCATTGTACTCATCATTATGAACAACTTTTACTATGGGACCAAACTGAAATCGCGAAAAAATCAGCTGTTCAGTACATTTATGTACTGTAATGTACTAAACAGCTGATTTTTTTTCGCGATTTCATGTTTGGCCCCATAGTAAAAGTTGTTCATAATGATGAGTACAATGACCCCTTAAGAGGTTGTTGGTGTTTTACCAATAACCCTGTATAGAGTCGTTCTTGAATACGGGTGCAGCTACGATAAGCGTATTTTTAAAAATACACCCTTTATAAGCAGTGTTACAATCCTTAGTTAAGGAATTTCCAGCGTAGGTACAGTAGAATCATTATTATAATAATAAACTCTGTAATTCCGTGACTTTTAACCCTGACATAATTATCTCTGAACACGCCTTTACACTGTAATTGTCATAATTTATTTAATTAAGTAATTAAAATAAATAAACTTACTGTTTTATGAGCAAAAAATGTAGAGCTGCTTCAGGAATTACAATACTTGATTTCAGATCACCAATTTCTTGGGCAAGCGTGGTGATTGCCCCTAGATGATGGTTTAAGGCGCTACCCCGACCAAAATCTTGCGATAGCGCGTTATTCAGAGGCTATGAACTCATTAAAAATCAATAAATCTGCTAAGCCTTTTCTCAACTATGTTGGGGTCGGCTTACAGTCTAACTGGATGCAGCTGAATACCAGTATTTGACATGAAAAAAAAAAGAAATCAATAAAATCGCGCACTTTTTAAAACTCAATCAATCTGCCTAGCCTTTTCCCAACTATGTTGGTGTCGGCTTCCAGTCTAACCGGATGCAGCTACATACCAGTATTTTACATGGAGCGGCTGCCTATCTGACCTCCACAACCCAGTTATTTGGTAATACGATACCCCTTGGTAAGACTGATTGTCAGACTTCCGGGCTTCTGACGACCCGTAACGACTGTCGAAGATCCACGAATGACAGCCGGGACCAACGGCTTAACGTGCTTTCCGAGGCACGGAGGAGTCTCGGTATGAAAAGATGGTCACCCATCCACAGACCAACCCCGGCAAGCGTAGCTTAACTTGGTGGATCGACCCGTGCGGCTGTTATTACTTAGCCACAAGCTCCTCCACCGCCTAACTAAAAAGCTAAAGCGGAAGTGCGGCCTGGCAATAAAATTTAATTTGACCTGTATTTTGTTACATTATTATTCGAACGATTAAATTACATTTATTTTGTAACACAGAGAAACTCTTTTGATAACCGTGGCTAGTGACAGTAGTGACTTTTCCTAATTCACTCAACTGTGTGTGAAATAGGAATGGTGCGAATACCGAAAGAAACGGTTGAAATACTTGGCGAGTCTGAATATAGGTAAGTACTACGAACTTTCGCGCATGTTCTCTCACTCACACTCGCCTCATGTCAATGTCACCATTTGGTTCCTAAAAATGTTACTGCGCAGGCTTCCGCGCGGAGTTCGGACTCGCCAAGATATTTCGGCCGTACTGTAGTATAAGTAAACTCACTACCCGCGGTCCTTCCCCGCCTATACTAAACCCACAATTTCAAAACAAAAAGCTTGTTGCTTCGAGCTGAATGGTTCATATACTATACATATTTATGAACTATGCTTGACGGCAGATATAGTTATCGTGGTAGAACTTCCCCGGACGAGCCCCTTCACAAAGAGCTCTCGGTAGATACAACACGGCGGACTTATCTTGGCGAGTCCACCTATTCAGGTCACTGTCAGGTCGCTATCGCTCGCACTCTCCAAATCTCCGCAAACGTCTTTGGCGTCAAGGCGCTTGGTTTCACGAAATGGAGAATCGAGGTCAACCCCAGATAAGAGTCAGGCGGTTCTCTTCTCCCCCTACCTCAGTCCGATCACTAGAAGCAAGCTAAATACCTAGGTGTCATCCCTTGACCTTCACCTTACAGTTTCGCTCTCTATAGATTCCATTTCATTTTGACCCCCATTATGACCTATGCTTGCGTCGTATTCGCACACGCTAAGCCACACCATCTCCATAGGATGCAGACCCTTCAGAACCGTTTCCTAAGAAAGGTCACGGAAGCCCCCTTCTATGTTCTAAATGAGACTTCATCTAGATCTCACAATGCCCACCGTCCTGGAGCTCATGAAGCGCCTCTTAAAGCGTTTCTTCCACCCTGCTATAAGCACCCAAACTCCTACTTTTCGGGGTACATCTGTTCCTGTAACTGATCGACTTGAGCTCCTAGGCATGGAGTTGATATCTGGTCTCAACTTCAGCGCCACCATCGAATACAAGGCCCAAACTGCGGCCAAGAAACTGGGCATCCTAAATAGGGTGAAGCGATACTTTACGCCTGGACAGCTTTTAACCCTTTTCAAAGCGCAAGTCCGATTCTGCATGGAGTATTGCAGTCACCTTTGGGATGGATCAGCCAAATACCAACTAGCCGCGCTTGACTCGGTGGAACGCAGAGCTAAGAGGCTCATTGGCGACGTAAAACTGGTGGATGCCAAGCTTCATAGCTTGGCTCATCGCCGCAAGGTTGCCTGCTTGTCGGTCTTCTACAGATTGTAACTTAGGAGAGTGTGCCCGAGAACTCCACGACCTCATTCCACCGGCCCCGTTTTACCATCGGACATCTAGACGCACTGCCAGTTACCATCCCTACCTGGTTGCCATTCCACCAATTCGCACTAAGCGCTTCCAAATGTCTTTTAAAATGCGCACAGCAAAGGAGTGGAACTCCTTTCCGAACGCATAGAACCCTAATCTCTTCAAAGTGAGAGTGAACAGGCTTCTTCTGGGTAAGCTCACTCCATCGTCGACATTTGTCTCTGTCACCTCTGACCTGGACTAGAGTCAAGAGCAAACCCATGACAAATAAAAAAAAAAGCACCGCAATCCCCCGATACACTCCTTAAGTAAGTTTCGCCGACCAAGACATACCCTCACCTTCCTGGGTGATGACATCACCATCCTCAGGCAGAGTAATCCCACCACTAGCACAGGCCGGAAAAACAAAACAGAACGCCGTCCTTCCCTAATCGCCGCCAGCGCAATCCCGAGGCCGGTCGCGTGTAAAGTCTCTGTCCATCGCCGCCCCGACCCTTGCTCGAGCCAGCCTGCTCTGCTGAGCTTATAGCTTTAAACTCACCCCTAAATAGTATTTTTAAACCGATCCAGCCTGTCCCTTGCTCCCAGCGACGCCCTAAGTCGAAGTCCGTACCCCACAAGGGTTTTATGCCCTGGCTGGAGGCCTTAATTTATTGAGGCACCCACAGGAAAGGACAACCTCCTAGGTTGACCAGCGAGATGCCAGCACTTTGCGCGGAAGGCTGCGGTATGAGGCGGATATGAGGTGAGTGTGAGTGAGAGAACATGGGGTCGGCTCCAGTCTAATCGGATTCAGCTGAATATGAAGCGACTGTCTAACCTCCACACCCCAGTTACTAGGTAACACGATACGCTTTGGTAAGACTGGTTAGATCCGAGTAATTAAGTATTCCATAATTAAGTAAAACTTTCCACTCGAAAAACAAGGTAGGTAACTAGGTACGTGTTACACGGATGCTTCCGAGGATCTCGTTGATAATCTTATCATTAATCTAAACCGCTTAAGATTTAATCTGTTTATCTTTAAAATCCGGTTTGTACCGCCTTTTTTCGTTATCACCATTATGAATTATGATAAATAATTCGATAATACGATCTAAATTATGATAAAAGTCTTAATTACTTTATTTTTTAACGTTTGATGGCAATTCATTTATTGATTAGTCGACTTTTTTTGATATTTTCTTAATTAATAAAGTATACAGCTATAATAGGCTGTATCAGACAAGTATGTTCAAAGGATGATGCAAGTGATTGGGCTCCAAAAAAAAAGTAACTGTGCAGAGCTCAGACATACCCTAATTTGTAGATCCTATAAATACGATCGTTTTATTTCTAAGTCGGGTAAATTGGCCCTGGGAAAAAAAATATAGGTCCATGAATACGTTTTCAAAATGTATGCATAATTATATGAAATAGATCCTTATTATTCTCACATATCCTGTTTGTATTGAAATAAATCATTGCTGTTACACTTTTGTTAACCGAACCGAGAGTCCGAGATACCTAGGTGCAGGTATAATTACTATAACTTGTAACAATTTTTTGTAATGGGTACGAGTTTAGTAGTCAATGGCTGTAAATGTCGTAAGTAGGTACTCGTATTCACTTTTAGTATCGTAAAAAATAAAAACCAAATTTTATTTTATTTTATTAAAAGCATAATGTATTTTTGGTCATATCTTTTTTTTCCCAGGATGATTTTTTTTTGGCATTTTAACAAATATGAATGACATATGTCCATATGTATTTGACACCCATCTTATACCTGCACAATGATTTTTTTTTAGCCCAACAAACAAGGCATTATTGGCATTGTCCTTTAAGGGTGTGGTCAGTACCATCAAACAACAACTTTCTCTATGAGATCAACATCGGAATCGAGAAAAAATAATCAACAGTTCCAATACATTTGGGTCGAGTAATTACAGTAGGTACATTTATATATAATGCGGACAGCAAAAGAGTGGAACTCACTACTTACCACTAACGCAGACAACCCTAATCTCTTCAAAGTTTCAAAGTGAGAGTGAACAGGCTTCTTCTGGGTAAGCTCACTCCATCGTCGACTTTGTCTTTGTCACCTCCGACCTAGACTATAGCCAAGAGCACACCCACCTCAACTAAAAAAAAATAAAAAAGGTAGGTATCTAAGTCTTGTACGGGACAGCTGATAATTTTTTCCCGATTACGATGTTGGGTCCATGGAGATACTTGTTCAGTTTGATGGTTTGTGACACTACACCTTTCTGATACACCCTGAATAACTTCAGGCCTGAAGATTACTTGTTTGCTGTCCTAGCTTGAAAAACCATCGATTGAAGAGGCAACGAATAGTGTGGCAAATCAAATAAAGACAACTTTAACAAATATAATAAAAACCGGTCAAGAGCAAGATGGACTCGCGCACCGAGGGTTCCGTACCATCCTACTTCCTTCTATCCTACTAAAATTATAAATGCGAATTTTTTGTAAGGATGGATGGATGTTTGTTACTCTTTCACGCAAAAACAATATGCGAACGGATATGCATGAAATTTGGCACACATATAGTTCATAACCTGGATTAACACATAGGATACTTTTTATTCCGATATTCTTACGGGTTCGAGACTTACGCGGGTGAAACCGCGGGGCGCTGCTAGTCATATATAAAAAGGGTGCTATTTACAGACATCGTTTTATTTTTCCTGTAATCTATATAAACTTCTATCACACAGAATAATTTCAGATTTTTCTCTATGCAAACTTCGGAGATAAGGGGGGGAACGGTATTTTTATTTACATTTTTCATCAAAAGTCGAAAACTATGCGACCTAAAAAAAAAATGTTTGAGAATGTGCAAACAGCGCTCTTTCATATGTTACCCCACATGCCCTAGTAGCCCCACTTCGCATTTTTAAGACCCCCTTTCAGTCCCTGTTGCAAAAAATGTATATATTTTTATTTCCTTCTTATTTGCAAAATAGTTGGGCAAACGTTATCTAAAACTATTTCAAAATTCGAGTTGATAGCATTAGTAGTTCTTGAGATGAGATATCTAGCTGTGACAGACAGATAGACAGACCGAGTCGCCCCATAAGGGTTCTTTTTTACCATTTTGGTACGGAACCCTAAAAACGAAATTAATAAAAAGAATGCGACTTTGTGTAAGAAACAAAGGGAGCCATATTGAGCAAGAATAAAAATAAAATATAATCCAGGGGGGAGCCCGGTTGCCTCCATTGCAGCAGCCTCGACGACACGGCGCAGCATACCCTTAAAGAATGCCCTGCTTGGGCAATGCGGCACCGTGACCTCGTAGCGGCAGTTGGTGCTGCGGATACTCTCTCGCTTCCGGACATGGGCCAGTCCATGGTCCTTCAGAAAAGAAAGTGATGGTTGCGAAGGAGACGGCAGCAAGTGAGAGGGAGGATACAACCTCCCTTCCAAAACGTAGCAGACGCACTGGGCGCCGGAGAGCGCGGAACGATCTCCGGCCACCTTAGGGTGTGGCCTGCAGGCAACAGACTTGGGAGTTTGTTGCCTGAACAGCGAAAAGCCCGACACGGCGGCGGGCCGTCTCTAGACTCTAGAGGAATTGCGGCCGTTTAAGACCGCTGAGGGTGAGGGAGTCCGTATGAATCCATGCGGGACAACACCTAGCCGCGGGAGCGTGACGAAATGCGCAAGCACTCCAGCACCCCGGCTAAAGGTAGCGGTAGAACACCGTGTGGTTTTAGTTAGTAAGTCTGACAGACCCCTCCACCCGCCCCAGGGTGGAGGACATCCATGAGTTTTTCTTATTTATTATTAAAATTTATATTTCTGTCGGGTATTTTCTAATGTAGAGAGATTTGACATTGATTTGAGACATTTGTGTGCATGAACATGTCTGTTTGTCCTGAGTCTGGGTGTAATTATCTATATAAGTATGTATTTACAAAAAAAAAGTAGTGTATGTAGTATATCAGTTATCTGGTTTCCATAGTACAAGCTCTGCTTAGTTTGGAATCAGATGATCTTGTGTGAAATGTCTCAGGATGTTATTATTATTATTTTGTGATGTTGTAATGTTCGTTCTAGTTTTTGAATAAATAATGAATGCTTGTTATATCTTATAATTGAGAAAAAAATAAAATTAGATTACAGCCAATACATTATTTTTATTTATTAAAAAAAAAACCTAACATCGATAAATTAAAAAAGAACATAAGAATAAGAATAATTTATTTACACACACACTAGGTAACATACAGCCATAGAAAATACAATGAAAATAATAAACATGCAAAGTAGAAATAACTGCGGGCCCCAAACGAGGCACAGCCTGTATCTTGGTGGCACATAGTTTACGGTCTAGTTCATCGGTAATAACCTCCCCTACAACCTTCTCAAAACGACGTATTCCTGCTAGGAAGCAGGAATGACTTATTAAGTTCTACTTTGGTATTTCCTTCAATGTAGCCCGCGAAATTCCAAATTTCTTACGTCTTTTGCAAATAATTTTTGAATATCGCTGACATTTAGGCGGGTTTCACACCGCAGCGAAACCGGAGTATTTTAATTCAACTTTCTCGCATTGAACTACTCAGCGGCTTCGCTGCTATGGTTTCGGTGTGATACCCGCCTAGTAATGTTAAAGTTTGACAAGTTATCAACTTCAAATTCTCAGTTCAGAAACCGGGTCTATACAGGCTGTCCAGTAAATCGTACGAGATAGTGCAGGGGGTGATAGCTTGGGTGAATACCTACGGAAACAACACAATACTTATGTTCCGCAAAATATTACAGATTTAAAAAAAAAGTGACAAATTTAGGACCACACTAAAACTAATGAAAAGTCAATAAATATGTAATAACAAAATACCTACTTAACCTAATACTTTGTTATTGCCCCGCCTGCATCTATGACGGCATCGCACCTGCTTCGCATAGACCCTACGAGAGTCTCGCACAACCCTGAGCCCCGGAACGACTCCCACACTTCGTCAACATGTGTAACCAGCGATTCTTTCGTTCTCTCTGCTCTTGTATCCCATCGTTGAACCATTATACCCCATAAATTCTGGATGGGATTCAAGTCAGGAGAACGCGACGACCACGGCACTGTTTTCAAATTTGGTTGTTGATGGATCCATTGCTGCACCACGCGACATTTGTGTATCGGAGAATTGTCCTGAATAAACATAATTTCAGGACACTCATCCTCTGGATACACAACTCTCACGGTAGGCAGCAGCACATCCTACAACAATTCCAAATATGAAGCCCCGTTGGCTCTCCCGGGTATATATGCCAACTGCCCGGGGCCAGCAGCACTCATCCAGGCCCACATGTTGACCACTACGCAGCCAGACTCTAGATTTGGGATTACGTTCCGCGGCTCATATCTCATATTATTCACACGCCATAAATGCCGACGACCATGCTGACTCGATTTAAAAGATTTTTCATCGGAAAATATGGAGTGTGAAAAATCAAAATCTCTGTAGTCTCTAGCGAAACGGACACGAGCCGCTTTATTTGCATCCGTCATTATTTTCATTGTCATTATTTCTATGGCTACGCGACGTAGCGCCTTATGCACCGTCGAAAGATTGCAGTCGTATTGTTCTGCAAACAATCTTGTGGGCGTGAAAGGTAGCTCCTCGAACCCTTGGACCATGCCGCATTCGGTCTGGGATAATAATTTGCTTGCGGCTGCCGGACACGTGGTCGATGTTCCAGGCTCCCTTCCCTCTCGTAGCGCCGGACCCAAAGCCGACCAGCATTCCGCTAAAAAAAAAAGACGAAAATGGTCTGTTACTCTTGTTTATATAAATACGTTTTTCTCGAAATATTACCTACTTAACACTTTCATTATGTTGGACAGATAGGCGTTCGCCTGGGACATCAACAAAAATTTAAAACTTATTTGAGTAACACTTTGTTAAAATTAATTGTGAGATTGATTGCTTAAATTCATTTTTCATATTGTGCTAAATTTTATATGATCACAAAAACAAAGTGATTTCCCCATATCAGACGCTAAGAAAACGCAATGGACGTAATAACATTACTTTTAGCAAATTTAAATTACTCATTAGCCTCCCTTTATATTAATTAGGCTAGATTGTAATATTATATACAAAAAAAAAATGTACAAATTCACTAATATCGTAAATTAAAACAATAGTTGCTGATTTGACTAGAAGTCAAATCATACATTTGGTCTAAAGCAAGGATGACGCACTAAAAGAATGTTAAATTACATAAAAGAATATTATGTTTACTTACCGATATATTCATTGCTTCCGTTATTTGGGCATAATTGAGGCCCTCAACGTGTAAAGCGATGATCTGAGCTCTATCGGCCGTCGACAAATTTCATCTCGAACTCATCACAAACACAAATAACGACACGACACAATCGTTACAAGTGCACATTGCAACTGACTGAAGTAATAGTTAAGAAAAGGGACATTGTTCATTTTAGGGGCATCCTTCTTAAGCGACATTCTTCGTTCATTGGTCAAACAAAAACGAGTGCGTTACTCCAGCAAGAAATTGTCTCCTAGAGTGACATGAGTGGTACGTTTAATTAGTGCGTAATCTGCTGTAAATGCGCACCGAAAATATAATTTGTGCGTCTTCAGGTTTTCGAGATATTGCGTTTCCTGCTGGAGCTTTTTGCAGAATCGTGTATCTCTTAAACCATTGTATGTGCGCCTGTAGAATAAACATCCACAAGTAGCTCTTAATTTGCGCGTATTTGTGATAGAATTAGATAAATAATAAATAATAAATTTATTTCATAAATTTATTTCATAAAAAGGAAGATTGTAGTACATGAGGCACACATAAAGTAACACATATAAGTTTTTACCATGTCAAGCACAATCTGGTGGGTGAAGTTCTGCTTTCCTAGCTAGGTTATGGAATAACCTGTAATAAGGAATAACAGTCCCTGACCCTTACAAAAAGTTACCATAAGCTAGTACAATTATATACATATACTTATTCATTTATTTATTTATTTATAATACTACAACAACGTTTATAATTGAATACTTGCGCATGTGTGTGTGTGTGTGTGTGTGTGTGTGTGTGTGTGTGTGTGTGTGTGTGTGTGTATGTGTGTGTGGGTGTGTGTGTGTGTGATAGAGTGAAAGAGAGTGTGTGTTGGTTTTTGTTTGAAGTCATGTGAGGTAATATTTAATATGTCACTTACTGAGATAATTTTCTGTTTCAGCATAGCTTTTATTTTGAAGAAATGAACGTAGAACCTTTTTACACTCGAAGTTAGATAATCCGTAGATCAAGCAGATTTTGATACAATATGTAAGAATAGATAAGCATAGAGAGAAATAAACTACACGTATAATATGTGGATTTGCGATACTTCGGAGGGTTTTAAATATATAAATTAACTTGCGGACTCTACTGGTAAGTTGGTTAATTTGAGTTTTAAAATTAAGGTTTTTGTCTATATATACTCCTAAGTATTTGATATGTTCAACTACATTTAAGGATGGGCAGAAGCAATAGGCATTTCCTTGTAGACAGCTGTATTTGTGTGCTTTAATAGATACATGAAATCTTGGCTGGGCGGCGGGACTAATTGAATAGGTAATGAAGTTAGTTTTTGAGGTGTTGAGTGTTAGCGAGTGAGAATAGAGCCAGTAAAGGATTTTGTTGAAACCCGACTGTGCGAAGTGCTCAAGTTCTGACCAGCTGTCAGCAACAAAGGTTACTGCAGTATCATCTGCAAAAGTTACTATCTTGGCATTTGTAATGTTAAGGTTACATAGGTCGTTTATAAAAACTAGAAAAAGCGTCGGGCCCAAAATGCTTCCTTGGGGTACTCCATAATAGACGGGAAGCTCTTCACTTTTGTGGGTATCTATACTAACCATTTGAACGCGATCCGAAAGATAGTTTCTGAAAAGATCCAATTGCAAGCCCCTGATACCCAACCTTTCAAGTTTTAGTAAGAGCAGAGAAATTGGAACGGTATCAAAAGCTTTCGCAAGATCTATAAACATAGTTAACACCCTTTTGTTTTTATCCATGTTTTGTACTATATTGTTAAGCAAATCATGTACTGCGTCTGTGGTGGATTTACCTTTGCGAAAGCCAAATTGCTGCGAAGATATTAGGTGATAATGTTCAAGGTAATTAACCAGTCTTTTATTGATGAGCCGTTCGAGTACCTTTGAGATGGCACTCAGGACAGCTATTGGACGATAATTATTGGGCTCCCTACCGTCTCCTCCCTTAAAAACTGGGTGAATTATAGCCTTTTTAAGGGATGTAGGAAAGATTCCAGTATCAAAACATAGATTAAAAATATGACTTAGGATAGGTGCCAGGATGTTTGCGTATTTTTTTAGAAAGTAAGGCGAGATGCCATCCCAACCAGAAGCAGCATTGGGCCGTAATGATTTAATGACAGTAATAACTTCTACGGGATCCACACGGTCTAGAACAAAAGAAGAGGCCGATGTGGTATTGTGTATGTATCGTGGCGGAGCCAATGCTTGACTGCCTCTATCTTTTAAAATGTCTTTGGCAAGTTTTTCGCCAATATTAACAAAATATGAATTAACGTTATTACATGATTGTGTAGCTGAGGATGACAATGAGAGTAATTGTAAAGCTGTGGTTTTAGTTTTTGTAGTATTGGTTACTCGTTTGATGGTATCCCATAAGGTTTTTGGGTTATTACCTGCCTTAGCTAATTCTTGGGCATCATATAGTCTTTTTGCTTTTTTTAGGATCTTGATACAAAAATTTCTGTATCTCCTATAGGTAATTTTAATTATTTCATTATCTGGAGATATTTTTACTTTTTTATGAAGCGCATCCCTATTCCTAATACACCGTAATAAGCCAGGTGTAATCCAGGGTTTTAAAATCCTTTTCTTAGAAGAAACTTTTTTGATAGTCGTATTATCTGAAATGGCAGAGCTAATAAGTTTTATGAGTCTATCAGTAACAACATTAGCGTCTTTTTCGTCATAAAGAGGCTTAAGATCTAATTGCCTTATACTTTCATCAAGCCCCTCATAGTCTATCTCCGTAATTTTAGAACAAGCTGCAGTTGGCACGTTTTTGTTTTGAATGCATAGTAAAGTGGAGAAATGATCGGTAATTGAGGAACTATAGACGAATGTATGCGTGAGACACTTTGTTCTTAGTATCGTATGGTCTAGACAATTTTCACCTCTAGTTGGAAGAACATGGGCTGGGAGATAACCATGAAAAGCAAGACAGTCCAAGTATTCGTGAGAACGCATGTCAGATGTGTTTGGTTTTATATCTAAGTTTATATCACCAGTTATTATTACAGATTTGAATCCATGAAGCAGAGAGAGAACATCATTGAGGGCGGCTATAAAACTACGTATACAGTCAGCAGATGGTGAGCGATATATGCATACTATTGCTACCTCAGAACCAATCTTTATAATAAGACCAGAGGCTGATTGGTAGAGGTCTGGTTCTTCACAGGTAGCTAACAAGTTTGACTTGAGATATACTACAACACCATCACTTTGGTTTTTATGAATAGAAGTCTTAAATATATTATAGTTTTGCAAGATTGGAATATTATAGTTACTAGCACAAGGTAGCCAGCATTCGGTTAATACTATCATATCGCAGTCAAAAGAAATGCGGTGTAAGAGCGATTGAAGACTTAAAAAGTTACGATTAATAGATCGAATATTTTGTGACAAAATATTTATGTACTTGTGCGGATGCAATAGTATCGAATGGGTATCTTCAGGTATACATGTATGAGTTGTTGACACCGAGAGCTGGTCGATATTGTCAATTACTTGGTTAATGTCACCAGCCATTGAGATGTGTTAAATACGGGCAAAACTGTGGTAATAGCGAGGGTAATTAGTATTCCATAAAGTGGTAACTTTAATTGTGACTGCATTAAAACATAATTTTGTATATTATTTCGGTGAGCCAAATAAGTGAATAAATACCACACATGGCCACAGAGTGGATGATCAAACGAAATATTGAATTGATTAAGTGTTTGTGTGAATGTAAGGTGTGTAGAGTATTGTGAACGATTTGTGAAGATGATGTAATGGTGTGTTCGTGTATTAAATATTGGTATGTGAGTTAAACATGCGATAGTAGTAAGTAATTTGAAAAGCAAAAGCAGAAAAACAGAATTTAAAAATAGTGAGACTGAACAAAAGAAAATGATCTTATAGTTACGTAGTCATGCATTGTTGGTTAAGGGCAGCTGCTTCAGTTGTTCTTCATTTTTGACCACTATGGATTGGCTATCCGAATCCTTCTTGAGAAACACACGTCCGTTTGATGTCCAGCAATAGGTGTATTGATGTGACTTGGCGTATAATCTAGTTAAGTAAAACAGCCGTTTGGATAGTGCGGTCAGCTGCTCGGCAATGTAGACAGGAGTTTTTTGTTCGACGTTGAAGTTAAGATGAGTGGAGTTTACCTTATTACTGGCATTCGCTTTGTTGTAATTTTTGACGGCCGTAAGGAACTTAGTTTTTGCGAGTGTGTTTGAAAACTCAACTGATATATTTGATGTCAGGGCTTCCTTTTTAGACGGTTGTCGGGTAATATCACGAATACTGGTTAGCTCCGTGTCAGCTTCTAAGTGTTTGGATAAGTGAATCATAGTCTCGAACAACATAATCTTTGTCTCATGATTTCTTTTGGGAACATTGCGTATTTCTATGGACGTTTTAACGAGGTGACGATCTAGAGATTCTATCTTTTCCTCTAACGTAGATAGCTTGATCGCCATATAGCTACGTTCTTTTTCAAGACTCGTTATTTTAATCTCAACAGACTGCAGCTGATCTGAAATAAGAGTCATTGTTTTCTCGAGTTCAGTATTGGTTGCCTTTATCTCGGTGTAGTGATTCTTTATCTCAATGAAATGGTTCTCTAATTTATCTAGCCGGGAATTTTGGGCACTAATCATTTCTTCAAACATCCTCTTGAGCTCAGCTTTAAATGAATCTAAATCTTCTCCAGAATCCCCACCTGATAAGCACCTGCGTTTGGCTCGCTGTGTTCTATTTCCTTCTATGCTGGTGTCAGCATAAAGTATGTTATGGATGTCAGATTCTGACCGGGACGGGAATTTATTTTGAGGAGTTTTTTGTGGTGTTTTAGACATAGTCTGAGCCACAACCAATATATGTTTACAGAAGATTAGTTTGTACCACACAAATAGTTGCCCGCTAATCGCTGTCGCGCATAAATTATGGCAAGCGGCGAGAATAACGCAGTATCTGTTGATTTGGCTGTGTGCGTCGCGTGGTCGCGCAGTCACGTGCGGGTGCGCTGCGTGACTCCGCCCGTACTATTGCGTTCACTTGAGTTGCTCTCCTTGTCACTCGTTCACGTTGCGTACACGCTCACTATTTCGTATTTATGCGCGCCTGGTACTAATTCGAATATAATTTAACATTAATATCCAAAAATATAACTATTTAATATGAATAAAATAAAAATGAGTTGTACGGGAGGCACGTCTACTCGCTTTCGCGGTCCGAAGGGAAGGGGATAGAATTAGATTTAAGAAAATATTTATAATTTTCAAGTAATCGCGCTTTTTTAAAAAACCCGATAACTGTATTCCGTCTTTCTTGACGCGTATAATAGCCATAAAAAGTTTCAAAAGTGTACGTGCATGCGTTATTGAATAATATTGCTAAAAGTCAAAACGATGATGTCATAACTTTCAAGGCAAAATACAAGAAACCGGCTCAACCCAAGACGTGGAGATTTACCCAAAAATTAGTGCGAATAATCAAAAATATATAGCGAAAATATTCAGTTTGGAATGTTTCGAAATAAGTAGATATAAACAAAAAACTAAATATGTCAAAACGGCTGGTTATCCGACCAAATTCGAATGACTACAAAAAAGCGACGGATTCGTACATATGGAAGACTTTCTTAACTTTCCTCACGAACCGGCTGAAACGTGTTGTGCCTGAGTACACTGAAGTAGAAAAGAAGTAAAAAAACAAACTTGTTATTGGATTATAATTTTCTACTAGCTGTTTCCGTGACTTTGTACATTAATTCCAAGGTGTAAGCTATCTTTTTCGTTCCAAATTTCATTACTTACTTAAAATACATTCAGTATTTTGTATGTGAACGAAGGACATACGTCCAGACATTTGCATTTATAATATTCTATCATATATTCTATTGCGTTATTTTAAGCGCTAAAAGTAAACTTGATTACATTTTATTGCAGCTTTTGACATTATTGTATTTTGAACATTTATGGAGCGCTTAGCCCTTGCGGGCTGGCAAAATCACATTTCTACAGGTTTTTCGTGATTATTTTATTACATTTAAATTAAATTGCGATTTTTTTAATACTATATATTATTAAAGACTACCTATATTTATTTTATACTATATATATTTAAGACTATCTAGATAGTTGGTATTTCCAAGTATGTATGCTATTTTTTACAGTTATTTTGTTATTTACTCATGAAAACTGACGTTATAGACAATATTGTTTTAAAATAATCACGGAAAAACCTGTAAAAATGCGACGTTGCCAACCCGCGTGGGATAAACGCTCTTAAAGGGGAAGCGCTAAAGTAGCCCGCGAAATTCAAATGTTCTTACGTTTTTTGCAATTTGCAAGTCAGTATTAGGTTTATGTTGATTCAAATGTAATTCGCGACCGTAATAAACATATAGTTACAGAATTATAATCATTAGAATCAGTAATACAATTTCATAAGTTAGAAAAGAACAATGTCAAGATTTCATAAAATAGTCATTCGATAGAGTAATATGAACTTAGATAATTGTATTCATGATTTTAATGATTATAATTCTATAAATACAGATTTGTTACGGTCGCGGATCATACTCAAATCTACATACAACCTAATACCGACTTGTAAATTACAAAAAAAAACAAGAAAATTTGAATTTCGCGGGCTACCCTGACGCTTTCGCCTTAAGCATATATATTTTGGCACAGTTTTGAGTTGTATTTAGTGTATTTAGTATAGTGTATAGTCAACCGCACAAATATACCTTTAATTTGCCACGTGTTACCATTATAATGTATTATTACGTAGATATGTGGGATATATAAGCTACGTACTTTATATTAAAGCTGATTATGTCGTGTCATATAATTTTGATTTGGAGGCGTTTTACATATTTAAGCGTATATTCCACAGTCAGATGATAATATTGAATGAATATGTTGTTATTATTTTTATATACCGGCCAAATACTATCAGATAATTTGTGCAAATCCGATGTTTAAAGTTTATCTTAAGCTTAAGTTTATCTTAAGCTTTATGCGGTTTTATCTGTTTTTTTTAAAATCTGTTATTTTAAATAATAATTACTACACAAGGTACAAATAATATGATTGAACTATTTGTGTTATAATATTTATAAGTAATTTGATCTGTGGTTTGATGCCATAATTACTTTAAGAATGAAAATTAAGAGAATAACAATAATAATTACCATATCAACATGCTCTGTCATTTGATATTATGGTCACAAGGTGCATTTAAGGAGGAAGTGTCAGGGTAGCCCGCGAAATTCAAATTTTCTTACGTTTTTTGCAGTTTGCAAGTCAGTATTAAGTTGTGTGTTAAATAAAGTATAATTTGCGGCCGTAACAAATATGTATTTACAGAATTATATACAATAGAATCAGTAATACAACTCTAAGTTAGTATAATCCTAAAATGTTAAGATTTCATGAAATAGTCATTTTTAGGATTACCTGGTCTTAAAGAGTTGTATTGATCACTTTAATGATTCTAATTATGTAAATAGATACTTGTTACGACCGCAAATTGTAATTTGATCAACGTACAATATAATATCGACTTGTAAATTGCAAAAAACGTAAGAAAGTTTGAATTTCGCGGGCTACCCTGACGCTTCCCCCTTAATATATTTTTAATTAGCCACCAAAATTAGGTCATATAATTGCCAACAAACGTTTCAAACGTTTGTTGGCAATTGTACGCGATTGTACCGACAACAGCTTAGGTTTAATACGTCCAATAAAGAAGGTCATTCATATGTATGAATCCGTCGCTTTTTTATAGTCATTCGAATTTGGTCGGATAACCATTCTTTGTTGACATATTTAGTTTTTTGTTTAAATCTACTTATTTCGAAACATTCCAAACTGAATATTTTCTCTATATATTTTTGATTATACGCACTAACTTTTGGGTAAATCTCCACGTCTTGGGTTGAGCCGGTTTCTTGTATTTTGCCTTCAAAGTTATGACATCATCGTTTTGACTTTTAGCAATATTATTCAATAACGTACACTTTTGCAACTTTTTATGACTATTATACGCGCCAGAAAGGACCGAATACAGTTTTCAGCGAACTTATACGTTTTCACATTTAGGCGCTGCGATATTTTTTCGGGTTTTTTTAAAAAGCGCGATTACTTGAAAATTGTAAATATTTTCTTAAATCTAATTCTGTCACAAAGACGCACAAATTAAGAGCTACTCGTGGATTTTTATTCTACAGGCGCACATCCAATGGATTTAGAGATACACGATTCTGCAAAACGTTACTTCAGCAGGAAACGCAATATCTCGAAAACCTGAAGACGCGCAAATTTTATTTTCGGTGCACATTTACAGCAGATTACGCACTAATTAAACGTACCACTCATGTCACTCTAGAAGCAACTTTCCTGCTGGAGTAAAGTTTACCAACGTTACTCCAGCAGGAATCGTTTTTTCCGTTTTTTTCCAAAAGACAAAGCGCACAAATTTTTTATTTGGCGCACATTTACAGCAGATTACGCACTAATTATGGGTACCACTCATATCACTCTAGGAGACACTTGCTTGCTGGAGTAACGCACTCAACAAAAACAATGAACTAAAAAAAATGGTTCATTTATCCTTCATTCATTGGTCAAACAAAAAATGGCGTTGTAAGCTAAGATTTCAACGTGCATTCGAAAAACTTTTGAAAAGTGTCCTGCACAACGACCGTTCAGTAGTTTTTAAGCGATAAGAAAATCGTTCAGTGAAAAATATTAGGTCGAAATTGCCGATTTAGGCGTTTTTCACCACCTCGTTGGATTTGAAATTTTTCCCCGGGACACCCGGGGCTCATTGTGGAGATCAAAATTTCCAGAACGGACGCGATCAAACCAAAAACCTACCGTGCGTTCACTTGCGGTATCTTGTCACTTCGTTAATATAATATTGCGTACTGTCTTTGTTGCGTTGGTGCCACGACGAAACTCGCATTCTAAAATAGCGCGCAATTTCGATTTTTCTACGGTTACAGAAACATCGATATCAAACAAAAATCGAACGGCGGGAAAAGAACAACTGATTTTTTTGTAATGTCATGCTATATTATAAAAAGAATTTGAATTTAGAATTCTAAATAGAATGAAAGATGTTGATCTTCACACTAGCCGGTATCAAAATAGCATAGCTACTGACAGGTTATATGAGTTCATATAATTATTTATTTTGTTTGACTCTCAAGGTCAATTTATTTTAATTTTATTTTTATTTATTATTGACATAATCTACTCATTTCAATGTTTATTTATTTTTATGAGTGGTATTGCAATATGTGGTTAGCTAGTGACCTCGACAATTGATCATAGTTTTTCTTGCCCGAGCAACCGGCAGCAAGTTCGTCATGCTCCCTTAGATGTCACTGCTTGCGGTAGCGTCGGGGGTCGGGTTGTCCCCTTCCCTCAAATATGGCGAGGGGGGTAATGGCTGATCTTTGCGTTATACTCGTGAACGGGTGCTGCTTGTGGTGACAGGTCGTCTTGCTGACCTTGGTTTTGTTTTGTTATTAGTAACTTAACTCGTTGTTGATTTTACTTCGATGGTCCTAGTTTATCATCTGTGACTTTGAGTTACGACTACATGTACGGCTATATGTAAGTGGGCACGCCCTTTATTACTGGAGGCTTTTATTTGGGTATAAAGTTCTGCTTACGTTTTTAGTTTTGTATTTTGTTTCTGCTTGAGTATAGTTTTCGATTTTTTTTTTTTTTTGTATATTGGCGTGTGCTAGCTTACTTATAGCAAATAATTTAATTTAATGTTTTGTATTGCGTAATGTACCTAAATTATTATGCGCAGTGTTATATAGAATCATTTTTTTTTTAACTGAACAGACAGCTGTGCTGCTGGGGAGTTTGTTGCGCCACTTCTTCTCCCCAGCTAAAGCACTAGGAAGTGGTGAAGGGCGGGCGTTTTGGGGGACTGTCTTATGTAATTTTGACGTTCAAAAAGTGCTGATTCTCAGCCTAGTTTGAATAAATGACTTTTGATTTTGATTTTTTTTTGAAAAATCGGCATTTTCATAAGTAAAGACCAATTATTAAAAAATGTTGTATTTCTTGAACACATTCTTGTTTTTGACTGAAAAAAGACTCATCAATGAGAAAAGCATTCACAAATAATTTGATGTAAAAATATACTAGAATACAATGAGCTCGGATAGAGAAGCTATCGTAAACAAAAGTCTTGCTCCATTTTGGAAAGAATTAAAACTAAAGTCCGCTGCAGCGTTAAAACATTAGTTATGTCGTCTAACCAAACTATTAAAACATGAAGCGCTAGATCCCTTACAGAGTATAGTTTTCTCGCGACCAAAACGTCGTAAGCGCCGGGTATTTCACGGCGCTTACGCGTTTCCTTCAACGTAGTGAAACAACGTGAAGCCCTTATAGATCATACACCGCAGAAGAGATACAGCCACGATACGGCTTTTGTACCTAAAAACTTCTTTAGAGTAAATTCATACTCTATTTCAAAATTTATAAGTGTTTAAATAAATTAAAAAAATGGTAAAGTAGAAAAGTAAAAGACCACTATCCACTAGCTACTACAGTGAAAGAACACTATCTTTCCATTTCGTTAGAGTTGTTAGTTTATTATAATATGTTTTATTTGCTAAGTGAATTGTTTTTTTTAGATTTGATGTATTTTATTTTCTCTTCTACTCTTACACGTGTCTACATCTCTTTTTATCCTTTGTCCTATCGCAGGTATGCTGGAAGAGATTTTTTATCAGCATATTCTAAAGGATTACTAATAAGCAATTAAACAAATTAAAACACTTTCTAAAAACACCACGTGAAGCCTATGTTCAGACGTTTATTTTTACCTACAACCGGTTTTGTAATGAAACATCTGCATGTTTTAGTCTATGATTGTAGATGGCGTGGCATTTAAATGAAGATTTATCTTTTCTCTTGTGGTATTACGATATTATTACCTATTTATTCACTTAAACAACAAATTATTTTACATACTTGCCTTCTGAATCGTTATTTACGTCCAGGTTCACACTTTTCTTCGAATGATCGTATTTTGACCTATTATTAGCACCGCCTCATACGCATCCACTCTCCATGAATGTCAAAGTCGTACTACAGTAAGGTGTACGGATTGCAGTACAGTTCAGTCGAACACAGCGAGTGTTCGGATCGCGATATCTAGTGCGTAGTACATATATATCGATGCTAGAATAGGAATTTATCTCATTACGAGATGCTTAAAAATCTGAGTCAAGTCAACTTATTTTTGGAAAATTTTGTATATTAACTGTGAATCCTTAACATTTTGCGGAACATATAATATTATATTGTGTTTTTGTGGTAGGTTAGGTATTGACCCAAGCTATCACCGCCTGCGTGTCTACGTCGCATTATTAGGGTTCCGTACCAAAATGCTAAAAAGGAACCCTTATAGTGCGACTCAGTCTGTCTGTCTGTCTGCCACAGCTGGATATCTCAAGAACTACTAATGCTATCATAAGTTGATAGCATTAGTAGTTCTTGAGATATCCAGCTGCAATTTTGGAATAGTTTTAGATGACGTTTGCCCAACTATTTTAGGCAGAATTTAAACAGATGCAGTTACAAGCGCAACATCTCAACAAGCTAAACTTAAAGGCTGGCTAACCGACCAGGTAATATAGGTATGACCTAAAATAATGGTTTTAGGTAATTGATTTAGTTATTATTTATGTTTGTTTATTTGTTTATCTTTCATTCTGATGTAAGTTTCTCAATTACTCTTGATAATGACTTGTGTTTGATGCTCTATTTTTGTAAATTATGACTAATTGACATGTAATTTTGATAATTATTAATATAATAAAGTAAACTAAACTAAGAAATTAATAAAAATACATATATATTTTTTGCAACAGGGACTGAATTTTTAAGACCCCCTGTCTTAAAAATTCGATGTGGGGCTACTAGAGCATGTGGGGTATCATATGAAAGAGCGCTGTTTGCACATTTTCCAACTTTTCTGCTTTTTTTTTAGGCCGAACAGTTTTCGACATTTGATGTAAAATGTAAAAAAATGAGAAAATTCTGAAATTATTATGTGTGATAGAAGTTTATGTGAAACAAAAAAAAAAATATGAAAAACAAAACAATGTCTCTAAATAGCACATTTTTTTTTTTGATGGTACGGAACCCTCGGTGCTCGAGTCCGACTCGCTCATGGCCAGTTTTGTTTTATACTAGGAAAGAATTCCGAACTCAGAACCTCGCTAAGATATACTAGAATGCAGATAAAATACCACTTGGAAGTACAAACGGTTGCAATATGATACAGATACCTACCTGGTTGATATATAATACCTTTAAAGTATGTATCATGTTCCATCGACCATATTAATTAAAAAGATTAGATTAGACAAATACAAAGATTATGTGAAGTATGCGCATCGATGGACTGTGTGACAGACTGTGACATTATAATGGCTAGAAAGGGGGTGACTACCGAGATGACGACTAATTCTAAAGAAGTAAGTATGGAAGAAAGATACGTCATGTTGCGCCGACCCCAAATAAATTGGAATGAGGACAGGAGAATTATGATAATGTGAAGTATGAACATTCGGTTTCTATTTTTTTTTAGCCTAGGGCTAACGTTGCGTTTGACACTACGTAGACCCCGTGTAGACTCGTATAATCTGTTCTGAAAGAGAGCCGTCGTGGCCAAAATGTGAACTATCGTTACGTTGTGATATAAAGGCCAGTAATACAGCCCAAAAGAGTAAAAAAAAAACAAATGAAATTATACTTTGAAGCAAGCTATAATAATAATAATATCTTGGGATATTATTCACACACGGTCATCTGATCCCAAACTAAGCAGAGCTTGTACTATGGAAACCAGATAACTGATATACTACATACACTATTTTTTTGTTTATAAATACATACTTATATAGATAATTACACCCAGACTCAGGACAAACAGAAATGTTCCTGCACACAAATGTTTGTCCTCGATGAGAATCGAACCCATGACCTGCGACATGATAGGCGGTATCTTAACCAACCGCGCCATCTGGCCTGTGCAATGCTACTGTAATTCACATTTCACGGAGATCACCTTAGGCTGCGGTCAGACGACACGTGCCCACTACGCGCACGCCACGGTCCCCGTTCAGCGACTCACATCGGTTTTGCGATATATTTGACGTGTAAAAGTGTTTGTGAAAATAAATATAATTTTATTATTTATTATTTTTGACTGGCCTTTTTTAACTACAAAATCAAGAAGATTAATATTATTATAATGTATTCAATGTTAGTTATACAATTAAGTATTATTTTTAGAGACTTCCTCCTTGGTCAAGTGGTCACAAGCGCAATTGAGCTTATATGTTTGATTGCGGAGTCGTGCAAAGTATAATATCAGACCTGCATACCCCTCAGGGGAATTCAGGTGTTATGTTAGGCCAAAGTAGGTGCATTGTCGACTGGGCAAAAACGCGTAATATAAAATTCGTTAGGTAAGGGACAATATCGTATCGAAACCCGGGACTATGTGAAATAGCAAACACTAGTAAGTAGGGTCATGTATTGTACCTATGGACATTTCAGACTATCTCCAAAATGGCCTCACACTGCGCACACACCGATAGCGTCACGCCACTCACTGGTGTTGCTAGAAAATAAAAATGCCACCACAGTGTTGCAATATTATATTTTTAGTACTGCCAGTTTTGTTTATTATAATCAATGTCCAAAGGTAAAAGCGTCCATAGGTACAATACATGACTATAAGCATGCGGTAATCAATGCACGTTCCTTCTTCGTAACAGAAGCCTGAAGCCTATATAAGGCTAACAAATTTATTTTTGTAAGCATATTTATACAGGGTTAAATTAAATTAGCTAGCGAAACTCCACTACGTAATGTATCAATATCTGAACAATATAACAAAAAAGTATAATTCATTTGATGATGTTTTTTTTTGGGATCATCAACCGTTAGTGTACTTCACTTAAAATATCAGTTTAAAAATCTTTTTTTTTTTGTGTAAACTTCACAGACGTGATGGCCACATGCCCGGAATCATGTTCAAACATTAATGCTATAAAATTATCTATCAAATATAGCCATTTTCAAGGCTTAAAAACCTTTTTCTGTTTTATTTCAGTTTAAAGCTCTCTGCCTCTAAAGAAACAGCCCTTTACTAAGAAACGTACCTTTATACACAAGATTTAATTGAATTGATAATTGGTTTACACTTGACTATGACGATGACGTAAAGATTATTCACGCTCCATTTATAAATTTATACATATATATTATATAAACCAACGGTTGTATGTGGAACTAGTGATTAATTTTCATAACAATACCGATTTAAAATACACGTTTATATACCTAGTGTTATGTCAAATTCTTATTTTGTTTAGGTACATCACTCGTAAAGCGAATCATACGTTTTGAACTGTATTAGATAATTATTATATTTTTTTCCTATAAAGCTACGCTTTCGTGTATTAATATGATTTAGCTCTACTTTTTCCTAATATCGGTGTTTATACGCGAGTATTAGTAACCAATGCAACAAGTATCATTCTCAGTGAAGATTAAAATTGTTTTAAAAACCATAAGAGAAAAAAAAGTGTAAAATAAAACCAAGGACAAATCGCCATTCTATGTATAAAAAAAAAATTAAATACATGAATAAGTAATAAAATGATGTTATGGAGGCGACCAACAGCTGATTCTAACATAAATTATATTACTATCTTTTGACCTATTTACATGTGTAATCTGTTGGCTCTAACACTGATAGCCAACAGATTACAGATTTATATAGGTAATGCTAGTGCATTACTCTTAAACTCGGTAGGAAAAGTACGCAATCGAAAACATATATACGATAATCTTCACAAAAAACACAAATATATATTATGTAGCTACCAAAATAGTCTGTATACAAACATTGAAATGTCAAACGAATTTGGCAGGAACCCAACTTGTTGAAAACACAACACAACAAATTGATGAACTCACACTGTCAGTTTTCAAACAAATTACGAAAATTGGAGCGAATTATCACAACGAAAAACATTTGGCATATTTTTGACAGGTCACTCGTAAAAATGGCGCGAATGCACTATGGTGTTTTTGTTTTTCTCGCGCAAACGGACGTGCTTATTCAGCCGCGCGCGTTTCTCGACTGGCTTTGTAAACATTATCAGTGCCGTATCTTTATATTTTTGTTGCTCGATTATTTATTTGTCATACGGATTATGACAATTATGTTTCGCATATTTTTGGTAGGTAATACGTTGCTAAGTCTATGTTGTCGAGGCGAGGTCGTTTCTCGAGCCTTAATTTTTTGTTGTGTATTATATTTTACATTCGTAGTTTAAATATTAATGCTTTGAATTACAAATACAATGGTGCCGATTCTGTTGTGCACAAACTAAACTTAATTTAAGCTATTGCTAACTTTTTAGCTCTAATAAAATAAGAAAGAGACAATCAAATTTAGTTGAACTTATATTTCCATAGAAAAGACGACACGTAAAAACTTGTCGACTAAAAACACGGTGAAGCGTAAACTAGTTTGACATCTCTCTCATCTCTTAGTTCATAGCTAATAGAAAAAGACGGCAATAGCTGTTAGCTATAGCCGTCTTTTACTCGCGCTGCCTGTTAGCAAAAGATAGCGATTCTCTAATTTTAGTTTAGTTATTGAACAAGAGAATCGGCACAAATAATTTCATGAAATAATATAGGTATTAATTCTGAAAAAAATGACTAAAATATGATTAATTCAAATTATGATTAAAAATCATAATTTGAATTAATCAATTTTTAATCATATTTTAGTCAAATTGACTAAAATATGTATAATTTATAATTATAAATATTTAATATATATAATTATAAATTTCGGTGTAGAGGTGTTTAAAAAGTATTTTTGGGAAGTCGACCCCTGAGTGAATCAAACAGGGGTTCCAAACCTAATGGACAGATTAAGTTGAAATGTACGTGTATGAATTTCAGTGACCCAAACACGGACGTGTAACGTAAATAAATGAATTTTTAATATGGGGGTCAATTACGGGGGCCAAAAAAGAAAATGAAAAAAAGTATTGCAAACTGTAGGATATCAAATGAAAGGACTGTAAAGGTCTTAAATATTTGTTTTTATAATTTTAAAATAAATTGTTTTAAAATTATTTCAGAAAATAAACGAAATACCTATAGATTACAGGAAAACTTATAAGAAGTCTATGTTCTTAAAATAACATGGTAAATCTCTCAATATTGTGCGTACAAACTTAATGCCTTTGGAATGAATGGGAGAACATGTTTTTTAACTACAATGTTAATTTTGTTCTTGGGATAAATTCATCCCAATTACGGAACCTTTCATTGTGCGTGGTCCGACACGCACTTGGCCGGATTTTTTTCTTATGAACAGGCGCTGGTTCAAGCGACATTTGTCGAGGTACTAGAGAAATGTAAATAATATTAAAGTAAGTATATTTTATAAAATCAATCAGTCTAGCCTTTTTGGTACCCAACTATGTTGGGGTCGGTTTCCAGTCTAACCGGATGCAGCTGAATACCAGTATTGTAGATGGAGCGACTGCCTATCTGACCTCCACAACCCAGTAACTGGGAATACGCTACCCCTTGGTAAGACTGGTTGTCAGACCTTCGGGCTTCTGACGACCCGTAACTGGGTGTTTCTCCGTTTTTGTTAAAAACACATCATTAGTGGCATATGATTTTTTTTTTCTGAAAAGAATATATTAAACACAGACTGTTTTGCTAAAAAAATGTGATGGGATGAACTTGAAGGAGCATTACTCGTATTCAATATATGCATATACCTCGCTACAATTTGCAAACACTGGTGCGACTAATGACATATCTTTTGTGACAAAGTTTTAGGTTAAACTAAAATATTGTTTTTTTTTACAAATGTATTAGATTTTTTTTTTAACTTATTCTATTTGGTCGGTTGTTAGTTTAAAATTATCATCAAGTATTTTTTTAATTCCGTCGCTTGTATAAATTACGACACCAAGACTTTAAGTGGTGGTGTTTGGAAACGGAGGTGAATGACGATTTGCGTGATGTTTTGTTAGTTTTCTTTGTTTTCGACAGGTATATGCATATATTGAATAATGCGCCTTCAAGTTCATCCCATGAGAGTTATTTATCAAATCAACCTCAGTGTTAAATTGTTTCCAGAAAAAACATAGGTATGCCACCGGAAAGTGTTTTTTGGCAAAACGGTGAAACACCCAACTACTTTCAAAGATTCACGCATGACAGCCGGGACGTACTTTGTGACCAACCCCAGCAAGCGGCTGTTATTACTTAGCCACGAGCTCCTAATACCGTTATAGTATTCATTATAGTACCGTTATAGAAGTCATTGGTCACTGGCAACACTGTCACGGTTGAAATTGGTCCGTGTTTTTTAAACTAATTTAATTTTCTTATTGTACTTGCTAAACTAAAACATCAAGAAATACGCGTATTTTTCGATAAAAACAACGGGAGATTGTTATCTCTGTAAGCAATAAAGTGGTTTGGAGAACAAAACAATAATTCATAAGCAGTGACTGTTGGAGATTGTGGACTACAAACAAGTTACAACTTCGAATTTATGCATGGATAAGGATTAATACGCTTAAACTAGCCAAACGTGAGTGTAAATTGATAACATAATAACATTAGAAGTGCCGTTAAGCTAAAACGAAATATTTTGAAAACAGTTACTAATTTAAATTGGCGATATCTTGATAATGTAAACAAACTACAGCTGACTCACTGTTACTCCTATAAAACTTGACCAATCAGAACTCACCACGGAATCTATGCCGCAAAAGTTGCCGTTCGGAAATCAACTCGCAGCAAAATTTCAAGACTGAACACCAGCCTTTTGAGACTGTGCTCCGTTACACGCATACTACGCAACTCAAGTTTTGAATAGTATAAGTATAGTAAGGTACGTTTGGTCTAGGAGCCGCAAGTGATACATCAAAACTTGTAAGTGGTACGAGTTCAAATCCAAAAATTCGATATTCTTTTTCCATGTTTTATGTATAAAACAAAAAGTCAACTGTATCTAATATGAATAATTTCAAAAACAACATTACTGTCCGCCGTAATAGGACTAAATCAGACTCAATGTTGAACGACAGTGAGGTAGCTTCTGTGTGTACGTTAAATGAGACAGTCACTAGTGTACCGGAGATGTCCGACAGTGATGACGATGAAATCAAGAAACTGCGAGATCAAATTATTAACCTTACACTTGACCTGCAGAGCGCTCACTCAGAAATTGAAGAATTGACTTTAGAAAATAATAATCTCAAAGCAGTGAATATAAATCTGAGCAAACAAAACGAACTGTACAAGAAAGTCACTTACAGTCCAATTAAACTAAAATCACCTATCACAAAAAAGGCAAAAAATCTTAATAAAAATCATAAACACACGCAAACAGAAACAATTAAGCTTGGAGAAAATAAGAAAACTCTAATACAAAAAAAATGCAAAAACCCGAAAGTGGTGGAAGAAAGCGATAAGCTGACACCACCAATAAACCAATGCACAAATAATGCAGACGAAAGCCAGTCGAAGCGTAAAAAAATTTGCATATTAAGTACAGACAACAAAAATAAATTGCTTCATATTGCAGAAAATACTTTTGAGAAGTATGAACTCTGCCATTACATCACGCCTCATGGAACTATGGAACTTCTGTTAAAAGGTATCAAAGAAAAGTTGTTAGAGTTCACTCTACAGGACTTCTGTATTATATTGATAGGTGAGGAAGACTTTAAAATAACAAATAAATATTTTGATAGCATTTTACTAATTAGACAAATGTTGCAAGAAGTCTCGAACACTAATATAATTATCTGCACTCCAACGTACAAATTTTTCACACACAACTACCTATATAATTCAAGAGTGGAAACATTCAATAATTTATTATATCTAGATACTATCACTCATGAACACGCCTATTTTCTGGACAGTAACTTGAACCTAAAGTATGACGACACTATGTTCAACAAACGCACGGGTGTAATAAAGTACTCTGGAATTCAAGCGATTTTTAAGGATATTTTCAAAATGATTATGGACATACAATCATCAAACACTGACTTTCGCCAAACTAAAAACCAAATGATGACAGTAACTGAATCAGAAGACACGGGACAGTTTTTTCTTCAGTCGTATTAATGTAATGCATCAAAACATTGCTGGATTGTTAAACAAATTAGACTTGCTGACTGTACAATTAGAAAACTTGGAAAATCAAGGGACTACTGTAGATGTACTCTGTTTAACAGAGCATTTCATAATATCTGGACATGAGAGTTTATTGCATATTCCGAATTTCCACCTAGCCGCTCTTTTTGCACGAAGCACAAATCGGGGAGGAACTTGTATTCTTGTAAGACAGGGGCACCAGTACAGGGAACTACCAGATGTTGCTAAACAGTCTGTATCAGGTGTGTTTGAAATTTGTGCTATAGAATTGACATCCTACTCAATTATTGTTATATGTGTGTATAGAGTACCAAAATATAATTACTTGACATTCTATGAAAAACTTGACATTGTATTAAAAAAAGTTTGTGTATTATCGAATAAAAAAATTGTATTGTGTGGTGATCTTAACATTAATGTACTGTTAAGAAATAAGACTACTCTGGATTTGGAGCACTTCCTACTTAACTATAACTTGACTCTAGCTCTCAACCAGCCTACTAGGCCTCACAGTAAAACGTGCATTGATAACTTTGCACATAATCTAAGAAAAGGATGGAAAACGGAAATTATTGACCTCATGTTATCAGACCATACATCACAAATACTTAAAATACCTGTCAATAAAACGTGTCGCTTAAAATTTTGGAAAACGGTAAAAAAAGATTACTCCAAAGAGAACCTTGATAAATTTAAATCATGTATACAAAATTTATCATTCAAAGAAGTCTACGAAAGTAATGATGTTAATGTAGCATATAAGACTTTTTTGGATAATTTCTCATTGTTTTACGATCTCTGTTTTCCAGAGAAAATAATAACTATAAACACAAACAAACAGGTTAAATGGATTTCTCGTGGCATAAAAACATGTAGCAAAAAACAGAGACGGTTACTGTGGGCTTACAGACTACACCCAACAAAAAAAAGCTAAAAGTGATTTGAAGAAATACACTTCTCAGTATAAAAAAATTGTTAGACTAACTCAGAAGGCACAGAATAACTACTTTATAAACAACTCGCAAAATAAATCCAAAGCCACATGGCAGATAGTCAACAGATCTAAAACTAACTTGCCTAAAGAACAGATACTGAAAATAAAAACAGGAAATTTGACATTCACAAATCCGAATGACATAGCAAATGCATTTAATGACTACTATATAGATGACATTGAGAATAATATAACAAATGACATTAAAATAAATAATAAGTTAGATAATTCAACAATGCAATCAATGTTTATGCAGCCTGCTCTAAAATCCGATATTATATTAGCCACAAAGACGCTTAAAAATACTAGTACTGTAGGTATTGACGGTATATCTACTAAAGTAATTAAATATGTAATTGAGCTTATAGCACCTGTCCTAGCACATATTATTAATATAGGTATTACCGATGGAATCTATCCCGAAGCCTTGAAAAAAGTCATAGTCAAACCGCTCCACAAAAAGGAAGACAAGACGCATATAAAAAATTACCGGCCAATAGCCAAAATTCCTGTTTTTTCCAAAATCTTTGAAAGAGTTATTTATAACTCGCTATATCAATATCTTCAGAAATATAATATTTTGTGCAAAGAACAAAACGGTTTCCGGAGAAATAAAACAATTAATATGGCTATTTTCGACCTTTTAAATAATGTTATGACTGCTGTTGATAAAAAGACTCCTATTTGCGCTATTTACACAGACATGACTAAGGCCTTTGATTATGTTGATCACAAAATCCTTCTAGACAAATTGCATTGCTATGGCATCAGAGGGAACATTTTAAAATTACTAGAATCATATCTAAGTAATAGATTGCAATGTACTGAAGTCACAAGAGTGTGCACAAAAACAAAAATGGAACGAACGTATGTGTCAAATTTCAGGAGAATAAAATATGGAGTGCCTCAAGGTAGCGTGCTTGGGCCACCCTTATTTCTCATTTACATAAATGATTTGCCAAAAGTTATAAAACAACAAATGATTTTGTTTGCAGATGATAGCACTGCCATAGTAAAATGTAAGGACTTAAATACTTATCAATTTGACATTAATAATACTCTTAGTGACATAATTAATTGGCTCAATATGAATAATTTAATAATAAACCTCAAGAAAACCAAAGTAATGCATTTCCAACAAAGAATTGAACCTCCTAAAATGTGTGTCAATTACAATGGTAGCGAAATAGAAGAAGTAAAAAAAAGTGTGTTTTTAGGTATATATATTGACAATAACCTTAATTGGAAAGCTCATATAGAACAGCTATGTAAAAAAATAAATAAATCAGCCTATGCACTTTTTCAATTGGCTAAAAAAGTAAATATAGACGCGTTACTTGTTGCCTATCATGGTCTAGTAGCCTCACTTCTACGTTACGGAATTATTTTTTGGGGTAATTCCCCGGATAAGGGATTCTTATTTAAGGCACAAAAAAGGTGCGTTAGAGCCATGTGTGGTCTGAAAACAGAAGACAGCTGTGCACCGTATTTTAAATCATTGAAAATACTTACGCTACCGGCGATATACATATTGGAAATTAGTATCTTCGTCAAAACAAATCCCAACCTTTTTGAAAAAATGACAATGGTACGAAATGTTCCAATACGTAGTCAGTATAAAAATTCTTTGAGTAATTGTAAATGTAAAACTGCATTAGTAAAAAAAAGTGTCCTGGGTATGGCTCCACGCATTTATAATAAAATTCCAGATGCCATAAAAGAATTAAATTTTACACAATTTAAGAAAAAAATGAAATTGTTCCTAATTGATAAATGTTATTATACTATTGACGATTACTTAAATGACGAATTAATTTAGAATTACAATTATTATTATTGGCATTAAATAATTTTGACATTTTTAATTATTGACATTTTAATTCCTCATTTAGGTCTGACTCAATTTATTTCTAATTAGATAATATGCACGATTTCCAATATTTTAGTCATTTAATTTAATTTTTAATTTGTAATCTTCAGCTAGATCTGCACACTATATTTGTACACCTCCTGGTATAACATAGCGCTCTGTTCATCTAACATAAGATCTGTATTTCTTTACCTATGTTAACAAATAAATAAATAAATAAATAAATAAATAAATAAATAAGTACACTCGTAATTTAAATATATCAATCAACATGATATTATTGCATGTGAAAACAAGGATTTGCCTCGTTTTCCTTATCGCTCTACCTATGAGTTTACGTTCATTACATCGGTTGCCATGGTGATTAACTGATTAGGTAGCTTACTAACTCGCAGTCTTGAGCACTTACATACAATTCAATAATAACATAGCCTGTATAACTGCCGGCACGAATCTTGAGCGCTCGGTAGAGTGGTGGGGGTTGTTTTCGCATACGTATTGTCTCAGGAGTAAGATTCAAAATCGCTTAAAGTAATTCAAGGTCAGTATTCAAGTTACGTGCCGCCAACTATAAACCGCGAAGGGTTAGGCAGAGGTCACGTACCTACACCCGCATTTCGCCAGTTATGTAAGTCCCATGTAAAAGGGGGGCGAGCCTGTTGCCTTGCCATTACCATCAACCGGCCGCAAACCCAGACTCCAGGCTGCTACTGAGAAATTCCTGATGGAAACCGCCAAAAACACTTTACCCAGCCTGGAAATCGAACCCAGGACCTTATGCTCAGCAGTAGCGCTTGCGACCACTAGACCCACGAGGCAGTCAAAGCAATATTACTTAATAAATTTATCAATCTGCCTAGCCTTATCCCAACTGTGTCGAGGTCAGCTTCCAGTCTAACCGGATGCAGCTGAATACCAGTATTTTACATGGAGCAACTGGCTATCTGACTTCCACAACCCAGTTACTGGGTAATGCAATACCGTCTGGTAAGGCTGGTTGCTATACTTTCGGGCTTCTGACGGGGTCGTCAGAAGCCCGAAAGTATAGCAACCAGTCTTCGGGTTCTACGGGTGTAACGAATGTCAACGGTCTACGAATGACTGCCGGGACCAACGGCTTAACGTGCTTTCCGATGTACGGAGGAGTCTCGGTATGGAAAGATGGTCACCAATCCACGAGGCAACCCCGGCAAGAGAAGCTTAACTTGACGGATCGACCCGTGCGGCTGTTACTTAGCCACAAAATATAAAGTAGTACGGCTCTGTGTAAAGGAGCTCGTCCGGGGAAGTATAATATACTCAATGATATTAATATATTATTAGGGACATGATCCCATTGCTATAGAAATTTTGGGACTTCTGGTCAAAATACCGCGACAAGTGGTTTTGGCAGTCCTCTCGTGATGTTAACCTGACACTGCCTAAAGAATTCTGAAGAGACCGAAACAGGTGGAAATCTGAAGGTGCAAGGTCAGGACTATACGGCGGATACATTAACACCTCCCAGCCAAACTCTCTTAATTTTTGCTGAGTGGCTAAAGATGTGTGGGGTCTAGCGTTATCATGATGAAAAACCACACCCCTTCTGTTGATTAATTCCGGCCTATTTCTCTCAACTTCTTGCTTTAATCTCATCAGTTGTTCGCAGTAGAGTTCAGAATCGATGGTCCTGCCTGGTGGTAACAGCTCATAATGAATAATGCCCTTCCAATCCCACCACACACACAGCATCACCTTGTTGCGAGTTAACCCGGGTTTCGCCACAGTCTGTGAAGCCTGACTGGCCTTTGACCACGACCTTTTTCGCACGTTCTTGTCATACGTGATCCACTTTTCATCACCAGTTATCAGCTTCTTCAAAAATGGTTCGGTTTCATTACGTCGTAATAAAGAATCACAAATGAGTACACGGTTCATTAGGTTTCTTTCAGTGAGCTCCTGAGGTACCCAAATGTCGAGCTTTTTTGTGTACCCAGATTTTTCAAATGCGCCAAAACTGTTTTGTGGTCAATTTCCAGTTCTTCAGCTACGTCGTAACTACTGATATGCCGATCTTGCTCCACTTTTTCAAAAATGGCATCCATTTTATCCGTAATAGGGCGACCAGAGCGACATGCATCTTTGACATCAAAATATCCGGATTGAAAACACTTAAACCAAATTTGTGCTACTCTCACAGACACTACACTAGGTCCATAAACATCGCAAGTTTTTTTTCGCGGCTTGCGTTGCATTTTTACCTTTTTTGTAGTAAAATTTTAAAATGTATCGAATTTCTTCATTAGATTCACTCATCTTGACGGTACGAAAAACAAATGAAAATCACAAATTTTCCTAATTGAATTTGGAATTATGTTCTTTAAAACATAATTCCAAATTCAAATTAGGAAAATGTGTATTTAAACTTTCTGATTTCCGTAGCTGTAATTATTTATGTAGTAACAATATCGAAATTACTACGGGGGAATAAGGAGGCTTTAAATTTGGCCTTATAAATGGCCTTCGCCGAAAAAATCTTATGTAAAAAGAAAAGTCCTAACTGACTGACTTACTCATCAACGCCCAGCCCAACACTTGGATTTAGAAACAAAACATATTGGGCTATGGGTTTGGGTGGATGGGTAACTTGAACTATAGAAGAACTATGTCCTCTGCCTGACCAATGTTATATAATTATACGACAAAATGGCAGGGGGTGACTTGCACACTCAATAATGGGCCCCCGGAAACGGTCGCTAGCACATAGTGACGTAACGACAAGGGGGCAACACTTCCTGAGGTGCTTGAGGAGTGGAGTGGTATTCCACGGCTATCAGGACAATCCCGGAAGTACGGTCAAGATCCCTACCAGCACCTTACTGGAATACTTCCTTCCTCCGAGCACGTTTGCTCTTGCGAATCTCCACTCAAGCCGGTCAATAAAGGCAAGCAAGGGGTGAAGAACAAAACTTCTCCCGGGAGATAGGGGTCCCTAGGGTCACACGCCACATGGTGCCCTGCGGGTTTCTGTAACTCTCTTGGTCTGGATCCTCATCCTAGACCTGTGCCGGCAAAGTAAACTCTGCCGGCACAGATCTAAAGTTCGGAGCACGCAAGCCCCACCACGACGACAACGTAGAGATACCGCGGTGCCGATATTATTATTTTTGACATTTCTTGGGACCCTGGTGTCTCGGAACCATGGGGCACTATCCAAGTGCACCCAAGGACTACCCACGGTTGGTGTAGGACTATTCCAGGATATGGAAACAAACATATTGGAATATGTGTTGGATGGCTAAAGTGGACCGGTTACCTAGAACTATGAATGTTTTAAAAGACACGGAAAAAATGGCAGGGGGTGACTTGCACACTCAATAATATTATTATTGTTATTATATATTTCTGCACGTCGGTATAATAATTACAATTTACTACAATTTCTTTCTGCTACTGAGTGGTAATTATAGCTAGGTCACCTGTATGTAACTAGCTAAGTACCTGCGACATCTACTTCAATACAAGTGCACTTCTTTACATTTGTTATTATACAACAAAGTCACCTTTCGTGACTGTCTGTGCGACCGCTTATATCTTCTAAGTATAATCTACTTATAACTACTAGACGGATTTTAGTATGATTTTCGCATATATCTGTTTTTTTTATATATCTACAGGTTTTCGCCATTATTAGAGCATTTATTCCAGACGGCCGCGTCTTGCGGATTTGTAGGTTCGAACACGGAAAAGTGCTTTTTTATGTAAATTATTTCATCAGCACTGCTCTCAAAACGGTGAAGGAAAACATCGTGAGGAAACCGGCATGTCCTAGAACCAACAATTCAAAGACATGTGACATCTAGCCACCCCCACTGGGCCCGCGTGCTGGATTACGGCCCACTCCCTCTCTCAGGAGAGGAGGTCTATATCCCAGCAATGGGAACATTAGAGATTAGAGGCTTATTGTGCTATTCCAGAAGGTTTATATGTACGAGTGTAATCCATTAATATATAACTTAGTACAGCTCTAATAATCCTTCAGTATCCTAAGGGCACGTCTTCCCTACCATTATCGCGCCCCCTGGTCTACTCCTTGCTATGCAATGGTCTCTGTTGCACCATGTAATATGAGGCTACAGGAGCTATCGGGAATCTTTGAGTTTATTCGAGTAATCGAGTCTGGTTGGTTCATTCATTCTTAGTTATAGCATAGGTTTAAACTTTGACCAAAGTGAAAAATTGCTACCCTAAACTCATTCTATTTTAGGAATGTCAGGTATAATACAATAAAGCACAATACAGACTACTACATCAACACTTCACATCAACACTCTACAGAGAAACACATCCTTTTCAATTTGCACCTTTTCTTTTGCTTTTGTGACAACGAATTGGGAGACGACACAGCCTCCTCTTTGAACCTAGCTCAGGAGTCAGGGACTTCATAGGTCTTCTGTACCCTTTATGTTAATAAACTACTACTATTATTATTATTTATTATAGCATGAAAATAGCAAATAAATAAAAATATTAACATTTTGTTTTTTTTTTCGAGTTTTCCCTGCACGGTGGCGATATTCAATTTGTCGTGCACTGATGAATAATAACTTCGGAGATAGAGCATTCGATCTATCTTTTGCTGTCGTCTGTCATCCATTGAATGAATGGCACTTCCTTAGCGATGATAACAAATCACTGCGCGCGGTCGGGTCAATCGATGTCACGACGTCCGTTATTCAAAATAGAATTATATTCTATAACTTCATAAAATAATGGAGTGATTAAGAAAAAAATCATTTTATCGTAAAAAAGAGCGAGGTGATTTTTAAGATATTTTATGATGACTTTACTTTTACCAATATCTCAATAAAATATTTACAACAATTGACATCTAGCAACTCAGCTCGTGGCTAAGTAATAACAGCCGCACGGGGCGATCCATCAGGTTAAGCTACGCTTGCCGGGGTTGGTCTGTGGATGGGTGACCATCTTTTCATACCGAGACTCCTCCGTGCCTCGGAAAGCACGTTAAGCCGTTGGTCCCGGCTGTCATTCGTGGATCTTTGACAGTCGTTACGGGTCGTCAGAAGCCCGAAAGTCTGACAACCAGTCTTACCAAGGGGTATCGTATTACCCAGTAACTGGGTTGTGGAGGTCAGATAGGCAGTCGCTCCATGTAAAATACTGGTATTTAGCTGCATCTGGTTAGACTGGATGCCGACCCCAACAAAGTTGGGAAAAGGCTAGGCAGATTGATTGATTGACATCTAGCAACCCACGCTTTTTTACGATAAAATGTTTTTGGGTTCCGTACCAAAATGGTATTAAAGGAACCCTTATGGTGCCTTATGGACTCAGTCTGTCTGTCTGTCTGTTACAGCTAGATATCTCAAGAACTACTAATGCTATCAACTTGAATTTAAGAATACTTTTAGATGACGTTTGCCTAACTATTTTTCAAATAAGAAAGAAATAAAATAATATATAACACCATATATTAAAAAAAAGTGTTCTATTTAGAGACATCCTTTCATTTTTCTGTAATATTTACATAATCTTCTATCACACAGAATAATTTCAGATTTTTCTCTATGCAAACTTCGGAGATAAAGGAGGGAATGGTTTTTTTACGTTTTTCATCAAAAGTCGAAAACTGTGCGGCTTAAAAAAATAGAAAAAATGTTTGAGAATGTGCAAACAGCGCTCTTTCATATGATACCCCACATGCCCTAGCAGCCCTACTTCGAATTTTTAAGACCTCCTTTCAGACCCTTTTTTAATATATAGGTATATGTGTATATAATTGTTTTTTTTTCTTACGTTGCAAAATAGTTGGGCAAATGTCATCTAAAACTATTCCAAAATTCAAGTTGATAGCATTAGTAGTTCTTGAGATATCCAGCTGAGACAGACAGACAGACAGACAGACTGAGTCGCACCATAAGGGTTCCTTTTTACCATTTTTTTACGGAACCCTAAAAAGGATAACAACGAAAATAAGTCTAGTTGTATACATTTGTGTTCACATAAATAAATAGAACCTACCGACCCGCACTGAGTCCGCGTGGGGGGTTTTGGGCGAGGCCCAATTCCTTTCACAGAGAGGAGGCCTGTGTCTGATTATGTTAAGTATGTTAGTTTGTTAAATAGAAAAAAAAACCTCGTTGGTCTAGTGGTCCCAAGGAGCATGTTGAGCACAGCACACGAAACTTACAACTGAACAACCTGCATGCTGTGCTGTGGGGGGCTAGACTCTGATAGGCAGGGGTTATCGTCGTTTCCCATGGCCCTCCCATCACGGCGATGCGGGAACACCGCTGAGTTTTAATGGGTATACTGCCACTCTGGCAGGGAGTCCCACATACTCCGTGTCGTCCCCCGACGAGCGGAGATGCTTAATGTCATTTCTCAGCGACAAAAAAAAAAAAAGCTTATCGTCGTCTTTAGCGAATTAAACCAGTGCAATTGATCCACACAATTATAATAGAAAAGGCACGTACACAAATCAGAAACACAAAATACACATAATACGCATTGATAATACTTACACAAATAATCTTACTTACGTAACACTAATTAATACAATAATACAGACACGCGACTATACAGGGCTCCGTTGAGCATGTCACTTGATGGGTAGATACTTTTGACTAACTTGCTCGGTACATTTTTGGAACTAACTCACAAATCATTTTTTTTTTTGAATGGCATCTCGTAGTTGACCTAGAGAGGTCGAGACTACTTAATCGGACTATCCTGTGGCTGCCTTAAGAAAACTCAAAGCCTCCAGCCAGGGGCAAAAAACTTACAGACTAAGCGACTACACGCTAAGGGCTCCCCCTGTGGGGAACGGGCCTCGGCTTAGGGCGTCGCTGGGGGGAGGACAGCAAGATGGGACAGGCTGGATCAGATTAGAATTATTATTGTCAGGGGAGTTTAAAGCTACAGGCTCAGCTACGCCACCAGCTGGCACATCATACCCGAGCAAGGGACGGGGGGGACTCACAAATCCTACGGTGAGGCATATTTATTACCTTGTCTCTGTAGCTACCGTAGCGGGTATACCTCACCTCACTACTGCTACGACACCAATCGGCGTGGTTTTAACAGTGACCACGCCCCCATTTTCTAGCTACGTCTATCGTGCAAGTCACGACCTGTCGACTTCTTACGGACAGGCAGTTTTGTATCGATTCCCTGCGTGCAAGTCACAACGTGTTCATGTCCCACGGACAAGCACAGTCTTGTGATATGTTTAATTTACATCATAATCAGTACTTTTTTAAGCTACTTTTAACTAATAGCAAACGGAGCTAGAAGTATGGTGCTTCTCCTACAGAGCATGAGGTCCTGGGTTCGAATGTTCGATTCCTGGGTCGGGCAGTGTTAGTGGGTTTTCCATCTGGGATATCTTATTAGCAGCACAGAGTCTGGATTAGTGCCTGGTTGATGGCAATAGGCTCGCCCCCTATTACATGGGACTTGAACATAACTGGCGAAACTATAGATCTCTGCCTAACCCTTTGGATGTTACAGGCGTGATATTATGTCAACAACAGCCTAGCCTTTTCCCAACTACATTATGTTGGGGTCGGCTTCCAGTCTAACCGGATGCAGCTGAATACCAGTATTTCACATGGAGCGACTGCCTATCTGACCTCCACAACCCAGTTACTGGGTAATACGATACCCCTTGGTAAGACTGGTTGTCAGACTTTCGGGCTTCTGACGTCTAACGACTGTCAAAGATCCTCGAATGACAGCCGGGACCAACGGCTTAACGTGCTTTCCGAGGCACGGAGGAGTCTCGGTATGAAAAGATGGTCACCCATCCACAGACCAACCCCGGCAAGCGTAGCTTAACCTGATGGATCGATCCGTGCGGCTGTTATTACTTAGCCATCTATTGTAGCATATAATGTACACTAAATTATTCAACTAAAGCTAGATATTAATTATCTGTAGGATTTTTATATTTAATCTATGACATTACTTCTTTCACCTCCCTATAGTACTTGCTAAAGACTCACTCCTGTTCCGCCATAACCACAAGCCTGTACAGCTCCCCGAAATTGGGTAAGTACTCATAGTGTCCTTAGCAGAATCTGTATATTACTATAACTGTGTTTTATCTTGTGTTCGTTCTAAATAATGATCTTGTAAACCACTGTGATGTTGATTTTCCTCTCCAATGACCCATTTCCTTGTCTTGGGGTTACGGACTCGTCTGGTTAGGAAACTACGCACATCACAGAGGCTAACCGGATCTTCCTCTGAGCTCACGGACGCACCCTTGCGTGGTTCCAGGGTTCACAGCTTCGGATACTTCGCTACTACGGATACAATCACCGCTCCGGCTAGACCACACCTTTGGCTAGACTACCGGCCGTAACCTCTACGGCAGTCTACGCGCCAGAAGCGGCCCTCTACCCGGCAACTACGCGCCGTAAACGGCTCTCTACCAGGCCGGCAGCCTACGTGCCAGACGCGGCTCTCTACCCGGCAACTACGCGCCGGAAGCGGCTCTCTACCAGGCCGGCAGCCTACGTGCCAGACGCGGCTCTCTACCCGGCAACTACGCGCCGGAAGCGGCTCTCTACCAGGCCGGCAGCCTACGTGCCAGACGCGGCTCTCTACCCGGCAACTACGCGCCGGAAGCGGCTCTCTACCAGGCCGGCAGCCTACGTGCCAGACGCGGCTCTCTACCCGGCAACTACGCGCCGGAAGCGGCTCTCTACCAGGCCGGCAGCCTACGTGCCAGACGCGGCTCTCTACCCGGCAACTACGCGCCGGAAGCGGCTCTCTACCAGGCCGGCAGCCTACGTGCCAGACGCGGCTCTCTACCCGGCAACTACGCGCCGGAAGCGGCTCTCTACCAGGCCGGCAGCCTACGCGCCAGACGCGAGTAGTATATTATTGGGCATTCTATACCACTATCGGCAAGTAGCTCGGCGAGTGCGCCTCGCTGCCGACAGTGGTATAGAATGCCCAATAATCGACACTCGACTCGACTCTCCACTAGACCAATAAACTCGAACGAGACAGTTTGTTGCACCGTGTACTTGATTAGGAACGATTTACTCAACCAACGACTAGTAACTTCCATATTATGGCGGGTCAGTATGAACAATCAACTATCAACTCGACTGTAGTGTATACTGTACACGACCAATGATCATGCGAGCTCGCTATCGCTCTGAAAGGTGGTACAGAATGCTCAATAATGAACAATCGACTCGATCACTGACCAGTAACGCAAAAGAGGTTGTGGTAAGTTTATAAATGATAACGTTCTAAATACATTCACTCATTTTCAATTGGTTCATTTCCGACAGTAATCATGAAATTTGTAAAACAACCGCAATCGCTGCATGTTAATACAGTCTGCGATGATATTTGTAAGACAAGTTTTCGTCACGGAGAATTATTGCCTAACTCAGTACGGTGTATTATTTGCGGTCCGTCCAATTGTGGAAAAACTAATTTATTAATTGGTCTTCTAATACACGAAAACGGATTAAGATTTGAAAATGTTTATGTTTATTCAAAAACTCTGCACCAACCTAAGTACATTTTTTTAGAAAGTGTTTTGCAACGGGTGCCTGGTGTTTCCCTCCAGAAATATCAGGGAAATGAGGAAGTACTACGCGTTCAGGACGCAAAACCCAACTCCGTGATTATTTTTGATGATGTTGCTTGTGAAAATCAGAGTAACATGCGTGATTATTTTGCGATGGGAAGACACAAGTGCATTGATTGTTTCTATCTAAACCAAACGTATAGTAAAATCCCTAAGCAGTTAGTAAGAGACAATGCGAACTTAATCATACTTTTTAAACAAGATGAAATAAATTTACGGCATATTTATGAAGAACATGTCAACACTGATATGTCATGGATTGAATTTCGTGAAATGTGTTCGAAAATATGGAGTGAGCCTTTCAATTATGTAGTAATTAATAAGGATTGCTCCAAAAATAAAGGATGTTACAGAAATAAATTTGACACTTTTGTTGTCTTTGATTAAAAATACTAATATTTAAGACCGGTACCCTCGCGATAATATTATTCTTCAGGCAACGCTTAATCAGTCACGAACTTTTTTTTTGTTATTATGGAGAAATCACTGAAAAGACAAATAGTTGAAGCTGCAGAAGCTGTTAAAAAGAAAGTGCGAAAGATGAGAGATGTTGAGAATAACAATCAGCAAGTGCTGGAATCAGTGTTCAAGCCGGTAACAGAACCACTCAACCAAATTGCTAATGTCAGTAAGCAGGCTTCTCTCCTGCATAATATAGAAAATGAAGAAACCGATGTTCCGTTTATCGATAAAACTCTGCAAAAAGAAGTCCCTATTAGTTCAGAAAGCAATGATAACAACGACAATGAAGACGAATATGAATCTGATATCGAAAGTGATTCTTCATATAAATCATTAACTGAAAACAACCAGAGATGTGATATGTCATCCTGGTCAGTGTCCTCAGAAGCATTGAAAGATATTCCGTTTGGTGTCCGAGTAGAGAGCGGCAAATTGATGTTAGGTTCTGCGCGTATAACGATCAGCGACGAGTATATCATCGTGGCTGGACGCAAATACCGAAATACGCCTGGTTTAAAACAATTGCTGCTGAAAAAGAACGTAGATTTAAGCAGGGTTACCGAAAGTGATATGAAACATTATAAGTCGATGTTACTTGATACAAATGCACATCGACGAGACTATGAACCTAGTAAACCAATAAAAAGTAATAAAGGACAAAAATATTTGCAAATTATAAAGCCTCTGTTCCAACTACGAAGTACAATTCAGGAGCACCAATCGAAGGGAAAAGGACTACTACCTTTAACAAAAACGTGGAAGAAAAACGTAGATTTTGTATATTGGGACGATCCCAATGAACTGGTGGATAGATTAAAATTATTGATTGCATCTCGAGATGCTGGTAACACAGGATTAGATAATGAAATTATATCTATCATTGAAGAATTGCGTGAAAGTAAAGTTATAAATTAATAAATATTTTAAAATGTGTTTATTTTATTATTAGCCTCTCGATACAATACACCTTAAACATGAACGTAGACAAATTCGGACACTACATTCACAAAAGAATGCGTTTTGCTGAGTTATTTGAGTTTAATGAGAATGCTTTGTTAAAATTAGAAAACGGAGATTTTGATTTAAAAACTTCAAGACTGAGAGGAATTAGATCTCCAGTAGAAGCAGACGATGCTGTGAACAAGGATTATGTAGATCGTTTGAATGCTAACACATTAAAAGAATTAAATAATTTGACTGTGGACAAGGATTATGTAGATCGTTTGAATGCTAATATGTTAAAAGAATTTAATAATATGATTGGATCATTGCGTTCTCAAATCATAAAAGACACAAAGGGTACAGTACAGGCTACTTTAAAAGCAAAGATACCTGAGGTTTTAACTCATTTGCAAGATAAGTTTTATACTAAAGCAGAGGTAGATAAATTACTTCAAAATAAATCTCCATAATGGCGAAACAGCAAATTGTTAATGAACTACACAAAGCAGCAAGAATAAATTTCCTTCGTCGTTCCGTCATTCTAAAAGGGGTCGATGACTTGTGGCAAGCTGATCTAATGGACATGCAAAACCTGAGAAAATATAATAAAGGTCATAATTACATTCTAGTGGTGATTGACTGCTTGTCAAAGTACGCTTGGGCAGAGTCATTAAAATCAAAAAATAAACTTGATGTTACTCATGCATTTAAACGAATACTGATTAACAGCAATCGCAAACCTGTTAATTTACAAACTGATAAGGGAACAGAATTTTATAACAACTCATTTCAAACGCTTATGAAGACGTATAATATTAACCATTACTCCACGTTTTCTACCAAAAAAGCTTCGATCGTGGAGCGACTGATTAAAACACTTAAAAATAAATTATATAAATATTTTAGTCTGAATGGAAACTATAAATGGTTAGGTATACCATTAGAAGTTACGTTAAAGACTTATAACAACACAAAACATCGTACTATTAAATTTAAGCCAATTGAAGTTAATAAATCTAGTGAGTCAGTTATAAAAGAAAATATTAAAAAAACCTTAAATCATGTAACCATTCGTAGAAAACCTAAGTTCAAAGTAGGTGACTTTGTTCGTATCAGTAAATACAAACACAATTTTGAGAAAGGTTACACACCTAATTGGTCAACTGAAATATTTACTATAAAAAAAATAAATTATACCATACCAGTAACATATCATATACAAGATCAGCGAAAGCAAGCCATATTGGGAACTTTTTACGAGCAAGAACTTCAAAAATCTTACTATCCGGGTATTTATTTGGTAGAAAAGGTTTTAAAAAGGAAAGGAACAAAAATGTTTGTGAAATGGTTGGGTCTAAACAACGAAGAAAACAGTTGGATCAACAAAACTGCAATAGTGGAATAAAATAATTATATAACAGTTAATTTTGCATTATTTCTTTCATTACACTTTAGACAATGCAAGGAGGTGAACTTGTTAATACCCTAATTAATAATCTGCCGTTCGAACTTCATTTACCAGGCTACAATTATTGCGGCCCGGGAACAAAACTCCAGAAACGTTTACTACGAGGTGACCGAGGTGTAAATAAGCTAGACGAAGCTTGCATGCATCACGACATTGCATATGCAAACCATACAGACTTACCCAATCGTCACAAAGCTGATTTACAACTACTTAATATGGCTAAACAAAGACTTAAATCGAACGATGCAGGGAAAGGTGAAAAACTTAGTTCGTGGTTAGTGAGCAAAGTTATGAAAGCCAAACTGAAATCTGGTGCCGGCGTTAAAACGTTTAAAAGTTTCGTATCAAAAATAAGAGCGAAGATAAAGAAACTGAAACCAAAGGACAGTAAAACTTTAATTAACGCTGCTTACTCAGCAGCAATAAAAATATTTCCTAACATTCAGAAAATTCGAGTACCACGAGTGATACCCTTACCGAAGACTGGAGGTATTCTACCCTTAATCCCGATTTTTGCGGGCTTATCAGCATTAGGAACTTTAGCTGGTGGTGCGGCTGGTATTGCAAAAACTGTTAACGATTACAAAGCTGGTCAGCAAAATTTACTAGAAACACAACGTCATAATAGGGCTATGGAGCCTTTAAAGTTAGGGCAGGGTTTATACATTAAGTCACATAAAAATGGAAAAGGTTTATTCGTGAAATCTTTAAAAAACTGAAAAATAAGCTACCTAATCGTCCTCTAACTAATGTAGACATCCAAAGGTATGCACGCGACATCCCTCACTTTCGAGGAGTGTACATGAGGGATCAATTACCAAGAACGCCAAATCCGATTGAATGTGGTATCGTTAACTTGGACGATTATAAGAACGAAGGGACGCATTGGGTAGCTTATGTAAAATTAGGCAATTATTGTGAATATTTTGATAGCTTTGGAAATTTGAAGCCTCCAATGGAATTAATACGATATTTTAAGAATTGTAATGTTTTTTATAATTATACAAGATATCAGAAATTCAACACTGTAAATTGTGGACACTTATGTTTAGAATATCTGTGGACTTTTTGGAATAAAAACATATAAAATTTATGATTTTCTTTTATTTCAATCATTTGCAAGATGTCACTCACATTATCGATAACTGGAAACTCGTCAACTTTATCTACTTACTATCCCAACACGTTGCAACTATATGAACAGTATGAGTGTGCCTTATTGCATTTCGCAACATTTAATTCGATTCCAAACATTGACAAAACGAATAATAAATTCTATTATGGTTCTAACGAAGTTATTGAAATACCGGAGGGCACCTATGAATTGCAAGATATTAATGATTATTTAAAATCTGAAATGAAAGATGCCTCAATCAAACTACAGTGCAATAACAATACTTTAAAAGCTGCTGTATATTGTACAAAGGACATAAATTTTAATAAAGAAGGTACTTTCAGGAATTTATTAGGGTTTAATAAACAGATCTTGAAAGCAAATAAATGGCATGAGTCACAGTCGCCGGTCAACATTTTACCTACAACTGTGATCAGGATCGAATGTGATATTGTAAGCGGCTCGTACACAAACGGAGAACCGAGTCACATTATCCACGAATTTGCACTCAACGTTCCTCCCGGATATAGGATTATAGAAATTCCGAAAAACGCGATATACTTTCCAATCAACCAAAACAACATTAGCTGCATACATATCAGGCTGTTAGATATAAATAACCGCTTAATAAACTTGCGCGGTGAAGAAGTGCAGCTGTATTTGCATCTCAGAAGAAAAAAATGATCGACTACAATAAATATGTGCATCAGCAAATCAAAAATATCAGTTCCACTCAAGCTTCCAACCATATAAGAGCTCGCCCTAAGAAGAAAATAAAATTAACTAAAGACAACAAGGCATTTCTCAAAGCGATCGGTTTGCTAAAATGAATATCTTAGACGTTTTATCCGCTCCGACTTACGACAACACGGTTGAAGGAATCGAATTTCATTCTTACAAGCCCTACGTAACTAGTTTCAATAGGAACGATGAAATTCGTATACCCATTAACCAACAAGACTTGTATATACTTCCGTCAGCTAGTACCTTGTATTTGGAAGGGACTGTTATCGTAAGCAAAAAGGATATGAAAGAGAAAGCCACTAGTGTTAATTTTACGAATAATGCTCTACTTTACCTGTTCCAAGATATAAGATACGAGCTAAATGGAGTGGAAATTGATAGAATAAAAAATGCTGGCATAACTACCACCATGAAATCGTTAATATCAATGAGTGAAAGTGAATCAAAGATATCTAATGCATGGGGCTGGAATATCGATGGCATAAAAAATATAAATGGGGGTAGTTTTTCCGCGTCTATACCACTCAGTAACATCATCGGTTTCGCTGAAGATTTCAAGAAAGTCGTGATAAATTGTAGGCACGAACTGATATTGCTACGAAGTAATACTAACCTGAATGCGGTCAAACTTAACACCGGTGAATTTGTAGAAGACGTTCAAATAAATAAAATCATCTGGCGTGTACCGCATGTTAAAGTGTCCGACAAAGAGAAAATAAGTTTACTCAAACTGTTAGAAAAAGATCGACCACTCCAGATGATATTCAGAAATTGGGATCTGTACGAATATCCAGCTTTACCTAAAACTACAAAACATACCTGGTCCATCAAAACTTCCTCGCAAATAGAGAAACCTAGATACATAATTATGGGCCTACAAACAAATAGAAAAAACAATTCAAGTTCTGATATGTCTCAGTTCGATCACTGCCATGTTCGTGACGTTAGAGTATACCTAAATTCAACTTACTTCCCCTATGAAAACCTAAATGTCAGTTTCTCGAATAACAGAATCGCTTTATTATACGAGCAATACATTCGATTTCAACAGTCTTATTACGGACGTCGCCCGGAACCCTTATTAAGTGAAAAACAATTTAAAGATTTGGCGCCGCTCTTTATCATAGATTGCTCTAGACAAGCCGATAATGTAAAGACAGGTCCTATTGTGGATGTACGAGTGGAAATAGAGAGTGATTCGGACATACCAGATCAAACTTCTGCATATTGTCTTTTATTGAACGACTGTATAATTGAGTATAAGCCTCTAAGTAATACTGTGAGAAAAATATCATGAATCCGAATACTATCATATTAGATGTTCAAGGGTTTAAAGACCTGTACAATAATTTTATAATAAAAGAATTAGCTTTTGCTAGTCGTGATTATACTCAAACATTTTTAATAAAACCACCATACTTGTTTAAATACTTAACAAGTGATGAAAAGAAGCAGGTTAAATGGTTGGAAAGAAATAGGGGAATTTATTGGAATGAAGGATATATTGACTACAGAGAATTTCGACGTATAATCGTTCCATATCTAGAAAATAAGGAAATCATTGTAAATGGTTTGGAGAAGGTGAATTGGATAAAGGATCTTTGTATGAATTGTAAAGTATTAGACCTTGGTAAAGAACAATGTCCTAATTTCTCTGTTTTGCATAAAAAATACTGTGAAGGAAGATCTAATTTTAATTGTAATAAACATCTGAAGCATTGTGCGCTTAAAAATGTGCTTTGTTTAAGGAAGTATTTAGAATGGGCATAAAATGTATGCATTAATGTGTGTAATGTAGATTATTAGTTTTTAGGCTTGTTAAATAAAAATCAAAATAAGTTATACATACTTTTATTTTGCTAAACACTCCCCACACTTCTCCAAATAACTTAACACTACACGCAATTGAATAGAAATATCTTAATAAAATTATAAATATTAGTTTACACAAACGATTATTAAAAGTCAGTATCTATTAAAGATTTCGATATTTTCTTAACTAAAGACTCAGTTTCGTCCATAACACTGTCGATAGCATCTTGAACAATATATTGTGCGTTTATAATAACGTTCTCACTGTCACTATCACTGTCTATGGTTTGAGGATTGTTATTACATAGATCTACGACTGAAATTTTTATTAATTTAATCCCTCTTCGCTGTAGTCGACTCATCACGTAGGATTTGGTTGGTTTTAGTTTTTTCGACTTTTCCCTGCATCGTTGTTTTAGTTTTTTATCTTTCGTGACTGGTTTGCTGTGCTCGGGTTCGCTGCGAAACATCTCAGAGAATCCTTCGTAAGGATCCTGGGCATACTGGCTGAACATGATCTCGGATTCAGACATCTGAAACAAAATATAAAACGATTATACCACTATTCCTTTAGTATAGCGCTCTAAAGCGTTATAATGGGGTTTTCCATCGAGTTCACTATATTCCTTTATTATATTGATTATTAACACTACCGCGATCACAATTGTTAGTTACAAAAAAATTTTATACTCACCGACATGATTACTTTTGCTGAAGGTTAAAAAAATATATGAAACAGGTGTTCGCGATGAATAATATTTCGTTAATGATGGCAAAATAATTAAATACCGTGTAATAATTAATTACATGTCATCTAAGCATTTGTGTCTCCATGCTAAGGCCAATGAACTGCAACGTAGACAATAATTATACAATGAAGAATAGTGCCTTGTAAGCGTGTTACTTAATCGTAAACGTTAGTTATTCAAAAATCAACCTTACGATGCAAGGTATCTAGGTGCATAGTGCAACTGAAATCATTGCAATCGGTATTTACTTCATTTACCGATTGAAAAAAAGAGTGTAATTATATTTTAAAATAAATAGAATTTCATAAATGAAACAAGTCAATGGTTACAATAATTCCAATTTTATTTAATTTTTGTATAATAGTTATTAACATTTATTATTTTCTAGAACTAAACTTATTACATGAGTAGCCTTAGTTAATTACTTAACACTAAACTTAAATTATGATCAGAGTAATTCATTCTTAAAAATAAACGCATGACCCCAGGCTCGAGTTGAAATTTGATCTACAGATATCGATCGTTTGTCATCATTTCTAGATAAAGCAACTTTGTTGACAGTACGAGTAAATATTTCGTGTTTTATCGATTTAAACATATAATTTTTTCTCCGGATTACTCCGCCATTAAATAAAATGGTTTCATAGTCTGATAAGTTTAAATCCCTGACCACGCTTGCTTTCACCCCTTTTGCTTTTTTAATAATATTATTAGGGGTTTTTATAGAGTAAAGTTTCGATCTCAAGCCAACAAAATCAGATATATATTTTCCTCCCATTTCATCTTTAAAGAGACCGGGTACCTTTTTATTTTTTAGCGGTATCTGTAAATCATTTGCGGCTTCATAGTTACTGCTGTCAAAATATTGTAAAAAATTATATTTCAAATCATGGTAAAAATCGTTAGTGTCTATTTTATAAACAAAGGAATCGGTATCTGTGTAACATAGCTGCACTCGATCTTTATAAAAAGGCTTTACAATATCGTAATGAAAGTAATACATGTGTGCTTTTGAAAGTTCCAACACAGTGAAACCTATGTAGATAGGCTTATCTAAAATAATTTGATCAGGTTTCATTTGTATTGCAACTAAGTTTTCAGATAAAATAGATGCACTGTGGAAATAGGGGTTGGCTATAAGTTTCTCAGCGGATATAAATTTCTTAGTTCGATTGGACTGATCGCACCATTGATTAACTAAATGCACGGTTACTCTATTTTCAGTATTTTCTAATGTCTTTCCAAAAACACTGTTATTTAATAACTTAAAAAAGTCTTGTTCGAAGGAACTTTTTGCTTTTTGTCTTAATTGAGTATTTAACTCTATGTATTGTTTTAAATATTGAGCCTGTCTAAAAGTAATAGCTCTATGAATTTTACGTAAAATTAAACCATGTTCCAAACATTTTTTTAAATGAACGTAATGAATCACATAGTTGTACTTATTATACAAATTTGCTATGAGTTTCTTGGTTTTACCTCCCGGGGGTACACATTTTTCAGGACAAAATGGTAAGTCATTATGATGATTATGTAAATTTTCGGGATACAATAGATCGACTTCTAATATGAAGCCCCATTTTGCGTTATCTTCTATAGCGGTAACATCAAAATTAGCTAATTCGTTATCACCTAAAAATCTGAAACTAGAGTATGGTAAATACTGACACATGCTGAAACCGTAAAGATTATTACAATCTAAGTATACTATGAAACTCTCAGGTTGTGATGGATTATATTCAGGCATGTACTTGTGATTAGCTCTAGCATGCCGATGGGAACACATGCACAAACCACCGCGTATACCGCTTTGTATCATTCTGATGATAGCTAAGTCCGACACTAGCTCTAACTGAACGCCTGTTTTTAGCAACATCGCATCGAAAGATAAACTGGGTGCAGTAATGTAAAACGCGGGGTCAAGACTGTAATATTGTTTACAGGTTTTCCGAAAATTTTGGAATATGTCTGTTAACAAAAGCACATCCGTTTTTAAGTATAGATCCGTATACTCGCCTAGGTTATTAATATTAAATTCAGCCCAAACAGCCTGCGCGTGATTATAATCTTCATCACTAATGACTTCGTTAGTCAAAGAATTATAAAAATTATCCTTAGACGGCAAAAATGTTTGATCGTAACATCCCCAAGTGGTCATGTAATCATATGGATAAACACCTTTTCTTCTCAATAAATTAAACTGTCTTTCTTTGGAAAAATGAGACCGTAGATTAACGAAATCTTCCACCTGCAATGTTTTAGCGAGCTTGTCTAAACTTGTTCCCAAAAAGTTGAAGGAATCTAGAAACCTTATACAAATGTACTCGTTATCAGCAATAGGAATAAATTTGGTAAATGCTACATATTTTTCTTTAGTCTTAGGGATTATTTTAATTGAACCTGGAATTTCACCTAACTTTTTTATAAATAAATGACAATCGTATCCGGATAAATTGTGAAAAAATATTGGAATAAATTTCGGTACTTTATGCTGTAAATTACAGTGTCGATGTGCTGCACCTCGATATAGACCTGTAATATGACAATGATCTCTTACTTTATCGGTCAAGAGTAAATTGTCGCAAATATGACACTTAACGGCACGTTTAAAATCACGAGAGTTTTCATCAGTGAATATCATAGGCTCGCTTTTGGATATAATTTTATGTATTTGTTTTACGTCCTCAGTAAGAAAATGTATAAATTTCGAAACACAATCATTACCCCGATAACTTCTATAGCCCTCAACGGTGACATTTTTATTTGATGACACGACATTGTAAGCGAACGCCGCTGGCACGTGGCGTTTTAAGTATGACGTGTTAGCGGTGTTGAATTCAGCGCCGGAAATTGGTTCAAGTAACGTTTCAAAGTCGGCGTATATGACGAATGGAATATTTTGTTTTCTATCATAATTTTTAAATTTTAAAAATGACCCTTTTTCCGGTAAAACAGTGACAATCCCCCCACACAAGTGGGATTCAATTTGACTAAGCGTTGGAAAAAACAATAAACATGTTTCACAGAAATATAGTTTACCATGATGTTTGGTCATCTGATTTCTAACTAAACGAGATAAATCTTTGATGAGACAGTAATGTGAATTATTATTGTTTTCTAAAAACAGTAGATGGATACTTTTATTAGACTTGTCATTCAACGTTGTATACAATGGCCCAATAATTGTTTTCTCATTTTTTAAACCATATACAAATATATTGAGAGAAGGATTATTTCTCTCAAAGATAGCTATGTCCGAGAATGTAATTGGAAATGTTAAATTATTAACATTCAAAACATCCTGAAAGTATGGATAAGACGAAGTCCTATCGGGATGTCTGTTTGTGGGGTACAATGCCGCCACAACACACCACAAAAAGCAATACTCATCATTGTTTCGAATATTCAAACAAGCTCTTTTAGCCTTTATGGATTTCGGCAAAGTTAAAAATTTAGATCCGCTGAGTGGTTGATATTTATTAATATTTAATTCTAAATGCGAATTACTTAAAAATGTCCAACCACTATCTCTTTCCTCAAATTCTTCAATTTTTTTTAGTAGTACATTAACAGCTGATTTGTAAGTAGAATCAAAATCGTAATTAATTAGTGTAATAAAATTTTTTGTTCGGAATGATTTTATTTCTTGTTGATCATTTTTAAACATAAGAAAGGAAGCAAACAGTTCGAAGTTTATTTTGACAGAGGTGTGTTTCTGTATTGAACTATCTATTAAATGTTTAATTTGTGGACTAATACTATTGAGGAACATTTCAGGAAAACTATGTATTTGTTCGCCTGTCGCTGTGATTTTATAACTTTTGATTCGTTCTTTAAAAGAAGAATTAATAATTGCCACATTATCATAAATAGGTGTTGAACTATTGTTTTTATGTACATTGCTACGTAAATGACCAGACCATCGGCGATTATCTACAAATACTTTGCAATCAGAACAGTGAGGCATTATGTTATTGTTGAAATCACTAACAAAAAGGAACACTAACAATTTCAATAAAATTAGATTAGATAATACTTACAACTATTATTCACGATCTTAGGTATACCAGTAACAAAATATTTTATATAGGTAATTAGTACAACTTGATCAGGACTATTTTATGTTCGTTCCAAGATCCCTTGTGTAATTTCTTCTCAGGTAAGTCGGTAATTATGTTTAGGCAGAATGTTTCTGAAATAATAAAAAATTGGATGCATTAGACACATAATCTAATTAGATAGATAATAGTATAATCTGGAGAGAAAAATATAGATAATAATTACCTGCAAAATGTAAAATGATTTATACATAGGAATGTGTATCTGCGTGATCCAAATATGGAGATATATATCAGGTAATTAAATAATTCTTCACAGACCAGTCGGTAATTAATATTTTGTTTAGGCAGAATGTATCTGAAATAAAAAAAAAATGTTTATTAGGTACCGATAAAGAATCAGACATATAATTGTAAATTCTGGGTTGAAAAATAGTCATACTATTATGTTAATTGAAATTAAAAAATGATATTTGATAATTACCTGTACAATATGAAATGATTTATACATTTATCTGCTTTATCCAAATAGGTGTATTTCAGGCCCCCTCCACGATATACCGAACAGCGTTGCTCCTGATGAAATCGTTCGTATGTACTTTCTGGTGTGTGATCAATAAAATATTTATTTTTAATAATTGACTTAATTTTTCGGTGACAGTTTAGAAAGGTGCTCACTCCGAGAGACCTTTGAAATAATAAATAATATTTTTTGCCTAAAAATATTTCATCATAAAATTTGTTTTGCGCAATTGTAACACGTGTGCTTAACCTAATTATTTATTTCACATTCACAATAATCAGCTATTTTAGTTAGGGTTGACAATAACTTAGTATCATTCTATGTATCATTCAGCAAAAATACAAAATTTACACAATGCATTATTACGGTTAAAATATATCATAGCGTATCGACAGATATGGATTTCCATGGTTTGACTCATGGCTGTTAGTGTAGTTATGAGAACTATATTATGTATTTATTTCAGGAAGTTTAGAAAAGTACTAGGTTGACGGCAATAAGTTCATCTTTTCTACACAAGACCTAAACGTAGATGATAAAATAAGTACCTACCTTAGAAATATTTATTTACTTCTATAAAATAATTACATCAATGTAGTGTAACGATTCCGTGCTCGGTATCATTTAGTCAGCCCTGGCTAATTTCGCTGCATCGACATTCGATGCAACATAAAATTTTCCTTCGTCTTCATTTTACGTACATGTATAATCCGACTATAGAAAAAGTTACTTCAACACAACAATGCTAGATTGATTGAAGTGTTTTTAACATGCTTTATTTATAATTTGATTTTAACTTATAAGCTACAAGTATTCGGTACAAAGTACGAGTCTGCAAGTGCAACGAAGTGCTCTGTTATCATCGGTATACAAACAGTCTGTGTTGTCTACAATATCAGCGACGACATTGTCGATAGCCACCCGCTGCCGCCATCACCAACCAAGTCATCAAACCGAGTGGAACTTCTGATTGAAAAATGTAAGTCTTATAAAATATTCTGTTCGTTGTCATGGCTCACACTTGTGATCCGCTTGTAATTTACAGTTATGTTTGTTTGTGGTCGCGTTACTTCACAGATCACCCGAGCTGCTCATAGTATGTCGAGGTCGATCCCTCGAAGGAGTCATTATTTTTCATCCAGTCTTCTGTGCTTTGAACAGCATGTAAAGCCATCGATCCTGCACCCAATCTCTCTATGGTTTTGCTATCCCATGGGCATGTGGGAGAACTAATGTTTGCGCACACACTTGTGTTGTATAGTATGCCCTGCGCAATGGACACTACTCCATTGAGTTAATTAATAATAATTGTGTGACTAAATTTTCCCTATCTTTATTTCAGGTCAGACTCTGAGTGTGATTACTCGCAAGCATCGATCACCGGGCAAAAAGTGAAGTGCAGCCGCAAACCGTCTGCAGACAGCAATGGGAAACGCAAGATGCAGTCACAATCAACAACCGTAGCTCGTGCCAGGTAAATTAATTATCTACTTACTCTAGTCACATATCTACTGACTAAATTATAATCGTGCAATTACTATTACATATTATTTTAAAACAAGTGCAGGTTCACTTGGTTATTGTTTGAATCGATGGTTTCAACTGATCGATTACAGTATTGATCAAAGCCGAGTCAGATGTTATATCTTTTTACAGCAGAAGGTTTTTCTTTGCGTATGCATCTCTCGTTCTAAACATTAACTAATTACAGTTTCTGTTATTGTTTCAGTAAAAAAGTGAATACTGGCATCGACATATTCGGCATCAGTAACAACCGCGACATCCCACACAAAGAAGATGCATCGGATCACCTAACTTCATTCTTTGTGAGCCGGGTAGCCAGCGGCTGCGAGCGCCGAGCAACGAGCACCGACGGAGAGTACTACATCGACTGTAAGGTGTACAAGGCTGACGACGCTCGCCTTACCGACTCCGCCGAGCTGTGGAAGAAGGCGCTCGTCCGAATCAAGTTCCAGACTGACACGGATTCTCCTCAGTGGCGAAAATTACAAGAGCTCGTGCGTGCGGCTGATATCCTGTTTCCAGGCAAACCAACATTTTATGATAATTAAACCAAATACCGTACCTTACAGTTGTTTTTTATTTACAATAATAACCCGTTAACGCTTTTTTTTTTCACTACTTGTAATTTCGTTGGTTTGTTACAATCATCAACTCGTTCACCATTCTATGTTAACAGTAAATGCAACTCGAGTGACCGGTTAAGTGCAGTGGTAAGTAAATGGTTGATTGTTCATCGTGCTCCGAAACGCGGCATACTGACCAGCCGTATGGAAGATAGTGGTAAGGAGCAAGTTACTAGTCATTGGTCGAGTAAATCGTTCCTAATCAAGTACACGGTACAACAAACTGTCTCGTTCGAGTTTATCGGTCGAGTGGAGAGTCGAGTCGAGTGTCGATTATTGGGCATTCTATACCACTGTCGGCAGCGAGGCGCACTCGCCGAGCTACTTGCCGATAGTGGTATAGAATGCCCAATAATATACTACTGACGCGGCTCTCTACCCGGCAACTACGCGCCGGAAGCGGCTCTCTACCCGGCAACTACGCGCCAGACACGGCTCTCTACCCGGCAACTACGCGCCGTAAACGGCTCTCTACCAGGCCGGCAGCCTACGCGCCAGACGCGGCTCTCTACCCGGCAACTACGCGCCGGAAGCGGCTCTCTACCAGGCCGGCAGCCTACGCGCCAGACGCGGCTCTCTACCCGGCAACTACGCGCCGGACGCGGCTCTCTACCCGGCAACTACGCGCCGGAAGCGGCTCTCTACCAGGCCGGCAGCCTACGCGCCAGACGCGGCTCTCTACCCGGCAACTACGCGCCGGACGCGGCTCTCTACCCGGCAACTACGCGCCGGAAGCGGCTCTCTACCAGGCCGGCAGCCTACGCGCCAGACGCGGCTCTCTACCCGGCAACTACGCGCCAGACGCAGCTCTCTACCCGGCAACTACGCGCCGGACGCGGCTCTCTACCCGGCAACTACGCGCCGGAAGCGGCTCTCTACCAGGCCGGCAGCCTACGCGCCAGACGCGGCTCTCTACCCGGCAACTACGCGCCGGACGCGGCTCTCTACCCGGCAACTACGCGCCGGAAGCGGCTCTCTACCAGGCCGGCAGCCTACGCGCCAGACGCGGCTCTCTACCCGGCAACTACGCGCCGGACGCGGCTCTCTACCAGGCCGGCAGCCTACGCGCCAGACGCGGCTCTCTACCCGGCAACTACGCGCCGGACGCGGCTCTCTACCCGGCAACTACGCGCCGGAAGCGGCTCTCTACCAGGCCGGCAGCCTACGCGCCAGACGCGGCTCTCTACCCGGCAACTACGCGCCGGACGCGGCTCTCTACCAGGCCGGCAGCCTACGCGCCAGACGCGGCTCTCTACCCGGCAACTACGCGCCGGACACGGCTCTCTACCCGGCAACTACGCGCCGGAAGCGGCTCTCTACCCGGCAACTACGCGCCGGAAGCGGCTCTCTACCAGGCCGGCAGCCTACGCGCCAGACGCGGCTCTCTACCCGGCAACTACGCGCCAGACGCGGCTCTCTACGCGGCAACTACGCGCCAGACGCGGCTCTCTACCAGGCCGGCAGCCTACGCGCCAGACGCGGCTCTCTACCCGGCAACTACGCGCCAGACGCGGCTCTCTACCCGGCAACTACGCGCCAGACGCGGCTCTCTACCAGGCCGGCAGCCTACGCGCCAGACGCGGCTCTCTACCCGGCAACTACGCGCCAGACGCGGCTCTCTACCAGGCCGGCAGCCTACGCGCCAGACGCGGCTCTCTACCCGGCAGCCTACGCGCCAGACGCGGCTCTCTACCCGGCAACTACGCGCCAGACGCGGCTCTCTACCAGGCCGGCAGCCTACGCGCCAGACGCGGCTCTCTACCCGGCAACTACGCGCCAGACGCGGCTCTCTACCAGGCCGGCAGCCTACGCGCCAGACGCGGCTCTCTACCCGGCAACTACGCGCCAGACGCGGCTCTCTACCAGGCCGGCAGCCTACGCGCCAGACGCGGCTCTCTACCCGGCAACTACGCGCCAGACGCGGCTCTCTACCCGGCAACTACGCGCCAGACGCGGCTCTCTACCCGGCAACTACGCGCCAGACGCGGCTCTCTACCAGGCAACTACGCGCCGGAAGCGGCTCTCTACCAGGCCGGCAGCCTACGCGCCAGACGCGGCTCTCTACCCGGCAACTACGCGCCAGACGCGGCTCTCTACCAGGCCGGCAGCCTACGCGCCAGACGCGGCTCTCTACCCGGCAACTACGCGCCAGACGCGGCTCTCTACCCGGCAACTACGCGCCAGACGCGGCTCTCTACCAGGCCGGCAGCCTACGCGCCAGACGCGGCTCTCTACCAGGCCGGCACCCTACGCGCCAGACGCGGCTCTCTACCCGGCAACTACGCGCCGGAAGCGGCTCTCTACCAGGCCGGCACCCTACGCGCCAGACGCGGCTCTCTACCCGGCAACTACGCGCCAGACGCGGCTCTCTACCCGGCAACTACGCGCCGGAAGCGGCTCTCTACCAGGCCGGCAGCCTACGCGCCAGACGCGGCTCTCTACCCGGCAACTACGCGCCAGACGCGGCTCTCTACCCGGCAACTACGCGCCAGACGCAGCTCTCTACCCGGCAACTACGCGCCGGACGCGGCTCTCTACCCGGCAACTACGCGCCGGAAGCGGCTCTCTACCAGGCCGGCAGCCTACGCGCCAGACGCGGCTCTCTACCCGGCAACTACGCGCCGGAAGCGGCTCTCTACCAGGCCGGCAGCCTACGCGCCAGACGCGGCTCTCTACCCGGCAACTACGCGCCGGACGCGGCTCTCTACCCGGCAACTACGCGCCGGAAGCGGCTTTCTACCAGGCCGGCAGCCTACGCGCCAGACGCGGCTCTCTACCCGGCAACTACGCGCCGGACGCGGCTCTCTACCCGGCAACTACGCGCCGGAAGCGGCTCTCTACCAGGCCGGCAGCCTACGCGCCAGACGCGGCTCTCTACCCGGCAACTACGCGCCAGACGCGGCTCTCTACCCGGCAACTACGCGCCAGACGCGGCTCTCTACCAGGCCGGCAGCCTACGCGCCAGACGCGGCTCTCTACCCGGCAACTACGCGCCAGACGCGGCTCTCTACCAGGCCGGCAGCCTACGCGCCAGACGCGGCTCTCTACCCGGCAACTACGCGCCAGACGCGGCTCTCTACCCGGCAACTACGCGCCAGACGCGGTTCTCTACCAGGCCGGCAGCCTACGCGCCAGACGCGGCTCTCTACCAGGCCGGCAGCCTACGCGCCAGACGCGGCTCTCTACCCGGCAACTACGCGCCAGACGCGGCTCTCTACCAGGCCGGCAGCCTACGCGCCAGACGCGGCTCTCTACCCGGCAACTACGCGCCAGACGCGGCTCTCTACCAGGCCGGCAGCCTACGCGCCAGACGCGGCTCTCTACCCGGCAACTACGCGCCAGACGCGGCTCTCTACCCGGCAACTACGCGCCAGACGCGGCTCTCTACCCGGCAACTACGCGCCGGAAGCGGCTCTCTACCAGGCCGGCAGCCTACGCGCCAGACGCGGCTCTCTACCCGGCAACTACGCGCCAGACGCGGCTCTCTACCCGGCAACTACGCGCCAGACGCAGCTCTCTACCCGGCAACTACGCGCCGGACGCGGCTCTCTACCCGGCAACTACGCGCCGGAAGCGGCTCTCTACCAGGCCGGCAGCCTACGCGCCAGACGCGGCTCTCTACCCGGCAACTACGCGCCGGAAGCGGCTCTCTACCAGGCCGGCAGCCTACGCGCCAGACGCGGCTCTCTACCCGGCAACTACGCGCCGGACGCGGCTCTCTACCCGGCAACTACGCGCCGGAAGCGGCTTTCTACCAGGCCGGCAGCCTACGCGCCAGACGCGGCTCTCTACCCGGCAACTACGCGCCGGACGCGGCTCTCTACCCGGCAACTACGCGCCGGAAGCGGCTCTCTACCAGGCCGGCAGCCTACGCGCCAGACGCGGCTCTCTACCCGGCAACTACGCGCCAGACGCGGCTCTCTACCCGGCAACTACGCGCCAGACGCGGCTCTCTACCAGGCCGGCAGCCTACGCGCCAGACGCGGCTCTCTACCCGGCAACTACGCGCCAGACGCGGCTCTCTACCAGGCCGGCAGCCTACGCGCCAGACGCGGCTCTCTACCCGGCAACTACGCGCCAGACGCGGCTCTCTACCCGGCAACTACGCGCCAGACGCGGTTCTCTACCAGGCCGGCAGCCTACGCGCCAGACGCGGCTCTCTACCAGGCCGGCAGCCTACGCGCCAGACGCGGCTCTCTACCCGGCAACTACGCGCCAGACGCGGCTCTCTACCAGGCCGGCAGCCTACGCGCCAGACGCGGCTCTCTACCCGGCAACTACGCGCCAGACGCGGCTCTCTACCAGGCCGGCAGCCTACGCGCCAGACGCGGCTCTCTACCCGGCAACTACGCGCCAGACGCGGCTCTCTACCAGGCCGGCAGCCTACGCGCCAGACGCGGCTCTCTACCCGGCAACTACGCGCCAGACGCGGCTCTCTACCCGGCAACTACGCGCCAGACGCGGCTCTCTACCAGGCCGGCAGCCTACGCGCCAGACGCGGCTCTCTACCAGGCCGGCAGCCTACGCGCCAGACGCGGCTCTCTACCCGGCAACTACGCGCCAGACGCGGCTCTCTACCAGGCCGGCAGCCTACGCGCCAGACGCGGCTCTCTACCCGGCAACTACGCGCCAGACGCGGCTCTCTACCCGGCAACTACGCGCCAGACGCGGCTCTCTACCAGGCCGGCACCCTACGCGCCAGACGCGGCTCTCTACCCGGCAACTACGCGCCAGACGCGGCTCTCTACCAGGCCGGCAGCCTACGCGCCAGACGCGGCTCTCTACCCGGCAACTACGCGCCAGACGCGGCTCTCTACCAGGCCGGCAGCCTACGCGCCAGACGCGGCTCTCTACCCGGCAACTACGCGCCAGACGCGGCTCTCTACCCGGCAACTACGCGCCAGACGCGGCTCTCTACCAGGCCGGCAGCCTACGCGCCAGACGCGGCTCTCTACCAGGCCGGCACCCTACGCGCCAGACGCGGCTCTCTACCCGGCAACTACGCGCCGGAAGCGGCTCTCTACCAGGCCGGCAGCCTACGCGCCAGACGCGGCTCTCTACCCGGCAACTACGCGCCAGACGCGGCTCTCTACCAGGCCGGCAGCCTACGCGCCAGACGCGGCTCTCTACCCGGCAACTACGCGCCAGACGCTGCTCTCTACCCGGCAACTACGCGCCAGACGCGGCTCTCTACCAGGCCGGCAGCCTACGCGCCAGACGCGGCTCTCTACCAGGCCGGCACCCTACGCGCCAGACGCGGCTCTCTACCCGGCAACTACGCGCCGGAAGCGGCTCTCTACCAGGCCGGCACCCTACGCGCCAGACGCGGCTCTCTACCCGGCAACTACGCGCCAGACGCGGCTCTCTACCCGGCAACTACGCGCCGGAAGCGGCTCTCTACCAGGCCGGCAGCCTACGAGCCAGACGCGGCTCTCTACCCGGCAACTACGCGCCAGACGCGGCTCTCTACCCGGCAACTACGCACCGGAAGCGGCTCTCTACCAGGCCGGCACCCTACGCGCCAGACGCGGCTCTCTACCCGGCAACTACGCGCCGGAAGCGGCTCTCTACCAGGCCGGCACCCTACGCGCCAGACGCGGCTCTCTACCCGGCAACTACGCGCCGGAAGCGGCTCTCTACCAGGCCGGCACCCTACGCGCCAGACGCGGCTCTCTACCCGGCAACTACGCGCCGGAAGCGGCTCTCTACCCGGCCGGCAGCCTACGCGCCAGACGCGGCTCTCTACCCGGCAACTACGCGCCGGAAGCGGCTCTCTACCAGGCCGGCACCCTACGCGCCAGACGCGGCTCTCTACCCGGCAACTACGCGCCGGAAGCGGCTCTCTACCAGGCCGGCAGCCTACGCGCCAGACGCGGCTCTCTACCCGGCAACTACGCGCCGGAAGCGGCTCTCTACCAGGCCGGCAGCCTACGCGCCAGACGCGGCTCTCTACCCGGCAACTACGCGCCGGAAGCGGCTCTCTACCAGGCCGGCAGCCTACGCGCCAGACGCGGCTCTCTACCCGGCAACTACGCGCCGGAAGCGGCTCTCTACCAGGCCGGCACCCTACGCGCCAGACGCGGCTCTCTACCCGGCAACTACGCGCCGGAAGCGGCTCTCTACCAGGCCGGCACCCTACGCGCCAGACGCGGCTTTCTACCCGGCAACTACGCACCAGTCACGGCCCTCTAACCGGCGACTAAGGCCGAACACGCCGAGCCACCGCAACACCAGCCAGACGGTCCACCCAGGGCAGTACCCTTCCACTTTTTATAACACCACAGCAAACAACCTTACAACTAGAATCTACGACCCTCTTCTGTAACTTGTGGCTTAACCTAAAATTAAACTCTGTTTTATTTAAGTGACACTTGAGTCTCATTCTCTGCCTACTTAACCCCTATGCCACACTATAGATTACAGGAAAACCTTTAAGAAGTCTATGGTCTTACGTACAAACTTACATTTGCCGTTGGAATGTGTGGGAGAACACGTTTTTCAACTACGACGTTACGTTTGTTCTTGGGATAAATTCATTCCGACTACGGAACCCTTCATTAAGCGTGGTCCGACACGCACTTGGCTGGTTTTTTTTTTTTTATAAACAGACGCTGATTCAAGCGAAATTTTGTCGAGTTAATAGAGAAATGTAAATAATATTAAAGTATACTTTTATAAAATCAGTCAGTCTAGTCTTTTCGGTACCCAACTATGTTGAGGTCGGCTTCCAGTCTAACCGGATGCAGCCGAATACCTACCAGTATTTTACATGAAGCTATCTAATTTCCACAATCCAGTTACTGGGTAATACGATACCCCTTGGTAAGACTGGTTGTCAGACTTTCGGGCTTCTGACGACCCGTAACGACTGTCAAAGATCCACGAATGACAGACGGGACCAATGGCTTAACGTGATTTCCGAGGCACGGAGGGGTCTTCTTATGTAAGGATTGTTACCCATCCACAGACCAACCGCGGCAAGCGTAGCTTAACCTGATCGATCGACCCGTGCTGCTGTTATTACTTAGCCACGAGCGTGGATATTAAGGGGGAAGCGTCAGGGTAGCTCGCAAAATTCAAATTTTCTTACGTTTTTTGCAATTTACAAGTCGGTATTATATTGTATGTTGATCAAATTATAATTTGCGACCGTAACAATTATCTATTTACATAATTAGAATCATTAAAGTGATCAATACAAATTTTTAAGACCAGGTAATCCTAAAAAATGACTATTTCATGAAATCTTGACATTTCAGGATTATACTAACTTAAAAATTGCATTACTGATTCTAATGATTATAATTCTGTAAATACATATTTGTTACGGCCGCAACTCATACTTTATTTAACATACAACTAAATACTGACTTGCAAATTGCAAAAAACGTAAGAAAATTTGAATTTCGCCGACTACTGTGACGCTTCCTCCTTATGTAAATATGTTAAATAGAAAAAATATATAGAACAACTGCTTTTTCTCGCGATATTAGGGTTAGTTCCATAGTAAATGTTTTTCATAATTATGTACCCTTTTCGGCAAAGACTAATTTGTAAGTACAGACGCCAGCACATCAAGCCACTACAATCTGTCAGATTTCTTTAATAGATTTTCGACTTTATTGTTAAAGCATTAGGTTCAATGTTGATCGGGAAAATCTGACAGTTTCGGGTAGGTTGACCTGCTGGGCGTCTGTACTTTCAGATGCAGATTATAAACATAAAACTTGAAATGAGCAAATCCGCTCACAAAAGTTATATTTTGCAATTACCTTCTTAGAACTGTTAAAGATAAGAACTACATTGTATAAACAATTGTTTACTGGCACTTTAACTACAAACTAATTAGTTTTGTGCACCGTGGTAGGCAAGGCCGTACTTTAAAAGATTTTAATCACTTTTGACTTAGTATTGTTAGGGTTCCGTACCAAAATGGTAAAAAGTAACCATTATGGTGCGACTCAGTCTGTCTGTCACAGCTAGATATCGCAAGAACTACTAGTGCTATCAACTTGAACTTTGGAATAGTTTTAGATGACGTTTGCCCAACTATTTTGCAAATAAGAAATAATTAAAAATGTATATATTTGTTTTTGCAACAGGGACTGAAAAGGGTTCTTAAAAATTCGAAGTGGAGCTACTAGGGCGTGTGGGGTATCATAATTATGTAAGAATGTAAGAGCGCTGTTTGCAAATTCCCAAACATTTTTTCTTTTTTTTAGGCCGCATAATTTTCGACTTTTGACGAAAAATGTAAATAAAAATACCGCCCCCCTCCCCTTTAAATCCGATGTTTGCATAGAGAAAAATCTGAAATTATTCTGTGTGATAGAAGTTTATGTAAATGTTACAGGAAAAATAAAAGGATGTCTCTAAATAGCAATCTTTTTTAATATACGACTAGCAGCACCCCGCGGTTTCACCCACGCAAGTCTCGAACCCGTAGGAATATCGGGATAAAAGTATCTTATGTGTTAATTTAGGTTATAAAGTATCTGTGTGTTTTTCATGATTATCTGTTAAGTTGGTTTTGCGAGAAAGAGTAACAAACATCCATCCATTCTCATAAACTTTCGCATTTATAATATAAATAGGATAGTAGGATAGGAAGTAAGAAGTAGGATAAGTAGGAAATAGGATGGTACGGAACCCTCGGTGCGTGAGTCCGACTCGCTCTTGACCGGTTTTTTGTGTTCTAGGACATGTCGGTGTCATGACGTTATTTACCTTCACCGTTTTGAGAGCAGTGGTGATTCAATTATTTACACAAAATAAAGAGCCTGCCTTGGTTCGAACCCACGACCCAAAACTCGGTAAGTCGGTTTCATTACCACTAGGCCACCACGGCTCTCACTAGGTCAAAACTGCTCAATGATAACGATGCGCAACAAGGTGTAAATTATTGTCACTGACCATTTTATAGCTACAAACGTTTAAAGTTTTTTTATAGCTATAACAAGTCCATCAGGCGTTAATGCGATAAACAGACATAAAATTATGAGTGCGCACGTATGGTATAATGTTTACTTAAATTAGAGCATTGATGTACTAGCATTCATCCTTCATCGTCTGCCTAGCCTATACCAGCTATGTTGGGGTCGGTAAAGATGCGCAACAAGGTGTAAATTATTGTCACTGACCATTTTATAGCTACAAACGTTTAAAGTTTTATAGCTATAACAAGTCCATCAGGCGTTAATACGATAAACAGACAAAATTATGAGTGCGCACGTATTGTTTAATGTTTACTTAAATTAGATCATTGATGTACTAGCATTCATCATTCATCGTCTGCCTAGCCTATTCCAACTATGTTGAGGTCGATATGGGTGGACCTAATTCTGTAGGTGAAAGCTAAAGGACCGTAAGTCACATTTTATAAATTATTATGTAGAGCTCATTAAAGATGTCTTGTTTTGATTTTTGTTTCTGCTTGAGTATAGTTTTCGATTTTTTTTTTTTTGGTATATTGGCGTGTGCTAGCTTACTTATAGCAAATAATTTAATTTAATGTTTTGTATTGCGTAATGTACCTAAATTATTATGCGCAGTGTTATTGTAGAATATTTTTTTTTTAACTGAACAGACAGAGCTGTGCTGCTGGGGAGTTTGTTGCGCCACTTCTTCTCCTCAGCTAAAGCACTAGGAAGTGGTGAAGGGCGGACGTTTTGGGGGACTGTCTTATGTAATTTTGACGTTCAAAAAGTGCTGATTCACAGCCTAGTTTGAATAAATGAATTTTGATTTTTGATTTTGATTTTGTCTATAGGTACCCGAAATTAGATATTAAAATCGACCGTGTATAAAAAGTAAATAGTGTATCGTTGTAGAAAAAAAAATATGATTATGAACGTTTATTAAGCTATTATATTGTGATATTTTTTTGACAAATATTGTAAAAATAAAAATGGATTTAAGGTCGTTTAGCTTTCACCTACAGAATTGATCTTTTATCCATAAAGGACTGTAAAGATTAAGCTTTCGTAGCCACTAAGTGAAAGATTTGTGAAAGCCCCGGCTGTTCCCACTTTCGGTGAAAGATGTTTGCCTTCGCAGTAAGATAGTAGAGCCTAAACTACCTCAAATGACTTAGCTTGATCCTCCGTTATGTCGAAAATACTGCAGCATTAATTTTAAAATAAATATATGGTTAAGTTGAGGATTAATGTTAAGTACTATGTGTGACGAAAACACGATTCCATAAAATTTTCTCGATATAAAAAAAAAAAAAAATCCAAAGTTACCTCTAAACCGAACAATAAACCGCTGGTATTCAAAAAATACTTCAAATTAGATCATGAAACTTTGCATACTAACTGAACCAACTATAAATCAGGTCTTATGTGTTTTTTTTAATTAGCATTATTTTCACCGTAAAAAGAAATTACGTAAACTATTGGCGTCTTGAAGTTTGTTCCCTGCCGCCCGAACATCTGCGCTCAGTTTCGCTTCGGCTTTTGAACGGGAGAGCTGTGTCGCTTGCGCTCAGAACAAACATTACGCAACAGGTAAAATAGGTAGGATAAAGAGTGAGGTGGCGCGGGGAAGTGGGAGCGAAATTAGAACTGGAGCTGAGGTTTTATAGGCTCTTAAGACATACACAGAAAGCAGATTGATGAAAAAATGTAGGTTAAACTTTAGGTGACGATAACCGACATTTCGCACATCTGGAGCAACATTGACACAACTGCAAAATAAATTAAAACTGACTAAGGGCCGATTTATCAATCGCCTGAGAATTTTTATCTGTAGAACAAGAATGGCGGTTTAACATATTATTATTTTCTATGCAAAAGTTGTCAAACTGCCGTATTTATTCCTCCGATAAAACTTATTTGACGATTGAAAAATCAGCCTTTAAATATATATCAAATAAATTTATTTTGCAGTTGTGTCAATGTTGCTCCAGATGTGCGAAATGTCGGTTATCGTCACCTAAAGTTTAACCTACATTTTTTCATCAATGTGCTTTCTGTGTATGTCTTAAGAGCCTATAAAACAGCTCCATTTCTAATTTCGCTCCCACTTCCCCGCGCTTATCCTACCTATTTTACCTGTTGCGTAATGTTTGTTCTGAGCGCAAGCGACTCAACTCTCCCATTCAAAAGCCGAAGCGAAACTGAGCGGGGGTGTTCGGGCGGTAGAGAACAAACTTCAAGAGTTCAGAGAAAATAATTTTAAACTGAAGATTACGTCTACGAGTAGTGTTAATGATTTGGAAAAAATATGTGTTAAGCACGGAACATAAAAACAGGTGTTAAGTAAGAGCATTTTCTTAATAACTTAATATGTGAATATTTTAGATTATGTTTATATTACATAGTGTAATTAATTTATAAATTATTGTCTAACGCGGATAAAAATGTGCGTATCACGCAAAAACTATCAAGCGTATTTTTATGAAACATTCACCATTATTTATCTTTTAGTCAATCTGTATAGCCTTTTCCCAACTATGTTGGGGTCGGCTTCCAGTCTATCCGGATGCAGCTGAATACCAGTATTTTACATGGAGCGACTGCCTGTCTGACCTCCACAACCCAGTTACTGGGTAGCACGATACCCCTTGGTAAGACTCGTTGTCTGAATTTCGGACTTCTGACGACCCGTAACGACTGTCAAAGATCCACGAATGACAGCTGGGACTTGCTTTTCGAGCCACGGAGGAGTCTCGGTATGTAAATATGGTCACCCATCCACGGACCAACCCCGGCAAGCGTAGCTTAACCTTATGGATCGACCCGTGCGGCTGTTATTACTTAGCCACGAGCTCCTCACAACTATTTATCTATTAGTATACGTGTTTTAACAAAATACCTTTTGTTTTATGCGAGTTCTGTTACTGGCTGAATACACGACGCGTCGCTTGAGCACGCAAGTTAACCACTCAGGGCCATTGGCACATACCTGCGTCTTAAGGAAAGATTTGTAGGCTAGTTTTAAAACAGAACAATTCTGGTCCTTTTTTTCGTTCAACCTATGTTTCCCCACTGCTGGGGAAAAATCTCCCCAATATTCTGGTTCTACAATATAATAAAGATTTCGAAATAATGAATGACTTGCTTACCAATTAGTTTATGGGATTGAATAAGTCACATTTGCCAGGTTTCAAACGCACAATCTCCTGCTTGAGAAGCGGGAATATTAAAATCCGAGCTATCACGACACAAATCACAAAAAATAAGAAAGTATTATATTTCGAGCTTTATTCCGACTAATCAGCTCAATTCAACTTTTGTCCATAGAAAACATCAGTTTTATACAGATATGCGCGTACGCATCCGTTCAGTTTTCTGCGTCTGAACGGATGCGTACGCATCTACATACAAAACTGGTGTTTTCTATGGGCAGAAGCTGAACTGAGCTGAATAAGTGTAGTTAGTACCAAGGTACCTAAAGTTCACACTACACACACACACAAAGACACTTACACAAACACAAAAACTACAAGAACTTTTTCTTTCTACACAAACTTTTCCTTTATCTGTATTTGTTTAAAAATATTAGAAATGGAATACTCACATCTCAGCTTCACCATCTTCTTGCTTGAGCGACGCTCTTCTCCAAATTTTCTTCAATTTTTTCTCTCTCATGCTTCTAAACACTGGTCCTTTTAATTTGTATATACAGTCTAACACAGCATCTGCTTTTATATGCTTTTCTACAGTAGTACGATTCTTTTCTGACATTTGTTTATCGTTACCGAAATTTTCTTTTGTTTTATTTGCTATAATTTCTTCATGATTACCTTTATCTTTTATTATTTTATTCCTGTTTTCTATATAGCAGTCAGAATCTTTGTCTTTCTCATTTAAATCATCATGTTTGGAAAGATCATTTGTTAAAACTGTATTATTGGTAGTATTTTCAGTTTCCGTACTGTCGAATGCTTCGTTGTCTACGCCAAAACTTGTGTCTGACATTTTTGGAGCTGTAATATAAGAAGAAATTATAATAGATTAGCTTTTGCCAGTGGCTTCTCCCGTGTGGAGGTCGCAAATTATCCCCAGAGACTCTAAAATCGCCGTACCACCATAATATATTCCGTGATACTTTGGTTGCTCTTGATATCTTTAAGAGGCCTATATCCATAGATTATACACTATATTCCCCAAACTGCATTTTGACAGATTAGATATATAATATATATAATAAAGTATGGCGGCAATTTGGCAGTTGTAATGGCATTTATTTTGAGTCATATATTTTTTTCGTTTATAGTATGGAATTTCTTTTGAAGTTACATTTAATCTGGTATAAATTTTACTTAGGAATTAAGAAAAATTTTACTGTTAATTCTGAGCGTTTTTAGTAGTTTTATGGTTTTCAATGGGATTTAAAAAAAATATTTCATACTTATTTCAATTTCTGACGCGGCTGTGAACTAAAACACTATTTAAGAGATATTATTATATATTTTTTTCATCTCATTTGCTTTGTAAAGTAGTTCAATCGACGGGCTCGAAAAAATGCAGTCGCGCATTTTATGAAAAACTTGCTTCGGAATTTTGGCTTTATTTACAAGAAAAAATTGCGAAAAGCGAGACCGCTATGAACTATACTAATAACTATTTTCCACCACTCAATAAGTCAGTTTCTCAGAATAAGATCGCCAAAGTTGGCCATTTAACGCAAAAATCATGGTCGAAATGCAATATGCCTCCTAACAGTTTTCGATTTAGTGCTTGGATTGCACTTACGTAGGACATCGTACACTTATTCCAAACCCACAGTTTAAATTGCTGCAACATGCGTCTCCGCTGTTTTCACTAATGTTACAATCTGGCATTTCGATTTTTTGCACATTATGATTGAAAAAAATACAGGTTTCTATGATTCTGATGTCTAATTTAAAAATAATATTAATCATTTTATTATGCTGTTCTGTAGATACTGCTCGACGTATGTATTTTAATAATATCAACAACTATTTGAATTACTCTAGCGTTATCTTTGACCACGCAAGTTACGAGTAAGCCAAGTTATTTTGTGACTTATTGTGATTACTTTTGACCGAGTGGCCCGATTTTAATGAAGCAAAGACCTAGTGTTACCTCTAGATACGGACTATGACATATACCTATATATATATATATACAGGGCTATTTTTAAATCACTAGCTAAATTTTCACATGGTGTTCTACCCATGAATATGAACCACTTTCACTATGGGACGGACCAGTCTTACCAAGGGCGTATTACCCAGTGACTGGGTTGTGGAGGTCAGATAGGCAGTCGCTCCATGTAAAATATTGGTATTCAGCTGCATCCGGTTAGACTGAAAGCCGACCCCAACATAGTTGGAAAAAGGCTAGGCAGATTGATTGACAAAGTAGAAATAGCCGTGGGCCCCAAACTAGGCTCAGCCTTAACAGTAATTACAGATTGAGTTGCCGAACGTTCATAAATTCAATTTTGTGGCCTATGTCATTTTGTTTTTTAACCGACTTCCAAAAGGAGGAGGTTCTCAATTCGTCTGTACGTTTTTTTTTTTGTATGTTTGTTACGTGATTACTCAAAGACGGATGGACCGATTTAGAAAATTATTTTTTTTTGTTTGATAGGGTATGCTTCCGAGGTGGTCCCATATAAATTTTATTAACTTTGCTTGGGGAGTTTTTGAGTTAGCTTCAATAATGCGTATATTTCCCACTTATTTTATGTGGATGATGTGATGGTGTTTTAATAACTTCCTATCACTGTTATTTACATGGCTATATCTACAATTATTGTGCTCAATTATGTATTCGAATTTGTGTGGGGTAGGTTCCACAACTAAAAAGTGAAAAATAAAAACTTTTTAGCAAAAAATAAAACCGACTTCCAAAACAAAACACTACAAAGTGAAAAATAACTTTAATTTCGGAAGTCGGTGGCAAAACACGAAAATACAAAACCCAAGACACCGACTACCGAAATTAAAGTTATTTTTCACTTTGTAGTGTTTTGTTTTGGAAGTCGGTTTTATTTTTTGCTAAAAAGTTTTGTATATGCCATATCAACCATTTTACACGCATTTATTATCTTAGTCTGTATTCATGTAACGGAATCTTTCAACGTGATTTTCACCCACTTCAAAACGTCGGATTGATTTGGAACTTTGTATGTATATGTAGTTCGGATGACAATACTATAATTTGGTGACTTGGAGCTGATCTGATGATGGAGCCAGGAAGTGGATAGTGGAATTCTTCAGTGGCTACTAGTAAAGCCCTCGAGTTTGGGCTCATATGATTCGTTTTGATGAATCCAATATATTGCACTTAGAGTCGAGGGTCTGATGATGGAGCCAGGAAGTGGATAGTGGAATTCTTCAGTGGCTACTAGTAAAGCCCTCGAGTTTGGGCTCATATGATTCGTTTCTGAAAATTACTAGCCTTAATTAACTTAAAAAAAAATAACTACACAATATTTGTCTAGGTCATTCTTTACGTAGTTTATTTAGGAAGAAAGTTTTCTATCCCAAACGGTCAAACGGAGAAAAATTGAATTTCATGCTTGACGTTGTGTATTTTATATCATAGTGAAGACACTTTCATCACATTTGATATTGTAATCGCCATGCTAAAGGCTAAAGACTGTAGAAATCTTTCTATTGTCTACATAAACGGAAACGTCATTTTTGTCTACTTATCCGTCGACAAAACGCTTCTCTATGGTTCTCGTGCTAAGTCTGCTGGATTAGCAATATCCTTAAAAATTATTCAGGTTGTGATTGAGAGTTTTACGCAATTAGAGTGCTGAATTCTCTTTAGAATGAAGGGTAATGTGGTAGTGAGTGGGTTAGGCTATTTGGCAGCAGAAAGTTTAAAAATCTTAAAATGAAAACTTAGTTGAAGTGCGCTATCATTCCACCTGATGATAGGGATTGATAGGTATATAGATAGTGTTCCGCATGATATTGTCAACCTGCGGGTTGCTATCACTCAAACTTTAGGCACTCTCCTTTTTGGGGTACCTACTGCTGACGCATCCCTTTACACGTCATCTTCGGCAGCCAATGAGAGGACCTCAAGGGATGTCATCGAAGAAGTACGAAGACTTCCGAACGCTTCTTCGCGGAACGTTAAGGGAAGCGTCAGGGTAGCCCGCGAAATTCAAATTGTTTTTTGCAATTTGCAAAGTCAGTATTAAGTTGTATGTTAAATAAAATATGATTTGCGGCCGTAACAAATATCTATTTACAGAATTATAATCATTACAATCAGTAATACAACTCCTTAAGTTAGTATAGTCCTGAAATGTCAAGATTTCATGAAATAGTCATTCATTAAGATTACCTGGTCTTAAAGAGTTGTATTAATCACTTTAATGATTCTAATTATGTAAATAGATACTTGTTACGGTCGCAAATTATATTTTGATCAACGTACTATCTAATACCGACTTGTAAATTGCAAAAAACGAAAGAAATTATTAATTTCGCGGGCTACCTTGACGCTTTCGCCTTAAAACTGCTCGTTTTCTTCTGGAATACGAACATTCGAATCGACCTTGCTCTGTATAGCTTCAACATCATACTGAGTTCCTATTGTACAAGGTTCACTAACTCTTATTGCAATATTTTTTTTTATATTTTGGAGAAACGAAGTTATTCATTTCGTCTCGTCCGCAACCACAATTTGAAGAGGAAGACGCATAACGCACGAACAGATAGATAAAACATTTATTTAGGCACACAAACGATATAGCACAATACACACAAGTACAATTCGAAGATCATAGATGACATGAATATAATATAAAATTAAGGTGCCAATAGAAAAAAAAAGAAAAACGTATATAGTAGAGCCTCGATAATCCGTACCCAGGCTAATCCGAACGCCGCTATAATCCGAACTACGATATGGCCCCACCCACTCGTACCCGCCTGAACTGATGCAACAATCAATCTGCCTAGTCTTTTCCCAACTATATGTTGGGGTCGGCTTCCAATGGAACCGGATGCAGCTAAATACCAGTATTTTACATGGAGCGACTGCCTATCTGACCTCCACAACAGTTACTGGGTAATACGATACCCCTTGGTAAGACTGGTTGTCAGACTTTCGCATTTCGGGCTTCTGACGACCCGTAACGACTGTCAAAGATCCACAAATGACAGCCGGGCCCAACGGCTTAAGACACCCCCGGAGCTTGCGTAGTTCATACAAACGAAATACCAAAATAATTTGTAAATCAAACATATTCTAAAGATAGTGTGTATATATTCAGATTGGATTACAGAATATCTAGGTTCCCAAATATATATTAAATAAGAACATTGTTTTAAACATGAAATATGAGAAAAATAAGTTTTCTATAGCAATTTTATATTGCTCAAATCTCGTCTTAAAATCAGTGTCCTTTCAAAATATATGTTTGGGAACTTAGATATTCTGTAATTCAATCGGAATAAATAATGTTTGATTTACAAATAATTTGGTATTTCGTTTGTATGAACTACGCATGCTTCGTGGGCCTCTTAACGTGCTTTCCGAGGCACGGGGGAGTCTCGGTATGTAAAGATGGTCACCCATCTATAGACCAACCCCGGCAAGCGTAGCTTAACCTGATAGATCGACCCGTGCGGCTGTAATTACTTAGCCACGAGCTCCTCCTGTAACAATGCTGCTTCGTAAATTGAGGGACAAAGCTTTTTCGTGGTCTATAAATACAACCCGCCAAACTAAAATAAAGGGTAGTATTTAAACGCAAATCAAAATAAAATACTTTTTGTATCCAAAAATAATCCGAATTCCAATCAAAATTATGGTTTGCACAGCAAAATACTCAACTCAAAATATAACTAAATAATCAACAATTTATATTCGTGGCGCTCCGCTATTTATCTTAAAGTAAAGCTTTTTTTATTAATGCATAGCTAATAATAACTAGTGCACATTAAAACTATTACCTTTTACCATTCTTGAGTAGAACAAATTATTGTAACTTACCCTTTGTGTGCCCTTCGCTCGCTCTTGCATCCTGTGTCGGCGGAGCCCCGCATGGCGGGCCTCCTATTTCTGCGTAAAGGGTTTAAAGTAACCTAACCAAACCTAACCTCGGGGTTAATATTAGTCGCCATATAATTTTGCTATGAGTGTGAGTATTATGTATGTACGCTCTGGTTAATTTGCTGTGCAGTCAGTATTTTTGATGTAAAAAAGTATATAAATGATGGAAATAAATTGATAGGTGATTAGTTATTTGATGTGCAATTATTAATATCCCTAAAATAAATGACTATGACAAAGTGATTTCTTTTTTGTTGGTTTGAAGTTTAATAAACGTAATTATCCGAAATTTATTAGATATTATTTAAAGTTTTCTTTTGAACATACTATAATCCGAAAGCTCCGTGAGTCCTAATAGGGTATGTTTTTGTCAATTCTGATTATCGAGGCTCTACTGTACTTATATAGAAGTAAAAGTGACACTAAGACACACTGAATTGACACGTATGGACACACTTCACCTAAGTTTTCTTGGTCTGATTCTTAAAGAATAGATCGGCAGGTTAATAATTTATTTAAAAAAGTTATTGTATAAATAGCAAAATAATCGATAATTACCTTTTTAACCTCTATAGTACTATTGTTCGTCTCATATTCCTCTAAAAGGTTAAAAGGCTCGTTTGAGAGTAATAAATCAGTTCAGTTTCTTTTGAAAGTTCTCACTTAATCACAGCACATACACACACCCAGCACACTGCGGATATCTATTATTATTGATTTTAAAATAAATGTTTGGAAAAAATAAATAACGTATACACTTTCAATAGTTAAAAAATACAAAAATATTAACACGATATTCACATTTTACAAATTAATAAACCAACTAATGAATGTACTTTCTGCAACGTAGCTAATACGAAAACATTACTTAATTGAAATTAATTATTAAGTTTTTAATCACTATGTAATCACTTATTAAGTTGAACGAATGAGTGGAAATGAATTCAATTGGTCAACACGTCTTTATAAAAATAATTCTAAAACTTGTCACACTCGGACGTGCCGCTATGCACACATTGATAAAAGACAGACAACGACAAAACGGTTTGAATTTAAATATTGCATTTTTTCTCTAATGTTTGCGACTTTTTGTATGTACGTAGAGTAGGTATGTACCAAACTAAATTTTTTATACAGACGTAACTGTTATTTTAATAATTTAATAACCTTTTCGAAATTGCAATAATGTTTTTTTTTTAAAGGGTGCCAGGGTAGCCCGCGAAATTCAAATTTTCTTACGATTTTTGCAATTTGCAAGGAAGTATTAGGTAGGTGTCTTCAAGTATGTATTTACAGAATTATAATCATTAAAGTTATCAATACAACTGTATAAGACCAGGGAATCCTATTGAATGACTATTTCAGGAAATCTTGACATTTAGGATTATGCTAACTTAAGGAGTTGTATTACTGATTCTAATGATTATAATTCTATAAATAGATATTTGTTACGGTCGCGTATCATATAAAACCTAATACAGTCAGTATTAGGTTTTATAATTTTGTTAGTCAGTCCTTTATAATATCAAAAAGCTATGGTAAGTAAGTACTTACAGAGTTTAATGTTTAGAAAACGAGTCTACCCTTTATAGCAGAACTTTTTATGTCATAAGATTATTTTGAATAACAGCTGATAGCATAAACTTCATTTCGCAGAAAATCGTTTGGCATACACTCATTTATCATACATTCGAAACTCATAATGTTGTAAGTCAGAATCATCTTTAGGCATAAATTTTCCGGCAGATTACACTCTGGGGGTAGGGCAGACAAGACTACGTGGAGTCGGTTTTGTAGCGATTCTTTTTTGTCACTAACTTTTGTAGCACAACATGTTGACTTTTTAAGACAATATTTTAATTTTAAATAATCGTCGCTCTAAATAAACGTTATGCTAAACGAAATTATGCGGAATTTTAATTCTATTCCTTAATTAAATTCTATGCCTTAAAAATATTCGTTTAAAGAAGATTATGCCAAGTGTGGTATGCCAAATAAATTTCGGAGCATCAAAATTCTGCCAGATAGAGGGAACCCTTAGTAAACTGATGAATAATAAATCTTGTATATCTTGGTAATAATTCACACGTCTTTAACGTAAATAATGGGCCGTTGTAATGGACTTTAAACTCATATTACATGAGTTATTTTACAAGTTATCTAATAAATAAACTCTGATTGTTCTGAGCTACACCCTAATTGCTTAACACATAGTGTGTTCAATCGGAATCTGAATCAATTTGAAGCAAATTGCTAATCCATTGCTTCTTATGTTCGAAAAATTTGTCTGCTCAACAACGTAAATAACGCAATGAATGTTGTTGAACTGTCAAAATGAAACCGACTCCGATTTATAGTGTATTAAGCAATTGCCTGGTCATGGTATTCCTTATCATAGATTAGTCAAGATAGTGAATGGTGTATTCTTATTCGCACCAGGAATGGGACGTCAACGAGAAAACAGAAGATGGCGCCGAAGTAGCGGAAGTACATTTAGGCCAACATTCCTCCTGCGCTGATGTCAGTCACATGTACCATACATTGTGTTCTATATAGCACCACACACGTACGTCCCTCGTACGTGGCTAGTTTGCTACGCGCCGCGTATCGCGCGCATCGGTCTCGCTCGTCAGCGCCGCGTACGTCGGTCGACTGGCGAGCATGGCATTGTGCGAGCGTCTTCAGTCTGTTATCGATGATAAGCTGAATGCCAAGTGTGCGTGACAGTCGATATGAATATCGTACTGTAGAGCGGTCGGTATCACAAGTATGGTATTTTATTATTTATTTCTCGCTGACGTACGCGACCAACCGTACGTGACCGACCGTACGCAACCGACATCAGCGTAGGAGTAATTCAGGCCTTACTATGACCGAATAATCTCATTCTCGTTGACATACAGTTCCCGGTGTGAATACTGAAGCTTATAAATACGGGAAAAATCAATCCAGATGACGGAGATATTATAATTTCGAAAGTAACTTTTGTGTCTGTCAGTTACCTCTTCACACATAAACCACAGAACGGATTTCGATAAAATTTGGTAAGGCTATAAGATGGCATCCTCGGGAAGGACATAGGCTACTTTTTGTCTCAAAAATAATCCTACAGGGGGTGATATAGGGGATGAAATTTTATATGGAAAACCCAGCATTTATTAAGTTAGGGATATGAAAATTCAAATTTAGGCTTTTGGTAGGAAATAAAGAAATATGTGGTACAGCGTTTTTGAAATATTATCCCCTAAGGGGGTAAAATAAGGGTTGACTTTAAAATATATAAATTATATTAAAATTTTTGTGTACCTCTTTTAAAGAGATTTAAGGGATTGGAATCATATTTCGTATCTTTAGTCTTTATTTCATGAAATTTAAAATCGACATTTTTACGACGGAATTATTTCAACAAATAATTTTTGGACGAGTGGTCACTAGGTCAAAAGTTATTTGTTATAGCGTGGCCGGCATAATAAATTTTAACTAAACAAAGTCCCTTGCCGCGTCTGTCTGTCTGTTTGAAGGCTATAAACTCAAAAACTACCGAAAAAAAAAATCAAACGGTTTTAATCAATGGACGAAGTGATTCATGAGGAAGGTTTCAGTGTGTAATTCATTGAGGTTTTGTGTAAATTAGCTGAAATATGACGATGATTGTTGAAGATGTCGGAAAAAGTCATGTGGGAGCTTTACTGACGTGCGCCACTTAAACTAATCAATCTGCTTAGCCTTTTCCCAACTTTGTTGGGGTCGGCTTCCAGTCTAACCGGATGCAGCTGAATACCAGTATTTTACATGGAGCGACGGCCTATCTGACATAGAAATTCACTTTCGCATTTATAATGTTATAGTTCTGATTCCAGCGAAAGTTTTAATGGACAAGTAAAGCGTACAGGCGAATACACGACAGTTATGAAGCCACAATGTACTGACGAAGAAAATACACATTACGTTCGCAGAGACGTATTTTCTTTGTATGTAATGCATTTTTGAAAATAATAATGGTTATCTGAGGGTGATAGACGAATTTTCGCTATCGTTGAATTAGTTAATGGCCTTGTTACACAACACAATATTATTATTGGACGTATGGTGATAGGATTACCAATTGAAAGTGTTAACATTCAATATTATGGTAGGTCATGCATTCCTGGGAGCTTACCTAACAGTGCTAGACCTACATTACATATTCATTTTGCGTTTTTGTAAACATAACATTGCATTCTTTTATTCTACAATGCTAAATAAATTGCAAATACAGGTTATGAGTCAGTACTAACATAATTACTCTTTCATTAAACCGACTTAAAGATACGACATTTTTTGTAAGCAGCCAAATTGTTTGGCAAGTGCGACTTTTTCGCACTAGTGCTTTTTACTTTTTTTTTTAATTTTTAACTCCGTCGTTAGCCCGACGCAGTTTTTATTATTTGAGAAAAGTTTTCAAATTAGTCAAGTACAGATTATCATTCATATAAAAGGTACAATGAAATTTAATTTAAATAAATTTAAAAAAATTAGATACAATAGATTTAGATTTTGATCAATCAATTAATTTTAAATATTCATTAAATATGTTTGGCCGAACGTATATTTTGCTCGTGTCTTTTTGCGATACGACGTGGCAGCTATTATTCGCACATGCGCAGAGTAGATATTTAAAATAAGCCCGCCATTTTACAAATTTCTTGCATAGTTCGGAGTCAATCTGTGTAAATCTGCTAAAATTGTCAAGTTCAAGTGACGAATCAATTAATTTATCCCCGAAAAATGTTATTCAAGAAGCACGAAATGGCGATAACAGCCTCTTACCGGCTAAAAAAATACTTTTTCAATATATATTTTTTTATTTCCCCTCACAATGCATAGTAAAACGTTGTATCATACACGTGCATAACATGATTTCCGCCTCGTGTCGACGTAGTCGATTTGTCGGAAATCACCTACTTACCACACTTGTAGCATAAATAACTATTGTTTTACCGGACTGCGGCTAAATTCAATGGGTAATATAGGGTTATGTTTTGAATTAGTAATTAATTCTTTATTTATTATTTTACTGCGATGGTCCTAGTTTATCATTTGTGACTTCGAGTTATAAGTGAGCACGCCCTTTATGTCTGGAGACTTTTATTTAGGTATAAAGTTCTGTTTACGTTTTTAGTTTTGTATTTTTATTAACTGCTTCAGTATAGCTTTAAATATTTTTTTTAGTATATTGGCGTGTGATAGCTGACTTATGGCAAATAATTTAATTTAATGTTTTATGTTGTGCAATGCACCTAAATTATTTTGTGCACTTTTGTATAGAATTATTTTTTTTAAACTGAATAGACAGCTGTGCTGCTGGGGAGTTTGTTGCGCCACTTCTTCTCCCCAGCTAAAGCACTAGGAAGTGGTGAAGGGCGGGCGTTTTGGGGGACTGTCTTATGTAGTTTTGACGTTCGAAAAGTGCTCAGCCTAGTTTGAATAAATGACTTTTGATTTTGAAAATTTGAGTGAAATTAAAAATAGGTTTCTCGAAGCTGGCTGATTGCTGGTAGCTAAGCGGTGAAGCTAAGCTATCAATTTAATAGGTATGTGTCTATTTCCACCAGAGCTAAGTGGTGTAGCGGAGCGGCTAACATTTGTGCTATGAAGATACGTTTTGTGCGCATTTAAACACTAAAAACCTAACTTCGTTAAACTCGAGGTTTCCACCAGAGCTAAATCAAGCTACGAATGAAAATCAAACGATCAACGATATTGGTTCATATCAAACACATCCATCACTGTGCAGCTTAGCACATCTCTGGTGGAAAGGTAGCTTTTGGCTGGACTTTCTTTGCAGTTCATGGTGGCACTGGCAGCTGCGACTGTTTGAAGTGAGCAACGTAGTCCATAGGTATGGCATGGCACTGTTTCATGGGGATAATTTCTGTATTTTTTAAGAACGTTCGCATTTAAATCGGTTTTAATCTGCAAAAATCAACAAAGACCGTATACGAAAAAACTAAATTATTAAATATTAGACAGCTATACATTTATTACACCTGCATTCTTATTAAAAACATAACTTCTAACTCAATACAAACTAACATACAACTAAAGAAAAAAACAATGTCACATAACCTGAGAAATAGATATAAAAACAAACTTGAAGTCATCAGCGTACGCACTAATTACGGTAGAAAGACTATATTATTTGAAGGAGTACATCTGTTCAATGCATTACCGGACGACATTAAAGAGTGTGATAACGTAAATATGTTTAAATATAAGCTGAAGAAACATTTAAGTGCATTATAACTGCTAATACTCTGGAGGGTATTGTCACTGTATTTATGTTTATTACTTTGTATCTCATTATAAGCGGACTGTATGTTTTTATGAGAAATAAATTTCTTTAAACCGAAAAATACTTCAATATAATTTAACTACATTTTTGGCAAGTTTTTAACATTGACTGTCGCTGAGATGAGTTTGTGACTAGATTTCGAACGTTTTTTTTTTTTTAAATACGGGATAGAGTTCTTACGAAAACACTGCTGATATTTATACAAAACGACGCCGTGCGTGATTGTACCTTCATATTATCATCATTTATTGATCCATTTAACCACGTTTTAACCACGGTGTATTTACTTCGTGGTTTTACAGAATAATGACTTTTTGTTTACATGCAATCATGCAAAAAGTAAAACCTCTAATACTTCGGTTTTTAACTGATCACAAAAAAAAAAAAAAATGAAAAATGAGTTCAATGCGTTCATTTAAAATATGTCTTTTTTAGAAGAGAGAACTTTAAATTGAAATAAAACACAGAAAAATATTTTTAATATCCATGAAATTGGCTTTATTTGATAGATAATTTTATGCCATTAATGATTGAACAGCATGGCATGTGGCGGCCACGGCTGACATCAAGGCCTAGTTTACTGAAAACTTAACTTTCTTATTGACTTAATTTACAGGAAATATCTGACAAATAACTAATTTCACGAAACCTTGCCACCTCATTCGTGCGAGTTGAAGCCATTACTTTATTTTCTCTAGAGATATGTAAAGTCGCATGTCTACTCCGATAAACCAGTAAAAAATGAGCACTTGGATGCCAAAATTCGATGCATTATTTTATTTTATTTATTCTGGGACAATAAACAGCTACAATATGTGTTGGAACACAGAAAAGATAATACAAAATATTCACAATATTGCAGCCCACTACAGTATCCGCATATTAACAAAAGGAAATGTGGTAATGAGTACCACTAGATTTGTAACAAATAATTACATCATGCAAAATGAAAATTCTAATTGATTGCTTGGCAAACAGAGTAACAATTAACACTTAAATAAATAATAAAATTTAGACTAGATTACATTCCTTATAGGTTAATAATAATTTTCATAACATCACATTTAAATTTAGATTTCGAGCATACAAAAATATCAATATTAACAAAATTACAATTATAAGAATCAACCATTCGACGGATATGGCAGCGGAAACCAGAATTAGTTCGACAGGTATTGACAGCAAATAGGATACCTGCACGGATACTACGTTTATGGCCGAAATACAGCCTGATTTACTGCGAAGAGTGTGTGATAATTTGATCTCTAGATTACGCCATATACGCGTCAGCCGCGGCGGCCACAGGCCCGAAATCATATTCAAACATTAATGCCATAAAATTAACTATCAAATAAATTCAATTTCATGGATATTAAAAACATTTTTCTGTATTTTATTTCAATTTAAAGTTCCCCTTTTAAAAAGAACACCCTTTACTTACACAAAACTATAAATTCTTCACAAATAAAGTTAACTGTAATTTCCAGAATTCAACACTAAAAAAAAAGTTGCATAAGGCCTAAACACACGAACACTTAAAAAAAGGGAGACTCAGCTCTCTCTCCTCTTTTCAAGGAGAAACGCTCGCATGCACGGTGGTTTTCAAACTAAACTATCCATTACTGAAAATATGCTAGCCAGACAGCTGAATACAAAAACACAGACATCAATTGTTATGTAACAATTGTTATGTAACAATTGATGTCTGTGAATGATTATGAAGACTATCCATATCCAATACGAATTATCAACACAATCTGATATGTTTATATTATAGGTATCTAAACATTTTACTTGAGTATAGTTGAGCATAGTTCTAATTACAGTGTTTCAAGAGTCTTTAGGCGCTTGAATGAGATTTACAGGCGAGGGGTGGAGGGAGGGTGGTATTGTATTATATAGGGTCGCAGGGACACCGACATGCAAGTTGTTACCATGGATTCAGTAGGTACCATGATTCTGAAAGTCCTGCGTGCGTTGAAATATTTCGTCAATATTAAAAAATAAATTAGTATTGCACTTTTCTATGGAACATTTTTTTTGCGACGTAAAATGCAGTACCATAGTGCAGCATAGGATAGTGCAGTTATGTGGGATTCCAACCTACTAAAACTCCACGGTGTCCTCCTCTGCCGCTTGTGGCGGGAACACGGGCACGCGTTAGCACTCACCACTAACCCGCCACGGCTGTGGCAAAAATATTAATATTTAGTGGGTCCACCCTTAGTTTTATCACCGTAGCAATCCTTTGATATATACTTTGGGCATACTGCGTACAAACTTTGTGGACTTATGGCATCCCACTCACTTGTTAAGGCATTTTTTAACGCTGCTTTTGATGTAATGCTATGCTCCCGTATCTTGCAGTTCAGTATACCCCAAAGATGCTCGTCGAGGTTCAGATCTGGAGACTGCGTCGGCCATTCCAGCAAGACAATGCTGTTGTTTCTAAACCAAGCCAAGGTTGCCGATTTATGACATGGAGCATTATCTTGCTGGAATTTGACGCCCTCTAAGTTGGTGTTACCGAAAATTATGAGAGAGATTTACAAGCTTACATAAACAAACACGCTCATAATCACTTTATTGTTTTATGATCCCTCACAAAAAACTTAATATACAGCCTTGGCCAAAAGTATTAGGCACCCCCATAATAAAGTATAACAAAAACAAAGCTATCTGTTAAATAATAGCCCATGAGATGTATTCAAACGTTAATTAAAACAATAATGATAAATTATAAATGATTTTATTTCTGTAAGTAGGTTTGTACAAACACGTTTACACGTCAAAAAATCACGTCTTCTGAATGTTGTCTTTTGACTGTTGTGTAAAGAATGCCTACTCAACCTGTGAAATTAATTTTATTGATAAAGTGTTCGATGATAATAAACATAATCTTCACCCCCCTTCAAAACTAAACGTTTATTATTTCTCGACCTGAGACGCATTAGGTCTGATGTGGAATTTTACAAATTTAGAGGAGAGCCAAAAGAAAAATATTGACAAAATCGTGTCAAAACTTTTGTTTATTATCGAATAGGTTAACAAAAATAGTATAATATTTTAGATAAGTTATCTACCTTTGTAACAGTATAGTAATAAAACCAGTCACGGTAAAATAAAAATATTTTATTTGTCAAAAACAATTTTTTGGTGACATCCAACCTTATGCTTGTACAGAGTTGTTAAACAACGAATGCTTTTAATTATATTTACTGATTCAACTTTATACCTGCAATTTTTTAGTCAATTCAATGCGTATTTTAAGCTTTTTTAAAACATGTAACATTATACTTGGCCAAAAATAGAAATTTAGTTACGTCCGATCTTATCATGTATCTATTTATCAGGCATTTAAATGAATTATTATTAAGTACATAAGGTTGAAGTTAATAAAATAAAATTTAGAAAAATAATAAAAACTTAAACATTATGACTTTCAAACTTGTTTTTTAAACTAAAAAAAATGGAAACAAACAAATTTAATCCACTTCAGGAAAATCTGCCTGACTCTCGGAATGTTTTAATTTTTTATAATATGTGTGGAAATCCCGTGGAATCCTCTGCAAAAGACTCATCAAATCATTGTATTTTGCCGTCAATATGGGCTTTTCAGTTTGACTTACACTAGGTAAATGTTCAGGGAACTGAATTCGCTTAGAAGCATTTCGGATTAAAGATATTTCGGTAAAATCTTCTTCAAATGTATTTTTATAAAATAACATTCCGGGCTGGTCTTGTTTAACCTGAAGCCAAACACATTCTGATATTTTAAAATCTTTACAATCTTTATTCTTCTTTCTAAAAACAAAAGGACCATTTTTCTTATATAAAGACGTAACGTCTTTAAAATTATGAAGCTGCATATCATAGACATCAAAAGTTCTTCTTCCTCCACAAGTTCGAATAAACTGAGACCAGTCTCGAGGTATCGCAATCTGCATTGTTTTTAATTGTTTTTTCTTTTTTTCGATTTGTGAGTGTATTTGATCGACTTCCATGTGTGTATGACCCTTCAGCATAAATTTGTGGTTTATTATTTTCAGCTGGGGATGTTTGTGCAATATCCACATATAAGCCATCGTGACCATCAAATTTCGGTTTTGGCCCGCACAATTATCAGACCACAGAGTTAATTCCCTCGCGTTAGTAAGATTTTCATAATTTTCTTCAACCCATCGAATTAGGCAAGACGCTATTTCGTTTCCTCCTCTGCCACCTATATTTTCAGACCATATCATGTTTGCAGCTCTATTAGCTGTAGAATCAAATATTGTCAAATTTAACGTCCAAAGCTTTCGTAGATAAAAAGATTTACTATTAGTTAAATTCGGTGTAGCCAAACACTTCTGCAAATCAAACATCAATACTTTTTTTTCGCCTGAACTTGATTCTGCTTCTTTTTTGTCATTTCTCTTCAAGTTATATCTTTCTTCAGCAATCTTAGCATGAATTTCCTTTTCTTTTTCTATATTATTTTTCAGCTCTTCATCCACAACATCTAATAGCTTTCTCTCAAATGCATCGCAATCATCACAAGTGTCGACTGACGATTGATTCAAATATACGCGCATTGACATCATGTCTTATCTTCTCATGACAATAACTTGGCCCTGCAATTGGATTCTTGTATAGATTTCGTATGTCGTCCTCTACAAAAACAAAACAATTTGATTATAATTTTTATACTTACTTATACCGATTTGCTTCTAAAACGAGTAGGAATGTAAGAAATTAACTTACCGGCCACTAAAGCACCTGTATCGCTAGCTTTAGCTTCATTACTACGGGACTGAATCAAATTTCGAAGATTGACTAGTTTGCGTCGTTCATTGAGTAATTGGGTGAACATAACATCCTGAAAAAAGAACAACGTAGATACACCTAAGTTCACAACATATTTAAATGAGTACCTACTATAACCGATAAAATATCACTAATCCACACCAAACGACTTAACAATATAAAATCTGTAGGTACCTATTTATAGGTTTTGTACTTACCTGATCTTCGCCATCCATTGCTTAGTATATTAAGTACTTAAAATCCTTGAATAGTCACCACTAATTCACCCACAAGCAATTAAATAAATCAGAAGTCATTCAATTTACTAATAATTCGGCACAATAATAACAACTCGCGCGCGAGTAACAAGACTTGTAATGGTCTGTGCTTGTAAACAAAACGCACGCGCCACTCGATCGGTGCTATGCGCTGATAGGTCAAGCCACTGTGACGCCGAAAACGGCCGAGTGACCGGCGATAATGTCCGATGTCATTCTATCGCGTCGGTGTGCGGTCACGAAGTCAATGGAATAGTGTTTCTTTTTCACATAGGCATTTCTGTACAACGATAAAGTAGCACTTTTTAAAGGCATAAGGACTAATTATGTTTGTAGACCTTAACCAAACAATTAAAATTTTCGGGGCATAACACTATATCTCAAGGTACGACATCTGGTTATTTAATTTCAAGAGGCATAAAGTTCTATCTGACAATACGTATTATTTATACCAACAATTCTTGTAGGATAAAGTCGAATGACAAAATAGTCCCTTCGTTACGCATAAAATAATTTAAAAGCATAAAAGCTGAGGTCAATGTTCGACCTTCTAATTAAACCAAAATTTTAAGCATAAATACTGTAGTTGCTATTAAGCCTTATTCCACAATATGAATTTGGAAATTCGACAGATTCGACCTTATGCATTTGTATTATTATCAGAACGAAAAGAGATAGAATTATGATTGTTATATGCATAGAAAGAGCGCGAGATACTGGTTTCAGCTGACTATTAAAGTTATTTTACTCTGATGTCGACATTCGACCTTATGCATCTCAGGTCGAGATTTATTTATTCGATAATACTTAACAAATACTTAAGCCGCCATAGTATCACATGCCATAATATTGCATTATTTATCAAAACTGTTATAATGCAAATTACTCAAACTTAAGACTACTACAGGACGTACCTACTTCGCTATTATAAGTTTTAGGGCTCTGGGCCAATTACTCTAGTAATGCCAAATGTAGGATACATATAAGTAGAATCTTACCTATAAAAATCGGAGGGCATGCTGGTTTGGTGCTAACAATCCATTAGAAGTCACGACTAAGACAAATTAATCCTATATATCCTTGACCTATAACAGCTTAAACCAACAAGTTTATAGAAGGGCATGAAAGGAATGAAACAAGACGTTAACAAGAGTAAACAATCTTATTAAATGCATTTAAAGGATCAAAAGCGACACTTGCTAATTAGTTTTATAACATGCGCTTATCAGACTGCAAATCCTGTAAACGATTATAAAACGAGTTATAGAACCATATGTACTTGTAGCGCAAATCGTCTTATAAGATACTGTTGTAAGATCAGTGATCTTTTGACTTTTGACTAAGATCACTGATCTTCGTCTATTAGATTACTAAAAGACGTTTAGGGCTGAATTTCAATAGTTAGATAACTTCTAACTGAATAATAAATATGACAGTTTCACATATTTTCTAAACAAAAGCTGTCAAACCCCCATATTTATTCTATAAATAAAATGTATCTGACGTTTGAAAAATAGGCTTTTAGTCTTATAATTCAACTGTGTCGTTCAATGCAGCTTTACTCTTTTTGTCCGCTTTCATGTAAGCATTTGCTCTCATGTAGTTGATTCTAGCGTAATCTTCTCTTTCTTTTTTTAGCCCACTGTGCTGTATGAAAAAGTCCACGTATTTTTGGTAGTCCTGTAAATAATACACGTTGTTAGAATACTTGATTAATACTAGATTATAGAAAAGGATTCGAATAACACTATTACCCAACTTTAGGCCATTTGACACATTTACAATATCAAAATACGTAGATAAAACTTTTTAGCAAAAATAAAACCGACTTCCAAAACAAAACACTACAAAGTGAAAAATAACTTTGATTTCGGTAGTCGGTGTCTTTGGCTTTGTATTTTCGCTTTTTGCCACCAACTTCCGAAATTAAAGTTATTTTTCACTTTGTAGTGTTTTGTTTTGGAAGTCGGTTTTATTTTTTGCTAAAAAGTTTTTATTTTTCACTTTTTAGTTGTGGAGCATACCCCACACAAATTCGAATACCACTACCTGCTATGTAAATAACAGTGATAGGAAGTTATTAAAACATCATCCAGATAAACTAAGTGGGAAATATACGCATTATTGAAGCTAACTCAAAAACTCCCCAAGCAAAGTTAATACCTTTCAAATGAAAAAATAATTTTTCAAATCGGTCCATCCGTCTTTGAGTAATCGCGTAACAAAAAAAAAAAAAGAAAAACAGACGAATTGAGTCGACGATTTTGAAGTCGTTTAAAAATACGAGATGCTACTTTCCCGCCTAAAAGGATTCTCTGCAACGTTTCCAATGACGTCATATTGTTCAACTTTGGGCGATTTGTCTCATTTATTAATTACCTACTAGCTGACCCGATAGACGTTGTCCTGTCCTTTGATGTATGAGAAAATTAATTTTCATCATAATTTTTTTTTAGAGTATTTTGCCGATGTTTTAATAGTTATTCTGCTATTCGGGATGGAGACAAATACAACAAATCAAAAACCTTGAAAATCGGTCCAGCCGTTCTCGAGTTATAAGTGTACGAACAAATCCGACATTGTTCTTCATAATGTTTTTTCGTGTATTTTTCCGATGTTTTAATAGTTATTCTGCTACTATCTTTTGCCCGCGGCTTCGCTCGCGTTAATATAGAATAGCGGTTGGGGCGTGAAAAGTATCAAGCACACAAACTTACTTTTGCATCTATAGTATTACAATAGTTAGGAGGGTGAAAAACCGGTCTATCGATACTCTACGACTCACGAAATGGATTAGGTACTTAAAAAATATAAAAAAAACTTTTAACACACTACTAATGTTTTTATAATAATATATTAATTCAATCATAATTTGAAAGACACGTGGCGCCATCTATTATCATTTTATCGTTATTGTTGTTTTCCTCGGGAACAGAACTTTTTTTTTTGGGATAAAAGGTACCCTATGTCCGTTTCTGTACACCTGACAACGTATATGCAAAATTTCAGGATGATCCGTTCAGTGGTTTAGGCGTGAAAAGGTAACAAACAAACAAACTTACTGTCGCATTTATAATATTAAGTTAGGATTCGGGACGGAGACAAATACAACAAATCAAAAACCATGCAAATCGATCCAGCCGTTCTCGAGTTATAAGTGTTCGAACAAACCCGTCTTTGTTTTACATATTATTATACCTAGATATAACATGAACAATATCAAAATACATTGAAAATACGAGCTGCTACTCTCCGGTTTAAAACTTTTAGCCGGGAAAGTATGCTCTGCAGCGTTTGTAAAGACGTTCTAATATTCAAATTCAAACATGCAAAGGTCTCGAAACTAATCTGCCATTGTGTTTGCTTTGCAGAGCTCTAAAGCCCCCTTGTAAAGCTTATTTCTCACAAGTTTTGTCTATTTTACCTATGTTTCAGGCCGTTGGCTTTACTGCATATGATAACAAGCCATTGAGCTCACCTGGTGGCAAGAGGTTATCTAATAAAGGACAAGGTTGAAACTTCTCACTTTACCGCTCATTTGTTTCATTGGGCCCTCGTGGTGGATCGACGATTGTCTTTGAGCCTCAATTAAAGCCACTACAAACGTGCCGTAACATGTGTCATAGAGCGAGATGTCTTAGCCTTGTGCTGTCACCAGGGGCGGCAGTCTCGACATTCGTACCGATAGCTTTACGAATGAAATCGCTCGCTAAGTCCTAATGGAGTACTAAGACGGTCAAAATTGCTTGACAAGCACGAAAAAACCAATTACAGTTTCAAACCAGTTGCGGCAAGAACCGTTTTTTTATTTAATCATGTTCTCTAATTTTCGTCGTTATTCAAGGTTAATTTGAAGTGGCCAATAATTGTCTTTGAAAAACCTAACTATTACCATTTTGCCCGTCTAGGTTCTCCATTAGGACTTAGCGAGCGATTTCAGTCGTAAAGCTATCGTTACGAGTGTCGAGACTGCCGCCCCTGGGGTAGCTTTTACAAGTCACCAATATGGTCCCTGCGCACACATTAAGCGTGCAGTACATTCCCGCAATCCTGCCCTGTACTGACTGTACTGCGTGCGCAACCTGCGACGCTCGTGCACGCCGCTTGCCAAGATCGAGGCGGACGAAACATCGAGGTAATTTTACACAACGTCATTAGACGTTGAGTCAAAATGTATGGATGATTCGTGTGTAGGTATACAGGATTATTGGTAAAACACCAACAACCTTTTAAGGGGTCATTGTACTCATCATTATGAACAACTTTTACTATGGGACCAAACCTGAAATCGCGAAAAAAAATCAGCTGTTCTTCAGTACATTTTGACGAATTATGCGAACATAAATGTACTGAACAGCTGTTTTTTTCGCGATTTCAGATTTGGTCCCATAGTAAAAGTTGTTCATAATGATGAGTAAGAGGTTGTTGGTGTTTTACCAATAACCCTGTATACAATAACAACTCTGTAACCACTGTATTACAGTAAAGATCTGTGACTTTGACTTTGTACATTTTGATGAAAAATCAGGGGGCCGATTCTACTAATTTGCAACGTTACACGTTCAATTGTGTTTCAATAACAGTTCAGTTTCGATCGCCGTTCGATAGTTACCAAAAAAGTCATTCTACTATTCTATAAGCAAAATGGAAACTAAACTTAAACCGAATCGTAACGGGAACGTAACAGCGGGTAACCTGAGTGACCAACATTCCAAATACATAGTATGTTTTAATAATACCACAGAAAAAAAAGTTGCATCTAATAATATTACTAAATACGAATAAGTGCTACTAAAAGTATTTTTAATACAAAAACATATCTAGACCATACTTATACTTTTAGCCTGTATATTTTTTTGTAAAATTTCAACTTTATAAATAATAAAAACTCAGAAGAACGTTTCGTTTTCGGCCCCAGTTTGCGAAATCTGTGTAACGAAACGTTTCAATTATGTCAAAAAGATAATGATGCGACTAAACGTCACGCTCATGTTCGGTTTTGTTAGCAGAATAGCTTTTGAGATTGTTTCGATCGATCGGTGACTGAACTGAAACGTAACCGCAGTTGGATCGTTGTTACATTAGTGGAATGCGAAAACGCTCAAAAGCCGTGGTTCAGCTGCCATTCAATTGTGATTTTTTAACAATTTTGTTAGTAGAATCGGCTCCCAGATCTCGCTTCTCGATGGAGTGTCATGGAACGTGTAATGTTACCAAAGTATGGTATTAGTTAGACCTTTTTGTGAACAAGTTATTTTAAAGGTTTTATGATAGAGTTTGTTCCACCTTTGGGACAGTTTTAGTGAGGAGAATAATGCTTACTTCTAAAGTGAGTGGTACTATGCGTCTGTTTACAAACTCGTCTATAAACTCTGCGGGCGACAGTTCTTTTACATTTAATCTGAAATAAATGAAACAATTACATTACTTTCACAACTCTTATACTTAAAACAACATATGTATTCAGCTACAACTAGCGAAAAAAGAACCGGCCAAGTGCGTGTCGGACCACGCGCAATGAAAGGTTCCGTAGTCGGAATGAATTTATCCCAAGAACAAACTTATCCCTTAATTTCATAGTGAAGTTTCCTTCGTAAAGAGTTTTTGTATTTATTTTTAGAATGGATTTATTTAAGGACATCTATCAGAACGTCATTGTTTAGGCAATATTTTTGAACGAAAAAAAAAACAGTCAGTTTCAATTATCATAGTCAATAGTGTAGTCAATCATCTGTCCAAGTGAGACGATTACTATTTGTTGGTTGTTGTTTGTATACATATTCTATGCAATTAAAGGTTAACATTGTAGTTAAAAAACATGTGTTCTTGTGTAAGTTTGTACTTTATATTTCCAAGAAAGCAACACAAAACATTAGAGTCTATATAAGAGTAGATGACTTTTAGCAATCTCAGAAATTTCAAACGTTTGCGGGATCCGGGATTCTGAAAAGCATGTCTGAATTATTCTATCGTGGGAATAAAAGTTAAGTTTAGGCGCCCGATTATCCGATCACTGCTAAAAAGGTAACTGCCAATAAGACAAAAAAAAAAAAAACAAGAAATAAGGAGAAGGAATAAGTGCTACAGATAACAGAAGACAGCAATAGTAGGTACCTGACTATCCTCTCAGGGGTCATCACGTCGTTGTAAACATCTATGATGTCTGCGAAACCGAATCCTTGAGTCAGTTGAGCGATTGGCTGGGTCGGGTAGTCACGCGGCATACTTCTTATGCTGTAAAGAATATCCATGAAAGAATCGGTCGTGGATGAGCTGTACTCCTTCAACAAGAACTGGTCCTTAGCTGCTTTAAACAGAGAGAAGTGGAAAGAGAGTAGGGATCTCTTTGTCCTACAGTGGGACGTCACAGTCTTCAGTCATGATTAGCAAATTAAAGGAAACTTTGTGTAAGCACACTTGCAGCGTACATACGTGTTTGTTAGCAATATTTAATAAATAAATAATTAATCACGAAATAGTGAACTTGTAATAAAAAAATCAAAAAAAAAAATAACTGACTCCCAAAAAAAAAAAAAACACTACAAAGTGAAAAATAACTTTAATTTTGGAAGCTGGTGTCTTGGGATCTGTATTAGTTTTTTTTCCCACGGACTTCCGAAATGAAAGTTATTTTTTATTTTGTAATGTATTTTTTGGAAGTGGAAGTTTATTTTTCACTTTTTAGTGGGTCAATAATTTATCTATGTTACAATAGCCTAATGTCAACTACTCATCACCTTTTACAAAATATTGCTTTTCCCGATGCAGAGAAGTAAATTGTTGAGGAGTTCTACTGGTGAACCAGGAGAACTGGAGCTTATGGTAAAGTCACCATCAGCTCCACTTCACCATATGCAATGTGACGAGCATAAAGTACTTAGCAACCATTATTTAAGTAGGTAACTAATCGAATCGCAACCCGTGAAATATTTATTATTGTGTAGTCCAGTGGCTATCTATGATCTTCATCATCAATTCCACTTCACTAAATGGTGCTCTACGAGAGCAAATGTACGAGGTACTATAAAAATACCCAAATCGCTGTAGATGTGCCTATAATATTTGAAGAGTTCCTTCGATTTCTCCAGGATCCCATCATCAGATCCTGACTTGATGTCGATGGGAGCAACAAGAAAGTATACCCTTTCAAATGAAAGAATAATTTCCCAAATCGGTTCAGCTGTCTTGGATTAATCGAAGAACATACATAAAAAAAATCGGACGAACTGAGAACCTCCTCCTGAGAACAGCTCCTTTAATCCAAGGCGCCCAGTGAAACTCTCCGCCTTGCCGACGAACACTACGATACAATACCCAGGCCTCGAGTCGGCCACTGCTGAATATGTTGCTTCAACGCCTGAGATTCAAAAATGGATGTCAGCCGTCGAGCAGCATCTAAAATTAAATGAAGTTTGCTCTATTGCCGCGGAAGGCAAACTAAACTTGGAGCAGAAAATTAAAACTTCTACCCTCTAAAGTCGATTACAAATGGCAGTCTTATATCAGTCCCACAAGCAGAAAGCTATTAAGGGGATTACCTCGCTCAAATCCCAAAAACACAGTAAGTTTAATGAAGATTGTAGATGAATCCTTATGTGCATTTTCCATAAAAAAAATATATGGTATACTTGAGGTCATCACAAATATATTGTATTGTTTAAAAGTTTAATAAACTTTCCCAAATTTTGGGAAAAAAATCTTTTAAATAGGTCGTTTTCCAACCTAAATTGTAAATTTTCTCTGTAACGGCTGAATAGTTCGGCATGAATTTTGTACTAAAAAATATGTAATGACGTATTTCACAATTTGTATTGTTTTTTTTTTCTTATTTCTTTTGATATTTTAAAATAATGAATAAAAACCCGAAACTTCACCAGTACCCCACTGGAGTACCCCCGCTAAGGCCTGTGACGCGTACTCGGGACGCGATACACCAGTGTCTCGATGACTCTTGTGACAGGAGGACTATACGCGCGTTATTTTTTCCAAATAAAAACTAAAAGTTCACGTTTTGAATGAAATCATATCGTAAATAGTACAAATATAAATATTCCGTAAAACAACAATAGAAATTAAGTTTGTAAATATATATGTAAAGTAGTTTGTAATTTCGTTTTGTTTTTTGAACCTATCATAGAGTAAGCCTGACTATGCCTAAATATAAGAATAAAAATGTAAGGTGAAGCGTGGTCGAGCTCTCCAAAACTATGGGTAGTACCTACATTGAGTACATTATTTCCAGTGTGTTTATTTTTTTATCGTTTTTAGCTACAATATTTATATATCTTGAGAATAATTTAGTTTGACGGAGGATGTAGACCTAGTTGACTGATGATGTCACCTACCTGATGGTGGACTCCGAAGGTGGGTATAGGATCTCAGTTTCGGCACCACGTAGAACCATCGTGTTTGGACTCATTTGAAAGGTCCAATGGATACCTTGGTGATTGAAGATGTCACTTACCTGATGGTGGACTCCGAAGGTGGGTATAGGATCTCAGTGACGGTACAATGTAGAACCATCGTGTTTGGACTCATTTGAAAGCTCTAATGAAGACCTTGGTAATTGACGATGTCACCTACCTGATGGTAGACTCCGAAGGTGGGTATAGGATCTCAGTGACGGCACAATGTAGAACCATCGTGTTTGGACTCACTTGAAAGGTCTAATGGAGACCTTGGTGATTGACGATGTCACCTACCTGATGGTGGACTCCGAAGGTGGGTTTAGGATCTCAGTGACGGCACAATGTAGAACCATCGTGTTTGGACTCATTTGAAAGGTCTAATGGAGACCTTGGTGATTGAAGATGTCACTTACCTGATGGTGGACTCCGAAGGTGGGTATAGGATCTCAGTGACGGCACAATGTAGAACCATCGTGTTTGGACTCATTTGAAAGGTCTAATGGAGACCTTGGTGATTGAAGATGTCACTTACCTGATGGTGGATTCCGAAGGTGGGTATAGGATCTCAATGACGGTACAATGTAGAACCATCGTGTTTGGACTCATTTGAAAGGTCTAATGGAGACCTTGGTGATTGACGATGTCACCTACCTGATGGTAGACTCCGAAGGTGGGTATAGGATCTCAGTGACGGCACAATGTAGAACCATCGTGTTTGGACTCATTTGAAAGGTCTAATGGAGACCTTGGTGATTGACGATGTCACCTAGCTGATGGTGGACTCCGAAGGTGGGTATAGGATCTCAGTGACGGCACAATGTAGAACCATCGTGTTTGGACTCATTTGAAAGCTCTAATGAAGACCTTGGTAATTGACGATGTCACCTACCTGATGGTAGACTCCGAAGGTGGGTATAGGATCTCAGTGACGGCACAATGTAGAACCATCGTGTTTGGACTCACTTGAAAGGTCTAATGGAGACCTTGGTGATTGACGATGTCACCTACCTGATGGTGGACTCCGAAGGTGGGTATAGGATCTCAGTGACGGCACAATGTAGAACCATCGTGTTTGGACTCATTTGAAAGGTCTAATGGAGACCTTGGTGATTGACGATGTCACCTACCTGATGGTAGACTCCGAAGGTGGGTATAGGATCTCAGTGACGGCACAATGTAGAACCATCGTGTTTGGACTCATTTGAAAGGTCCAATGGAGATCTTGGTGATTGACGATGTCACCTAGCTGATGGTGGACTCCGAAGGTGGGTATAGGATCTCAGTGACGGCACAATGTAGAACCATCGTGTTTGGACTCATTTGAAAGGTCTAATGGAGACCTTGGTAATTGACGATCTCACCTACCTGATGGTGGACTCCGAAGGTGGGTATAGGATCTCAGTTTCGGCACCACGTAGAACCATCGTGTTTGGACTCATTTGAAAGGTCTAATGGATACCTTGGTGATTGAAGATGTCACTTACCTGATGGTGGACTCCGAAGGTGGGTATCATCGTAACTATTCCCGTTACTGAGAACCGATAGGCACTTACCTAGTCCTCATCTGACCTTCAGAATGTATCATGTAGTAGCACCCGTGCTCAATTATATAAGTGTTGAAAGCTAGGTCATCCTAACTATTCCCGTTACTGAGAACCGATAAGCACTTACCTGGTCATCATCAGACCCTCAAAATGTATCGTGTAGTAGCACCCGTGCTCAATTAGATAAATGTTGAAAGCTAGGTCATCCTAACTATTCCCGTTACTGAGAACCGGTATGCACTTACTTGGTCATCATCAGACCTTCGGAATGTATCATGTAGTAGCACCTGTGCTCAATTAGATAAATGTTAAAAGCAAGGTCATCCTAACTATTCCCGTTACTGAGAACCGGTATGCACTTACCTGGTCATCATCAGACCTTCGGAATGTATCATGTAGTAGCACCCGTGCTCAATTAGATAAGTGTTGAAAGCTAGGTCATCCTAACTATTCCCGTTACTGAGAACCGATAAGCACTTACCTGGTCATTATCAGACCCTTAAAATGTATCGTGTAGTAGCACCCGTGCTCAATTAGATAAATGTTGAAAGCTAGGTCATCCTAACTATTCCCGTTACTGAGAACCGATAAGCACTTACCTGGTCATCATCAGACCCTCAAAATGTATCGTGTAGTAGCATCTGTGCTCAATTAGATAAATGTTGAAAGCTAGGTCATCCTAACTATTCCCGTTACTGAGAACCGGTATGCACTTACCTGGTCATCATCGGACCTTCGGAATTTATCATGTAGTATCACCCGTGCTCAATTAGATAAGTGTTGAAAGCCAGGTCATCCTAACTTTTCCCGTTACTGAGAACCGATAAGCACTTACCTGGTCATCATCAGACCCTCGGAATTTATCATGTAGTATCACCCGTGCTCAATTAGATAAGTGTTGAAAGTCAGGTCATCCTAACTTTTCCCGTTACTGAGAACCGATAAGCACTTACCTGGTCATCATCAGACCCTCAAAATGTATCGTGTAGTAGCACCTGTGCTCAATTAGATAAATGTTGAAAGCTAGGTCATCCTAACTATTCCCGTTACTGAGAACCGGTATGCATTTAGGTAAATGGAATGAAGGTCTGATGATGACCAGGTGGTCATCATCAGACCTTCGGAATTTATCATGTAGTATCACCCGTGCTCAATTAGATAAGTGTTGAAAGCCAGGTCATCCTAACTTTTCCCGTTACTGAGAACCGATAAGCACTTACCTGGTCATCATCAGACCCTCAAAATGTATCGTGTAGTAGCACCCGTGCTCAATTAGATAAATGTTGAAAGGTAGGTCATCCTAACTATTCCAGTTACTGAGAACCGATAAGCACTTACCTGGTCATCATCAGACCCTCAGAATGTATCGTGTAGGAGCACCCCTGTGCACCCGTGCTCAATACAATAAAATAACTGATGAAAGCTAGGTCAATTACAAAATAAATTATAAGTTATATGAATCTTATGTATTGTTATGGTGTAGGTACTTGTACTAAACTCTTAGAGAAACTATAATAAAGCTCTCAGAGAACAAATAAAATAGGCAAAAACGACGACAACTCTGTGACACATCTGTGTTCTTGCTTATCTTCAGTTTGTATGTTTTTAGTATGGTCGTTCGTCGGTAGCGGGCGCCAAAAATAACAAATGCTAGTACAGCGGTCAAATCTTCAAGGTCATCGAGCAATATAATATCCTTAAGGCGTACACCATGGTCCTTCAAGTCCTTGAAGAAAAGCGCGGCCTGACCGGAAAATATTTCGACGCTCAAGCAGACGATAGACGACTCTAGTTCTGCGGGATATGCTTCATTTGCCGATATGGTGAAAAAGTGATCAAATTATTTCGTTCGACCCAATAATTTAAGCTCTGTTATCATTTATCCCAATGATAAATTTAAATCAAATGACGAAATGAAAGTTCTCGTGCAAAATATCATATAGCTTGAGGAAATAAAGCTGTACCTACGTTCGTGGTGTCCGGGAAACCGAAAATGGAGGTGTAATTATCAGTACCGAGACGAAGCATGACGCTGATAAACTGAATCACGCAGTCCAGCTCTCTACATCTTAGACATTTTGATAAAATTAAGCCACAAATCTGGGAACAGAGACGCTACGACCTGTAACTACGTTGTTGAAGTTTCTGTCAATATTCGTAAAGCCCTGATCCCCCAGTCAAGGTTTTTTATAAAATGGACGTCCTGTCCTGTTAGGGACTTTACATTAGTATCCAGTTGTTATAAATACCAACAATATGGTCATAAAGTATAAACTTAGCCGAGAGAACCTTTCTACGTGTGGTCCCTGTGGTGACGCAGGTCATTCGATATCCGAATGCGCGAAGACAGCCGACATTCCGAAATGTCCAACTTGCTCACTCTTTAAAGTTAAAAAGCCCAGTGATCACAAAACGGGAGACGCTGAATGCTCTGCTTGGAAAATAGCAGAATACCTATTAACTCGATCGATTATGAGGGCATCTAGTGCATCATACTCAAGGCCAGACTTCCGTATCGCTAGTTGCTGACCACTGCGCTGTCCTACTTCCCTCGATTTGTCGCTGTCTAAGCACATAGCCGACCGCTTCAAAAATCGAATGTAGCCTCGAAGGTGATAATGCAATATTTATTTCTACCAGGTTAAGAATACTGCTGACGCAATCATAATTATGTAAATAACAAAGTGCTTACAACTATTTTTTCTGTTGCCCAGCAGTCGCTAAGCATGCGGCTGACATGACCCGCCGATCCCATTTTAACTTGGGGTTTGCCAAAGAGCAAAGAGCGCAGAATTCTGGGCGTAAAATGAACTGATGGACGTAGGCATCTAAATATTTAAGACCCTTAATATAAGGGTCTTAAATATTTAGTGTTTAAGGCGAAAGCGTCAAGGTACCCCGCGAAATTCAAATTTTCTTACGTTTTTTGCAATTTACAAGTCGGTATTAGATTGTACGTTGATCAAAATAAAATTTGCGGCCGTAACAAGTATCTATTTATTTAATTAGAATCATTAAAGTGATCAATACAACTCTTTAAGACCAGGTAATCCTAATGAATGACTATTCCATGAAATCTTGACATTTTAGAATTATACTAAATTATGGAGTTGTATTACTAATTCTAATGATCATAATTCTGTAAATACATATTTGTTACGGCCGCAAATCATACTTTATTTAACATACAACTTAATACTGGCTTGCAAATTGCAAAAAACGTAAGAAAACTTAAATTTCGCGGGCTACCCTGACGCTTCCCCCTTAAGTAAATTATAACATAATAAATTAAATATCTATGTCACTATTCATAAAACTTATGTATCTATATACTTCTATATCTATACTAATAATGAACCTGAAAAGTTTGTTTGTTTGAATGCGCTAATCTCTGGAACTACCAGTCGTATTTGAGAAATTATTTTTAAATTTGATAGCCTAATTCTTGCGGAAGGCTATAGGCTATTTAACATCACGCTATGACTCTTAGGAGCCGAGAAAAAAGTAGGAAATAATGCTAATTGAAAACGAAGTAACAGCGCGGACGGCGATGCGATGCAACCGCGTGGGTCGAGGTTACAAGACAAAGCTGCAGGCAGAAGCTAGCGTTAAATAGGTATTATTAAGAAATCAGTTGTCCTAATAGTAATTCTAAGAACTCATGCCGCCTGTAATACAGGTTTATCTTAGTACAGGCATCAAACTTTATAAAACCTAGGTATATTATTTCTGAGATTTAAACAGTATTTTACCAATTATTATTAAATATATCGGGAAAGTAGTAGGTAGAGGAACCTTTTCAAGGAGCTTGTCCAGGAAAATCATCACCTGCCAAGACTTTTCCCAGCTATGTTAGGGTCGGTAAAGATGCGCAACAAGGTGCAAATTATTGTCACTGGCCATTTTATAGCTACAAACGTTTAAAGTTTTATAGCTATAACAAGTCCATCAGGCGTTAATGCGATAAACAGACATAAAATTCGACCGTCCCTATTAACAATGTCGGATATACATTTTTACCAATATTCACTTTTTTACATAAATCGAACTACAATTTAAAAAAAATTTTTCATTGTCAAAACAAACTTTGAACTGAGGGTAGTTCAAAGTTTGCCCTAACGATAAAAAGAATCTTTATGATATTAACAAGGTCAGTTCTGCGAAAAAGACCACTGTTCAGTAGGGACTGAACAATAGTCTCCCTGCAGAACCGACATTGTTAATAGGGACGGTCGAATTATGAGAGCCCACGTATTGTTTACTTAAATGAGATCATGGATGTACTAGTATTCATCCTTCATCGTCTGCTAAGCCTATCCCAACTATGTTGGGGTCAGCTTCCAGTCTAACTGGATGCAGCTGAATACCAGTACTTTACACGAAGCGACTGGGTAATGTTGGTAGTTGATAATGTTCCTTGTAAACGCAATCCAATGTATTGATTAGTGGACTTCATAAACATGTTCGATGTAATTATGACAGCTGTCTGTCATCTGTCATTGTCATCTTTTCTCTGCTAAGCTAGTGGTGGTTATATGCCTCTGATTGTGATGCAATAAAATATCCAACTGAACCTTAGTAGTACTTCTCTTTTATGCCTATAATCCATCAGGTAATACGATACTCCTTGGTAAGACTCGTTGTCAGATTTTCGGGTTTCTAACTACCCATAATGACTGTCAAAAATGTTTAAATGACAGCCGGGACTAATGGTTTAACATGCTCGTCCGGGGTAGTAACATACCCTATATCTGCCGCCAAGCGAAGTTGCTTATTACAGTTGGAAGGGTAATGCTGCCGGTGTAAAATTTTGCACATAAGACCTTTCAGATTTGAAAGAAAGAAAATATATTTATTTAACATTCAGATAACATGACTCCTTGTTTCTCCGATGGGTTGGACACAGATGTTTATAGTACACCCACATTTCCCCAGTCATGCTTATGTCCCATGTAATAGGGGGCGAGCCTATTCCCATCAACCGGCCACAAGTCCAGACTTCGGGCTGCTGATGAAAATATTCAGATCGAAAAACCCAATAACTCTGCCCGACCTGGGAATCGAACCCAAAACTACTTAAAGCAACGAGGCAGTCATATTTATAAAGCACCCAACACATTCTACAAAATCAAAATACAATAAAAGTTTATTCCGTTTTGTTCCTGGGGGTCTACTCCCTAAGCACAAAGTCTGTAGTTTCGGCCTTCGTTACGGGCGTTTCCTACTGTTGGCGCGACTTCTAACGCCATCTATCGACGCACCAGGACATTACATTTTTTATCTACGAATGAGGGCTCGCCAACGTCGGCAACCAATCACAGCACGCGTTTGTTCTCATTCAATCCATTGTATAGGATTTGTTTATTACCTGATACAAACTGCTTGTAAAAAGACGAATTAAAAATACAACGAAATCAAATCAATAATTGAAGAGCACCTGCCTCCCGTTCCTGTACACCTACTCTGTAATAAATACGGACGGATGATTCGTTCGGGACCAGAACGAAGAATGAATGAATGATAACACAATTTGACAGATGCTTTGTACTTTGAACTCGACACTTGTTTTGACGGATCGTTATGTCAGACGGACGGACGGACTTAGGGATTAGACCCCCTGATATAGATAGGCGATGGTGGTCTCTTGCTTGTAAAACGTAACGAACGATGGTCACCCATCCAAGAGTGGGCCACAGTAAGCTCTGTTTAATCTTGCTACCCTATAGATTGGCACGGATGTCAATCTTCTCAGTATTATACAGGGTTAGTGGTAAAACACCAACTACCTCTTAAGGGGTCAAACCAGAAATCGCGAAAAAAAATCAGCTTTTCAGTACATGTTAGCATATTTCGTCAAAATGTACTGAACAGCTGATTTTTTTCGCGATTTCAGGTTTGGTCCCATAGTAAAACTTTTACTATGGGACCAAACCTGAATTTGCGATTTCTGGTTTGGTCTCACAGTAAAAGTTGTTCATAATGATGAGTACAATCACCCGTTAAGAGGTTGTTGGTGTTTTACCAATAACCCTGTGTTCTGGTACATACCTTTGAAATTTTTGATAAAAGAATTGCTGTAGAGTTGCATAATCAGTTCGTGGGACTAGAAGGATTTCATCAAACACTTTCAACATTGGGTTAGCTGTGGCAACCCATGGGTTAGAACATGTTGCTGCAACAAACAAGTGCAACAGAAGCATGACTCAGTTGGTATAGGAAAACAGTACCCTCTCCTGCCTCCTCTCTGGGAGAGGGAGTTGTCTCCACGGAATAGAAAAAAACAAGTGGAAGTGGCCCCGTAGCTACCTGTGCGTGTCACAATTATGCGGAAAAATATGTAAAATAATAACAACCTTCGTCAGTTTTACGATTCAACGATTCAACTTTGACGAAAAGCTTATTTGTTGTTCATACAAAATTAAGACTTATAACAACGGACGAAGGTTGTTATTATCCCAACTCAATCAATCTGCCTAGCCTTTTCCCAACTATGTTGGGGTCGGCTTCCAGTCTAACCGGATGCAGCTGAATACCAGTATTTTACATGGAGCGACTGCCTATCTGACCTCCACAACCCAGTTATTGGGTAATACGATACCCTTTGGTAAGACTGGTTGTCAGACTTTCGGGCTTCTGACGACCCGTAACGACTGTCAAAGATCCACGAATGACAGCCGGGACCAACGGCTTAACGTGCTTTCCGAGGCACGGAGGAATCTCGGTATGAAAAGATGGTCACCCATCCACAGACCAACCCCGGCAAGCGTAGCTTAACCTGATGGTTCGACCCGTGCGGCTGTTATTATTTAGCCACGATTATTAATGCGAAAGTAAGTTTGTTTGTTTGTTTGTTACCTTTTCACGCCTAAACCATTGAGCCGAACATCCTGAAATTTTGCATATACGTTGTCAGGTGTACAGAAACGGACATAGGGTATCTTTCTTCCCAAAAAAAAGTACCGTTCCCGAGAAAAACAACAATAACTTTCTTATGATAATAGGCGCCACGTGTCTTTCAAATCATGATTGAATTACATTATTATATAAACTTTTTGCGGAAACGGCTGAACGGATTTGGACACGTGGGTAGACCATGACATGGAGATGGACATAGGCTACTATTCATCCTGGATCGCAGACGAAGTCCCGGGCAACGGCTAGTTTTACATATTTTTCCGCATAATTGTGACACGCGCCGGATAGCTGCGTGTGCACTTTCACTTGTTTTTTCGATTCCGTGTTGGCAGTTATCCACTATGCAAGCCCAGTGTGGGTTGGTTGATGTGACGTCTTCGATTTTTTGGTTCTAGGACATGTCGGTTTCCTCACGTTGTTTTCTTTCACCGTTTTGAGAGCTTGCTTCGGTTCGAAACCACGAATACCATGACCTCGAAGTCGGTGCAAAAGCCACTGGGAAACCCCACTGCTCTTAAACTGCTAAAATGTAGTGCTATTCTACAGAACAATTTTCTAAGCAGTGCGCAAATTTTCACAGGGTGTTCTACTCATGAATATGAACAACTTTCACTATTGGACAATCCCTGAAATCACGAAGAAGAAATCAGCTGTTTCATATAAAAGTTCAATCACCACCAAAATGTATGAAACCGCAGATTTTTTTTTCGTGATTTCAGGGTCGATCCCATAGTGAAAGTTGTTCATATTCGTGGGTAGAAAAACCTGTGAAAATTTGCGCACTGCTTCTAAAATTGTCCTCCTGTATACACTTGGAACGTCACTCAAGTGAGCGTATACAATTCGAAAGCGAACTCATTTGTTTTTAAAGTAAATCATCGCGGATTCACAAGCTGATGGTGAGGTTAGGGATTCGAATTTCGAGTCGGACACTGTACCAGTATTATGATATTTCTGGCCAGACTCATGTAGAACGCTGGTAACCAGCGCCGATGTGCCAGCGCTTGTCGCCGCCAACCAGCGCTGTCGCGCGGTTGTCAAGACTGATCGGTGCAGGCAGTTTTCACACTTTTTGCCAAATCAGCGTGAACCGGCGCCGAATAATAGGTTGGGGAAAGTTTCTTCGCATTTTTTAAGAAAATTCAAAACATTTTTTAATATAGTTTATTTACATTTAACTAAAGTATGTAGGTACCATTTTGTTCGATAACTTTTTGCCATCTTGTAGGTAGGGACATGATCCCATTGCTATAGAAATTTTGGGACTTCTGGTCAAAATACCGCGACAAGTGGTTTTGGCAGTTCTCTCGTGATGTTAACCTGACACTGCCTAAAGAATTCTGAAGAGACCGAAACAGGTGGAAATCTGAAGGTGCAAGGTCAGGACTATACGGCGGATGCATTAACACCTCCCAGTCAAACTCTCTTAATTTTTGCTGAGTGGCTAAAGATGTGTGAGGTCTAGCGTTATCATGATGAAAAACCACACCCCTTCTGTTGATTAATTCCGGCCGCTTTCTCTCAACTTCTTGCTTTAATCTCATCAGTTGTTCGCAGTAGAGTTCAGAATCGATGGTCCTGCCTGGTGGTAACAGCCCATAATGAATAATGCCCATCCAATCCCACCACACACACAGCATCACCTTGTTGCGAGTTAACCCGGGTTTCGCCACAGTCTGTGAAGCCTGACCGGCCTTTGACCACGACTTTTTCGCACGTTCTTGTCATACGTGATCCACTTTTCGTCACCAGTTATCAGCTTCTTCAAAAATGGTTCGGTTTCATTACGTCGTAATAAAGAATCACAAATGAGTACACGGTTCATTAGGTTTCTTTCAGTGAGCTCGTGAGGTAACCAAATGTCGAGCTTTTTTATGTACCCAGTTTTTTTCAAATGCGCCAAAACTGTTTTGTGGTCAATTTCCAGTTCTTCAGCTACGTCGTAACTACTGATATGCCGATCTTGCTCCACTTTTTCAAAAATGTCATCCATTTTATCCGTAATAGGGCGACCAGAGCGACGTGCATCTTTGACATCAAAATTTCCGGATTGAAAACGCTTAAACCAAATTTGTGCTACTCTCACAGACACTACACTAGGTCCATAAACATCGCAAATTTTTTTCGCGGCTTGCGTTGCATTTTTACCTTTTTTGTAGTAAAATTTTAAAATGTATCGAATTTCTTCATTAGATTCACTCATCTTGACGGTACGAAAAACAAATGAAAATCACACATTTTCCTAATTTGAATTTGGAATTATGTTCTTTAAAATTTAAACTTTCAAAGATACCAAAACCAGCCAGATACAAATAGTATAGCCAAAGAGATTTTATTACAAGTTCATACATACTATAATGCGAAAAGACTTTTTCCCCAACCTAATATACAAATAGGAACTTGTCGGTGCTTATCGGCGATGGTTACCAGCGTTCTTCATGAACGCGGCCTTAGATTAGAAATATTTAAGCAAATGAATGATTTGTATTTGAATTTTGTATTTGTATTTAAAATTCTCAACTACCGCCTGGGATTTTGCTGGTTCATAAAAACAAAAAATATTGCGGGAATCAAACCCACGACTCTTGGTGCTCTCAGTCATCATCATTCTCCTGCCCTTATCCAAATTTATTTGTGGTCGGCGCAACATGTCTTCTTTCCATACTTCTCTATTAATCGTCATCTCGATAGTCCTTTCTAGCCGTATCATCTTTCACACAGTCCAACCATCGTTTCTTTGGTCTTCCCCTACTCGTATAGCCATCCACATTCATACTCAACACTTTCCAGACGACAATTTCCTTATTCCTCTGCATCACATGCCCCACAACCACACGACGTTTCAGTCACCGGTGTCACTTTCAGACTTCCTCTTATACAGGGTTATTGGTAAAACACCAACAACCTCTTAAGGGGTAATTGTACTCATCATTATGAACAACTTTTACTATGGGACCAAACCTGAAATCGCAAAATCGACTTCCTCTATTCTTACAAAATATTTTGATGAACATTTTTAAATAAAACACTTACCAATAAAAATAACTTTGTCATCGTTTTGTATCGATTTCACTAGTTTCCCTAAAACACCTTTCAGACTGGTCGAATTAAGGTTTTTCTGGTCTGCCGGTACCTTTACGGAAAAATAATACATTTTGACATGTGCAATATGAGCCTACAAGTCCTTTGTAACTTATAGCAAGATTCAAAGACCGCACGTTGACTTTGCTAAGTAAGCGATTCTTACAAATATGAACTTGATTTTTATCTTCATATTAGTAGAGCAAATGTGAGGAAGTGTTGCATAAGAATATGAACAAGTTTATATTCGTATGAGACGCTAACTTAGCAAGTAAAGTCAAAGAGCAAAAGTTGAATACACAGACTCTCCATGACTTAAGAGAGCATCTTCTCATCAACTCCCCAACTCCTAGTTGTCTACGAATATCGGTGACAATGGTTACCTTCTTCAAATAAATGAATTTCGTTTTTAATTTTCATAACGGTCACATGACGAAGGCATAACTGTATTTAAACGTCAATACACGAAATCAAAAAGTAAACCACACGAAATGCCATATAAATAGTTGTATTATTAGCTTCTGCCCGCGACTTCATTCGCATCGAAGTCGTAAGACACCATAATATACTAAAATAATAGCCATTTTCCCGCCCACGTTGTTACTTCGTTTTCGCTTATCGTTTTTCAGACTCTTTTCTTTTTGCTCGGGCGTAGCGTGATATTAAATAACCTTCCTAAAGAATTAGGCTATGAAATGAAAAAAAAAAATTTCAAATCAGACTGGTAGTTCCAGAGATTAGCGCGTTCAAACATACAAACAAACAGACAAACACTTGAGCTTTATTATTCTGCCGCCGCCGTAAGGAAAAAGGACTTATCTACAGAACATTTTGAAATGGAGAAAAAAACTATTTTGTCCTGTTTAAAATAAAGGCAGATGCGTCTTTTAATAGTAAGAATTATTAGTTTTTCATTAAATTTACGCCAATATAAAATACTGGTAGATGCGTCTTTTTTTGCTGACTCCGAATAATTATGTAAATAACTCTAATTCGAAAAAAAATATGTCGGATACGTCTTTTTTACTTATGTGTAGTATAGTTACACCACAAAACACTAATACATACATCCAGCATCAACAAAGAAAAAAAAAACACTACAAAGTGAAAAATGACTTTAATGTCGGAAGTCGGTGTCTTTGGTTCTGTATTTTAGTTTTTTTTTTCCACTGACTTCCGAAATCAAAGTTAAATTTCACTTTGTAGAGTTTTTTTTTGTGAAGTCGCTTGTTTTATTTTTTTGGAAAAATGTTTTTTATTTTTTTAACTTTTAACAAACAATAAATTACAAACTGACCTATCAGTAGTAGTTTGTAATTTATCTAAGTTACAATAGCCTAATGTCAACTGCTCATCACCTTTTACAAAATATTGCTTTTCCCGAAGCAGGTACGTTAATTGTTGAGGACTTCTCCTGGTATGTGCCAGGAGAACAGGGGCTGATGGTAAATTTACCATCAGCTCCACTTATTTCATTGCTACGAGCATAAATTGCTTACTAACCATTTATTAAAGTACATAATCGAATCGCAACCCATGAAATACTTATTATTGAGTAGTTCCGGTGGCAATCTGTGATCTTCATCACCAGTTCCACTTCACAAAATGGTGCTTTCTAAGAGCAAATGCACGAATTACTTTAAAAAAATACCCAAACCGCTATAGGTGTGCCTATAATATTTGAAGAGTTCCGTCGAATTCTCCAGGATCCCATCATCAGATCCTGATCTGATGACAATGGGACAAACTAGAAAGTATATCCTTTCAAATAAAATAACAATTTTTCAAATTCTTTGAGTAATTGGGTAACATACAAAAAAAAAAAAAACATACAGTCGCATTGAGAACCTCCTCCTTTTTGAAGTAGGTTAAAAAATATTAAACGCCAAAAAACAATTGAAAGTACTTTAATAAAAGTTAAATATAGCCAACCGACACAGGCACCTTAAACGCCCTCCTATTTGGCGCGGTTGGTGTGACAATTGACATTAATTATTGTTTTCATAGACTTTTACGTCACACATACGCTCTTAACAATGGTGTCGCTTTTCAAATATTTGAATTTCTCACAGTTTTTTGCACTTTTTAACATTGATGGAGACATAGGTAATTCTGAAGTAATACAGTTTATTAAAAAAAAAAATTGACCCTTTTGGGAGCGAAAAAGGCTTCAGTTGTCGGCGCCACACTGAGTTCAGGTATATAGTGCTAACGTGCCACTTGCAGAATGTAACGAAGTTATAATATCAATGAATAATGATCTAAAGCCTGCACTACACTACTCGCGAATTTGATCGAAGTTAAGCGAATACGAGAGTATAGAAGGACACTTCGGTTCGCTTCGTGCAACCGTTTTTAACCGATTTCAACTTCGACCAGTACTTCGTCGAAGCAACTTCGCGAGTAGTGTATTGCAGGCTTAACAACCCACACCTTTTTAATAAAAACCCTTTCTACGTTCTTCATAAAGACCACAGCCGGTTGGAAGGCCCTTGCAGTGACAAACACTTGAGTTAAAACCTTTTGTGGATTTTGTAACACGGCGGTTAATACCTCAGGAGTTATATCAATTTTGACAGCATCTGTTGAAAAAAATATTTGCTTTAAAAGAGCCTCCTTAAGGCGAATGCGCAAAGGTAGCCCGCAAAATTAAAATTTTCTTACGATTTCCGAAATCATGAAATTTTTGAACAAATCTAACTTAGGTGATATGTAATACATATATTATATTTGTTATGGTCGCGAATCATATTTTGATCAACATACAACCTGACACTAACCTGCAAATTGCGAAAAACGCCAGAAAATTAGAATTTTATGGGCTATTTTTGCGCATCCACTTTAAGAGCCTATACTACCTCAAATGGCTTAGCTTGATCCTCCGTTGTGTCGAAAATACTGCAGCATTAATTTTGAAATAAATATATGGTAAAGTTGAGGACTAATGTTAAGTACTATGTGTGACTAAAACACGATTCCATAAAATTTTCTCGATAGAAAAATGTTCCAAAGTTACCTCCAAACCGAACAATAAACCGCTGGTATTCAAAAAATACTTCAAATTAGATAAAGAAACTTTGCATACTAACTGAACTAAATATAAAGCAGGTTTTCTGTGTTTGATTTTTTTAAATTAGCATTATTTTCACCGTAAAAAAAATACTTAAACTATCGGCGTCTTGAAGTTTGTGCCCTGCCACCCGAACACCCCCGCTCAGTCTCGCTTCGGCTTTCGAACGGGAGGGCTATGTCGGTTGCGCTCAGAACACACATTACGCAACAGGTAAAATAGGTAGGATATAGAGGTAGCGAAAAAGTGGGGGCGAAATTGGAATTTGAGCTTAGGGGGTAGGTACAGTTAAAAGAAAAATGATGAACTTCGGTATTTTTCACATTTCCGAATTAGCACGAACGTCGCGCCACAGAGTAATGCCCACCAAAGCTAAAGCTTCTGAGTTTTGTACTGCACGTTTGTATGAAGTTTTCCCTACTCTGGCCGTAGATTTGACACTCAAAAGTTTGAAAAAAGTTATTTGGAATTGCAGAGTTCTCCAGCATTCATCTTCCGAATGACGAACAACATCATACAGCCGGAAGACGTCCACTGCTGGACATAAGCTTCCTCAATTATCGCCACTTCAACCGGTTCTGTGCTTCTTGCATCCAGCGGATTCTTGGGGCATTTACCAGGTCATCAGTCCACCTTGTGGGAGGCCTTCCAACGCTACGTCTTCCGGCACGCCGTTGCCGCTCCAGATCTGTTCTGCGAGCTATGTGCCCTGCCCACTACCACTTAATGGGGCTATTTCAGTTACCTCGGCTCTCATACGGATTTTTATTCATTTTTGATTCGATCACGTGCTTAAACTCCAAGCATAGCCCTCTGCATTGCCCTTTGGGTGACTTTCAGCCTTCTGATGACGCCCATTGTGAGCGACCACGTTTCAGTGCCATAGATCAACACTGGCAACACCCACTGGACTTTTGTCTTGAGTAGGGCTTCCAATATTCGTTCAATTTTAACTATTCGAATAATTCGAATTCTACAAATTTAACTATTCGAATACTTCGAATTTTCCTAAGTTTTCGAATCATACTATAAGTCGGTCATAAACAATAATAAAAGGTCATAATCATAATATGTGCCCTAATGTGTGCCCTGCCCTTGCGAAATGAACACATATTTATTTCAATAAATTTTATTTTTCAAAAATCCTAAAGTAGTAAGTAGTAAACATAGTGAATGGCATTAATACACAAGAATTTTAAAAAGAGATTAAAATTACTATTTATACGAATTTCTTTAGTGCGACCTTAAAAAGCACAAGGCATCGTGACTCATAATTTAAGCTGCTCCTTAGGTTAGAGCCGATATATCTACTAGACGAAAATACCCTTTCCGATTACATGATTGTGGGAGGGATAGACAATAATAAATTATAAGCCTGCAATAAATGCAAGATTTTAGGTCTACCAGCATCAAAAGAAGTCATTTAGACATGAACGGCAGTCTCAAACTCATTCATCCTGGATAACGAAGACGTCGATGCAGTAACTACATTGCTAAAGGTATTGTCTATCTCTTGACGCAAGTGTTCTTTTATGCTCTTTCTTGCAAAGCTATTCTGACTGACGTTATATCTCCCTATCTCTTAGTTCTCTCAACTCGATTAGAGAAATGTCTTCATCATTGTCATTAATGTTGACGCTGTTGTCATTACAAAAATACGTCTTATTTAAATGAACCAAAGTTTTAGTAATGATATTAGTAAAAAAATTTGGAAAAACCTCAGAAGGTAGTTCTTGATAGAATTTTGAATATTTCATAGTTCCCACGAGATCTGTCAGTCTTCTTTCTTTTATACGTGAGATCATGGCCCCTGCAAGTTGACCACTTATAGTAGTATTCCTCTCCTGTAATTTTGCAATCATAAACTTGAGAGCAGTTTCACAAGAGATTAGCTTTCCTCTCACATATCCCTCGACAGTCGCTTTCACTATGTTGAGCGAAAAAGAAAGATCTTTACCTATTTTTTTGATAATACTTATGTTAGTTTCTATCTCGTACCTGTTATTTTACATATTTTTTATAAGATTTTTTGCATGCTTATTGTGTACTTATATAACACTGAGTTTGAACTCAATTTACGCTGTTAATCATACCAACACCCTCACACACCCTCATTTGTACAACACAAACGCTTGCTCCTTTACACATGCTACATACTATAACTACACATTCACATACATTGACCTAAAACCTACCATAATGTGCCCAATCATCATAGTAATACATAAACTTCTGCAACTTACTCTAAATAACCTAAACACTTACCTTAAAGAAACGTATATTCTACTTACAAATACTTTAAATGAATGACGCACTATTAACGATAACTGATATAGATAATATTGAAATAGCCCGTGCACTCTAGTGCGGGATCTCAGAGCTTGGCAGACACATACAGATTAAGAAAAATGACCTCACTATTATTTCCCAAAACATAAGGAGCATTTATCGTAATTTTGATGATTTCGTTCTCAACTTATCAACTCTTCCAGAAACCGATATTATTATATTAACGGAATGTAGGTTAAGTGCTAACAAACCTATTCCCCAAATGAATAATTATGTGTCCTACTCTACTAAACGGCAGCTAAACCAAAATGATGGGGTAGTTGTGTATGTAAAACAATCCTTAAAACCAAAAGTTAAGGAAATTGAGTTATCACAAGCGTCCTGTCTCCAACTGGACATCCTTAATAACATAGTGTTATGTACCTACCGCTCCCCCTCAAACATAAACACTGATAGCTTTATAAACTCCCTTAGTACTTACCTAGATAAAATAAACTCTGACAAAAGCATTATCCTAGCGGGAGACATAAATATAAATATTAAACCTAAAGAAATAGAATCGTCCTATGAGCACAAAAATAGGAACAGTTATCTTAATATGCTGTCATTGTATGGAATACTACCTGGACATACCCTGCCCACTAGAGATAGAAACTGCCTAGATCATTTCATGCTCAAAATTAATAAAAAGAAAGTAACAGCATTTATTGCTTTACTACATACCTCTATCACTGACCACTTTACAACATTTTTGTCCCTGTCTAAACTAAAAAACACACGTACTCCAAATAAAATTGCTACTACTATCGACTATGAAGTAGCACTGAAAGACTTACAGGAAAAGAATCTAGCCGAACTATTGTTTTGTAAAGATCCAAATCTACTGACCAACCTATTCATAAATAAACTCACAAATACTTTAAAAAGCAGTAGTATTACCCGCACTATACCAAATAGTAAACAGACTATTAAACCTTGGATTACCAATGGCATACTACGTTGTATAAGAAACCGTAATAAATTACAAAAACGTTATAAATCTAATCCATACAACGATATTATAAAGATAACCTACATAAGATACAGGAATTACTGTAATAATTTGATAAAAAAACTAAAACGTAAATATGAAAGGGATTTGCTTGCAAATTCTGTTACAAATAACAAGCTACTCTGGAAAAATATAAAAAATATCACTTATTCCACCAAATGAAACAATTACAACTCCGAACTACTAAATATTAAGTCATCTCCTCTTGAATCAGTAAACTTTATCAATGATCATTTTGCCAACGTTGGTAAACAGTTGGCTCAGCAAATTCTGCCTAGTAATAATTACCTCATAAATCAACATGACAAACTACCTGTACAATGTAATTCTTTTGTCCTTCTGGATACTGACCCCAATGAAGTTGATCGAATCTTGATGGGCCTCAAGGCTGAAAGTGCCCCCGGTTGGGATAATGTCTCGACAAAATTTCTAAAGCACATAAGAAAGTAAGTTGTTCCAGTAATAACTCACCTTGCGAACCTTTGCTTCCAAAGCGGCACATTCCCTGACCTACTGAAACATTCCATTATCACTCCCGTTTATAAGGGAGGGGACAGAGATGATGTCAACAACTATAGGCCTATTTCCGTTTTGCCATCCATTTCTAAAATACTGGAAAAATTAATTAATAATCGACTAATAAAATATCTCTCTAAATTTAATTTACTATCTCTCTCCCAATTTGGCTTTAGACAAGGCTTATCCACTGAGGATGCAGTTAAAACATTGAGTTCTCTTGTCACTGAACAACTTGATACTGGCAATAAATGCCTGGCGGTTTTCCTGGACCTTAAAAAAGCTTTTGACACCGTCTCTGTCCCTGTCCTTGTGAGTAAGCTGGAAAAAGTTGGAATAAGAGACACTCCGCTGAAGTTGCTCAAAGACTATCTCTCGTCTAGGAAGCAGAGGGTTAAGGTGGGTGAACTGACCAGTGATGACGCTGAGGTTACATACGGCGTTCCTCAGGGTAGCGTACTGGGCCCTACACTATTCTTGGTATATCTAAATGATCTCTGCAACATGCATATCAAAAATGCAAAAGTTATCTCTTATGCTGATGATACCGCTATCGTTTTCTCCGGAAACTCCTGGCAAGATGTGAAACTTAAAGCTGAGATGGGTATGGCACAAGTAGCTAATTGGCTAAATAACAACTTGCTCACTTTAAATACATCAAAAACCAATTACATTTGCTTTTGTATTAACAACAATAGTCAACCAAGCGAGGACCTCAATCTAAGAATACACACATGTGGAGATACCAAAAACAGATACTGTAATTGTTCATGCATTCGAAAAGTAACACAGACTAAATATCTAGGTGTGATAGTTGATCAGCGGTTATCTTGGTATCCACATCTTGAACAGGTCTCAAATAGGGTTAGGAGATTAAGCTGGATATTTAAAACACTTCGACACATTGTTCCAAAAAGTATTACAAGTAAACGAGACCCCCCAAGAAATGTTCTTAATGAGATCTACATGGCTTTGGTACAGTCTGTCTTGTTATATTGCATCCCTATTTGGGGAGGTGCAGCGAAAACTGGCTTTATAGATGTAGAGCGAGCCCAACGAGCTCTGATAAAGATAATGTACTTTAAAAATAAAAGATATCCTACTGAGACATTAAAATTTGTGATCTACTTTCCGTGAGGAAATTGTACATTATCCAAACAGTATTAAAAAAGCATAAAACCCTTCCTTATGATCCAGACTTATTACGGAAAAGGAGGACTGACATTGTTGCACAAATTCCACGGACTAAAACTATGTTTGCTTGTAGGCAATTTAATAAACGGTCTGCTCAACTTTACAACAAAATAAACAAAAATATTTGCATATACACAAAAAAAAGTTATGAATGTAAGAAAACAATAACCAACTGGATGAAGACACTCACCTATGATGACACGGAGGCACTTTTGGAGCACATAAAGTAGCAGATACACACACACATACACTCTCACTTACACTCTCACATAATATACTCTCTCATACACTTTCACATATACTCTTACATACACTCTCACACATACTCTCAGTCACACTACGCACAGGTATGCACACTCAAATTCCGACTACCATACTTAATTTTAATTGTTTTTTCTTTTTTTTTCTGTTATTTTTATACGATATTTTAAGTACATACCTACGGTTTTGTTACTAGATTAAGAAATTTGCTGTACTATGGAAGAGCGGAGTCTCCTCACACAGGCATTGTTTGCTTAAAAGGAGGCTCCAAACACTAAACCCATTTTTGTAAACTGAAGCATAAATAAACTTATTATTATTATTATTATTTAATATTTCGATCTCGACAGGCAAAAATTTGGTGTCATTTTTTAGATCTATGAACGTCTTTTTTTATATCATCTTTTAGCTCCAAAAATCTGGTCACCATATCAGCAAGACTGCTCAACCTTGTCTTGCAGTGTTGCAGTCCAAGATTAGGTCTTTCTCATTCTTACTTATTTTTATTACAAATCAAATTTAGTATTCGAAATATTCGGAATATTCGAATAATTGTGTCTGTCTTATTCGAATATTAGAACAGGCGAATACTCTGAATATTCGAGGATTCGAATAATAAGCCCTACTTGAGACATGTGAGACGAGAAGTTATTACGCAGCTTCCCAACCGCTTGCCCAGCCCAGCCGGATTCGACGATTGACCTCTTTCTCGAAGTTGGCCCTACCTAACTGGACAGTGTCCTAGGTAAACATAACTGTCCATAAAATCGAGATTAGTCTCCAATTTTCATAAGGGTGGTTGTTGGCGCGACTTCGACGCCATCTATCGACGCACCGAGACATCACATTTTTTATCTACGAATGAGGGCTCGCCAACGTCGGCGACCAATCACAGCACGCGTTTGTTCTCATTCAATGCATTGTATAGGATCTGTTTATAAATTTCATTATTACCATATACACACTGCTAGTAAAAAGACGAATTAAAAATACAACGAAATCAATAAATCAATAATTGAAGAGCACCTGCCTCCCGTTCCTGTACATAAAGTGGTCCTACGAGCCAGATAAGGAGTTCAAGCTTGAAATCTTCGAAGATTCGTCGCATGAAAATACGAAGAGGAGATTCACGTATCGAGCGAAGAACTGCAACGTTAAGGCATCGACAGGAGTGGCAGGTCTGAACTTCCCGTCCGTTTCCCCATCTCATCCTTCGATTTGTGTTGATTTCGTGCTGTTATTCCAGTTCCAGTGCTCACCTACGTACCTACACCACGGCGGTACCTACCTACACGACGGTACCCACATTGGATCGCGCGCATCTGCAATTGGCAATTGTAAGTACTCCTGATTTCCTTAATTCCCAAAATGAGTGAGGCAAAATTGTCAGATTTAATTAAGAAAAGAGGAGTTTTAAAAGGTAGATTAACTCTCTTTGAAAATTACGTTAAAAAATTCAGTTTACCCTTGAGTGATCAACAGTCATTAGAATTAAATTTACGTGTTGAGAGTATTTCGAGCTTGATAGACATATTTATAGTGAAATACAGACTAAAATTGAAGAAGAAGTAGCAGAAGATCTCGATCTTGCAAAACAGCTGGATGAGAGAGATCGTTTTGAAGATCAATTTTATCGTGTTTAGCTTCTGCGAAACTTTTGTTGCAAAAGGAGGTAGCTGACAAGTCTAGTATTTCAACATGTAAGCCACTAAGCATAAAATTACCCGATATTAAAATACCTTCCTTTGACGGTTCGTACGATTGCTGGATAGAGTTTAAAAATTCTTACGTTAGTATGATTCATGGTCGCGAAGATTTAGATCCTGTTCAAAAGTTCCATTATTTAAAATCGTCACTGTCCGGTAACGCGGTACACGTTATAAGTGCATTGGAATTTACGGCTAACAACTATACTCACGCATGGGAGCTATTAGAGAATAGATTTAATAATCCGAGGCTATTGGTTCATAATCATGTGAAGGCATTATTTAAAATTCCATCGTTAAATAAAGAATCGGGTTCCCAGATTAGGAATTTAATAGATATTGTTTTGAGAAATTTGCGTGCCCTTAAAACGTTAGGTGAATCAACGGATTCATGGGACACTTTAATCATTTTCATGGTCGTTTCCAGATTAGATCAGGCCACTGAATGCGAATGGGAAAATTTTAAAGGTACAGCTAGTTCGTTAATTGAGTCAAGGTCAGCCTTGAAACTAGATGACCTGCTTAAATTTCTCAAAGACGTGTTAGAAATGATAAAAGTGAATCATAACAAAACCTACGAGAACAAAGGCAGCGAACAAACCCACTCTAAGAAGCAATATTCACATACTCATGTTGCTACGCACGTTAGTAACAATAACAATAACAATAAGGGTAATACGATCACAAAGACAAAGCAAAGCCGCATGTGTGCGATGTGTAGTGGTAATCACGCGATTTATTCGTGTTCAAGGTTTCTTAATTCGTGTGTCCAAGATAGGAATAATATAGTTAAAACGCATAAGCTATGTATCAATTGTTTACGCACAACCCACCCGCTTGACGAATGCAAGTTTGGGCCATGTAGGTTGTGTGATAAAAAGCACAACAGTTTGCTTCATGTTGATAGGCAGGTAGACGGCGCATCACAGGTGAGCGGGTCGAGTGCGCCAGCACATCCGGTCACCGCTAACGTCTCCACTGTCTCGGCATCATTACACGTTACGGCTAATCATTCAGAGTCGCAAAACAGTAATCAGGAATATTCGTTATTACCCAACGTTTTGCTGTCCACAGCGTTAGTGGATATAGCAGATTATAATAACGAATATCACACTGTACGCGTACTTCTTGATAATGGTAGTCAACATTGTTTCATAAAGGAATCGTTATGTGAAATATTAAATTTACCGTTATTACAGTCCACTTATCACGTTGCTGGGGTAGGACAAACAATTTCGTAGTCCACCCACATTTGTAAAATAAAATTACGTTCAAGGTTAAATCCGTATTTTATGAACATTGATTGTTTAGTGTTGCCGTGCATTACAAATCAGTTACCCACTTGTAGTGTTGATGTAAATAATATGTGTATACCTGACAATATTCAACTTGCGGATCCGAACTTTTACTCGTCGTCAGACATCGATATACTGATAGGCGCGAATAAGTTCTGGGAATTATTGTCTGATGGCAAAATTAAGTTGAATAAAGGACCTTATTTACAAAACACAAAGTTGGGTTGGATAGTGTCGGGACCTTTTCATAATAACACGCTTCGAGTTAAAAGTGTGCAATGTAATTTCTCCCAAACAATTGACACACAGTTGAAAATGTTTTGGGAACTCGAAGAGATAAACTAATCTATTGACATTAAATTATCTGAAATAATAATGACATTTAGGCTCATTGCAAATGACATAAATTGTAGTAAGTATAAGATTATAATGTGAAAATGATAATTTATTTATTTTATTTAGTTTATAAGAATGACATAATGTATAATAATAATTAATAATTTTTAAATTAATCTATATTAACAAATTATATGAATAATGATAGCATGTTAAATTAATTAAAACCTATCGCCTATACATTGCTGTGCCCTAGCAGGGTTCATTGTTTGGAACTATCATAATGTAACAACCTGTAAACAACATGAAATGCAATAAATGAATGATTATGATTATGATTAAACAATAACGTTAAAAATATCCTTAGTGCTGACGAACGTGCGTGCGAAGATATTTTTGTTAAAACGACAAAACGTATGGAAGATGGTAGGTTTTCCGTACGCATTCCTTTAAAGGAATCAGCTGAGGTACTCGGAGACAGTTACACAGCGGCTGAAAAACGTTTGTTGTCGTTAGAAAGAAAATTCGCTCGTTTGCCACAATTTAGGGAAAAATACGTAGATTTTATGGAAGAATATGAAAGGCTCGGTCACATGAGTCGCGTTGAAACTTATGTCTCACCTCACTATTTTTTGCCGCATCACGGCGTTATTAATGAAAATAGCAGTACGACTAAACTGCGCACTGTTTTCGATGCAAGCGCAGCGACGTCGTCCGGTAAATCGTTGAACGATATTCAACATATTGGTCCACCACTTCAGAATGACATATTTAGCATACTGCTACGCTTTAGGCAATATAAATACGTCGGTTGTGCAGACGTTGAGAAAATGTTTCGGAATTTTCTTGTACAACCAGACCAACGAGATTTACAATTGATATTATGGCGTAAACTTCCGTCGGACCCAATATGTGTATATCGCCTTAACACCGTGACGTATGGCACCGCGTCTGCGCCATACCTTAGTATGAGATGTTTGCGTCAGCTCGCGTTGGAATGTAAGGATGATCACGTTTCAAAAGTGATCCGGGATGATTTTTTCGTTGATGACGTCATCCTCGGTGACAACGATTTAAATAGGTTACTAGATATCTGTGAAAGGTTAAGAAATACTTTAAACTCGGCTTGTTTAAGTGGTTGTTTAACGTTGATATCAGTGATCACGAAATATCTAAAAGATTATCATTAGGTGAACATTGCCAAAGTAAGACTTTAGGATTGGGTTGGTATAATAAAAGTGATGAACTTCATTTCACCACACAAGTAGTTAGACCGACTATACTAAGTAAGCGTACCATGTTGTCGATAATTGCACAAATATACGATCCTTTAGGTATTTTAACGCCGGCTGTCGTAGTAGCTAAAATATTGATGCAAAAATTGTGTTTGTGCAAGATAAATTGGGACGATCCCGTTCCCAGTGATGTTGCGTTGTCCTGGGAAAAATTTATTGACACACTTCAATATTTGCATAAATTAGGTATACCGCGTCATGTTATGAGTGCATACACACATTTCATAGAATTACACGTATTCACGGACGCGTCGCAGAGTGCGTATGGTGCATGCGCCTATGTTCGCACCTACTCTGATGACTCACCGGTGACTATTAGATTGTTATGTGCAAAAAGTAAAGTTGCACCAATTAAACCCGTCACTCTACCCCGACTAGAGCGGTGTGGGCCTCTAATAGGCGCACGATTATATAGGAAAATTAGCGTTTAATTTCCACAACATGTAGGTACTTTTGGACAGAATTGATACCTACATTATCAACTGACAATATTGAATTTATTTATCCCCCCTTATGCCCCTCATTTTGGGGGATTATGGGAAGCAGGAGTAAAATCTTGCAAGTTCCATCTTAAGCGTATCGTGGGTACCGCTAATTTGACGTACGAGGAGTTCAGCACTGTGTTGGCACAGATCGAGGCAGTCCTGAACTCCCGTCCTATAACTCCTATGTCCTCAGATCCACATGATCTTCGTCCACTAAGCCCAGCTCATTTCCTCATCGGCCGGCCACTCACTCCACCAGCCTGCAGAGACCTCACCGAAGCACGGACTCACAGCTTGACACGGTTTCAAAGAGTGGAACAAATAAAACAGCACTTCTGGAAACGCTGGTCACAAGAATATGTTGCTGAATTTCAGACAAGGACGAAGTGGAAGACGAATAGTCAAGACATAGCTTTAAACACGCTTGTAGTCATTAAGGAGGATAACTTACCACCTCTAAAATGGCGTATGGGCAGAGTTACCCATATTTTCCCAGGAAAGGATGGTGTGTCGCGTGTCGCCACCATTCAGACTGCTACGGGGCCTGTACAACGGGCATTCTCCAAAATCTGCCCTCTACCCGTATCATCAGCAGAGGACGACAACATGAATGCAGCCTGCGGCGTCTCCAATCAAGCGGCAACGTAGATACATCATTTTATTGGAAGCTGGAGCTTCCAAGGCGGCCGGCATGTTGGCGCGACTTCGACGCCATCTATCGACGCACCGAGACATCACATTTTTTATCTACGAATGAGGGCTCGCCAACGTCGGCGACCAATCATAGCACGCGTTTGTTCTCATTCAATGCATTGTATAGGATCTGTTTATAAATTTCATTATTACCATATACACACTGCTAGTAAAAAGACGAATTAAAAATACAACGAAATCAATAAATCAATAATTGAAGAGCACCTGCCTCCCGTTCCTGTACAGTGGTGTTATATGGGCATTTAACATAGAGCACAGAGTTGGCCATGGTTTCAAAATAGGAAAGTACTTGAATGCTTGTAACACCTCTATATGAAAACTCGTCATCGCGCGTTCGTATTTCCGAAGATAAACGATGATTGCCGAGCCCATACATTTTCTCGATAATCTCTACCTACGTCCGGCAGACCATGTGCAATCAGCTGCTTACTGGTTTATCTTTTTACCACGGTATTAGATACATTTCTAGTGCGGACATGAAGGAAGATTATAACAATGAAAGCCAGAAAAGTCAAACAATAAGGTGAACTAAAACTCTGTATTAAAAAGCCACAGCATTAAATAACCATCCTGGGTTAAAGTTTCTCCCACTTCCAATGAGGTAATCCGAAAGAGTTGACAATTCGCATATCCGTGTTGGTGTTCTGATGACAGTGCAATAATTATTTATTACAAGCAATAAGCATAAACAGGACGTTGTCCTGTCAAAATTTGAATTTCGGCTGTTTCTTTGGGTTTCCTAATTTTCCTAAACCAACCTAGTAATGAGGCGAACAAAACAAAAAACGAGCGAGCGTTACAGTAGTCGCATATGATGTGTAACATCTGACATCTGCTTAGGTTGGTACCATCTGACGGCCAACTGTAGCACCGCGCGCGCTCATTGGTCAAATCAAATAGCGCGCGCTTCCCCGGCTTCCTGTTACACACTTCCGTCCCTTTTCTCGAATTCACTCCCACATATTGCAGGAAAGGAAGAGGAAAGATGATACACATAAAAAAAAATATATATTCCAATCTGTCGAGCCATTTTCGAGATTTTGTGAAACTAATGCGCGGCAATTGATTTATATATATATATTTATATAAATTGATTATGAGTCTGTTGTCTCCCACGGCAAGGCAAATACATTCCTTCCACCTTTCCATTTTTCTCTCTCTTTTACAATTAGAGCCCAATCCTTTCATTACGAGTCTAACTCGTCACGCCCTCTCCTTCTGTGACTGCCGCTTCACTGGTTCCTGTTGTTTGGAACTTTTAATAATTATTTTATTATTATGTGCCCGAGAACTCCACGACTACATTACACCGACCCCTTCTACCATCGGACATCTAGACGCACTGCCAGTTACCTTCCTTACCTGGTTGCTATTCCACCAATTCGCACTAAGCGCTTCCAAAAGTCTTTTATAATGCGCACAGCAAAGGAGTGGAACTCACTACCTGCGTCTGTGTTTCCGAACGCATCCAACCCTAATCACTTCAAAGTGAGAGTGAACAGGCTTCTTCTGGGTAAGCTCAGTCCATCGTTGACTTTGTCTCTGTCACCTCTGACCTAGACTAGAGTCAAGAGCAAACTCATCATAAAAAAAATTGTCTTAAATAATTAGGTACTGTTACGTACTTAACTCCCCAGCAACAGCATCAGCCAGGAACGACTTCCCGTTCCTGTCAGGACCGAGCAGCAAAACCCCCTTCCTCCTAGGAGCTCCGGGTTGTATGCCACAGCCGAGAACACATGACAGCATCAACCGACCCTTGATATCACCGTAACCTGGTACAGGGAACCTGAAAAATGTATTAGGTACAGTCACGGGCATACAGAGTGGCGATTAGGTTATCACACGTATTCGGTATATGATTATAGACGGGGGGTCCAGTTCAAATTTTTCGTCGATTAAAAAAAAATTGCTGTTCCATACATTTTGACAGCGTAGTTATTGCACTTTTGTAGGAAACAGCAGTTTTTTTTTTTTTTAATAACCAACGAAACATTTCAGCGTATTAGGGTCTAGAATCATTTCCCAATCAACAATTTCAATCGCCCTGGGCGGTGGGAATCGATAGCCGATTCCAGGCCACCGTAGGCGCGGGCTTGCGGACGGTGAGTAGTGGGTAGCTCGCCGTCCGGTGAGGACCAGGCCCGGGTCGACGGCGCGTTGTGTTCCACGCGCGCCTCAAAGAGATGTCAGCAAAAGATGGGGTCCAATAGGGCCGATGCCGCTGGGGTCGCGGGTTGTTTGAAAAAGATACCGTGGCCCTGGCATAGGCAACTGAAGGAACACGGGTGGGTTTTAGTCAGTAAAAGTCTGACACGCCCTTCCGCTCCACCCAGAGCGGGAGAAGTTATTTGATGATTTCCCATCCACAAAAAAAAAAGGGGCTAGAATCATTTACTGAATACGTGGTTTCCATTAATGTGATAACCTAATCACTACTCTGTATAACTTACCTTACCATTTACGCAACATTCAAAAGCGATAATTCTGAGGAAATGACGATTGCAAAATGAAAATCAAAAATCATTTATTCAAACTAGGCTGAGAAGCACTTTTCGAACGTCAAAATTACATAAGACAGTCCCTCTAAACGCCCGCTTCCTAGTGCTTTAGCTGGGGAGGAGAAGTAGCGCAACAAACCCCAGCAGGACAGTTCAGTTAATAAAATTGATTCTATACAACATTGCGTAAAATAACTTAGGTACACAAAAAAATTCATTAAATTATTTGTCATATGTCAGCGTCATAAATCGAAAACTAAACTCAAGCAGAAATAAAAACCTAAACAGAACATTATAACTAAATAAAAGCCTCCAGTAATAAAGGGCGTGCCCACTTACATATAGCCATATATGTAGCAGTAACTCGAAGTCACAAATGATAAACTAGGACCATCGAAGTAAAATAAAGAGATATTTTTTTTGGTACTTTTATTAGAACGGCCATAACGTCTATTTTTTTTTTATTTATTTCCAAAATACTTTGCTTAATACATAATTTTGGTTTCAGCCACACAACGCAAACCTCTCATTGTTTATCTGTGTGCTGGCGAGCCGTTCATTTTTTTTTTTTACAATGTCATATTAGAATGGTGATAATAATTCATACATAATAAACAATACATAATTTAGGAGAAAGTTTGTGTAAAGAAACGTTTTGATTTGTACTTATAACTTTTCGAACTCACTTTGTATAACGTTTGCAAGTCTTCTGGAAGTTTATTAAGAAAAAAAGGTACTAAATATTCTGCAACCCTCATCCCGTACACGTTATTGAATTTTGGTAGGATGTATTTATTTTTAAGTGGTATCGTTTTCAGAAAATCAGGTCTTGTTTTTTCGGTTAGCAGTTCAGGTCTATTGACTCCCGCAAGAGTAGAAAATTCAACTTTATTGAACACATTCATAACTTTGCAATATTTAAAGATGTCGTCGTCACTGTTTTTGATTTGTTTGTTTATATGTTTTGGCGTAATTACTTTTAATATTTTTAGTTGTAATTTATAAATATCTGCCAGGTATGTATGATAAGTTCTCCCATAGCTACTGAGTCCATAATTGATAACCGAGTCTGCTAGGGCCATATATAACATTCTAAGCGTTTTGTGAGGCAGTTTATATTTAAGTATGGTAAGCTTACCTAGAATAGACCTCAGTTTGTTACAAACGTAATCTTTGTGCGGTCCCCAACAGAATCGGCTATCAACCAATAGACCATAATAAACGAAAACCAATACACGTGTTTATCGACTACTTCTAATAACGGGCATTTCCAAGTCTTCGGCTAGCTATGTAGGCAAGTGTGTTCGTGTGCTACAACTTTAGGTATAGTGGAGCAAGTGTTGTGTGATGAATGTATGTGAACAATTTTTGTTTTCGCTGCGTTTATCACCAATTCTACATCATGAGCCCATTTACACATTTGGTTGAAGTTATGTTGAAGGGATTTCTCAGCGTCATGGATGTTTTTATTAGCGACCAACATACACGTGTCGTCTGCAAATTGGTATACAGAACCCGAGTTAATAGCCTTATTCATATCATTAACATATAGTAAGTATTCTGTTGGACCTATAGTAGAACCCTGAGCCGTTCCTTGCGTGGATGGAAGCTTTGTACTATAGTCATTTAAAGGCAATATATGCTATTTTAAGGGTATCGATTCTTTACAGGACACCCTGTATATAAGGTGGTTGGTTAGTGACCAATGCGAACATAAATGTACTGAACAGCTAATATTTTTCGCGATTTCAGGTTTGGTCCCATAGTAAAAGTTGTTTCTTATTATGAGTACAATCATGTGTTTAAGTATCGGTCACTAATTACCAGTCCCCCTATGCACAATCAATCTGCCTAGCCTTTTCCCAACATTGTTGGGGTCGGCTTCCAGTCTAACCTGATGCAGCTGAATACCAGTATTTTACATGGAGCGACTGCCTATCTGACCTCCACAACCCAGTTACTGGGTAATACGATACCCCTTGGTAAGACTACTGGTTGTCAGACTTTCGGGCTTCTGACGACCCGTAACGACTGTCAAAGATCCACGAATGACAGCCGGGACCAACGGATTTACGTGCTTTCCGAGGCACGGAGGAGTCTCGGTATGAAAAGACCCATCCACAGATCAACCGCGGTAAGCGTAGCTTATCCTGATGGATCGACCCGTGCGGTTGTTATTATTTAAGGGCCCCTTATTCCGAAAGTTTAGGCATTTTACGCACCGAGACGGCTTGCGTCCGCGTTGCACAGGAGCCGTCGCGATATGAACTCCGGTGACCTATGGCGGCGGGCGAGCACGCCACAGTATAAATAAATCAGTAATTCAAATATTATTGGCGTGCTGGTGATAAGAGCTAGTTTGCAACAAAAACGTATAGCTTGATGTACTGTCCACTGCACTATTGACTGTAAACACTAATACACTTATATTGTTATGAATGCATGACTGGCAGGCGATGATCATTCTATAGAATTTAAAGAATGGTTTTGGGTGAATATTCGACCTTTTAACCGCCGTCATTACCTTCCGCCAAAAGTTGATGAAAGAGAATATATTTAATGAAATATTTCAGCAATTCCTGATTCTGGTCCTTAAGCAGATTCTGGGAATTGATGAAATATTTCATTAACGATATTCTCCTTCATCAACTTTTGGCGGAAGGTAATGACGGCGGTTAAAAGGTCGAATATTCGCCCTTTTAGAAGATTTGGTGAGTACTATAATGAAAAACAAATATGATTTATTATAATATAATAAAATAATATTTTTTTTAGCAAAATTAAAACCGACTTCCAAAACAAAACACTACAAAGTGAAAAAATAACTTTAATTTCGGAACTCGGTGTCTTTGGTTTTGTATTTTCGTGTTATGCCACCGACTTCCGAAATTAAAGTTATTTTTAACGACATCAAAAAAGGAGTTATCAATTCGATACGTATGTATGTAATATTATTGGATTTGCGAGATATTCACATATGATGATCTAATAGGGCTTCCAAGCAAATACACAAAATTTTATAGATGTATGTTTGTATGTATGTATGTTTGTCCACGCATATCTCCGAAACTATTAATCGGATCGTGACCATTCTTTTTTTTGTTGGCTTACATTTACTCCAACTTAGGGCACAGTGTAAGTTTCATAGTATTCAAGATAATGGAAGATGACCAGGTAAGTGCTTATTAGTCCTCAGTAATGGAAATAGTTTGGATGACCTAGCTTTCAAAATGTGTCTAATTGAGCATGGGTGCTACTACATGATACTTTCTGAAGGTCTGATGATGACCAGGTAGATATTAGATAAATGTTGAAAGCTGGGTCATCCTAACTACTTTCGTTATTGAGAACCGATAAGTACTTACCTGGTCATCATCAGACCTTCAGAAAGTATCATGTAGTAGCACCCGTGTTCAATTAGACAAATGTTGAAAGCTAGGCTATCCTAACTATTTCCATTACTGAGGACCAATAAGCACTGACCTGGTCATCATCTGACCTTTAGAAAGTATCATGTAGTAGCATCCGTCCTCAATGAGATAAACGTTGAAAGCTGGGTCATCCTAACTATTTCCGTTATTGAGTACCGATAAGCACTTAAATACCTGTTCATCATCAGACCTTCATAAAGTATCATGTAGTAGCGTCCGTACTCTATTAGATAAATTTTGAAAGCTAGGTCATCCTAACTATTTCCATTACTGAGGACCAATAAGCACTTACCTGGTCATCATCAAACCTTTAGAAAGTATCTTGTAGTAGCACCCGTGCTCAATTAGACAAATGTTGAAAGCTAGGCCATCCTAACTATTTCCATTACCGAGGACCAAAAAGCACTCACCTGGTCATCATCAGACCTTCAGAAAGTATCATGTAGTAGCACCAGTGCTCAATTAGATAAATGTTGAAAGCTCGGTCATCCTAACTATTTCCGTTCCTGAGAACCGATAAGTACTTACCTGGTCATCATCAGACCTTCAGAAAGTATCTAGTAGTAGCATCCGTACTCAATTAGATAAATGTTGAAAGCTGGGTCATCCTAACTACTTTCGTTATGGAGAACCGATAAGTACTTACCTGGTCATCATCAGACCTTCAGAAAGTATCATGTAGTAGCACCCGTGTTCAATTAGACAAATGTTGAAAGCTAGGCTATCCTAACTATTTCCATTACTGAGGACCAATAAGTACTTACCTGGTCATCATCAGACCTTCAGAAAGTATCATGTAGTAGCACCCGTGTTCAATTAGACAAATGTTGAAAGCTAGGCTATCCTAACTATTTCCATTACTGAGGACCAATAAGCACCTACCTGGTCATCATCAGACCTTCAGAAAGTATCATGTAGTAGCACCCGTGTTCAATTAGACAAATGTTGAAAGCTAGGCTATCCTAACTATTTCCATTACTGAGGACCAATAAGCACCTACCTGGTCATCATCAGACCTTCAGAAAGTATCATGTAGTAGCACCCGTGTTCAATTAGACAAATGTTGAAAGCTAGGCTATCCTAACTATTTCCATTACTGAGGACCAATAAGCACCTACCTGGTCATCATCAGACCTTCAGAAAGTATCATGTAGTAGCACCCGTGTTCAATTAGACAAATGTTGAAAGCTAGGCTATCCTAACTATTTCCATTACTGAGGACCAATAAGTACTTACCTGGTCATCATCAGACCTTCAGAAAGTATCATGTAGTAGCACCCGTGTTCAATTAGACAAATGTTGAAAGCTAGGCTATCCTAACTATTTCCATTACTGAGGACCAATAAGCACCTACCTGGTCATCATCAGACCTTCAGAAAGTATCATGTAGTAGCACCCGTGTTCAATTAGACAAATGTTGAAAGCTGGGTCATCCTAACTACTTTCGTTATGGAGAACCGATAAGTACTTACCTGGTCATCATCAGACCTTCAGAAAGTATCATGTAGTAGCACCCGTGCTCAATTAGATAAATTTTGAAAGCTAGGCCATTCTGACTATTTCCATTACTTAGGACCAATAAGCACTTACCAGACTTATCAGACCTTCAGAAAGTATCATGTAGTAGCACCCAAGCTCAATTAGATAAATTTTGAAAGCCAGGTCATCTTAACTATTTCCATTACTGAGGACCAATAAGCACTTACCTGGTTATCATCAGACCTTTAGGAAGAATCATGTAGTAGAATCATGTAGTACATACATACAAACATACATCTATAAAATTTTGTATATTTGCTTGGAAGCCCTAATAGATCATCATATGTGATCGCAGATCCAGTAATATTACATACGTACGTATCGAATTGATACGAGTAACTCCTTTTTTTGAAGTCGTTAAAAAATACAGACGAATTGAGAACCTCCACCTTTTTGGAGTCGGTTAAAAAATAAAATATACTAGCACTAGCATAAAAATTTAAATTCAATAAAAAGTGGTCGTGTGCTAGATGCAGGTTCATTTTCATCGACCGATATATTCCTCAATCCTGGGCGCGAGTCTCCTCTAAAATATTATATAGTAAAATGTAATAATAAAAACAAAACACAAATTTTAATAGGTACACCTCCTTGAATGCACCTTGTAAAGGTGAATGTTTCCATTAAAGTCAGTATGACTATGTAGAATTTCAGTCATACTGACTTGGCTAGTCTGTGTAGATTAGTCATTACGGATACACTTTTTTTCTTGCGGCGACGATACTGTGGTCGCGAGCAAAAATTGCATAGGTCCTCCCTCGATGACGTCCAGCAGGACACTGGCGCGGTGCGCGCGAGCCGTTTTTCACGTATTTATTTAATTAAAAAAAAAAAAAGTGCCGTATTTTAAATTTATCCAAAAATATCCCTGTCAAACCCGATTAGTAAATGAAATGTTAAATTTTCATAAAAGTTGCGTTCTCCCAAGTCTCATAAAACTTAAAATACTTTCAAAATCGACTTTACTTCAGTTTTTTTTTTATCAAGCGAAATGTTAAATAATGTGTTTTTAACCAAAAAAGTCACTAGATCAAAGATGTATCTGTACTATATATTTTTTTACGGATTTAAATATGATGATTTCTCTGAAAACAACTCGATCTAGAAACGTAAATTTCGAAAAAGGGGCCCTTAAGGCGATACGTAAAAAGCTAACTGAGCGGTAATAAGAAAGTGACAGAGTCAATTACATCCATATGCGAAAAAAGAGTGCGCAACAATGCGCTGGAACCAAAATAAAAGCGCCAAACCAAATAAAAATTGTTTAAAAATAAATTAAGCTATCTATCAAAAATATGTTCAGCCAGACTTTCCAATTACCTAATACGCACATTTTGAATGCAATTTTGTAATGAAATTACTTAGGATTTTAGAATTACAGAAAAAAATATAAAAAAGTCTCTACTTTTTTATATTTTTTTCTGTAATTCTAAAATCCTAAGTAATTTCGGAATTAAATTATATCGAGGAAATTTAACCCAATCGTGTTTTCCTTCAGTTAGAGTATTGATCAAATAGTCAATAAATATGTATCCAAAAATTAAATCCAAACATTCTGTAATAGTGAAATAAATGGTTACGAAAAAGCCCCCAAATTATTTTGGTATCGCCTTAACCACGAGCTACTATGCACATTGTCATAAAACTAAAGTTTCCTGAAAGATTAATACAACTATTAGTAGATCACACTTATTTAAATAATATAGGAACATTCATTAGAGATATTTTGTAATCATGGAAATTAACTTGATTTACTTTTTCTGTTATTCTTTCATACACGCACCAGCGAGCACAATATTTAACATGCGAATCAAAACGGTTGTCTTTGTGTCGTTGTTGGACACGAGTACAACGTTTCTGTTGTTTGACAACGTCATTGTAACTTCGTGCTATGCATTTAGATAGGAAAACTATGGAGATGGCATATTCTACTATAGGAAGAATACAAATATCTATCATCATATCGACACATGTGTATGTACAAAAAGTGTCGTTTTGTTTCTTTTTAACTAATTAAGAGCTACATATGAAAAGAGAGACATCTAAATGTTGGTAATGGCTAAAGGCAACACTTTTGTGTGACGTCACAATCTTGTCTATGCGTCGGTCGCCATGTTGAGTGCCGAGTTTTGAGGTAGATGTGTTGTCAAACGGTTGCTTGCTCTCGCTATCTTGCACTCGCAGTTACAAACCTACGAAAGGCGGCCATGTTAAGTGCCCGATTTTTGTAGGTATGCACGCTAATTTTGTAGTTAGGGCAAGTCCAAAGGCTTATAAATCAGTGCTATGTAACAAAAGCGGTCACAGCGGACTGTAAAGCTGGTCTTTGCACTTTTATTTAACTTGTATACAATATGTAACAAAACCTTGTTATTCCTTTTGACAACAAACAACTTTTACTGTGGGACCAAACCAAAACTCGCGAAAAAAAATAAAACCAGCTATCTCATACATTCATGTTCGCATACCTCGTCAAAATGTAGGGAGCAGCTGATTTTTTTTTCGCGATTTCAGGTTGATGAAAGGTTCGAACCTACGACCTAGAACTCGGTAAGTTGTACCACTGTACTCAATAGGTACCCTAAGCCGTTACAACTGGGCCACCACTGCTCTCTAACGAAAGATCAAAGATAAGTCAATATTAATATTTACGAAGCATCCGGATCCCTGATGTTATAATCATAGGCCGCATAGTTTGACTCTCCGAAGATATCACGAAATTTTGTTGTTGGCTTCGACACTATTCCTAGGTCAAAGATATTCTGAAAGTAAAGAAAAACAGAGCTGCAAACATTTTTAAAATTTAAATATTTATTTCAACAAACGGCCAGTGGTCCACATTAGCCCTGGAGCGAAAGAGCTGGAAGTCGGTGGGATGATGCAGGCTAACAGTAATTCATTGATTCTCCAGCCCTTGTCCCAATTTATTTGAGGTCGGCGCAACATGTCTTTTTCTTCCATACTTCTCTATTAGTCGTCATCTCGGTAGTCACTCCCTTCCCAGCCATATCATCTTTCTCACAGTCCATCCATCGTTTCTTTGGTTTTTGCCTACTCGTATAGCCATCCACATTTATATTCAAAACTTTCCTGACGACATTTTCCTCATTCCTCCGCATCACATGCTCATACCATGACAACCGATTTCCACACAACTTTTCAGTCACCGGTGTCACTTTCAGACTTCCTCTTATACAGGGTTATTGGTAAAACACCAACAACATCTTAAGGGGTAATTGTACTCATAATTATCAACAACTTTTACTATGGGACCAAACCTGAAATCGCAACAAAAAATCAGCTGCTCCCATTCCATTTTGACCAAATGAGCGAACATAAACTGTGACCATTAATAGCACAAACGCTCAAACCTACAACGACGAAATAACTAAGACAATAACTTCAATAGTACAATGGTTAGATAATAATAATCTAAAAATAAATATAGAAAAGACTAAATTGACGATGTTTAGCCAACGTTCAAACACGAATATGAGTATATACTATGACAGCCAACGCATAACACAAGTAAACACATCTAAATTCCTAGGTTTAACAATTGATAACAAATTAGATTGGAAAACACACACGGAGGAGCTAACCAAACGTATCAGCAAGTCTGCATATGCCCTATACAAACTTGCCTCAGTGATGAGTGTGGACGCTTTAGTCACAGCATATCATGGCTTGGTGGGTTCAATTCTGAGATATGGTGTTATTTTTTGGGGGAATTCAACCAATAGGGAATTAATCTTTAAATCACAGAAAAGGTGTATCAGGACAATGTTTGGATTACAGGTCATAGATACATGTAAACCGTTATTTATTAAATTTAAAATATTGACTCTTCCATCCTTATACATTTTTGAGGTCGCTGTTTTTGTTAAGACCAATCCAAAGTTGTTTAAAAAAATGTCTGAAATTAATAACCGAAGTCGACGGGATAACAGTAGCTTATGCGTAAGAAGGTCCCACACAGCATTGATGTATAAAAGTATATTTTGCATGGCACCAGTCATATTTAATCACATACCACGGTCAATCAAAGAATTGAACGTGAGCTTATTTAAGAAACGGCTAAGATCTTTACTTGTGAACAAAGCATATTACAGTATTTCGGAATTTTTAACAGACAAGAATGTAATGATAGAATATTGACATGCTAATGGGAAACAAGTATTTTTGGTCCTTATAAATAATTTTGTATATTGACATTATTATTGTTTATTTACACCAGTATTGTATATTGACATTAGTATCTAATTGACATAGTTTATTATTTGTTTTCAGCCTGTGTGTGGACATTTACTGTACCTATTAACATTTTATTTTTAGTATTTCTCTTTTTATTGACATTGATCTCTGTGGCTATTTATTATTTATTATTAATTAATTAATTTGTATTATGAAATGTGTGATTATTTATAATTGTTTTTTTATTTTATTGTTCAGGCTTATTCTATTTAATTATTGAGACTGCTGGCCTGATTTGTTAATTACTAACAAGCATTTGTACGCCCTCTGGCATAGCATAGCGCACTATTTATTACATTTAAATACCATTATTATTGTACCTATGTTAAACAAATGATTAAATGACTTATGACTTATGACTTATGACTTAAATGTACTGAACAGCTAATTTTTTTCGCGATTTCATGTTTGGTCCCATAGTAAAAGTTGTTCATAATGATGAGTACAATGACCCCTTATGAGGTTGCTGGTGTTTTACCAATAACCCTGTATACAGTAATAGCAACAGTAAACCCTTAAGAGGATTGTGAAGCTGTAAATTTTCATACAAAAATAGATAACGTTTTTCTCCCCGTAAACATAGTCTAATTTTCATAATTTTTGGAAATGTTGTAGGTATAATGAAAAACTAGGTCCGTACGTTTTTATTATAAAGAAATATTGTATACTGACAATATAAGTTATTAGCATCTAAATATCCATATTTTTGACATAAAAACATCCTCGAGCATTTTTATTTTTTTAAATTAAATTAAATTGAATGACTAAAAACGAAAAATGTACAGACCTAGATTAAAGTATACTGAATGTAATGAGATTAAAATTGAGTCATTTCGTAAAGGTTTAGGGGAGTAAAAACGTTATCGCCCGAAACAATATTTATATAAATAATTGTATGAAATGTAGGCAATTGCCTCTAAAAATCGCGCCGCGTATCGGCACTTCACAATCCTCTTAAAGAGGTTTGAACTTTTTTCTATGGAAGCTGATAGAATCATCCCATCACCTTGATACCTCGATTTATTTGCAAAGTTGCGAAGCACGATAAAACTATTAATATGTGGATAAGAGGACACCTAAAAAAAAGAAGTTACAGAGATGATACTATACAAAGGCAAACTTACCCTTTTTTTTTTTTTGTGGATGGGAAATCATCAAATAGCTTCTCCCGCTCTGTGTGGAGCGGAAGGGCGTGTCAGACTTTTACTGACTAAAACCCACCCGTGTTCCTTCAGTTGCCTATGCCAGGGCCACGGTATCTTTTTCAAACAACCTGCGACCCCAGCGGCAGGCAAACTTACCCTAAAGCCCCATTTACACGATGCAACTTTATACAACATTAGTTTTAGTACATATGCGAAACCCGAAAAAAGTGTCTTGTATTTTTATGTCAAGAATCTATGTACAAAATTTCAAAACTGTATCATGAAAAATGACAAAGTGTGCTACGAACAAGTTAGTTGTCGTATAAAACTGGTATAGGTGTAAACAGCACGTACAGTAAAATTGCATTCAATTAATCCATTGTACAACGACGTGAGTTGAGTTTAGACGAGGCAAAGCTTGCATGCAATAATCGCCTTGCAATAATTGCCTTGGTGTAAACAGAAGTTGCATTCAATTATAGAGTGGCAACACTTGCATTAAATCATTATATGCCATTTTATGGAAATCGCACGCATACTAGCATGCAATTCTTGAATGGCAATAATTGAACGTGCTTTACGGCACGTGATTATTCTTGAACGTTGCAGAAACTTGCTTTGTGTAAATGTGGCTATAAACTAGATGCGCCTGATACATACGGCCGAGTAGGTACTGTAGGTAATAAACAGCAAAAATTGCTACCTCTGTTCTTTTCAATAGTTTTTCATCCAAAACTAATATATTTGGCGCTAGAGTGATGTTCGGTTTCCTCCTGGGTTTCAGTTTTGGGTATTTCCATCCAAGTTGCTTATATTCAAACTGATGCTTTTCAATCAGCATTGCCAGATCTATCCTGTGAGAGGTATCAACATTAAGGGAGAAGCGTCAGGGTAGCCCGCGATATTCAAATTTTCTTACGTTTTTTACAATTTACAAGTCGCTATTATATTGTACGTTGATCAAATTATAATTTGCGGCCGTAATAAGTATCTATTTACATAATTAGAATCATTAAAGTGATCAATACTCGTACAACTTTTTAAGACCAGGTAATCCTAAAAAATGACTATTTCATGAAATCTTGACATTTTAGGATTATACTTACTTAAGGAGTTGTATTACTGATTCTATTGCATATAATTCTGTAAATACATATTTGTTACGGACGCAAATCATACTTTATTTAATATACAACTTAATACTGACTTGCAAATTGCAAAAAACGTAAGAAAATTTTAATTTCCCTGACGCTTCCTCCTTAAATAGAAAAATAATACTGATGAAAACGGAAATCATTTTACTAGATTTTAAGTTTGAATATCTCATAAATGAAACTAGGCGAAGTTATATGCGTTTTAAATAATGTAAGTCAACATAACAGCCGCACGGGTCGATTAAACAAGTTGGAAGCTACGCTTGCCGCGGTCAGTCCATGGATCGGGTCCATCTTTACATACCAAGATTCCCCGTGCCTTAGAAAGCACGTTAAGTCTTTGGTCCTGGCTGTTATTCGTAGATCTTTGACAGTTCTTACGGGTCGTCAGAACCCCGAAAGTCTGACAACCAGTCTTACCAAGGGGTATAGGGTTGTGGAGGTCAGATGGGCTGTCGGTCTATGTAAAATACTGGTATGTATTATACATTTATGGTATAGATACATGGTACATACAACATATTCCCGACCGTAACAAATCTGTCTTTAATTCATTCATTCACTTCATTCACTCGTTCCTTATAATATAATGATGGTGAGCATTAGGGATGGCTTGATCAAAATACATCCCCTAAAGTGAAGGTTCATAGGCGGCGATTCGATAATTGGATCGGAATTGAGAGTGAAATTTCAAGAACGCGTCACATTTAGGCACATTTCGTTACATGAGAGAGAAGAAAGACACAACTCTCTCTCTGTCTCCCACATTAATTCTCTCTTATTCTTTAAAAAGTTTCACTTACAATTTTATGGAAGTTTGTCATTTTGACCGATGGGTATCCGATTAAGAGAATATGGGATGAACGCCATCCCCATTTTTTTAAAGTAGATATCACTTGGGGTCTCTTTATCCCACACAAATCTGCTTTAGTTTGACACTATTAAGCAGTACTTTCTAATTCCATGCATTAATATTTAATTCCGAGGATTTTGAGGTACGGCAACCCTATACGCGACTTGTCAATTCGTTTATGGAAAAAGTATTTGGCAGATTTTTTCGGCGGGCTCTGCTTCTAACCGGCTATTGACTTGTTAATAAATAAATTAAATACCTCATTAATTCGTCGACGTACTTCCTGCAGTCAAAGTGGATCTCCTTCATCACATCTTCAATGAGGAGGGGCTTCATGTAGCCGTAGATTGTTTCTCCAAATTTCTCTGGCGGTAATATGTCGTAAAGTGACCATGTTAGACGGTAGTTTTGTATGACCTGAAACAGAAACATCATCATTTGCCTAGCCTTTGCCAACTATGTTGGGGTTGGCTTCCAGTCTAACCGCATGCAGCTAAATATATATATAATAATATATATAATAATATAATATATATAATATCCTAGGACATTGTTCACACACGGTCATCTGATCCCAAACTAAGCAGAGCTTGTACTATGGAAACCAGATAACTGATAAACTACATACACTACTTTTTTTTGTAAATACATACTTATATAGATAATTACACCCAGACTCAGGACAAACAGACATGTTCATGCACACAAATGTTTGTCCTGGATGGGAATCGAACCATATAGTATATATACCAAATATTAGTATTATACATGGGGCGACTGCCTGTCCATAACCCAGGTACAGGATAATATGATAAAGAGATAAGATACGATTAAGACTGGTTGTCAGACTTTCCGGCTTCAAGAAACAGACCCATACAAAAAATAAATAATACTCCGTGTGGAACAAAAACTCCGGCTACGAACGCGTTCAGAATAATTCTACAGATTCGGGACGTATGATACGCTTCTGTACGAATTATTTTTTTGTGTATGAAATAAAGTACATAATTTTCATTAGACGGTTTGATAAAAAAAGGCAAAATTAAAATAAAAAAAAAGATTGAAAAAAAGAAGTGCATTAAAATTGCTTCCACGAGTGGCGAAACTTTGTTAATCATACGCTAAGTGCAACCTGGAAAGCTAAAGTTGCTTATTGGCTAACATTTTTAACTCATAGATCTTGTTAATACAAGGGAAGATAAAATGTACAGTAAACAGTCGGAAATATGATTTGAATATCAAAGTAGCAATGTCAACACATTGCTACTTTGATATTCAAATCATATTTCCTGAAGTCATAAATTTGTGTTGTTTTAATTAAGAGGCCGTATACGAAATTTTGCCGATTTATGTGATTTTACAGACGTGATTTTACAATTAAATTGTTTAAATGCGCAACATGAAAGATTATTTCCATTATGATCTAATGAATGAGCTACTTTTTATTTTGCGTCAAGTATGCGAGATTTATGTTGTTTAAAATATTTTTGTTGCCAAATTTTTATAATTTTCATTCATTGCATTGTTATTTCAGAAAATGGATTGATTTTAAACTAAAGTTTATTTCTGTTGTTTTAATTTTATGAACGAGAGTACAAAGGAGCCGAAACCAAAAGCAATTCTTTGCCCTTTTTCTCGATAATTTGAATAAGTTAAATATTTTTTTTACTCAAAAATTTTATATGAGTGGTAAAACCTGATGCATTCGTTGTATGACTTTCACAAAAATACATTGAAATGTTTACATACCCCTTAAAAGTAAAAACAATTCGTAAATATGTGATATTCTAAACCTCCTCAGCAAAAATTCACAAAACAGTCGTCGGTTTTAGGTCGATTAATCAAAATTAAATAATAAAAATAACAAAGTAGCTCATTCTTTAGATCATAATTGAAATGATCGTTTCTTGATCTTTACTTAAAGAAATACAGTATTTCTTTAAGTTTAAATGCACAATATTAAGTACCTCGATCAAATTCTTCATAACGCCAGATATTTGCAACTTATACCCTGGATCAGAGAAGGGATCACACCTGTCCTTTAACCGAGCTTCCGCTTCTTTCTTTCGTGCGATCTTTTGCGCTATGGCATTCAACACAGCATCTTTTTTCGCCTGTTTTCTTTCGGCTTTAAGCTGTAATCATGGACAAGTAGTGACGAGAACCGCACCGCAATTATGTAACACACTATTATGCTTTAAGCAGTAATCATGGACAAGTAGTGATGTGAATCGCACCCCAATTGCCTAACACACTTTCTTCATGGACAAGTAGTGTTGTGAACCGCACCCCAATTGCGTAACACACTTTTGTGCTTGAAGCTGTAACCATGCACAAGTAGTGATGTGAACCGCACTACAATCGCGTAACACATTTCTGCTTTAAGCAGTAAATTTACTGAACTTTGCAATTTGCTGCTCCGTATCTAGGTGTATATTATAATTTTATAAATACAGATTTGTTACGGTCGCGAATCATATTCAGACCAACATACAACATTACAACCTGATACTGACCTGCAAATTGCAAAAACGTAAGATAATTAGAATTGCGCGAGCTACCCGGAGCTTTCGAGATGATGCTTACCATCGTGGTAAACAATGATGATTACCACACTTGGAAGATTAACATACATTAGGATGCACCTCTGTATATCTCTACAGAGAATAAAAGCGTAATGTCAGGTAAGTATATTGAAACTGTCGCCTCCGAACTAGATTAGAGTCAAGAGGATTCCCATCTTAAAAAAAAAAAAACTACCTCTTCTTTAGTCTTTCCCTTAGTTTCTTTCTCTATTCGTTCGTCTTCCTCCAATTGCTCGTCTATTGTTGGATAGTCTCCCCTCACAACTATTAATGTCCCACCTTCTAACTCATAAGGAAATTGGGGAAAATAATTGTAACCATAAAACCTGGAACCAAAATCATTGATAAGCATCTAAGAATCAAGCTTGAAGAGCGTTCCATCACAAACATACAGTAAACTCAAGAAGATATCATCTGCCTAGCCTTGGTAAAACTGGTTGTCAGACTTTCGGGTTTCTGACGAGCCGTAATGACTGTCAAAGATCCACGTATGACAGCTGGAACCAACAGTTTAACGTGCTTTTCGAGGCACGGGGGGGTCTTCGTATGTAAAGACCCATCCAGGGACCAACCGCGGTAAGCGTAGCTTAACTTGATCGATCCACCCGTGCAGCTGTTATTGATTAGCCACCGGCCCCTTATAAACACAGAAAGATATCGACGCTATATTTACCAAGCGACATGTTGACAACTTTACACTGGAGCATTTACTAAGTTCAAGAAAAAAAATCGTTAAAAGTCGCCTATTAAGTAGTCATAACTACTTGATTGCAAAAAAATAAAAGCTCGCATTTAATGATTATGAACTTTCTCGATAACTTAATATGGCCCAAAATGTCGCTTAGTCAATGTTGCTTTTCAAGCGCCGATATTTGCTTCGGGATAGGGTGGATTTCAAAATTGTTGTACTTTTTTAATTAAACGCTGCCCCACGCTGTTTATTCTATTTCATTCATTCTAGTAGACAAAACATTTGCCCCCATACGTTCCAACTGCAAATTTAAGTTTGTACGCATTGAAATTGCATTGACATTTATTTGTACCGTAACAGATAGCTGGGGCTATTAGTTACGCAGTTACGCTACATGATGAGTAGAAAATACAGAGATTAGTAATAAACAAGTAAATCTTCAGTCTTCAAGGCTAGGAACCAGGTATGCAGCGCGAGACGCGCGCAGTAGTAGGATGTAGCAGATCAGGGATGGTGGATCCCTAGCTCAGGACGCCCGGAGTCACGACCGTGCAGCAGGAGTCAGCAGGCAGCACAGCAGAAGAATCCGCAGACCCCAGAGAAGGGACAAAGACGAGGCTACATCGCCTTACTCCAAAGAGGAGTATACCGATGGCAGCATCCAGCACCCATGCTGGCGGTGGCTTACGTCATGCTGCTAGAGGGACGAGAGGGGCTTTTCTGTCCAAGAATAGACAAAAGACGACGGAGGCGTTTTATGCCACGCCGTTAGAGGGCCCCTCAACGTCAAAGTTCTCCCAAATATGCCCATGATATGGACTTCAGAACCAGGGAGTGAGTGTTATCTCTATATGGGTCACTCGCGAACTTGGACTGATGACCGGAGTCCTCCGGAAAGAAATACTGCTTGCTGTTACATCACGGTATTTATTGTAGACTGCTTCGTAGTTGAATAAAGACTGGTTTGTAGTTGAAAATAGACTGATTTTTAGAAGCGATGATGATGGGTCCCTTTATAGGAGTCCGTCTCGTTCTAGAAATACAAATACTAAATATTTTAAAGATATGTCAGATTAGATGAGTAAGAAACAAAGCCAGTGATAATTAACATGAGAACTCGGCCTTAACACATAGTTTACAGTGGAGACTTGGCTTTAAGAAAAATAAAATCTGACAATTGACATTTGAGTTTTGAAAATTAAAATATAATAATTAGAAAATAATGTAATAATTCTCAATGTAATGGAGTGATTCCTATTGGAATTGGTGTTTAGTAAGTAAAATGTAAGTATAGTGAAAGTATGAACTCCCCCAGCTCGTTAGACAACAAAAACATGTAGTTTTAAAAAACGAAATACCACAAATTTGAGAATTTATGTCACTACATAGGACACATTTTATGCCAGAAAAATGTACGGACTCTGTGAGAATCGCCATGCAGCTTGTATAATATCATTATAGTAACTTAGTCTCACCATTCATAAAACCATTCCCTGATCTCGTCCGTGATGTCCTCTATTATGTCGTCCTTTTTGAGCATAATCAATCGCGTCTTCTGCTTCTCTAACTCTTCGAGATAAGTCTTCTTTATCTTCAATCTCATTTTCTCACGTTTTTCGTACATCTGATAACAGTTTTGGTAGATTGATAACTGGCCAAGTGCAAGGGTTCTGTACCACCAAATATGTTATCTTTGCATCTATTACATATAATAAAATAGTAACGAAGAAGCTTTGTCCGTTTGTCTGGATGTTCCAGATTGGCACAAACTGTTGAAAGGATTTGGATGTTTGGGACACAGGTAGTTTATACCCTGGATTAACACATAGATAGGGTACTTTTAATCCCCGTAGTACGTTCACATGGAATAGCTTTCGACATCCACGCAGGCGAAGCCGCGGGCAAAAGATATTGGGTTGGCTAATAAGTAATGAGCGACATACAACTATTTTATTTGTATTTATTTATTAAATTAATAATTGTTAATCATTAATAATATATTCACCGTCGTTTTCTACTACCATTCGCCATCGATCTGGCAAAGAGTGAATGGCGTCCGCATAGAACTGCGTTGGTTTTGAATTGAAGAAGTCATCTATAGGAAAAATATTTTGTCGTGTTGTGGACGTTTGCGATGGATGTCAAGCTTCAGTTTTTCGAGATGATCACAATATACTGTTGCTGTAATCGTAATATTAGTAGGAAGGAATTACCAGCTTATTACTTCATGTATATCCCACCAGACAGAAAGCATTACCTTGCGAGGACGAAGATCACCTTTTGACGTTGGTTTTCCCTGTTCTTTACATCCCAGCCACTGGCACTTGCGTGTATGATTAACATAGAGAACCCACTTTTCATCTCCAGTGACAAGATGATCTAACCAATTAAATGCGCGACGGAAAGATAAAAGTTGTACATAAATCTCAGCTCGGTTGGTCAGCTGATCTTTACTTAATTGATGGGGTACCCAAACACTATATTTGTAAGTCTTTCCCAAACCATGTAAATGATTTTCTATGGTGCCATGAGAGCACTCGAGCTGAACAGCCAAATCGCGTGTAGTTCTTCGAGGATCTTCTTCCATTAATAGTTTTAATTTATCGATATCTATTTCCACGGGGCGCCCAGACCTTGGTTGATCGGTTAAGGAAAAATCGTTCTTGCGGAACCGTTGGAACCAGCGCTTTGCTGTTGCTTCGGCGACTGCATCGTGAGCTATCCTTTGACATATATTACGTGTAGCTTCTGCAGCAGAATACCCAGATTGAAACTCATATAATAAACAATGTCGTACGTGGGTTTTAATATCACTCATTTCTTTGTGAACTTTAACGCACTAACAGTCAAACTATCAGTAACGCGCATGAGCGCGACTCGCTCTTTATATACCCTCTGCTACAGAACGTTCTCGAACCTTTCCGAAAATTCTAGAAATTATAAACTAAAACGCTCATTACTTATTAGCCAACCTGATAGTTAGGTTCCTATATGATGTTTGATGGTCGTCATAATTCCCCTGCCCTTATCCCAATTTATTTGGGGTCGGGGCAACATGTCCCTTTCTGCCATTCTTCTCTATTAGTAATCATCTCGGTAGTCACCCCCTTTCTAGCCATATCATCTTTCACAGAGTCCATCTGTCGTTTCTTTGGTCTTCCCATTCTAGGGGTGATTCTGGGGGTGACTACCGAGATAACGACTAATATAGTCGTTATCTCGGTAGTCACCCTCTTTCTAGCCATGTTTGATGGTACAGAATAGTATTATACTTAGTATAACATATCTTTATTTTATATTCTGTGATTATGACAATTGGCGGCCTATTACGGCTAAAAAGATACGGGTGTGTAACGGTTGATATAATAACAAAAAATCTAACGTTCACTTGACCTAATTTCAGTTAATATACTTTTGTTTAATATAACGATCAGTTGAGATAATGAATTGTTGATATAATTTCATTTTATCTAATTTCTTATGATATAATAAACATTTCCTATAATGCACATTTGACATAATATTCATGTAGTATATTATTCATTTACTATAATATTCATAATCTCTAATAACTTTTAATATAATTTAGAAAATCTGGACTTTAGGGCACCCCGACTCGGACAGGTTAGGTTAGAAGGGGATGGCGGGGTCGTGTGAGCGAGCGAAGTGAGCGAATAGACCCCGCCATCCCCTTCGTGGTTATTTTTTTATAAACCATCCAGAAGTAGGAGCCCCGCGAAGCGGGGCTCCGTCGACCAAGCCCACCCTCGACCATGCATTGAATATTTTAAGATTTGGTTAGGTTCCATTTGAGTTAGGTTAGAACTGTGACCATTAAACATGAAAATTAGGTCAAAAGAACATTAGGTCAAATGAATGTTATATAAAAAGAATATTATACATATTGAAAATTATATAAATTGAACGTTATACTAAATGTTTTATATTAAATGAAAATTATATCATATGAAACATTAGGTCATATGAAATTAGGTTATATGATTTTATAGCATATGAAAATTATATTATGTGAACGTTATTTCAAGTGAAATTAGAGCATTTGTTACTATATCATACATTACACACCCAAAAGATACAGCCCTGGATAGACAAATGGACAGACAGATCCGACGGCGTAAACCTAGTGGTAGTGTCCCGTTGGCACTCTTTGGTACAGGTACGGTAATGCCAAATTTTTGAATACGCTGCTCAACAACCCGAATTATTTCATTTTCAGCGTTGTCCCCATAGTCTAGTGGAAGCCTGCGTGACTGCTAACCCTGGCTCTACACGTTGGCCCCAACGCCTGTACCAACAATGGTTGGTTACTTTGTTAAGGCATCCACAAGGTGAGAGTTATGCTAGTTTAGTCCCGTCAGAGCCAACGTGAGGATGTCCGATATCGAAATTGCTCTATGTGCTTTTACAGTGCTTGCGTGTCAATATTATTTATTATTGTAATAAAAATGGTTTTTCACACATCAGCTAGGTATACCTACAAAATTTTTATTCTTTTAGTTATTCCAGCTTGCATCCCATATTACGGGATGCGCTTGGTGCTATAAATTCGAACACCTTTTCATTCGTCCATACGGACGGCGGCGTGGACGAGGACAAAAACAAAACAGCCAAGTAACGTATGGACGGATCGCGAGCGTTGGCTCAGATTCCTTTAATAAAACCGACACGCACCTGCCAACTGCCAACGCTAGCACCAACGTTGGGACCAATGCCATTTCCTAGATCTATATATCTTTCGCGTCATGTAAGATTGTCGCTCTGAAGTAGGCTACAAATGACTGCGCAGTAGACAATATCTAGGCCTGAAATCATCCTACGCTGATATCGGTCGCGTACGGTCGGTCACGTACGGTTGGCCGCGGACGTCAGCGAGAAATAAATAATAAAATACCGTACTTGCGATACCGACCACTCTACTGTACGATATTCATAGCGACTGTCATTCAGCATTCCATGCTCGCCAGTCGACCGTCGTACGCGGCACTGACGAGCGAGACCGACGCGCACGATGCGCGGCGCGTAACAATCTAGCTACGCGCGACGTACGCGCCGCTGACGTTAGCACCGCAGTGTGGTGCTGTACTATAGAACACAATGTACGTGCGACCGACACGACATCAGCGCAGGAGGAATGCAGGCCCTATACTAAAACTGCAGCATGGCTTGCCATGCGCGTCGGAAAGCCTGGTGTCAAAGCGGCAAACGCACGTGACGCGAACCATACGTTGGAACCGAAACTGGGGCCAACGTGTGGAGCCAGGGTAAATTGTTATAGGTAAATTGAAAGTAGCAGTCCAGAGTCTGAATTAGCAAGGCTCGTTCCCATACTTGCTTTTTTAGAACTTAAGCAACTGTCGACAACTACATTTTCTATACAGTTCTGCCTACCGCTTTGAGTATTGCTATGTTATGTAATTGTTACCTTATTATTTTCCTCATATAATCTACGTCGACTTCTAAAGGTATCTGGCACGAGACCTAGCATAATGTCCCTTTTATTGTCTGTTACCCTTTTGCGCTTTATTTTCATGAACTCCCTGAAAGCTTTGTAATATTAATACAAGTTGAATTTGAAATTAAAAGCGGAGGATTTTCAGAGGGTGGAAGTACTTGTGAATATGAACAACTATCTCTGTGAGATTCTTAGATCAATAATATTCTAGATAAAGGATTAGGAACTAAAACTCATTGCTCAACTGACCACGATTCCATATGCATTGAAATTTTTAATAAAAAATAAATAAAAACATCTCAGATTATTTTCACCTTAACTCATCGATCGAGAGGTGTATTGCGATATTAATCTTTATGACTGTCTATCATCGGTAAATGTATTATATATTTATTTCCTTCTTTTCTTTAATTAAAAAAAATACACAAAACCAGGAAATGTAAAAAAAAAACACTAGAAGCTTGAAACTAAAGTCATTTTGAAATAAGATCCAAAATATTTATTTAAGCAATTGAAGCTTATTGGAGCGACGCGAAAAACCATTCCGACTGTTTTCGAGGCGCTAATCCTGAATCTAGTGTATTCTTGATTGAAGATAAGACTAAATTATTAGCTATTTTTCAGGTATTGCATTTTCGTATGAATATCCAGAAAGCATTTCCTCGTCTTTAAAAAAAATGTCCATGAAAAGCAAGAACGGTTGGTTACCTATGTATCTTTTGTATTAAGAGCGCAGCTTTAGTCCTCATTTCTATTGGAGCTGGCTCGTTCGATAGTAAGAAATACTGCCTGCGCGCCACGGCTTTGGCTCGAATATCACTCATAAACCATTGCCTGAAAATTGATTAAAAACTTTGAACGAGTTTGTAAAAACCCTTCAATATTTTAGGCAATGGTACCGATTCTGTTGTGCACAAAATAAACTTAATTTAGGCTATTGCTAACTTTTTCTCTCTAATAAAACAAGACTACTACAGCTTGACACGCAGGATTGGCCGTAGCATTACATTTTTTGGCGGCGAAAATTGGTTTGGTGGTATGTAGTAGTTACACAAACTTATTATATTATTTAAGTGTGTATAATAATTGTATTTACCTGTATCTTTCATGCCTCTGAATAATTACAGACTGCATATAATCTTCAGAGAAGAGTGTATGAACACTGGGAGCTAAAATGAATACAGATACACACATGTCATTAAAGTTGCCTTTTCTGTTGGCCGAAAACGCAACGGGTGAGCGTGAGGAAGGTCTAATCCCGAGCTGGTAAAGTGTAATTGGGTTTTCCAATAGAAAAATGTCTGGATTTATGCTCAAAATGCAGTCTGCTTCTGCGGTCGAGCGTCGAGCTCATACGGTAAAGAGGAGGGTCCGATGACGGACAGCCGCGGCGAGTTCACGGTAAGTGCTACCGCGTGCCCGTGTTCCCGCCAAAAGCGGCAGAGTAGCACACATCGGGGAGTTTTAATGGGTTGGAGTCCCACATAACTGCACTATCTCCCCGTGGTAATATAGTATCCATGAGCATTTCTCCACTTTACTGGTATACCGCGTGCTTTCAGTGGCTGTCGCTAACAGAGCGAAACGATGATTTTTTTGTCTGACAAATAAGTTTCACGATACTGAAGAAGCGAAGTGTCGCTGCCGTTGTAGTTGTGACGTCACATAAAAACAGCAGTGGTACTATCGCCTGCGTTAATTTGTCAACCGCTACGCCACCGCTATTTTTTGCGGTCTGCCCTCGCCTTCAAAATTTTCCTTTATTTCGATTGTTTTTTCTGAAAGGTGGCAACGTCGCAAGTAGCTATCAAATGTTTCGCTGTTTTAATGAATTTATCAATTATGAAATATCGTTCTGTGTTGTACTAAACTATTTATTACGAATCGTAGTCAATGTTTTGTTGAACAAAATAAAAATCGCGAAATATTTGACAGCTATTTGTGACGTTGCCAACTTTCAGAGTGCACCATTTTAAAATAACATCCACGAGTCGATCATAGGGGCCAACGACAACGTTCAAAGGTTCCGTCGTTTATTTTCGGAAAAACCGAACTTTGCCGAACTAAATGTGACTGGTCCAATAAGGGAGTGCCGGAATTAGTGCGTCAATAATGTATACAGTATGTTAGGTTAAACGAGGGACTTATTGAGAGAGGGTATTCAGTATTCGATTCTCGTTCCAAATATGTAAAAAACTTATAACTTTAATTTGTGACGTAATTGTCCAATAAAATACGTTATTCATGAACACTGAGCGCGCAAGAAGTGTACTTGTAAATAATAAAGTAATCACGCGGCAAAACACGTGCCGATCCTGCCGATAAGGAAGCCAGTCCGTGCGCAAACCCCGCCCCTTTCCTTTGTGTTGTCTCCAAAGCACCGACAGGATACACTCCCGCGCTGACCGCAGTCTATGGGAGTGCGCCGCTATTCCCGCATGTCTAATTGCGCTTCCGCGTTGCTTAATTCTTAATGCAAACGCTTCTTTATGCTACACCCTTACCGACCCTTATTTTACGATGTTTTCGAAACAATAGAGATGCACAACGAACGCACAGGTGCGGCGCGCCGCACTCGAAGAAAGTTATGTAAATTGTATGGACGCGCATACGCGCCGTCAAGCACCTGGTGAACGCCCATAAACGCGCATGTGCGTCTGCCGCGCCTAATGTATTAAACAACCCCGCTTCCTTCGCGAAAAATGTATCCTGTAAACGTGTTGTTGCATAAACAAAAATGACGTCTAATCAATATTCCAATGAAGAATATTGGGATAGGTATGGTTCGTGCCTACGCGTTTTCTAAGGATAGTGTGCGAGGAGCCATTAATTTGTACCGAGAGATGTTTCCCAATCGCTAGCGCATGGCTGCATACACGTTGCGAGACTTGTTGTGAAATTTTGGTACGGTTATGTCTGCTATTTATAAGTTTTTTTTTTGTTCACATTTTTATTAGTATCATGTAAGCATGAATTATTGTGGGTTTGAATACGTCCCTCGTTTAAACTAACATACTGTATTTCGGTTTTTCCGAAGATAAACGATGAACCTTTCAACGTTGTCGTACTGTATTCAGTCCCCAACAATTTGCTGACTGGCAATATTTTTACTCTTCTCATCTTGTCAGTACTGTTATGAGAGAAGGAGAAGACTTACGTGGAGATTCATTATCTTCATCCTCTTCTTCAACTTTTTCGTCGCCAAGATCCGAATCACTGCCTTTCATGAACTTCTGCGGTGGGTTCGGCTGTCAGTAACAAATAATATTAGACAGAATTATTAACAACCTGTTACACTGACAATCAATCTTACCAACGGGTATTATGTTAGCCAGCCACCCACCAACCACCAACCACCAACTGTGTGAAGGTACTGGTAATAAAATTAAGTCAAACCCCTCTCGCATTCTTGCCTCATCTCATTTCCCCAACTATGTTGGTGTCGGCTTCTAGTCTACCCAGATGCAGCTGAATACCAGTATTTTTCATCGAGCGACGACTGCCTATCTGACCTCTACGACCCAGTTACTGGGTAATACGATACCCCTTGGTAAGACGGGTTGTCAGACTTTCGGGCTTCCGATGACTCGTAACGACTGTCAAAGATCCACGAATGACAGCCGGGACCAATGGCTTAACGTGCTTTCTGAGGCACGGAGGAGTTTTGGTATGTAAATGGTCTTGTATGGTCACCCATCCACGGACCAACCGCGGCAAGCGTAGCTTAACCTGATCGACCCGTGCCGCTATTATTACTTAGCCATAGGTCCCAAAATGTTGCATCTAACAAAAAATAATTAGGTATTTATTTCTTTCGAAAGCTACAGATTTTATGTTTGTGCAGAATAAACCACTTTTCATTCTTTGTTTCTAATGAAAATAGTAATTAGTGTGACTGTCAGCCAATTACAAGTCTTCACTAAATCATGTCAACAGTTGCGACCTAGGCAATAAAAAGAAAATGGTTTATTTTTGTACCCTTAATGCAAATAAGCCTGTGTTAGGAGACTCAGTTCTTCCATAAATAAATATTATTTACTTTATGTTTTATATTATTTTTATAAAAATAACGTTTGTTCTTTACTTGTATTCGACGATTAAAAGTCAGCAAACAGTCCACTATAATTATGTATTTACCACAACATCAACAACGTAGCGTACCTTATCATGTTTTCTAATCGATCGAGTGGTATTCCCAGTCCAGCTGACTATGTTGAGCCTGCAGAAAAGCTACCAGTGGGCCTCCAACTACCATGGCCCAACTGAAATCTCTTAACCAACCAAAGAAACCAGACGGGCCGCTGCAGGTACAAATTAGTCAGGTGCGGGTACCTGGTTGAGTCATAGTGCTACTGTGGAGCCACATCACAAATGATGCTTCACCGCTTGTCGTGCTCTCTGTGCACATGCACCATGGAAGACCTTTGCAAGGCCAACGCTAACTCCGTCGAAATGGCTGAATTCTGGTTGAAGCTTATTTAAAACAGATAAATGGAATCATCGTATCGACGACGAAGAAGAAATGGTATTCGAGTGATACACAGACTGACATTGATTTTATGCTCAAAAATTAATTGGTTACACTTTACTTACACATAACGGGAATGATGAAACTTCTAGAAGGAGGTGGGCTGGTTGGAAAAACCACCGACGGCCGCCATGGCTCACGTATAAGCAGTGGCGTGCACAGAGTTTTTAGACAGGGTAGGCAGAAAATTTTAAAAGCCAAAATACTTACTGCATTGGGTTTTGGTTCGTCGTCTTGGCGATCACTTGTTTTTTATCACCGAATGATAGTTTTGAAAACGCATCATTTTTTATTTTCTCTATACACACACCACCTGAACAACTTTCACAGTGAATATTATCCATTTTTCACACTATTATCGACGTTAAACTCTTTAAATACCAATTATTATGGCTCACAAAACAAATCAAAATGAATCAGACAAACAATATGGCGAGTTGGCGACTAAACTAACTCGGAGATAGTGCAAAAAATAATACGACAAAAAAGAAATAGTGTAAGTTATGATGCAATATAAATGAAACAATGCCACTTTTTAAAATAGTTGTATAGCTAATTTCGGTTCGGAAAACATCGGATAATTTCGTAATTTGTCGTGTTGTGAAAAAGACACGGTCTATTCTGTACGGTTGTGTGCGTTATTGTGACATTGTGTGCTACGTATTTATAGGAACGCACACCCATTCAATCCGCATGACCACGAGAGCACACATATAAACATTTAGACCCGAATAGTTTGTGTCTTTCCCGAGGCACTCCTGGTACTCAGGTCGTCGCGGCGCTAGTGCCGCGCGCAATGCCACAATACAATACTGAACGAGTTTGCTTGGAGCGACTGCTTATGATTTTTTTGTTTATTGTTAGTAAGTAGGTACTCGTCGGTCGTACTCGTAGATAAAATAATAATAGATATCAGAACAAGATTATACTGAATTAGGTAGGGTAGGCAGTGTCTTTCTGTCTTTATGAAACGCACGCCACTGCGTATAAGGATCCACTTGAAGGACTAAGTGCGGAAACCAGACCCAACATTATAGAACATTGACATAACGGGAACTTGATATCGATACCCGCCACGATCATCAATTTGCTGGATGCGGGAAGCACAGAACCAGTCGAGGTGGTGGTGTTTGGGGAGGCCAATTTCTGGCTGTGGACGTCTTTCGGTGGAAATGATGGTGACCCTTCACGTCTTTTCGCCAATAAATATTAGAGCATGTATAAAGAGATGCAGATAAGATTCATTCAATTGCATGTAACTTACTTTTTTTGGTCTTTGCCTCCTCTTTCTCTTCAAGGCATCTGCCCACATCTGCTGTAGGATCTTCTCTACATTCTCACTCCGGGATTTTAGAGGGAAATGGTATGGAACTACTATCTGAAAAGAAAAGAGATAAGATGTTTTACTAGGATCCGCATTTTTTTTGACGCGATGGCAAATCGTGCTGCCCGGCTATTCTGTAAAAATTTCACCGTGAAAACTTAGGTGAAGTGAGCTGTCATTCCACCTGATGCTAGGGATTTACACTATTGACAGCTACCAATAGATTATTATTATTTACCTATTGATTGACCGATAAAGTTGCCTGTTTTACAATACTGGCCATTTGAAACGACATTTATGTATAGTTCGCGTCAAATAACTTTGCCGTTCTGAATCCAGGCTTTCTGATGCGCATGGCATGGCGCGCTGCTCTTTTAGTATAGATATTGACTACTGCGCAGTCGTTTGGGCGAACTTTAGAGCAGCAAAGTTATTTGACGCGAAATATATGGCTGGCAATTCATTCTAAATTCAAGTGAGTTTTATTTAAAAAATATGGAATTCTATTTTCAAATTCAGTCATTTGTTTATTGATTAGTGTTTTGTTTTAACTACTTTTGTACCTTTTTCATCAATAAGGATACGATAAAAATACGAGTAATTATGGAATACGAGTTCCGTCGCGGTAGTAATGTCGCACAAACGACTCGCAACATTAATAACGTGTATGCAGTAAACAATACAAACGAACGCACGACTCGTTATTGGTTTGAACGTGATCTAAAAAATGAATCCCGTGGTCACCTGAAAACGACGCAAACAATGCGATGTCAGCAACGACGAATTAAAGGCGATAATGGAAGCTGACGATACTCAATCTACGGCTCAGTTAGCAGCAGCTTTCAACGTTAGCATCAAAATTATATTGGTCCATTTTCGTCAAATTGGCAAAGTAAAAAAACTTGATAAGCGGGTGCTGCACGAACAGGGGGCTTATTCTACTAATTTGCAACGTTCAATTGTGTTTCAACAACAGTTCAGTTTTGATCGCCGTTCGATAGTTACCAAAAAAGTCATTCTACTATTCTATAAGCAAAATGGAAACTAAACTTAAACCGAATCATAACGGCAACGTAACAGCGGGTAACCTGTATGACCAACATTCCAAATAGTATATTTAAAAAAAAAGTTGAATCTAATAATATTACTAAATACGAATAAGTGCTACTAAAAGTATTTTTAATACAAAATCATATCTAGACCATACTTATACCTGCCATGGCCCACCTGAAATCTCTTAACCGACCAAAGAAACCAGACGGGCCGCTGCAGGTACAAATTAGTAGTTAGTGGGGGTACTCGGATGAGTCAAACAAACAATGCTTCACCGCTTGTCGTGCTCTCTGTGCAATAACACATGCACTATGGAAGACCTTTGCAAGGCCAACGCTAACTCCGTCGAAGTGGCTAAATTCTGGTTAAAGCTTATTTAAAACAGATAAATGGAATCATCGCGTCGACTATGAAGAAGATATGGTATTCGAGTGACAAAAAAATATACAGGCTAAAAAGCCTGTATATTTTTTTGTAACATTTCAACTTTATAAATAATAAAAACTCAGTAGAACGTTTCGTTTTCGGCCCGAGCTTGCGAAATCTGTGAAACGAAACGTTTCAATTATGTCAAAAAGATAATGATGTGACTAAACGTCACGCTCATGTTCGGTTTTGTTAACAGAATAGCTTTTGAAATTGTTTCGATCGATCGGTGACTGAACTGAAACGTAACCGCAGTTGGATCGTTGTTACATAGGTGTATGCGAAAACGCTCAAAAGCCGTGGTTCAGCTGCCATTCAATTGTGATTTTTTAACAATTTTGTTAGTAGAATCGGCCCCCTGAACGATCGCCAACGCGACGAACGCGTTGAGGTAGGTATGCCTTGCGTTGCTTAACAGATACAGGAACGAAGGAATTTTGAACTGCATTGTCACTTGCGATAAAATATGGATTCTTTTTGATAACCGTAAGTGGTCATCATGTTGGTTAGACCCTGGTTTAGCGCCTAGGCAATGCCCCAAACGAAAACTTACCCCTAAAAAAGTCATGGTCACTGTTTGGTGGTCTAGTGCTAGTATAATTCAGCACAGCTTCTTACCAAATGGCACCAGCATTACTGCGGATGTGTACTGTGTTGAACTGAACATAATGATGGAGAAGCTCGCAAATCTCCGGCCAGTGTTGGTTAATCGCTATTGCCCGCTGCTCCTACACGACAACGCTCGACCTCATATGGCACAACAGACGGTCTCTAAGCTACAAGAGCTAGGGTTGGAACTTTTGCGTCATCTACCATACTCACCAGACCTTGCGCCGACAGACTTCTACTGTTTCTAAAATTTGGACGACTCCTTGGCAGGGAAAAAGTTCAATACCCGAAAGGCAGTACAAAATGCATTTGAAGAGTTTGTTGGCTCCCGTACACCCGACTTCTTCAAGAAGGGCATTGAAAAATTACCACTGCGCTGGCAGAGATGCATCGATAGCATGGATGCATATTTTGGTTGATAGAAATAAAAAATCCTAACTTACTAACTCTTATTATAAATGCGAAAATAAGTTTGTTTGTTTGTAACCTTTTCACGCCTAAACCACTGAACCGATCATCCCGAAATTTTGCATATACGTTGTCACGTGTACAGAAACGGACATAGGGTATATTTCATCCCAAAAAAGTACTGTTCCCGAGGAAAACCACAATAATGTTCTTATAATATTAGATAGCGTCACGTGTCTTTAGAATAATGATTGAATTATATTATTATAGAAACTTTAGTAGTCTGTTAAGAGTTTTCCAAAAGTTCCAAAAACCACGTGGGCGAAGCCGCGAGCAAAAGCTAGTATTTATATAAAAAATACTTAACTTTCTGCATACTAAACGGCAAGTTCATAGGTAAAGACCTTATATTAAGGCCTCGAGTCAGTCTTGTGCAAAGATATGTCTTGGGTCAGTATTTGTCCAGCTGACGAATTCCCCTTAGCCCTCGACTCGCAGGCTTTTCCCTGTGGTGGTCCCTATGGACCATATATCAATAAACGACGTCCAGCGTCCGGTCTGTGACTAATTAGCTGCAAAACCTCCATGAGCAGCAATATAGTACTTGAATATGCGTCCAGCACACTCTGGACAGTCAGCCCGAAGCCATCTTGCAGACTGGCTAATCTTTTGACCACGGCATGATGAGGAGCAGTGGTGGCCCAAAGAGGAGCAGTTGTGACCCAGTGAGGAGCAGTGGTGACCCAGTGGTAAAGGCCCCCACCGAGTTCGAACTCAAGCAGGCGCTTTACTTTGTGTAAATAATTTCATCACCACTGCTCTCAAGACGGTGGAGAAAAACATCGTGAGGAAACTGGCATGTCGTAGAACCAAAAATTCGAAGACATATGACATCTACCAACCCGCACTGGATCCGCGTGGTGGATTTAAGCCCACTTCCTCTCGAAGACTGGAGGCCCGTGTCTCAGCAGTGGAAACATTAGGCTTATGTGTGATGAGCTTTTCTTATTCAGTTAATGCCCATATGAGAAAAGAAACAAAGAAGGTCTACCTCTATGTCCAAGGGAGTCATATGAAGTTGTTGTAATGCCGTATCGACGTAGATGTAATCGTTGACTATTATATGGACCAGCTCATTACGGAGTTCATACAACCTGGGGAAAAAGATGGAGATTGTAGGTGGTCTATAGTCTAGAGCACTGGTGGGCCAGTGGTATCGGCACCGACAATGAGTGCTACTCGTAAGTCGGGGCCGATACCACTTAATTTCATCACCACTGCACTCAAAACAGTGAAGGAAAACATCGCGAGGAAACATGTCCTGGAACCATAAATAAAACCATAACCATAGATTCTGTGATTAATAAATAAATAAATAAACCATTAAAAATTCGAAGACATGTGACATCCACCAATCCGGAGAGAGCCCGCGTTGTGGATTACGGCCCACTCCCTCTCACAAAGAAGACTCTTGTGTACCAGGTGGGAGCATTATACGCTGATAGTGCTATAGTCTAGCTAGGAACTAGGAAAGTGGATGATTTATTGGTCTATAAAGTCTAGTGATGAGATCATGACTCTTTTATGCAGCATTAATGTTAGTCTACTGCGTTGTACTTAAATGTATCCAGTAAAATGATTATTACACAATCAATCTCCCTAACCATTTCCCAAATATGTTGGGGTCGGCTTCCAGTCTAACCGGAAGCAGCTGAATACCAGTATTTTACATGGAGCGACCACCTATCTGAACACACAACCCAGTAACTGGATAATACATCACCCCTTGGTAAGACTGGTTGTCACGAGTTTCGGGCTTCTGACGACCCGTAACGACTATCAAAGATCCACGAATGACAGCCGGGACCAACGGCTTAGCGTGCTTTTCAAGGTACGGAGCAGAGGGGTCTTGGTATATAAAGATCCACGGACGAAACGCGGCAAGTCCTCCGACCCTGTTATTACTTAGTCACAAGCCCCTCTCAAAATACACAATCATATTTTTATTTCAATAACTTTGCCTTTGACGAAAGGCAAGGCTACATAGGAAGAAGTAAATACTGTGATGAAGGCTGACAGCGATGTATGAAAGAAATATACCTACTACGTACTGCGCCGACCTTAAATAAATGGGATGCCCGCAAGAGAGGAAGAGGAGGTTTTAGCCAATGATTTGATCGACAAATGGTGCACGTTAGACGATACAAACTAACCTTTTAATAATCACAGTAACAATTTCCAATATATACGGCGCCCTCTGCAGGTGAACACTGTTCATATAAGCATCATACATCTCGTTGACCAGGTTGCAGTATTTTGCATAGTTCCTGCCGACCACTTCCGGAGGAAAGGAACGGCCTTTTAGATGCATGCCTTTGGCGGCTGCTCGCTGAAAGAAGTATTAGCATGATCATTTTGGAAGGCTGCTTTGTGAAAAATTCAAAACACTATCACGGAAGAATAAAAAATGACATACAGATTCCCGCTAACAAAAAATTGTGTCACTCAGAGTCGGCCAGCTAGCTGTAGGTACATAAAGGCACATTCACACATCAGTCAGTCATACGCGTGCAAACATCAACACACACAAATATTCACAATTGTGTGAATACAGACAGAACTGAGTCCCGTTTATTGAAACGGGACTCAGTTTTGTCTTAGCGGGAGTTCCATCCGACTTTTACCGTTCGTCTATTAATTATTAGAAGTGCGTGAGAGTGGCGATAGCGTGCTCAATATTCAATAAGTACTTATTTCCACCATGTATATATGTAAAATAGTTAGATGGGCCCAGATGAAATACCAGTAGAAGTATGGAAGTGTTTAAAAGAAGATGGATGTATGTGGCTGACTTTATTCTTCAATAAGTTGTTGCATGAAGAAGCGATCCCACAAGAATGGTGCAATAGTTCGCTAGTGCCCATCTTCAAGAATAAAGGTGACGTACAGGACTGCAACAACTATCGAGGGATAAAGCTTATATCCCATAGTATGAAGGTATGGGAAAAAAAATAAAAGAGAAAAGATTGCGAGAGGAGAGTGAGATTACCCCAAACCAGTTTGGGTTTATGCCAGGTCGAGGAACAGTGGACGCCACTTTTGCACTCCGCCAATTGTGTGAGAAGTACAGACGTGCACACAATAACTTGCACATAGTGTTCATTGATCTGGAAAAAGCGTATGATAGGGTACCTCGGGATGTCTTGTGGTGGGCCTTGAAAGAGAAAGGTTTGCCCGGGAAGTATGTAGAGTTAAATCGTGCTATGTACAGTCAATCTTGTACCTACGTCCGGTCGGCTGCTGGCAACACCGACGAGTTCAGTGTGGCGGTAGGCTTGCACCAGGGGTCGGCTTGACAGCGGACATACAGGAAGAGGCACCCTAGTGCATGCTATTTGCCGACGACATCGTTCTTGTCGGTGAAGATGGACCTGAGATCCAGAGCAGATTGGAGAAATGGCAACGGAAACTGGAGAATGTCGGCTTGAAAATCAGCAGAACCAAGACCGAGTCATATGTTCTGCGATTTCGGCCAGTGCTGGAGCCATAGCGCTTGATGGCGCGCTTCTTCCGGTCTGCTCCGACTTCCGGTATCTTGGTTCACTTGTGCAAAGCGATGGCGAAGTAGACCGGACTGTTAAGCACAGAATTAACACAGGATGGATGAAATGGCGGCAGGTCACGGGAACAATCTGCGACTCCCGCATTCCCCTTAAACTCAAGGGAAAGATTTATAAAACAATGGTTAGACCTGCTGTCTTGTATGGATCAGAATGTTGGGCCATAAAAAGAATGAATGAAAGGCAATTGCATGCAGCCGAGATGAGAATGCTAAGAGGGATGTGTGGTATTACGCGAATGGATAGAATAAGAAATGAGTATGTAAGAGGAAGTCTGAAAGTGACACCGGTGACTGAAAAGTTGTGTGGAAATCGGTTGTCATGGTATGGGCATGTGATGTGGAGGAATGAGGAAAATGTCAAAAATGAAAAATGTCATGGAAGTGTTGAGTATGAACGTGGAGGGCTATACGAGTAAGGGAAGACCAAAGAAACGATGGATGGACTGTGTGAAAGATGATATGGCCAGAAAGGGAGTGACTACCGAGATGACGACTAATAAAGAAGTATGGAAGAAAAAGACATGTTGCGCCGACCCCAAATAAATTGGCACAAGGGCAGGAGAATGATGAGTTAGAGAGAGGAATCGTGCTGTCTGCAGAAGCAATAATTGTATTCAACCATAGGTATGTGAGATATTTGACCAAATACAGTTCAGTACAGTGTACGTTGCATACTTACTTACGAAAGAAATTCCTTCTGTGCATTGATTGATGATAGATAACACAACTTATTACGTTCACAATCCGTTTACAAAGTGATGTAAATTTTTATTTAATAGCTCGAAATCGCCTATCACGCGACCAATACTCGTTCCTTCTCTAAATGAGAAGAGACCTTCTTTCTATTGTAACTTACTTGCTGCATGTCATCCTCTTCCACCGCCTCCTGTGCTTTCTGCAATATCGTCAGCCATTTCTTTTGTGCATCTATTATAGTATCGTACATCGTAGGCAGTTTAAACACAGACATTTTGATTGAGTTTCTTATCTGCTGGAAGATTGAATAAATCTATTGATTTTATGAAACTGACAATGCTCATCCTTAACAGGTACATTATCATTTAAGCAGAAGACGTCCACTTATGGTCACATGCCTCTCCCTAGGATTACCATGAAGACAGATCCTTCAATTTCCACATCCAGCGGATTCACGCAGCCTTCACCAGACTTTTGGAAGGCCTATCAACGCTGCACCTTCTGGTACGTGGTTGCCACTCCATAACTTTTCAGCCCCATCGGCCGTTCATTTTACAAGCAATCCGTTTTACGCAGACTCTGATGTCAAGGTATTATATATTATATATATCCTTACATATTCAACCACCAAGTACAAATGTACAATCCTAGCTGACCGTACCTACGAAATTAATTGAATATATCTTAAGGGGGAAGCTCCAGGTAGCCGGCAAAATTGAAATGTTTTTACGTTTTTTGCAATTTTCAAGTCAGTATTAGGTTGTATATTGATTAAAGTATGATTCGCAATCGTAACATATATGTAAATACAAAATTATAATCATTAGAATCAGTAATACAACACCTTAAGTTAGTATAATCCTAAATGTCAAGATTTCATGAAATAGTCATTCATTAGGATTATATTTGAGAATTTAGAGAGTTGTATTTATGATTTTAATGATTATGATTCTATAAACGCAGATTTGCTACGGTCGCGAATCATATTCAGATCAACATACAACCAAATGCAAATTGCAAAAAACGTTAAAAAAAAAATGAATTTCGCGGGCTGCCTGGAGCTTTTGCCTTAAGTTCTCACTTGTTTGCTACTTTACGAGTCAGAGCATTGAGGAATAATATACCACTGTAATAAAGAACCAACTAATACTAGCAACTAGTACCTCTCGAAGAGAGGTCTGTGTCTCAGCATTGGGAACATTATAGGCTGAATAATGTATTGTGACTGTCAGTGGCGGTCTTATATATTGTAATAACAACAGTATACTTACTAACTTAAATGGTTAAGGTAATTTAATTGTGCATAAATACATTAATTATTGTTACTGTTAACCCTTCGATTTACTACAACTTGAGCTTCCTTACATTTTAAATAACTTTCTAAAGTTACGATTTGCGTGATAAAATTTTAAACTTCTTATTTACTAACACACAACGGATTTAGTTTTTAACTATAAACTGTAATTTTATTTATAATTTACTTTAAATAAATTATTATGTATACAGGAATTTTGATGTCATTTTACAAACTGTCATTTTGACTGTACGAGTGCTAGAATCTTTGATTTTGTCAAGATAGATCGTTTGAGTATTTAAGCGTAAGCGTTATGAATGTTATTTATTCAAACTTATTTTAAAACTAGCTTTTACCCGCGGCTTCGCCCGCGTGGTTGTCGGAAATTATCCCACGGGAACGTACTACTTGGATCAAAAGTATTATATGTCCTAATCCAGGTTACAGTCTACCCATGTTCCAAATTTCATTCAAATCCGTTCAGCGGTTTCAACGTGAAAGCGAAACAAACAAACAAACCCACTTTCGCAGTTATAGTATTAAGTATTATGAAAAACCGGTCTATCGATACTCTAGACTCACAACATGTACTAGGTATCACATTAGGTAGGTACGTATTAGGTAGGTACTTAAATTAAAAATTTAAATAAACTCGACGTACTACTTAAGTTTCCACAATAATATAACTCAATCATGACTCATAAGACACGTGGCGCCATCTATTATCACAAATGACGTTATTGTTGTTTTCCTCGGGAACAGTACTTTTTTTCGAGATTTTTTTTTTTTTTTATTTGTGATGGGTTTGCTCTTGACTCTAGTCTAGGTCAGAGGTGACAGAGACAAAGTCGACGATGGAGTGAGCTTACCCAGAAGAAGCCTGTTCACTCTCACTTTGAAGAGATTATATAGAGAGGTTGTATACGTTCGGAAACACAGACGCAGGTAGTGAGTTCCACTCTTTTGCTGTGCGCATTATAAAAGACATTTGGAAGCGCTTAGTGCGAATTGGTGGAATAGCAACCAGGTAGGGATGGTAACTGGCAGTGCGTCTAGATGTCCGGTGGTAGAAGGGGGCCGGTGGAATGAGGTCGTGGAGTTCTCGGGCACACTCTCCGAAGTACAATCTGTAGAAGACTGACAAGCAGGCAACCTTGCGGCGATGAGCCAAGCAATGAAGCTTGGCATCCACCAGTTTTACGTCGCCAATGAGCCTCTTAGCTCTGCGTTCCACCGAGTCAAGCGCGGCTAGTTGGTACTTAGCTGATCCATCCCAAAGGTGACTGCAATACTCCATGCAGGATCGGACTTGCGCTTTGTAAAGGGTTAAAAGCTGTCCAGGCGCAAAGTATCGCTTCACCCTATTTAGGATGCCCAGTTTCTTGGCCGCAGTTTGGGCCTTGTACTCGATGGTGGCGCCGAAGTTGAGACCAGATGTCAACTCCATGCCTAGGAGCTCAAGTCGATCAGTTACAGGAACAGATGTACCCCGAAAAGTAGGAGTTTGGGCGAAACGACTCTTTTTAGCGGTAAAAAGACACGCCTGCGTTTTGGTGGCGTTAAAAGGGACCAGATTATCATCACCCCACTGGGAGACAAAGCTTAAGGTCAAATCTGTCCGCTCTACCATGGCCTCTCTCAAGGAACGAACTTCAGCCCCGCTGGTTTTTGCGCTGGACAAGTATCTCTCTGAAACTGTACTGTCATCTGCGTACCCAACAATACCAGGCCGAAGCAGGTCATTGATGTGCAGCAGGAAAAGAGTTGCAGAGAGAACAGACCCCTGAGGAACTCCGGCATCAATAGCCATAAGGTCAGAAGAGCAGCCATCAACAACTACTCTAATCGACCGTTCACTAAGGAAATCTGATATCCAGCTACAAAAATCAGCTGGGATTCCATAAGCAGGAAGCTTGCTGAGCAGAGCAGCGTGCCAGACCCTGTCAAAGGCCTTCGAGATGTCAAGCGATACAGCCAGTGCTTCGCCGTGTTTATCGATGGCTTCGCCAAAGCAGTGCGTGAGATACACAAGAAGATCGCCAGTTGACCGTCCCCGGCGAAAGCCATATTGACGGTCACTGAGGAGATCATTGTCTTCAAGGTAGTTCAGCAACTTATTGTTCAGTACCCTTTCCAAAACTTTGCACAGAATGGAGGTAATGGCGACAGATGAAAGGTATCCTATGTCCGTTTCTGTACACGTGACAACGTATACGAAAAATTTCAAGAAGATTGGTTCCGTGGTTTAGGCGTGAAAAGGTATCAAACAAACAAACAAACAAACTTACTTCCGCATTTATAATATTAGTTAAGATATTTGTGGTTTTGCTATATCAAAATTTTTAAGCGATTGAATTAAAAATTCCAATAATAAAGTAAAAACCACTTGGAAAATTATTAACAATGAAACGGGTAAGTCGGTTAAACAAGAAAAACACCTTGAGATTATGGTCGACGACAAATTACTTAATAAAGCAGTTGATGTAGCTGAGGCATTCAATGAGTTTGTTACCAACATCCCCGTCTAAAGCCGAAAACCTTTTGCATAGTAGTGGGCCCAAATGTAGTCGCTTATTTAGCTTCGAGCACGTAACACCTCGTGATGTAGTTAATGTTTTTAACACACTTAAGTCAAAAAACACTGGTGATTACTGGGACATCTCTATTAAACTACTTAGTAATATAATAGACATCGTAGCCCCATATTTAGCTGTTACTTTTAATAAATTGTGTTGATGTAGGAACTTTTCCTGACCTCATGAAAAGTAGTAAAGTCATACCATTATTTAAATCAGGTAATAAAAATGACGTTGGCAATTTTAGGCCTATTTCTATTTTACCTGATTTTAGCAAAATATTTGAAAAGTTAATACTCAAGCAGTTGCTAAGACATTTTAATTTAAATAGCCTATTTCACGACAAACAATATGGCTTTACAAAAGGTCGTTCGACTACAGATGCGGGCGTTGCTCTGCTAAAACACATATTTAACGCATGGGAGAACTCGCAAAATGCTATTGGAGTTTTCTGTGATCTCTCCAAAGCCTTCGATTGCGTGCACCATGGACACGCTTTTGCGTAAACTAAATCATTACGGTGTCAAAAACGAAGCTCTTAAAGTCATAAATTCATATTTCAAAAATATGATACTACTAATAAACAGAAGCGTAAAGGTAAAATTACCGCGTTCCTTACTTAAAAAAAAAAAAATTACTAACTTTCATTAAAACTTTCGTCCCGTAAAGTGAAAATAGAATAAGATTTAAGTTTTTGAACGTTGTCTATAAAAAAGACAATGAAATTACAGCAGGCCACAGACAGGCAATACCATTCAACTTCGTTCAATAGTCGTTCACCTTTGTTACTGTCATAGTATGATTATTAGCAATTCAGAAGCAGGTTTGCCGCTTTCCTGCTTTTGAACTGACTGGAACGGGGAAAACTGTCAAATTAGTTCCGCGTAAATGGCGCTAAGTGTTTGTTACTTTCATTCAGGTGTCAATGGCTTTCATTCATATACCTTGTCAAAAACTTTGCCGCGAGATGGAGCTAAATGGTTTTCTTGTTGCCGATTGATCGCTTCGTTTTCAAGTGACAAACACACAGTGTTCTCTTGCGGTGAAGCGAAACAACCCTATTGCCCCTGCCCCCTGTGCGCCTGGCGCCTTCGCTAGTCTTGACCCAGGCTTTCAGTGCTAAGCAAGCCACCTGTCAGTGCGTACGTAGCCTTAAAGAAATTAAACAAATTACTTTTTAATCAACTATTCATTTATTTATATTTTAATATTTATTATAATAAATCACATTATTTCACTATATTTAAGCCAAACGATAATTTCACAGTGTCCTTACGTAATAAAATACTTATAATTAATAAAACATAAACAATTTTGAGCAATTTATATTGTGTAAATACATAATTATGTTTCATTTTTTTTAATGATTTATTCTATAAAAAATCTTCCGAATGATTCGTGGATGTAAATCAATAAAAATAGGTCGCAACGTTTCTTTGGTTGTAAACTTTTATAAAAGAAGAGATATAAGTAAAATAGTAAAAGATATAAATAAGCTGAAGTGGCAAAATATTAAAAAACAATAAAATATCACCAATTCATTCTCCAAAAAATTAGGCCTCTCAGTTTCAAATTACTAAACAGTTGGCTTAGAATTAGCCATGTTCTCTGCACCCAATATACATACAGCTTGTATCAGAAAAGTATGATCATATTTAGTTGTATCAAATTGAATAATAATAATAATAATAATAATATCCTGGGACATTTCACACACAGTCATCTGATCCCAAACTAAGCAGAGCTTGTACTATGGAAACCAGATAACTGATATACTACATACACTACTTTTTTTTTGTAAATACATATCTACTTATATAGATAATTACACCCAGACTCAGGACAAACAGACATGTTCATGCACACAAATGTTTGTCCTGGATGGGAATCGAACCCACGACCTGCGGCGTGATAGGTGGTATCTTAACCAACCACGCCAACTGGCCTGTCAACAACAACATACTGGAATAACAACAACATATAAAACTTTAATACCTACTCGATCCAAATGTCCCATGGAGAATGGTCCCATGGAGAAAGGTGTTCAGTTTGATAGTCTGTAACCCCACACCCTTAAATATGACCACGACTAAAAGTAACATTTTTTTTTTTTAATAAAACGATACAAAATTAATTATACAAATATCTACAAGAAAATAGCAATGCAAAATTAAAAGTAAAATATTATTTCGCTACTTATATTCATCCACACATTTATAGTGAAACAGTGAAATTAATAATTATATATTGTGCAATAAATATATTTATATTTAACATTTATTTATAATATATTTACTTACTTAACTTATTGGTGTTAGAATGGAAGCTGTGATACATAAGCAAGGCTATTAGAGGGTCTAATATTATAATACTATTATTTAACTATACTATTTTTAACGTTTTTTACTTTATAGGATAAGCTAAGAAAGTTGCCCTTACCACCGTACGCCTAACGTTAACCTAACGTTATTTTCTATTCCCAGCTTTTATATTAGAATTCAAGGAAATATTTATTCGTTCAATGTCACGATTGTCTGAAACATCGTTTGACCAATGAACTGTTGCTCAAAAAAACGTTGCCCGAAATAATGTTTGACCGATGAACTGTTAATAGAAAAAACGTTTGCCCGAAATATCGCTTTGACCGATGCACTGTGAGTGGAAAAAACGTTTGCCCGAAATATCGTTTGACCGATGAACTGTTACTGGAAAAAACGTTTGCCCGAAATATCGTTTGACTGATGAACTGTTACTGGAAAAAACGTTTGCCCTAAATATCGTTTGTTTGATGCACTGTTAGTAGAAAAAACGTTTGCCCGAATATCGTTTGACCGATGAACTGTTAGTGGAAAAAACGTTTGCCCGAATAAGGTTTGACCGATGAACTGTTAGTAGAAAAAACGTTTGCCCGAAATATTGGTTGACCGATGCCCTGTTAGTAGAAAAAACGTTTGCCCGAAATATCGTTTGACCGATGCACTGTTAGTAGAAAAAACGTTTGCCCGAAATATAATTTGACCGATGAACTGTTACTGGAAAAAACGTTTGCCCGAAATATTGTTTGACCGATGCACGGTTAGTAGAAAAAACGTTTGCCCGAAATATCGTTTGACCGATACACTGTTAGTAGAAAAAACGTTTGCCCGAAATATCGTTTGACCGATGAACTGTTACTGGAAACAACGTTTGTCCGAAAGATCGTATGACCGATGAACTGTTACTGGAAAAAACGTTTGCCCGAAATATCGTTTGACCGCTGCACTGTTAGTAGAAAAAACGTTTGTCCGAATTATCATTTGACCGATAAACTGTTAGTAGAAAAAACGTTTGCCCGACCGATAGATGTTTGACCAAAAAAAGGCTTGCTTTACATGACAGTTTGGAACCTTTTGGGATAAAATAATCAAGATTTGAAGGAATTGTTACTAATGTTGTTTATTTCACAAAACCTCTTTGCTATCCTATATAGTAAATAACGTATAATATACCCTATTCTATGAACACGAGACCCTCATTATTACATATATTTTTATTTATAAGTCACTTATGTACGTTACAATCTCGCTAGGCCCCGGTCTTTGGAAACCAGTTCAAATCTCCGGTCACTATAGTGTGCGCGCAAGTGCTAGTCAACGCCTGAGGTATACGAGCGGTGGGTTGTTGGAGGTAGATAATCTTGTCAATGGCGCCCTCCCCCGTCTCAATGCTCACATACCTCAGGCGGTGCGCATACTATAACACCCGGTTTCTGGAACGAAAATTATCGACGCGTCCAAATTAAACGCATGTCAAGTGATTCGATTGACTGTTAATAACTCTTTCAACCAATCACAGCACTTAAAGGGCGCTTGGCAATTTGTAAGGTAATATTTATGTTGATTTTCGTTCTAAAATCCAGACGTAAAGTTTTCAAATCGTCATCAGTTGTCATAAGTCTAAGTGTGGAGGAAGGCCTTTTCCGTTTCCCTGCAAGTGACAGACATCTGCTAATGTACGTATATTACCTAATCGAAACAACAGTAACTATTTATCGTTTTGTTCATAAAATATAAGACTTGATAATACATTCAGGTTTTGAAAAACCAAGAAAGATTTTTCAACTACACTGTCAGCCATAAATATTTTATGCAATTATAGGCAACGATTTGCACATGTCTCATCCGCACTAAGGCACAAAATGCAAAACATATTTAACATTCGTGACGGGCATATACCTACTCGGTGGAAGGGACATGATTCTAAAGCCGCCAGAGTTGAAATTTTCGTCAGTTATTAAAACAATCTTCAATTAGGGGTTTATAATTACAGTGAAATGAATGTTAAATGTCCCTTCCATCGTATATGTGCCCACATATACATGTTAAAGCTTGTGCTATGATGGCTCTACCACCGTTTATAAAGGGTGGTGATTTAATCACATCTACGAGCTCAGTGTTTCGACACACGTTTCAGTATTACCTGTGTTTCCGACGTATATTTTACAGCTGATTCGAGGCGGATAATACTAAACATTATACAGGGTGTAAGGGACAGTCCTCCGCCAAGTAACATGGTACATTCAGCTCCTTATTTTGAATCATATTCCATCGGCAAATTTCTCCAGAAAGTTTTCATATTTTTGTCATTTTTTCAGTTACTTACTTTACCTTTATTTCAATGTATAATGACATTCTCTGCACGCAGTACTCCATTTATATAAATAAAACAGCTAAAATAAATCAATAATGGATGTTGAAATACTCTAACGAACGACGCGTGAAATCAGCTGTTCACTTTCTGCCTAGCTACAGAGTTCAACGAACTCACCGCAAACTTCCCAACCAGTAACATTTGTGCACAAAAAGACTAAAATTTTTTGGATGGGAATAATAACGTTCCTGATATAATTTCATGTACCGGTCATAGAATAGAATCGAATAGTTCTTTATTTGCACAGAAAGTAGGTAAGTATAGGTTACAGATGTTAAATTTAAAATTATCCTTATACTAACTACCTTAATTAGGGCATGCAAACAGTTTAAGCTATAGTAATAAAGACTTATTAACACATTCAATAAAATCAATACAAGTTAACCATGTCAAGATGAAATTCAATAAATAATTTGAAATCGGCAATACCATATTATAATGTCAAGTTTAATAAAATGAGAATATAAATTCCTCAAGTTCGAGGTCAATATAGTAAATTAAAATATAAATGATTTAGTACAAGTCAGCAATACAGAGATGTCATGTTATCAATTTAAATTCCTATCCGTTAAATATTCGCCAATTGAGTAATAACATTGATTAATTAATAGATCTGTCAAATTCTTTTTGAGAAGTCATCTTAGTATGATATACTGAATTCACTCCATCAGTCTGTGGAGGGCTGTCTCTTACACCCTGTATTAATAATCGGCAAACAGGCATCTATATAGATACTTAACAATACAAACATAAATATGAAATTCGTGTAGAAGCAAAATATGCCAGTCTGTCTCACATAGCAGGATTGAACAACGCTTGCTTCCACGCTAAATAATAATAATAATAAATAATAGGAAATCTAGTCAGATTTCTTCAAGATGCCGATGGATTCCATCACCGTAACCGCTAAGCTACAACCTTGCCACTACCAGGGATAGCTTATACTAAAACATATGAAGCACGCCACGAGGCGCCGCACGCAGCGGCTTCATACATCCGATAGTACTAGGTTAGCTTTGAAGTATTAGCTGAGAGCGAGAGATCATGAGTTCGGTCATCTCCCATTGCATCAGTTCTGTATGAACATTAACCCACTCGAAGTATACATGAATATTATTAATGACCACATTATTAATCCGCTATGAAGGCAATTTTGCTTCTACACTGGATAAAAAAAATAAAATAACTATATGGTACTGTGTTAATTTTATAATGATTAATATAACACTTACAAAAGCAACTTTTTACGCAACGTACCTACAAAGTTACAGCAATATCAACTTTAGTCTTGTTCATTTATGACCGACTTTTCAAAAGCAAAGCAACCATAATGCTGAAGAAGTTTAGGAAACTGTTGCATAATGAGGGGTATTAAAACACGAGTGTGTGTTAGGCGAGGTTTTTAATAGTATCACAGGAGTGTTTTAATACCCGGTAATGTGCAATTTCATAAACTATTTTATCTACTCTGACACATTGGGTTTAAACTCATTGAAACTAAATAAAAAAAAAACCACGGAATTCAGTACAACAAAACGTATGAATGGCGCCAAAACCCAGCACATCACCGCGCATGCGCTAAAGCGGGCGCTACCACAGACAAGTAAAAATTTTGATCAAAATTTTTTTGTAATGCTTTATAAATGGCGCGCCCCGCATTAGAAAAAAAAATATTGATGGAAACTCCTTGGTGCCCTGTATCGTAATGGTAAAAATTTTGTTGAAGAAAAAGTTTTGGTATTGTGTTTATAAAGTATGTGAATATAAACTCGTTTTGAAGTTTATAATTCGAATTTTACGATATGAGAGTAGATAAAGGTTTTGACAATACACTGCCGTAAAATAATCAACAATCGGATACCTAACAACTTTTTAACAATCTGCTCTAAAATAGCATTTGTCACAATAATCATTATAAAAAGAACACAATATCACATTAAGGCAAGTACTACGATTTATCATTTACATGTTTAATAGGTCTAATCTGTTTTAATTTAGTCGATTGTCCATCGAATTTAATATCGACGTCTACGTCACTTAGCGGATGGGAAATGGTCGAACACGAGTCATTCATTTTCGTCTCGTCTGGGCTCAACGGGGTAACGAACCCACTATCGTTCACCTTTCCGTCTTTTAACGGCTGTAAATTCAAAGACATGCTTTTCCGACTTTGAAAGATACTTAGATCATCTAGGTAGGACGTCGGATTTAGTTTCTCGTTTAGTTTTTCGTCTAATCTGCGCAAATTTTCGTCGAAATTGTTCTTTAGTTGATGCTCGAATAGTCTTTCTTGGCGGATTTGCTCGTGGGTGCTCGCGAAAAATCCCGAGTTTTTCTTTCCAATCTCTTTTAATGTATCTGTAATATTTTCTGTTTTATGAATCTCGTTTTTCTCTTCCAGAGCTTTTAGTTGGGTATTCTTCATATTCGCTATTAATCCAGAATGTACTGACTGAGATTTCTTCATCATAAACTGCCTTCTTTCGTGCTCGATGTCTTTCGGGGGGTCTTCTTTAATTCTCGCGAATAAATTCGGCGAACTGATACCAGTTTTGAAATTCTTCCTCGGATCATCTTGTTGCTCTTCGTTAGAGAATTTCGTGGAGAATATTTTGAACGACAGTTTCTTGGAGTGGTTCTGTACTATTTTTTTTATTTCCATCGGTATTTCTTGCTTGTGATGGGCTGAGATGTATCGGCTCAGCAGTGTTAGCTGTTGTTCTAAGGATTTGTTCGTGGTTTCTAGTCTAGTTTGGTTCTTCTGGTAGTTTGTTATCGCGTCCATTGCTTCCTGTAATAGGAGATGGTTGGGGTTAATATTGTTGAATTAGGTTTTAAAAATTTCGGCCATTAAGTGTAAAAGTTTCCGTCATTGATGGCAACCGAGTTGGATGATTCTACGTACGTGGTTTACTGTCTTAGTAAATCAGCTCCCCTAGATACTAGTTGGGAAAAGGCTGAGGCTCAAACCAAGAACTATTTTAAACCTAGCAGGACAATATGATTTGAGATTCTCAGGTTATAGCTATCGGGAACAAGCAGCATTTTTTTGGATATTTTAGGGTTGTTCCCATCCCATAGTGAATTAAACATATCCTGAGGGTTTCGCGCAGAGGTTTGAAAGTCTGTAATCTTATTTGTTTATGTGGTTTATGTGGTATTTTTAATTTTATGTACTTTTGTTTTCTTCCATTTTTGTGTCTTTGATCCTTTGTTGGTCGAAATAAACGTTTATTTATTTACATTCATTAATAATTTCAATTTCATCTCTATTAAATTCAGTTGACCAGCACAAAGATTTGGCATGACCAAATTTATTACCGCACCTACTTATTGAAATCCACATTCAATCAGGTAAACAATAAACTTACATCAAGTTCCTCCCCCATCCTATTCTTATCCTCAACCAGCTGTTTGTTATCTTCAGTCAACGCAGCTAAACGCGGCATCTCCTCGCGTAATACGGCGTACTCCACCGCGTAGTCGCAGAGTTGGCGACTTATGTCTAGTGATAGAACCTGGAAATTAAAGTATGGTGGTTAGTAAAAACATTCATGTGTTTCATAAGCAGCAGTGGTGTTGATGAGGCATGAATGAACTGTGGTGGCCACGTGGTAACAGCCGCGACATACGAGTTGTTGGTTGGTTCGAACCCTGTCAAGCGTTTTACTTTCGTGTAAATTATTTCATTACTACTGCCCTCAAAACGATGAAGAAAAACATCGTGAGGAAACCGGCATGTCCTAGAATCAAAAATTCGAAGACATGTGACGTCTACCATCCAGCACTGAGCCCGCGTGGTGGATTACAGCCCACTCCCTCTCACAGAGAGGAGGCGTGTGTCTCAGCAGTGAGAACATTATATTATGCTCGTCTCATCATGTTTTTTGCCTTAAAAGGTTCGCAGGAAAACATTACTCCCACGTTCTACCAGCAAAAAACTACACAGTTTTGAAAGTCCGTTTTTCTGTGAGGTTTCAGATCGTGAACAGAAAAAAATAGCTCTTTTCTGGACAAGGATTTAGTAACATAATGTTTCTACCTTAAGGAGGAAGCGTCAGTTTTTTTGCAATTTGCAAGTCAGAATTAAGTTGTATGTTAAATAAAGTATGATTTGCGGCCGTAACAAATATGTTTTTACAGAATTATATACAATAGAATCAGTAATACAACTCCTTAAGTTGGTATAATCCTAAAATGTCAAGATTTCATGAAGTAGTCATTTTTTGGGATTACCTGGTCTTAAAGAGTTGTATTGATCACTTTAATGATTCTAATTATGTAAATAGATACTTGTTACGACCGCAAATTATAATTTGATCAACGTACAATATAATACCGACTTGTAAATTGCAAAAAACGTAAGAAAGTATGAATTTCGCGGGTTACCCTGACACTTCTCCAGTCCGTCCAATAAATTCCGTCCAGTTGGTTGAGTGTAGCTTGCGTAGATAACTAAGCGGAAGTCTAGATATCTAGAGTGACTTGTTGCGTCCAGAAGGTACGCATGCGTATCAATACGTGGGACTGCCCCGTTGATCTCGTAGTCGCAAGCGCTACTGCTGAGCGTGGTGTCCTGGGTTCCATTCCCAGATTGGGCAAGTGTCATTGATTTTTTCCATTAGAATTTTTTTAGTAACAGCCTGGAGTTTGGAAGTTAGCGGTGTGATACCCCCATGCTTCTGAAAGTACATGTCGCAGGTGGTCCTGCACCTGATCTCTCTCCGGTCGTGTCAGATTGCCGTCCCATCGGACTATGAGAGTGAGGGAAGAGAAAGTGCACTTCTGTCTGCGCATATACTTGTGCACTATATCTCCAGCGCCGAAGGCTGGTCTCCGCTGAGATTGGTCGCCATGCCCGAAATTTAGTCTGGGGGGCTATTACTATTTTTTTTTTTACATATCTCGGGACCCTAGGGTCCCGGCCTTTTGGAAGGCGTACGAGAGGCCGAAGCCAACTCGCAGAGGCCCCTTAGACAATTTTAAATGGTGAGGAGGCACTATTATTATTATTATTAATATGTACAAATTTTACCCTGTTCTGGACAATATCTTATGCTAAGCATGAGAAACTTTAAATACTTTAGTTTAACGTACCTTCTTCATAACCTTCTTATAGAACCCCCGGTTCATGTCGGGCAGCTTGTGCTTGAGATACTCCGCGGCCTCTTCACAGCTCTCGCACAGCATCAGTCCATCCTTGTGTGCAGATAGCAGGGCGAGAGAGACGGAGAATACGATATCCAGGGATTCCAGGAAGATTAGGTCTGGGAAGAGAGAAAAAATAAAAAAATAATAAAAAAGTCGATTAAATTTTTTTAAATTACTTATTTATTTCGTAATTTTTACTTTTAGGTAAAAACTTGAATATTATCACAATATGTAATAAGTAGTTAATAGTTTTGTTATAAATATTGCACTAGATTGTTCAGTACATTTTGACGAATTACGCGAACATAAATGTACTGAACAGCTGATTTTTTTTTCGCGATTTCAGGTTTCGTCCCATAGTAAAAGTTGTTCATAATGAAGAGTACAATGACCCCTTAAGAGGTTGCTGGTGTTTTACAAATAACCCTGTATATTCTAAGTTGATTTTTGAATGGCCATCTGTGGCAGCATTTACACCGCCCCGACGCGTTGCGTAGTTCGCCTACGCAACGCGTCGGGGTCAACAGTACAGAGGTATGAGGAACAGGATCTACAGTTCCCTCATCATCCATAGAAAAGGGAGGATCCTCCGACCAGACGGGTGTTGTGTCTGGTGGGCTACTGCCCGACGATTGATGTCGGGATGTTGTATATATGCCAGTCGCGCAGTAAACTCTGCTTGCGCGATGCAGGATTTGTGTGACGTCAGTGTGATGCGCTACATCGATGATGATGACATAGATGCCGCCACAATAAGATCCGAAAAGTTGCAATAGAATTGCTTACTTCTTAATATCTGTTTTCTACAACATTGAGTTTATATTTCCTTACCAAACACCCTGACGACAAAGCCCAGTGGGAACTGGCTGGTGAAGAGAGTCAGCATCCAGGGCGCGGCGTACAGCGCGGGCGAGATGTCCAGCGCCTCCAGCTTGGCATGCAGCTCCGGCTCGTGGTCGCGTAGCAGGCGGGACAGTTGGTACAGCTGGGAGATGCCATGATTTATTACATAGATTGGTACTTTTTTTGAGCTTGACTGATCCCCAAAGGTGGAGTGGTAAAAACATCTGCTAGTTACAACTTGTCGGTACCGACTACACTTTTTCCTAGCATGAGGGGCTTGTGGCTAAGTAATAACAGCCCCACGGGTCGATCGATCTGGTTAAGCTTCTCTTTTCGCGGTTGGTCCGTGGATGAGCGACCATCTTTACATACCAAGACCTCTCCGTGTCTCAGAAAGCACGTTAACTCGTTGGACCCGGCTGTCATTCGTGGACCTTTGACAGTCGTTACGGGTCGGCGGAAGCCTGAAACTCTGACAACAACTCTTACCAAGAGGTTTCGTATTATCAGCAAACTGGGTTGTGTGGTTAGATAAGCAGTCACGCCATGGAAATACTGGTATTCAACTGCATTCGGTTAGACTGGACGCCAAGCCCAACATAGTTAGGAAAAGGCTAAGCAGATGACACTCGTGGGTTGTTCTGTGCCTATCAGTACCGCCCTGTACCGACAAATCTGGACCAAAACCTGTATCCTTATCCAAGCAACTTTAGGTATTAAGTCCAGCTCATTAGTATACGTATTTGTGTGCTTATTGTGATTAAGGATAGATAAATAAATAAATCATTCTGGCTAATGCTTCTCATTCCTTTTTCTTGTGGGTTCATAAAAAAAATGGTATCATGTGCCTTTGAGAAAAGAAACGAACGTTACATGTTACCACCACATCGCGATGCTGACTCATTGCAATGTGGGGATTCTAGTTCCTTACCTTTACTCCGTAATTTGAAATTGAAAGTCTCAAAAGGTCATCATGTGTGTACTTATAAGTTTTGAACCAGTTTTTGGTTTACTTTCAAAGCAAACATACCTCTAAGCTTTGCTTTGAAAGTTTTTCAAAGATTTGGAAAAACCTTTCTTGACTTTGCAGGCTTTTATTATAGTTACCTGAACTTGTAGAGCGCTCATGTCTGGAAGGTACTGCTTCCGAAGACCTCTTCTGAACATTAGGTGACGGAGCAGTATGTATGCTTCTGCTTCTTCCATCTGTTGATAAATGCAATATGTTATTAAAACGGGGGAAAACCATTGATATTTGAAAAATTATCTCGGACTGATAGCATTCATGTATAGTGAGTGTGTTTACAGACAGACTGAGGTTACACGCAACTCACACAAAATAAATGCATTTCATCATTCAGCCGAGCCTGCTACAGCGCGTGGGACGTAACACGGTGGAACGCTTCCAACAGTGTGTATGTGTGTGTGACTGAACGGACAGCATTTAGATGAAATTCTTTTTTTAAACTGAAATCCGCATGATTCTTGTGTACTTTAAACTATTTCATACACCCACAAATTTGTAAGTTTTAATTTAATTAGCTTTTAAAATCATAAATCCGCCACCGGACACCCTTTACTTACATGTAACAATAAGACTCCAGCCACAAAACTGAGCCCCTGACAGTATCCGACATCAGGGTCTAGCAGAGAGTAAGCCTTCAGTAGATTGTATAGAGCCAGCTGACCAGGACCCAGCGCTGATGCAAAGTACGAGTGTTTCGGGAATGTGCGACCTGGATGAAAAAGAATAACATTAAATTGGGACCAAAGACCTGAAGGATAGACTATCTGAAGATAGCAAGAGTTGCATTAAGGTGCTTTTCCGAAGGCGATCACAACCGCAAACCGTAAGCGGGTACCGCCCAACCGCGTCGCAATGATAAACCGGAGCGACTCGACATGCCGCTGTAGTTTGAATACCGAACGTGACGTCACAGCTTTGACGGTTGTGGCATTTCTATTTTTAACCGACTTCAAAAAACGAGGCTGTCTATTCGACCCGTATGTAGGTATGTATGTTTGTATGTCCACGATTTTCTCAAAAGCTGATGAACCAATTTTGATGATTCTTTCACTAACCTGATCTACATACTTTCAGAAAGGTTTTAGTATATAATACATTAGGTAATAATTTTTGTACGAAGTTATATTCAACTAAAAATGGAAAAATAAATTTACTTAAAAAAAAGTAAAAACCGACTTCAAAAATCTAAAAGGAATAAAATAACTTTCATAAAAAACCTTAACAGCTTCTGAAGTCGGTGTCTTCAATTTTTCAATGCACCTTAGCTTGGCACCGACTTCAGATGCTGTTAAGTTTTTTTACGAAAATTATTTTATTCCTTTTAGGTTTTTGAAGTTGGTTTTTACTTTTTTTAAAGTAAATTTATTTAGTTACGCGATGGTCATTTGTGTAAAGTAAGTAAAGACGCGCGCTTTTCTTAATCAATGTGAATGTGTGCATGAAGACAAGTAGAGTCAGCTCATAACACACACACACACACACACACTCTTCTGAATTCACCATTCTCTCAGTACGGTATCGAGAGCTCCTGCGCTTACACACACATTCACAGCGTTTATACATACTGTTATACTTTGTAACCACAAGTAAAGCGCGTGTACCTTCGTAAGATCAAAATACTGGTTAAATAATAATGGTTAAATAATAATAATTTAAAAATAAATTTAAATAAGACTAAAATCTTGCACTTCAGACAACGCCCATTGACAATTAATAAACTGGACATAAAATACAATAATACTAACATTGACTCGGTTGACACAACAAAATTTTTAGGATTAATTATTGACACGAAATTAAATTGGAAAGCACATATAGAGACCATTACTAAGAAAATTAGTTCCTCAGCTTATGCTCTATACACACTGGCTGAAATAACTAGTGTAGATGCGTTGCTTACCGCATACTACGGGTTGGTAGAATCTGTCCTAAGATATGGGATTATCTTTTGGGGTAACTCAACTGATAAGGAAACTATATTTAAAGCCCAAAAAAAATGTATTAGGTCCATGTTCAAATTAGAAATCACTCAGAGTTGTAGGCCTTATTTTGAAAAATATAAAATTTTGACATTACCGTCCATTTATATTATAGAAAATGCAATGTTTGTAAGGTCCAACCCTAATCTGTTTACTCGCATGGCTGAGGTGTTTCCACGCAACAGACGTGACAACACTCAGATTTGCTTACAACAATCCAGAACTACTCTTATGCGGAAGAGTGTCTTTTGCATGGCTCCTATAATTTATAATAAATTGCCAAAAAGTTGGAAGCTTTTAAGTAACGTGCAGTTTAAATTGAAAGTTAAAAAATTTTTAACTGAAAGAGCATATTACACCATCAATGAGTTTTTATGTGAAAAATATTTTGAATGACTATTATAATTTTGACCTATTTATTTTGACTACTGCTTTAGACCTATTATTATTACTTTATGTGAACGGTGACTATTATATTTTAATTTGAATAATTGAATTGTGGTTATATTATTATTTAAATAATTTTATTCGCTGTATAATTTTTGCTTATTATAAATACTTTACCTACTTAAATATTTGTATGCCATTTTATAGGGCAAGCATGACGACCTGTTAGAATACTTTGAACAACTTGCATGCTGATTTTTTTGTATGTATACTCATGTTTGAACAAATAAAATTAAAAAACAAAACAAAACTGTAACAAATAAAAACTTTTTAGCAAAAAATAAAACCGACTTCCAAAACAAAACACTACAAAGTGAAAAATAACTTTAATTTCAGTAGTCGGTGTCTTTGGTTTTGTATTTTAGTTTTTTGCCACCGACTTCCGAAATTAAAGTTATTTTTCACTTTGTAGTGTTTTGTTTTGGAAGTCGGTTTTATTTTTTGCTAAAAAGTTTTTATTTTTCACTTTTTAGTTGTGGAACCTACCCTTACACACAAATTCGAATACATAATTGACCACAAAAATTGTAGATATAACCATGTAAATAACAGTGATAGGAAGTTATTAAAACATCATCACATCATCCACATAAAATAAGTGGGAAATAATATATACGCATTATTGAAGCTAACTCAAAAAATCCCCAAGCAAAGTTAATATAACTTATATGGGAATACCTCGGAAGTATACCCTTTCAAACACAAAACGAATTATCCAAATCGGTCCATCTGTCTTTGAGTAATCGCGTAGCCAACATACAAAAAAAAAATACAGACGAATTGAGAACCTCCTCCTTTTGGAAGTCGGTTAAAAATAAGTTTTGTCGCTCTGTTAGTGACAACCAGTAACGACACTACTGGTTTGCGGTCTGCGGTCGACCCTCGACCGCAGCGTTAGGTGTTGCATAGATACCAGACGTGTCGCTGCGGTCGGACATTGCGATAGGGCGACGCGACGATGCCGTTTGGGGGTTGCGGTTGTGGTCACCTTCGGAAGACATCTTTAGTAGGTGCGCAAGCGTTTTTGGTGTTTCAAAAAAAAAAAAACCAACTGATTTTCTAAACTTCGTACAATACACACTACTGCGGTCATTGCCCCCCCCCCCCCCTAAAAAATCAAAAAATCATATCCTTTTCACTTCATCATGTTTGAAATCGATACCCATCACGTCTGCAGAGTTTAGCTAGCTAATTTAATTTGACTCTGTAGTTGAAATTAGCTTGAGGTAATACAGAATAGGATAGAGAGAAATTTAAATTGATTTTAGTACGACCATATTTTACTGTTATAACTTATTTTTTTAAACTTACCTAAATCAATAAGTATAGCATGCTGGTGCTTGGTCAGTCCTCCTAGCAGCGCGGTGTAGGGCGTGTGGTACAGAGGACACGTCGCCGTGTCGGGCGGCGCGGAGCGGAGACACGCTTGCTCGGCCAGGAAGTACCACACCCCGCCGCGGGACATACGCGGGACGCCTGAGAAGCAAAGTAACACCGTATCAAGCCCCATTACATACACGGTGCATGTTTATTACCTGTGGCATACCATAAAATTCGAACAATAAAAGGCTTGCATCTTCAGACGGTGTCATTTTTTCGTTGTTTCAACTTATGGTATGCCACAGGCAATTAAATGGAACTCTGTAATCAGGCCTTAGCATAATCAGTTGTACCCGAAATTGCAATAATTTTCATGCTTGACAAACTGGTAAATTTTGCAGTATTTACAATGTTAACAGCACATAAGCCATTATTGCTTAAGTAAGTATTTACGAAAATGTATACTCGAGCATTTATTTGAGTCGACTGAAGCCTTTGACACATTATAATTATGTCTGATTGCCTACAGCTACTAGATCTTCTTGTCAAATCTTCCAATAACCGCATAAAATTACCATTATTTTCTTTACCAAAAAAAGTGTTGTCATCTTGTCAAGTAATAATAATATATTAACAATGCAAGTATTGCTTCCCCAAGGCTCTATCTTAGGCCCAAGTTCATTCTAGGTTATTTGACTGCCAATTTTACCTTGTATCACCGCCTGTGTCAGCATGTGCCTGTCAACCTTCGCCATGGGTTGCGAGGAGTCTCGAGACAGTAAGGAGTCCCACATCTGACTCACTCCTGCGTCACAAACACCCAGTTCATTGTATTCTAGCTTTATTCTGCGGACCGCTGAGGATTCTTCGCTTTCTGGAAGTAAAATAACCTATAAATAACACACATAACAAATCATATGCCAGTTTTCTCCGAAGGTTAGGCAGAAACATGTCTATTAGACCCACATAAAAAATACGGTTTAATTATTTTATGCCATTACATTACATATGCTGCCTCACACGGACTGATTTATAATGTCACCAAGAGTCAATATATCATCTTTGAGGCTGGTGGTAGGTGTCCAGACTCTGTTCCGGAAATAATAAGGCTGAATGGGCTCCCATTAAATAGAGTGTCAACATTTAAGTATCTTGGGCATTTCATCACCGAAGACCTTAAGGATGATATAGACATTGAGAGAGAGCGTAGGGCGCTAGCGGTCAGAGGTAACATGTTGGCCCGCAGATTTGCTCGGTGCTCTGACCAAGTAAAAATTACTCTTTTTAAGGCCTACTGTCAGAGCTTTTACACGAGCAATCTATGGGTCAGCTACACCAAGAGATCGCTGGATGCCCTGCGCATACAGTATAATAATGCTTTCAGGATGTTGTTACGACTGCCCCGTTTCTGCAGCGCCTCGGAAATGTTTGCTGAGACCCACACAGATGGCTTTCAAGCCATAATACGCAAAAAAACCGCGGCGCTGCTGAGCAGAGTACGGGGTAGTCGCAACTATATCCTGAGAGCTGTGGCGGAGAGCTATACTCCAAATATTAGGCATTTTATGCGGAGATTGATTGGGTGGGAAACTTGATTTTCTTGTCTAGTCATCTTCTGCATGGAGTGTGCATTATTTTATTTTTAAAATTACTTATTTTGTATCTGTACTACTAACACTAGATTATAAGTCTTTGTAATACTAACACAATATGGATCAAAGTTGTCCGAAATAAATGAAATTTAATTTAATTTAATTTCACATTGCCACGTTCATTACCATCGCATTTTGAAAGTTCCGATTACAAGTCTACTAATTTCTCAAGTTTCGTTGTTATTTAATGGGATGGATTGACAGTACACCATAATCATCACATTAACATATTTTACCCGATAAGGTTATCGACGTATGAGGAACAGGGTGTATAAAGTTCATTCACCCTCTATAGAAAGAAAGGGAGGATCCTCCAACCAGACGGGTCATGTGTCAAGTGGGCTAACGCCAGACACGAAGGTTGATGTCGGGACGTTGTATATATGCTAGTCGCGCGTAAACTCTGTTTGCGCGATGCAGGATTTTTGCGTGACGTCATTGTGCTGCGTAGTTTGCATGTGGCGATGTAGATGCCGCCACAAGTTTTAAGGTTTTTAGGGATAGGGGTTGAGCCTATCGTCATTATCTAGACACGAATCGAGACCCCTGGCTGCTATTGAAAAATTCCTAAACGAAATACCCAATAACAGTTTGCCCAACTGAGTAATCGAACTCGGAACCACTTAGTTTGGTAATCACTCTTGCAACACTAAACTTACAAAGTAGTCAATCAGTATTCGTGTTCACATTGCCTTATGACGGCTTACCTCTAAGTCTAGCATTTTCCTTCTCCATCCTGACCAGTAAAATAGTCTGGTCTATAGCCATCTTCCATAGTTGACGCAGCTCTTCTCTCGTTCTCTTGGCTTTAGGACCTGAAGACTTGCGCAGTGATGTAAGTTCCCCTGAAACGATAGGACGAGATTAGTCACTTTCTTAACGAGCTCGAGCACTTCTCATCATCATCATGATTCCAGCTGAAACACGTCCACTGCTGGATATAGGCCTATTCGACCGGTTATATGCTTCCCGCATCCTGCGGATTCCTGTGGCCTTCACAAGGTTATCGATCCACCTTGTGGGGGCCACTTCTCATACAGTGAAGAAATTCGCAATTATCAATACAGTGACTCATTATCACGTTACGTATTGGAAATTTCGGATAATTAAGATCCATTCTGGGTAATAGGTATTAGTTAAATATGCTGCACGACAGCATCAAGCAATTTATCGTGATACCAACAATGATTAATTGTAGCAATTAGACTACATTGCTTCACCACACGTCAGGAAAGTTTTGAGTATGAATGTGGAAGCTATACGAGTAGGGTAAGACCAAAGAAAGGTTGGATGGACTATGACGACTAATAGCGAAGTATGGAAGAAAAAGACATGTAAGACATGTTGCGGAGACCACAAATAAATTGGGATAAGGGCAGGAGAATGATGATAGGAATTACCTTCGACCTGCACCTCAGGCTGTACGATCTTCTCGTAGATGGCTTGTCTCCAAGTAGCTTCGTTCTCGCTGCCGGCTTCCACTTGAGCAGGGCGGCTGTCACTTACTTTTAGAAAACTGCAAATTATATTGAAATAACATTAAGATTTTATACGAACTTCTGAAATCACTTAGCAAACCGTGATTTATTTAACCTTAACTTATTTTTGAGGAGCTTTAGAAAGAGTTCGGCTATGTATGTAGGTAAAGCATCACTGTCGGGAGGACACGACCCCAGCCGGCCGGCATACAGAATCGTTCGATGGTCGGGAGCGCCGAGTCGTGGGATGTGGTAAATCCTGCTTATGTGAACCGTCATTTCACAGAAGGAAGCCGCGGAAAGGGAGAGAGAGATTGAGCCGTCGAGGCGTCGGCGGACGGCGCACAAGGTCCTCTTCCAGCCAATATAGGTAAACAAACCCGGAGGGACGGCGGACTCGGGGACTTCCGCCGCCCCCCATCCAACAAGACCGAGGTGGCGGCGCGCCAGTGATATACGCCCGCCCCTATTACACATCGTCGTCGCGGGGGGAGCCTTACACCTGTCATTAGCATTAGAATCGTGGAACGGGCACAAGTTCCTCTAAACTTTAAGCAACATTCATAAATATCCCCTTTTATTACTTGACATAATTACAGACATATAGTAACACGTATTCTGTGAATATTTTAATTAGTTATCAATTATCCACGATTTAAAGATAGAGGCATAACATGCAAGGCAGACAGTGTCACCTGCTTAATGATAGAGTACCACTGGAACCGTCTGCGTACGGAACCCTAAAAAACAACTGGCACCCTAATTGCGTAACGCACTATCAATCGGAATCTGAATAATTTTGAAGCAAATTTCTAATCCATTGTTTCATATGTTCGAAATATTTGTCTGCTCAACGACGTAAATAACGCAATTAATGTTGTTGAACTGTCAAAATGAAACCGATTCCGATCGATAGTGTGTTTCACAATGTGTGTGTGTTCTGTCTTTCCGAACGCATACAACCCTAATGTCTTCAAAGTGAGAGTGAACAGGCTTCTTCTGGGTAAGCTCACTCCATCGTAGACTTTGTCTCTGTCATCTCCGACCTAGACTAGAGTCAAGAGCAAACCCATCTCAAAATAAAATTAAAAACATTCCTTTCGTTAATATGTAATAATACAGAACCATTTAAAGGCATATTTTTAATTAGCTCCAGTAAAATGACAATTCTTACTGTCACTTCGTTCAATTAGGGGTGCATTCTTTAACGAAATGGACAATAAGAAGTGTCATTTACTACAGCTAATTAAAAGTCCGACTTTATGGTCTCAAATTCCGTCTGTCAAAAACCAAATTGGTTTTTTGACACTTGAAACTGACGGCACAACGCTTTTTCCTTACGTCACAATCTTGCTCCTACCACAAACCGCGTTAAAGAACTTCGTTCGAAAAATAAAGTATGAATACATTCGTACATGTCCATCATAGGTGAGTTGACGGGAGTGCCCTCTCCCGGTGTGTCCTCACTCTCTTCTGGTGTTGGCGTCATGTTCGAACGGGGGGATGGTGTTACCTCTGCAATTAAAACCAAATGTTATTATTAACCTTTTACATCTGTAAAAGGATTAATATAAGTAATCCTTCTGGATTACTTGTACCTATTGCTTAAGAACTAGGTTTCGCCCGCGTGGATGTCGGTAATTATCCCACAGGCACGTACTACCGGGCTAAAAAGTATCATATGTGTTAATCTGGGTTATAAACTATTTATGTGTCAAACATCTGGATCCGTTCAGCCGTTTTTGTGTGATTGAGTAACAAACATCCAAACTTCCTCTTTTATAACATTTGTAGGTTTAAAATTAATGTACGAAATTTTTCGACGTCATAATTTTATATAATTCGTGATAGTTAAATTGTTGTTTTTATTTATTAATTACTTTTAAAACTGCTTAGCAGTAGGAATTTCTCCAGTATGGCTCATCAGCTGCCTAGCCTTTTCCCAACCATGTTGGAGGCGGCTTCCAGTCTAACCGGATGCAGCTGAATACCAGTATTTTACATAAGGCAACTGCCTAGCTGACCTCCACCACTCAGCTACTGGGTGATACGATACCCATTGGTAAATCTAGTTATTAGATTTCCAGGCTTCTAAAAACCCATAACGAGTGTAAAGATCCCAGAATGACAGCCGGGACCAAACCACTTAACGTGCTGTCTGAGATACGATCGGGTGTAAAGATAGTCACACACACACGGACCGACCGGCGACCATGGCAAGCGCAGCTTAAGCGTCCGTTCAGACCAAGCGGAAAAATCCACGCGGACTTTACTGGCTCCATTGAAAATAGGACCGTATTAATATAGCCTAAAGAAAAATAAAGAAAAAATAATATGTTATTCTGCACAAACAAAGCGCATATTAGAAAAAAAAAACAGACCTAAAGTAAGTACACACTTGCAAAGCAGGCAAAAGACTCGATAAGTTGTCCAAACCAGAAGACAAACTACATTTCCTCTGTGCTGCGTGTATAGTATCTCTACGTAGTCTGGGGTGTAAAGTATAAAATTGTCATACAATATGCATACAATTTTGTACTTTACGCTATGGTAATACGGTCCAATTTTCAATGGAGCTAGTAAAGTCCTCGAGGACTTTTCCACTTGGTCTGAACGGACCCTAGGCTGATCGATCGACCCGTGCGGCTGTTATTACTTAGCCACGAGCCCTTCCGCACGTTCTTACGCACACAGTAATATTTATTGGCAGTATAGTGGCTAGGTGAATATTTTTGCCTACCACCAAATCCTTTGACTAACAACCTGACATTCTATCTATCAGCGACCACGGTGATGAAAAGTCAGAAATCTATGGGACTGACCTAGGCTACCGAAAAGCTTATGTCAATATTGTTGAAAGTTGTTGTACTCGTATAAATACGAAACGCTTTGAAAGCGATTGTCACTTGTCTTGACCCTTTTTCGACTGATGATTTTGAACCTTAAGAAGCAGCCATTTAGGCTTAATTTCTTACCATCCAATACTGCAGGGGACAGACTCTTGCTTCTCACAAGCTCAGGAGACAGTAGCTCCTGGCCAGAAGGTTCAGACGATGTTTCCAGTACTATCGGTACTGGGGAGGGCAGAGGTGACGATTCCTGAAAAAACATGGTTGGGTTCAAATCCACACAAAATACTACGCCTATAGCTATTCCCCCAAAGAAAAAGTGTATGTATAGCACACCCTCATTTCACCAGTTATACACGGTGACTTTGAAAACATGAGACTAAATTTAAGGGGGTGTTCTACCCATCAATATGAATAACTTTTACTACGGGACCAACTTGGAAGTCGCAAAACCTTTCCCTCCTTTGTTTCCTTTTGTCGCATGTTTTCAAAGTCACCCTGTAAATCCTATGTAGTATCGCGATCCTTTTGGCCTTAACCTGGCACAATTCCAGGCATCGGGCAGTTACTAAAAAAATCTTGAAGGAAAATCCAAAGACACTGCTGGTCGTGGAGCCTCATGCTCACCTGTGAAGTCATCGGGTAGCGGTAGTATTATAAATTTATTGAAAGCGTAAAATCATAACTTAACCCGTCTTTGCATTTGGGTAAAAAGGATACGTTTAAATACAATCATAATAAAATGAACAGAGTATAGGACTTTTATCCTATAATAATAATATAATAATAATAATATCCTAAGACATTGTTCACACACGGTCATCTGATCCCAAACTAAGCAGAGCTTGTACTATGGAAACCAGATAACTGATAAACTACATACACTACTTTTTTTTTTTGTAAATACATACTTATATAGATAATTACACCCAGACACAGGACAAACAGACATGTTCATGCACACAAATGTTTGTCCTGAATGGGAATCGAACCCACGACCAGCGGCATGGCAGGTGGTATCTTAACCAACCACGCCATCTGGCCTGTCCTATAGACCAACAATTGACGGGTATGTAAACCACTGACTTATAAACCTATGGACTTGCCCTAACTACAAAATTAGCGTGCATACCTACTAAAATCGGCCTTTCGTAGGTTTGTAACTGCGAGTGCAAGAGAGTGAGCAAGCAACTGTTTGACAGCACATCTACCACAGAACTCAGCACTCAACATGGCGACCGGTCACGCATAAACACGATTTTGACTTCACACAAGAGTGTTTTCAAATTTAGTCCTTGACAAACATTTAGATATCTCTCTTTTCACATGCAGCTCTTGATTAGTTAAAAAGAAACAAAACGCTTTTTGACATGCCTGTGTCGATATAACAGATATTTGTATAACTATTCTTCCTATAGTAGAATATGTCATCTCCATGTAATTCTATCTCAATTATATAAACCTCAGTCCAAATTAGAATATTTCTAATCTGTGAATATCATTTTGTTCAATGGCAACTCATTCAAATTAAAATGTTATAACCAAAATGGCTGCAGTCCTGAGTAAATCCACATCAAATAACAACATTACAAGCAAAGACGCCTCAGTCCTTAAAATGCGACATGCATTGAAAATCACCTCAATCCATTTCGACTAATCATGACCATGTATTTTTAAATTTTCAACATGGCTGGTCTGTTTTATCAAGAGTTTCTGTAGGGAATGTTATTACTTACAGAACTATTGTCCTAGATATGTATACTTATGTCCTATGGTTCAATGGATTAAAGTCATTTTGTTTAGGCATGAAAATGGTGTAAAACTCACCTTCTTTATCACAGGAGGTACCATGCCCTCATCTCTGCTAGCTTTTCGTTTGAGTAAATCAAAGCTGCTGGATATTGAGCGCCTCGCTTTTGAGAAAATAGTGCTGCCACCTAGGTATTGGTTCAGGAACTCTGACCTGAAAGGAAATATTCAAAATCAAAATATTTAATTCGAGCGAAGACATATAGCGTTAGTAACATTGTCCTTAAAATCAAGTGTTAGTAAACAACATGATTAAAACACATGATTTACTTGTAAAAGTGTTTGTACAAACCTACTTACAGAAATAAAAATCATTTATCAACACGATACGATGTCACATGTAACTGACAGCAGAAAAATCATTTTCAGAACCCTATTAGGGCTGGCTATGACTCGGGCCACCACCGATGCTGCGCGTTTGCGCATTATTGTGTAACAGCAATCTAGACCCACAGCCAAAACATCCCTTACGCACTGTAACGCCATGGCAACCCCATCAGTTTTCTGAACGCGTTATTAAATTGGACACGAAGGCCTCCATACGACGCCCTTTTTTTTTTGTGGATGGGAAATCATCAAATAACTTCTCCCGCTCTGGGTGGAGCGGAAGGGCGTGTCTAGTGATGGGTAATTTTCGGAAATTTTTCAAAACTTGGAAATTTTTCCGTTTATTTTTCCGAAAAATTTCAATATGGAAAAATAATGGAAAAATATTGTTTACTGTAAAATGTTGACTACAGGAATTAAAATAACATATGCATTAAAGGGTTTTATTTATACTGAACATATTTACTGACTGACTGAATGAATGACTGACTGATTGATTGAATAAAATGACTGACCGACTGACAAATCAACGCACGGCTGAAACTACTGGGTCTAGGAACGTGAAATTTTGCACACGGCTTCCTTTTATAATTTAGGGGAGCACTAAGAAGGGGTTATTGGAAATTCAATCTTATAGGGGGTGAAAAGGGGGGTTTTTGTTTGTATGAAAAATCTTATTCCTTGAGTTAATAAACTTGAACTTGGCACGAATACATATTTATGTTAATTATGAACTTTTTAATTTTCGTTTTTCTAAACTACCCATTTTGACACACCGAATTCCCCTTTAGGGGGCTATAGGGGAATTGGGTGTGTCAAAATTTTAACGCGCTGACCAATTAACTCTAAACTCACTATTCATACATAAGACTAAAAATAAAGAATACTTACGGGGTGAAAATGGGCAGTAAATTTTGCAGGGGAGGATACTACTACGTGGCTTGATTAACTCGAAAAGAACAATGGCGAATTCTTATTTGAACGTCTAAAAGTGACATTTATACAAAATAAATTCAATTAATTATCTATGTTCTTTTATGCTATCATATTATCTAATTAAGGCCAAATAAAAAAATATGTTCAATGAAAATTTTTACTACTTCGTTCTAAAAGGTTAGGAAATTGTTGGTTGGATTGGCAATACTAAACTAAAATTGTCATTTTATGTTTATTTTCCTATACAGTATGTACAGCATAATTGTCGTGGTGTTGTTATCATTTTTAGTTTGTTGTTTTATTTAGATGAGGTAAATAATATGTCGGCGCCTCCGGTTTTCAAGACTGTCAATTGTCATGTTGTACAAATGGCAACGTCAAAAACGAACACCGAGCACTCTGGTAAGGCGGCCATCTAGTAAAATGAGCAGGTAGGTAACTTCGGATTTTTGGTAAGGTGCGCACGCAACCATGTGGTCGGTGGACGTTATATTTTAATCGCATCCCTCTTAATCTAAGCGATCTATTATTATTTTGTGTAGTGTTTGATTAAATTATCGAGAATTAGAAGTGGAGTGATTGTGATAGGTGTTATTTTTTGAAATACTGCCTTTCTACCCAATAATCCACGCCTACCTGAACATGGTCGGCGCCTCCGCTTTTCTAGACTTAATTGACCTCAAAAACGAACATCGAGAACTGGTGAGGCGGCCATCTTGTGAAACGAGCAGTGAACTCGTGGTCGGTGGACGTTTTATTCTAATCGCATCCCTCTTAATCTAAGCGATCTATAATTACTTTGCGAAGTGTTTGATTGAATTGTGGAGAACTAGAAGTGGAGTGATTGTGATAGGTGTTATTTTTTTAAATACTGCCTTTCTACCCGATAATCCACGCCTACCTGAACATGGTCGGCGCCTCCGCTTTTCTAGACTTAATAGACTTGTTGTACAAATGTCAACCTCAAAAACGAACATCAAGAACTAGTGAGGCAGCCATCTTGTAAAACGAGCAGTGAACTCGTGGTCGGTGGTCGTTTTATTTTAATCGCATCCCTCTTAATCTAAGCGATCTATAATTACTTTGCGAAGTGTTTGATTGAATTGTGGAGAACTAGAAGTGGAGTGATTGTGATAAGTGTTATTTTTTTTAAATACTGCCTTTCTACCCGATAATCCACGCCTACCTGAACATGGTCGGCGCCTCCGCTTTTCTAGACTTAATAGACTTGTTGTACAAATGTCAACCTCAAAAACGAACATCGTGAACTAGTGAGGCAGCCATCTTGTAAAACGAGCAGTGAACTCGTGGTCGGTGGTCGTTTTATTTTAATCGCATCCCTCTTAATCTAAGCGATCTATAATTACTTTGCGAAGTGTTTGATTGAATTGTGGAGAACTAGAAGTGGAGTGATTGTGATAAGTGTTATTTTTTTAAATACTGCCTTTCTACCCGATAATCCACGCCTACCTGAACATGGTCGGCGCCTCCGCTTTTCTAGACTTAATTGACTTGTTGTACAAATGTCAACCTCAAAAACGAACATCGAGAACTAGTGAGGCGGCCATCTTGTAAAACGAGCAGTGAACTCGTGGTCGGTGGACGTTTTATTTTAATCGCAATCCTCTTAAACTAAGCGATCTATTATTATTTTGCGAAGCGTTTGATTGAATTGTGGAGAACTAGAAGTGGAGTGATTGTGATATGTGTTTTTTTATTGTTTACTGTAAAAATTTGACTTCAGGAAGTAAAATAACACAGAGTTTAAAGGGTTTTATTTACATTCAAAGGGTTTTATTGCATTAACACATCTATTCTGTTGAAGAATCCGAATCATCACTGGCGAAAAGTATCATGATCAATATTTTCTACTGCATCTACACAAACAATAAATCTTCCGTTGGTGGGTTTTATATCACCAACAAGTTTCAGAGAAAAACCGATCTAGTTATACAAACCCGAAAATCAACCAAACCCAGGAAAAGAACCCGCCAAAATTAAGTCAGCTGTAGAAGAACAGCGCAATACAAGCAAAATTAATCATACCTCTAAAATGAAAGAGTATGAAATTCATACACTTTCATTTTAGAGGTATGATTAATTATGCCCCGATTTTTGTGCCAAGAAACAAGAAAATATTGACAAAAGAAAATGATTTTTGCTTTTTAATGTTAGAAGAATTGCAATATGTACTACCGTACATGAGAAACTTACAATCTTTTAAAACTTGTAGACGGTTATAAAGGAAAACATGTGAATGTGGACCAAGTAACAGTTCAGTATAATGCTCCGCCTGGACGTGATTAAGTACAGTAGTCCAATTAGTCCCCAATCTTTTTGACCAGCACCCTAATTGCGTTACAACCTATCAATCAAATCTGAATCATTTTGAAGCAAATTGCTAATCCATTGCATCGCATGTTCGAAATATTATCTGCTCGACAACGTAAATAATGCAGTGAATGTTTTTGAACTGTCAAAAAGAAACTGATTCCAATGACGCTATTTGCTCCGCGGGTTGAAATGAGCGCAACCACCATCTTGCGCCATCTGCACATGGTATTTTCCCAATTGTGCATTCTGCGCATCGTCGTCGGCTCACGTCTACCCGGCCAAAAAGAACTACTTGTGTACATACTTATAGTGCACATTGTAATTTCTTTCTTATTTATGTATATAATTTCCAATAAGAGAACATTATGGCAAAATAAATAAAAAAATTAAAGATTAGATATTTATAATTTTTCAGTAAAGAAAAAAAAGAAAAGAAAGAAAAACTGTTTATTCTGCACAAACAAAACGCACGTTACAAAAAAAAAGACACACATGCAAAGCAGGCAAAAGACCTTAGAATAATAACTGCAGCAAAAAGTCTCGTAGATATTCAAGCAGTCTATTCATTGCTTGATGTCATTCATTGATTGTCAGTTCATTGCTTGATGTCAGAGTACACATTAATAGTCTTATTTTTTTCTAATCTTTAATCACAGTCAGCTTTTTGATTTGGAAAAATATCGGAAAAGTATTGGAAAAATATTGGAAAAATTTCGGAAAAATATTTTTTTTCTTTTCTTTTCCTTCCGAAATTTTTCCATTACCCATCAGTAGGCGTGTCAGACTTTTACTGACTAAAACCCACCCGTGTTCCTTCAGTTGCCTATGCCAGGGCCACGGTATCTTTTTCAAACAACCCGCGACCCCAGCGGTCCATACGACGCCCGCGAATACTTCTCCCACAAGCTGCACGTGTAGAAGGTGGTACAGAATGCTATAAAGAGCGTCACGTCTGCAGTACCACATGCAAACCTACGGACTATCATATTAGCCCACAGTTAAAAGCCATCCGTTCCCTTTCAATGTCAGCATTGTCTTAAGGTCAGTGGTGACCAAGTGACCTAGGTATTTAATTTGTTCCACTCGCTCAAGAGGAACACTGTTTAGCCGTATGGGAGGCATATCAAGTTAGTATTGTGTCCCCGCTTCAAAACAACAGTTATTTAAGTTTTGAGTTTTAACTCAAGCACTTCAGGAAGTGTTGCCCCCGTGTCGCTACGTCACTACGTGCTAGCGGCCGTTTCCGAGGGCCCATTATTGAGTGTGCAAGTCACCCCCTGCCATTTTATCCGTGTATAATATATAACATTGGTCATAATCATAATCATAATCATTTTATTTGCAAGGTCAGGCAGGGGACATAGTTCTTTCATAGTTCAAGTTACCCAATCCATTTTAGCCACCCAAACCCATAGCCCAAAATGTTTTGTTTCCACGTACAACAATAGTCCTGCACCAACCGGGGGTTGTCCTTGGGTGCACTTGCATAGTGCATATAGGGATGATCGTCGGTTGGTGCCTCCTCATCATTTAAAATTATCTAAGGGGCCTCTGCGAGTTGGCTTCGGCCCCTCGTGCGCCTTCCAAAGGTATTATAGACATATTATTATAGTATAGACCCCAGGGTCCAGAGATATGTCAACAAATTATAATAATAATAATATCCTGGGACATTTCACACACGGTCATCTGATCCCAAACTAAGCAGAGCTTGTACTATAGAGACCAGATAACTGATAGACTACATACACTACTTTTTTTGTAAATACATACTTAATATTATATAGATAATATAATTACACCCAGACTCAGGACCAACAGATATGTTCATGCACACAAACATTCGTCCTGCATGGGAATCGAACCCACGACCTGCGACATGATAGGCGGTATAATAAAGTATATTAATCGTTTCCAAGCACTGAATTTTTTAAGCGGCTCTACAATTTCGCATCCACAGGGTACGTTTTCTGATTCATTTGTTTACATTATCCTTAGATACTTTTGAAACAGACTGACAGCACGTTAAGCCGTTAGCCCTGGTTGTAATTCGTGGATCTTTGACAGTCGTTACGGGTCGTCAGAAGCCCGAAAGTCTGACAGCCAGTCTTTATTAGCCAGTACAGGGGTTGTGGAGGTCAGATAGGCAGTCGCTCCATGTAAAATACTGGGATTCAGCTGCATCCAGTTTGACTGGAATCCGACCCCAACACAGTTGGGAAAAGGCTACGCAGATGATGATGATGAAGACTTTTGAAACACACTATAGGCTCAAAGCCGAAAGCGGTATTTTAGGCATTCGGAGGATTTATTATACCATCCGTCAGATAATCGTGCAATAAAAGTCGTTGACCCCTCTACCAATGTATTCCAATATTTCAAAACGATACGAAAAATGTTAAGGCAGTGTCGCTAACTCGATCAAAACAAACGTAAGAGGCGTCCTTGACGCGTGCATGTGGCATGCGTTTTTGTTTCGAGACCTTTTTTTTAGGGTTCAGTAGTCAACATCACATTAACCTTATAGTTTCGCCATGTCAGTCTATCCGTCCGTCCGCAGCTTAGCTCAGAGACTCTTAGTAGTAGAAAGCTACAATTTGGCTTGGTTATACATATTAATCACGCCGACAAAGTGGTGAAATAAAATCATGAAAAAAAAATTCCCTCCTGTACACGTAAAGTGGGGATTCAAAAATATTACAGGTCTGTGATAAATGATAAATGATTTTTATTTCTGTAAGTAGGTTTGTACAAACACTTTTACAAGTCAATCATGTTTTTTTTTTTAACTAGATGAGGTCGGCGTTTCCTATCTGACTACTCTGAGAAGAAAGGCCGAAACCAACTCAGAGGTCACAGTCTCTTATAAAGTCCAGACATAATCTTGGTCACTTCATGTGAAGACCATGTAGATTGGTGTCTGAAATGGTCTTTTGAGGAAAGAACCACACAGATTGAGAGGACCTGTCCAGTCAGTGCACGCATTTGTCAGTAATCGCGCAGCTCAACTCAGAACTTAAGGAGCTCAACGATTCGACGAACAATACCAAAGAAAGGACATTGGGGTAGGCCGCATAAATTACTCAAACTGCCAGACGATGATTAAAAATAACTGAGAGAAAAAATAAAACAAACAAAAAAAGCAATGACCTACATAGTCTTCACATTCACAATAAATTAAAATAATTATAATACTGTACAAAGTAAATAGTCATGTCAACATTCAGTATGCAAAAATAAAAGAATAAAATAAAATTTGGAGCAGTTCAGTCCTCAATATAATCTTTAACGGTATAATAAGCTTTCTGAAACAACTTGCGTTTAATGAATGATTTGAATTTATTAAGGCTCACATCTTGAACGTGGCTTGGAAGTTTATTATAAAAGCGTATACATTGACACCTGAATGAGCGACCTATTTTCGTGAGCCTTGTTGGAGGTACAACAAATTTGTGTTTGTTCCTAGTATTTATATTGTGGATATCACTGTATTTTTTAAACAATTTAATGTTTTTATGGGCATATAAAAGATTTTCAAAAATGTACTGAGAAGGCAAAGTCATTATATTAATCTCCTTAAATTTCTCTCTGAGAGATTGTCTCGGACTTAATTTATAAATGCATCGAACAGCTCTTTTCTGCAAAACAAAGATAGTCTGAATGTCGGCTGCATTTCCCCACAACAGAATACCGTACGACATTACACTATGGAAATAGCTAAAGTATACTAAACGGGCTGTCTCTATGTTAGTTAAATTACGAATTTTCCTAACAGCGTATGCTGCGGAGCTTAGCTTTTTTGACAATTTATCTATATGTGGGCCCCACTGAAGCTTAGCATCCAAAGTTAAGCCCAAGAATACTGTGCTATCTTCAGGATTCAATTCTTCGCCCTTTATCAACACGTTAGTACCTGCCTAACGTGAGGTAGCGTAAATTTAATGCATTTGGTTTTTTTTTTCATTAAGGAGTAAATTATTAACATTGAACCAGTGAACTACTTTTGACATCGAATCGAATCGAATAGAAAACTATTCTTCGATTCAGGGATCCGTTTGCGTAAAATTAAGCTTTAAATTGATAATTTTTGATAGTGTCATGCCCCCCCTCTTCCCAGGTAAATGGTTGCATTTGGATATGTGAAAAAATTCACCGCAGAAGTTTGGTGGTCAAGATGGTTTTTCTTTTAATTTCGTTATATATATATGTATACATATATATAACGAAATTAAAAGGAAAACCATCACAGCTAAGTAGGCTTTACAAGTTTACGAGTAATAGTCGACCAACTTACATTTGCAGTTGGAATGTATGGGAGAACATGTTTTTCAAGTGCAATGATAAGTTTGTTCTTGGGATAAATCCATTCCAACTACGGAACCCTTCATTGATTTGACCGATTTTTTCACTTCAGCAACAGTCCTAAAGCCAATATGGAGCTACGGGATCCAATCATCTGGCGTAAGGTAACAGAATTTCTTTGAGATAGTGATAAAACGTGTAGCATAATGAATTATTCAACTAAAGCTAGATATTAATTATCTGTAGGATTTTGATATGTAGTCTGTAACATTACTACTTTCACCTCCCTATAGTACTTCCTAGAAACTCAGAGGCTATAAATAAGACTGGACGGGGGGACTCACTCCTTTTTCCGCCAAAACCACTGAAGCCTGTATAGCTACTCGAAATTGGGTAAGTACTTATAGTGTCCTTAGGAAAATCTGTATATTACTGTAACTGTGTTTTATCTTGTGTTCATTCTAAATAATGATTTTGTAAACCACTGTGATGATCATTTTCCTCTCCAATGACCCATTTCCTTGTCTTGGGGCTACGGACACGTCTGGTTAGGAAACTACGCACATCACAAAGGCTTACCGGATCTTCCTCTGAGCTCACGGACGCACCCTTGCGTGGTTCCAGGGTTCACAGCTTCGGATACTTCGCGGTTCCGGATACAATCATCGCTACGGTTATTACCTATATCACCTTCGGATTCATTCACCGCTCCGGCTAGACCACACCTTTGGCTAGACTACCGGCCATAACCTCTACGGCAGCCTACGCGCCCGAAGCGGCCCTCTAGCCGGAACCCTACGCGCCAAACGCGGCCCTCTACCCGGCCGGCACCCTACGCGCCAGACGCGGCCCTCTACCTGGCACCCTACGCGCCAGTCTAACCTCTAACCGTCTCTCTACCTGGCAACTACGCGCCAGAAGCGGCCCTTTACCCGGCACCCTACGCGCCAAACGCGGCCCTCTACCCGGCCGGCACCCTACGCGCCAGACGCGGCCCTCTACCTGGCACCCTACGCGCCAGTCTAACCTCTAACCGTCTCTCTACCTGGCAACTACGCGCCAGAAGCGGCCCTCTACCCGGCACCCTACGCACCAAACGCGGCCCTCTACCCGGCTGGCAGCCTACGCGCCAGACGCGGCTCTCTACCTGGCACCCTACGCGCCTATCTAACCTCTAACCGTCTCTCTACCTGGCAACTACGCGCCAGAAGCGGCCCTCTACCCGGCACCCTACGCACCAAACGCGGCCCTCTACCCGGCCGGCACCCTACGCGCCAGACGCGGCCCTCTACCTGGCACCCTACGCGCCAATCTAACCTCTAACCGTCTCTCTACCTGGCAACTACGCGCCAGAAGCGGCCCTCTACCCGGCACCCTACGCACCAAACGCGGCCCTCTACCCGGCCGGCACCCTACGCGCCAGACGCGGCCCTCTACCTGGCACCCTACGCGCCAATCTAACCTCTAACCGTCTCTCTACCTGGCAACTACGCGCCAGAAGCGGCCCTCTACCCGGCACCCTACGCACCAAACGCGGCCCTCTACCCGGCCGGCACCCTACGCGCCAGACGCGGCCCTCTACCTGGCACCCTACGCGCCAATCTAACCTCTAACCGTCTCTCTACCTGGCAACTACGCGCCAGAAGCGGCCCTCTACCCGGCACCCTACGCGCCAAATGCGGCCCTCTACCCGGCCGGCACCCTACGCGCCAGACGCGGCCCTCTACCTGGCACCCTACGCGCCAATCTAACCTCTAACCGTCTCTCTACCTGGCAACTACGCGCCAGAAGCGGCCCTCTACCCGGCACCCTACGCGCCAAATGCGGCCCTCTACCCGGTCGGCACCCTACGCGCCAGACGCGGCCCTCTACCTGGCACCCTACGCGCCAAATGCGGCCCTCTACCCGGTCGGCACGCTACGCGCCAGAAGCGGCCCTCTACCCGGCACCCTACGCGCCAAATGCGGCCCTCTACCCGGTCGGCACCCTACGCGCCAGACGCGGCCCTCTACCTGGCACCCTACGCGCCAGTCTAACCTCTAACCGTCTCTCTACCTGGCAACTACACGCCAGTCCGGCCCTCTAACCGGCGACTAAGGCCGAACACGCCGAGCCACCGCAACACCAGCCAGACGGTCTACCCAGGGCAGTACCCTTCCACTTTTTATAACCTCACAGCGAACAAACCATACAACTAGAATCTACGACCCTCTTCTGTAACTTCTGGCTTAACCTATAATTAAACTCTGTTTTAAGTGACACTTGAGTCTCATTCTCAACCCATAAAGCCCCTATGCCACAAACGGTGCTGCTCACCTATTCTCAGCGGTGTCGTGAACATGTCGTGTCTGCTTCGCCTCGCAGTGTGCTCTCAGCAACATCATCAGGAATGCGTTGTGTTCACCCGTCTGTGACAGAAGGGAAAGTGTTTTTGTAGCTGTGGTACAAACGGGATTAGCGATAAGTATTATACGGTTTGACTGTGCATCAGCATTCAAACGACAATTGTGGCTTCTGAATGCGTATGTCAGTTCTGTGAAACCCTGTATCTCGGAAACTACACTGAGCCTTCAAAGTTGTTTTTGGAGTCATTTTCATATAACGCCCCTGATATGGAAATATGAGGAGTGAAATAATGCAAGCGTTAACTAAAAAGCGTTTCGTTTTTAACTAAAATAAAACGAAGCCTTTATACCTTATAGTTTTGTATAGCACATTTGCGAAATAAGTTGTTTGTGAAATGAATAGTACATGAAACGCTGGTTGTAAACTAAAAATTTGTCAACTGTGTTTTAGTGTAACATTAGGAACCAAAAACCCTGCCCCTATGGTTCTTTGTTTTACTTTGCCATAAGTACCTACAATTGCAGCTTGCAAGCAAAATTTTGCGTTTGTCAATGGTACATGCATTCTGCGAGTGGCGAAACTTAAACGTACGTGAAGAAAATTGGACATTCAGTCCCGCTACCACCTTGCTTCGTATAGTGTGCGCGCAAGTGCTATCACCGCCTGAGGTAAGTGACCGGTGAGACGGGCGATGTAGAGAAACGTCAAGCTAACTAAGTCTGCCAATTTTGTTAATCATGCTCTCCCTCGTCTTACTGCTCACATACCTCAGGCGATGACTAGCACTTGCGCGCACATTATAGCAAATATTTTTACAAGAAGAAGAACGGATAAACAAAATAAAAGACAACAGCGTATGTAATTTTTGGTAAGATAGGGTATTAAGACCTCACCTCATACATATGATTGGTGCCACCCTGATACTTGGTGATGATGAGCTCCTGCTCATCATCAGGAAGTTGTTCTATGCGACGAAGGATGAATGCATGAGTCTTCTTGTCGTTCATACCTGAAATATTTATTTGATCAATAGACTGTCTCGCGATACTCCAATAATAATGCAAATTCTCCCAATGCCCGCATGCAATGTACTCTTCAAGTCTTCTTTGGCCAAACTATTGGGTACTTTGTTATAATGTTTTTGCAAAGATTTCACTATACAATAAAACAACGTTCGAAGGTTCCATCGTTAATATTCGGAAAAACCGAACTTTGCCGAACTAAATGCGACTGGTCCAATATGGGAGTGACGGAAGTAGTACGTCAATCCTAATCTCAATCCTAACTAATATTATAAATGCGATGTGAAAGTGAGTTTGTTTATTTGTATATTCGTTTGTTACGCTTTCACGCTAAAACGACTGAAAGGATAAGGCAAAAGGTCTATAATAATTTAGGTAGGAATATAAATCAATGTATTGGTCGATCGTCACATTTTATTCGCTCTATTTCTGTTTTTTTCCGAAGATAAACGATGGAACCTTTGAAAGTTGTCGTACAGCCGGCCTATTCTGTAAAAATCTCACCGTGAAATCTTAGGTGAAGTGAGCTTGAAGAGAGCCGTTCCACCTAATGCTAGGGATACAATATTGACAGCTCACTCCACGCTTACGTCACCTAAGTTTGCATGGTGAGATTTGTACAGAATAGCACTGCTGTAACTATTTCTATGCCCAAGCAGCGTTGCTGTACATACATAATAAGCGGAATGGCAACGCACCTATGATGCATCTAATATTTGGGGTGACCTTATCATCAGTTGGGACTTGGTACTCGGAAGCCCGAAGGTCTGACAACCCATCCTACCATATCGTGTTACCAGTAACTGGATTGTAGAGGTCTGACAGGCAGTCGTTCCATGTAAAACACTGGTAGTCAGCTGCATCTGGTTAGACTTGAAGCCGACCCCAAAATAGTTGGGAAAAGGCTAGGCAGTTGATGAATGGTCCTACCTTCAATATCATGGCACAGCCGATGGTACCACAGCATGGGACAGTGTTCACATGTCATGTTCGGCGACTTTTCTCGGGTCTTCTTTAGAAGGTCAGCGTGCGCTACAAATGCTTGTTTGATGGCTGTAACAATATAGGTGACTTTAAAAGTAATACTGATTTAAAAAAAAATATTTAAACATACTTTTTATGACTGAGCTATTTGAAGGCAGTATTGGAAGCAGCAGGATCATTAGCAGGTAGTATTAAGAAAACTCACAAAAAAGCTTTGACAATGAGAGGAACTTAGTCTAAACGAAGGAATATTATCAGTTCCAAGTGTCGTCAAGCAAGGACAGCAACTTGAGCAGGCATCGTAGATCATAATAAACCGATATAAAAAATATAAAAATCCTAGAGATAATTATGAACATAAAATTCTAGGCGACCGCGCAAGAATAATGATCAAGGACTGCTATAAGACATACGTAATGAACATGGAAAAGAATATCGCTCAAAACCCAAAACTCTTCTGGTCCTTTGTGAAAGCCAAAAAATCTAAGTCTAGCGACATTCCCTCTACTATGCATCTGGGACAGAATATTGCAACATCTGGTGAAGAAATATGCAAACAATTTGCCACACACTTTTCTTCTACCTTCATACCATCCGTTAGCCCGAATGCTCCCAGTAGTAGCTCGCATAATTATTTTCAATCCGCCTTATGTGGAATGACTTTTACTGAGAGAGACGTGTTTAAGGAGTTAAAGAAACTTGACGCATGCAAGGGTTCGGGACCTGATGGCTTGCCCCCGTTATTTGTCAAGAAATGTGCAGCTAACCTGTCTCTTCCACTTATGTTGATTTTTAACAAGTCAATAAAATCATCTATGTTCCCCTCTCAATGGAAAATTGCTAACGTTGTGCCCATTTTTAAGAAGGGAGAAGTCGACGATTCTTCCAACTATCGTCCCATATCGCTTCTTTCCGTATTTGCGAAGCTATTTGAGGCGCTTGTTTGTCCCATATTAACCTCGCACATAAGAGCGCAGCTGGCTCCTCAACAGCACGGTTTCTGTGCTCGCAAATCCACTACCACTAATTTGGCACATTACGTTAATGACATTAGCAGATCTCTGGATTCCCGCGCACAGGTTGACGCCATCTATACAGATTTCAGCAGTGCCTTTGACAAGGTTAACCACAAAGTACTTATCGCAAAGCTCGAACAGTTTGGCATATCCGGCCAACTACTCATGTGGTTTGGCTCATACCTATTTGAGCGGAAACAGAAGGTGGTTGTGAGGGGTTATGAGTCACCGTATTATCTTTCCACCTCCGGGGTACCACAGGGATCTCACCTGGGACCAATTCTCTTTTTGATCTTCGTCAATGACATTGTTCATTCTGTGCGGCATAGCAAATGTTACATGTTTGCAGATGATTTGAAGCTGTACAGGGTAATAAAAACAGACTGCGACGTTCTTCTTCTTCAGGAAGACTTGGATGCGTTGCAAGAATGGTGTCAACTTAATATGATGACTCTCAATGCAAGTAAATGCTATCACATGACTTTTACTCGTAACAAACAAGTACGAGCATCATCTTATGCGTTGAATGGGGTTCCTCTGCAAAAGGTTGATACCATCCGTGATTTGGGTGTCCATCTCGACAGCAAGCTAACTTTTGTCAATCATATTGACGCGATTGTAGCCAAAGCGTCAAAAATGTCGGGTTTTGTGAAGAGAACTTGTTCGGAGTTTCGGTCCATATCCACACTAAAAGTGCTTTACTACACCCTTGTCAGAAGCATACTGGACTACGCATCTCCAGTTTGGAATCCCATATATCGTGTCCATATTAACAGGATTGAACGTATTCAGAGGGCTTTCACCAGGTACTTACGCTTTAGAAGCCGTAGTTGCCCTCATGACGCTAATTATTCCCAAAGGCTTAATCACTTCAGTATGTTACCACTAGAACAACGTAGAAGCACTTCTGATCAGCTCTTGTTTTACAAAATCATCCATAACCTGGTGGATGTACCTGAGTTATTATCAGAAATTAATATAACTGTTCCTAGGCGTACCATAACTAGATCTCTGCGTAAAACAAATACCTTTGCACCGTCCTTATCTAGAACCAACCTTGGTCTCAATGCCCCCTTAAGTCGACTAATGGCTAATTATAATAAAATTGATATCAGCAACAATATTGATATATTTGCTGACTCATTTTCCCAATTTCGCAGAAAACTTTTAACTATTAGTTACGGATCATAAAGTCATAACTTACTTCGAGTCCCTATTGTTTATTATTATTATTATTATTATTATTTTTTAGTTTTTTGCCACATGTGCGGCCAGCCAATTTTTTTTTTTTTTTTTTGAACAATTTTTTGAAAAATTTTTTGGATTGTTCTCTTGTTGCATTCGTTATTGCGTCTACTGTTTTGAATATCAAATATGAATTTTACTGTTTTTTCTTTTTTTTTACTTTAATCTTAATGCTTTAATTTTAATTCTAATGATAACTTTGATTTTAATTTATTGATTCTAATATCGATTATGATTTTGTTTTGTTTTTTGTTTCTAATTAATTTTTCTATTCTCACTACGAGCAAAAAATCTTGTTAAAACATATATTTAAGAGGCTATTTTTCATGTAAGTGCTGTGTACGCCTGTAAGTGACTAATTCACCATAACTTAATACATATGTTATTTATTATTATGTCAATATTCCTAGTGAATAGGTCGTTGGTGTACCTTTCAAATAAAAAAATAAAAAAAAAAAAAAAAAAAAATAAAATAAAATAAAATAATCCCATTATAAGACTCAGTATACTTTATTCACACATCAGATTTTGACTAAATGCATATGAAAGAATATACGGTAGGTACCTATAACCAAAATATAATATTTTAAATTCTTCTGTCCTGCTAATCTCTTGACCGGATTTTCACTGGCAGATAGCTGATAACGAGTAACTTAGACTTTCTTTTACAATATTTTAGAAATAAATAGGGTTCCGCGTAAAAAAAAATAAAAAACCCATAAAATTGTGAACAAATCCGATTCAAATAAGGAAGTATTGACATCCACGCGAGCGAAGCTGCAGGCAACAGCTTGTATTAAATAAAAAGGAATAAAAAATACATTTTTTAAAATTAATTTTAAGACCTTTATTACAATAATGCTCCATGATTTTAATGAATATTGGTAGAAGAACTTCAGCAAAGTTGGGAACAATTGCAGGCTTACCGTTGATCAACTCCAGCGCCACAGTCACTCACACACACATAACAAGCGCACGTGTCGTTTGTCTATCGGCACACGAACCCAAAGTCCTCCTTGTTCTGTCTGCCGAGCACGTACGGTGCCACGTACTTGATCCCGAGGTGGATCATAGTATGGACGGAAAGGGGATGAAGAACCAGAAGAGGCTCTATAGAAATTCTTCGGTACGGAATCTTTGATAGCACTAGGATCTTTTGTTACAGGAGGAAGTTTGGCTGGCGGAAGAACTTTAGTACATGGAGGAAATTCGGCGGTCGGAGGCACTTTGGCGGTCAGCGGAACTTTAGCAGATGGAGGAAATTTGGCAATCGAAGGAACTCAAGCCAATAAGGGAAATGGTAGATATTACTTACCATTAATAAGCTCCAGCGCCACAGAGTCACTCTCACACTTGAACACGTAACAAGCGTACGTGTCGTTCGTCTCTCGGCACACAAACCCGAAGTGCTCCTTGTTCAGTCTGCCCAGCACGCATGAAGCTACGTCCTTGAATCCGCGATGCAGCAGAATCTGTTTTCTGTCTGGACTTATTAGACGGAGTTCTGCGCGACCAACCTGAAAAAACGGTGGGGAATTTATTAAAAAGTAGGAGATCAAAAGCTTGTTATCAGGGACTAGAGGGGGGGAATAGACTACTGCAAAACAGCTTGGTGGCAGACATTTAAATAAGATTGTAGTTTGTTGTAAAAAAAAGCCACCACTACAGCGAATTTATTGCAAAAGATAACTCCGTTTAATTTATGTTTGCTTGTATTATCTTTTGACAGAATGTGCATACTTTTCACTTCCAACTCTCATGCTGCGTCAGGAGAATGTGCTAGAAGAAACTGATGAAATTCGCAGTACCTTTGTGTTGTTTCATCTTTAAGTATTTATCTCCTATAGATCTTACCTGAAACAGCATAGTCCTATTCTGTTCTCCAATCAGCTGAGCTATAGGCGTCTTAAGATTAATAGTCCCAATAGAAGCCGACCGATCCCTCAAAAACGGCTTGTTTTCATTCAAAGTCTTCCTCTCAGTCACCACCGGTTTTCTGTTAATCTCTTGAAAACTCATCGGGGCTGGACTATCGTCACGACCTTTCTGATTGTCTAAAAATGGATCTTGGATCTTAGAATCAATTTTGGCGTCCTCAATTTTAGTTTTCTGACAGAATTCAGTAATAGAAGACGCAGTTTCTGATATGACAGAGTAAATATCTGATTTATCTTCTTCCTTTACCGTGTCTAAATTATTTTTGGGTACATTAAGGATCAAAACGTTAGGTTCTAAGGGCATTGGAGTAGGTTTCCTAATAACCTGTGTTTCTTTAGTAAAAGTTTCAGCTCGTTCTTTAGTGAACATGTCAAATTCTTCGTCTATTCTCTTCGGGTCGGGTTTTGGTTGGACATTGAGTGTCTCTGCACTTGCCCATGTTTTGCCCTTGTCTGGTTCTAGGGGCGTTGTACTAGGTGTCAGAATCTTTTTGTTGTTGTTATTATTAAAAAGTTCGTGTGGTAGTGCAGAATTATTTTCTTGTTCTAGGTTTTCTTTGGAATCTCCGCTGGAGATTGAGGTCTGAAAGGGAGAATGGCTAGTCATTTTAAATTATATTTTACGATATTCAGGTCTGAAAGGGAGAATGGATAGTTATTTTAAATTATAATTTACTTTAAACTAATCTAATTTCTGATCTGTTTGCTGTTTTTAATACAATAGCTTTCATTTTGACAGTTAAACTTTTTTTTCATGTACGTTTTGCTTTTGCGTCATGTACGTTGTTGAGCAGACAAATTTTTCGAAGAAATGAAGTAATGGATTAGCAATTAGCCATCAAAGTCATTCAGATTGTAATTTAAAGTGTGTGCAGATATATTGTATGTTTAATACAAGTCAAATTAAACGATTCGGAGTTCCAAAACTAGGTTAGGTACGTCTCATAGAGTACAAGCAACACTTTTCAACAGTTTACCCAACTCACTTTTGTATAGAACTCATAGGTCTACGTAAATGAAGTTCCAGACAAATATTGTTAGAAAAGCAGTCACAAATATAGGTACTATAGATTGTAATTTAGTACCTATTGTAACAAGTAACACAATGAAGTCATAAAGTAACACCTGTATTTTCTGCGAATAAATTAATTGACTTTTGTTATCATTGTTATTTGTTCCTTACCCCAGTCGAAGATAGAAGGCTATGCCTTCGTTGTTTCAGCGCTTTATCGGCTTCGTGTTGAGCGAACTTGTTCAGAGCATCATCGATCAAGGACTCCGGGACCTTGCGCTGGGATATCCTGACCTTGCCGATGTATAAGACCTGGAAAATTAAAAATAATTTAAGACATGGATTCTACAAGCTTTATCCAGAGGGTATCGCTTTACAAAAACAGTTTGACTACACTATGTTGATAAAACGTTCGGTGCGCATTGCACGTGCCTACATTTTTTCAAAGCGTCATGGCTCAGATTAATACAGATGGGACATTCCGCAGTTTAGGTATGAAGCTACAAGTACGCGGCGGGCTCGACTCAGTGCGGGCTGCCGCGCACGGGCCAGCTCGCACGGTCAGTTCGATACTCACTCACACGCCGCGTCGTAAAAGAAGACAACCCTAACGTCAGAAGGTATAAAATTTACGCGATAGAAAGAGAGGCAAATTGTAGGAGAATATAACTGTAGGTAATAAGCGTTGTGCGACCTGAATTGCACTTTATTGTGTCGTAGCAAGAGTCGCTTTTTATTTAAATGATTTTGTGGAGTGTCCCATCTGTATTAATCTGTGGTCATGGGTAGTAGCTTGGAGCCCTTAGGTTCGGTGCAAACGGGCCACCGACCACAGCCACCGGTGGCTATGTCGCCTCTTTCTGCGGTGTTGAGTACGGCTGTAGCGGGTGGCCGCCAGCGGCTACACGTGTGCGGTGCGTCTATACAAAATATATGAAAGTGTGGTCGTTGGCCACCGGTGGCTGTGTTCGGTGGCCTGTTTGCGCCGAGCCTTAGGGTCTATTATCTTATCCACTATGAAACGAGTTATCGCGAAAAAATCAGCTATTCCTTACATTTATGTTCTCATAACTCATCAAAATGTAGGAAACTGCAGATGTTGTTTCACGATTTCAGGTTTGGTCCCATAGTAAAAGTTGTCCATGCTGATGAGTACAATGACCCCTTAAGAGATTGTGCGTTATTTAAGTTACAACTTGTATACGAACTTATAAGACGTAAAAGAAAATATCGTAAAAAAGAATACTGGGTGTGACAGGCAGACATATTATATTATATTTTTACAATATTTAAAAGTTTTACAATATTTTTTTATTTCTTTTTATTTCAGGTTCATTACCCTTAAATTTGTTAGTATTACTTAAACTATGTTAGTATCGTATAATTAACCACGACACAAACATTATACAAATTAAATGAGATTAAATTAAATTATATAAATTAAAAACAATAATAACAAACTACATATATTTCATGAACTTAGACCACAACCAAATATTTTTTTCAATATTTTCGAATGAATGTTGGAAGTTTTGATTACCTACTCCGCCTGTTGGGTGTAATTTTAATCACCATTATCCTCTTATAGGGGTCATTGTAATCATCATTATGAACACCTTTTACTATGGGACCAAACCAGAAATCGCGAAAAAAAATCAGCTGCTCGCTACATTTTGACGAGTCATTCGAACATGAATGTATGGGACAGCTGAATTTTTTTTCGTGATTTCAGGTTTGGTCCCATAGTAAAAGTTGTTCATAATGACGAGTACAATAGCCCCCTTTAGGGGATAACGGTGATTAAAATTACACCCTGTACAAAAATACAAACATGAGATTGATGTTGGATCTATCAGCACAACGTTGTCTGCACTACAGGATAGCAGGGACATCAACGCGCAACCTATTACCATAGATTCAGTACACGATTCTGCACCCTTGCGTAACTTTTTTTTGTCAGTTATTTTAAAAAAAAAAATGCTGTCCTGCTGTCATTTTGACCGCGCAGGTATGAAACAACAGATTTTTTTTATAATCGACGAAAAATTTAAAAATTTCTACGCCATGGGGTGTAGAATCAAGCGCTGAATTCATGGTTATAGCTTCCACGACAATGTCCCTACCATCCTATATATCGTCCTCGTGCAGACGCTGACGCCATGTTTGCGTGTTACCTTGTCGACGGATGGAAAGAGAATTAGAGCGGGAACGCAAGGGATGCGCGGAGAGTGAAAATTTTGTCATCCATGCGCGCGCGTCTTTTGAAACTAAAGGCACGGTGACAAAATTACAGATTGTAGAAAGATTTCTAACAATTCTTCCGTCGACAAAACCTGTTTCTATAGATAGATATCCACAGACTGAACAGTGACAAAACAGTCACGGTGACAAAAATTACTCATGCGAGCTAGGTCTTATCGTCGCATAACATCAGTTGAGATCCGCTAGCCTATACCCCTATACGAAAAGAGTCAAAATGGTTGACAGTGACACTATGCCGAGGATAACCGACTTTTAATGATTTTAAACTGAGGGTCACGTCTAAAGGAGTAGAGTTAATTTTTTATTTAAGATGGGTTTGCTCTTGACTCTAGTCTAGGTCGGAGGCGACAGAGACAGAGTCGACGATGGAGTGAGCTTACCCAGAAGAAGCCTGTTCACTCTCACTTGAAGAGATTGGGTTTGTATGCGCTTGGAAATACAGACGCAGGTAGTTAGTTCCACTCTTTTACTGTGCGCATTATAAAAGACATTTGGAATCACTTAGTGCGAATTGGTGGAAAAGCAACTAGGTAGGGATGGTAACTGGCAGTGCGTCTAGATGTCCGATGGTAGAATGGGGCCGGCGGAATAAGGTCGTGGAGTTCTTGAACACACTAAATAAATATATTTTAAATTAAAGCATTTTCTTAATAACTTAATCTGTGAATATTTTAATTTGTGAAGTTATGTCTAACGTGGATAAAAAACTGAAAATCACGCAAAACCTATCAAGCGTATTTTTATGAAACCTTCACCATTTTAAAGATAATTTAATTATTTTGTTTTATGTAGGTACGTATACTAAATTAATAATATGTCTAATATGGGCCAGCGCTTCTTGTTGGGCGAGTCCTATTACTGGCTGGACGTACGACGCGTTGTGTGAGCTCAGCACAGAACACGCAAGCTAACCACTCAATGCCATTTGCATATATCCAAACTGATAACTTACCTCAAAGAAGTGAGAGTCAGAAGCAGAAAGGTCGGCACAAAGCGAGGTGAGCGTTGATGCGTTACTGATCGTTCGAGCCATCGGGGGCTGGTTCTCACTCGTCCTGAAAACAACATAGATGTTATTTATGTTCTACAACATTTCATGTTTTGAGCCTATTGAAAAATTCTATTGAGAAATTCTGTAAAGCATTTATTTGTACAGATATTGTTGTTTACACGCCCCTAGTCGCCGCAGGAGACGCCCTGGGCGTCGGAAATTGATAGCCGATTCCCGGCCACCGTAGGTGCGGGCTTACGGATGGCGAGCAATGGGTAGCTCGCCGTCCGGTAAGGACCAGGCCCGGGTCGACGGCACGTTGTGTTCCACGCGCGCCTCAAAGATATGTCAGAACTAGCTGAAGGGGTCCGCTAGGGCCGATGCCTTCCAGGGTTGCAGGTTATTTGAAAGAGTTACCGTGGCCCTGGCACAGGCAACTGAAGGAACACAGGTGGGTTTCAGAGCGGGAGAAGTTATTTGATGATTTCCCATCCAAAAAAAAAGGCCAAACTAGTTTGTCCTAGTCCAAACCGGTTTATCCTAGCTTAATTAGCCGTTTAATTAACTGCCTAAGCCTTTGGAAGTAGCGCTTGCCGGCCGCTACTGCGGCACCTCTCGGCTCGCGCGCGGTTCGTCACAGTTCTAACCTAACCTAACCTAACCCATTTGGTCGGGGTGACCGGCTTAGTTAGTCCAACCAATGCGGCTCGCGCGTTTTTGGTCGCAGTTTCAACCTAACCTATAATTCAATATCATTCAGGCCGCTAACTGAACGGCGCCGTTTAGTTAAAAGGCTAGGCGTTTAACTGAACGGCTAATTAAGCTAGTTGGTAGCGACCTGACACGCGTAGGACAAACCAGTTTGGCCTAGGACTAACTAGTTTGCCCAGAAATCGGGTGTGGCCGATAACAAATACAATAAAACAGGCAAAACACTTGCATCGAATTATTTTAAAATTAGAAATAGTTATTTCAGACCAAGCACACAGTAACTGACACAAGTACCTGTTATGTAAGTAGGTAGATAGATATGTTAGTAAAATTTTAAATAATTATTATTTTGACATGCATGAGCGACCAATGCTGTCCACTCTGTCCGTCACCACGCTCAGAAGCGTGTTGATGCTACTCTTTACCCAATACTACAGGAAGGCCGTTCTTTTGTGAAGCACTACTTGAAAGCCGTCCGTACTGTGGTCGGCGAACATACTGGAGGCACTGCACCGCCATGGGATTCCCAACAAACCCCTGAACGATTTGATAACCACAGAGTTTTTCTGCTACGATCCATGAAACGCGTCATAATTTTTTTAAATATTATTGCGCTTTCATCGGATTATATATTGGGTAGCATTATATTATTAGTATATTGGGTTTTATATCATGGGGGCTTAGAAACAAACTGAGCATAAAGATAACGAGCTACTTCTTATTCATTTAGTTTTTGTGGTTACATTTTAGTGGCGAATTACTTGGCGAAATGTGGGTATACTATAGGAACACCTCTCCCTAACCCTTCGGGGATTACAGGCATGATGAGGTTTTTTTTCTTTGTTAGCCTGCTATTTGTCCTATTGCTAGGCAAAGTCAGCCGGCGTTGACAGGCCAGCTGGCGTGGTTGGTTAAGATACCACTTATCATGCCGCAAGTCGTGGGTTCGATTCCCATCCAGGACAAACATTTGTGTGCATGAACATGTCTGTTTGTCCGGAGTCTGGGTGCAATTATTTACATAATTATGTATGTATTGTATTTACAAAAAAAAAAGTAGTAAATGTAGTATATCAGTTATCTGGTTTCCATAGTACAAGCTCTGCTTAGTTTGGGATCAGATGACCGTGTGTGAATAATGCCCCAGGATATTATTATTAGATTATTAAAGGCCACCCCTTTTTCCTTCCAAAACTCCCTGTCTTATGCAATCTCTGGCCATATTGACCCTGCAAACCTTATCAGATCTTTTTTATATAAAGTAGCCATTATTGCCCCACTTATGGGCAAAGGCCTTACTCTCTTTCCACCTCTCTCTGTCCAGAGCTGCCAAAGACCAATCTTTATTAAAGGAGTCCAGCTCATCCCGCCATCTCCGTTTGGGCCCTGGGCCTGCCGCTTAGAAATATGAATTTAAAAACTTACAAATTCGAGTTACAATTCCCCGGCAGAGAAATAGCAGGGCTATTCCAAGGAAGATGTTCAGAGCTGTTCTGTTGCTGAAAGCCCATATTCCTGGTGACTGCGCCGTTAGTGAGCGAGTTGTTGGATCCTCGGGGGCTTGGAGCCCCCGGCGACGGCTCCCGCATCTGGGTGAAGAGGTCGGTCACCTGGAATGAGGAGTTGAGAGGTTATGAAGAGAAATGAAAGTGGACAGTGCGTTGGTAATCTATAGTAGGCAGTGCGCTTGCTGATCGCGTTGGGGTTTTGAGCTCAATCCTTAATTAAGTCGTGCTAGACAATGGTTATGGCTCTATAGCCAGTTATAGTTAGCTTTAATGTGCATGCTGTGGGCTCCTATTCACAAACTAAAATGGCGTCGAAAAATCATCCGCTTAAATAATAAATAAATAAATAGCAGCCGGTCTGCCCCCACTTACATACTCCTCTAAAAATACAGCTGTGATTTTATATACGTTTAAGAGAAATAATGTAACTTTGTGGTATTTGTGGCTGTAACCGAGCCCTTGTGCCTTAGGACCGGTTTTTTGGTCCGTAGTTAACTCAACCAATGGTTAAGCATACTTTGTAACTAATGGTTGAATTTTGGCTTAATGTGTTTGCCAAAATGCCATTGTTTACTATTTTTTAACATGACATGTTAACTCATTCATGTTTAGCGTTAACGTTTCGCCAAAATTCAACCATGAGTTACTATGTTTAAACATTAGTTGAGTTAACTACAGATCAAAAAACCGGCCCTTACTGACCAGTAATTGTGATACTAGTATCTCGTTTTTCGGATGCTGATGGAAGTCAGATCCTGACAGTCCAACATGTGTGATGTAACTTAGAATTACAGTTTTGCCCAGAAATGAGTTGTAAGGTCAGATGGCCGCCGCTTCACAAAACCATATTAAGATATTCGTCAGATTGGAAGCTGTCCACAATAAAATTCAAAAGCAATGCTTGGCAATTTAATGTTGGCTTTCCTATTTTGCAAAGAACTGTATTAATTTATTCCTAACGTCAATAGTCTTGATTTGCATGGTAAGGTGAAGGATTGCGTTCTGAAATGTATGTAAGTACATATGTACCGAGTAGATTTAAATATTTTTGTATGTATGTACCAAGGTTCACAAATTGGCAAAAATAACAATGCATCATTGTTAAAAAAAATATCAATCAATACTCAAACAATAGACTAAAATACCTAAGTATTTTGAATGAATACAATGGCCTATCATGCATACAGGATGTCCCAAAAATCAACGTCAAGCCGGAAGTTGGTGACAGTTTTTCTCAACACATACTTTAAATAACAACACAAACAAGGATCGTTGACCTCCAAAAAAACCGCCAAATCTTAAACTTTTTATTTTATCGTGTTTAGATCACGACATCGCATCAGCGGAGTTTAGCTAGTCAATTTAAAATAACCCTCTATAAGGAGATATAGAGTCGACTTTCGATAATTTGAATCTCTCGATAGCTTGAAATTGTTTTCTGGTCGCTTGAAAAATACTCGATAAATTGAATAAAATCAATGTTAATTGGTCCCCTCTGTAATTTGAAGTTGACGGAATAGTATCTTGCAATAATTTGAAGTCCGGGCTTCCTAACTCTCTATAATTTGAAGTGTTTATCATGCGCCTATCGTTTGTTTGTTGTCGGAGTAGTATCTTGCCCATCAACATGCAATAATTTGATGTCCGGGCTTCCCTACTCCACAGATATAGATACTCCCCTACTCTCTATAATTTGAAGCGTTTATCATGCACCTATCGTTTGCTTACATACATGGACAGACCTGTAGATTGTTTACATAAATATAGATATAAATGAGTTTACAGTTCGCATTCCAGTCTACCTTTGAACGTTAAAGTGAGTCAGCTTGTTTTTTTCTTCCCTCGCTCTTGGTTATTAAAACTCCTGTTATTTTGAACACTCGGTAATTTAAAATTTTTCTCTGGTCCCTTGAGTTTCAAATTATCGAGAGTCGACTGTAGATTATTTGCCGTTCCTGCGAGTCACACCGTCGTCGCACGAACCCAGTCTCCTATCCCTCGCATTCTCCACGCTCAACGCTCTCTTGGACGCTAAACCTGACTGTGATCATGTGATGTAATCGCGGATGAATGGAAGACGATCATGGGAGTATATCTGGAGTTCTGTGAGATGAATATGTTTTTTTTTCTTTTATTTAAGATGGGTACTATTTGATGGGTACTATGGGATACTATTTGACTCTAGTTTAGGTCGGAGGTGACAGAGACGAAGTCGAATAATATTATTTCATTGAATATATTTATTTTAATAATTATATTTGTCTAATATCCTTAGTTCATCTTTATTTAGGAGCAGTGGTAGCCCAGTGGTAACGCATATCACGCCGCAGATCGTGGGTTCGATTCCCATCCAGGACAAACATTTGTGTGCATGAATATGTCTGTTTATCCTGAATCTGGGTGTAATTATCTAATATACAGGGCTATTTTTAAATCATTAACTAAACTTTCACAGGGTGTTCTACCCATGAATATGAACAACTTTCACTATGGGACCAAACCTGAAATCGCAAAAAAAAATCAGCTGTTCAGTACATTTATGTTCGCTTATTTGGTCAAAATGTACTGAACAGCTGATTTTTTTTTTGCGATTTCAGAGTGGTCCCATAGTGAAAGTTGTTCATATTCGTGGGTAGAACACCCTGTGAAAGTTTAGTTAATGATTTAAAAATAGCCCTGTATATAAGTAAGTATTTACAAAAAAAGTAGTATATGTAGTATATCAGTTATCTGGTTTCCATAGTATTGCTCTGCTTAGTTTGGGATCAGATGACCGTGTGTGAATAATTTCCCAGAATATTATAAAGGCCGACGAGTTGTAGGTTGTAGGTTCGAACCCAGGCAGGTTAAACTTTGTGTAAATTATTCCATCACCACTGTTCTCAAAACGGTGAAGAAAAACATCGTGAGGAAACCGGCATGTCCTAGAACCAAAAATTCGAAGACATGTGACATCTACCAACCCGCACTGGGCCCGCGTGCTGGATTACGGCTCTTTCACGGAGAGGATGTGTTTCAGCACTGGAAACATTCTCAGCTTATCTTTATAAAAAACAAATCAATCAATCGGCAGATTGCCGATTCATATTAAAGTCAATCAACTTGCCTGCCTTTTCTCAACTATGTTGGGATCGGCTTCCAGTCTAACCGGATGCAGCTGAATATTAACGTCAAATAAATAAATTTTTATTTTAAGACTGACCTAAGAGTTTGTCAGATTCATTTGATGACCATGCTCAATTGCGTTGAAGTAAAACTACACCTAAGAAATACAAAACTTCTTGACGAATATATGAAGCAATGACTGGTTCCAAATTAGGAGACAAACAACTTATTTACGAGTTCTAAGTACATCCCACGTGCACACTCCTTATTGCTTAATTGACGGAGATTAGCTAATTGCTAGCAAGATCATGGGTCACTTGCATTTGCTTACAAAATTACTGAAAGACTACCGGAGCAAATTACATTGCTATTCTGTAAAGGTTACTTGGCACCTCATCTCATCAAGTGAGCGCATTGTGGATTCACAACGAGACACCGTTCGAAATTCGAAGTGATGTTTAGCGAATTAAACTCCGTTTACATGGTGCAAGTTTCTGGAACGTACAATCAATCTGCCTAGCCTTTTCCCATCTATGTTGGGGTCGGCTTCCACTCTAACCGGATGCAGCTGAATACCAGTATTTTACATGGAGCGACTGCCTTTCTGACCTCCACAACCCAGTTACTGGGTAATACGATAGCCCGAAAGTATAACAACCAGTCTTACCAAGGTAAGACTGGTTGTCAGACTTTCGGGCTTCTGACGACCCTTAACGACTGTCAAAGACCCTCAAATGACAGCCGGGACCAACGGCTTAACGTGCTTTCCGAGGCACGGAGGAGTCTCGGTATTATAAGATGGTCACCCATCCACAGACCAACCCCGGCGAGCGTAGCTCAACCTGATGGATCGACCCGTGCGGCTGTTATTACATAGCCACGAGCTCCTCTAAGGTTCTGGAACGTTCAACAGCAATAATCGCATACCATAAAGTACCACTACTACTAATATTTAAGAATTGCATGCAAGTGTTTACACGCGTGCTATTCTATAAGATGTTCGTACTGTATTAGGCATTGGAATGAGCCATGCATGTACATCTGAAGGTTCATCAGAAACGACTGCGTGTCGAGTGGTGCCGTAAAATGATAAAAAAGTTTATTGGAGGACAGTCATTGGCTGTCTATAATATAGTGACAGGTGACGAATCCTGGGTGTACTACTTTGAACCGGATAGAAAAATCCAGTCGGCAGAATGGGTCTTTCCTGTTAAAGGCTTGCCGACGAAAGTCAAGAAAAGTCGAAGCATTGGTAAGAAAATGGTTGCTTCTTTTTCGGCAAATCAGGACATTACACATCTGTGTCGCTTCAAGCACATCGCAGATTGGTACGTCAACACTTGCTTGCCCAGAGTCTTAGAAAAAGTTCGCGAAAAGCGTCCTCGAAGCAATGTCGTTCTTCACCACAATAACTTGTCATCACATTCCGCTAAGGTAACGGAAGCATATTTGAAGGCTTCACATGACGCATCCGCCATACAGCCCAGACCTCGCACCTTGGGACTTCTTTTTGTTTCCTAAAATTGAAGACAAACCTAGAGGCACCCGTTTTACGAGCCCTGAATCGGCAGTGAATGCGTTCCACGAAGCCATTGAAGAGGTCCCTAAGGAAGACTGGTCCAACTGCTTTTTACAATGGTTCCAGCGAATGCAAAAATGTATAAATTGTGAGGGCTTATACTTTAAAAAACAATAAATGTATCTAATATCTGGTCATAGAATCCAGAAACTTTCAGTATGACTTAAGTATGTATAGTTTCAAAATCAAAATCAATAGTCATTTATTCAAATTGGGCTGAGAATCAGCACTTTTGAACGTCAAAATTACATAAGACAGTCCCCCAAAACGCATTCCCTTCACCACTTCCTAGTGCTTTAGCTGGGGAGGAGAAATGGCGCAACAAACTCCCCAGCAGCACAGCTGTCTGTTCAGTTAAAAACATTGAATCTATACAACACTGCGCATAATAATTAATTCAAAAATCAATTTCTTTTTTCCTCAATTTTTGTCATAGTGAACTACTTATATACAGTTTTTCTGTTAAACAAACTAGTTCGTTTGTAGTTGTACCTATGCATGTATGCCCATTTCCTTAAGAGCGCGGGTCAAGGTTGACATTGGTTACATTGAATATTAATGTAAACAGCCAATTACTTCCTATACGAGCTTTTGATACATTAGATAAGGAACAGGGGTGTCACCCAAGGCTCGCCACATACGGGCCACACGCTATAGCCACAAACACCGCCTCCAAGCAGGTCGACACAAATGGTCGGTAGCCACTATTTTTATAACGGGTTTAGTTTAATGGTCGGTGGCAGCCACATAAAGCAAGAAGCGGCCTATCGTGGCGTGTAGCAACCACCGACGTTATCCATGTGCTGGGTGTTCATGTATTATCATCATCTGTCTAGTCTTTTCCCAACTATGTTGGAGTCGGCTTCCAGTCAAACGGATGCAGCTGAATACCAATATTTTACATTTAGCGACTGCCTATTGACCTCCACAACCCAGTAACTGGGTAATACGATACCCCTTGGTAAAACTGGTTGTCAGACTTCCGGGCTTCTGACGACCCGTAACGACTGTCAAAGATCCACGAATGACAGCCGGGACATTCATGGATCTTCGACATTCATCATCATTCGTGGATCTTTGACAGTCGTTACGGGTCGTCGGAAGCCTGAAGGTCTGACAACCAGTCTTACTATGGGCTATCGTGTTGCCCAGTTACTGGGTTGTGGAGGTCGGATAGGCAGTCGCCTGCATCAGGTATTCAGCTGCATCCGGTTAGACTTGGAAGCCGACCACAACATAGTTGGGAAAAGGCTAGGCAGATTGATTGACTTTTTACGCAGTCGGGTTTTTTGATTTTTTAAATTCATTTTTATTATTTTACACTTTTTAGTTAGGATTAATTTTCTCTCACTGTATTAAGTAACGCTAAAACGTTTATCTGCTGTCAAAATCTGTCGCTCCACCCAGAGCAGAAGTTATTTGATGATTTCCCACCCAATAAAAAAAATTAGGTACGTGATTCTATAAGGGTTCCGTTTTTTCCTTTTGAGGTACGGAACGTAAATTTAAAAAGTATAAAAACCCAACTGCGTAAAAAGTGAACTTTAAAAAAGATGGAAACAAGATGACCTATTTCTGTCTCGAAACAATCTCATGCAGTCGGAGGCATCTTCTTAAAAACAGTTGCCTATTGCCTCTTAAACATTATTTCTATACGACTATCTAACACCAACTATCAAAATTTATAAAGAAACAAAACTACTTAATCTGGCCCAAACACATAAATATAATACATGCATTTTTATTAGAAAAATCCTTACTAAAGATATCCATTCACAAATTACTTTCACAAAGAAGATAGATTACCATAAACGCATGACAAGGCAGGCTAATAACCTGTGTTTAAGAGGGCATAGAACGAACTACGGAAAAAAGAGTATTCTATATGCTGGGGCCCAACACTACAACGTATTACCTAAAAATATAAAAGAAGCAAAGTCTCTGTATACATTTAAAAAAATATTAAAAAGCCACATTTTAAAGGATTTTTCATTAATAAAAGCCTAATATTAAGTTCAGTGATACCAATTACTAATTTAAATTGTAACACACATACAATATAAGATATATCTTACTAAACAATGTTCAAATATAATACACATAACATACATTCCTATAGTAAAACATATAAAAACCTACACATTACCTAAGACATATATACATATAAACAAAATATATACATACATACGCTATATTTTAATTTAAGCACATAAAATTATGTTTAAATACATATATCTGCAAACAATAACAATTTTAAATATTTTAACATACGTATTTCTCACTAACTACTAACTACTCCATATATAATAGATTAATACATAAACAAACTCACTAACCATATTAAATAAAATCCATGATAAGTATAGCTTAACATAATAATAATAATTTAAAACACGCAAACAACATTGACAACTACCTAAGTACTTTAAACGCAGTGAAACAATCACTGTGTCATGGGCCTTAACAAACATATCCCTCAATTCATGCACACCTACCCGCAGTGGCGATACGCATACGAACGTCGCGCACTTACGTTTCTACAACTACCTTTATAATAACACTGTTACCAAATCCTAACGTAATTTTGTCATAGTAGGTACCTACTCACCCACTACGCCAGTCGGCTTTATGTATTTCTAAGTTATAATATTGTATTTTCTCTGTAAGTGATTGTGTAATCTTTTGAGAAAATAAATGTCTAAAACCGTAAACCGTAAATAGGTCATCTTGTTTCCATCTTTTTTAAAGTTCACTTTTTATGCAGTATATTCATATATTCAGTAGGAGCTTGTGGCTGAGCAATAACAGCCGCACGGGTCGATCCATCAGGTTAAGCTACGCTTGCCGGGGTTGGTCCGTAGATGGGTGACCATTTTACATACCGAGACTCCTCCGTGTCAGTCTTTTACTGACTAAGACCCACCCTTGTTTCTTCAGTTGCCTGTGCCAGGGCCACGGTAACTTTTCAAACTACCCGCGACCCCGACAGGAAAATAAATATGGTCTGTGGTCTCTAAAAAATCAAGCTTCTAACATCAACGCAATAAAAAATACGGCCATTTATACAACATATTTTGATACTCGCAAGTAAACCAAAACCTATAGGGTACTTACCGTAGACCTAGAATCATGAAATTTTGGCAAGAAGCAAGGTCTTACAGCACAAGTAAAGGAAAACGTCCGAAAACCGTTATTTTGTAATTTTAAGTATCACATAAAAATTACATACTTAAATTTGCAGTTGGAGAATTGACCATGACGTATATCAATGTATGGGAGAACATGTTTTTCTACTAGGTACAATGTTAGTTGGAGTATAGCAAAAACAAACGACCCTACTTCAACACTATTAGTCTTTCTGTTTCTAACTCATAAATATAATTTACGACTATCCGAGCCCTCCTCAGCACTTGACTGAAATCCATACTTTCTCATAGCGTCACTACTCTCCTATTAGCCTTGCACAAGTCTCCCGTAATATTAGTAAACCACACCTTCCAATATATAAAGTAAAGGGTAATAAACATACTATTGAAATCCTTAGAACGAACGGTCTTTCCTTTGGCTTTCCCCTTTAACCCTAACAATGTTAAGTTTGTTTTGGGATAAATTCTTTTTAACTACGAAACCCTTCATTGTCCGGGCTCCAACACGCACTTGGCCGATTTTTTTTTTTAGTAACTGCGACCAACTGTGATAAAAATCCAGAAAGTTCAAGAGAGGCTAGTTAATTAGGAGGGAAAATTTAAGAAGTTTTCATCATTAGAAGCTCAATAAGTTTTAAAGAGGATCTGTTAAATATTTCCCCATGAAATATCATTCACTCATTTAGTTCGTGCAGCATGTAGATACGAGAGAAGACTTAGGTAATGATCAGAGGCAACCCTAGAAATGCAATGTTAATTGATCAGCCTTGAATCCAACCGTTTGTTTATAATACCGCACGTCAACAGGTCAATATACAACATGGCACTGGTTAAATTGAAAGATGATGCGTTGACTATTGATACCGATATAAAATGACGCCCATGCTTCTATTAATAGATGTCAATGTGTTGAGTTTGTCATAACCATAGATTAATACAGACGGGACACTCCGCAGTTTAGGTATGAAGCTACAAGTACGAGGCGGCCTATCTCACTGGGCCATTTCAGTAGGACTGCCGCGGTCAGAAAGGATAAGAGTTACGCGTTAGAAAGAGAGGCAACTTGTAGGCGAATATAAGTGTAGGTAATAAGCATTGTGCGACCTGAATTGTACTTTATTGTGTCGTAGCAAGAGTCGCTTTTTATTTAAATGATTTTACGGAGTGTCCCATCTGTATTAATCTGTGCCATAACTAGAGATCGGATAATCGGATGCATATTTACCTAAAGTTGAGGTGTTGGTTAATATGGATATATGTTATATATGATATAAGTTATATGTTTATATCTTTTGTATCGAGAAAACCCAGAATTCCGGGATCGATAAATTTAGAGTTCTGATTAAATAGAATCGAATGTATATTTAGGTAGGTACTTGCATTCAGGTGTTGGTTAATATGGATTGCACTTTTGTATTGAAAATATCCTGGGACGCCGGGATCGACAAATTTAGAATTCTGAATAAAGAATCGAATAAAAAATCACCTACGTTCAGGTGTTGGCTTATATGAAATAAACTTTTGTATCGATCGTGAAAATCTCGCGATTCCGGAATGGGTAAATTTTGTACTTTTTGACAATAGAATCGAATGCTAGCTAATGTTACTAACTTGTACTAAGTAGCTTGCCAAACTGGCATAGCATAATTTACGTCAGGATAAGTAATGTTAAACAATGATTTCAAGTAAACAAGCATACGAATAGTTAGGTATGTGATCTCTGTGTCTCTTTATTTTTTAAATAAAGAATACCACATATTTTAGAATTCGTTTCCATACCATGTATCCGATTATATGTGCAATCCAGGATTTTCTGGAATCCCGTGATTTATATTAAGAAAAAAAAAAATTAATAAGCCGCTTCCAGTTTCTTAGCAAATTTACTTCACGTAAATAATAATATGTATCCGATTATCCGATCTCTAGTCATAACAGAAGTGTTGGCCCAACAACCATATCGAGGGTTCACCATTTTTGGAACTTTACAGGAGAGCATTTAAAAGTTTAGTAGTAGTATCAACTATTACAGAAAGGCCTTGCACACTGCTACGTACAAAAATACTTCAGCAGACAACAATTTTTATTTTTTTTTAAATATTTTTTTCGTCGATAAAATTAAGTAGTTTCCCTCATTTCGATATGTGCACATAATAAATACAGCAGTAGGGACATTATCAGTTGATCATGAATTTCTATAACAGCATTCATCTGTTGTAGGTATCTATTCCACTCATCCATCTGCCTAGCCTTTTCCCAACTATGATGGGGTTGGCTTCCAGTTTAACCGAATGCAGCTGAATACCAGTATTTTACATGGAGCGACTGCCTATCTGACCTCCACAACCCAGTAACTGGGCAACACGATACCCCTTAGTAAGACTGGTTGTCAGACCTTCAGGCGTCTGACGACCCGTAACGACTGCCAAAGATCCACGAATGACAGCCGGGACCAACGGCTTAACGTGCTTTCCGAGGCACGGAGGAGTCTCGGTATGAAAAGATGGTCACCCATCCACAGACCAACCCCGGCAAGCGTAGCTTAATCTGATGGATCGACCCGTGCGGCTGTTATTACTTAGCCACGAGCTCCTTTAGGTAACTATAATACAAGCCTGTAAAGTCAAGAAAGGTTTTGCCAAATCTTTGAAACACTTCAAGAAGAAAGTTTTTTCCAAATCTTTGAAATACTTTCAATGCAAAGCTTAAGGTATGCTTTGCTTTACCCGTAACGACTGTCAAAGCTCCACGAATGACAGCCGGGACCAACGCGAACGGGTTAAAGTGCTTTCAGAGGCACTAGGGGTATCTGTATGTAAATATGGTCACATCCACGGACGAACTACGACAAGCAAGCGTAGCTTAACCTGATCGATCGACCCGTTTGGCTGTTATTAGTTAGCCACGAGCACCTTATTTTGTATTACCATGATTACAAAATTATAGATACACTCTAGTTGTATTTATGCATTGTTGTAATATTTAACGTTTTTATTTATTTTCATTTTTTTGTATCTATTACACTAAGAATTAATAATAATAATAATATCGTTTATTTATAAAAATAGTGCAGATTTACAATAACATAACTTAAAAATTATAGAGGGCGCAGTTGCTCATTTGCCTGAACTAGGTAGAACCTGTGTTTCAGGCTAGAAAAGTGCTTAAAATTTTAAAAATATAAAATTAACAATGGAGAAGACTAAAATAGAAACTTAAAAGACTAACATGTTTTATTTACATACAACAAGTAAATCCTCTGTCTCACTGTATGATATGCTAAGTAAAAATTGCAGAATAATCTTTTTGCAGTCGTAATTATTTAATTTATACATACTTAATTTCCTATTTAATTTGTTGTACAGAAATGAGCCTAAAAATGTATAAAATCTATTTACAAAAACATATTTAGAGGATGCATTTGACTCACATACAATATCATTCCGTCTCTTATTAGTACTTTCAGTGTTATAGGAGAGCATGGTGTGCTGTTTTAATACCAAGTGCGTTATAAAAAGCTGGCGAACAGTCAGTCAATTGAAAACATACGGTCTCTATTAAAAGTCACGACAACAGAGGTAGTACCTATATCGTAGGAACAGTTGCCGTCGTGAATTGCACTGTACTTAAGGCTAGATAATCGCTAGTTGGGATGTCAGAAAAGCCATATTATTAAATAAACAACACTCCGTTCCTACCTCCGTTTATGGTTGTACTGAACAAAGCAATGTTTATATATTAAGATAGCCATCGCATTTGTACTGCCGTCGTAAGAAAAAAGGGCACAACTAACATTTAAAAAAAAATCTACATATAATTGAGCAGATTAGCCTTTTTTATCTGATTCTAAATATGTATGTAACTCATTTTTTTTTTAAATGTTAGTTGTGCCCTTTTTGCTTACGACGGCAGTGTAGTACGTTGATACGTTCATCGCTCCCTAGGGCTGCAGTCTTGAAGATAGCGATAGATAGCGCGATCGGAGTACTACCGAATTCGGTCGCAACCATGATGGTTTAACTTCGTCAATCATCAATCGGTCGTAATTGTCAAGCAATTTTGTCCGACCCCAATGTCCCTAATAACCTTGCCGACTAGCAAATTTTTTATTTGTATTTCGTGAAAAGGGACGGAAGTGTGTAATAGGAAGCCGGGGAAGCGCGCGCTATTTGATTTGACCAATGAGCGCGAGCGGTACTAGTTGGTCGTCAGATGGTACCAACCCAAACAGATGTCAAATGTTACACATCTTATGCGACTACTGTAAAGCTGGCTCGTTTTTAGGGTTCCGTACCAAAATGGTAAAAAGGAACCCTTATGGTGTGACTCCAGTCTGTCTGTCACAGCTGGATATCTCAAGAACTACTAATGCTATCAACATGAATCAAATTTATTTTTATATGTATAATTATAAAATAGCTACAATTAATTAAATAAGTGATCAAATGTTATTATAATACATATTTGTACGCTGTTAAAGTAAAACATGACTGTGATCCTATCTGCAATGTACTTGACATCTTGCATGCTTTGTGTGTGCATACTCATGTTTTGGACAAATAAATGATCTCTATCTCTCTCTCTATGATTTTTGGAATAGTTTTAGAAGACGTTTGCCCAACTATTTTTCAAATAAGAAAGAAATAAAAAATACTTACAGATATATTTTTTTTGCAACACGGACTGAAGGTGGTCTTAAAAATTTGAAGTGGGGCTACTAGGCTATGTGGAGTATCTTATGAAAGAACGCCAATTTCGCACATTCTCAAACATTTTTTCTTTTTTTTTAGAACGCAGTTTTTCAAATTCCTTTCCGAACCTTGCATAGAGAAAAATCTGAAATTATTCTATGTGATAGAAGTTTATGTAAAGATTACAGGAAAAATAAAACGATGTCTCTAAATAGCACTTTTTTAATATATGATGGTACGGAGCCCTCGGTGCGCGTGTCCGACTCGCTCTTGACCGGTTTTTTTACCATCATCATCATCTATTTTCGTTTAACTCATGCCGTCTCCCTCTAGAGTAAAAGATAAATAAAGACAAATGAATGTACAAAGTTCATTACAACAAATACACATATTTCTATGTATACGATGTTGATTCAAACACGAGCTAGCTTCATTAAGGCTTGGCATTACGCCGTTGACCTCGCTCAAATGGGCGTTACTGCCGAGAATGCCCCGCGCACCCCCTCATTATAATTACGCGCGAAGCGATCACTAATATTCTATTTTGCACCGTTGACTGCCACAGAGCCATGACGCGCGACGCACGCATAGGTAGCCTGTTGCATATTTCAGAGGTGCAGAACATTTTTAGGTAAAACCTTGTATGTTGTAGAAAAACAAATACAATACTTGTGTAAATTATTATATTTTTAGAAAATATATTTTTTTAATGACTAAGAACTCATTGTAATATTACTAAATCAGAAAATGGGCGGCAGAATATAGACGGTTATTATTATTAGCTTTCCCCGCGACTTCGCTCATAAATAAAAGTGAATAAGTTTGTACCTAAAAGTACTACTAGTAGTTGTTTTAAGTACTGCAAATATTAAAAAAAAAAAAACGCAAAATAAATCAAGTGGAAAATCTGAGCAATACACAAATCTGCCGGCCATATGCTTGCACGAAGCTCAAATACCATATTAGGTTCATGGGGTCCATGAACCACAATGCGTCCCATATGGTTTGTGGGCCCCATACGACCCGTGACCTCGGTTCAATTTATTATAAGTCATAAGCGGTCGTGGGCCCGGAACTTATTAGTTCAATAAGGCCGGCCACATACACAGACTGAATTCCGTTTCGGAATTCCGTTCCGGAATATCGATTCGGAATTTTCGAAGGCAGTAAATCCATACAAAATCAAGGATGTATCACACACGTACAGTAGTTCTTCGTTTATTTTGTATGGCTTTGCTGCTTTCGAAATTCCGAAATGATATTTCGAAACGGAATTACGACTGTATGTGGCAGGCCTAATCAATTATTCATTCTTTTTCTAATTGAGTTTTGCAATACTTTCATTTTCTAGCCCATGTTTGACTGATTTGACGTGATCTATTAGGTTTTTATAAATTAAATTCTTCACCATATTAGCACAACTGATGTCATTGTGTTTTTTAATTACGTTACCGAAATTTGAAGCCGTCAGTTAATTTCTTCTTAGTTCGAGCCATTCACTTGACTCACTTTGAAGTATTGTACCTGTTTCAATTCTTATTCTTTCATCTTCATTTTTCTCTAAATTTTTCAAAAATATTATTTTCGATTCCTCTAGCATTTCCTTTGACATATCGGGTTTCGCTCAATCCTGTCCATAATTGATGGAAGAGGCGTTTTGATTTTCCAATGTTCTTCTTTTCTTCTTTGTATATTTTTTAGGTCTTATCTGTCGCTTTATTCTGTTCATTTCAAATTTATGTATTTGTCCTTTTGGACTTCTACCTACAATACATTTATGCAAGATGCTCAAAGGTTTTCTTGTGTCAAATGATAGAGCCGCAGTATTACATCTCATCTGATATTGATATTTTTGAGCAAAGTTTATCCTTTTGCCACCTATGAATTTAGCAACAACGCTATGATATCTCTCTACAGAGTTGCTGTCGACATCGTGCAAAAAATGCGTGAGTGTGCCGCTAGCTGTGATAATATTAATTTTATTTTTTGGCACAGAGTGTTTGTCAATATCTTCTATTTCGCCTAGTTTGCCACAAAAGTATCCTTTGCACGTGGTATGTTAGCTAAAAGCATGTTCTGCAGCAAGCATAATATTAGCATGGAGTTGCATTGCATTATCAGTATGCTTGTATTTTGCAATTGCAGTTACTACTACTTTTCGCATGGTTAATATTCTTTTCTTTGTTAGGAGTTTTATGAACCGTATTAGAAATTTCATGTCTGTTGTAAAACTCTGCAGTTTGTTGCAAAAAATCCTCAGCAAGTGGTTTCGGCATTAAATTTTTTCTATTGTTAAATTTTCGTACGGCCTTTCTTGCAAAAGCTTTGAATATGTGTTGGCGTCACCATCTGATATAATTCTGCCATATATCAAATTGTGCATTTCTATGCTTTTCTTAAATCCCTCGACAATAATCGTTGACTCCATGCCGGTAGATGGTCCTGTAAATGAAGACAAAAAGTATAATAATGTAGCTTTCAGTATACAAAACCTATATTACGGCTTTAGTTCTCTAATGGGTTACCTCTACCATTTTTATACAATAGATATTTAGTTTGATTTCAAAATAATAAGGCGAACCATTTACGTTTAGTTAATTTATAAAAGAAACAAACAGCAATACGTTTCCACTTATAATATTACTAGGATTTTTATGTAAAACACATAAAATATTTACCTGTATAGTTTTTATAACAAATATGATTTGTTTGTCGAGATTCCTTTATTTTCTGCTCTAGCGTAAATGTAGCAGAACTTATTTTTGACAGCCATGAACAATATTTTATTGCTACGTTTACCAAGTATGGCTGCTGCTCCTGACAGTGAAGAGTAGTTTTTCTTGTATGATCTTTTTCCCCAACATCCGTCAGCAATGACATCAATTATCGGTATTCCCTTTGCATTTACTTTACCCTCTTCAACGGCAGCACATCTTTCCTCTTCAGCAGCTTCGTTCAAAGATCTTAACGCTTCAGATTCCCACGTTTTGTTTACTATATCCATATGAAAGGTGAATAATTTTTGTGAGATCTCAGGAAGTCCTAGAGTTGACGTAATTTCCAGAAGTTGCGTATGTCCACATCCTGCTGCTATTGCCCTAGCTACGGCACATGTGTTTAAATTAATTTCTTCTGGGGTGTTGTCTCCCTCTATTATAAAACTCATGTTACATAAAAGACATTTCAGTTTTAATTTATTCATTAAACCTGTCAAACGTTCAGATACGATTTCTATTGACTTTAAACCGCAGTCCAATGGTCCATGGCTTGATATTTCTTGGAGTGATTTAAAAAAATGACTGATGTTTACAATACGTCTACCAATCGATAATTCTTCAGTTCCCCTAAAACAAAGTAAAATATAAAATTCAGTTGAAATACTGATGGCTTTAAAAAATATTGTAGCTTATATTGTATACGTTCATCCACGTTTACTTATAAAAGGGTTACGTTAATCCTTTTTTAAAATATGTCATTTGATTTGCTTATAACTTTAGGGTCCTATGAAACTCGCCAACCTCGTTACTTTTCGACCCCTTGTAGTCCGAGAGTCGCAATCTGCAGGTTACATCCATGGGGTCCAAAGAGGATGGCCAAAAAAAGTCCACATACTGTCGGAATTCCGTTTCGAAATATCGATTCGGAATTTTCGAATGCAGCAAATCCATGCAAGATCAAGGATCTGTCACACACGTACAAGTAGTCCTCCGTTCGAAATTTTTTCCGATTCAAAATTACGCATGGTAGTCTGTGCCTGACTTTGTATGGGTTTGCTGCTTTGGAAATTCCGAAACGATATTTCGAAACGGAATTCCTGGACGGAAACTGTATGTGGCTGGCCTAATTATTACCCTGTATTAGCAATCTGATTGCGATGAGTAATAATACAGGGTCAAATTAAATTAGCTAGTGAAACTCCACAGACGTGATGGGTATCGATATCTAAACATGATGAACTAGTTAGCTGCGACACATATACAGGTTCAAATTAAATTAGCTAGCGAAACTCTGCAGACGTGATGGGTATCGATATCTAAATATGATAAACTAGTTAGATGCGACACATATACAGGGTAAAATTAAATTAGCTAGCGAAACTCCGCAGACGTGATGGGTATAGATATCTAAACACGATAAACTAGTTAGCTGCGACACATATTCAGGGTCAAATTAAATTAGCTAGCGAAACTCCGGCCAACGTAAATTCGTACGTGTCTAATAGTAACAAGCTATAGATTCACTGCATGCGAATCTATAGCTCGTTATGTCGTTACTGTGCCGCCGTGTCGTAATGCCGCCCGGTCTTGCCATTAAACACGTACGAATTTCCGTTGGCAAATTCGAAACGAAAACAGTTTCTCGTTCTGGTGACGAAAGGTACCTAGGTAAGTATAAGCAGCTGATAGGTAGGTACCTGCTTAGGTACGCATATTACTTATACGTACCTACCTATATCTTTTTATCAAAACGCTTGATTGATGGTTACTAGTAAAATGTTAGATAGGTACTCAAATTACTTACCGTTTCATTCTTTTTATTCTCCTCTTGTATTTTATTTTCAAATTACGCTTAGTGCGTCTTTTTTTGTCACCCATATTGATTTTATAAATAAACTTATATTAACACAAATATTTCCTATGTAGTATTACTAACTATATCCTAAAAACTACTCTAACACACAAAAACTATTAAAATCAACAAAATAAGTAGGTAGGTATTTGTTTACAATACTTTCTAATGGTATTGTCACCAACGAAAAAATGCGGGAAAAAGTGGTACAGGTCCGTTCAGCACTGCGTCTCGTCCCGCACTGATTTATTAGGCGACAGAGGGGTTACTCACGCGATTGAGTGTCGATTTATGTTAAAAATAATGATAATAAATAATTAGAAAAGTTATTTAAAAAAGTAAGCAGAGGATTCCCTAGGTATTGTATTGTGAAATATCATGATAACTATAAAAAAACCTAGCGATTAATAGTTTAGAAGAAAAATGGTTTTATATTTCTAAAACATGGGTTACTTTGCATGTATGTTAATGATATTTAAAATTATTTTTTATTCTTTTTAATGTGAAGGGGACATGTTGTTTATTGTGTAGATTAACATATATTTTTTTAAAGATCATTATGGTACGGGTTATGGAGAAAAAAGGTTTTAAACTTCTTCAGTTCCAGCCTAATTTACATATAGCACCGCCTTAATGAATCAATGATTATTTACTTGCAACCTTCCACACAATTGATCTGCGACTTGTTAACAATCATTTATAATGAAAAGTAATTGAGACTGATTCTTTCTTGTTTTTAGGGTACCGTAACTCAAAAGGAAAAAACGGAACCCATATAGGATTTTTGTTTGTCCGCCTGTCACAGCCAATTTGCTCCGAATCTAATGGAACGATTAAGTTGAAATTTAATACACATAATCAATTTCCGTGACCCAAATACGGACGTGTAAGTCAATAATTGCATTTTCAATATGGAAGTCACTTTTGGGGGCAAATAATAAAATTAAGAAAAAAAGTTTTGCAAATTTTACCATGTGACATATCAAATGAAAGGGCTTACTGTGAGGGTCTCAAATGTTTATTTTTTATTTTTATTGTACAATAAATAGTTTTAAAGTTATTTAAGAAAATAGACGAAATTTGACCATTCCCTCCCCCATATCTCCGAAACTACGGAGCCTAAAAATTTTGAAAAAAATAAAGAAAATAGTTCTATATCTATAGATTATAGGAAAACCTATAAGAAGTCTATGGTCTTAAAATAAAATGGTGAATCTCTTAATATTGTGCGTACAAACTTACATATGCAGTTGGAATGTATGGTAGCGAGAACATGTTTTTCAACTACAATGTTAAGTTTGTTCTTGGGATAAATAAAACTCATCCCAACTACGGAACCCTTCATTGTGCGTGGTCCGACACGCACTTGGCAGGTTTTTTTCTAATAATCAGCCAATAGCATTGTTATTCTTTAAACATCTCCAGTCTTACCAAGGGGTATCGTATTACCCAGTTACTGGGCTATGGAGGCCAGATAGGCAGTCGCTCCATGTAAAATACTGGTATTCAGCTGCATCCGGTTAGACTGGAAACCGAGCCCAACATGTTGGAAAAAGGCTTTTTTCTTTTCTTTTTTTAGGGTTCCCTAGTTCTGACAAGGAACCCTTTAGTTTCGTCATGTCCGTCTGTCTGTCTGTCTGAGGTTTTGTTAAGAGACCGTTAGTACTAGAAAGCTGTAATTTTGGAAAATATTTTTTTTTAGTGTAGCTCCCCTACATGTGAGGTTGGGATGAATATTTTTTTTTGTCGTCTACCCCATCGTGTGGGGTATCGTTGAAAAGGTCTTCTAAAATGACTTGGGGGGTTGATACAATTATTTTTCGATTTAATGCTCCGTTGACGAAATATGAAACTTTATAGAGCTAAATTTTTTCCCCCCCCTCTAAAAGCTAAACTGCTAGCTTGAAAATTCTGGAAAAATTCACAATGATAGTGCATTTCATGAACTTTAAAGGAAAATTATAGCGGTTAAGATAACTTTATTAGTTTAGCAGTAATAGTCGTTGAACTTGGGTGTTGGATAATGTTGTACCAAATACAAAATCCTTAGTATTAATTCTTTAAAGTGACTAAGATGAAGTAGTTGCTTGTTTATAACGGGTACAGACTTGCATTGAAAAACAAAATATGAAATAAAAACACTAAAAAAACCATAATAAATTATCATAAGTTTCACAATACTGCCGCTAGATGGCGCTGTACCAACGTCACAAACGAACTTTGTTTAATTTTCGAATTACAATTTTGTGAATTGAAATAATAACTTGGCAGCAATCGTACTCTTATTTTTTAGCTTTAGCAGGAAGAAAGTGGTTATTATTAGTTAATGTCTAATCTGTTTAAATAATTATCTTCGAAGAAAATCATCATTTTGTCTTTATTTTAGTATCGCTATTCGATAACAGATAGCGTTGTGCCGTGACGTCACTTTTGTAGATCGCGTTGTTTAGTAGTGCGGTGTATAGTATTAATGAATAAATTGTAAAACTTGTGCCTACCCATTTAATAAGAAATTGGAAACAACGATCCTTTTTTAAACCTGGCAAAATTTTATTTTAAGTTACTAAAGCGACCTTTTGGCGAAAGAGACATTCTGCGAAAGATACAATCTGCGAAAGAGGCATTATGAGAAAGCGATATTCTGCGAAAGCGACATTATGAGAAAGAGACATTTTTTGACCAGTAGACATTTTGCGAAAGAGACGTTTTGCGACTAAGCCCATGTGAGGATAGCTTGCTGTTTGTATGACTAATCTTTTGGTTCTATATCTGCCATTAAAGAATAACAAGCGTGATGTTATGTAATTATATAGAATAGTGAGTGGCACAGCCATTGTTTTAACGACGACTGTGCCACCCGTTAATTTATAGGGGACAATAAAACCATAAACAGTGGCTGTCACGATTTGTATACAACACAATACGCGGATTATCATTGTAAAGACGTGGCTAGGGTTTTCACCTAATACTATGCTTGTATACCCCGAAAGGGTGGGCAGAGGCATACCTACAGTTGACTCTATCGCCTGTTATGATTTTAAGTTCCATGTAAAGAGGAGACCTCGTGGCTAAGTAAGAACAGTCGCACAGCTCAGTCGATCAGGTTAAGCTACGCTTGCCGCGGTTGTTCCGTGGATGGGTGACCATCTTTACATAACAAGACTCCTCCGTGCCTCGGAAAGCACGTTAAGCCGTTGGTCCCGGCTGTCATACGTGGATGTTTGAAAGTCGTTACGCGTCGTCAGAAGCCCGAAAGTCTGACAACGAGTCTTAGCAAGGGGTATCGTATTACCCAGTAACTGGGTTGTGGAAGTCAGATAGGCAGTCGCTCCATGTTAAATACTGGTATTCAGCTGGATCCGGTTTGATTGGAAGCCGACCCCAACATAGTTGGGAAAAGGCTAGACAGATTGTAAGGAGGAGACCTTATCAACGTGAACCAGGCAAAAATACAATCTCCAGCAGGCTTAGCACGAGAACCGTAGAGAAGACGAAAGAGTAGACAAAAATGACGTTATCGTGTCAACAGTACGACGACAACAAAGTAGAAATAGTCAACTGCACTTTTACGAAATTCACTTTTTTATTCACAGAATTATTTTTCATAGGATTTTTCTTATTTAATTCTTAATTTTTACAAATATTAGTCACGCATATAAATACAACTGTGGAGGCGATCCCGTAGCGTGGGAGAAGATGCGATTCTCAACGTGTTTTATATGGAATATTATGAAAAATTATTACCTACATGAGAGTTCTAGGGGGTTATGGCTATTGTAAAGGGGGGCAAAATTTTCATTATTTTTGCGATAGGACACACCATTTTCGAGATATAAGCAAAAGAAGAGAAGAAAAAAAGATTTTGTAGATAATCGTATACATAATACATATACTTTGCGGCCGTCGAGTAGAAAGTTTTCTACTGTCTTTAAGCATGGCGATTACAAAAACAAATTGTCTTCACTACCCTAGACAACTTTCTTCCGAAATAGTCTGCATAAAAAAGGACCTAGACAAAGATCACTAGAAACAAAAGACAAAATGACAAATTGTACAAAGATTTCTACGGTGCGATGTCAAAAACGGAGAAACGAAATGTCACTTTTTAGAAAAGATTGTCTACTCTTCGTAGAGATAGACAAGTGGTCATACTAAGCCTACTGAAAAATAACACGTTATGTGTACAAAGCATCTACCGTTTGTTCTATTGACTCTCGACTTCGCGCTTGAATATAACGCCTTAACAAACTAAGCGTCTAAAAGTTAAAAGTCTAAACGTGCACAGCGGGGCCAGAACGAGATGGCGTTTTTTATTTTTATTTTTTATATATTATATGGCATCTCATAGTTGGCCTAGAGAGGCCGTGACTACTTAACTGGTCAATCCTGTGGCTGCCTTAAGCGAACTCAAAGCCAGGGGCATAAAACTTACAGACTAAGCGACCACCCGCTTAGGGCTCCCCCTGTGGGGAACGAGTCTCAGCTTAGGGCGTCGATGGGACAGGCTGGATCAAATTAGAATGATTATTATTATCTGGGGAGTTTAAAGCTACTGCTGGCTCAGCTACACCACCAGCTGGCACTTCATTCCCGAGCAAGGGACGGGGGGGAAGGACGATTACTTCGGGGTCGTCGCGAGGGACCTCGGCGGCGAGGTCGGAATGACGGGATAGCGTTATAGTTTTATAGTCTTTTATAGCAACACAGCGTGTCGGGTGAACTCGGGCGGCAGTCGGCTCGCGGTATCTGTTATCTAACGCGTACCTACGTTGGCCTACGCATTGTTTGTAAACACGGCACTCGCTCGCTCGCTTGTTTATTCGTTTAGTAAATAAAAATTTTGTTATTGTGTAAGTGTAACTTGTACTGTAAAGTGTAAATATAATAATTCTCATGTTTCGTACGTTCGTCGTGCTATTGTAAATGTTGTGAGTTCGTACTTGCGACACAACTATAGTTCGTTCGCGTTAAGAATGCAGTGAGTCATCAGTGCAACTGCAAGATCCGACCAACCGTTGCGTTCGAAGCAATGCCTTCAACTGTCATTGTGAACTTGACTTTGTAATTTGAAGAGATTTGATTGGTTAGGGGGCGGGGCTAGGTCGATGGACAATGATAACTCACTGCATTCTTAACACGAATGTACTATAGCGTGTTGCCAGATAAAATGATAACGTCTTCGCATTTAGACTGCGGCCGAGTTTGGTACCATCGTGTTATAATGATAGCGTATAAAACAACGCGCTAGAAAAATATATTTTATAGTCTATAACGCGTCTATAGTTTATAACGGATTCCGCTCACATACCTCAGACGGTGACTAGCACTTGCGCGCGCACTTATAGTCTAACCAGGCTCTAAACTTTCACGCCCTTTTTTATAGGCTTTCGGCAGGCACTTATAACGAGCTACAATCCTTACATAGATACTACACCACCTTTTGCTTCGTACACAACAACTCTTACATTCCTTCTGCCGGGATAGGCCTCCTCTCTGTAAGAGGGATTGGGCCGTTATCCACCATGCGGGCCCAGTGCGGGTTGGTGGATGTGGGTGGTGGTGGATCTTAGAATTTTTATGGTTCCGTATTTCAAAAAGAAAAAACGGAACCCTTAAAGGATCACTCGTTTGCCTGTTTGTCTGTCTGTGCGTCTATCACGGCCAATTTGCTCCGAATCAATAGACTGATTAAGTTGAAATTTTTTACACTTATGAATTCCGTGACCCAAACACGGACGTGTAACGTAAATAAATGAATTTTGAAATTGGGGCCAGTTTTGGGGGGCAAATAAGAAAATAAAAAAAAAGTATTGTAAAGTTTTGCAAACTGTACCGTGTGACATAATATGAAAGGAGGATGGAGGATGTGAGGATCTCAAATATATATTTTCTTATCATTTTAAAATATATATTTTTAAATTAATCTAAGAAAATAGACGAAAATTGACAATTCCCCCTCCTTATCTCCGAAACTACTGAGCGAGTGTATTACGAGCCTACAATTTAAAAAAAAATACAGAAAATAGTTCTATAGGTACCTATAGATTACAGGAAAACCTATAAGAAATATATGGTCCTAAATATGCGTACAAACTTACATTTGCAGTTGGAAAGTATGGGAAAACATGTTTTTCAACTACAATGTTAAGTTTGTTCTTGGGATAAATTCATCCCAACTAAGGTACCCTTCATTGCGCGTGGTCCGACTCGGATTTGGCCGGTTTTTGTTCTAATACATAATATTATATCGATTTAAAATATATAATCTACTCTACATGGACACTGGACAGCCCTAAGTTATGAAAACAAAACATACCTACTATTATCTATATTATAAACACATGTATAAATAATAAACGTCATGTATCTGCGAGTGCGTAACATAATATTAGTACAATGCAGTGCTTTCCTATCATAAACAACGTTTATCACCATCATGTCTATTATCAGGGCGATGTTGCACTTTAAGCTATGCGAAGATAGATTAAAGCATCATCTGCCTAGCCTTTTCCAACTAATATAACCGGAATATAACCGGATGCAGCTGAATACCTGTATTTTACATGGAGAGACTGCTTATCTGACCTCCACAACCCGTTACTGGGTAATACGATACCCTTTGGCAAGACTGGTCGTTAGACTTTCGGGCATCTGACGTCCCGTAACGACTGTCAAAGATCCACGAATTACAGCCGAGGCACGGAGGATTCTCGGTATGTAAAGAAGGTCACCCATCCATGGACCAAACCCGGCAAGCGTAGGTTAACCTGATGGGTCGACCATGTATTTTACATGAATCCAGTTACTGACAGTTACTAGACTGGTTGCCAGACAAATGGGATTTTGATGATCTACCTAGGTACTTAATCAATGGCTTATATCGTAGTCCTCAGCTGGACTTAATTGCCTCCCTTATGTTACCCTAAAGATTCAGTCTTTGAATTCATTGAAATCCTAACTTTAATATTATAAATGCGAAAGTAAGTTTGTTTGTTTGTTTGTTACCTTTTCACGCCTAAACCACTGAACCGATCATCATTAAATTTTGCATATACGTTGTTAGGTGTACAGACACGGACATAGGGTACCTTTCATCCCGAAGAAAAGTATTTTTCCCGAAGAAAACAACAATAACGTTCTTATGATAATAATAGGTTGGGGAAAAAGTTTCTTCGCATTTTTTAAGAAAATTCAAAACATTTTTTTAATATAGTGTATTTACATTTAACTAAAGTATGTAGGTACCATTTTGTTCGATAACTTTTTGCCATCTTGTAGGTAGGGACATGATCCCATTGCTATAGAAATTTTGGGACTTCTGGTCAAAAGACCGCGACAAGTGGTTTTGGCAGTCCTCTCGTGATGTTAACCTGACACTGCCTAAAGAATTTTGAAGAGACCGAAACAGGTGGAAATCTGAAGGTGCAACGTCAGGACTATACGGCGGATGCATTAACACCTCCCAGCCAAACTCTCTTAATTTTTGCTGAGTGGCTAAAAATGTGTGAGGTCTAGCGTTATCATGATGAAAAACCACACCCCTTCTGTTGATTAATTCCGGCCGCTTTCTCTCAACTTCTTGCTTTAATCTCATCAGCTGTTCGCAGTAGAGTTCAGAATCGATGGTCCTGCCTGGTGGTAACAGCTCATAATGAATAATGCTCTAACAATCCCACCACACACACAGCATCACCTTGTTGCGAGTTAACCCGGGTTTCGCCACAGTCTGTGAAGCCTGACCGGCCTTTGACCACGACCTTTTTCGCACGTTCTTGTCATACGTGATCCACTTTTCATCACCAGTTATCAGCTTCTTCAAAAATGGTTCGGTTTCATTACGTCGTAATAAAGAATCACAAATGAGTACACGGTTCATTAGGTTTCTTTCAGTGAGCTCGTGAGGTACCCAAATGTCGAGCTTTTTTGTGTACCCAGTTTTTTTCAAATGCACCAAAACTGTTTTGTGGTCAATTTCCAGTTCTTCAGCTACGTCGTAACTACTGATATGCCGATCTTGCTCCACTTTTTCAAAAATGGCATCCATTTTATCCGTAATAGGGCGACCAGAGCGACGTGCATCTTTGACATCAAAATTTCCGGATTGAAAACGCTTAAACCAAATTTGTGCTACTCTCACAGACACTACACTAGGTCCATAAACATCGCAAATTTTTTTCGCGGCTTGCGTTGCATGTTTACCTTTTTTGTAGTAAAATTTTAAAATGTATCGAATTTCTTAATTAGATTCACTCATCTTGACGGTACGAAAAACAAATGAAAATCACACATTTTCCTAATTTGAATTTGGAATTATGTTCTTTAAAATTTAAACTTTCAATGATACCAAAACCAGCCAGATACAAATAGTATAGCCAAAGAGATTTTATTACAAGTTCATACATACTATAATGCGAAAAGACTTTTTCCCCAACCATATGGCGCCACGTGTCTTTCGAATCATGATTGAATGAATTTTTGAAACTTTAAACAATTCGTGTGTACTAAACATTTAACGTAACCGCTTAGTAGTGTGTTATAGGTTCTTTTCTATTTTATTTTTATTTAAGTACCAAATATATTTTGTGAGTCTAGTGTCGCTAGACCAGTTTTTCATCCTCCTAACTATTCTAACTAATATTATAAATGCGAAAATGTGTTTGTTTGTTGATTACGCTTTCACGCTATAACGGCTGAACGAATTTGGATGAAATTTGGTACTTGGGTCTACCCAAGTACCAAATTTCATCCAAATTCAAAAAGAGCATGGTCTACCATGACCTGGAAAAGGACATATGCTACTATTCATCCTGGATCGCAGACGAAGTCGCGGGCAACTGGGGCAACAGCTAGTATTCAATAAATATCTGCTCTTTTACAGAAAAATGCAAATTATCAATATCAATATTAATTCTAAAGTAATCTAAGTAATTATTGCCTTAAAATAAAATAAATAAAAACTTTTTAGCAAAAAATAAAACCGACTTCCAAATCAAAACACTACAAAGTGAAAAGTGAAAAATAACTTTAATTTCGGTAGTCGGTGTATTTGGTTTTGTTTTTTCGTTTATTGCCACCGACTTCCGGAATTAAAGTTATTTTTCACTTTGTAGTGTTTTGATTTGGAATTCGGTTTTATTTTTTGCTAAAAAGTTTTTTTTTTTCACTTTTTTAGTTGTGGAACCTACCCCACACAAATTCGAATACATAATTGACCACAATAATAAATAAATAATAAATAACAGTGATAGGAACATCATCACATCATCCACATAAAATAAGTGGGAAATATACGCATTATTGAAGCTAACTCAAAAACTACCCAAGCAAAGTTAATAAAATTGATATGGGACCACCTCGGAAGCATACCCTTTCAAAGAAAAAAAGAATTGAGAACCTCCTCCTTTTTGAAGTCGGTTAAAAATAGTTTCTGTTTGTTTATTCAACCACTTTTTATATCTGGTGTTATTTGAGCTACAGCCCGCGACCGTCCGCATGAAACTTCTTGTGCCCCGACCCCGTAATTATCTATTATAAGTATGTAGATATTTACAAAAAAAAAAAAAGTAGAATATGTAGTATATCAGTTATCTGGTTTCCATAGTACAAGCTCTGCTTAGTTTGGGATCAGATGACCGTGTGTGAATAATGTCCTAGGTTATTATTATTATATTATTATTGCCTGCTCGCTTTATTACTTCGTTTTTGCTTAGCGTTCTTTCTGACTTATTTTTCTTCTTGCTCGGCTTATAAGTGTATTAACGTGATGTTAAATAGCCTTCCTCAAGAATTGGGCTATCAAATGCAAAAAGAATTTTTCAAATCCTACTTGTACTTCCAGGAGGAGCTCGTGGCTATGTAATAACAGCCGCACGGGTCGATTCATCAAGTTAAGCTACGCTTGCCGGGGTTGGTCTGTGGATGGGTGACCATCTTTTCATACCGAGAGCCGTTGGTCCCGGCTGTCATTCGAGGATCTTTGACAGACGTTACGGGTCGTCAGAAGCCCGAAAGTCTGACAACCAGTCTTACCAAGGGGTATCGTATTACCCAGTAATTGGGTTGTGGAGGTCAGATAGGCAGTCGCTCCATGTAGAATACTGGTATTCAGCTGCATCCGGTTAGACTGGAAGCCGACCCCAACATAGTTGGGAAAAGGCTAGGCAGATTGATTGACTTGTACTTCCAGAGATTAGCGCGTTGAAACAAACAAACAAAAACCAACTTCGACGCTTTATTATTTAAAAAAATGATGAAAAATAACACATTATGTATGAGGTTATTGTCAGTAACTAAACTATACAGGGTGATTTTTAAAACATGCGACAAAATTTAAGGGGGTGTTCTACCCATCAATATGAACAACTTTTACTATGGGACCAACTAAGAATTCGCAAAAAAAAAAAATACCTTCCCATGTAAAAGCACATACCCGATTGGACCATTTTGTATAAAAAGGTCGAAATTTTTTTGCGAATTCCGAGTTGGTCCCATAGTAAAAGTTGTTCATATTGATGGGTAGAACACCCCCTTAAATTTTGTCGCATGTTTTAAAATCACCCTGTATATATTATACTGAAGGGCATTCAATACCGCAATAAATATTAAATTTACATTATTTTATTTGTATACAAATATTGTAATAGGATTATTTAAAAAAAATGTAAACATCGGTAAAAAAGTTTTGTCAAACACTTTTTTACCTATGGTGGCGTTTTCGAGGGTGTGTCAATCCAAGATGGCGGCTGCGAAAACTTTCACATTTTCCATCATGTCGGAAAATATCCCACGGGAACGTAATACCAGGATTAAGAGTACCCTATGTGTTAAATCCAGGTTATAAACTATGTATCTGTGTGCGAAATTTCATCCAAATCCGTTTAGCCGTTTTTGCGCCAATCCGTAATAGACAAACGGACAAAAATTATTTGTTACTATTTTATTATATAATATGTATATACTATAAGCCTATGTTGTCCCAAAAAGGTCTCCCTTCCCTCTTTCCACTTTTGACAAAACAATTCATCTTGGTTGTAAAATTGCATCAAAATCGGTGCGTCGTTATTTTAGCCGTGAAAATATGACAAAGACACAAAGAGACATTTTCTTATTTTGCCTTTACATACACACTTGTGTTCATTATTGTGTTATGTCTATTTTCCTAAAACAGCTGCTATGTAGAAAGCTGATTTTTTTTCGCGCTTTCAGGTTTGGTCACATAGTAAAAGTTGTTTGTTATCATGAGTAAAATCATGTATTTAAGGCGATACCAAAATAAGTTGGGGGCTTTTTCGTAACCATTTATTTCACTATTACAGAATGTATGTATTTAATTTTTGGATATAAGTTTATTGACTATTTGATTAATACTCTGACTGAAGGAAAACACGATTCCGAAAATACCTCTATTTTTTATTTATTTTGTCTGTAATTCTAAAATCCTATGTAATTTCAATGCTAAATTGCATTCAAGATGTGCGTATTAGGTAATTGAAAACTCTGGCTGAACATATTTTCAATAGAAAGCTTAATTTATTTTTAAACAATTTTTATTTGGTTTGGCTCTTTTATTTTGGTTCCAGCGCATTGTTGCGCTCTCTTTTTTTCGCATGTGGATGTAATTGACTCTGTCACTTTCTTATTACCGCTCAGTTAGCTTTTTGCATATCGCCTTAAGTATCGGTCACTAATTACCAGTCACCATATATACAGGGATATTTTTAAATCACTAGCTAAATTTTCACAGGGTGTTCTACCCATGAATATGAACAACTTTCACTATGGGACCATCTCTGAAATCACGAAAAAAAATCAGCTGTTTCATACGAAAGTTCTATACCTACTCGACCAAAATGTATGAAAAAGCTGATTTTTTTCGTGATTTCAGAGATGGTCCCATTGTGAAAGTTGTTCATATTCATGGGTAGAACACCCTGTGAAAATTTAGCTAGTGATTTAAAAATAAATGATAAATGATTTTTATTTCTGTAAGTAGGTTTGTACAAACACTTTTACAAGTCAATATTTTTTTTTTAAACTAGATGAGGTCGGCGTTTCCTAACTGACTACTCTGAGAAGAAAGGCCGAAACAAACTCAGAGGTCACAGTCTCTTATAAAGTCCAGACATAATCTTGGTCACTTCATGTGAAGACCATGTAGATTGGTGTCTGAAATGGTCTTTTGAGGAAAGAACCACACAGATTGAGAGGACCTGTCCAGTCAGCGCACGCATTTGTCAGTAATCGCGCAGCTCAACTCAGAACTTAAGGAGCTCAACGATTCGACGAACAATACCAAAGAAAGGACATTGGGGTAGGCCGCATAGATTACTCAAACTGCCAGACCATGATTAAAAATAAGAGAAAAAATAAAACAAAAAAAAAGCAATGACCTACATAGTCTTCACATTCACAATAAATAAAAATAATATAATACTTACAAAGTAAATATTCATGTCAACATTCAGTATGCAAAAATAAAAATAATATAAAATATAATAATATAATATAAAAATAGCCCTGTATAAAAGAGTACTCTTTGAGTTGCATAATGAAATTTAGTACAACATTATAACACTCGTTTGGATGATATTATGGTTACAAAGACACTGGTTGGTTTAATGTTGGCAATAAGCTGACTGTTTCAGAAACTTTTATAGAGGATTTATAGCATGGGTGTAGAAAAAAGTGTTATTTCTTACTTTGGCCAGAAATTAGAATCATTTAGCCATCAGAGTGATAATAAAAAGTAAACATTGTTTCGTTTTTAAACAAAGACCTACTGCTACCCTAGATCAAAATTATACAGTGTTTCAAGGTACAGACGCCAGCCAATTTCTTTAATACATTTTCAACTTTATCGCTAAAGCATTAGGTTCAAGGTTGATTGGGAAAAATTGACAGTTTTGGGTAGCTTGACCTGCTGGCGTCTGTACATAAAATTATCCCACAGCTGGGGCACAGGCCTCCTCTTTGTAAGAGCCGTAATCCCCCACGCAGGCCCAGTGCGGGTTGGTTACTGCCACCTATGGACATCTGTAATACCAGAAGCATCGCCCAACATAACGGGCCCATTGGCCCAGTGCGGGTTAGTGCATGTCCCATGTCGTCGAATTTTTGGTTCCAGGACATACCGGTTTCCTCACGACGATTTTCTTCACTGTTTTTGAGAACAGTGGTAATGAAATGATTTACCCAAAGAAACGTGCCTTGCTTGGGTTCGAACCCACGACCTGCAGCTCGTAATTCGCGGCCGTTATCACTGGTCCACCACTGCTGCTTCCCAGTCTCAGTTACACTGGAACCTAAACGGGAAACAGCAACGCTGATTGGCGTAAAAAAGTAGGTACGGCGGTAGTAGTTCCTCTGGGTTTGAATCCACAATTTGAAGTGTCACCACTGGTTCTCTAACTCTTCTACGTAATGACAGCCGAGACTCCTCCTTGCCTCGGAAAGCACGTTAAGCCGTTGTTCCCGGTTGTCTTTCGTGGATCTTTGACAGTCATCACGGATCGTCAGAAGCCCGAAAGTTTGCGGAGGTCAGATAGGCAGTCGCTCCATGTAAAATACTGGTATTCAGCTGCATCTGGTTAGACTGGAAAACGACCCCAACATAGTTGGGAAAAGGCTAGGCAGATTTATTATTTTATGCTATGCTCTGAGATGTAATGCTTCTGGTATTGCAAGTGGCAGTGACCACTGACTATAAGGCAGTGCCACCAACCCACACTGGTGAATAGGGATGATGACTAAAAAATGTTTTTTTGTCCGTCATGTAGATTGTTAAAATATATTGGACACGTATTTTTTCTTTTTCGACGTAATCGTAAGATTACGGCGATACATTGAGTTAAAATGTGGCATGACGTCACGTCTTCGTAGATTTTATACGTAGAAGTGACGTAGCAAGCCCCCACTCCCGAAGTTTATTGCGAGTTATCTAAGTCATTTTTTATTAATATGATAAAGCAAAAACAACGTGTCTAATATTTTTTTATTATCTGACTGACGGACTAAATAGAATTTCTTTTTTTTTACCCAGGCATCATCCCTATTACGGCCAACTCTCTCACAGAGAGTATTTCTCCCATACACAATAGCTGATCACCGTAACATAGAAATGGGTCTAACACTGTATATTTGTTAGTTTATTTGGCATCAGAATAACCTCTGTTCTGGCAAGCCGCCAGTCCCAATCAGAGGGGAAAGGACAAAACGGTTCGCCTGCCATATCTCCGCACTTTGTATGAATTCTGCTGAATTTAACATGGACTTTGCACCTTTTCTGATTCATCATTTGTATTGTTGTTAGAGCAAAAGAATACTCCCGTAAGTCCCGTAAGTAATATCCCGTAAGGATAAAGGACGTTTCTCCAGATATATTGAAATGGAGCAAAAATTATTTTGTCATTTTTAAAATACAAAATACAAAAGCAGATGCGTCTTTTAATAGTAAGAATTATTAGGTTTTCGTTAAGTTTACGTCAATATAAAAATACTGGCAGATGCGTCTTTTTTTGCGGATTCCAAATATGTAAATAACTCTATTTCGAAAAAAATGTTAGATAAGTCTTTTTTCCTTATGACGGCAGTATAGTAGGTACCACAGAACAGATAAAGAGGTGTAGTTACAATTCTTTATTTTACCTTTTTTATTGTCCTTGAAATAAGGTTGCTAAAACTAAACTGTGAAAGGACTGGCTTGCACACTATTACCTGAGACTTTTAACATATTATCTGGCGAAACACTATTGTTACTTTTGCCTATACTTCGGGGAATATAGAAGATCAATTCTCCTAATTAAAAACGTTTACAGTCCTGCCGTCGGTCGAGAGAAAGAGTTTTTGACACCTGTTGGTTCCATACAAACGAATATGCGTTTTGCGAATTTGTTCCTTATTACAACTAGAAATTGTCCAACTCACAGGTGTCAGGAACGCATTCTTTCGACTGCTGGAATGTAAAATATATACGCAATCTTCTCTCTCAGTGACAATCAATGTAAAAAACTTGTCAAAAATGTAGAAAATTAGAGGTATTTTTGACAGATTGAGTCTTAGATCAGAATGTGGACGGGAATACGGATGATGCCTAGGTAAAAAAAGGAATTCCATCAGTCAGATAATAAAAAAAAGTATTAGACACGAGGATTGTAAAGCTGTAAATTTTCATACAAAAAGAGATAACGTTTTTCTCCCCGTAAACATAGTCTAATTTTCATAACTTTTGGAAATGTTGAAAGTATAGTGAAAAACTAGGTCCGTACGTTTTTATTATAAAGAAATATTGCATACGATATAAGTTATTAGCATCTAAATATCTATATTTTTGACATAAAAACATCATCGAGCATTTTTTTTTTTTTTAATTAAATTAAATAGAATTACTAAAAACAAAAAACGTACAGACCTAGATTAAAGTATACTGAATGTTATGAGATCAAAATTGTCTCATTTCGTAAAGGTTTAGGGGAGTAAAAACGTTATCGCCCGAAAAAATATTTATGTAAATATTGGTATGAAATGTAGGTAATTGCCTCCAAAAATCGCGCCGCGTATCGGCACTTCACAATCCTCTTAATAAAAAATTACTTATATAACACTTATTAAAGTTCGGCATTAGGGGCTCGATACGTCACTTCTACGTATACAGGGTTATTGGTAAAACACCAGCAACCTCTTAAGGGGTAATTGTACTCATCATTATGAACAACTTTTACTATGGGACCAAACCTGAAATCGCAAACATTTATGTTCGCATAATTCGTCAAAATGTACTGAACAGCTGATTTTTTTTTTGCGATTTCAAATTTGGTCCCATAGTAAAAGTTGTTCATAATGATGAGTACAATGACCCCTTAAGAGGTTGCTGGTGTTTTACCAATCAATTCAATCTGCCTAGTCTTTTCCCAAGTATGTTGGGGTCGGCTTCCAATCTAACCGGATGCAGCTGAATACCAGTATTTTACATGGAGCGACTGCCTATCTGACCTCCACAACCCAGTTTACTGGGTAATACGATACCCCTTGGTAAGACTGGTTGTCAGACTTTCGGGCTTCTTACGACCCGTAACGACTGTCAAAGATCCTCGAATGACAGCCAGGCCCAACGGCTTAACGTACTTTCCGAGGCACGGAGGAGTCTCGGTATGAAAAGATGGTCACCCATCCACAGACCAACCCCGGCAAGCGTAGCTTAACCTGACGGATCGACCCGTGCGGCTGTTATTACTTAGCCACGAGCTCCTCCTGGTGTTTTACCAATAACCCTGTAAAATATAGCAAGGCGTGACGTCATGTCACATTTTAATTCAATGTATCGCCGTAATCTTTTGATTAGGTAAAAAAAGAAAAATGCGTGTCCAATATTTTTTAATAATCTACCTACTACATGACCAACAATAAAAAACAATTTTTAGTCATCATCCCTATTATCGCTCTGCTGTGATGTTTATTTAAAAACAAAAACATTTAGGCAAGTACTAATCTAACAGATGTCATTTATGATGGTAAACAAACACATAAATTAGCTCCATTAGGTAGATACCAGCTGCAAATAAACTATAATCTAAATACACACGTCTAGATAGAGTGCTGTCGTAACAGGAAACACCTCGCATGTGGCTAATATCATGTTCATTATTTTCTCTGATAGATAATCGTACGTTTTTTTTGTATGTTTGTTACGCGATTACTCAAAGACGGATGGACCGATTTAGAAAACTCTTTTTTTGTTTGATAGGGTATACTTCCGAGGTGGTCCTATATAAATTTTATTAACTTAGCTTAGGGAGTTTTTGAGTTAGCTTCAATAATGCGTATATTTCCCACTTATTTTATGTGGATGATGTGATGGTGTTTTAATAACTTCTTATCACTGTTATTTACATGGCTATATCTACAATTATTGTGCTCAATTATGTATTCGAATTTGTGTGGAGTAGGTTCCATAACTAAAAAGTGAAAAATAAAAACTTTTTAGCAAAAAATAAAACCGACTTCCAAAACAAAACACTACAAAGTGAAAAATAACTTTAATTTCGGAAGTCGGTGGCAAAAAACGAAAATACAAAACCCAAGACACCGACTACCGAAATTAAAGTTATTTTTCACTTTGTAGTGTTTTGTTTTGGAAGTCGGTTTTATTTTTTGCTAAAAAGTTTTTTTTTTTCACAATTTTAGGCTCGGTATTTTTAGAGATACGGGGGAATGGTCTAAGTTCGTCTATTTTCTTTAATAAATTTATTTTAAAAGTATAAAAAAATATACATTAAACAGTTTAAGATCGTCCGATCTTAAACTGTTTAATTTACACTGCTTGCTGCACTACGGTGCAGCCAAAACTTTAATCAGGAAAGGGCTTTCCTCATGAAAGTTTTGGGAGTAGTATGATCCCATAGTTTTCTTTTTTTGTAGGGCTTCTCGTAGTTGACTTTGACAGGCCGTGACTATTTAACTGGTCAATCCTGTGCCTGGCGAACTCAAAGCTTCCAGCCAGGGCATAAAACTTATAAACTAAGCGACTGCACGCTAAAGGCACCCCCTGTGGAGTACGAATCTTGGCTTAGAGCGTCACTGGGGGAGGACAGCAAGGAGGGACAGGCTGGATCATATCTGGATAATTATTATTAGCAGGGAATTTAAAGCTACAGGCTCAGCTATGCCACCAGCCGGCACTTCTTCACCGAGCAAGAGTTGAGGTCGTCGCGGGGGGCCTCGACAGCGAGGTCGGAATGTTGTTTTCTTGTGTTTGTATACTGTACTGGTAGCCCCACTGCTCTCCTGGAGGAGGGTTATGGGGTCATCGGGGTCGGTGCGAAATCCCATATAGGGCTGACCGTGCCCTTTTATACTGGTCCATAGCGTGGGTACGCGGGGGTGACAGAGTTTTATTTTTTTGTGCACGGTTGGGTACCCGCTGCCCGCCCTTCGGTTCATCTTGTGTTGTTTCGGCGCTACAGTTATAAATTTCACTTTTTATTTGCGGATCGCACAAAATAGGTTGGCGGTCCGAATGCGGACCGCGGTCCGCTATTTGGTGACTCCTGGTTTAAACCATTAAACCACTGATATACGTACGTGGTGGGATATACCTACTTTGAAGTTTCGAACGGGACTTACAAATTAAATCCTAGGACAACATAAAAATGTTAATAATTAAAAAGCATGCAATGTTTAAATACTCATTCTCATACAACATAAGATATGGAAGGCCAATATTCTCGAAGGTTAACCGAGTAAATTGGAAAAGACAATATTTATTTTACGGCTCATTGGATACGATGCAAAATGCATTAATGAATGCTCAATGAATTATAAATTGGCAACTCAGTTGGGCACTCAAGAGTATTAGAGGTTCTTTTACGGACCCTAGACAGTTATTGTCCAATCTGACATCAATATTGGCAACAATTTAGTTGTTAGGCAGGCATAAGTTTTACGCATCAAAAAGACATGTTTTCGATGTAGTAATTTCTAAGTAATTAAGTAGTGAAAGAGTTAAAACTTGAAGAAAATATTATTTTCTTTAACTATAGCCAACTGTAGGTGGTAAAGGTAAGTTTGTCCAGATTTAGAAGTGAGCGACTTACAGAAAAGGAGGAGAGGAAAATCAGTCAGGGTCCTTACTTATAATTAATCAATAATTAACTTTAAAACTGGTAAGTATATCTTAGCGCGCACATACACATTTAAATGTTTAATCTGTCATATTATTTTTGACTACAGCCAAATAATATTAAAAAAAACAAAGCATTTATTTCAATAAAATCATTTACAGCTGACCGACTCCTTGACAATTGTCTTAAAAGTGTTTAAGACAATTGTCAAAGGAATCGGTCAGCTAAAAAGATCTAGCTGCCTATTCCAAAGCGTAGTAGTTTCTTATGAAGAAGAACGAGCAAATAACTTCATGGACACTCTTTCAAATCAAACTACTGTTTTTGCACTGTGCAAGGGTATTTTGGCGCCAGAATGACATTGACGGGATGCGTTATTATTAAACATTTGCAAATTTGTGTCACAGGAATTGTATTGACAAAATAGGATGGCGAAGTGGCGAGCTAAGCTTGGAGTCGAAGCAGAAATTAAGAAGTGTACAGGAGAACCAAGGTAACCGACATAGCCCGAAGAGTTGCCAAACCTAAGTGACAGTGGGCAGGGCACAATCCTCGTAGAACAGATGGCCGATAGGGCCGAAAGGTTCTTGAGTGGCGACCGCGTACCGGAAGACGTAGCATTGGAAGGCCTTCCACAAGGTGGACCGATGACCCTGTGAAGGCCGAAGATCCGGAGAAGGAAGTAGCGGTACTTGGCGGAGGCCTATGTCCAGTTATGGACGTTTTTGTCTGAAATGATGCAAAGTTAGTTCCAATTTTGGCCACACGCCAAAATAACCTTGTAGCGTTGTATATACCTTGTCGAATTAAAGTTAATTATTGATTATTATTAATAAGTGACGTCTATGGGAAGGCAACAAGAAGGAAGCTAGAAGACATCGCTTTGTACCAGCGGGGTTATAATGCACATTCAGGGACAACAGTCAAGGGCGTGCATCTTACCATGTTCTTTATATTGATAGCTGAGGTATCCGAGTGGGAACCAAAAAATGGGCGAGTCGAATGCATTTGCGATCTGTTAAAAATAAAAAATAAAATTGTAATAGTTGGTAGTTGAGGTTTCTTGGCTTGCACCGAAGATACGGTTGCTGTGGTCCTTGGAGATAAAGTCGAAGTAAAGGTTTTTTTTTTTAATTTTATTTATGATGGGTTTGCTTTTGACTCTAGTCTAAGTCGGACGCGACAGAGACAGAGTCGACAATGGAGTGAGCTTACCCCGAAGACGCCTGTTCACTCTCACTTTGAAGAGATTAGGGTTGTATGGGCTCGGAAACACAGACGCAGGTAGTGAGTTCCACTCTTTTGCGCATTATAAAAGTCATTTGTAAGCGCTTAGTGCGAATCGGTGGAATAGCAACTGGTAACTGGTAACTGGCAGTGCGTCTAGATGTCCGATAGTAGAAGCGGGCCGGTGGAATGAGGTCGTGGAGTTCTTGAGCACACTCACCGAAGTACAATATGTAGATGACCGACAAGCAGACAGGCAAGCTTGGCATCCACCAGTTTTACGTCGCCAATGAGCCTCTTAGCTCTGCGTTCCACCGAGTCAAGCGCGGCTAGTTGGTACTTTACGTGAAAATGTCTTTTCGGTCGGTGTACTGGTGGTTCAATATCTCTGACCGACAAAAACATGTAAGATTTCAACCGCCAATAACTACGAGATTTTTATTGCTAGAGAAATAGTTGAGCATATATGATAGATAAAATTTTAAAGCAGGACATAATTTGCCTATATTTGACGTCACACTGCGAGTGCACACGCATGCGCGCGACCCTCTACTTTTCACTATGTGAAATATCAATTCGTATAGCGCAAAACCATGTTTAACTAGATCAGTTCTTCTCGAGTTTTTGTCAAAAGTAGACAAAGCATCACCAGGTCCTAAAGAGAACCAACAGAAATATTGACCAAAATAGGGTTAAAAATTAATATGGTGTTGACAATAGCAAAATAATCTCAGATGTCGTCTCATATCGGCCGTAAATCTGCTCAGGAATTTAAAAAATCGCAATCGAAGAAACCTTGCATCAAAAGGAAAGCAATGAGCCTAAGTCTAGTGCCAAGCAAATACAGTAGCTATGGCAGTGTCAGAAGCCGTAAAGAAATCTGTTGCAAATAGAAAAAAAAGTTTAAGATGTCGCCTCATATCGGCAGTAAATCTGCTCAGAACTGAAAAATATCATAATAGGTGAAAGCTTACTTTATAAGGAATGCAATAATCAATTTTCAGTAAAAGACAAATTGCTATTGATGATAGACAATATAATTCTATCTGTTCTTACGTTCCTTTCGTTCGTTCGCGTTTTTTCGTTTTACCTGTCTTAGATTATTGGGACGTTAAAACCATAGATAGATAGGTTTTTCTATCTCCAGTATGCCAAAAGTGGTGATAGATAGGTTATTGAGTCCGGGCGTTTAGTGTTGAGCAAATAATGGCTACAGCAGGGCCAGAAACCTTAGTAAAATTTCAATCTGCATCACGAAAACGAATGGCGCAGACATGTGCCTACTAATTTTTTTTTATTATTTCACATTTTTCCTGGTTATCCTAAAGGTAAAACGAGGCTCATTGGTAATTTTATCAATGAACGATTTACTTATTTTTACTTTGACATAGAACGATGATAGAGGAGCTTGTGGCTGAGTAATAACAGCCGCACGGGTCGATCCATCAGATTAAGCTACGCTTGCCGGGATTGGTCCGTAGATGGGTGACCATCTTTACATACCGAGACTCCTCCATACCTCGGAAAGCACGTTAAGCCGTTGGTCCCGGCTGTCATTCGTGGATCTTTGACAGTCGTTACGGGTCGTCAGAAGCCCGAAATTCTAACAACCAGTCTTACCAAGGGGTATCGTATTACCCAATAACTGGGTTGTGGAGGTCAGATAGGCAGTCGCTCCATGTAAAATACTGGTATTCAGCTGCATCTGGTTAGACTGGAAGCCGACCCCAACATAGTTGGGAAAAGGCTAGGCAGATTGATTGATAGAACGATGATAACATCATAGCGGGATAGTGTAACTTTATGTAAACAGGAACTCCACAACCTCATTCCACCGCCCCCCTTCTACCATTGAACATCTAGACGCACTGTAAGTTACCATACATACCTAGTTGTCATTCCACCAATTCGCACTAAACGCTCCAAACATCCTTCATAATGCGCACGGCAAAAGAGTGGAACTCACTACCTGCGTCTGTGTTCCCGATCGCATACAACCCGAATCTCTTCAACAGGCTTCTTCTGGGTAAGCTCACTAGCCCTTTTAGGCTTTGTCTCTGTCACCACTGACCTAGACTATAGTCAAAAGCAAACCCATCTTCAAATTAAAAAAATAACAAACAATAATGAACTATACCTGTCTTTAAGTTGGAAAATTGTGAAATACTTTCTTGTTAGTCATTAAAGTTACTGTTAAAAGTATTTTTATCTCACGAAGCTACACGCGCTTTACTTGTGGTTGCCATGTGTACAAACACGCTGTGAATGTGTGCGTAACCGCAGAGCTCTCGATACCGTCCGAGATAATGGCGAAGTCGGAAATGTGTGCGTCGTGTGCGTGTGTGTTATGTGCAGACGCTACTCGTCTTCACGCACACTATCAAGACTAAGCAGATGATGACATGTCTTCAAATTGGAAAATTGTGAAATACTTTCTTGTTGGTCATTAAAGTTACTGTTACCAGTATTTTGATCTCACGAAGTTACAAGCGCTTTACTTGTAGTTGCCAAATATACAAACACACTGTGAATGTGTGTGTAAGCGCAGGAGCTCTCGGTACCGTCAGCGACAATGGCGAAGTCGGAAGTGTGTGTGTGTATGTGTTATGTACTGACGCTACTCGTCTTCACGCACATATTCACCGCGTGTTACACTTGGTTAACACAAGTAAAACGCGTGTCACTTCATGAGATAAAAGCACCCCTCTCCCTATGACTTCTAGCTCTTTAAATCCAGGTCATGAAAGTATTATAATTAAATAGGAATAGTCCAGTTAGGCACTTGTCCCACCACCAACGATGAGCGAGAAGCGAGTAGAGCTAAAAACTAGAAACGAGTTGGTGAGCAGTGCGTGAACGACGGCGACAACCGATTACTTGCTGGTATGCATACGTAACAAGCGTGAGTCTCTCAGCGAGCGCTCTGGCCGCTAAGCGAGTACCTACTCTCTTTGATAGTTCTTGTCGCTGCGACTGACGAGTACTCGCGCGTGGTGTGAACAGTTAGCGATCAACTATTCATATATGCATCTCTTTTTGTTTACATGGAATGTATATCTACTGTACGTTTCTTGATCGAGAAAATAGCCGATAGTTAGTCGCTTCCTCGCGAGAGGTGGGACAACTGTGTAAGACGTGGAGAGCTGACCAAATAGCTCATGTGACGGAAACTAGGAACAATTTCTGATAAAGCATAAACCTTTTTCGCAGTCGGGTAAAATTGTCGAACGGAACACAAACGTTTTACTATTATTTATGACAACATTTGTTTTGTAACCACGCCTTATACAAAAAGTGCGAAAATATTGTTAACACATAAGTTTACCTAAAAAAATACTTAAACATAACTTGAATGACCTCAAACTATGTTAAGTATTCTTTTGGTGTTTGTATAAACAAAGACCAGTTTTTGGTAAACTTTGGGATAATAATTCATCACAATGTGTTAATTAAAGTAATATTTGATTTCCGGAATGCTTTCGATGCTTAATTTGTACTAAGTTAAAATACACATGAGTATGTGAAATCAAATAAGTATGTGAAGGGGCTCGTGGATAAATGATAACAGTCGGACGGGTCTATCGAAGGTTAAGCTACGCTTGCCGCGGTCGGTTCGTGGATGGGTGACCACCCATTACCGAGACCCCTCCATGCGTCGGAAAGCACTTTACCTAAGCCGTTAGTCCCAGCTAGATTGTTGTAGATCTTTCGCAGTCGTTAATGGTAGTAAAAAGTCCAAAAGTCTGACAACCAGTCTTATTAAGGGGTATCGTGGTACCCAGTAACTGGGTTGTAGAGTTTAGATACGCAGTCGCTCCATATAAAATACTGGTATTCAGCTGCATCTAGTTAGACTAGAAGCCGAACATAATTGGGAAAAGGCTACGCAGATGATGTGTCATGAGCATGACCATCGTTATCAAGATGAATTTTGAGTTAATAACAACTTTTCTCTTCTTATATTTCTCATAGCGTGTTGCGATATTCCGTAGACTAAATTTTGCCGATTTCGCTGAATTACGTAATTTAACAGTTAAAAACTGTATTTTTATAAGTAATTTAATGCACAATATGAAAGATCATCATCATCATGCATCTGTAATACTCGTATGTACTCACTTAAGTTTCATTATTAATATTTGTTTAAGTACAGGTGTATTTCCTGTAGCATTAAAAAAAATCGATAGTAAAACCGCTATATAAGAAAGAGAATCACGAACTGATGGCAAACTACAGACCGATCGCGCTTATACCTGTCATATCTAAGGTGTTTGAAAAATATATATAATTATGGTGAAATGAACACCTATTTAGAAAAATATCATATTTTAGCTGACGAGCAAAAGGGATTTAGGAAAAATAAAAGTATAAATTTGGCTATTTATGAGTTTTTACATAATGTCATGTTAAATGTAGACAAGAGGACACCCGTTTGTGCCATTTTCTGCAACATGCCACAGGCCTTTGACTGCGTCCATTATAATTCCCTAGCAAAGAAACTTGAAGCTTATGGTGTTAGGAGTAAAGTCTTAGAACTCATTAAATCATATCTTCATAACCGTAAACAAGTTACCGAAATCAGCATAATTAACGGTAAACGTGAGGTAATTTCAAATTCTGAGGAACGAAAAGCTATGTACGGAGTAGGTACCTCAAGGCAGTGTGCTGGGGCCTCCGTTATTCACTTTATATATTAATGACTTGCCTAAATTCCAAACAGAAACTAGATTATATGTACAAGCTAAAACTAAAAGATATATATGTATATTATGTACAAGTATATAAAAATCATAAAAATAAAAAGGTGACAAGCTCATAGGGCATCAAAAAATTCGTCCGCATCGCTGTCAATTGTAAAAGTGCCCAAAAGGCTGGCAGCATTGCCACGTTGGATAGCAATGCTGATTCTTTGGGCTAAAAATAGGCCAGCCCTCTGGTCACGTGAAGAGTCGACCAACCGCTTGGCGATGTCCCGAAATACTCGATGAGCACTCGGACCCCAAGGCCCTAGAGTTTCAACCCCAAACGGCTCAAACATATAGCTCCCAATAAGGTTGCTATATTTGCGCCGTTTGAGGTTTTCTGCTCCTGCAGCAGCCGCCCCAGCACAACCCGCCGTGCTAAGAAGATGGGATGGCGCGAGGGTGTCGACACAGGTTGCATCCCACACCAAAGGCCTACCCAACTTCCAAGGCATTATGGTCATTCCGTCTGGCCTCTTCCCATCGTTGCGCGCCAAGCCATTGGGTTCTAAAACTGCTGGCACCCCGGCGGTGACAAGAGCCCGACGGATGATGTCGTTAATGCCTAAAGCAACTGAACAACCGATGAAACTTTTTGCTGACGATTGCACTGTGACAATAGCCTATAATGACAAAAACATTTATGAACATGACATTAATAATTTGCTTATACTCGTATCTATCGTAAACTGGTTAAATAGTAATAATTTAATAATAAATTTAAAAAAGACTAATGTAATGCATTTTAGACAACGTACTCATACAGCCGAAAATCCTAATGTTCAATTTAATAATATTAATGAAACTGACACAACAAAATTTCTGGGACTTACACTTAGCAAAAAATGAAGTAGTGCAGCCTACGCTATAAAACAACTCGCAGCGGTTCTCAACAAAGATGCACTAATTACTGCTTACTATGGATTAGCTGAATCAGTTCTTAGATACGGAGTTATTTTCTGGGGGAACAGCACAGACAATGAAATAGCGTTTTGGGCCCAGAAAAGATGCATTAGATCGATGTTTAGACTGCAAACAACAGATAGCTGTAAATCTTATTTTAAAGAGCATAACATATTGACATTACCCGCATTATACATTTTGGAAACAATAATGTTCATTAAAGCTAATGCTAATTTATTTCAGCGTTTGTCTGATGTTGTCCCAAGGAATAAACGTGATGATTCCAAACTCTGTGTTCGCGGCGCTAAAACCACTCTTGTGCGCAAGAGCATCTTTTACATGGCTCCAACCATATTTAATAAATTGCCCAAATCTTGGAGAAGCTTGACTATACTTACTAAACCACTGAACCGATCATCCTGAAATTTTGCATATACGTTGTCACGTGTACAGAAACGAACATGGGGTACCTTTCATCCCGAAAAAAAGTACTGTTCCCGAGGAAAACAACAATAACTTTCATATGATAATTGAGGGCGCCTCGTCTCTTTCGAATAATTGAATTATTACGCTTTCACGCTAAAACTGCTCAACGGATGTAGATGAAATTTGGCACCTGGATTAGGACATAGGATACTTTTGATCCCGTGGGATAATTTCACCTAATAATAATAATAAGCCGCGGGCAAAACCTAGTTAATCATAAAGGGGAATATACTATACCTACCAAAGTAATGAATCACAGTATATACAAGGGAAACGTAATTTTTCCTTGAGTTGTTAATTTATAGTTATCCTGATTGACCTATTTTGTTGTTTATGGCATGACTGTCCGCGCTTTGGTCTAAAAATATAGAATGAAAATTGTACTCATCATTATGAACAACTTTTACTATAAGACCAAACCTGAAATAGCGAAATAAAATCAGCTGTTCCCTTCATTTAGTGAAGGGAACAGCTGATTTGAAAAAAGTGAAAAAGCGTCCAGCGGGGCGTTCAGCGTTGAGGGTAAGCGGCGAAGAGCGTTCACCGAGCGCCGGTCGGCCGTCACTCGGGACGAGGGTCGTACGCCCCGCACCGCCGGACGCTCGAGTCGAGCGTGCACTCAGGCCGTACACTCCTGTTTGCATGACTCGTCAAATGGTAGAGAACAGCTGATTTTTTTTCGCGATTTCATGTTTGGTCCCACACTAAAAGTTGTTCATAATGATGAGAACAATGGCCCTGTAAAACGATGCTCATGAATTCAATTTCATACTGTACGTATACGTATATTAACTGTTGCAGATCGTTATTAGGTATGTATCAGCGATACTTCATACTGATTTGCGATTGACAAGCAGTTATTGCGCAAATTTTGCTGTCGCTAAGCTTCTGCAAGATACGTAATAAGCCTGCCGGTCGTTTATCCGACTGCAAGCTAAAATGGTTAAAATGTTGTTTGTTGCCATTGAAAACTCGCTTGAAGTTTTTCAATCGTGGGTCTCTATTTACCCGTTTTAGCCGGTAGGTACAGACGCCAGCACATCAAGCTACCCAAAACTGTCAAATTTTCTCAATCAACTTTGAACCTAATGCATTAGCGATAAAGTTAAAAATCTATTAAATAAATTTGACAGATTGTAGTAGCACAGTATAGCTTGATGTGCTGGCGTCTGTACCTACCTACCTACGTTAATAATAGGAAACTCGTAAATAATTAGGTAAGCGATGTTGCCGTGCTTCCGATGCCATTTCAAGTTATCCATTTCAGGCGGCGAAAATGGTACCTACACAACGGTTGTTAGCAAAAGCGATTGCAAACGTTGTCATCCGGCTTTGCATCTCCGGTTCTCCGTTGGTACCCTCGTGATGCACCACGTACCCAAGGCAGACCCAGACTCCGGCCCCATCTGGACTAGAATAGCTCAAGACCTCTGTCTTGAGGAATGGCGAAAGATGCAGGAGGCCTTCGCCCTTAAATAGGTACCACTTATTTGAATTAATTAATTGAACTAGTGAGTATTGATTTTATTTTATTCAATCAAATAATTAATTTAAGAAATCTAACTTGTTGTGCATAATCCTACTATCCTACTAATATTATAAATGAGAAAGTTTGTGAGGATGGATGGATGTTTGTTGCACTTTCACGCAATAACTGCTAAATAGATATTGATGAAATTTGGCACACATAGGATACTTTTTATCCCGATATTCCTATGGGTTCGAGACTTACGCGGGTGAAACCGTGGGGCGCTGCTAGTATTCAATAAAAGTTAGTAAAAGCGCATATATTTAACAAAACTATTAAAATCTGTGAACGCATACTTATGCAATCACAGATACCAAGGGAAGCCTAAAATAACAATAATAACAGAAAAACAAAGTTACCACTTTGTGATACTGTTCGACATACTCTCTGTTGGCTTTAATTTTCCCGTAACAACAAACCCACTAAATTTCCTTACACATAAACATCAACTTATCAAACAAACCCTCATTATAATTTCAAATTCATACACAACAACGCAGAGATTATTCAAAACCCGTTAACATTTGGACCTAGTTATGCAAAAAGCAGCCATAATACACTTTTTCCAAAAGTGAGTTATAAACACAGTCATACTAATTTCGACATACAAGATTTTTTTATCACAGAGACATGAGTTGGCAAATGCAGCCTTGTCCATACATCTATAATGAAACCGTTGACAGAAAAATGCTTATAACTCTGTTTGTACTTTTCTCGACATGGCTCCTTTCTGCATAACACGGTCCAATTGTGATTAAATGTTCACCTGTTTACAAAGTCACGTCGTTCGGAAAGCAAGTGTCATCTCACATGTATCTACCGAGAACTGACAGCACGTGTTGTTATATTGTAAAATGTGTAATTAACCAGTCACGCGTGTCACGGTAATAATCTACAGCGTGTGGTGTACGTATGAAGTCACGTGTGTAATTATTTATTTATCCCTATACAGGAGGAAATATGAACTCCAATATCTGTGTAGCCTTTTTACAATTCGCAACTAATTTGGCTTAGGTTAGGTTAGTCAGTGTTCGCCGGAGTCACATATTGTGGTTGGAGGGGCTCGAATCGCTGTCGAGTCAATAATGAAGTACCTGGGACTGTCGGCGGCTGACGCCCAAGTTGATGGACGCGACGGGCGCGCTCGCAACGCTGCTTCCCAATCTGGGGGCCAGAGCCCCGCCTATAGGCGGTTGTACTTGGGAATAGTGCGATCCATGGGCCTGTACCGGGGCCCCAGTATGGGCTTCTGACCTGACGGCTGGTGGCATCACAATACTGCGAAAACCGTGGAGGGCGATGGTCGTCAGAGCTATCAGGGGGTATAGCACGATCTCCTACGAGGCGGCTTCCGTACTGGTCGGTTCCCCGCCCTGGGGCCTAGAGGCGGGAGCCCTCGCGGCTCTTTACCGATGGCGCGAGGCGGTGCGAACGCGGAGCGGTGGACCGATACAGCGAGAGGTCGAGCATCATCGGTCACAGCTCCACGAGGTCCTGGTGACGGAATGGCTTCTGCGCCCTACCGCCAGCCTCTCTACCGTCGAGGCGATCAGACCAGTTCTCGGCGAATGGCTCAGGAAGAAGCACGGCTGTCGTTTCGAGCGACGCATGTGCTCTCGGGGCATGGCTGCTCCGGGAAGTACGGCTGCGTCCACTGTCGGGAGTATACGACATGGCATGACATGCACTGGCAGTGTGTGCCGCGCCGTGTCCTCGTATCAGTAGTTGGAGCCAACATGTCGCTGCCGACCGTCATTTGTTCGATGGTCGGCAGAGCCAAGTCGTGGATGCGGTGATCTCCTTCTGTGAAACCGTCATTTCGCAGAAGTAGGCTGCGGAAAGCAGAGGAAGATTGAGACCACTCTCCCGACCCGCAGCAGGCGGACTGTGCGTCGGCGGAGGGTGGACAACGCCCTCTTCTAGCCTCCATAAACAGGTCAGGAGGGACGGTGGACTCGAGGACGTCTGCCGCCCCTCATCCAGCAGGACCCGAGGCGGCGGCGAGTAGGGTTCCACGGGGGAGTCTCGCTTACTCCCCTCGTGGGCGAGAGGTGGCCCGCAACGGCGGGCCGGGCACCAGCCGGGGATTGTGGAAGGCGCACAAGTTCTCATGATCCCCGGTCCAATTGTGGAAAGGGAACACCGGGTTGGTTTTTAGTCAGTAAGAGTCTGACAGACTCCTCCACCCGCCCCAGGACGAAGGACCTCCACAGGACGGAGGATTTTCCACCCCGAACTAAAAAAAAAAAAGGTTAGTCAGTGTAACTAGATATCTACGGCCAAATATTGATATTTTAGCCGGAGGTCCATCGGAGATAAACAGACGAATAATCTTTATTATGCAGGCTAAGCACACCATATTAATTGATCATCTGTCTATCCTTTTCCCAACTATGTTGGGGTCGGCTTCCAGTCTAACCGGATGCAGCTGAATAGCAATAATTTACAAGGAGCGACTGCCTATCTAACCTCTACAACACAGTTACTGAGTAACTGGAATAAATAATACGATACCCCTTGGTAAGACTGGCTGTCAGACTATCGGGCTTCTGACAACCCGTCGGTAACGAATGTCATAGATCTACGAATGACAGACAAGACCAACGGCTTATGGCTGATTCCTAAAACTTACGGACCGTAATTAGTTAAAATTAAGACTTTTGTTGCATCTTTACTAATAATGAAGCAAAGCTATGAGGAGCTTTGCATAATAGACCCTCTCCATATGAGAGTAGCTATCACAGGTAAAATTAGCTTACGAATGCATTTATATGCCCTGTTTGGCAATACAAAATGATAACATTGGTAAGCAAAACGATTTGTTTTTTTTTTTAAAGGAACCGAGCATTAAAGTGCGAGGAACAGAAAGGCCTTGAAAAAGTTAAAGACGGTCACCCATTCACGGAGCAACCTTGGCAAGCGTAACTTAAGGCGATACCAAAATAATTTGGGGGCTTTTTCGTAACCATTTATTTCACTATTACAGAATGTATGGATTTAATTTTTGGATATATATGTATTTATTGACTATTTGATTAATACTCTGACTGAAGGAAAACACGATTGGGTTAAATTTCCTCGATAGAATTTAATTCCGAAAATACCTCTACTTTTTTATATTTTTTTCTGTAATTCTAAAATCCTAAGTAATTTCATTACAAAATTGCACTCAATATGTGCGTATTAGGTAATTGAAAACTCTGGCTGAACATATTTTTGATAGATAGCTTAATTTATTTTTAAACAATTTTTATTTGGTTTGGCGCTTTTATTTTGGTTCCAGCGCATTGTAGCGCTCTCTTTTTTTCGCATGTGGATGTAATTGACTCTGTCACTTTCTTATTACCGCTCAGTTAGCTTTTTACGTATCGCCCTTGCGGCTGTTACTACTTAGCCACAAGCGCCATAAAATCACACCATATTAATTACAAATATATATGTAGACAATTATGAAGGTTGACACAATGTGATGTCCTATAGGTCCTTCACAACTAAGATACGAGGGACTAAAAACTTCGAGGCACTAGGATTTCATGAGCTATGTATGATGAGCACATGTCTTACAAGTTTCAGTCTGACTAAACTAAGAGTGGCAAGTGCGGTTATATTTCTGAATGTGATAGACAGTTTCTAATGATACTGACACACCTACAGAACTGCTATTTAGTTTGCACACTGCCTCGCAAGCAAATATAAAACAGTCCAAACCTAGTAAATGAAAATAATCGTCAGTTTACAACCAGCAGTAACATTCTACTACACAACAGTGAGAAAAAAACCCGGCCAAGTGTGAGTCGGACTCGCGCACGAAGGGTTCCTTACCATTATCAATAAAAACGGCACAAAAGAATCACGTTTGTTGTGTGGGAGCCCCCTTAAATATTCATTGTATTCTGTATTTTAGTATTTGTTGTTATAGCGGCAACAGAAATACATCATTGGTGAAAATTTCAACGGTCTAACTATCACGGTTCATGAGATACAGCCTGTTGACAGACGGACAGCGGAGTCTTAGTAATAGGGTCCCATTTTACCCTTTGGGTGCTGAACCTTAAAAAGCAAGGAATAGTTAAAAAACCGGCCAAGTGCATGCCGGACCACGCACAATGAAGTGTTCGGATTAATCCCAAGGGCAAACTTAATATCGTAGTTGAAAAACATGTTCTCCCATACGGAATGTATGGGAGAACATGTTTTACAGCTGCAAATGTAAGTTTGTACGCACAATATTGAGATTTGCCATGGTATTTTAAGACCATAGACTTCTTATAAGTTTTCCTGTAATATCTATAGGTACAGAACTATCTTCTGTATTCTTTAGCTCAGTAGGGCGGGGGGGGGGGGGGGGGGGGGGGAAGTCAATTTTCGTCGATTTTCTTAAATAACTTTTTTTGCTAGCCTATTTTGTGTCCCACTGCAAACGCCTCCCCTTTTCCCTTCCGTACCTTTCTGTCTTGTTCGATCTCTGACCATGTTGGCCCTGCAAACATGATCAGATCGTCACACCACCTTAATTAACTTTAAAACAGCTGTTTATTCTAAAATTATAAAAAAATAATATATTTTAGAACCTCACAGTAAGCCCTCACAGTAAGCAATTTACAAAACTTTTTTTAAATTTTCTTATTTGCCCCCAAAATTGACCCCCATATTCAAAATTCAATTATTTACGTTACACATCCGTGTTTGGGTCACCGAAATTCATACGTGTGAGTAATTTCAACTTAATCGGTCCATTAGATTCTCCTGTGACAGACGGACGGACAGACAGACACACGAGTGATCCTATAAGGGTACCGTTTTTTTTCTTTTGAGGTACGGAACCCTAAAAAGCAAGAAATGGTTGTAACATTGAACATTAATTTACAGACTTTGAACTTGTTATGTTTCGTGTACACAATACACATACATAAACTCACGTTTTTTATCCATGGGGGTAGGAGATACTACATAACGCCGCCTGCTACGATCTTGTACGTCCATTTGCTTCGTTTGCGTTCATACATTCGGTCATAGGTACATACATGTATGCCGGTGGCGAATACTACGCACCTGACCTTTCTGAAGAGCATCTAAGTATACTCGTACACTCTCTATTGTTTTTTTATTCTAAGTACATAAAATAACACAGACGTAAGTAATAATTATTATATTCTGCCAAATATTTCCCTCATTACAAAATCACGTCTATCGAAAAGCATATTGACAAGTCCACAATTTACGGTGACATTTATACAAATCTTGAAAAGTTGCGACATAGATATTTAATAATATTCTAGTTTCTATTATTACAAAAAATTATATCAATAAGCAAGGTGTGTTTTCATTTGCATTCACTGGTTGTAATAGCAGCTTTACCCTTTAGTCTAGAGAGTAATCATGTATCTTGATTACCTACCTAACCTTGATTAACTACCCGACTAGATTTACCTAGTTCGAAATTAGTATTGAAGTGTAATCTGTTTGCATGCGTGACTCCCGAGAGAAAATAAAACTATGGGCTGAGACGTAACTGCTAAAATAAGCGAAACAATAAAGGTCTGGCCAAAAGATTTAGTTAAAATGTATCAATCAACAAAGTTTCAACAAGGAAACCGACAAAATTAACATTAACACACAAATTATGCACACAGTACAGGAAACCACCATTGATTGACGTCTGCAATAGAAATAAATATAGTCAATATCAATCAATCTGCCTAGCCTTTTCCCAACTACGTTGGGGTCGGCTGCCAGTCTAACCGGATGCAGCTGAATACCAGTATTTTACATGGATCGACTGCCTATCTGACCTCCACAACCCAGTTACTGGGTAATACGATACCCCTTGGTAAGACTGGTTGTCAGACTTTCGGGCGTTTGACAACCCGTAACTACTGTCAAAGATCCACGAATGACAGCCGAGTCCAACGGCTTAACGTGCTTTCCGAGGCACGGAGGAGTCTCGGTATGAAAAGATGGTCACCCATGCACAGACCAACCCCGGCAAGCGTAGCTTAACCTGATGGATCGACCCGTGCGGCTGTTATTACTTAGCCACGAGCTCTAAAATATAGTCAATATCAGTATAATGTAAAGAGTTTACTCTGAATATACCTACAAAACCAAGGCATGGGCGACATAAAGGCCGGCACACACTTGGCGAGGCGCAGCGCAGCGCGGTTGTCACTGCCAAACAAATATCAACATTGCGTGCCTTAAAATAAAGTCGAGAATAAACAACATGAGACGCGCGCTTCTTTCCGCTTAGATGCGCTCTCGAGCTAACGAAAGTTTATTTATTTTCAACTTTATTTCAACTAGTACAAGGTCGATATTTGTTTGGCAGTGAAAACCGCACTGCGCTGCGCCTCGCCAAGTGTGTGCCGGCACTAAAAGGGACGTGAGACGAGGACGGGACGCAGACCGGGAGATTTGTTTGAAGAATAATGAAGATACGTGAAAGGGACGCTCCGTTCTGCGACCCATCCTATCATATGGCTAGAAAGGGGTGACTACCCTAATAATAATATAATACTCCACCGCTGTATCTCTACGTTGACGTCGTGGTGGGGCTTGCGTGCTCCAAACTTTAGGTCTGTGCCGGTAGAGTTACTTTGCCGGAACGGGTCTAGGATGAGGAGCCAGACCAAGAGAGATACAGAAACCCGCAGGGCAGCATGTGGCGAGCTGTTGGGCAGAAGTGAACACAGACGAGGAACAGAGCTCCCACCTCTTTTTTGCCTTTATTGGCCGGTTTGAGTGGAGATTCGCAAGAGCAAACGTGCTCGGAGGAAGCAAGTATTCCAGTAAGGTGCTGGTAGGGATCTTGACCGTACTTCCGGGATTGTCCTGATAGCCGTGGAATACCTCTCCACTCCTCAAGCACCTCAGGAAGTGTTGCCCCCTTGTCGCTACGTCACTATGTGCTAGCGGTCGTTTCCGGGGGCCCATTATTGAGTGTGCAAGTCACCCCTGCCATTCTATCCATGTATAATATATAACATTGGTCAGGCAGGGGACATAGTTCTTTTATAGTTCAAGTAACCCAATCCACTTTAGCCACCCAGACCCATAGCCCAATATATTTTGTTTCCATGCACAACAATAGTCCTGCACCAACCGGGGGTTGTCCTTGGGTGCACTTGCATAGTACATACAGGGATAATCGTCAGACTCAGAACAAACAGACATGTTCATGCACACAAATGTTTGTCCTGGATGGGAATCGAACCCACGACCTGTGGCATGATAGGTGGTATCTTAACCAACCACGCCATCTGGCCTGTTGAATAGAGAAGTATCGAAGAAAATGATATGTTGCGTTGACTCTAAATAAATTAAGATAACGGCAGGAGAATGATTATGTTGATGACGTACGGAATTCGGATCTAGTGCACAACCCTTCATACAAGTTTTACTATGGCTACTTCGGACCGACATTCATCGAATTTAAATCGGATGCAATAAGCGTAAAAGCTCCAAAAGAGAAGATAGTCCATAGTTTACTTATACCTCGTCTTGCCATAAATATTGTCACGAAGAAAAAAAAAATTATTGCAAATAATATTTATTACTTTTACAGTGTGTTAGTTTAATACGTAAATATAAAACAATTTAAAATATAAAACGCTTATTCGAAGTGGTCTCCATTGGCTGCAATACAGTCCTTTAAACGTTGAGGCCAGTTATCAATAGAAGCACGCACTCTTTCCATGGGAAAATTCTTCACTGCAAATCGTATGGATTGTTTTAGGGACTCCAAATTATCATGGCGTTTAGAGCAAGCCGTACTCTCTAAAACTGACCATAAATCATAATCCAGCGGATTAAGATCGGGAATAGACGACGGCCTGTCTTCAGCTCTGATGAAGTCCGAAACGTTCACTTCCATGTGTATAAATCCAAGTTAAAACCTAAAATGGACGTACAAGACAACTGTTTATAAGGAAAACGAATCTGTTAACCTTGCTTTACTAATGGAAACCTGTTCCTACGATAATATTATGGAAAGTTTACCATGGCAAAGTCAATGGCGTCGCCCGGGTGAATTTCATGTCTCTATCTCCAGTGGTTTAGGCTGTGTTTTATCTATTTTCATACTAAAATACCATCCTTTGTGAATTTTCCAAAAAAAAAATCTTGTCCTGACTATTATGTACAAACACAACAAAAAAAGAATTAGCCAAAGTGCCAACAACCGTTCTGAAGTGATGCGCTAACATATTATATATTCGGCAATTGATTTTTATTTATATCGATTTGTGTGTCAAAAAATCTTTTTAGCAAAAAATAAAACCGACTTCCAAAACAAAACACTACAAAGTGAAAAATTACTTTAATTTCGGTAGTCGGTGTCTTTGGTTTTGTATTTTCGTTTTTTGCCACCTACTTTTTTCACTTTGTAGTGTTTTGTTTTGGAAGTCGGTTTTATTTTTTGCTAAAAAGATTTTATTTTTCACTTTTTAGTTGTGGAACCTACCCCACACAAATTCGAATACATAATTGACCACAATAATTGTAGATATAGCCATGTAAATAACAGTGATAGGAAGTTATTAAAACATCATCACATCATCCACACAAAATAAGTGGGAAATTATTGCATTATTGAAGCTAACTCGAAAACTCCCCAAGCAAAGTTAATAAAATTTATATGGGTCTACCTCGGCAGTATACCCTTTCAAACAAAAAAGAATTTTCCAAATCGGTCCATCCGTCTTTGAGTAATCGCGTAACAAACATACAAAAAAAAAAAACATACAGACGAATTGAGAACCTCCTCCCTTTTGAAGTCGGTTGAAAAGCGAAGCAATTGCGTAACACAATCGTAATCGGTTTCATTTTGACAGTTCAACAACATTAATTGTGTTATTTACGTTGTCGAGCAGACAAGAACATTACGAAGTAATGGATTAGCAATTTACCTCAAAATTATTCAGATTCCGATTGATAGTGGTTTACGCAATTAGGGTTCCGATCCGTGATTGAGCTACTGATAGACAATGCATTGTAAACTACTGAAAATAATTATGTAGAAAACTGAGGCCCGAGACAAGTAGCCATTGCTTTCAAAGCGTTTTGTATTTCTACAACAACTTTCAACAGGATAATAATAATAATAAAGATAATAATAAATAGAGATATCGCTGTTTCATTGTTGGTCCATTAGGACCTGCATAACTAGGTCCATTAGGACCTAGTTATGCAGAAAGCAGTCATATGGCACTTTTTTCAAAAAATGAGTTATGAACACAGCCATACTAATTTCGACATACTTACAAGATTTTTTGCAAAAACAGCCATGTACCATGTGGCATGTTCCCAAACAGCGATATCTCTATTTATCACGGAGATATGAGCCATCAAATGCAGCCATGTCAATGCATCCATGATGCAACCATCGACAGAAAAATGCTTATAACTCTGTTTGTACTTTTCCAGACATGGCTGCCTTCTGCATAACTCGGTCCGATTGACAAAAGCTTTTCGGTAGCTTATCTATGTCAGTCTCATTAATTGTTTTAGGCTTCCGTACGTCTAAAGGAAAAACGGAACCCTTATAGGATCTCTCGTGTGTCTATTTGTCTGTCCGTCTGTCACAGCCAATTTGCTCCGAATCTAAGGGGCTGATTAAGTTGAAGTTTGGTAGGTACACATATGAATTTCTGTGATACAAATACGGACGTGTAACGTAAATAAAAGAATTTTGAATGTGGTTCACTTTTGGAGGCAAATAAAAAAATAAAAAGTTTTGCAAACTGTACCTGTGATCGAATGAAAGGGCTTACTGTGAGGGTCTCAAATATATATATTTTTTATAATTTTAAAGTAAATTGTTTTAAAGTTATTTAAGAACGTAGACGAAGATTGGCCATTCTCCCCTTTATCACCGAAACTACTGAGCCAAAAATTTTGAAAAAAAAAAATACAGAAAATAGATCTATGCTTATAGATTACAGGAAAACCTATAAGAAGTCTATGGTCTTAAAATAACATGGCAAATCTGTCAATACTGTGCGTACAAACTTACATTTGCAGTTGGAATGTATGGGAGAAGATGTTTTTTAACTACAATGTTAAGTTTGTTCTTGGGATAAATCCATCCCAACTACGGAACCCTTCATTGTGCGTGGTCTGACACGCACTTGGGCGGTTTTTTTTTCTATCATCGTTATATATTTATTATTTGTACCTATGTCAATTTGTCAAGACCGTCTGGATTTGAAAGAGCTCTCGTTTCGACACAGACCGTTCATCTCTAATTAATGCATTATTGGCAAAACCAGAGTGATCTTTATTTTCATTATCATAAGATTGCTATTGGGTTACTGCCACTGACAAGTCTGTCAAAATCAAAGTGATCTTTATCTTCGGTACAATTAGGTTGCTGTTGCATTGCTGCTGTCAGTGGTAAAATAACTGGGAATGGTCTATAAGGGACATAGCACATACGATACATTGGCAATCCTATGCTCCGCTCTCTCCACTACTGCAGCAAATGGTGATTTAGCGACTGCATCCATTGCAGTCGCTAAATCACCATTTGCGTCATCTGTTTATATTGCACATTTTGTTGAAACAGCATACTCTTCTGGTTATAATACAACGCTGTCCAAGGCGAAAAGACGATATGACCCAGTGGAGCGCCATCATCTACGTCACAAAAGACGATATGACCCAGTGGAGCGCCATCATCTACGTCACAAAAGACGATATGAGCCAGTGGAGCGCCATCATCTACGTCACAAAAGACGATATCACCCAGTGGAGTGCCATCATCTACGTCACAAAAGACGATATGACCCAGTGGAGCGCCATCATCTACGTCACAAAAGACGATATGACCCAGTGGAGCGCCATCATCTACGTCACAAAAGACGATATTACCCAGTGGAGCGTCATCATCTACGTCACAAAAGACGATATGACCCAGTGGAGCGCCATCATCTACGTCACAAAAGACGATATGAGCCAGTGGAGTGCCATCATCTACGTCACAAAAGACGATATGACCCAGTGGAACGCCATCATCTACGTCACAAAAGACGATATGACCCAGTGGAGCGCCATCTTCTACGTCACAAAAGACGATATGACCCAGTGGAGTGCCATCATCTATGTCACAAAAGACGATATGACCCAGTGGAGCGCCATCATCTACGTTACAAAAGACGATATGACCCAGTGGAGCGCCATCATCTACATCACAAAACTATTTTTGCAAGGCGTTTCTTTTGCTATTTAGGTGGCTACTTATACAATAAAACTCACAAGGTGTTGCATATCTTTAGTCTCATAAAGAATGAATGCAAAAAGAGGCTAACTGACTGGCTACTAACATTAAACTATAATGATACTAAACACACAATCACACACTCTCACACATCCACACATACACAAGCACAATCGCCCATACCACACATCTACTAACATTAACCTAGATATTAGTCACAATAAGTAAACCTTTAAAATGACATAAGATACATTCTGTCAGCGCGCTTAGTACATAATTTATAAAATGAAAATGTAAAGGGGTGGGATCCTGGTGTCCTGAAACACAGGCCACGAGCCTAGCTTAGGCACCAGTCTCCCACAATATATGCTTACCTGAATTATGTATCATTGTCGAATCTGATGTATATTGTGGTGAGAAAAAATAAAAGTTATTATTATTTTTTGATATTTCTCGGGACCCTGGGGTCCCGGACCTTTGGAAGGCGTACGAGGAGCCGAAGCCAACTCGCAGAGGCCCCTTAGATAATTTTAAATGATAAGGAGGCACCAACCGACGATTATCCCTGTATGCACTATGCAAGTGCACCCAAGGACAACTCCCAGTTGGTGCAGGACTATTGTTGTGCGTGGAAACGAAACATATTGGGCTATGGGTCTGGGTGGCTAAAGTGGATTGGGTTACTTGAACTATGGAAGAACTATGTACCCTGCCTGACCATTGTTATATATTATACACGGATAAAATGGCAGGAGGTGACTTGCACACTCAATAATGGGCCCCCGGAAACAGTCGCTGTGACGTGGCGACAAGGGGGCAACACTTCCTGAGGTGCTTGAGGAGTGGAGAGGTATTCCACGGCTATCAGGACAATCCCGGAAGTACGGTCAAGATCCCTACCAGCACCTTACTGGAATACTTCCTTCCTCAGAGCACGTTTGCTCTTGCGAATCTCCACTCAAGCCGGCCAATAAAGGCAAGAAAGAGGTGGGAGGTCTGTTCCACGTCAGTGTTCACTCCAGCCGGCCAATAAAGGCAAGCCAGAGATGAGGACAAGATTTCTCTCGGGAGATAGGGTCCGTGGGGTCGCTACTGCCCAACAGCTCGCCACATGCTGCCCTGCGGGTTTCTGTATCTCTCTTGGTCTGACTCCTCATCCTAGACCCGTTCCGGCAAAGTAAACTCTACCGGCATAGACCTAAAGTTTGGAGCGCGCAAGCCCCACCACGGCGTCAACGTAGAGATATAGCGGTGGGGTTATTATTATTATTATTATTATTTGGCGACTCTGCGTTCGGATGCGGTAAAATATCACAAGCCAAGGGCCATATTTTTTTCTCCAACTTATTCAGACCTTGAACGTCACTAACCTTAATAGCGTTCCCAAAACTTCTAGTCATAGAATAACAAAACAAGAAAGCCAACAAAAGCCGACCTTCTTATTTTCATCCGTTTTCGATAAAACTTTGGTTATAGACTGTGTGGGTAGATGGCATAAATAAGTGAAGACAGAAGATCTATTCCCAGTAACGCTGAAGAATTTGCTCGTTATTTTGGTCCACTATGTACAGACGCCAGCACATCAAGCTACCCGAAACTGTCAAAAAAATTTTGACAGATTGTAGTAGCTTGATGTGCTGGCGTCTGTGCATAAAGAGTTTATCAACATTCATGATCCTGTTTTTATCTTATAAGTTTTTTTTTCAATATACCTAAAAATCACCCGAAAACGACATGCACAAGCGGAAACCAATGTGGCTGATTATGCAACATCCAAACTATCGAAACTAATATTCTAAATGCGAAAGTGAGTTTGTTTGTTTGTTTGTTTGTTACGCTTTCACGCTAAAACGGCTGAATGGATTTCGATGAAATTTGGCATACGGGTTACCATGACCTGGGATCATTTTTATCCTGGTAGGACGTTCCCGTGGGATAATTTTCGACATCCACGCGGGCAAAGCCGCAAGCAAAAACTAGTACTTTTTTATTATTTTATATATATTTTTTTTATTGTTTTTATTTAAGATGGGTTTGCTCTTGACTCTAATCTAGGTCGAAGGCGACAGAGACAAAGTCGACGATGGAGTGAGCTTACCCAGAAGAAGCCTGTTTACTTCCACTTTGAAGAGATTAGGGTTGTATGCGCTCAGAAACAGACGCAGGTAGTGAGTTCCACTCTTTTGCCGTGCGCATTATAAAAGTCATTTGGAAACGCTTAGTGCGAATTAGTGGAATAGCAACTAGGTAGAGATGGTAACTGGCTGTGCGTCTAGATGTCCGATAGTAGAAGGAGGCCGGTGGAATGAGGTCGTGGAGTTCTTGAGCACACTCACCGAAGTACATTCTGTAGAAGACCGACAAGAAGGCAACCTTGCGGAGATAAACCAAGCTATGAAGCTTGGCATCCACCAGTTTTATCTTGTACTACAATAAAATCTCCACTTTTTATTCACAGTTTGTGCAAAACATACAATTTAATATTTATAAGAATTAATAATAGCAACTTTGAAGCAGTTTTGGCTTTATTGGCATTAGTTTAGAGACTAATAGAGAAAGTATGGAAGAAAAAAAAACATGTTGCGCCGATCCCAAATAAATTGGGACAGGGGCAGGAGAATGATGATGATATACAGGATGAATTTTTCAAGTGGGCGTGGATGGCAAAATCCGAAACTATGAGGAATAGCGAAAATTACTCAAAAGAGTCTCGGGCTCGATTTCCATGAAAACTAAAACTGCATCATTGGATTTTTGAAAAATCAATATTTCTAGCCAGGCATCGAACCCGTTGATTTAAAAAAAAAACCACACACACACTGTATTATTAAACCATTCGATAGTGTCGCTAATAAGGATTAAATTCTGGGAAGTAAAGTCATACGGCAAATTGAAGGAAAGAGCAAATTTTTTACAAAATACGTTTTTTTTTATTTTTCGTATGTTACCTACTTATTAAACCTTAACTGATTAATTGTTCAAAATGATGAGCATTGTTTTCAATACATAGCTGGTTTCGACGTCTCAAGGATTGTACTGCATTCAGCATTACAATATTATTGATTTGAATATAGAATTTGGCCATCCACGCCCACTTGAAAAATTCATCCTGTATATAATGTCCTTCTAGAGCGTCCCCTCCCGGCCGTTCCGCTTATAACGTCATCATCATCTCTACTCTTTGAGTGAATTCGAGAATTTGAAAACAGAAGAGTTAGAATACAGATATAAACCTACTGCATTTTCTTACCATATGGACAGAATATTGGACACAATCCAACGAGTTTCTAGGAAAATCATATTAGCATAACGTTAGAATTTGGCTCGTCTAGAGGACTTGGTTAGAAATATAGTAATTACGAGAAGAATTTGAAGCAAAAATACGTTTTATTTTTAGACTTGTCAAAGATTACATAGGTACACAGTTTTGTTGTGCCAATGATGCGTAAATATGGTGGGGCTATTGTCCAAAATCTGTTCGAAATTCGAACGATGTCTCGTTATTAATCCGCGATGATTTACTTTAAAAACAAATGAGTTCGCTTTCGAATTGTCTGCGATCACTTGAATGAAGTTCCAAGTGAACTTTACAGAATAGCACAACAGTGTCTCTGAGAGGATCTTCAATTCTACATCCACAAAAATAATGTAACTTTTTGCACAAACACAAAAAAATGCTAACATATTATTACAATAACAAAACTGCAATGACGTATCCACAACAATAGGAAAAACACAATCAATTTAAACAGTTAGTAATTTTGTCATTTGTCAGCTTTACTTTGGTAAGTACTTATTATTTTTGACAAGTAAACAATGTCCAAAAATTCGCGATGTTTACCATAGCAAAAAATTACTATAAATAATTTTCAAGCATGAAATTATGGCATTTTACTCATTGTATTGTTAGTTTGGGAGGCCCATGTTTATTACAGAATAATATAAATGGTCGGTTTTCAAGACTACGTCGATTACAGTAATTTCAATTCGTCCGCGTGCATTTGAAATATACGTAAGCTATATGTATATAGTCTATAATTCTACCATCAGTGGCTTAGGCTGTTTGTTGTCAGTCAGTCAGTCAGTCACTACCGTTACTGGCATATGTAGAAGAGGATATTCCAATTTCAATCAAGAATTTTATCAAGGAATGAGCACCACGATGCGCATGAGACGATGCCGCGTGGTTTATTTATAAATTCGCATTTACTACGGCGTCTACGGCCG